>OY728140.1:95771843-97249110 GCA_963277665.1 Viscum album
TATAAAAAATCATTTACATTGTCTCACTAAGGTAATTACTTTATTAATTAAAAGAAAAATGAATCCCCTAGGATCAAGAACAATATTCCTGTTCCAAGGGCTATGATCATATGTCCACTAATAGGTTACCCATATCGCTCAAAAAAATAGTCCCTAAACCAAGTTATCCATTCAATCACTATGTAAAACTACTCTGCAGTCATCCATTATCATTACATTAAGATTCAATGTACAACTTAACTTCCAAAGAAAAACAATCCATAGGCAAGAATCATTTAAAAAATAGTGTACAACCTAAAATTATAAACAAAATTTGTTAAAATAAAATTACCCATTCTGTAACATAATGTTTTAAATTTCTGTCAGAATTAATGGTCTTTCAATTAAGCACAGTTTAGCATAGTCAATAATTGACCCCCTCCCCTACATTTATAACCCAACTTTGTCCCCAAAGTTTACTTATAAAGTGGAGAATAACAATTAAACATTTTATTTTCAAAACATATTTCCAATTAAGTAGATTTATAACATGTATAACAGGACTCAATGAAGTTCAATAATATATTTTCCACAAAAATTAACAAACAGTATGTAACAGCCCAAGATTTTATAAAAAAATATTCTTTTTAATTTTATTAATGTCTTGTGTTATACGCTACACCAAAAGGAGCTTGCACAACACGCATCCTTGACTTGCCTTGCATTACACGCAATCACAACCTTCCTCGATAGCGTGTGTGGTACGTAATCCTGAGTTTCACGAAACAATGATATGCTATTAAAATATTATTAAAACTAGCCGTTCTGAATAGTAATAACCACTTTTTAAATTTTAGAAATTTTAACTTTCAAAATGGACTTAATTTTTGGATTCAGAGTATCGAATTTAGCCTAAGGTGAAATTTTGGTACTTTTCGGATAACTTTCATATTCTAATGAATAGTGAAAATTACTAAATTATAATTAAAAAACAACTTTTTTAATCGAAATAATTAATAGTGATAAATCATTAATTTGAGTGGTTTAAAAGTATATTTAGAATATATTTTTACAATTTAATACAATGTTGGTCATTGGATGTAATTTCACATTTAAACTAGACATAAACAAGTGTCAATCTTTTGATAGATATTGTTTCTTAAAAACACGCTATTTGTTTTAACAGCGGGATTTAATTATAAAATTAATTAATGCAACTTTCATGTTATGAATTTGGTAAAATAGACTTCATTTTTGAATTCGGAATATGAAATATAGCTTGGGATGAAATTTTGGCATTGTTTTGAAAAACATCAATTTTTGATGAATAGTGAAACTACTAAGTGGTAGGTTAAAAACTGAATTTTTGCATAAAACTTAATTTTACCGCTTCTGTGAATGGAATTTCAAAAATCCGAGAGACACGGTTAATATCAAGGACTAAAATGTGGTTCAATGAGATGAAAATAATTTTTTGGTGAATAGTAACTTTTTACTTTTTTTACCACGGTTAATAGTAAATAGGGTAACTAAGGGTAAATATGATATTAATATTACCATAACACATGTCCTAATTCTATTGGACAAATGTAATTCGACCAAAAACAAACTTAGGAATAAAATATGACCATTTAGGCCCACTTGGATTAGATTAGGACATTTATTATTAATTTATTTAAAGAAGGGTTAAAATAGTTAAAATCAAAGTTTAATAAGTAAATCATTTTTAAAATGGGGTTATACATAAGATAAATTCGATTGTAAATATTCATTAGAAATCTAAAAAGATTTCCTACATGATGGTATTTTATTTGTAATTTTTAGACATCAAATAATATAATTTATTTATGACACAAAGATGATGCAGTAATTGCCTTATTAATGAAATATTGACATAATTGATAATATAAATACAAAAATAAATGTAATTTAAGACTTTTGATGAATTCCACTACTTTTATAGGTTACTATGATATATTAGTGTTGATTTAATCAACTTGGTTCGAACATATAATTCTGTTATGACTTTCACAAAAATCATATATCAAATAGTTTCAAAATTGACACAAAATAGTTTTTAAATCAAATATTATATTATTAATTGTTATTTTATTCCTAAAAATCAAAGGTTCGGCCAAATGACTTAGATAAGGATATATGTATTAATAATATACAATTTGGGGTTCGTTTGGCATGTTATAGTAAGTTTATTAACCATATAGTGAAAGAAAACAAAAAGACACGGTAAAAGTTAAATTATTTAACTTAGAGTTAAATCTAATTGATAAGGTTAAAATAATACCCTAAACTTGTCTAAATCCTATTGGTTGAAAGGATTTCGACCCATCCCCACTTTAGCTTCGAAATAAGACCCTTTGGAACCATTATAAACCGATTTTGACTTTAATATAAAATAATATTTTGAGATATTCCTAAGGTGCCCCTCTCCTCCCCTATAAAAGGACACCTCCTCCCCCTCCTCCTCACACCAATTTGAGCACTCAAGCTCGGCCAACCCCTGCCAAAATCTCTTCTCCACTTCCCTAGCAACATCCTAGAGGTTCTGGTCTTCCTCAAAGACCAATTTTAGTGCCCTAAGTGGAGGTCTCAAAGAGGCGCTTCAAAGAAGAGGTAATTACCGTTACCAATTCTTTCATATTTATTTCTTCTTCCACTTATTCTTCTTAGGTTGTTTCATTATGAAGTAATAACATCAGTATCACTCATATACTGATATGTTATTATAAGTATGAAACAACCCTATTTCACCATCTATCCATCCTACGGAAAAAGAAATCACCGCGCGTGCGTACGTACGGAATACCGTCTCCACGCCGTGGTGTAATCTATTTTCCACCACCACCTTACATGGATGGGTATAATGGTGTAAAGAATAACTATACATAGTTATTACAACATCATATTGATTCTGATATATTGTATAATCCACTCCAATTTAGTTCAATATTTATGGAAATGATATCATCGCTCGTGCGTACGTACGGACTACCGTCTCCACGACGCGATGAGATTCATTCTCCATGTTAACCATTTAAGAATGATTATAATGTATATATAAGAAATAATAATGAAATATATGACATTATAATGCTACTGGATTTATGTATGTATGTCATCTACTTACTTCCATTTCAAGACAATAAGGAAAGTAAAACAGCGTTCATGCGTACGTACGGACTACCGTCTCCATGAACGGTGTTTTTCATTTTATTTATCTATATATTATATATATATACTGAATATATATGATATATAAATCATATTTTATATTCTGGAAGTAAGTAAATCATGATATAATTAATAGTGATGTCAAGAACAACAAGTCAAAACACCTAAGATAAATGAAACGATTTTACCCAAAACGCTTCTTTAACATGGAATTTACAAAAGAACGGGTAATATAATGTCATAAGTAAACCATGTATGATATCATAACAATGAATATGATTCTGGAATAAGTCAATAACATGATTTAAATCATTATACAGGAGGTTTGGACACTTACAAAGAAAGTCGGACATAAGGTAAGGGAAATATCACAATCTCATTTTTATCCGAGATTGTTTATTCGTAAGTATTTACTGGGGTGTATTTTATCATCCACATCCATGTTCCCTCAATATGTAATATTATTTCCATCCACCTACAATTGTTTAAATCCAATTTTACCCTTCTATGAGTTTTTAGTAAAGGATATGAAAGGAATCTTTTTTCGTTTTTCGTACGAGGTACTTTTTGACTTTTCCGACAAAAGTACGAAGAATGTTTTTTTTAACTTATACGGCATGAACGGATTTATACTGTTTTATAAAGCCTTATTTTCATGAAGCTTCCTCTAAAAGATTTCATGACTATTTTCAATAAAATCTCTTCCTTTTAAAATTGCATGATGTTTTGTGAAAAGAAATTGATTTTGAAGAAGAAAGGATATTTTCCTCAAGAATTCAATTCAAGTGTTTTATCAAAATTATTTTCCATATAAGATAATAAAGGGTTCTGTTTCTATCCATATTTTTTACATTGATTTGACTATGTTGTGATGGAATTATGTTTATGAATTCCTTTATCTTATATGAATGGTTTTATGATGTCATGTTGTTTAAGAATCCCATTTTTATTACATGGGTTATGAAATGATGTATGATTTATGATTTTGTGGCACACATAAGAAAGGATTCATTAAGAGATGGGTGGGACCTATATCTCCCTCCAATGCATTGGGTAAAGATTTTATATCTCATGAGATAGACATGGCTGGAATGGTAGGTTATACCGGTTCAGTAAAACAGGACTGAAACGAGGATTACTCGATTCAGAAAGGGACTTTGTCCACTAAGATAGTCTTGGCAATGAGTCTTGACTAACAAGAAATGATTCTCTATGATTATGTGTGTATGCCACAATGAGTACTGTTTTAAGTTATGGTTTCATTTTCACTACTATGATTTATCCCATGTTATGAAATTATGCTCTCTTTTGCAGGTTAAGATTTCCAAAAATGTTATGTTCTTATGAAAATTATGTGATTGATATTTCTTTTGTTTACCCTTACTGAGCATTTGAGCTCACCCTTTTATGTTTTCTTTTCCCCAGGATATAAAGAAAGGTTTTCGGTAAAAAAATGAAGATCTTTATGGGAGATTTTGAAGATCTTTCACCAGGATTAGAAGATTACGTTCCGAGTTTCCAAAGACACTAAACTATTACGATCCTTGTGTGTGTGTTTTTGTTTTGTACTAAGTATTCCGCAAAAGTAATGTAATGTCCATGTACGATAAGCTTCGGGTCTTTACAGTTGGTATCAGAGGAAAGGATTAGTCAACCTTTGGAAACTAGGATGCGAAAACGTTAGTGAGATCCCTAAAGATATTTCTAAGGTATGTCTAGGGATTCCCCTAAGGATAAGTATACGTATAGGATATAGTTCTAGAACTATGGTAACGATATTAGATTAAACCAAAGATGATAGATATTTAAGTTAATCCCCCTTTATTATGATTTTTGCATCTAACACTATTCTGTTTGGGTTTTAGAAAATGGCTGGAAACAAGATGATTCACAATAATGGAGGATATGATGGACAATGGAATGATATTCTTCATGAGCAACCAAATGAAATGGGATTTGGATGTCCAAACATCATTATTATGCCGAATGAGCAATCTCACAACATGATCAATAAAGTAAAATTTGGTAAGTTTCCTGACTCGATTAATAAGAGAAAGATGGAGTTCCATGATGATCATAGAGGAAAGAAAGTTCAATTTCCCATATGTAAATCATGTGGGAAGAGGCATCAATGAGAATGTTTCAAGGGAACTGGAAGATGCTTTGGGTGTGGAAAAGAAGGACACAAAGCAAGTAAGTTCAAAGGAAAAGGGTCGGTTAACACCATGGATGAGGATAATGGTATTGCTACGACATCAAAAATGGTTAAGTGTTTTAAATGTGGAATGTATGGGCATTATGAAAACAAATGCCCTAAGGGAAAGACTCATGAAGAGAATCAGTATGGTCATATGGGTAGTATTTATGTGGATGATGATGAAGAGACTACAAATGATATGTGAGATGAAAGAATTTTTGAAGCTCGGTCAATGGTTTGAGAATGTAGTGGCATGATTACATGTTTATCATGTGTAATTTTGGAATAAAGAGACATCTATGGATTGTTACACTGTTGTCTTTCCTTGTGTTTTGAAAGTATATGATTAATGTTACCAGTATCCATGAAAGGTTATTCAGATATTTTTGGAATGTAGATGATATGCGCATAATGAAGGGATAAGGATAAAATTAAATGTTTGATAGTATTCATGAGCTCATGATTGATATAAGGACTAAGTGATATCATGGTTTGAGTATATAGAATTTTGAGGATTTTGGTATATGGAAAGTATTAACTTTTAACTGCACTCATGTTTTCACTAAGGTATTCAAGAGAATACACGATTAAGGACTTTGAATGTTTGGAATGTGACCAACAAGACATATCTTATGATATGTGGGGATCAACGACAGTATTAAATCTCTGGTAATCGTTGTCACTATATTATGAGAGTGGACTGCAGTATTATAAGCCTAAAGATTAGACTGGATTATGTTGGACATAAGTTAGTATTGTTTAAGGATAGAAGATTTTCAATATTATTGATGGGATGTTATAGTAACGTAGTTTTAGAAAAAGGGACAACCTGCAGGACGGGCGACAACCCATCGCTTCGGACAAGGCTGTAGGAATCGAACCCACAACCGAAGTGCAACTGGCCTTTATCGCCTACCACTGACCTACAGGAAGTCCCTGTTTAGTAGAAACTAGTTTTATTATATTAAGCAGTATGATATATGAAGTATAAGTCCATTTTAGGAACCATATGTGATTAATCTCACTATAGATCGACTTATGTATATAATTTTTGCTAACCTTTTGTTTGAGACAGATGGAATGACCCGTCATTCTATCACATGATCTGCTAACACTTCACGAATAACAAATTCAACTTCATTTATTTAAGAGATGAAGTGGAAATTGTTAAAGGCACGAACAACAGCGAGATTGTACCAAAATAAAGTAAGTATTTATTCTAATTCAAATTCTTTAACTTTAGGGAAATGATCTTGAAAACCAAAAATGTTGTCCTAGTTCTCTTATACCTGATTAATCAGATGGTACCTTAGATCGTCACAAATTTATGGATTTGTGATTACTGGCTTTTCCATAGCCATGTTCTCTACCACTCTCCATCAGAACATGATGGTTAGATTTCTCTTCCATATCCATATTTTCACCTATGTGGAAACCCAGTGATTAGTTTATTTGGGTAATCGTTACATTTCATACTTTAGTTTTTAAAGCCAAGTTTTGGTATTCCATTTTACTATGTGGGTTTCTATTAAAGAAACTTTCAAATAGTAAACAATTTATAACCCCGACGAATTTCGAGGGCGAAATTCATTTTAAGGGGGGTAGAATGTAACAGCCCAAGATTTTATAAAAAAATATTCTTTTTAATTTTATTAATGTCTTGTGTTATACGCTACACCAAAATGAGCTTGCACAACACGCATCCTTGACTTGCCTTGCATTACACGCAATCGCAACCTTCCTCGATAGCGTGTGTGGTACGTAATCCTGAGTTTCACGAAACAATGATATGCTATTAAAATATTATTAAAACTAGCCGTTCTGAATAGTAATAACCACTTTTTAAATTTTAGAAATTTTAACTTTCAAAATGGACTTCATTTTTGGATTCAGAGTATCGAATTTAGCCTAAGGTGAAATTTTGGTACTTTTCGGATAACTTTCATATTCTAATGAATAGTGAAAATTACTAAATTATAATTAAAAAACAACTTTTTTAATCGAAATAATTAATAGTGATAAATCATTAATTTGAGTGGTTTTAAAGTATATTTAGAATATATTTTTACAATTTAATACAATGTTGGTCATTGGATGTAATTTCACATTTAAACTAGACATAAACAAGTGTCAATCTTTTGATAGATATTGTTTCTTAAAAACACGCTATTTGTTTTAACAGAGGGATTTAATTATAAAATTAATTAATGCAACTTTCATGTTATGAATTTGGTAAAATAGACTTCATTTTTGAATTCGGAATATGAAATATAGCTTGGGATGAAATTTTGGCATTGTTCTGAAAAACATCAATTTTTGATGAATAGTGAAACTACTAAGTGGTAGGTTAAAAACTGAATTTTTGCATAAAACTTAATTTTACTGCTTCTGTGAATGGAATTTCAAAAATCCGAGAGACACGGTTAATATCAAGGACTAAAATGTGGTTCAATGAGATGAAAATAATTTTTTGGTGAATAGTAACTTTTTACTTTTTTTACCACGGTTAATAGTAAATAGGGTAACTAAGGGTAAATATGATATTAATATTACCCTAACACATGTCCTAATTCTATTGGACAAATGTAATTCGACCAAAAACAAACTTAGGAATAAAATATGACCATTTAGGCCCACTTGGATTAGATTAGGACATTTATTATTAATTTATTTAAAGAAGGGTTAAAATAGTTAAAATCAAAGTTTAATAAGTAAATCATTTTTAAAATGGGGTTATACATAAGATAAATTCGATTGTAAATATTAATTAGAAAGCTAAAAAGATTTCCTACATGATGGTAGTTTATTTGTAATTTTTAGACATCAAATAATATAATTTATTTATGACACAAAGATGATGCAGTAATTGTCTTATTAATGAAATATTGACATAATTGATAATATAAATACCAAAATAAATGTAATTTAAGACTTTTTATGAATTCCACTAATTTTATAGGTTACTATGATATATTAGTGTTGATTTAATCAACTTGGTTCGAACATATAATTCTGTTATGACTTTCACAAAAATCATATATCAAATAGTTTCAAAATTGACACAAAATAGTTTTTAAATCAAATATTATATTATTAATTGTTATTTTATTCCTAAAAATCTAAGGTTCGGCCAAATGACTTAGATAAGGATATATGTATTAATAATATACAATTTGGGGTTCTTTTGGCATGTTATAGTAAGTTTATTAACCATATAGTGAAAGAAAACAAAAAGACACGGTAAAAGTTAAATTATTTAACTTAGAGTTAAATCTAATTGATAAGGTTAAAATAATACCCTAAACTTGTCTAAATCCTATTGGTTGATAGGATTTCGACCCATCCCCACTTTAGCTTCGAAATAAGACCCTTTGGAACCATTATAAACCGATTTTGACTTTAATATAAAATAATATTTTGAGATATTCCTAAGGTGCCCCTCTCCTCCCCTATAAAAGGACACCTCATCCCCCTCCTCCTCACACCAATTTGAGCACTCAAGCTCGGCCAACCCCTGCCAAAATCTCTTCTCCACTTCCCTAGAAACATCCTAGAGGTTCTGGTCTTCCTCAAAGACCAATTTTAGTGCCCTAAGAGGAGGTCTCAAAGAGGCGCTTCAAAGAAGAGGTAATTACCGTTACCAATTCTTTCATATTTATTTCTTCTTCCACTTATTCTTCTTAGGTTGTTTCATTATGAAGTAATAACATCAGTATCACTCATATACTGATATGTTATTATAAGTATGAAAAAACCCTATTTCACCATCTATCCATCCTACGGAAAAAGAAATCACCGCGCGTGCGTACATACGGAATACCGTCTCCACGCCGTGGTGTAATCTATTTTCCACCACCACCTTACATGGATGGGTATAATGGTGTAAAGAATAATTATACATAGTTATTACAACATCATATTGATTCTGATATATTGTATAATCCACTCCAATTTAGTTCAATATTTATGGAAATGATATCATCGCTCGTGCGTACGTACGGACTACCGTCTCCACGACGCGATGAGATTCATTCTCCATGTTAACCATTTAAGAATGATTATAAAATATATATAAGAAATAATAATGAAATATATGACATTATAAAGCTACTGGATTTATGTATGTATGTCATCTACTTACTTCCATTTCAAGACAATAAGGAAAGTAAAACAGCGTTCATGCGTACGTACGGACTACCGTCTCCATGAACGGTGTTTTTCATTTTATTTATCTATCTATTATATATATATATATATATATACTGAATATATATGATATATAAATCATATTTTATTTTCTGGAAGTAAGTAAATCATGATATAAGTAATAGTGATGTCAAGGACAACAAGTCAAAACACCTAAGATAAATGAAACGATTTTACCCAAAACGCTTCTTTAACATGGAATTTACAAAAGAACGGGTAATATAATGTCATAAGTGAACCATATATGATATCATAACAATGAATATGATTCTGGAATAAGTCAATAACATGATTTAAATCATTATACAGGAGGTTTGGACACTTACAAAGAAAGTCGGACATAAGGTAAGGGAAATATCACAATCTCATTTTTATCCGAGATTGTTTATTCGTAAGTATTTACTGGGGTGTATTTTATCATCCACATCCATGTTCCCTCAATATGTAATATTATTTCCATCCACCTACAATTGTTTAAATCGAATTTTACCCTTCTATGAGTTTTTAGTAAAGGATATGAAAGGAATCTTTTTTCGTTTTTCGTACGAGGTACTTTTTGACTTTTCCGACAAAAGTACGAAGAATGTTTTTTTAAACTTATACGGCACGAACGGATTTATACTGTTTTATAAAGCCTTATTTTCATGAAGCTTCCTCTAAAAGATTTCATGACTATTTTCAATAAAATCTCTTCCTTTTAAAATTGCATGATGTTTTGTGAAAAGAAATTGATTTTGAAGAAGAAAGGATATTTTCCTCAAGAATTCAATTCAAGTGTTTTATCAAAATTATTTTCCATATAAGATAATAAAGGGTTCTGTTTCTATCCATATTTTTTACATTGATTTGACTATGTTGTGATGGAATTATGTTTATGAATTCCTTTATCTTATATGAATGGTTTTATGATGTCATGTTGTTTAAGAATCCCATTTTTATTACATGGGTTATGAAATGATGTATGATTTATGATTTTGTGGCACACATAAGAAAGGATTCATTAAGAGATGGGTGGGACCTATATCTCCCTCCAATGCATTGGGTAAATATTTCATATCTCATGAGATAGACATGGCTGGAATGGTAGGTTATACCGGTTCAGTGAAACAGGACTGAAACGAGGATTACTCGATTCAGAAAGGGACTTTGTCCACTAAGATAGTCTTGGCAATGAGTCTTGACTAACAAGAAATGATTCTCTATGATTATGTGTGTATGCCACAATGAGTAATGTTTTAAGTTATGGTTTCATTTTCACTACTATGATTTATCCCATGTTATGAAATTATGCTCTCTTTTGCAGGTTAAGATTTCCAAAAATGTTATGTTCTTATGAAAATTATGTGATCGATATTTCTTTTGTTTACCCTTACTGAGCATTTGAGCTCACCCTTTTATGTTTTCTTTTCCCCAGGATATAAAGAAAGGTTTTAGGTAAAAAAAGGAAGATCTTTATGGGAGATTTTGAAGATCTTTCACCAGGATTAGAAGATTACGTTCCGAGTTTCCAAAGACACTAAACTATTACGATCCTTGTGTGTGTGTTTTTGTTTTGTACTAAGTATTCCGCAAAAGTAATGTAATGTCCATGTACGATAAGCTTCGGGTCTTTACACAGTAGGTTCACAAGAAAGTACACACATTAATATTTAAGTCCAGTGACATAGGTTTTCAATTCAGTTCAAGAAATATCATGTAATTTGGCGGTGCAAAATGAACTGGGTGTAAGCATTTTAAAATATTATGTTTAATCATATGTTCAATAGAGCAGAAAATTAAATTCTAGAACACCCCAACCTAAAGAAGATTTAATAAAAAAAATTCAGCCTACATGTTTCTCCCCCCTCCACACTTTAGTTCATGTAGTGAAATAATTTTAATAATAATGAAATTCAGTTTCCAGCTGTGAAGTACTTATGGAATTTTTATTTACATAGTGAAATAAAGCATACTTTCATTCCAATACAAGAAGAATTTCAAACATATACATAATTTTTTAATTTCAATATCAACACAAGTATCAGAATTTTAAATATTTTAAATAGAATTTCCAAAAGCAACAACATAATTTTAATGCAAGTCAAGCAATGGATTTTTTCTAGTAAGAATATTTTTTTAAATGAACCAAATTTATTAGAAAAAACATAAGCATAAATAAATGAAAAAAATTGATGTACTTCTCTAACTAAGTTCTTGTCCAAAAATGATCATGGGAATTCCACTCCATTGAAGACACCAATAACAACAATTTATAACCCTGAAATCGAGCCAAAAGACCAAGAACAACTGGTAACAATAATTTCACAAAAACATAGCACCGAAAAAACATTTTATTCAAGGGTAAAAATAAAAAATGTAAAGACATAAAAGACCATGGGTTACCTCCCATGCAGCATTATGTTTTAAAATCTTCAGCTAGAATTTATTCAAGATCAGTTTTCAAGCACGGTGAAGGCAGCCATACCCTTTGGTTGTCCCTCAAAATATTGTTTCACTCTCTTCCCATTAAACATCATGGGTTTTCTCTCTTCACCTATAATTTCTACAGCTCCATTATTCAGTACCATCATAGTTGTAAAAGATCTGAACCACTTAGACTTAATTTTTCCAAGAAAAAGATTATTTCTAGAGTTAAAGAGAAGGACCTTCTGTCCAGGTTTGAATTCTTGGCTTTGAATGATAGAATCATGAAATAATTTATTTCCTTCTTTATAAATTCATGAATTATCATAACTCTCTCTCATAATCTCCTCAAGTTCACTCAGATCAAGTAATCTCCTCTCACCAGCACTTTTAAAATCAATGTTTAGAGCCTTTACTACCCAATAAGGTTTATGTTGCAACTCCATAGGTAAATGATAGCATTTCCTAGACAATAGACTGTAATGAGACATACCAATTGGTGTATTGAAATTAGTTCTATATGCCCATAAAGCATCATGAAATTTAAGAGACCATTATTTCCAAGAGGTTGAAACTATTTTCTCAAGTATTTGTTTCAGTTCTCTATTTCAAATCTCCACATATCCACTCGACTGTCGATGATAAGGGGTTCTCGTTTTATGAACAGAGCCATATTTCTCCATCAAAGATTTAAATTTATAATTCTTAAAATGTGTTCCAATATCAGTGATAAAGGATTTGGGAACTCCAACTCTTGTAAAGATATTCATCTTGACAATCTTAATTATATAATTGGCTTGGTTTTTTGGTAGTACCACTGCCTCAACCCATTTTGAAACATAGTCATCATAAAAAATAATATATTCATTCCCATGAGATGATGGAAACGGACCCATGAAATCTAAACCCCAGACATCAAAAATTTGAACTTCTAGAATAAATTTTTGGGGGTAACTAATGCTTCCTACAAATATTTAAATCCTATGACATCTATCAAAACCAACAAAAAATCTTATAGAATCCTTAAAAAATATAGGCCAATAGAAAGACGATTGTAAATCTTTTTCAGAAATTCTTTTACTACCATGGTGACCTCCGCAAGGTGAGGAGTGACAAATCTCTAAGATAGGTAGCATCTCTTCCTTAGGTACACATCTCCTAAGAATACCATCATCACATCTCCTAAACAATAGTGTATCATCCCCATGATAATACTTAAGCTAAAAAACGAATTTCTTTCTTTGGTTATTGGACAGGATTTTGGGAAAGATACCTACTGTGAGGAAGTTGGAAAAATCTGCAAACCAAGCAGATTGCCTGGTTGACACAGTAAGAAGCTTCTCATCAGAAAAATAAGTGTTTATCTCCCTTGGATATTTTGATTCAAATTGAGTAAGAGGATGCCTAGATAACTTGTCAGCAACTAAATTTTCATCTCCATGCATATCCATAATCTCTAAATAAATTTTTGTAGCAATAGAATCCATGTAATTAGTCTGGGTTTAGATTACTTCTTAGAATCTAAATACTTCAACGTGGAATGATCAGTGAAAATGATGACTTTTGAACCTAATAAATATCATCTAAAAATATCTAGAGAAAAAACAACAGCTAGCAATAATTTTTTTAGTAGGGTAATTCTATTGGGATTCATCTAGCAGTCTACTAGCATAATACACCACATGTAACTTCCTATCTTTCCTCTGTCCAAGTACAGTACCTAAAAACATATCACTAGGATCACACATAAGTTCAAAAGGTATTTTCCAATCAGGTGCAGTGATAATAGGTGAGGTAGTGAGTTTCTCTATAAGCAGATTAAATTATTTCAAATAGTTTTCATCAAAATTGAAAGTTTCATTCTTTACTAGCAATGAACATAAGGGCTTAGTTATTTTAGAAAAATATTTTACGAATCTGCGGTAGAAATCGGCATGCCCAAAGAAACTTTCAATTTTGATGAAAACTATTTGAAATAATTTAATCTGCTTATAGAGAAACTCACAACCTCACCTATTATCACTGCACCTATTTGGAAAATACCTTTTGAACTTATGTGTGATCCTAGTGATATGTTTGTAGGTACTGTAAACTCCATTATCATTTTCAGGAGGTGGAAATTTTTTAATAACTTCAACCATAGAAATATCAAATTTTAAACCTCTTTTTGACACCTTATGACCAAGAACTATACCTTATATGACCATGAATTTACACTTCTCTGAATTAAGAACAAGGTTGGTTTCAATGCATCTCTTGAAAACTAAATCAAGATTTCCCAGAGAAGTATCAAAAGTACTACCCGCAATGGAGAAATCATCCATGAAAACCTCAATGATTATTTCAATCATATCCGAGAAAATTGTCATCATACACCTTTGAATGGTGTCTAGAGCTCCACACAACCCAAAGGGAATCCGCCTGTAAGAAAATTTCCAAAAAGGACATGTGAAAGTGGTCTTTTTTCTGATCCTCTAGAGAAAAAGAAATATGGTTGTAACCAGAATACCCATATAGGAAATAGAAAACTTCATTTCCAGCAAGACTCTCAATAATTTGATCTAAGAAGGTCATTGGAAAATGGTCCATCATAGTTGCTGCATTAAGCTTCCTATAATATATATAGACTCTCCATTTTGTGGCTTTCCTAACTTGTATTTATTCATTCTTTTCATTCATTATTATACTAAAACCACACTTCTTGGGGGAAACCTGGATCAGGATAATCCAAGAACAATCAGAAATTGGATTTATCATTCCAGTGTCCAGTATCTTAATCTCTTGTTCTCTCACAACTTCTTTCAAGTTTAGATTCAACCTTCTTTGACACTCTACCCTTGGATTATGGTTATTCTCCATATGTATTTTATACATAAAAAATGAGGGACTAATACCCATGATATCAATTATTATCCAGCCTATGGAAGATTTAAACATCTTCAAAACATTCAACAATCATTCCTCTTTATTTTCATTTAGTTCAGGAAAAATTATTACATGAAAAGTGGATTTATCACCCAGGAATGAATATTTATGATGAGCAGGGATCCGTTTTAGTTCAAGAACGGGTGGTTCAACACTAGAAGGAAGAATCTTAGGCCTAGGAGGACCTAGATATTCAACATACCTCTTGTAGGATGTATTGAATGATGAATGATTTTAAATTTCATGACCAGATTTGGAAATAATAGTGTTGATGTCCAAAGTGGGCAGTACGCTATCCAACCTTTCCAAATCAGATTTTACCACTTTAATCATAGAATAATCATCTAATTGTATTATAAATTATCCCTCTACATCATCAAAGTGTTCAGCAAGGTCTTTGTTAATAGAAAAACCCTCAAATGTACTCAAAAATTTATTAAGTTCAAAAAAAGAGGACACTTCTAGAGCAGAAACTAGACAGTTTTCCAGTTCTAGAAAATTTTCCAGATTTAGTGTTTGAGCAGAATTTTCAATTTCTAAGATAGATTCAACAAGATTTTCATCTTCAAAATTATTTTCTATAGTATAGATTGGATTTTTAGATTCATCAGAGTTTCCAATTGAGTTATTATTCTCTAAGGACTCTACCATTGAATAGTTTTTAGAAAAAGTTGGCCCTTTAACATTTTTAAACACATTGAACTCTTCTTTTTATTATCCAATTTTAAATATTAATTGACCCTTAGATACATAAATAACATCCCCACATGTGGCCAAGAAGGTCCTACCAAAGATTATGGGCACCTCTTGATCACACTCAATGTCTAAGACTAAAAAGTCTTCAAGCAGAAACATCTTCCCAACCCCAACTAGTATGTCAACTACCCTACCCACAGGATGAGTGAAAGATTATCAGCTAACTGTAGTATGACTATGTTGGGTTGATGATCACCCAACCTCAACTATTGAAACAATGGGTATGGGATCAGATTAATTCTATCACCTAAATCACACAAACAGTTAATCTTATTAGTGTTTCCTAGTGTACAGGGTATGACAAACCTACTAGGGTCTTTTAGTTTAGGTGAGATTTTCTTCTGAAGTACATCATTTCACTCTTCAGTGAGGTTGTAAGTTGAAATTTTTTCAAGAGTTTTTTTGTATGAAACAATTTTCATCAATGATTTAAAGTAAGATAGAATTTGAATTAAATCTTGAATGAATGGAATCTTCAATTGAATTTTGGAAAGAAGACAAAGGAACTGAAGAAGTTCAACAATGGTTTTACTTTTCAGTTTCAGCTTCTTAGGGAAAGGTATGGGTGGGGAAATATTTTAATGGACGGTAGGTATACCCCTCACCTCTTCCTCAACTTATTCTTTTCCATTATTTCTTTGATTTTTTGATGAAGTTTCATCTTGATTTTCATGTGAAAAATTAAAATTTTTATCATTTTCAATACATTTCTGTAAATTTACAACATGAGAACAAACCATATTTTTATTTCAAGATTGATCCATATTTCCATTTTGGGCATTTTCAGTGAGTTTTTCACCGACAACATGAGTATTAATCCCACTTATAGTGACAACATACATGGCATTCTCCCTAGGGTTAAGTTCAGTGGTACTTGGAAGTCAAACTTTTTCCCAAGATGAAAAATTCCTAGAAATTTGACCAAGTTATCTTTCCATGTTTTGGATCCTCACATCAGTTTGCATTTTATCATACTCATATTGATTTTGTTGTTTGGTAAGCTTAGTCATGTATATTTCCTCTTCAGAGTTAATTTTATTCAAGATTAGATCAAGCTTAGAATACATGTGACTATCATTGTTTCCTTGTACATTTGCAGACTCACCACATTTTTGATTCAGAAAATCTGTTCTTGGTTGATTAGAGTAATTCGGGGCAGTGGATTTTTTAATTAAGACTTGATCAATCCAAGATAAATTGGGATGGTTCCTATAGACATGATTATAATTTTATGAAAATTGATCTTCTTTAGGAGGCATTGTAGGACCATAGTTATCAAAGATTTAGTTTTCTTATTGTTGGGTGGGCATATCAAAATTAGGACAGAAATTTTCAGTATGCCCAAACATACCGCACTGGAAACAGTGTTCCCTTAAATATTGGTTGGTATTTTGAAAGCCATGTGGGTTAACGGTTTGTTTTGAGTTACGGTTCATTAAGAATTGAAATTTTTTGGTGATTTCATCCAGTTGAGCTTCAGCTTCAGTTTCATTCATTATACCAGGTCTTGAATTTACATTTCTATTAACTCTTTTATTTATTGAATTTTTATGTTGAGTGTTCAGATAATGAATATTAAATATTTGTCTAAGTTCTTCATCTATCTTATCATTTTAATTTACCCAAGCAGCTTGGTCTACTAGATTCTATCTAGAGGATGACAACCCTTCATAGAAGGTATCCATGAGAAGGTGAGATTGGAGTTGATGATGGGGAAACTACCTAAGCAGATCCCTAAATCTATCCCAAGCATCATAAAATTATTCTCCATGCTCTTGATATAAACTAGTTATCTTTGTTCTATGTTCTTCTTTATGTCTTTGGGGATAAATTTCATAATAAAAGAGTTGTACACTTGATCCGAGTTTTTGAAAATTTTATCATCTAGACACAAAAACCAGTTTCTAGAATTCCTTTTAAGTCAAAAGGTAAACACTCTCATTATAAGTTCATTTTCTATGAGTCATAGAATAGGTAATTGTTGCACATTATTATAGATGTATCTAATGAAGGCTAGTGACTGATCATTAGAGAGTCCATTAAAAGAAGGAAACCAAGAAATGTGTGACTATTTCAATTCATAGATTCTATATTTGGGAGATAACATATTGGATGATTGATTACTTAAAACATGAGGAATTTGTAACTCCCTCATCCTAGGCCATTCATTTTCATTTAGGAGTTCTGGATGGCCTTGGAAGTTATTATCCGGAACCCTATTTTCGATGTTTTCCATTTCAATTTTGTTATTCTTTCATACAGTACTGATATGTTTGTTTATTTATACGTCCAGTGGATCTAGTCTAATAGAAGAGTGTCTTGTGCTCATACAAAAAGCAATAGGCAGTACTCCGTAGTAATAATTCAGCAAGAAGTTAAACATATTTTTTTTTACAATTTCCATGTTTTTAATTTTTTTTACGATTTTTATATATTTGTTTTTTCGGTTTTTTTTTTGAGTAATAACTCGTGCCTTCCCCAACAACGGTGCCAAAAAATTGACCTGAACTATTTTTGAAGTTGGAAAAAGTTTAAAATTTATAATCATACTAAATACTGTATATGTGGTAAGCTGGGTCAAACCCACAGGGAAGACAATTATAACCACTATTCCTTTAAAAACCTTTAAAAACTTTATTATTGTCTTCAGTTGAGTGGATACTATATTTTCGTTTTCTTTTTATAAAGCAGTAAACTGACAGAAAACTCAAAGCATGTATTTAAACTAAATTGAAGCAAGAGACAGTTGAAAACAAAGAGACATAGAGATATAGTACACTGCTAAAAGAACTATCTATTAAAACGCTCGGGGGAAAATTATTCATTATACTAGTTTTAAAGGTATTCTGATTCAGTTAGAGGTTGTTTCAGAGTAACACATTATAATGAATGACTCTCCTCCCCCGCCTGGTGTTAAGTCACACAAGCCAATCAATTTAATAGTTCGCCACTCCAAAATTAATCGACTCCGAACTGTTTGAAAAAATGACAACAATACGAACTCACTATAAGTATTGAAGTCTTTTGAATTTATTATCTTTTGAAAAGTGTTTCCACAACCAATCTCATCAACTAATTGTGAAATCGTGAGACTATGTTCTAGTGGTACATGCAATTTGATGAACTCAGAATTGATCTCGCCGATCCATACCGAAATTATCAAAATGATTAAGTGGAAAGTGATTTAAAAGATAACCATTAGAACTCCAAATTATCCCTGAAATAAAATATTTAGCCTACTGTCTTTCTCATTATCTTTATAGGAACTAAAAACATACTAGAAAAGTGTACAAAAAATAGATTAAAGATGGAAGATAAACTCTTGAGATGATGCTCTTCTCCTAAACTCCTCCAGCTCTAGGAAGTGGTTCCAGAGTCACCCTCTGCACTGCCTCTCTCGGAACTGGATTCTCGAATGTGTTTTATGAATGTTCCTCTCCAATGAATTTCACCCAACCCTTCATCTAATGCTTGCTCTACTTTTTTAATCAACTATCATCTACTGCTTGTCACCCCTTGTTTGTCACCAACTTAAAATTTCCTTCTCTTGTGCACCTCACATGTGCGTTTTTTCATGAATGACATGTCACGCTAGTTTTACCCTTGTAACTAACTCTGGGGGAGTTAGTTATGTGAACCTAGACATGTATTAGTCTTCGGTGTGAACCTGCACATTAAAGAGAAACTAAAAAAGTTAAAACTGTTAAAACCTGATAGTGAAATAATTGATAACAATAAATAAAATACTTAACAATATTTAGCTGGATATTTTATTTATTTACTACTTAACTTAAATTATTAATTATTAAATATTATTATTATGAAATTAATTAATTAACCAATTTAATTTAATATATTTATTAATTTTTATTTATATTTGAAAAAAAATCTATTGGTTAATGAATTACGTTACTTTATTTAAATTAATAAGTTGTTAAAATTTTGATTTAAATAAATGTTTAATTAGTTAATTAGGTAATATATTTTTTAATAATTATGTAAATTTAGGAAATAAATTTATTATCATGATTTTTAATTTAGTATAATGATTTTTAATACTAATTTTATATCTTCCCCCAATCACGCTGCATAGCAGGGGGAATGATTGAAGAATTAATTAATAATTTTGTTGAATAACTTTTAATGGTTTTTTTGTTATTTATTTCTATATTTTTTATTTTTTAATATATATTATTCCTCATTCCCTCAAAATCAGCGCACAGTAGGGGAGAGTTTTTCTTCTTCACCAAAATCCCACATCATATAATAGGGCAGGTCAGTAGGCCTCGTCTTCTCCCTCCAGCAGCACAGCGCAACAATGAGTCTCTTCCTCCTCTCCTCAGTGAGGTCCACCACATCTCAGCTCTCCAGATCCAACACGGTGTACTCTAGAGAAATATTCAGATAGTGGGAAGGCACCCGAGCCTCCTATGAACAATAGTGGCAGAATCCAGTAGGCGGCGACTCTTCAAAGCTGCATCGATGTTCTTCTTTATTACAAGCGGAGTTGGTTCCTTCTCCCTCAAGGTGGTGCTCCACTACCCAGAAACGCGCTCAACTCCCTAAATAGCAGTGTCTCTCCCTTGAAACCTGAAAATAGCACTGGAAGTAGCTTCAAGAGGTAAGGTTGAAAGATATTTAGGACTAGAAATGGTTTGATTCTTAGGGAATTGTGATTTGTTCCAGGTATGTTAATTTTATCTGCGGCTGGAATTATGTTTTTTTTCTTGTGGGATGTTTTTTGGGTGTGGAAAATGGTCGAGTGAAGATTTTTTTAGATTTAATTGTGAGGTAATGGTGATTTGGGTGGGAATCAGGGGAAACGAGTGTGAGATGGAGTTCTGAAATAGTGAGGTATAGGGGAACAGTAAGGAATAGATCACTGTTAGATGAATAGAAATAGGGATGCACAACGCATGGTTCACCAATTGAAAGAATAATAAAAGGGTCACTAGTACTCAAAAAAATGGTCGTCGTTCCATAAAAATTTAAAATATCACCATTAGTATAAAAACAATGGGTCACTGGTGGCTAAAAGAAATAAGGCTACCATTGGTTTAAAAAGAAATCTCACCGTAGTAGAAGAAATTAAGGTTACAAGTACATAAGGTCATCGTTGAAAATAAAAAATTGAGGTTACTAGTAGAGAAAATCTTAAGGACTCCATTATGAAAAAGACTACCATTTCAATTAAAAACAGAGGTACGCCGATGGGAATAAAAGGTCATAGGTATAGAGAAAATAAAAAAAAATCACTGATGGGAATAAAAGCGCACTATTGCAGTTAAATAAAATAGGTCACTAGTGAATTAAAATATAAAGGTCACCAATTGACTAAATAGAAGAGGCAAAGGTAACCAATGAGATAAAATGGTATCGATGTAGATAGATTCACAAGGTCACCGATGACATTATAATAGAGGGACATCATTACGCACAAAGAAAATCTCACCGATGCGCACAAAGAAAAGGGCCACTGATAGAACAAAAATAAAGAAATAACGGTGAACTAATAAAAATATATATTTAATTTAAAATAAAAAATGTAAGTTATTAAAAACCATGATTGAAATTAATTACCCGGTAAAAAAAACAAAATCAAAAGTACAAAGATTGAAATTTATAAACATAAAAAAAGTAAACAACATGTGTTAAAAACTGGACTATTAAACATTAAAAATTGAAGTTATAATTTATGTTTATAATTTTAAACAATTAAATTAGATGTTGGATAATTGTTAAACTAAAATATCGGAAGACCTAAATTAAAAATTAAAATTTAAAATAATTACCGTGTAAGAATAAGATGAAAAAGGATATCATCAGTGACCCAATAGTCCATTGAAAGCCCTTATTTACCTAACCGGTAGACTAAAAACATATATTAGTGAATTAATTATTTAACTTAATACTTAAAATTAAATAGTTAATGTTTTAAAACTCTTATAAAATTAATTAATCAACTATATGAATAATTAATGTTAAAAGCGAACTATTTTATTTAATTAAAACTAAAACTCTTAACTTAATTAGTTAATATAATGAATAAACATATTATTTATCAATGTTATTAATTATAGTGAATCTATATTAAAGGATAAAATCTTAAAATAAAAATTAAGTTAATTAAAACCCAAATAAGGATATCAAATGATTATTTATTATTAATGTCAAATTATTAAAAAGGTGGGAATATTAGAATAAAAACACTAATAAACAAATAATTAAATTAGATAATAAAATAAATATTAAAATTATTAATTCAAAGACTAAAAATACTTATTTAATTATAAAAAATTATTAATTCAAAAATTTAATAATAAAAATACAAATGTACAATTATTTAGTATAAAGTGATTGAATAATTAATAAAATCATTAAAAATTAAGTTAAAAGATGTGGAAAAACTAGGCAAAATAGTGCCACATCACATACCAGGTGTGGGGATAGAATAATGTGTATGTTCCCCTAGTACTACTAATGTTTATGTTATGATATTATGGAATTCTTCCAAAATATGGGTAGGAACTTCTGTCTTCCATTTCACCATTTTTAAAATGTGTTTGCCAACTTCTTGTGGAAGGAATGGGAATATATTCCCATTCCATATCTGAAGTAGGTCTATTTTCCTTCTCCTTTCCCCCCTTTCTTATCAGTGGAAACTGACAGTACTCTTGCATGGGGGAAGAGAGTTGAGTATACCCTAGGTTTTTTATCAGATCTTTCCGAGTGACTTCTCCTAGTGTTTTCAAATGAGACTCTTGGCTGGATTGATCAAAGATGAAATGTTTATGTGCATGTTGGATGTTTTCCCCCATGAATAGTTTATAGATTTCTTTCAATGCTGACAAAGGAGACTACTAGTAGGATTGGTGAGTGTATGCAGGTGTATGCTCTTACTTTTAAGTTGCCACCAAATATGATTGGCGGGCTTCCTAGAATATAGTCAGACGAGTTTTCAGACTAGATGATTGTTTTTATGATGGTATATGTACCTTATCAAGGTACTCCATCGAATTTAAATAGAGGGATTGGCTGGTCACTTCCAAATGAATCTGTTGACTAGTAGAATTGGGACAGATGGTTGTATGTACACGTTCATTTTTTCCACCAAGTTAAGTTGATGGACTTATTTAGAGGGGTAATATGTATGAACATTATCCCAATTGGATGGATTTTTTCCTTGGGGGTTCTTCTTGCATTCCCTAGTCTTAGGTACTTGGGCCAAAAAATTGAAGGTAATACCCCCATAATGTTGGGGGTTCACTGCCACATGATTCTCCTAGCGGCGATTGTTGGTGGGGTCCCTTAGGGACGAACCTTGAATCTTTGAGTTGAGTCAATGAGTGACCTCTTGATCCACCTACATATATTATGGGAGGGAATTGTTATTACATTCTAGGGATAAGGACCTGAAATGGTTTAAAATGGTGGTTGCAATCGTCTGCTTCTTGACCACCAGTCATCGATGATCGGACGATGGATGGTTGTTGTTAACTTGGATAGCATGTTTAGAAGCCTCTAGGGTTGGTATAGTACCTTGATGACTATATTACTGTAACAATACATTTAAAACCCATAATTGAAGATTTTGTGTTGGTGATGACGTTCTTCAAGTGTATGAGGATCCATCTTGAGTAGCTGGTGGGGAATTAATGGGTGAAAACTTGAAGTAATCCATTTGGGGTGATGGGAGTTCTGATAAAACATGAAAAACAATGAACTCCGTCAAATAACCATCTTATATATGGAAACATGTGTGATTGAATTATTTTTCGAGAATTACATAATCAATTTATATTTTCATGACAGATGGGTAACACTATAAACTTGGTTAAAGATTCACGTCAAGTTCACCATTTTTAATTCATCTCACATGGAACGTGTGTTCTAGTTAGCATTCACTAGTTCTGTGTTGTTTCCATTGGATTTATGTAAGGAACCAAAAACATCCAATGGTTCTTTATCTAAAAGGACCTACTTTTCAAAGGTATGCATTTGTTAGGTTTTAGCCTACGATACTTAAGAACATACATTTTTCGATAGGATGGGAGGTCAGACTCATCACACCCTTTTGGGGGGATTATTGCCTACTCCAAGACTATCATATAGATTTAAGATATTTCTTGTGAATCCTTATTAATTTTCCTAGTATAAAAAAGGTTTCCCTCGAAATTTTCAATCAATTATTAGCATTTTTGAAATTTAGAATCACCCATATTAATTCGAGATTATTCATTAATGGGAAAGAATGTACGTATTTCAGGTTCTCCAACTATGGTATTATTTCACATACGATTTAATGATTCTTTTAAAAATTGTTATGGTAATATTGGATTCTAGTCCACTCAGTGGGGTTATATTGAATTTATGTTCATCCAAGTAAATGAGAGTTTGTTTTGATGTTGGGAGAACACTCATGAATGGGTTACCTATGTATCCTTGTGAAATGAATCATAACCCTCATTGTTTGGTACCTCATAATCAGTCACTTAATGCCTTTTAATTTCTTGTGGTAAGGACCTAGATGTAACGATTAATGTCATGTGGTACAGGAATCAAAGTGGTTCGTTCTTAGTCAATACTTAGTATGGGACTTATTCTTGGGAAACCAAATGAATATGTTAAAGGTTTGAGTTTCCAAATTTTGTTAGACCCTATTGGGAAAATTTCCCAGGAAGTAAAGAGTCGATTTGATGTTTTGGGTTTAAACCATAGTGCAGCTTCATACGTATCCCATTTGGATGGAAAACAAAGAAAACATTTTTTGATGAGTCTCACAGAAGAGTGTAATCCTTTTAGAGAAACGAGTTTGGGATTACATTAGAAAAATTATTCCTTTTTATAGATTTAATGAGATGGAGATCGGGCCTTAGGAAGGATTCCTATGTAACTCAATTATGGTTGGAATCAATGTTCTCATAGTTCATTTTGGGGGTATTTAATCCAATGTTGTGGTTGTCAGAAATCTCTAAGACCACATGAGTAATGCTCGATGTGAGAGGCAAGAGGATGTCAAAGGTTCAAAAAAATGAAAACACACTTTTCCTCCATCATAATAGGAAAATTATGGGCCTATGGTGGTGACAGTGGAAGAGGCTGAGGTGAGAAACCTTCCCTCTCTTCACTTTACAATAGACAAGGGTCTAATGTGAGGAAAGAGTGAAGGTAAAGGAAGTATATAAGAGAAAGACAGAAAAATCCAACTTGAAAGTATAGGGTATTACAATAGGTTGGCTTCACTAAAATTGGTCCTAGATGGGGAGGGAATCTTCTTCATTGTGTATGTGTGAATAGTACCTTTCCTACCAGAGTTCTGATGTTCCAGGTTTTAGATATGTGAAGGGGTGGTCATGACCCAAACCCTAATCCTCTAAAATGGTAACTCCCCAACACTTTTCTAGGGAGAAAGTTCCATGTGAATGCATATATATAAACCCACAAAAACTCTATGAATCATAACCACATTGAAAAACAAATGTAGAAAACCTCTGACTGTAGATATAAAAACCACAATAGGATAATGATGATGTGCCTTTCCTAAATGTATTATAAGATGTGAGGTTTTGGTGGAGGTTTCAATATAACCCCTTTCATATAAGGGATCCAATGAAGAAGAATCCATCCCATGAATGTATTTGATGATGGCTTGATGAAAGGCTTGTATAGATAGAAGGTATTAGGTGAATCAAATAAGGGCTCCCAAGTAAGTATATGGGATGAAAGTATGAGAATTCAAGTAGGATTGGGCAACCTAATGTTGAATTATGTGACAAACAACCTAGATGTCATTACTTGGGAAAGACGAGACTAAAGCCTTCAAGAGTATTCACAGGCTTTCCCAGAAGTGCGGCAGACATGTTTCTTTGAGAGGACTAGGTGGCACACAAGTGTTTATGATTTAGGGAGGTTGGATTCTTTAGGCATGAATGTGTTATGGATTTCCAACACTAAAGAGACTCCTGTTCAATGATCCTCCTTCAATTCCTCCACTATAGGTGTCAAAAAACTACCTAGAAGGTTTCTAAAAACTTGTGAGAAGCACTGGGGAGACCAGTGCAGCAATTGAGCTTCAGGGAAAATTATACATACAAATGAAGACCTTAAGGGTCTATTTATCATAAAATAAGTGACCTTGGGTGAAATAGTGAGTGGCCATGCAAGTACCTTTCACACTGATAGAGCCACATCTTGACAGGGGAGATTCGATTTTCAAGACGTTGCAAATTTTGATTTTAATCATGTGTTGTCACCTCATTTTTTATAAGGAACATCCCATGGTCACTTTATGTGATTGTAATGGAATAGAGTTTAAACAATTGGTCAAATGTCTCACAGTTCCAAATCTAATTTCATAGTACACCACCTTAGGGAACCGTCTTTGATTCTCTCAACCTATGAATCGCTAACCACAAAATCTTCAATAGAAAATATTGGTCCTTGTCTCACACTTGTCTACTAACCAACCATCCATCAAAATAATACCACACGCAACATATGTGTATCATGTTTTCCATAAGTAGAAAGTGTAAAATCTCATACCACTAAGTTCTCGACCAAACCAATATCCTTGAGGGGTTTTCAACATCAAGAGCATGCTGATTGTGCTACTTGGAAAGTCATTCATATCAAAGTTATAGATTACTTGGAACTCAATAGAAACAGGAATCCCAAAGTCCTATAGCTATCTAACTAATACCAAAATCATGACATCATTTTTATTGAATTTGTTTACCACAAGACTATCACCAATCAACTGGGTCAGGCACTAGAATGGTCACACCCACCGATCTTTCTTCAATTAAAGATCACCCATGGTGCTTCACAAATGAAAATTCATGACCATGAATTAAACAAAGGACATGATAATATACTATCCATTAGTCAATAATGAAAATAATCCAAGATCATTCCACTCAAGGAAATCATAAACCACGAGTCAAACTCCCACACAAATTATCCTTAGTCAGCTGATCACCACCGACCTTATAGGGCCTTAGTCAAGAGTGTGACATCCAGGTCTAGCACCTAGCCCAAGGAAATTAGTATAGGATAAGGGTAACTAGGTCCAATCACCTATCTATATGGTTAATTACATCACAACCACAACCCAGAAAAGGTTATTTTCTACACAACATCCAACCTACTAACATTGGATAGTAGGCCTTCCATAAAGTACAAGTATAGACCAAATCCATGATTTTGTTTTATCTTGGAAATGATTCATATAAACCATTCCTTTCATTATTCAATTTATGAACCTGACCACATCCTTAGAATTCAAAAATTGAAATCCAAGTGTCACTCTAGATACAATATAACTAACACCCTATGTTCTTGTCCATAGAAAAACTCTCATGAACCCATGTATCACTCTAGGCGTCGATTTACATTACATCCATTAGAGTCCATCTTTGGAGGTCCACAAAGGGAGCTTAGGTGTCACTCGAGAAAATAATCTGTCAACCCATTCAATACTATTTAATCAAAATTATTTAATCAATATGATTTAATATGTCAAAGTCAACACCAAGAACAATTTCTATACAACTCACGTCAAAATGTGTCTCAAGTAATTGGTTAAACATAGATGGATTTACCCTAAATTACACACAAGGTAGATATATTATAATAACCATATCAATATTTAACAAGTATCACATCGAATATTCTCAATCTAACTCACAAAGGAAAGTCAATATAAATGGAAATTCAATATAAAAAAACCAATACATGGAACAACTTCTTCCTTAATACCTAGGAAAATTCATTGAAAAATGATAACCTAATATTGAAAAACATCATAACACAGAATGTGTCTAGGATCATGTTATCCATCCCCATTCATTTATCATTTCAATTCACAATTTATAATAAATTTCAATTCACATATCACAATGTAATCACTTCCAATCAACATTGTAAATATAATGATAAACATTCCATGACAAGGGTAATGGAACACCTCAAGGTGATCAAGTCATATGGCCAGGCATGGTCGTCCATTTAAATAACCAAAAAACCAAAAGGGGTGTTTCTATTTCATGTTTCTTAACCATTTAACATTTCTCAACATGCCTCCTTAATTTCATAAGCTTTAACTATCAATTTATTTTAATGATTTAAATTAATTTCATGGGTGATGCTCTGAGATTAGATTTTCTAACACAACAACTATATATAAACATCTTGAGTTTGAACAAAAAACATGATACCACCTACAGTGTTTGGTTGTCATGGTTTCATGACTCTACTATGAAAAATACACCCCATAGATAAAGTTCATTATCAAAATTTTCTACACAAAAACATAGGATAGGTCAAAACCCTCTTATAAACATATCAAACCACATAGACAACTCCTAAATCTATGAACTGTATAAAGACAAAATCACCATAAACCAAAAGAGAAACTGCCTCTTTCCCAATCAAATGCTGGTTCTAGGTTTAGTCTGTCTTTCTCATTTCATGTTTCCATTTCAATTCATCAAATATTAATTTTAAATCTAATTTCCATTATTGACCAATTAAAACGGTGTAACCAATGGTTAACCAAATTTGAATCCATGAGGGCCCATAATAATTCATTAACCAAAATTTGGTCCCGATATAATCTATACCATGTAAAATTTACTTTAAATTGTTGACATCAAATAATGTGTCACTTTCCAGTCCATAAGGGATCATACTCCTTATGAACCGAAAGATGGAATCACATTCTCTATCAAATGCTCAAAATCTATCATAACATCTATATATAACAGAACACATTTCACAAAAACATCTAATAAGTAACGAATCCTAAATGGAATGGCATAATTCATGGTTGGTGAAATCTATTAGGTTCTTAAGATGATAATTGAGATGGAATATCATCAACTTATCGGGTTGCAACAAAACAGAACCCAAATATATAACATCATAAATCAAGTGCTTCACCCAATGGTGGAATCCAATAAAAATCAATAGTCAAAATCTATAAAACAGTAATTTAATTCGATGCAATTTGGATCATTCTTGTACATGGGTTAGCTACGCCCAAGAATAGCTCATTAACAAACTCTGATAACTTCATATCCCTATCTAATGTTTCTAAATAGTAAAGAATACTAGAAAACAAATTCTTCGATAAAACCTTCTCATACTCTTACCTTACATTCTACTGAAAGGTTACCTAATACCAGTGGATCACACAACCTAACGCGCATATCCACAAACGCATGTGGCTTCCAAGTATCAGTGAGTGCCTAGGTGTGTCTGTGGGGAGATTATATCCTCATTACTAGGGTGTAAATTTGGTGGAAATATAATAACAGAGAGATAGAGGAAGCAATAAAACATGAAGACAATAGATACATATTAAGAATAGATAAAAATATCAAATGAAAGCTGATATACAATGATAATGGTGGTATATGTCATATGTCTAGTAAAGTATCCAAAATATGTACATAGAATTAAAATACAATACATGTATCAAAATACCAAAAAAACCAATGTTATATCTTTAATTAGTATCATGGGCCTCAGCTCGGTCCCATGCTCCTCTTCTCCTCAACATGGCACTAAATCAAGTCTCAAACTATGGGATCTTTACCCCATATCTACCTGCATCCAAATAGTCTATTCGGGTACCCAAATGTTTCTTGAATAGGATGTGAGATATAATCCTAGTAAGAAACCACCAAAATATATATACATTTTAGTCTTCACAATATGATAAGTTAAATTAGAATTCAAGGTAAAATTGGTAACCAGTAATAAACAATAATGTTCCCATGGTATATATACATCTAATAAAGAACAATGAAGAGCCTCTAAATACTACATGTAAAACAAGCATTAGATATTATCACAAGGCATATATTAATTGAAAAGAGGTAAACACAAAGGCCTTTCTGTACACATTACATATCAATACAATACGACATTTCCATATAACTGATCAAAACAGGTCATCCATGGCCTAGAAATCTGAACAGAAGTGTTAAAACAAAACCACACCATACTACAAGTCATATCAAATTTATCACGGTTTTTATGTATAAACATAGTTTTGGTCCATGAAGGGATAAATCCATAGTGTAGATGACCATGTCATCCTTACTGAGACCTAGTATCATCTTAATGAAATCATGATAATGCTAGTTGTTGGATTCCTAGGATCAAGTATACAAACATGTCCTAGGTGAGTCCAAGTATATTGGATCCAAGGGGTAGAGAGGCCCACATCATCGCACAAAATCAAGACCCAAGGAGCATACTCTATCCATGGTTTCCACTACCATGTTTGATATCAATAGATCATTGTAGTGTCCTAAAATCTCTATGAAGGAGTGGAAAATACGCACACAAATTTGAGGAATGAATAATATGCAGGATTGATTGAAAATTTAAAAATAAGACTAATGAAATTGAATTCAGAAAAGGACCAATGTGGTATGTGAACTGATTTTAAATAATGGTATATGGAAGGTATTTACTGTGAACAAAACAGTATGTAGACAGCCTGTGAAACATTTTTCTAGGAGTCGTTGTCCATCAAACCATGCAGTTTGTAGAATAAATGAGGAATAACAACGATCCTTCGCAAACAAAATCGTTAGTAGAATGGACGAAGAAAATTTTCACCCACAAACTAATGCCCAATGGATGAAATTGTCAGTGAAAACCTGACGCAAAGGTACACCCTCGAACTCTATCACCACAAAATTAGTTCATGAACAAGGTGAGGCCAACCACATCCCATGAACAAGATCATTCTTGGGATTGAGGGGTTGATCTCTATTTCTATGAACCTCATCCCTATGAACCTTATCCCTGAAAAACTATGTTTACTGAGCCCTATGTGTTCTGAATGATTTCCTCATAGGCTTCCACAAAACGTTTCACGTGGATCATAGATACAACCTGCTCGTTACACTATAAAAGGACCCTGAGGGGAGTCGATACGATGAGAGAGAATGAATTTTCAGAGAGCCTGGAGTTTGCAAATGGAAGAAATTGAAGGAAAATGAGTGATGAAGTACAGAAACACAAATGGTTTCATATAGGTATAAACCCACCATGAACCATAAAAATAAGGAAGAATAATAAAATGGGAAATATGAAAAAATTATTATAAAACTATGAAACATACCCCCTTTGTGGATGAAGTTCTCATGAACTATATGACTAATTCCCCTTCTTCATTCTGTCAGACCATATAGTGTATCTCTATGTGGATGAAACCATGCCCTGCATAGCATTCCGCCACACATACATACTCCACTACTGCATACCACCACCCTAGGTAGATGGATCCTGAGACTACTTACATCCTCGGTATGCGGACAATATACAGGTCCACGTATCACCTTTGTATGCAGAAGGTATCTAGATCCACATACTACATCGGAACATGAATGACCCCTACACCCTCGTATAAATATGCCAAGCGGAGGTTACCCCACTCGGAATGAATAAATGATATGTGGAAGAGGGTACCTTTGGGTTTTCCAACTTTTAGTATATATCATGACCTTCCATTTCCATCCCATCCTTCAAATCCCATTCCTAAGCTAGTCCATTGGAATTAGTCCAAAGCCTCATCAAATGCCACCTAATTCAAATGATCAGACCATCAGGTGCATCTGTGTGCCCTTTTGAGTATACATACTTTGGTAAGTGGAGACATATGGGTAATCACCACAACAGTTGGCCCCAATGTTTTTCTAAGACTATATTATCATGGTAACCATGGGTCCATCCTTAGTATGATCACATGTACCTCCTCATTTTAGGAATCATGGCAAACCATTGTATTTTTCATTCAATGAGGGAGAGTGATATCTCAATGGAATCATGCCTGTCATTCCTTTTGATGAGTAGAAATGCTCCTCCCCTTTCTCAGAATGCATCTTAGGGCACCCCTATTGTGTTATTCCCCATACTTTCTTGTGGGAGGGGTCCCTCTTACTCCTCTTCACCTTTGTCTATTATGTTTCCAGATAGATCAATAGATGTGACTATCCTAGATATCAGCACTGGTGAGGGTTGGAACATTCAAAGACCCTCTCTCCCTTTCTTTGGGGTAGCAGTCGGGACCTCTTCCACCGTCATCCTCCTTTTCCATCAAAGGAGAAGGGAAAATGTTTGGTTTTTTAGATATATGGCTTCCTATTTTTTTCCACACTGATAATGACTCACACATACTTAGATGTAAATGATAATCACAACTTCTACACTATACTCCAAATGATCAACAAGAACCTGGATTCCTGTTCTAACTGGGACTAGTAGGATGCCTTTCTGAAGGTCCGAGCATAAGGTAAATTGTTCATAAAATTCAATCCCAATAAAAATTCCCCCCAAATAACCAGGGAATTGTATTTAGGAATAATCCTCGATGTGGAAATTTCAATAAATACCTTCTTTATGGTGTAATCCCCAACCATGTCTTCCCAAATGGGAAGTTTCCACATATAAACTCCACCCAAATAAACTATAAGAACTCTGATTCCTACCCAAAATAGGATACACAAGACGCCTGTCTAAAGGCCCGATCTAAAAGGGGATCCTTTTCAAAGGTTAAATAAAAATAATCCCCCCAAACAAATAGGGACTCATTTATGGTATAATCCCCAAAATAAATTGAACTATGAGGGCTTAGATTCCTAACTAATTGGGATACATATGAATCATCCCTAAGGTCGAAACCCCATTACCCAGCCACCATAGTGTTCAACGGGCCATATCCATGGAAGTTCTACATCTACCTAGGAGACAATGACTCTCCTATGCATCATGGGCAGCTTCGGTGTAATTCCCAAACGAAATCATAACTACACATCCTCTACATAGATATCCTTACCTCAAGATGTTAAACATCAAGGAAGGGTCCTCGCCGCACAAACATAAAGGGTGATGTCTCTAGTTAAGTGGCACCTAATATATCGGTTCTGATTCCTTTCACAAGGATACGCAGGATATCCATCTTATGGGTTTGATCCTGACAGTGTAACAACTTCTTACCTCGCTGGATGATGATAAAATCCTAAGTGCATCATCATACTGATTAAACTAGTTTTTTCTCAGAAACTCATGACCTATGCATTTATTAGGTTAATCTTGAAACCCTGGGGTATCATGTGCACACATTCTTTCGAAAGAACAATGGATTCATAAACATATAAAAATTGGATAAATCTATAACAGAATAACAAAGTGGGCTACAATTCCCCCCAAAGGGTGTGATGTGTCTAACCTCCCATCATATCGACTAATGGAGTTATTAAGTGTCATTGGAAAAATCCTAATCCATCGAGCTCCATCCTTTGGAAATTATGTCCATTTATCATGGATATAAGTGTCAATGGGTGTTTCTGGCTCTACAAATGAACCCAGTGAAGACCATCTGAAGAAATCATACCCGACATATAACCCTTTATAAGAACAGACAACTGGTTTTACATCAATACATTCCCCCCTGTTATGACATGAATTGGGTCAAAAAATTGGTAAACCCTATGTGAAAACATTATAATAACATGAAATTAGTTAATATTCATCAAAACATTTTGTTCACCCACATTTGATTCAAATTAGATCAATAAAAATGGTGAACCCTACATGAATCCTTAAGCACGATTGTGGTATTATCCCACCATAAGACCCTTTCATCCAAAAGGGATGAGGATGAATAAAGATAATCAATTATGAATGTGATTTAGATATGCTACTTTGCAGCTTTTTTGTCTGCAAATGTCAAATATATATTTCATGAATTTTTCATAGCTCTCTTTGATCCAAATGGCATCCCAACAATTTTCTCAAACACTCAAGTTAATGGCCACATAGGTGGCCGGGTCCCCAACAAAGAAAATGGCTCCCTCTACTACCCAATGTCTTTAATGTTGTGTTTTAAATGTGTTGATCAAAGAGTACCACCTAAAATTTACACTCCCTATAGTGGAGGCTCCATGGAATCCCATCCAATTAGTGAAATCTTACTAGCCACCACTTCAGATGCAGCTAGAAATCCAACACATGATGGCTCAAATTGAAATCTCAAATCATTTAAGGAGAATATCCTAGGAATGTGAAAATTAATACCTCCCTTATATTAGGGAGGTAGATGGGTTCAATGCCAATGAATTCATCCTTGATGCACAGGAACACTGCTCAAGGGCTCCTACCAGGGGACATCCCCACAAGAAAAATACAACCAGATATCCTCATTGTGAATAAGATATCATGCTAAGGGCACCTACTAAAGTTCAATGGATATGGGATCCTCAGGATGACTGCTAAGGGAGGAAAATAAATAATCATGAAAAAGATATTACCATGGTTAATCAGGAGGAGGTCCACCATAAAAATATGGCAGCATATAATCACTAGGAATACAATTTTTCCCCTGCTACTGAATTCCTCCACGGAAATACAGCCATAGTTCATTTGTATAAGGACTTCCTTGATCGATCATATGATTACCATCACATAAATATGGTGGAATGATACATGAAAATGGCTATTCCTTATAGTGATCACTGATCCCGCTACATAGATGGAGTGGAAAATCATAGGTAGATGAATATATCTACCAATGTACAAGAATACTGGCATCAAAATAGGATGGAAACCAGCTATAAGATGGCACATATCCCGGATGATGCACAAAAACCCCACCATACAAATATAGAGGCAATTAATGGGTAGTCATATAACACTGCTGATGCATCTGAATCCCACTAGTCAAATACGGTGGAAATACATAGGCTGATGTAAATCCTTACCTACCACAATAAATACCAATAATATAATATGTGTTGGACCCATTACTGTTCTATGCCGGAAATGGAGTATGGTGTGTATTTGTTTTCAATCCACATTATAAGATTAGAATGTTTTCTAGGAAAGGGATTATACTGTTCAAGAAGACAACAATATTAATGGTTGCATCATTTCCCGGTGTTTGAATAATTTTTGGCCCTAAAAATCAGAAAATGCAGAAATGTGTGTTTGTAAAAGGAAGGTACCCAGAAGATTAGAGGGTATTTTAAATCTTTTACGCATGTCATATTTTAGGATCAGTTTATCAAAATATAGAAAATTGAAAAAGTGTGTGAAATACAGAAATGTGTGCGAAAAATGGTGTTGCATGAAAGAATCTTACATTCCCAATATGACTTCAGAAGGGGTTTTGCGTGCTTGGAAAGATACTTATGCACACTGAAAAAAATGCATCAGGATCTTATGAACAATGTCATCAAAGGCTTATAAAAATAACCATACCCCCAAGGAAGACTTAATAATTTTCTCATGAAAATTTGGTTGCTCAGTCGCGCAAAAGACTTGCGTGACAAGGATTGGAAGAGAGAAAATATTGTGCTCAAGGTGTTCATTTAGTCTAAAAATTCCAAGTGAACCCATGCGGTGAATTTTCGTGAAGGATATGTGTTGTGGTGATATTAGGGGTCGTGAGAATGTCATATTTGATGACAATTCTCAGATATTGTCGGCATGTTGAGGTATTTCATGCATGTGTGGTGTTATGTTTCTGACAAGTTTTTGAATATCTGGTTCAGTGTTTCAGTTCCTTAAATGTATCAATCTAGGACTTCGATGCAATTAGTATCTCATAATGAATAGAGATAAATAATTCAATGAAAATATATTGAAGATACCTTCATGTATATCAACTTAGTGGGACTTCACCCACGGTAGTGAGCTAGGGGTATTTGATGGGAGTGACATGAGGGATATAGGGAGCTATCCCGGAATATTTGTAAAGGCAGTGTACCTGAGACAGAGTGACTGTACCCGAACCTTCTAATCCACATCCAGTGAATTTTAGTGGAATTAGGTATAACAGGAAACCATTCAGCGTATCACCTTGGATGTAGCCCACAGTGGTGAACCAAGTAAATGTGATATGTGGTCTCTCTTCTTGTGGTTGTTTACTTTCTATTCCCATTAGTGTTACAGGTTTAACGAGTTTCTAAATATTTTGTAATAAGATCCTTGTTTTAAAGGAAAAGGATGACACCCTGATTCATACCACCCCTCACAAGGAGTCCTAGGGTCTTACAATAGAATATAAAGATAATATGATTAGTGAAAAATTCCTATAGATACACACAAATCCCACCAGAAAAATATTGTGGAAACTAGGGAAGACATATGGAAGCATACCCATTCCTCTTTCCCAATAAAGGAGAACTCAAAAAACCCACTAGAAACCCATTGAAGACTGGAGCAGGAAGAAACTTCTGCTCTGACATTGGAATTTTCAGTCATTATCGTTCCAGCCACAAATGTATCTCAAAAAATCATTTTGATGATGGAGGATCATATTTCAATCCCATACTATATTCTCTAGGCGTGTCAAGACTTCATTACTATAGTATAAAAATTGAGGAGTTGGGCCCACAATCCCATTCCTCGGCCAGGGCGACTCATCCACAAAATTAGATTGTCAGCCCGTAGTAGACTAGCATCCTAGCTCCAGTCCATGTTCAGGTGGGACGGTTGTCAAATTCCATTATCAACGACAGCCATATCGAGAAGAAACACCTGTACCAAATGGGGGACCCCAGTACAATGTGGTAGTATCTCTAGGGTAGAGATATATCCCTTCTAAAACTCATGATGCTCATCATTGTATCCTGGGGACATCATTGGAACCAACCAAATATGGACTGGTATATTAAGGCTACTACCAATAGTAGGCATCCCCATTTTACCACATGAGAGAACCTAAATATAAAAGGACCAAAAGGAACCCAAAAAATGAAGAGCATAATCATGATTCTTCTCTTCTTGAAGCTGGATTTCTTAACGCCATAAACCATATAAAAAAATAGGTTCATGATCATGTTATTCCCTTACCAATTTGTTGTTGCCGCAACATCAGTTCTAAAGGTCTTCCCCACAATATCACTACCAGTAGTTTTGAAGTTCCTTCCTAGATCACCTAAGGGGCTTACATCATTGTCTGAAATGATTGATCACAAGAGTCTATCTCTTGATCCATGTCAGGGTAACCATCCCCTTGACCAGAAGATGTTACAGAAATAAGTTCCTCCCCTTTATTTCATCCTCCCTGATGGTCCTCCCTAGGGTATACACTTCAGATATGTTTCATCCTATAGTCGACTGTCAATTTGTGATGGTTGTCATCCCTATGATGGTAGTCGCTACGAAGGATCTCCTTGAAGTGACATTAAGCAACAAGAAGGTCCTCCCCTCATTACAGAACATCCTGATGTCCCTCCCTATAATTTAAACTATATATACTCTCCCAAAATCCAGATAAATTATTGTAGTTCTCTCCATCATAGTATTTATTATGAAGTCACTCCCCTTAATGATTCCATGTAGTAAGGAGGTAATCCCCTTGCAACGGTCCCCCGAGAAGGTCGACCCAATGATATACACCACTGAATTTATATCTACAGCTGGACACTAAGCTGTTGTGATGAACCGTCCCCAAAACACCTGGAGCCGGTGCCTTCAGACGTGATGTGAAATTAATTTCAAAACCATGCACAAATAATTACACATCATGTCTCATAGAGAGGATTGAATTCAGTTCAGGTTCCAGAAAAACATATACTTCTTAAATACTTCTTCAGCTAAAACCTGATACCTAAAAATTTTATTTCAAAAATATAGGGTGAGCAGACAAATACCCGTTAAGGGGTTTTAAAATAGACCAATATAACTTTTGAGAACATTCTTTAAAACATTACATAAAACATTTCTCTTAAAGAAAATATATATAACATGTAACATATCATAAAGTGATGAATTAAAAACATGCTAATAGAATGATAAGGATACACAATTCAATTATAGGCATGCTCATTTGGAGTAATAAATAAAAGACGTTCTAAACATGTATGACAACAGAATATGTAAGCACAAATTAAATAACTAAGAGTAATGAATAATAAGAGTTGACTGTAAAAGTAATAACTTCAATTTCATACAACTAATACTAAATCACTGATTTCGAGACATATGTCATTCCAAATGCTTTTACATATCTGATACTCATAAGTACTGGCTCCTAACCATGGATATTCTACTAGTAAAATATTCAATTGTTTTATTAATTATCATAATCATAATGAGGGAATGTATAATTCTGGATTTAAATTTTTGTGTCATGGCCTCGTGCCAAGACCTAGAGGCTAACTGTAACCGAACCCCAACCCAAAGACCCTCTGTAACTAGACTCTATCCCAGAGAGAATTTGTAATTGGACTCCAACCTAGAGAGCCACTGTAACCAGACTCCAACCTGGTGGGTCTGTTGTAACCGGACCGCAACCCGAAGGGCTTACATTTACAGGTCCCCAACATGGAACATACAAGTCGAAAATATTCCTCATATCTTTAGTAAGGCCATGTATCCAAATTTCCCCATACAACTTTCAATACCTAATTCCATGTCATTTATTTGGGGTGTCCAATACCACTCTAAATAATTAAATTCTCAACTCATTATTATAAGTGATGAATAATAAATTGTTTGATTTATCACATAAATTAATAACTTTACAACTACTCCAATAAACATCCAATGCATTACATTGGATTTTTATAACTTTGGATATGTATTATTCATTCTCAATTCATGTGCTGATAAATGGAAATGACATTGGAATAAATCATAATATATCTATTATTATTTAAATAATAATTTTCCCAACAACATTTATAAACTAGTAACCATTCTTTGCGCATGTGATATTTATTTAAAACACACATGTAATGAGGTTACCACATAAAATTATAGTTCCATAAGTTTCAAAATCCTTTATTCATGGAAATGAATATTTATAGTTTAAACAAATCAATTTTAAATTAATAAAGATGTCATTTGTACACAAGCATGCACCAATAAATGGTCGTGTCTTAATAAAAGGTCATACCCTATGTTGCATAGCATATAGGGTCAACTGATTTGCAGTGAAACATTTATTCTATGTAATGTATACATTCATGAGAATTTAATTAAGCATATAAACAACATACATTAACCACCAATGTTTGTTTTAGGATAACCTATTTTGGATTATGGTACAAACATATATGTGCATATATATAACCATATATATACATAAAATATGTATATCTCGCACCCTTATTTTATATATTATGAAAATTAAAATTACACACACATATATAAATATAAATATATATATATGTCTCTCTGTGTGTGTATTAAGATCTTACAAGAAATGTAAATTTTTTAATAATAACAACCCTTAGCATCAAAAAGTAATTCAAAATTTAAGAAAAAAAACTTCTTTACCAGAACCGGAAAATACAGATTGTATAAAGTAATAAATAAATTTCCCATACATTTTAAAAACATCATTGCAATCAAAACATGATAGAATTAAAACAGGGTAGATTAAAACTATATGGGTGTATGTGCAACAAATATACCAATCCATTTGGACTCCAAACATTATTCACAACCAGATTTTTATTTAAATATTGTAAATCATATTTAATAACATAAAATATAAATAGATTGAATTATGTGTGTATGTATGAATATACACTAAGAGTATATTCAGTTTTTAATAATTAAAAACAATATTAAACAAAACCAAAAATAATTAACGACCGTAGAAATACATACAAACATTTAAACATTGAAAAACCAAGATTCATCTTAGATAATATATATATTTATATATATGTGAAATAAAATACTTAATTGAATAAAATTTATATACAAAATATAGTTATTTTCATTTTGAGGTTCTTAATTTAACTTCAAAACTCAAGCTAAAAAACATAAATTTGGACATAAATAGTTTATGTAAATCAGTGGGCCATAAATTTATATATTTATATACATATATGTATATACATAAATGATTATATATATAAGGTATGAAAATAAGATTGCATGAGGTAATCATGTTTCGGGTCAACTAATACCCTATAACTCGAAAATCCCGACGCTCTAAATCGGGTAAGGAAGGGTTTAAACTCAAACCATGAGATTTATAAAAATACGTCATATGTATACATATGTATATATTCTAAAACACACAATGAAATACAAAACAACCCTTACATCGTTTAAACCTTAAAAAATAATTGTAAACACAACATCCAGCCATTGAAAGTATAGATATGTTTTCATTTGAAATACATGTAAATATATATGTATATACCTGAATTTTAACATAACTATATATTGGGTTCTGCATTAGAGGTCCAAATCTAATTGAACCCAAAACATTATTTTCATCAAAAACATTATTTAAGGGTTAGAAATCATCTTGTAAAATTCATAAAACAGATTTGGTTTGTGTCACATAAATTTTTTTATATAAATATATCTAAAAATTGTATAATCGGGTTTGCAGATATAAAAACAATTGAAACTTAATCCTTAAAGACAATAATCATAAATACAAATTAATTAGAAGAAAAAAATCCCTTACACAAACTTAAATTAAAACGTGACATTAAAGAAAACATATGATCTCCGTATAAGATTCGCAATAGAAAAAGTGAAGAAAAATATTTTCCTTGCATGAATAAATATTTGATAAATAGAAGTTTGAAAATAAATTGTATTTTCCCTTACATAACATATGATCGTAAGATAAAAAAATATTCTAGAAAATATTTAATCCTTACATGATTTTAGGAACGTTGATCTGTTTTTTTGAACGCACCCGCAGAGCATCAAACAAGGCCTTACCCCACATTAATTTATGAAAGGAGTAAGGCATTTATATCCCTAGATATACTGTTTATGTGGGTCCAATCGAAACATTTTAAAAGAAAATATAGTGACAGTTTCAGGATTGTGGTGCAAGCTCTAATTATAGCTGCAGATGCCATAATTCACATTCAATCAATTACAAAAAGTAATGCAACAAAATTTACATAACTAATATTAAATATAATTAAGCAAGTTTTGGGGAACAAATTAGGAGACTAAAATGATATTCCCAGTATTTATAGTTTAAAATAAAAACATTCATTGATTAAGAAAACAGATGACCACAACAAAAATCAGTAAAAGAATACTTATCGGTGGATCGATAAAACTATGAATAGGAGGAAGACAAAAAATAAAACCGAAATAGATTCTGAGAGAAGACCTACCCTGGTAGGTATGAAAAAACAAAACCATAACTGGACGTTGAAAAAGCACAACATCAACCTTGGTTCTTCTGGTCTGAAACAAAGCTCCCTACCAGCATGATGTGGGGACTTCGACCAGACTCGTCTCCTCGAAAATGAACACCACCAGACATCTAGACTCTGACGGCTGTGACATGCGATTCCCATGTGACACCATGCCCGGCCCTCAACTACACCCGATAACCCCGATGCTGGACCCATCTCAACACTATTGTTGGCCCCTCTTGAGTTCACGCCTGGTCTCCCATAGATTCGGCTCACGCTCGCCTGACCTTCTTGTGACCTTCGGCTTCGGACCACTGAAACCCTAAACCGCCGGAAGTCCGGACCCCCTTGTGGCATGACACAACATCCCATGCGTGGACTTCCTCTTTTTTTCGGGTCACAAATCCTACACGAGATTTACCCTTTTTTTATTTTTTATGTCTATTTCCCTCTTATGAGGATCACAAGTCTGGGATTCCTTCAAATTTTGTTCAAAAAATCAATCTATTTTATTATTGTAATATTGTTAATATTATTTCTACATTATCTTTATTCAATTATTAGTAAATTTTTAATAAGTCCAAAATTTATTTGTCTATTATAATTATTTTATCTATAATTTTAAAAAGTAAATGTTATTATTACTAAATTATTTTATAAAACATTTTTTATACATTTTGTTAAACGCTATTAATGTTATAAATTAAATTGATAATTGGGAATGTATTATAATAATATTTATTATCATAATTTTTAATTTTAATCTTTAGAAAAAAATGTTAATATTACACACACACGCACACACACAAAAATATATATATATATATATTTGATTCAAGATAAGAATAATTTTTATTAAAAGATCATTCATATATGTTCACATTTAATCATTCTATTAAAATGGTTATACATTTCCAATTTTTTTAAACAAAATTCTAAATATTAATAATGTTATGAAACATTAATATAAAATTTATAATCTAATAATTATATATAAATCCCATATAATTATTCATATAATAAGTTAAATAATTATCTACAAATATAGAGTAAATATATATATCTATATATGTCTATATATGTACATATCATATTTTTGCCAATATATAAAACTCATAAAATATATTAAGTAGTTTTTCTCATAATTACAACTATTCATCTTTACAAAATAAAGGCTTTAAAATATTCTAAAGCAATAATTCTCAATGTCATATATAAAATTATAGTATTAGTTTTATGTAATTATAATTCAAATGTTGTTTACATATGCACATATATATATATATATATATTTCATATTTGGATAACAAGAAACAAATTAGTTGTATTCATATATTAGTATAATGATTATTAATATATTCAATTAATTAATAATTCAGAAAGAATAAAATAGTTATTTTAAACTGTACTTATAAATTTAACAATATATGTCTTCTATTTTTATTTTTCTAGAAACTACCTTTAAATTATAATTATATCCATTTAATAAAACATTAACGATTACTCAACTAAAAATCCAATGGTTATTTCATTTTGAACTCCAATGTCTATAAAATGGTCACAAGTATTTCTAACAGTCAGGAAAACCCTTATAAAAACATGTTTATGGTATCTCATATCTACGTTGGTTCAGTTTACCAGGATGGTTCTCTATATTCCTTTTATGCTTAGCACTTGTGCCATTCTCCTAGCAATCAAATTCTTCTTTATGGTTGGTCCAAGTGACAAAGGTTACCTTCTCAGTCTCTTCGTGGTATTATGATGTCTCCCAATGGCACATCTCAGATTTTCTATTAGATTCTTGGGATAACTATGGTTTTTTTCCTTTTGAGATGTAAACATGTAAATTGTTTATTAATAATATATGAATTATTCTATTTTGGGAACCATTGTTTGAAAATTTATTATTACACATTGAAATTTTTTGGGGCGTTACATTAGTCCCCCCTTCAAAGAATTGCGTCCTCAAAATTAATAACGTAGTTGTACATAAATGACAGCAACACCAAACACACGTCACACCTGAGGTCCATTTTGCCGGTAACACCGCCGATGGTGTGGTGCTGATGACCTCAGGTGGATCCCTAATTTAGTATTCATGTGCTCAATTTATTTGGCCCAAACGCACTGTGACAAACTAGGGTTGAATCTGTGCCTAAAGAACTAAACCTTCCTTAAAGAGGCATGAGAAGTGTGGAGGTCAGAAATTTCAGAGGGGACTAAATCATTATAAGTCCCACACACCATTTCAGTATTGAAAATATTTATGTCATAGCATTCTGCATACATACTAAAACATAGGACCTGGAATAGGTAGGATGCTCGATGGTCACCATCCAAAGCAGCTTCTAGAAATTTACTTACATCTTGGTAGTTATCAGCCAATGTGAAAAATAGAAAAATGGCTTCATGAAACTTTCCTCTTTTCCTATATGCTGCAAATTGTGCAAATGTGATACGATAATATACTAGATTGCTTATTTTGTAGAGATGGAGGATTTTTGGGAAGTTCAACACCTAATGAAGTTATTTATAGGACAACCTAAAGTTTTCCAAAGTCTCAAATACTCATGAACATGACTTGGACACTCTAGATTCTATTATCTCCATTGGGAGAGACAGAAGGCGTGATACATCATCCATCAAAAAATATAAGGAAACTACGACCTAGTATCACATAACTATGTTTTCAGTGTTGTTATAATCTTATTGGTTGTCTTTGAAGAGACATAAAACTGGTATTTTCATTAACAAAACATATTACTTAGTAATTCTTAAATAAATTTTTCTTTGTTCAGTTCGGGTTTTCCAGAGTTATCTGAACCGAACCCTCTGATTCCAACTGTGAGGATCCAACCCCAGAACACCCGAAGCTAGTGGCTTCAGACGTGATGTTCAATTCATTATAAAAACATGCACTCATTTTTACACATCATTTCCCATACATAAGATCGAATTTGGTTTAGGTTTCGGGAAACTAGCTACTTCTGAAATGCTTCTTCAGCTAAAACTTGATACCTAAAAATTTTATTTCAATAAAAATAGGGTGAGCATATGAATGCCCAGTAAGGGGTTTTAAAATAAACCAATATAACTTTTGAAAACATTATTTAAAACCTTCCATAAAACATTTATGTTAATTAAAATCTGTCAAACATGTAACATATCATAAAGTGCTCAATTAAAAACATTCTAACATAATTATATGGATACATGATTCAATTATAAGAATGCTCAGTTGGAGTAATAAATAAAAGACATTATAAAAATGTAAGACATAAGAATATGTAAGTACAAATTAAACATCTAAGTGTAATGAAAAACTCCGAGTTGTGTGTAAAGGTAATAACTTCAATTTCATACATCGAATACTAAATCACTGAGTGAAAAACATATTTCATGCCATAAGATTTTACTTTTATGATACTCATTAGTAATTGATCTTAACAATGGATATTCTACTAGTCGAACATCCATTTTGTTAATTAATTATCATACACATAATGAATGAATGTATGATGCCAAACATAAATTTCTAGGTCAAGGCCTTGTGCCAAGACTTAGGGTCTAACTGTAACTAGACCCCAACCTAGAGAGCCTCTGTAACCGGACTCTATCCTAGAGAGCAACTATAATCGGACTCCAACTGGGAGAGCCTCAATAACGGGACTCCAACCCAGAGGGTCTGCTGTAACCGGGCCCCCACCCGGAGGGATTACATTTACCGGTCCCCAACCCGGAGAATACTTGTCCAAAACATTCCTCATATGTTTAATAATTCCATGTATTCAAAGTGTCCCATACCACTTTGAATACCTAATTCCATATCTTTTATTTGGGGTGTCCCATACTAATCCAAATAATTAAATTCTCAACTCATTATTATAAGTGATGAGTAATAAAAAGTTTCATTTATCACGTAAATTAATAACTTTACAACTGCTCTAATAATCTTCCAACACATTACATTGCATGTTTATAACTTATGATAGATATTATTGATGCTCAATTAATTTGATGATAAATGGGAATGACATTGAACAAAATCATAATATGTCAGTTATTATTTAAATAATAATTTTCCCAATGAGATGAATAAACTAGTAAACATTCTTTGTGCATATAATATTAATCTAATACACGCATGTAATGGGGTTCCCACATAAAATGATAGTTCCTTAATTTTTAAAATCCTTGATTCATGGAAAAGAATATTTATAGTTTAAAAAAATATCAATTTTAAATTAACATAGATGTCATTTGTACACAAGAATGCGCCGATAAATAGTCATTTCATAATAAATGGTCAAACCCTTTATTTCATAGCATATATGGTCAACTGATTTGTAATGCAACATTTATTCTATATAATGCATACATTCATGAGAATTTAATTAAGTATATCAACAACATACATTTACCACTGAAGTTTGTTTTAATCCAACCTATTTCAGATTTTGGTTCAAATTTATTGGAGCATACGTATAACCGTATATATATATATATACATAAAATATGTATATGTCACACCATTACATTATATATTCTAAAAACTAAAATTACATATGTGTGTGTGTGTGTGTGTATTAACATCTTACAGGAAATGTAATTTGTTTAATAATAACAACCCTTAGCATCAAAAATTAATTCACATTTTAAGAAAATGAACTTCCTTACTAGAACCAAAAAATAGAGATTGTAAAAAGTAATAAATAAATTTCCCTTACATTTTAAAAACATCATTGCAAATCAACACTTGATTGAATTAAAACTGGGTGGATTAAAACTATATGGGTGTATGTGCAATAAATATACCAATACATTTGAACATTAAACTTTAGTCGCATCCATGTTTTTATTTTTTTATTTTAAATCATCTTTAATAACATAAAATAGAAATATATTGAATTATGTGTGTATGTCCAAATATACACATACTGTATATTCAATTTTTCATAATTAAAAACCATATTAAATGAATCCAAATATAATTATCGACCATATAAATAGATACAAACTTTTAAACTTTGAGAAACCTAAATTCACCTTAGAGATGATATATATATATATATATATGAAAGAACATACATAATTGAATAAAAGTGACATACAAAATATAGTTCTCCTCATTTTGAGGTTCTTAATTTAACTTCGAAACTCAATCTAAAAAACCTGAAATATGGACATAAAGATTTTATGTAAATTAGTGAACTATAAATTTATATATTTATATACTTATATGTAAATAAATAACCAATTATATATATATAAGTTAATAAAATAAGTTTTCATGAGGTATTCTTATTTCAGGTCTATTAATACCATATAACTCAAAAATCCCAAAGTTCTAACTTGGGTAAGGAAGGGTTTAAAATAAAACTGTGAGACTTATAAATATACATCATCAGTATACATAAGTATATATTTTAAAAAACACAATCCAATAAAAAACATCCCTTAAATCATTTAAACCTTAAAAAATAATTGTAAACACAACATCCAGCCTTTGAAAGTACAGATAGGTTTTGATTTGAAATATATATAAATATATATGTATATATATGAACATGAACATAACTATATATTGGGTTATTCATAATAAGTACAAATCTAATTGAACCGAAAATGTTATTTTCATCAAAAAAATTATTTAAGGGTTGAAAATCATCTTCTAAAATTCATAAAATAGATTTGGTTTGAGGCACATAAATTAGTTTATATAATTATATGTATATGATTATATACAAAGTGTATAATTGGGTTTTCAGATATAAAAACACTTGAAAATAAATCTTTAGAAGACAATAATCTAAAATAAAAATTAATTAGAAAAGAATAATCCCTTACACCAACTTAAATTAAATCATAACATTAAATAAAACATATGATCTTCTTATTGGATTTGCAATAGAAAAAGTGAATAAAACCGTTTCCATTTCATGATTTTTTTCTAATAAATATTTGTTTGAGAATAAATTTTACTTTCCCTTACATAACATAAGATCATAAAATAATTAAATATTCTAGAAAAATATTTAACCCTTACATGATTGCAGGAATGCTGATCTGTTGTCTTGAATGGAGCCACAGAGCATCAAAAAACTCCATCCCACTTTTTCACTTATGAAAGGAGTAGGGCATTTAAAGACATACTTATACTATTTATGTGGGACCCGTAGAGGCATTTTAATAAAAAAAATAGTGACAGGTGCAGGCTTGTGGTGCAAGATCATATTACAGTTGCAGATTCCATAATTCAAATTCAATCAATTTAGAAAACGTAACAAAACAAAATTGTTATAACTAATATTAAATAGAATTATACTAGGTCATAGGGGAACAAATCAGGAGAATAAAATGATATTCCCACTATTTATAGTCTAAAAGTAAAACATTCATGGATCAAGACAGCAGATGACTACTAAAAAAATTAGAAAAAGAATACTTATCTGTGGTTCAACAAAACTGTCAACCAGAAGAAGACAAAACATAAATCTGAAATAGATTTTGAGAGAAGACATACCATGCCAGGTTTAGAAGAAGAAAAACCTAACCCGACGTTGATGAAGCAAAACCCCAACCCCAGTTCTTCTAGTCTGAAACAAAGCTCCCCGAGCACATGAAATGGGGCCTTCGACCTGAATCCTCTCCTCGAAAACAAACACAGCCAGACATCTAGACTCCAATGTTTGCGACATGCGATTCCCAAGCGACACCATGCCTCAGCCTCCACTACACTCAATAACCCCCACACCAGACCCTAAGCGACGCCCTTGTCGGCCCCACTCGAGATCACTCTTGGTCTTCCTCAGCTTCGGCTCACGCTCGCTAGGCCTTCTTGTGACCTCCAACACTGGACCGCTAAAACCCTAAACCGCCTGAAGTCCAGACCCCCCTTATGGCGCAACACACATCCCTTGCATAGAATTCCTCTGGGGGGGGAACAAATCCTACACGTGATTTCCCCATTTTTTCTTTGCCTATTTCACTCCTATGCAGATCATTATTTTGGGATTCATTCACTTTTTTTTTCATATAATCAATCTATTTTATTATTATAGTATTGTTACTATTATTTATAATTTTTATTTATTCTATTATAAGTAACTTTTTAAAAAGTTCTAATGTTATTTGTCTATTAGACTTATTTTATCAATGATTTTAAAAAGTAAATGTTATTCTTACTAAATTATCTTATAAAACATATATTTATACATTTATTTTTATATACTTAAAATGTTATAAATTAAATTGGTAATTGGGAATGTATTATAATAATAATTATTATCATAATTTGTAATTTTAATCTTTAGAAAAAATGATAATATTACACACACACACACACACATATATGATTCAATATAACATTAATTTTTATTAAAAGATCATTCATATATGTGCACGTTTAGACATTCTAGTAAAATAGTTATACATTTCTAATTTTATAAAACAAATTTCAAAATATTAATAATGTTTTGAAACATTAATAAAAATTATAATCTAATAATAATGTATAAATCCCATATAATTAATCATTTATAAGTTAAATAATTGTCTGCAAATATAGAGTACATATACATATATATGTTCATATATATACATATCTTATTTTCAAAAATATATAAAACTCATATAATAGTCTAAGTAGTTGTTTGCATATTTAAAACATTTCACCTTTAAAAAATAATGGTGTTAAAATATTCTAATGCAATAATTCTCAAGGTAATATATAAAATTATATTATTAGTTTTATATAATTATAATTGATATCTTTTTTACATATGAATATATATATATATATATCATATTTGGAAAAAAGGAAACAAATTAGTTGTATTCATATATTAGTATAATGATTATTAAAATATTCTATTAATTAATAATCTAGAAAGAATATAATAATTATTTTAAACTATAATTCTAAATTAAAAAATATAAATTTTCTATTTTTATTTTACAAGAAACTATATTTAAATTATAACTATATCCATTTAATAAAAGCTAACTATCACTTAACTAAAACACCAATGGTTACTTCATTTTGAACTCCAATGGCTACAAAATGGTCACAAGTATTTCTAACAGTCATGAAAACCATTATAAAAACACATTTATGGTATCTCATATCTAAGATGGTTTGGTTTACCAGAATGGTTCTCTATATTCCTTTTTTGCTTAGTACTTGTTCTATTCTCCTAGAAATCACATTCTTCTTTATGGTTGGTCCAAGAAACCGGGGATTCTTGCTTGACCTCCTTACGGTGTTTGCAGGCCTCCCAATGGTACTTCTCATATTTCCTATTAGTTTCTTGGGCTAACTATGGGTTTTCCCTTTTGAGATGTAAACATTTCAGTGGTTTATTAATAATATGTGTCTTGTTATATTTTGAGAACCATTGTTTGAAATTTTATTATTACACATTGAAAAGGTTTGGGGTTTCACAACTGTAATGTTAGTCCTTTCCATCACAACACTGACTGCAATGGTCCTCCCCATAGTCAAAATTTATGCCAGTGAGAAGGTCCTCCCTTGGTTGGGTAAAGTGATAGAAATCCATTCTAATTAATGGAACTTTTAAAAATGGAGTATGACCTTTTGGTTACTCTCTCAATCAAAAATGTTTTCCATTATCAAATAGGGGATGGATTGGGACGCACTCAACTTCCGAGCTACCATCGTACCGTTAATATGTCAAAGAGACTCCTACAGAACCCACTGCTTGGAACAAAATCATTAAGGATTTTTTAAATTGGGATGATCAAGAAGAATAGTCCCTATTGGAACAACAAAAAGATATTATTCTTATGAAAGGAAAATTTATCTAGGGATAACATATTGGTGATTTATTATCCCATGACCACTTCACAATTCAACCTACAAAGATAGTTTTTTGAAGAATGTATTCATAACATTGTCCTCAATATTTGGAAAACTCTCCACCAATTATATGTAATGTTTTTCCTATGAGAATATGAGGACCATGTTAATGCCCTAGGAGAGCTTCACAATAAAATAGACCTATAAGCCCTTCCATTTTCATGGTGGCCATATACAGAAAGGTGGATGAATGACCATAAGCTTGACTACCACCATACACGACACTTGTTGCACTGAATTAATGGAAACACTTGTCTGATGTTCATATTCAGTGATGTGGAGAACACTGAGCTCTACACTTCAACCAACATCCCATCCAAGGAAACCCAATAGATGTGACATATTGTAATGTTATCATCCCCAGATAGTAGTCAAATTAATTCCCTACTCAGGAAAGGTGGAATGCTTGATAATAATCGGCCTTGAGTATGTCTATGAACTGTATACTATCACAAGATAAATCCATTGAGAAAATCCTGAACTATGACATCGAGAACATACATAAGGCCTCACGCATAAGGGAAGACAATCTACAAGCACTGATCATGTACTTAGGAGAAACCAATTCACGTGCTAACCTGGAACATATGAAGATCACACCTACACAAGAATACATGAGATCAGGAAGGTGAAAAAAGATTTACTATATAGCGCAACACGAGATCAACCCCAATCTACAAGATAGGGGACATTGTTAACCCAAATTTCCCTCATAAGACCAAAAAATATGATCCAAGGCATTTCAACAGAAGAATGGGACTTACCCCAACCCACTAGGCTGGTGGAATTTTTACCTCAAATTCCCACTCAAAAATGTTTTTCTTCTCACGAATGGGAAGAACAATTTATGGAGGTGTCACCCATTCTATACTGTCCCATGACTCACATCACTCGCATTAGGAGTTTACTTCAAGGTCATATCAGGGATCTCTCTCTCAGTCACTCTTAACTAAGAAATGTGAAAAGCATAGTAGAATGGTGGGAGAAGATAAACAAAGGACATAAGAAGATATCATACCATTTGGCACCAGGTATGCCAAACTAAATTTGGTATTCATCAATGAAAATAGAATACATCATCCCTACAAATCTCAATGAAAATAAGACAAATAACATGGAAATAGGGGAAGAGGGTTCCCTCCCAAAGATATTTTACATTGATCCTGGAGGAGGGAACACCAGAAATCAAAAAGATCACATAAATTTGGGTTCCCCTACAATCAATCCTCGACCACCACCTGCACGAATCCCCAAAAAGGAGAAGAATATGAACAAGGTCTATGGACCGCCTCCTCCACCTTGTGAAAATTATTCTGCAACACATGAAGAGATATTCACTCAAAAAGGGGAATAAATGAAAGGGATAATGAGATGCAACACAGATATACCATGAGAAAACTATCCAAATGGATATGTTTCTCAGGTGGTGCTTCAAACAACACTTCCATGAAAAGTCCCAATGCCCCATAGGCACATCTAGATGGATGAAGTAAGGATAAAAAAATCATTCCAGGTAGTGTTGGGACCATTAATCTGTATAAAACCAATTTGGGGATGATATCAATATTTCTCTCCATTGGGGAAGAAAACAGGATAGATTCAGGAGAATACACCATGGATGGACCTATATTGGTATCCTCCTCAAGTTCCAGAAGTTCCGACACATCCAATATTTCCCCCATCCACTCTCGCTAATACTCAGGTCCAACAGAACATGCATCAATGGATTTTTAATACTATATATTTTCTAAAGAATTTAATGTTTGAAATTGAATAATGACATGTACTAATAAAACTAGAATAGTATCCCTACCCTGATTGGGTAAGTAGTGTCTCTCCACCACCAAATTCAAATAACCTCGTATTCACTGTGTTCAATGGCTTGGGGGACATAGATAAGCATATCATGCACTGATATTTTTACTATGATCCCATAATGTGATCCCTGAAAAAAAAATAGGTTATGAAGCTAAGATGTTTTCGGAAAACATTAAGGTTCTTCCTTTCCATGGTTAACCAGTATGAAAGCAAACACAATAACAAGATGGTAGGATCTATGGAACTAGTTCCTATTCTAGTTTAGATCAATGTGGAAAAAAACAACTATTATTTGTCTCATGAAATGAATACAATGTGGGAATGATAGATTTTTGTACTTTATTGCAAGATGGAAGGGTCTTACTTAATCCTTGAACATGCCACTCCCCCAAGATGAGATGCTTTCCATGTGCATCAATAATCTATGAGATAAGCTGTGAAATCCACTCATTCCTATGATATATACAAGTGTGTTATGGGTATTTTCCCCCATCATTGAAAGGATATAAAATTCTTCATAACAGAATAATTTTAGTTCCTGGGCAACCCCATCCTCCTTACTAAAAATAGAGCGAAGAACTGAACCGGATTCTATCACGCTCAAGACACCCCCTACACCAGACCTACCTCTAAGGGCCCACAACACCATGTAGGCCCCCCTGAATGTCCGTAAATTCCTTTTCCTCATCATGATGAGTGAATTTGGGGGGGGGGGAGAAATCAATTCATGTAATGTAAAAATAATGTGTATTCGTTCCAAGATGATTAAGTTCAGGGATACTTTATAGCTACCATGAATTGCAATATTCTTCGTCTTCTAAAGATAGAGTGGGATGATGAAGTAGGTTTTGATGATCGGACATATTACTGTCCCTTCCAGTTAATAATGATGCACAACATTCAGGTGTTATTTTCCTTCAAGGATGTCATACAACTAATGGTATATTCTAGATAGGTCATTCAGGGACCACAACTATTGAAGGTGGAAAATGTTTCCACCACTGACTTGGAAAAAGAAGGGGGAGTGAAAAAATGTTTCTACAAAAGGAGAAAAATATTTATAGTTGCTCGACTTAGAAAATAATCATCTGATCCCATGATATCCTCTAGTCACAGTTCAGGAAACTGAATATGCCTCCAACAGCTCCTTGGAAAACACAACTGACACCTTTATCGCCACAATCCCCTAAAGGAAGACCTCCCAAAATGTAGTCCAATCAGAAGAGAGGAATGAAAGTGCATGAAGATAGACTTTCACAAAAGAAAAATTTTTCTTTGACCATCTAATATGTCATTCTAGAAGATCTGAAGATATGGGATCCTTACAACCTAATTGAACCATCGGGGACAGATGATTAGGAAAAGTCATCATAAGAAGAGGTGCTTACTTTTGGCTTTGTCAATTTCATTCAATTGATGGATCCCTTCTATTATATGAATATGATTATCAACCAGAATTACCCACACCCAATTCGGTTCCCATAGTAAGAAGCCATAGAATACAAGAATATTAAGGGCGACACTTCTAGGGCAGAAATCATGTTTATGGTCTCACCCCCATTCAAACTATTAGTGTTACAGAAAACCACAGAAGAACCCTTCAGCGGACCAGAGTGGGATAGGAAAATTCTCTTGCACCAGCAAAAAGACACACCGGTCCAATCCTTCTAAAATATTCAATAGAGTAAGAACATATTACTAATTTACATCTGTAGGGAAGCATACTTGTCTAGTGTAATCAACAAATGAAGAAAGATACTCTGTCTATGACCCCATGGGACTAACCATCCTCATCTAATTATCAATCCCCAATAGATCCTGCAAAAGATAATCAACATGCTAGGAAGTTCCATCCTTTAGATCAGAAATATTTCACTTTGAAATAGTTATCATTAGTTACATCTAGGATATCGATCATTGGGGCTCGAAATCTATTAGTAGTTCTCAAGGAATCCCTCATCAAAGAATTTCTAATTCCCCAGGAGTTCGATGTCTTGGTGGCCACTACTGAAGTCTTCCAGATAAAAAACAATCTTGCAGAATGCCACGTAGTTATCTACCTTAGGGATATAGATGAATAATCCTTAATGGAAGGACACATATAACCCTTACATGTGTGTAACATAATAAATGGAATTGATATCTAAAAATTCTTCATTGAAAATTGATATGGGGTTAATCTCCTCCCACTACAGACACATCTTTTATGGGGGTGGAATGAGGATGATATAATGCCCTAAACCTTGACGCGGTACGACAAATACAAAATAAAGAAGAATCCATTAAGTCAAATAAATATTTAATCCTATTTTAGTGAACTCATAGATCACAAATTTTTTTTTGTTCCAAAATAATGCGGCCTTCAACACCCTTCTATGGAGGCCCTGGATGGATAAACACCCATTAATCTCCCCCTTTTACCATCATTTCTTAAAATATAGAATTAATGTAACCGAGTGGGACACTGGATGCCAATAAGTCCCCATTCTACCTCTACCAATCACATTATATTGATGAAGGATTCTATGAACTAAAGTGGAGACAACTCTCAGATGACAGAATTGATTGGGCCACTGCTCCAAGTGGTTTGGAAATGTATACTACCAATCCCCACAAGAACCTCAACGATTAATATGTACTTCCCATAAATCAGATTGAAAGAACATGTCCAAATTTAGACGTGTATATATCAGTCCTCATGATTTTAGTTGCATTTTTCATGCCTGATACTATTGAAAATCCATCTAAATTCCATGATAATGGTGGGGATTTAGATGAAAATACCCTCGAACTATCATCAAAACGCCATAAAATTATTGCATCACCCACTACGGTGGGAGGAAGTCTCACATCACTCAAAAAGATATATAAACTCTTTTACCCCTCAATGCATCATCTCCGGAGAATCCCCAACAAGTTCTGAGGTAAAGGAGATGACTTCTCCTGATAGACACAAAAATGAAAATTCTTCCCTGAACTATGGAGTAATCATTTTAAGGATTGATTTCCCATCAGAAGACAAATAGGAAGATGATATTGATTTATAAGAGGAAGAATAAAACCTAAGTTATTCCCATCCATAATTTGAGGATGGAATCTATACAATCATTGATGAAGTCAAGGAAATCAACATGGGTATGAAAGATGACCCACGACCCACTCTGGTTCGTGTAGCCATGCCTTCCATAAATTAAGAGGTATATTCTTATTTCTTGAGGAAGAATCTAGATGTTATCACATGAATTATATAAAAAAACATGACTCTATCCATAGGTGTCCACTCACCAATTGGGCCTTCAAAAGGACCACTATGGTTAAATTCAAGCCGCATGAAGGATGTACCCAACACAAGCTACCAAAATAGTGGATGAAGTCAAAAGGACCATCAGGTATAAAATCATTTGGGAGGTCCAATACTCCATCTGTCTAGAAAAAATTTTCCCCATTAAGAAGAAATATTGGAATATCAGTGTCTACATAAATTTTAGGGACCTCATCTGGCACTGTTCAAAAGATGATTTCCCTGACCTAGTCATAGAATTGTTGATTGATGAAACCACTTTATATGAAGCTCTCTCTTTAATGGAAGGCTATTCAGGATATAACCAGATCTAAATGGTCCTAGAATATTATGTATCCACCACCTACTGGTCTCATCATGGAGTCTTTTCTAACAAAGTGATTTCTTTATTTTTGAAAAATGATAGTGCCACATATCAGTGTTCCATGCACAACATTTTCAAACCCTTTATGGGAATGTTAGTTGAATGCTATATTGATGGTCGGGTGTATAAATCAAGAAAATACTCTGACCATCTGGAGGATATTGGAATTTTAATTATTAAACTATGATAGAACAGTCTGAAAATGAACCCCCTGAAATTTTCTTTTGTTGTTACCTCATGGAAATTCTTTGGCTTCGTCATACGAAACTGAGATATCGAAGTTGACCATGATAACAAAAATTCCATCCTTGTAATGTCACATCCTTGCAACCTCACTAACTTGAGAGGAATCCAAAGACACCTAGCCTATATTTAATGTGTCATAAACAACCTCACAGGAAAGTTCATTCCATTCGCCGTGTGGATGAAGGAAGGGGTAAAATATCCATGGACTGAAGACTGTACAGAAGCATTAAAAAATCTCAAGAAATATCTCTTAAGTTCCCCAGTTTAAATTATTCCTGTTGATGGAAGACCACTCATTCTATAAGTAACAACCTTGGAGTGATCCCTAAGCTCTTTCTTCTCACAGAAGAACAATACAGTAGTGAGAATACTCTCTATTAAATCAGCTGAACCATGATCGATGGTGAGATTCATTTTCTAAATATTGAGAAAATCTTGAATGCATTAATATTTTCGTTCCAAAAGCTATGTTATTACTTGAAGCACTAAAATTTCCATTTGGTATCATGTAGAAACCTGCTCTAGTATATTCTCAGGCATCCAATATTAACAGGATTCCTGTCAGGATGGGAAGCCATCCAAAAGTAGTTCGATATAAGATTCATAACATAGAAACCCATAAAAGGATAGAAATTACCTGATTTCCTCAAGGGAAATCCACAAATAGAGGTGTACCCATTATATATTGATCTACCTATTGAGTAAGTGTTCTCTATTCAAGAAGACTCTCAGATGTGAGAAATTTAGTTTGACAGTGCCTCCAGATGCCCGACAGGAAAAGGAATGGGGGACCCCATGTTCAAAAAGTGCATCTAGAAGTCATAATAATATCCCTAAAAAAATTAGTTTTTACATATTCCTTCCAACTATATGATGGATGAATTAACAATGAAGAAGAGTTCGAAGCCCTCATTGTGAGACTAGATGTAGCACTTCAACCACAAGAAAAACACCTAATGACTAAAGGCAGTTTAATACTGATTAATAAGAAAGTAAATGGTGACTATGATATCAATAGAGGATTTGATCCATTTGATGAAAAATGTCTGAGAACTAGTGGAAAAATTTCCATCATATACGACATTGACTTATGTCCCTCGGTTGAAAAATGCACAAGCCAATGCATTGGAAAATGCATCCATAGCTCTGGTCGACCTACATCGATATGAAACAATCATTTGTTTTTCCCACCGATTGATGGTCTAACAATTCATTCAGTACAACATGGAATTAATTTATTAAATAAGTCCCATATATGAGTTGTATGACCCTACTATTGGCTATATGAATCCCATTGCATAGTACCTTCATTGGGGAGAGCTCCCACTAGATAAGGCTGAATGTGAGAAAATTTAGAGACGGGCAATCAACTTCATGATTTACGATGGCACAAACTAGAAAATGATCTTTTTTACGTAAGGCCTTGATGGAATCATTATCAGGGGTATTAATAGAGAAGAGATAACCACTTTCATAATATATGTGCATGTGGGAACTTACATATCACATCAGTTATCATCCAATATCTCATATTAGATTTGTAGGCTTGGTTACTATTGGCTCACCAAGATGCTGGATGGAACCACATTCACCATGAAGTGTCATTTCATCCATGTTCATGAAAATTTCATTCAACATCCCTCATATATACTTCACATAGCCAAGTAATCCAGGCCATTTTCCATATGGGGAATGGATGTCGTGGGACCAAACCCTCCCATTACAGATAGGAAATTCAAATATATTCTCACAAAAACTGACTACATTTTTAAATGGGAAGAAGTTATACCTCTAAAAGAGGTTAGGGAAAGATTCATTTTAATATTTGTAAAATCCAATATCATCACCTAGTTTGGTGTCCCTCATATAATACTTATGGGAAATAGTACAAATTTCTGCACTTATGAATTGGACAAGCTATATAAAGAGAATGGAATGAAGGACAACTATTCATCCCAATATCACGAAGCATCCAATGGGAATATAGTGGACTTTAATAGGAACATATCCAATATATTCCAGAAAATGGTAGAAAATGATATGAAATCATGGCTAGATAAGATACTCCATGCTATTTGGGAATACAGGACCACGACCCACACCTCCACTCAAGTAACACCATTCCCATTACAATACGAGCAAAGGTGGTTCTACCCATTTAAGATCAATTACCAATGATTCATGTCGACATATGTGACTAATTTTCCACATATAAGTAGTCCCAAAAATGGTTCACTAAGCTGGAGTTGTTGGATGAGAAATTATTGCACACACTACACCATTTGGATGTTCTCCAAAACCATATTGTTTGATCCATAAATAAGAAGGTTATCCTATAAGATATCCTTAAATATAAATTGTACTAGTCCATAGAACTCTAATGATACTCATAAATAAATCTCCAATGATTGAGCTGAATTGGGAAGGAACATATATTATACACGAGGTCTACTCTAATGGAGCATATGCCTTAATTTCCATGTATGGACAACTCACCACCACTCTAACCATTGTGAGCTTCTTGAAGAAGTACTTTGTGTGAACGTATCAAAATTGTCTTAGCTGCATGATGATAAACTACATATCACCACCTACGTCCATGTTACCTGAAATTAAACTGTAAAAAATGGCCATGTTTGCATCACATTAAACTACATGATGTACTCATCTTAGCTTCAAGACGTTAAACTGCATAGCAACATATGCATCCATGTTGTATGAAATTAAACTACCTAGCATCTTTATACATACCACAAGAAGTTAAACTGCATGGTGATCGCTATGTCTGAAAAAATGAATTGTTGTATGTGGATTGAATCCGTGCAAGGGAAAGATTAAAATTCCCATTCATGTATATGGGTCAGACTAGAATAGGTAGGGACTTTTATTGAACTACATGTGGGCTTGATTCCTACCCTCATAGGATAAATAGTGATGTCCAGATCTTATGTCCTACTCTAGATGCCTAAATCAGTCACAAAAACAATAAAAACAATATGCCCCCCCTTTTGGCATATGGCCAGAGCCTATGCAGATAGGTAATTATATAAAACTATGTTCTGCTTGATTCCTATTCATCAATGGGAAACGTAAGGACACCATGACCCTATGTCTTGGTCTTACCATCACATGACATGGAATGTCTCTGTTATATGCTATGTTTCCCCTATACTACAAGGTAACTCTTCATTGCTCCTTGTTTGTCACACTGAGTATATCTCAGGTGATCTTAGGAATGGTGGTAAGGATTTCTCCAATATGGAAAAATATTAAAGAGGTATTATAAGCCCATCATCTTGAGAGTATGGTATTCCCCCCTCCAAGCACAGGTCATAATAGAATAGTGAGTCATTTGAACTACATATAGATTGATTCCCATTAATAAATGAGATATATAGTGATATATGGATCTTGTATCCTATTCCAGGCACTAGTCAAGGTCAAATATTCCCCTCTACCTTTTTACAGGTCAGAATTTTATAGGGGGTCCATTAAAATTTTTTACCCTATAAATTTAAACTACATGGTACTTCTAGAACTGCGTATGGCTTTATTCCCATTCAGTAATGGGATACATATAGACACATTGGCCCTAAATCATGGTTCAACCACCACATGATACAAATACCCCTTCTCTATACATAGTTCATACATGCATGGATTTGATTTGAGAATGATGTGTGGCTTGATTCCTACCCTTATAGGATACATAGTGATACTCAAATCCTTCATCCTAGTCAAGTCGCCATTCAAATAAACTACTCCTTTCATATGCATGGGTTAGATCAACATAGTTGACATGTTTCCAGAACAATATATATATTTATTCCCAAATAAATGGGATACATATGAAACATCCATGAGGTTCGATCCCAACACTTAACTCACCTCATTTTTTTCATGTTAGTTTAATCACTTCCTTATCGTATGACATTAAACTACAGAGGAAACCATAAATACATGTGGGTTGATTCTAATCCATTAATGGTACATGTAGTGAAACTTGGGACTTCCTTATTCCTGCCATCATAAAAAAATGCCTCCCCAATATATAATCTAGACATTCACATGTAAATTCATATGCCTTAACCACATAACATTAAAATACAATTCCAAAGGATTCCTAACCGCATGATATTAAACTACATGTCCAAATAAGTCCCGACCACACAAGATTAAACTATAAGGTATCTCAAGAACTATGTGTGGCTTGATTCTTGTTATAACAAGATACATATTGATACATGGGAAATAATTCCCTCATCCATCCACATAAAATAAAATTCATAAACTCCCCTAATCCCTTCATATGAAATGAAAATAGATTCATAGGATTTCAAATCTCAACTCTTACATCCAAAAAGTTTCAAAATACCATGCTCCCTTTACATATGAATCATATCAATGTAGAGGATCTCATACCTCAAAATTAATCATGGTCAAGATATCTATCATGTACCTAGGCATGCCGTTTTCATCAATCGAACTACATGCCCTGGGAAACTTGGATCACTATAATCACCCACAACTACGAAAAAATGGATGGCCAGTGTCTTGTAAACACCTTTGTTTGAATATTCACACAACGCCCCAATGGATATGCATATGTGCCCACAAAAATGGAATATCAACCAAATGAATATTCATCTATATGAGAGATTTTTTCTACTTCTATATGTCCATTGTCTCCAAAGCCTCACATCATCCCACATAACATGAGGGCTCCCTGAATCATGGTTTAAACCTTCCTCCACCGCTCATATCTTGGGCGTATTAGGAATTTGTAGTCGGACTATCAAATATGTGTTTAGGATCCCTTTGATATTTCTTACTTGTAACATCACATGAAATGTTTTATCAATGTCCTTTAAGAAATACCTAAAACAACATGGACCCACAATAGCTATCTCATTCACATTGAGTCACCCACTTTCTTTACTACATAACATTAAACTACTTGGCCCAAAGTCTTAATTGCATGACATTAAACTGCAAGGTATTCAAAATATTACTAAAATTCCCCTAATCCTTATGCATAGACAAAACATGTGCTGGGAATCTAATTTTGGGAACCTAGATCGTGAAAACTAGGCCCTAGTTTGAAAAGGTACTAAAAATATCGAACCCCTCATATAGGTGAAATAAGTGTAGAGAGACTGACAATTCTTTAAATAATTAGGACCTGAGTGTTTTAGATATTTCCAAACCAACTCTCTCCATTCATCAAACAACATTCATTGAATGATCTTGGATTGTAATAATACTTTATGGCTATCATGAATGGTTGTTCAGTGTCCTACAGACACCTTTGTTTAACTATGCACAAAATGACCTGGTGGCTCTGCATATGTTTCCAACAATAATGTCCTGTCAACCAAGGTAAAATTCGCCCTCAAGAGTGGCATTTCCCACTTCTATATACAATATGTCTTCTAGGCCCCATTTTATTTCTCCTAATACAAGATCCCTTGAGACCATGGATTATACTCCCCTCCCAACCTATTTCATGGACATGTCATGATGTCCTAGCTCCATTACCCTCTAATTACTCAAGGATTCAATATCAACATCTAAATCACATTCCATTTAAACTCCATGATACTCGATACCCAGTATTCACCCTTATGATAGTTTACATCAAAAGGAAATTTCCCATTATGACCCTATACTAGGAATGAATCTGCGCAAGAAATTTCAACATACACCTCACCCCATTGGTGAATCTATATCCAAAAAAAATTCGCATCAATATGCATGAATCATATCTTTATTGGAATAAGCATTAAAAAAACTACATATAGCATGACTCGTGTCATCAAAGGATATGTAGTGACATATGAATCTCATATTTGAGATCTTTCCATGAAACAATATTGTCCTATCCCCTCTTATGAAAGGGTCCAACCAACATAAGGAAAACATTTCTCATGGATATGATAAAAATGAATCCATGAATTCCCGGTATGCTAGATAATGTTAAACCTAAAATTACCAATTTTAATGACATGAAACCCCTCTTCACACACCATACTCTACATCTAGAAAAGTTAGAATTCACATAACTATCCAAAATCGTCATAAATGGGTCGATACTATCTTGTGGACACCTTAGTATGAATATGAAAAAAATTACCTAGAAGCTCTACATACATTTTCCAAAAAAATTTCCTTTCAACCAAGAGAAAATTCATCCTAAAAAGAGGGTTTTCCTATCATCGTAAGCCCCTATTATGTCTACATCTCACCACATTCCCTGGTATTTCAAACCCCCTAGATTAATGTTAACATATTTATCCCTTCATTCCTAAAGTTGATAGAGCATTTCTGGTTGATTTACCGAGGAAAACGGAAACAAATTTCCCACACCCCACTGGTTAGAGTAAAAAAAGACTTCAAAATTTATGTATTAAATGTACATGTCGTACGATGGTAAACTACTCCATGCACTGGCCCACCGTTCGACAAGTACATTTTTTTGTGGGGACATTTTATTAACAAGAACCAATATAAATGCCCCCATATTTTTAGAAATTATTCCCTACATAGGATTCCCAATGTGGCCCTCAATGGAAAAAAATCCATAATTCTATATGAATATTATGTCTATCGTAAATGGATGGCCATTTTCATGGGGAAACCTTTTTTTGACTATGAATTCAATGCCACGGTGGCTCTATATATGTTTCTCACAAAAATGGTAGGTCAACAAAGATAAAATTTGTTTTCAGGAGAGGCCTTTCCCATATCTGTACACCCTATGGATTTCATGCCCTATATCATGCCCCATATAAAAAAAATAAAATGTCAGGGTTAATAAAAATACATAATACACTATGAAAGTTATCAAGACATTCCCAGTTAATGAGTTCTACATTGGGGCCTTTACCCGACATGTCATGGTCAATATTGTTTGACCTAATACTCTAGTAATGATAGTTTGGTTGGACTAGTGCTAAAATACCAATGAAAAGAGAGCTAACACTCTATAGGATGAAAACCAACAAAAGGAACACTTGACTAAACTTGAGTACCATTTCACTAAACCTATATTATATATGGTTTATGTAAAATATCGAGAAATCGAAAAACCATCAGGAGACACAAATCATGAAAAGGTCAAAACCCTGAAAACTGTGGCCTATGAAAAAGTAATGTTATGCCCACTACGCCCATGCCATAATAGGATTAGGAAAAAATTTGGGTGATAAAAAAAATGGATAAATGTTTTTAGGGTTTTCATTGTAACCCTAGAAAGAGTCGAACTACGCTCGCGGAGCCCAACCTCTCAAGAAAATAAATTAGTGCATGATTTGATTATTTCTTTTATACTGGATTATGACTCAAATTGATATTCGAATGAGATTATGGTTTCAAAGAAGATGATTGTAAATGATTGATATCATAAGAAAAGGTAAAATAGAAACACTATAAAAATGATTTTGTTTTATCAAAATAAGTGAGAGTGGGGTGGATATCTACAATTCGTAGTCTCTCCTCGATGTCAAAACAAAGGTGGTGCAAGGTAGCCTAATGGATTAAAATGATACATGACTCACTCTTTCTAGTAGGTCGATAACTTCCTGATGATGGCCTATTCCAATGAAACCCTCCATTCATTATTAACTTCAACCATCATATGGACTCGCTTCATAATAGTCTAAAGGTCTCACCCTTTGTATTTTATAACCTTATAATTAGCACTTTATGATTCCAATTGTACTTTGAGTCTGGCCATACGAGCCTCAAACTCGCATATTTACTTCATATGGGCAATCACATGTTCATGAGAACTAGTTTCATCAACCTACATATGATGAAAATCATCAATAATATCCTAGAAATTATGAGCATGATGGTGAGAAGTGTTGAACCAAGAACGGTCACCTTCTCAAGTAGTGAGTTCCTCTTGAGCAATATCAATTTGGTATTCAAAGAGATGAAGGTGTCTGTAATCAAAGACGCCAAAACCCTAATTGAAAAATAGTTGTGGAAAGTTATCCTCCTCATTGAAAATATTTTTCAGGGGATTTTCCACAGCAAGATAACATATTTTATTCCGTTATTAATTTAGAATAACTTGATGCCTTTTAATGGCACCGAGATCTTGGTCCTCCCCCACCACGACACCTATGTAATCAGGATGTATCATTACAATATATGGAATAACCCTGAGACGAGTCAACCTTGTAGAGGGACCTTCCCTCCCAATAGATAGTTCTGCCTCCATGTCTAATTCATGGGGGTTGACAACTACTTCAGGAACATCTGGTGATGACCCAATCAGACTAGCTCCAGTAGGACCATAGACAGTATTAGATAATGATATTGGGTCTGAGATTATTTCCATATAAATGGGTTGGGTGGTTCAAGACCCTTACAAATTCGGATGACGGTGGGTATAATACCTTCTCACTATAGGGGGGACCAGATTGTTCAACTAGAATAGTTGGGATAGGATCAGAAAATACCAACGGTCTTTGAACCCATCAAAGTGGCCTTCCCAATGCCCTATTAGTGAATAAATCTATCCAAAATTGGGTATAATATAATGTTAGGTTTGTTGATATTATTGTTACTGTGTTGAGGACATCTACATTAGCATCCTCCCGCATCATGGCCAACAATAATTGGTGAGGAATATTTGGATGAGACTCCCAATAAACTAGAATAGTAAGGAAATGTGAGAACTGTTGAAGGCATCCAAATTTCCTGTAAAACCTATAAGGATAATAGTTCTCACATATGGTTACCATTTCTATACAGTCTGGTAAAACACCGTCTTGAAGCTCAATGATATAAAAATTCTATTTCAAAGAAACCCATCCATTATCCATCACAAATTTGGGGAAAAGAATAGAAGATGAAAAAGAGAACTGAGAAAAATCACTCAATAGTTTGATTTCATCATCAATACTCAATGATTGGGGATGAATGATTATAATGTTATGAAGATCTAGGAGAAAGATAAAATAAGGAACATTCTGGGTATGTCAATAAAAATAACATAGGATGTTCTCTATCATCTTGCTGTACAAAAAAAGAAATCTACCACTAAGAAGATGTAGGAGTCTCCCTTCTAGTATCTTCCCTAACAGTTCATAGATTAAAATGAGGGTACAAATTTCTACCTTGATGGGATATCCCTCTATCAATGTTGCTGCATGTGTAGAGAAAAATATCTAACACTAGTGTATACATCACGATAGGGGAAGATCTATCCACTTAAGAACATGACAATGAAACCCGCTAATCTTATCTTGGGTGATACGTTTGACCAGATCTCATAGCCCCAAGTGGTGTGTCGATATTCCTCAAGGGTAACACAATATGAGCCTATAATTTACCAAGACTATTGAGTCGGGCGATTCTGCCTATGGTTAGTCCTCAGCGTAAGACCATTCTCCTTCAAGAACATCCTGATTCGTTCTTTGAATGAAATAAGAGAACAAGTATAGAGGGGTGGATTGAGTAATATTTCATCCATGATAAATAAATTTCATAACAATAGAGATACTTTTTTGATATTCTCGAAGGAATTTTCCTGTAAAATAAACTAATCATATATGTTTCGTAGAATGGGAATCCCTTTGAGTTGAAGGTTGTGCCATAAACTAATCCCCACCTCCTTGTTCAATAGGTGGAAGGTATTGGATCTTGAACACCAACAACTAAGTAGTTTGGGAATCATCTCACCAAGTGAGTAGATTTAAAATTGGGAAACCTAAGATACCAGATAAAATATTTCTACTTCCAACTGGCCAAGGGATTCCTAAAAAATCTACTGCACCTATAATTCCTAGTCCCACTCATCGGATATGCATCATCTGGATCACAAGTCCCATTTGGCGCTCCACCTTACATTGGGAATCTCTCGATAATGATTTAAAATAGATAGGTATTCTCAGATGACATACCTCCAAGAGGTGTTATGATGGAATGATTACTCTGAGTCCATGTAGATCCTTTCAGTGTGAACACGTTTTCTTGAGTAAAATCAGGTATGAGTTCTCCCATTGAAGAATTATTCGCCCCATCATGCCCTTGGGATTCCACGAGGTGAATAATAGGAGTTGTGTCGCTGGACAATGGCAATGCAACATCTTCTAGGAGGATGAAGTTATAGAGCGGTGACTGGATAGATAGTTGAGAATCCATGAGCTATGGTGAAATAAGGTCTCTAAGAATACCCTCAAGAGGAATGATGTAGGAACAATGGTTGACTTCACAATTATCAAGAATACTACCCTCCTCCAAGTCTCTTCTATTGAGATAAGCGGAAGAGACATTATCCTTCTTTAAAAAGACAATAAAAATGGGTTAGTCTTACAAAATCATTTGGTAAAATACAAAAAGTTCAAAAATTACTACTATAAGCCTATATTGAAAGGATCTGAACACTAGAAAATGGTTCGCAGAATGAATTCCCCATGAATCTACGGTTTGCAGAATGCTCATAAATACTCTAGGCTGTGAAGCAACGTCTAGTGAACCAAATGATTTGTGGAATATGTGAGCCTCATATCAATCCTTTCTACACATTTATCTTAAGTTAAAACGTAAGAGTTTTGGTTTGAAATTTAATGTTTAGTTCACCGAATTGAGGTTTAGTCCACAAAGAATAAGAACTTCATAGTGATGCACTATGATATAGTTAAAACTTGCATTTTATTTTTCTCAATTCAGTTCTTAGACATAATGGTTTTCATGTAGATGAGAATGACTATAAAGAGTTCACAGTTCACGGAATGTGGATCATGGTTCATGGAAGATGGATTTTTCAAAGGAAATGGTATGTGGAAGAATGGAAAATTGGGAGAACATTGTGGAGTAGTTTTCACTGAGAAGTTTGATAAATGAAAAATGACTGGGTCCCCCAATATGCAGGTGCGCCCCCCCCCCCCAATTAGTCCAACTTTCTACCACTAATCTGTTTAGTTAAGGACTTATTTATACATCGAAATATCCTCCTCTTCAACTTTATTGGAACCCATTATGATGGGGGAATTTGTAGTGTCCTACAAAATTTGAAAAGTTAAGGAAAATAATCCCACACATGTGATGTTATAACAAGTTTATTTCTAGATTGAAAATTTGAAAATAATATTGAAGAAATGAAATTTAGAAAAGGAACAAAGTGGCTTGTGTACTATTTTTTGGGAACCGTATATGGAGGTTATTGTCCGCGAACCGAATGGTGCATATATAGATTGTGAAACACTGGCAATGAGTTAGTGTCCAGAGAACCAGGTATTTCATGGAAAAAATGTGGAATGATGTGGATCCCCTTTGAACTACATCATTGGAAGAATAGAGGTAATAAAATTCCACCCATGAACCCTGACCACATGAACCACATCATTGGTGAAAATGTGATGGATAGGTACTCCCCCACACATCTTACTTGAAAACTAAGTTCACTGACAAGGTGAGGCCAGCAAAATCCCACAATCTGCATTGTTCGTGGGATTGAGGCATTTTTTTTATGCCACCACAAACTACAGCCCCGTGAACCTCAGCCCTACAAAATTCAGTTGACTGAGTTGTCCACAGGCTAGATGATTTCCTTATGTGCTCTAAAAAAGGTGTCGTCTCACTCATAGATAAATTTTCCTCAGTAATCTATAAAAGGATACCACGATTTTTCAATAATAGGCGAGAGATAGGGGATTTTTGGAGAGCATGGAGTTAAGAAACATAATATTTTGAAGGAAAACGTTCAACGAAGTAAAAAACCCAAGAATAGTTTTCAACAGGTATAAACCTGTCGTGAACCATAAAAATAATGAAGCAAAATAAAATAGGAAATTCATGAACCTAATTAGAAAACCATGAACCATACCCCCCTTCACGGATGAACTTGCTATGAATAGCAGGGCCACTACCACTTCTTCAATCCGACATAGCACATAACATATCTATTTGAGGACGAAACCCTACCTTGTGTAGCATTCTTCTACACATAGACTCCAGTTCCACATACCACCACCCTGGGAGGATATAACATGAGTCCACATACCACCTATGTATGCATATTGTATCACAGTCTACATACCACCTTGGTACATGAAGAATATCTTGGATCACATACTACATCGGTATGTGAACGAACCCTACAAACTCCTAGAAATATTCCATACAGAGGGTAGCCACCCTGCATGAACAAATGATACGTGGAGTAGGGTACCATCGGGTTTTCCACCTCTCAGTTGTAACACCCCGACCCTAGTTACCTAGAGTCGGTGCATTATTACATAACATTGGCATGATCACAAAAGGTCAAGTCTCGAAAGCCCGATTAGTTTAGTAGTCTTGGAAACACTAGATATATTCATAAGTCTTACATTACATCATAAAGTAAAAAAACTAGAACACTATCTTGTCTTTATATCCCCTCATACTATCCCTGTAGGTCATTCATAAATTACTTCTTCACCTCTTAGTAAAAATAAAACATTGAAAGGGGTGAGATCAGATGCTCAGTAAGGATAACAATATAGCAGAAACATTCAAAAATAAACATAAACATTTAAAGAAATTTATAACAAAAACAAAATCCTTTTATACATGAACTTCAGCATAATATCGCAATGATAAAATGAAATAATTCCATTTACTTATTCACATGGATATTCTACTAGTCTAATAACCACATGCAATATCAATAACCACTTTTATAATGCTGGAATGCATAATTCCAGACTATCATAAACACATAGTAAAGGCCTCGTGCCAAGTCTACAAATAAGATTTTGTCAAGGCCTTATACCAAGACACTAGTTTGTCTCATGATACCTACCGATGCATGGAAGAGATGTAGTGGGCTCCACCCATCACTTACAAAGTACAATTCATTCCTCACATGAAAAGTTTGAAACATAACATAAACATTCGTATTAAAAATAGCATACAAAATCTCAATACTTTAACCACAAACCATTAATGGTATAAAAATAGCACATCCACAGTCAAACATAACTGCTTCGATACAATATAAAAGATTGTATTGTATCATATTAACCTCAATCGGGGATACTGAAGGATATTGACATATATTAAAATAATCATCAAACTATTGAGATAAATATCCCCCTTTTTTTGAAAACATTTAAAAGTCACACTATTTGTCAAGAAGCCATTTAAAATAGATTTTTTAATCAAAGTTTCCCATACCATTTTGAAACTTTTAAAAGGAATTTTGATTTGAAAACATTAATATCCATATAAATAAATCCTTAAAACCATTTTTAAAACATGGATATTAATGATAATGATTTAGAACAATAAATCTTTAAAACATTTTAAAATGATATTTCAGTTAGAGTTCCCATCCAAAAGAGAGACACTTGAATACAAATAATTAAGGTAATAAAAACTTATTAATATCATGAGAATAAAGGTATTCATGATAAAATATGTCAAAGTACATTATATACACCATATAAAAGTGATTTGGTGTATAACAACAATGAAGTATCAATGGAATGTAAATTGAGATGAAATATCTCATAAAGGCCATATCCTTAGGTTAAAGAAAAATCAATGACATAATTATGTGTGAAAAATATAAATACACTCAATATGAATGGATATTCAGTGTAAAACAACCAAAGTACATTCACACATTTTCTTGTAAAAACAAGACCAATGAATTGGATGTTTAACTCAATAAATAGAGATTTAGTAAAAATTACTCTTATCAAGTTCATACCGATGACTTGAGAATTTATCAATGGAGTGATTATGTGTATCAAAATTATATCCAAATAAATAGGATTGGAAATTATGACATAAGAAATGAATAGTGATTCCACACATAATCTTTGGGTAAAATAATCAATGAAGTATGCGTAAAACCGAATGAGTGGAAATTGAAATTTCAAATTCCCTTATTGATTTGATATCTTACGAAACATACACCCATGAAATAAGGATCATAAAATTATTATGTAAATATCCATGAATTAAATTATATTACACAATTAATACAAACATGGACAGTACACACACCATATGCAATAAATAAATGATGAATAATGGAAATCTCAAGGAATTAAAAGTGAGATAAGAAACCCCTTACATTGGACTCTTTCTGTGGTTGAGGGTAGGTTAGCCTCCTGTATAATGGTGAAATAATTGTTATTTAATTATAAACTAATCGTATACATTAATATGATATCATATATGATCTTTGAACATTGCTTTGTTAATAATATCTTAGTATTATCGTCGTTTCGGGTGTTAACTTATTCATTTTATATTATAAGTTTTGTTACATAAGTCATTCTTGTTATTGATTGGTTGTATTATATTCATATACATAATTATATCAAGTCCTTAAAAATTATTTTTAATCATAAAATGATAATTATACTTGTATGGATATGATGGGGTATGAATCTCATCGCGTTCGTGGAGATGGTAGTCCGTACGTACGCACGAGCGATAATATCATTATGTTGATATTAAAATCAAATATAATTGGATGCTATATCATATATACAGAATCATTATCATGTAATAATTTTTATGTACATTAATTACACATCATTATTATACCCATCCAAATAATAATCTATTGAATAACAATTACACCATGACGTGGAGACGGTAGGCCGTACATATGCACGTATGGTGACATGTCATTCAAAGGATCGATTGAATACTGAATATGGTTGTAAAATATTTATAATAATATAAAAGTATATAAAATATACTGGAGTTATTATTTTATAATGGAAATAACAATTATAGAAGAAGTTGAAGAAGAAAGGAACTTGAATGTGGGTTGTGAAAACATTACCTCTTTTTCGGGTTCTTCCTTTTGATTTGATCAAAAGGGCTCCTTAGGTTGGATTTATGATCAAAATAAGGCCTATAGTATGAAGTGAGGGAATTTGAGAGAATATATGAGCAGTGGTTGGCCGATACAAAAGGCTTTGAAGGTGCAAATTAGAGAGAAGGGGGGGTACCCTTTTATAAGAGGGGTGACGGGCACCTTTGGAAAAGATCAAAATATTATTTTATAATAAATTCATATTCGGTTTCTAATGTGTCCAAAGTGTATTATTTAAAGTTTAAGGTGTGTATGGGTCGCAATACTTTCATCCAATAGATTTTTGACAGGTTTGGATCACTATATTAACCTTATTATTTATATTTAACTCTTCGTTAAATAGTTTATCATTTACCATGTCTCTTTGTATTTTTATATTATATAGTTAATAAACTTACTATATACCTCTTAGAGACCGAAAAGTGGTCCATTAATGATACACCTATCAGTATATAAGTCCTTTGGCCAAACCATATATTTTTAGGAATATAATATCAATTAATAATATAATATTTGTTTTAAAAACTCTTTTATGTCAATTTTGACACTATTGGGTATTTTGTTATTGATAATTTCATAAAAGCATTATTACTTCAAAACAAATTTATATAACCAATCCCAATATGTCATATTAACCTAGTAAATTAGTTTAATTCTTAAAAAGTCTCAAATTATTTTTATTTTGTTATTTATAATATCAATTATTTTAATATTTCTTTAATTAGGTAATTATTGCATCACCATTATGTCATAAATAAAATAAATTACTTAATGTCTAAAATTTTTAAATAAAATACGATTATTTAGGAAATATTTTTTATCTTTCTTATGAATATTTATAATCTAATTTATCTTATGTATAACACTATATTAAAATTTTTTTTGTTATTAAACATTGATTTTATCTCTTTTAACTCTTTTTTGAATTCAATAATAATAAATGTCCTAATCTAATCCAAGTAGACCTAAATGATAATATTTTATTCCTAAGGTTGTTTTTGGTCGAGATACACTTGTCCAATAGAATTAGGACATGTGGTAGGGTAATATTAGTATCATTTTTACCCTTAATTACCCTATTTACTTTTAACTGTGCTAAATAAAAGTAAAAAAGATACTATTCACCAAAAATTATTTTCATCTCATTGAACCACATTTTACTCCTTGATATTAATCCTATCTCTCAGAGTTTCGAAATTCCACTCAGAGAAACGGTAAAATTATGTTTAATTTGAATTTCTAATTTCTCCTAAGAGGTGGGTAAAAGACGGTAAAAAGTTCAATAAAATTTTTATATATCTAAAATTATTCAAAACTAACTCCAATGAATTAAATTGATCTTATATATGTATTATGTATCTATTTTGACCTTAATTAAATTTAAATAAAATAAATAATTATTTAAATAAAAATTCGATTTTAAACAATAACTCAGTGTTTTTTCACTATTCATCAAAAATTGAATGTTTTCAAAAAAATACAAATAAATAACTCTAAGCTAATTTTGATATTCAAAATCCTAAAATGAAGTCCATTTTGAATGATAAAATTTATAAAATTTCAAAAAGTGGGTATTACTATTCATAACGGCTAGTGTGATTGGTTGTGGTGTGTGTTAGAACTCGAAGATGCATACAACACACACTATTGTATTATTCAAAGAGAAGCTTACCATGGATTCTTGGGGTGTTACATTCTCCCCTCCTTCAAATAATTTCATCTTCAAAATTTTTAAATTTTGGCTTAAGAATATAATGGAATGTCCCACATCAGAAAAAGATTCAATAAAACTATCACCTTAGAAGAAATAAAGAGGAGTACAAAGGTCACCCAAGATAACTCATACTAGGATTCCATGTTGGAAAACATGGATATGGAAGATAAACTATGTGTCAAGTTCTGATATAGAGGGATAGAAACCATGATCAGGATAAAGTTAACAACAATAATGCCACAATCTTGTAATGGGACAAACGATAATTAGTTTCCCAGTAGGAAAAGTATACGGAAAACATTTCTTTTAAGTTACATTACATAAATATGAGGCATTAATTTACGATATTGACTATGAAAATAAAAAGAAATACTAAATTTTTAAGTAGAGTTTCATTCTTTAATAAATTTCCACCACTAAATCATTTTTTTAAACAATACATATTCAAGAAGACTTGGTCACACTATAAGAGCTAGAATAAACTTCTATAGAATCACATGATCTACGAAGGATAAATTATATATTTACCTTTTCTTTAGAGATTAATCAAAACCAAAATGGTTAGTACAAGATCTGATGATCCCCCAAAAGGATATTCCTTTAGAGAAAGAAACACTAATATTAATTTCTAAAATTAAACCAACAATACCCCAATGTTAAATAAATAACATTCAATAAACAATTTTCCTTTAAATCCTTCAATATAATCCAAACTAATATTGAAACCAAAAACATAGAATAATTTGATTATGTAGTCTTCCATGTTAAATTGTATCTCCAAATGGCATCAACTACTCTTAAATTCACATACTTAAAAGTAATTAACCTAATAAAATATTCTCTATTATAGGTTAATCATTTACATAAATAACCCAAATCAATATAAATCCACAATAAAAAAGAAGATAAAAATCCACCATTACTTCACAAATGAAATCCCATAGTATTCGAGTTTCCTTGGGCATATAGTGTTCCCAAGAAAAGCGAACATATTTCAAAATAACATTTATCACTTAATCACCAAATAATTTTCCTATACTAAGAGTATTCATTTGATAAGACATAAGAACACAAATCAACTTATTGTTGATCAATAAAATCATTTAACTAAAAATAAATAGTCACACTAACTAGGGACTTCACATAGCCTAGTGGTAGATGATAAATCCCAATTGCACTTTGGTTGTGGGTTCGATTCACATAGCATTGTCCAATGCGACGGGTTTTCACACGGTCTGCATGTTGTCCTTTTTCAAAAACTAAATTTTATAAAATTTCAAAAATGAGATAAATTCCACAAAATAACCATAACATAATTTTAACCTAAAATGCTATCTCATACCTATAATTTTGATCCCAAAATATAATAACTTGTAATTCCCTCAAACCCAATGATCATATAAAACCAAATGGTTATTTATAACTATATCCAGAAAAGAAAAGATATGTCTTCCTCAAATATCATTCTCACATGGAAAACTGTGGGGTTACAAATACAAGGGAACATTATTCCAATGTAATCCCATCAACAAGGAGCACTAATACATTAAATACTTTCTCCAACCATTTATTTCTACACAGCATCTTATTTGACCAATAAAATATCCTATAGAATAGTGAATTCACTAGGTTTATGGCTAGGTCCCCTACATTTACAGAAAATGACTGTAAATGGATTTTCGAGACCATTTTTATTTTCTTCTATAGTACTCTTCATTTTTCCTCATTAATTCTTCACTTTATGTGCTTATTTCCCGCACATAAGGCATTTCTTTGTTCCATTGAGACCCTTTCCTAGGTGTATCCTTCCAAATTTCCTGCATGATGGAATTTTAGGATTCTTTTCTCCATGTTCTCCACTATTAGAGCTCTTATCATTCATCACATTTCTATTCATTTTTGAGTCCGGGAGTTGGTTAATATATATGTTGTTGATCATATTTTTGGAAACTTTATTTGGAAAGAACACGATATCTTTTACGCCTATCAACATTCCATTTTTTTCTCATTTCCTCCACGGTTCCAACCTTGTACATTATTCTCAAAGTTATTATGACTTACTTGGACCCTAGACATTGACTAAAACCAGAAAGCATTGTGTGACTAATAGTAGTTGTGAAATCATTTAGATAATATCATGACACCATATTATCAATTTGAAACACCTTAGGATTAACCAAGGTCAATTATTCTCATCTTATATTAAAATAATACAAATTGGTTTGTAAAGAAAATTTAAATTATCCTCAGTATATCCCCCCAGGAGTGTCGTAAACAAGAGTGCAGCAAAGCCTGTTGTCGTGCACCAGTTTCCATTCGATTCTAGCTCAAATCGGCGCTTTCGTGTTTTACCCCAACGAACATCTTTTCTAGATCCACCTCTACCTCCTCATATCCAGACATGGATGTATTTCTTAGAAAACTCACAAAATTTATACAATACCAATATTCTAGGAAATTCTTCTATACTAATCCTCAAAGTCTATCTTAGGGTTATGTGCTCTAATCAGAGTTTATCTAAATATATTTTCCAAGGTTTGTACTAAATATCCTCTAATACCAACTGTAACTCCCTGACCCTAGTTAACTAGATTCGGTGCGTTATTATATAACATTTTCATGATCACAAAAGATCAAGTCTCGAAATACCGATTAGTTTAGTAGTCTTGGAAACACTAGATATATTAATAATTCTTACATTACATCATAAAGTAGAAAAACTACTACAACATATTTTCTTCATATCCCATCATACTATCCCTGTACGTCATTCATAAATTACTTCTTCACATCATGGGAAAAATAAAACATTGAAATAGGTGAGCCCAGATGATCATTAAGGATAACAATATAGAAGAAACATTCATATATAGACATAAACATTTAAGGAAATATATAACAAAAACAAAAGCCTTTTAAACTTGAACTTTATAATAATATGGAAAATATAAAATGAAATAATTATATTTACTTATTCACATGGATATTCTACTATTCTAATGACCACATGCAATATCAATAACCACTTTCATAATGATGGAATGCATAATGCCGGACTATCATAAACACATAGTCAAGGCGTCGTGCTAAGTCTACAAATAACATTTTGTCAAGGCCTTGTGCCAAGACACTAGTTTGACTCATGAGACCTACCGATGCATCGAGGAGCTATAGAGGGCTCCACCCATCACTTACTAAGTACAATGCATTCCTCATATGAAAATTTTGAAACATAACATAAACATTCGTATTAAAACTAGCATAGGAAATGTCAATACTTTAACCACAATCCATGAATGGTATAAAAATAGCACATCCACAGTCAAACATAACTCATTCAACACAATATGAAAGATTTTATTCTATTAGATTAACCTCAATCGAGAATAATGAAGGATATTGACATAGATTAAAATAATCATCAAACTATTGAGAGGAATATCCCCCTTTTTCTTGAAAACATTTAAAATTCACAATTTTTATCAAGAATCCATTAAAAATAGATTTTTGAATCGAAGTGTCCCATACCAATTTGAAACTTTTAAAAATAATTTTTTTTTGAAAACTTCAATGTCCACATAAATAAATCATTAAAACTATTTTTAAAACATGGACATTAAGGAGAATGATTTATAATAATATATCTTTAAAACGTTTTAAAATGATATTTTAGTTAGAGTTCCTTACCAAAAGAGAGACACTTGAATAAAAATAATTGACGTAATAAAAACATTTCAATATCTTGAGAATAAAGGTATTCATGATATATAATGTCAAAGTACATTATATACACCATATAAAAGTCAGTTGGTGTATAACAACAAAACAGTCTCAATGGAATGTAAATTGAGATGAAATCCCTCATAAAGGCCATATCCTTAGGTTAAGGATAAATCAACGACATAATTATGTGTGAAAAATAAAAATACACTCAATATTATTGTATATTCAGTGAAAAAAATAAAAGGACATTCACACATATTCTTTTAAAAACAACACCAATGAATTGGATGTTTAACTCAACAAATGGAGATTGAGTAAAAATTACTCTTATCAAGTTCAGACCGATGACTTGAGAATTTATCAATGGAGTTATTATGTGTATCAGAAGTATATCCAAAGAAAGTGGAGTAGAAATTATGACATAATAAAATTAAAAGTGATTCCCCACATAATGTTGGAGTAAAATAATCAATAAATTATGCGTAAAACCGAATGAGTGGAAATTGAAATTTCAAATTCCCTTATTAATTTGGTAACATAAAAAACATACAACCATGAATAAAGGATCATAAAATGATGATGTAAATATCCATGAATTAAATTTTATTACCCAATTAATACAAACATGGGCAGTACACACACCACATGTAATAAATAAGTGGTGAACAATGGAAATATCACGGAATTAAAAGTGAGATAAGAAACCCCATACTTTTTACTTTTTCCTTGGTTAAGTGTATGTTAGCCTCCCGTATAATGGTAAAATAATTTTTATTGAATTATAAACGAATCATATACATTAATATGATATCATATATGATCTTTTAACATTGCTTTGTTAATAATATCTTATTATTATCGTCGTTTTGGGTGTTAACTTACTCGTTTTCTTTTATATGTTTTGTTACATAAGTAATTTTTTATGGATATGTTGTATCTTATTCATATAAAAAATTATATCAAGTCCTTAAAATGTTTTTCTAATCATAAAATTAGAATTAGATTTTTATGTATACGATGGGATATAAATCTCATCGCTTTCGTGGAGATGGTAGTCCGTACGTACGCACGAGTGATAATATCATTCTTTTGATATTAAAATCATATATAATTAGATGGTATATTATATATACAAAATCATTATCATGTTATAATTATTATTAAATGAATTACACATCATTATTATACCCATCCAAATAATAATTTATTAAATAACAATTACACCAAGACGTGGAGATGGTAGGTCGTACATACGCACGTATGGTGACATGTCATTCAAAGGATGGATAGAATACTGAATATGGTTGTACCATATTTATAATAAAATCACAGTATATAAAAGATACTGGATTTATTATTTTAGAATAGAAATAAAAATTAAAGAAGAAGTTGAATAAGAAAAGAACTTGAAAGAGGGCTATGAAAACATTACCTCTTCTTTGGGTTTTTCCTTTTAATTTGATCAAAAGGGGATCCATAAAATGGCTTTCGGATCAAACTAATTCCTCTAGGTTGAAGTTATGAAAGTTGAGAGAATATTTGGGTAGGGGTTGGCCGAGCCAAAAGGCTTTGAAGGTGTAAATTAGAGAGAAGGGGGGGGGGGGGTACCCTTTTATAAGAGGTGTGAGGGGGATCTTTGAAAAAGCTAGAAATATTATTTTATAATAAATTCAAATTCGATTTCTAATGGCTCCAAAGTGGATTATATAATGGTTAAGGTTGGGATGGGTCTAAATCCTTTCAACCAATTTATTTTTGACAGGTTTGGGTCACTATATTAACCTTATCATTTATATTTAATTCTTATTTAAATATTTTGACATTACCATGTCTCTTTGTATTTTTATATTATATAGTTAATAAACATACTATATAACTACAAGAGACCAAAAAGTTTTCCATTAATGATACACCTATCATTATATAAGTACGTTTTCTGAACTGTAGATTTTTAGGAATATAATATCAATTAATAATATAATATTTGTTTTAAAAACTGTTTTATGTCAATTTTGACACTATTTGGTATTTTGTTTTTGATAATTTCATAACAGCGTCATTACTTCGAAAAACATTTATATAACCAATCCTAATATGTAATTTTAACCTAGGAAATTAGTGGAATTTACAAAAAGTCTCAAATTACATTTATTGTTATATTTATAATATCAATTATTTTAATATTTCATTAATTAGGTAATTACTACATCACCATTGTGTCATACATAAATTAAATTATTTGATGTATAAAAATTATAAATAAATTATAATTATTTAGGAAATCGTTTTATTGTTCTAATGAATATTTATAATCAAATTTATCTTATGTATAACCCTATATTAAAAATGTTTTAGTTATAAAATATTTATTTTATCTCTTTTAATTCTTCATTGAATTAAATAATAATAAATGTCCTAATCTAATCCAAGTGGACCTAAATGATAATATTTTATTCCTAAGGTTGTTTTTTGTCGAGATAAACTTTTCCAATAGAATTAGGACATGTGTTAGGGTAATATTAATATCATTTTTACCCCTAATTACCCTATTTACTTTTAACTGAGCTAAATAAAAGTAAAAAGTTACTATTCACCAAAAATTATTTTCATCTCATTGAACCACATTTTACTCTTTGATATTAACTGTGTCTCTCATATTTTTGAAATTCCACTCACAGAAGTGGTAAACTTATGTTTTATGTGAATTTCTAAATTCTCCTAGGAGGTGGGTAAACGACGGTGAAAAGTTCAATAAAATTTATATATATATAAAATTATTCTAAACTACCTCCAATGAATTACATTGAACTTATATAGGTATTATGTATCTATTTTGACCTTAATTAAATTTAAATAATGTATATAATTATTTAAATAAAAATTCGATTTTAAACTATATCTCAGTGTTTTTTCACTATTCATCAAAAATTGAATGATTTCAAAAACATACCAAAAATTCACCCTAAGATAATTTCGATATTCTGAATCCAAAAATGAAGTCCATTTTGAAAGATAAAATTTATAAAATTTTAAAAAGTGGTTATTACTATTCACAATGGCTGGTTTGATTGGTTGTGATGTGTGTTAGAACTCAAAGTTGTGTACAACACATGTTATTGTATTATTCAAAGAGAAGAATATCGTGGAAGATTGGGGTGTTAAATCAGTACCGATCATACCCTTCTATTTCCATCCCATCCTCCGAATCCCCTCTCCAAACCAATACATTGCAATGAGACCAAATCCTCCTCCAAAGCCACTAGATTCGCATGAACAGACCATCAGGCGCTTTGTCCCGCCCTTATGAGTTTACATACCTGAGGTATGTGGATACATGTGGGTAATCCATGCTACAGTATGGGCTCTCAGAATGTTTCTATGTCTAAATTCTCGTGGTAACCCAGGTCCCAACATTGGGATGCTCACATGTACCTCCCAGTTTGGGGATCAAGGGTACTCGCTGAATTTTCCATTCAATGAGGGATAGTGATAAGTCAAAGGAAACATGCCTTCATTTCCCTTTGATGAGGAAAAATGATCATATCATTTTTCCAAACCCATTTCAAGGAAATCTCACAAAGTTAACCCCCTAACATTTTTATGGGAGTGGGGAACTCTTGCTCATATTTGCCTCCGCATGGGATGTGTCTGGATAGATCACAAGATGTGACTATCCTAGATATATGCATAGTTGAGAGTTAGAATATTCAAAGCACACCCCCCTCTCCCTTTGGGCTAGAATTCACAGCCTCTTCCACTATCATTCACCTTTTCCTTCATAGGTGAAGGAAAATATTTTGGTTTGTTGGATCTATGGATTTATCTTGTTTCTAACACTAAGCAAGATCACATGAAATTAGAGGTTAATGATGATCATAATGTCTACAACCTACAAAAAAATAACTTTGAGAAATATGATTCATGTTCCAACCAGGATAAGTAGGATGAATTTTTGAATACCCGAGCTCAAGGGACATTCTCTTCAAAAGTCAGTCCCCAAACAGAATTCCCCCAGACTCACTAGGGAATACTCTTCATGAATAAGCCATGATGGGACTGTTTTATGAAAGGCCTCATCTATGGTGAAATCCCAATCAATTTATTCTCAAATGTGCATCTACCATGCGTAATCCCCACCCAAATGAACTACAATAATTATGATTCCTGACCCAAACATGATACATAGGGAACTTGTCTAAAGGCCTGAGCTCAAAGGGGATCCTTTTTAAAGGATAATCCCTAATCATGCTCCCCAAAAACAAGGCCTTATTTATGGTATAATCCCCAACATAAACCAGACTATGATGGCTTGATTTCGAAAAACTTAGGATATGTAGGAAGTCTCCTTTGAGTACAAACCCAATGCCCAAACCACCCTAGTGTTCGTCTGGCCATATCCACAATAGGGCCAATGCCTCCCAGGAGACAATGCCTCTCAAAATAATCCTTGTCCTATTCAGTTTAAGTGCGACATGAATGATTAACTAGGAATCCTCCTCCTAGATGTCCTTACTACATGACATTATACATCATGGATGGGTCCTAATAAAACGACCATAAATTGTGATGTTCCCATTTAAGAGGAACCGAACAATATGGGTTCTGATTCCTCTAATAAGGGTATGAAGGAATACCATCATATGGGTTTGATCCTATAAAATAAACATCTTTTTCCCCATGGTATGATGATAATCTCTATAACGCCTCATCATACTGAATAAACTATAAATGACTCAATAACTCCCAACATATGCATATATATGGTAAATCTTGCAACCCAAGGGTAACCAAGAGACGCATGATTGAGAAAGAACCAAGGATTTACGAATGTATGAACATTTCATAAATCAATAAGAGAGACACGAATTAGGAAATAATTCCCTCCTTAAGGGTATGATTAGCCAGACCTCCCATCCTCTTGAACAATGGAGTCCTTAAGTGTTGTTGAAAAAATCGCCATCTAACGGGCACCCGACATGGGAAAGAAGGTCCATGAATCATGGATACAAGGGCCGTTGAGTGTTTCTAGCGACATGAAAAACAGGTTGAAGACTATCCGAGTACATCCTACCCAAATTATATACCTTTTTAATAACACACAACTAGTTACTATTCGTTGTACCATTTTGTCCGCCCATTAGTATGATGTGAATCAAAACAAAACAATCATAGTCATTGGAATCTATAGAAAAATTCACCAACTCATACTATTTACCTTTTCATATGATATAAGTATTCCCTATCAAATAACCATTACAAATTCAATTAAATTTCATGAGTATGAACACTTATTTATAAAAATCCTAATTCAAGGAAACCAATGAGTATTCCCACTAATTGTATATATTTCAAATTTATACATAAAACATTAGTTTACCCACTCATTTCTACATATACCAAATAAACCATTTATGTAATTCATGTTCAATGTAATCTATTTAAGTACTCAACATCATGTTTAACGTGGAAATGAGGAAAAAAATCTCCTAATAAAGAAATCCAATTCCATTTTACAATAATTAATATTCCTTTATCTAGAAAAGCTTGAGAACACATCCAATGGATTTTTTTCAAGTCATAAAATAGGTGATTTAATATGGAACATCCCATCAGAAGCCTTGGGTGGGGAAACCACCACCAAGTAATCTTAGAGGAACCTATGAGAATCCCTAACAGGTCCCTATTCATTTAATTCAATTAACTAGTTTTATTTCATGACATTAAAGAAAAACAGGCATTTTGTGGCGTTTTTTAAACCGTCGCGACATTTGTTAATTTTTTTAAAATTATATTTTAAATTTTTTTTAAGACTAGCAGCAGTTTTAAAAAAAATGCTGAGAAATGGCGGCGGATAGGTTAAACCACCACAAAATGAAAAAAAAACCAAAACCACATGAGAAACCCCGAAATCACTAAAACGACGATAACTTTTGATCCGGGCATCTGTTGGAGCTCCACGACCAGTCAAATCGAAGCTCATGAAGAGACCTAGAGGCACGTATAACCAAAACCATGAGACTGTATAAGTTGCGGAAGATTTGAGAGTTATTAGAAAGATGAAAAAAGTTCTCTAACTTCAAATAGCCATAACTTTCGCTCCGGGTGTCCGTTTGGGCTCTACCACATATCAAATCGAAGACAGTGAAGAGAGATACGCAAGGGTTCAACATAAGTAAGCTTATTTTGTGTTCGTTGACCCAGAAAAACCCTCTGAAGGCCTCTGAAACCCTGTTTCAGTCACCAGTGTCCCATCGAACTTGTCTTCAAACGGACGTAACTTTCGATACACATGTTAGTTTGGACTCCTCCACCTGCCAGATCATAGTTCGTTCCATGAGCTTCTGTTTGACTAGTCACAGCTCCCACAAGGACTCTTGGATCTTAAGTTATCACCTTTTAGTGGGTATCAAGTTTGTTATGTTTTTCGATGCCTCGTTTCTAGCACCCATTCCCCGTCAGTTTATTTAAATGGTTGTAACTTCTGATCCGTCTGTCCATTCGGTCTCTTTCTCCTATAATCTCGAAGATCATTTCAGTATATTTGATTTGACTAGTCATGGATATGGAATGGAATTTCAAATCCTAAGTTATCTTAGTTAATGTTAGTCTAATGTTTTTGTCACTTTTGATCGTTTTGACGGGTTTTAGCGGTTGCTCCATTTATTGGTGTTTATTTCAGTTTCCAGGACTTGTAATCATTATCAATGGTTTTTTGTGGGTTATTATGATGATTATGTTGAATTATTAAGGGGTTCTCCAGAGTTTTCATGAGTTTTCATGTTTTCTAATGCTTCATTCTTCATGCTTCTCCATCCGTTTTCATGCGATTTCATGATTTTTCATCCCTTATCACGCCTTTTCATACTATTTCATGTGTGTCATTTATTATTTATTATTTATAATTTAATTTAGTTTTTTTATTATCTATTATTTGTTACTGCTTATTTATTTTTTATATTTATTTATTATTTATTATTTATTATTTATTATTTATTATATATTATTTATTAGTAATAATAATAAAATATTATTATTAATAATAATATTTGTCACTGGTTATTTATTATTTAAATTATGTTATTATTTATTATTTATTATATTTATTATTTATTATATATTATTTATTATATATTATTTGTTATTATTATCAATAAAATATTATATATTATATATTATATATTATATATTATATATTATTAATTATTAATTATTAATTATTAATTATTATTTTTTATTTATTATTTATTATTTATTATTTATTAGTTATTATTTATTATTTATTATCTATTATTAATTGTTGTTTATTAATTATTAATTATTAATTATTATTTATTTGCTATTATTTATTATTTATTACATATTATTTATTTCTTATTAGTTATTATTTATTATTTATGATTTATGATTTATTATTTATTATTTATTATCTATTATTAATTGTTGTTTATTATTTGTTATTTATTATTTATTATTAGTTTATTTATAATTATTAATGGTGTGTTATTTACTATTATTATTATTATTTATTTATTTATTATTTATTGTTTATTTTTTATTGTTTATTGTTTATTCTTTTATTATTATTTATTATTTATTATTTATTATTTATTATTTATTATTTATAATTATTTATTATGTGTTATTTATTATTATTATGTATTATTTGTCATTTAGTATTTTTTATGTGATATTCTTTATTTATTATGATTTCTTGTTTATTATTTATTATTTTTTTATTTTTTTATTATTTATTATTATTTAATATTTAATATTTATTATTTATTATTTATTATTTATTATTATTTATATATCATTATTTATTGTTTATTATTTATTGTTTATTGATTATTGTTTATTGTTTATTATTTATTGTTATTTATTTATTAATTATTTATTATTAATTATTAATTATTAATTATTGTTTATTGTTTATTATTTGATATTTATTATTTATTAATTTAATTCCGTAATTTTATTAGTTTATTATTTTATTTTGATAATTATATAATTTATGTAAATATTATTATAATTTTTTTTATTTATTATAATAAATAGTAAATAAAAATAAATATACAACTCAATAAATGACTAATAAATAAATTATAATTAATTATTGATTATTGATTATTAATTATTGCTTATTGTTTAATTATTATTGTGTTTATATCTACTAGTTATGTATTATTTGTTTTTTCAACTATTATATATAAGTATTCTAAATTCTATTTATTAATCCCATGACAGGTTTGCTGGAGTGGTAGAGTCTTTGGAAAATATGCAAGAGGTTAGAGCTTCAAATCTCACTAAACACAATATTTTTTTTTTATTGCATGGGCAAGTGAATGGGCATGAGAATAAGTAAATATGATAATATGAATTAAATAAAATAAATAAAATAAATAAAATAAATACGAAATGAATATAATAAATATGAAATGAATAAAATAAATATGAAATAAATAAAATAAATAAAATAAATATGAAGTAAAATAGAAAAAAATTTATATAACACCTACCATAGCTCGGTAGTGGAGTGTTTATATAGTATTGGATTTTGATTTGACTCAAACCAAGAGAAATTTGAAGAATGGATGATGAAACTATTACTAAGGAAAATTAGTTGGCACCCAAATAGCACATCTGACTTCCATAAGTATGAATAATGGGTAAAAATATGATTCATATCAATCTATATGAGAGTTTTTTAATCAAATTCTTGATAGTGGATTAGTGAAAATCCCTAATCTAGGGTCTAGGAGGATTCAAAGTGGATGAACATCCTGTGGTGGAGAAGAAATAAGAATTGAGGATTCATATAATTAAAATTAATAGAAAATGCTATTTTGAACCGAAAATATATGGGTCACAAAGTTTAGGTGCACGGTTTGAAAAACCATGATCTCAACGTGCACGGATTCCCATATCCAAGTGGAACCTTCCCCGTTTACCTGCATAATTTTATTAACCATGTGAAAACCATGAAAATATCCCATGTAAAAAATTGTAGAAATACCGCATGGCCATGTATCTCGAATATCATGGATTGCCCTAACCGTGTGGCCTCCTCCTACTCTATTTCCAAGCTTTTCATGGTTTATTAGACTGTATGGCTTTCTATACACAGTTTGAACTAACCGTACCCCAGTCCATTTTCACCCATAACATGGGATATAGGCTCTGAAAAAGGATAATAAAACCCCAATACACCTGTTATCTCAAAGGGAATTTAGATTAGAGAATATTTAAGAATTTCAAACTGAAAAAGGGGATCTATAACATAAACATAAACCAGGGTTCCTACATATAAAAAACAGGAATACAGGGCAATAGAACGTGATGCCAGTGCATAGAAGCATGCCCGGTGGAAAACCCTAGTGAATGATTTAGAAATAGATATGTTATCTCATGACATATTTAAATCCATGCCATAACAATGGAATTATGACATTTTCTTAGATGTGGTTTATCACTGAATAAACCAAGATGTCTTTAATACCACTAACAGAGGTAATAAATTCATTCTATTTTCTTCATACACAAATCATTTTATTCACTCAAAATTATTAATCAACTTTGTTTTAAAATTATATGTAATTAAAGGAAAATTTCATTTTATTTTTTGAAAATTAATTAAAATCGTAGAAATTTAGATCTTAATCTATTTATTTTATTTTTGTTAAAAATTAATGGTCAAATTTTGATAATCATTTTATTATTATTTTTAAGGATATTTGATGGGGTAGATCATGTAGGAAAAATGGGAAAGTGATGGGATACAAAAGAGTTTTCCTTATGGATACCTAGTTAATGTATCTTTAGTTTGAATAATTTATTAAGAACACTTTTTAAGTGTATATAACTCAAACATGTAGGTGCACAACTTATATGTATAGGTAATTCCATTTCTACAAAAGAGATAAAGATGATATGTGTGACTTAAATTCTCATATGTAATATTTACCATGTACATATATAATATGACCATGGAAACCAAGTAACACATAAGGGTAAATAACTTTTCAATGAAACATAATATATAATACAAAAGGAGTACTATGTGACCCAAGTGTTGCGTAAGTTTGAATGCATTTTTCATAGGGATTAACTGTTGGATATTTAAGGAATATTCAATTTAAGAGAACCTAAAAATAATTGAAAACGTATTAGGGAATGTAACATACACCAAGTAATATGTACAATTTTTAATGTAATGCATATTACTTCCATCATCATAGAAAGGAAATATTACCCGGTAAGTTTGTAATATCCCTTTTCCACTTAAAGGAGAGTCATATTCCTTGTGAAATGTAAGATGTCATTTTTTTAATATGTAATGTTTTTAAAATATATAATTTTTATATATAAGAAACTATGAAACATTCATAAGGGTTTATAAAAAAGAAATTTGGATGAACTACTCATGTATGACTCTGAGGAGTATACATAAGATTTTTTATTATTGTCATACAACATCATTATGGTTCTTAACATGGTGGAATCATGTTTTCTACAAGAATCAAATGTAAAAATTAATTATTTTTTAAAAACTAAAAATTAATTAATATAACACACCAGTATTTTTATAATGTGTCCCTTTTTAAATTCAATTTCGTTTTTGATTGCTTACGTTTCATGAAAAAGTGTTCTTAACCAAACAACTAGATATTATTATTCAAATGTAACTATTATATCCTTTCAATTATATTAGTAGTAATGACTAGTATTAAATAAAATAATAAAATATATGGTTTATATAATTATAATATGAAATCATTGGTTTCAAATAAATTTAAAATGAAAATATAAAACAATTGAATATATAAGAATTCATATTAATTGGTAAGATCTCGTTGGTGTTTTGTCTAAAAAATTAAATTAATTAAAAATAATAAAAAATACTACTTAAATATATTTATTATATATTTAATAAAATATTTTTTATTTTCTTCCAATAGATTTTTAGGTATAACATAAGAACAATCCAAATATTCTATATAAATATCAATATAATTTTAAAGGCAATTTTACCGCCTTTAATTGGAGAACCAATCTTAAATAAAATTTCTAATAATTTTATATATTCTATTTGACAAATAAAATTATTATTTTAAATTTCAATATAGATATTTACATTGATAGAATTTTTTGTATTTTTTTGTAAGTTTCATAATCTCATGAATAGTGAAAATACTAATTTTCAATTGAAAACAAATTTTTCATCTAAAAAATTATCATGTTAAATTATATTTTTTTATTTGTTTTAAAGTATAAATAAATTATTATTTTACCATTTAATCAAATTTTTTTCATTGAAATGAAATTTACATTGAATTTAGATATAATAGTTATTCAATTTTTTCAATGTTTAAACATTAATAACATCTTTCCTCAACCTGCCAATAGGAATAATTTTAAATTAATTACAACATGTTATGGGTTTCAAATTTTGAAAAATGTATTCCATTTTTGGAATAAGTGGGTCCAAATTATGTAAATATTTGTTTTATTTTTGGGAAGTGAAATGTAACTTTGGTAATGTTTTTTTATTACAATGGTCATTGGTAAATTATGTTGTAACATATAAAAATAATATTATAAATATTATACAACTACCCTAACATAAGTCCTAATTTCACAGGACTGGTATTTTTCGATAAAATATATCCTCATCCTGAAATTATTTTCTTTTTGAAGCCATTGGGGTGATAGTATGACATTTATTATTTTTTACTTAAATAAGGGTTAAAGATGTAATACTCATGTGTTAAAAAGTATAAAAGTTTTAATATAGAGTAATTCAGAAGATAAATTAGGCAATAAATAGTTATTTTAAAACTAAAATTCTTTCCTTTATCATGGTAATTTAGATTTAATTGTTTGGAAATAAATAATTAGCATAATTTATTATACAATGATGATGCAGTAATTGTTTAATTAATGGAAATATAAAAAACATTAAGATAAATATAATTTAGAATAATTAATGTCTTAAATTATTTTAATAGAGTAAATACACATATTATGGAAGTATTAAAGGGTTTTTTTGAAGTTATCCTGTGTATTTAATTTTTTTTAAAACTCCAGAAATGAATATTCTGAAAAATGCCATTAATGAATCTTAAAAATTAATTATATTTTATTAAATGATATAAAATTATTGAATAGATAAAATTTGGCCAAATTATGGTTATAAGGTTATATTGGTCATAAATTATCCATTTATGGTTATTTTTTCATTTAATAGTAACTATATTTAAACTTAATGAGTGAAAATCCATGTTTTCATGGTAAGAGTTAAAGGGTGTACATAAGGATTAAATTCAAAAGATAATCATAATAATGTGGCCTAAACATGTATGAAAATTATTGTTTGAGAGGATTTAGAAACATCCTCAACATAGATTTTAAATAAATTACTTTGTATACATTATTAATTGCAAAATAATTTATATTAATTTAACATTTCTATGGTTCCCTAAAGTTCCCCTCCCCGCAATTATAAAAGGGAACCTCTTCCCTCACTTCCTCACACCACATTGAGACTTCTATCTTGACAAAAACCTACCAATATCACATCCCAAAATTCATAGACATGTTATGGAGGACTTGGTATTCCAAGAAGGCCAAATATAGATCCCTTGATAATATATTTAATGGAATTCCACTGCAGAAGAGGAGGTTAAAGCACCTTCAACTAAAGGAAATTGCAAGGTAAGGGTAATTTCAAAATTTTATTATTATTCAAGAGTGTTTGTACGTATGTATCTTCTAGGTAAAATTTATCATCAATTATTATATTTCTTATAAATGTTTTCCAAATTATTTTTACTATTATCCTATGAATGTTTAAAGTTATTTTTACCCATTTTGGACTTTTTTTAAATTTTCTAGAAAGGAATCTTTTTGTCATTTTGCAAAAGAGTAACCTTTTGTCTTTTTTGATGGAATGAATGTTTTTTATATTTATGAGGCTTGAGAATATTTTTCCACCATCATGACACCTTAACATTTAAAAAATCCTTTTGCATGTTCATATGGTTTTTTTATAGAAAATGATCCCATTTTTAAAGGAGCTACTTTTTAAATTAATGATTTCTTAGATAAAAGGGAATTTCAATAAAAAATTAAATGATTATAATAGATTATTTTCAACTATGTCAGCATACTCTTTTTAATGTTATTATTAATTGAGGTAGATCTATTATAATATCATTTATAATATTGCATTGAATGGTTTAAGATCATTTTAACTATAAATGTTCTATTTTGATACCATTTAAGGTTTATGGTTGAAGCATTCACATTCCCTATTCTAGTTTTCAATATGGATGCTTATTTTGTTTACGTTTCACCCTTTTCAAATTTGGAATTCATTGGAATTATTATGTGAAAGGGTGGGGCCATCTATAGACCTTGATGCATTGGTAAGCATAATGAGATGATGTCAGTTGAAGTCAAACCATTTACATTTCTTTATATGAAATTTTAAATTACCCGAAAGATATATCTGGACACAAATTAGATAGGTGTCTACCCATAGACTTAAACTATCATGAAGGTGGATCTTTATAGTAGCTATCTTGAGGATTTATTTTGATATTCAAGACATCCAACATTATGCATTTAGCTATTATTATTTTTCCATGCTATTTTGTGATTAGTTAGAATATCCATGGATATGTTTCCTAACTCATGTATTTATTTAAATGGTATGTGTATCTATTATTTACCTTTCCATACTTTTTATTCCATATTTACTCATTACATCCACTATAACCTTACCCTAACAAATTTTATCTCACCACTTTCATATGATTCTTTTTTTCCTAGGAGTCTAATAGGTATGTTTTGACAAATATGCATGGTTACTTAATGGGGGGAAAATTGAAGACTCAATGATTTTTTTGTATATTATGTTTCAAAATTAAATTTTAATAAAAATTATCTATCTAGTTTACCAGGATTAAAAAACTATTTGGTCCCTTGGGATGCAATTCATTGTGTCTTATTCCAATGTGTTAAAGTAAGCAACTGGATTCAGACTACTTGGTTGGTGCCATTATAGTTGGTATTAGAGAAATTTTAGTAGAAACATTAAGAAATAGATTTATAAACAATGATTAGGGGATATAACCCTATGACAGAATTTTTGGATAAGCATATAATAACATCCAAGAAATTTGATAAGTTATTTATTATATGGGTCTTTCTTAAATACATCCTTGTGTGTCAGGTAAATGTGGATGTGGTTCCTGAAAAGATATACCTAGGTGTAAAAACATCAACAAGGTGCATCGTGCTGGACTCGGTGTAACCTGTTACATGAAAACATGCCTTAATATATACCTAGTTTGTCACTCCTGGGGGATATTCTTAGTATAATTCACATTTTCTTTACAAACCATTATGACATATTTAAAAAAAAATTCCTAAATAAAACCATGTATATGAATGTGAGATTATCTATGCATAAATTTTCTATTTATGTTATGTGTTTTACTAGTTTGATATAATTCATTATGATTTGTAACCTATTCTAGTGTATTCCATTGTTTATAAATGGTGCCAAGTGGACGGAATGAAAACTATATCAATGCATATAATCCATGTAGGTATTTCTCTCCTATTAAAGATAATGATATTAGATCTAGATCTTCAACTAGTATTGAGAAACTTATAAAAATACTGTGAAATTTGACTCAAGGTATGAACAATAACCTTACTCGTATAGATAATCTTAATCCATATTGTAGAGGAACAATGTTATAAAACTTCATGATAAAACAACCACAAACATTAAATTGGACTGGAAACCCATTTGTAGAATGAAAATGGATATGTTATTTGGAAAATATATTTCTTTCATTGGGAATAAATGAATGGAAATCACGTTATTAGTATCAATGGAATCTTGCATACCTCAGACAATGAGGTCTCATAGGCAGTTGTTGAATACAATTGTGATCAATATAATGATGATGTTTTTGATAACACATCAATGATGGTTGGGAATATCACCCCCTGCATTGATGATCAGTAGAATCAGGAACTTTTCATAGTTCTTGATAAAGAAGATGTTAGAAGAAACCTATTTTCTTTAAACATGGAGAGCACCGCTGGACCGGATGGTTTCACCAATAGTTTCGTTATGAATTACTCTAAAATTATTCAAGAGGATTTGGTTAATGTAGTGAGGGATATCTTTATTCATGATTTTTTACCTTATGATGTTAATTCCATCTTTGTTTCTTTTATCCCCAAGAAAAATAATGCTTTGTACATCAAGGATTTCCGTCCGGTTGCCATTGGAAACATGGATCCTAAGGTCCTCAGAAGGATTATTTAATCTAGATTGTGTGCAATTGTTAGTGACCACATTAGTCTGAATCAGTATCATTTTTTTCCTAGGAGATGTATTCAGAACTGTCTATTCACGACCTCAGAGGGTGTTAATCTCTTGCGGAATCATACAAAGTATGGGAATTTCACCCTTAAGATTGACATTTCTATGTCCTTTGATACCCAGATGTGGAAATTCCTACTGTGCATCCTTACTAATCTTGGATGTTCTAGCACCATTGTGGGTTTAATCATAGGTATTCTTTCATCTACAGTGTTTTCAATTCTCATTAATGAAACCCCAAGAGGATACTTTACATTCCCTAGGTGTGTTAGACAAGGTGATCCTCTTTCCGAGCTTCTCTTTGTGATCGCTAAGGACTACTTTATTAGATGTATTAATGACCATTCTCAAATGGGGCTCTTTAAGTAGGTTAAATCATGGAAGAACCTTTTTTCCCCTCACACATGATCTATGTAGATGATATCCGTCTATTTGGATGAGAATCCAAGGGATCCATTTTCTCTATTCAAGAAATTTTTCATAATTATGAGGAGGTAGCGGGGAAGGCCATCATTTGGGGAAAATCTTTTATTGTTTTTGGATATGGCCCCACTGCGGGTAGGAAAAATAGAGTATTAAGAAAACATGGGTGCAGAGTGGACCTCTCCATTTCAGTTATCATGGAGTGCCACTATTTTTGGGCATGGTTAAGAGCCACATTATAAGAAGAATTTCTACAGGAATCATCAATAAATTGACCACCTAGAAGGGGGAGTCCATGTCAAAGGCTAGAAGAGTGTTCCTTGTGAACTCAGTCATTACATCTAAGTTTTTGTATTCTTTATCTCTTTATAGATGGACTCGGGCCTCCTCAAGGAACTGTAGGGAATGATTCTGAATTTTCTATGTATTGGTTCCATGTATGAGAGGAAGTTGGATACCGTCACTTATAAAGAGTGTATCAAGCCCATCGAGAAGGGGGGACTGGGAATCAAGCATATTAGAGTTTTCAATGAAATCATGATTAGAAAATTTATATGGAGTCTGCTTAATCCTAATGATCCTTCGTGTGATATCTTGACTTGCAAGTTCAAGGATAAGCTTCTCAATGGCTACCCGCATTATCTTGGATCCAAGTTTTTCCCCCTCAATTAGGAACTCCTTTATGGATATCATGCAGCATACTAAATGGTTGGTAAGCAGGTGATCATACCTGCACTACTAGAGTACGTGCTAACGTGATTATCCCCTTCAGAACAGAATGGTGATTCCACCCGAGCGAATACAGATAACCATCTCGGGCTGCCTTCTTGGATGTTGACAAGCTTGTTTGGAAGCTAGGTGTCAATGGTCATTTTTCATCTAAGGATTATTATAGGGTCAGAACTGAATACTCCAGTAGAATTTCTTCTTGGATTGAAGAGTTGAAGGACATTTTCATTCAACCCTCATGCCTTATTATGTAATGGAAATTGTGGAAGGGGATACTGCCCACTTGTGTTCAGCTGAGAAGGACTGGGATGTGCATTGCCTCTATTTGTTTCCTATGAATAAGGGATAGTGAGGATATGAATCCTCTGTTTTTTGAATGACCCTACTCAAGATTACTTTTTGAGTATTCATGGGGCATCTTTGAGATAGATTTTAGTGATGGGTGCTCACTGGAGGGGCTACTTTCCATCATTGGCAGTGCTGGGCAGAGTGAGCAGGTTCATCATCTACTGCTTGCGGCCATTGCAGCAACCTTTGCAGCTATATGGAGGGCTTGGAATCTCAGGTTGTTTGAGGAGAAGAGTTCTTCTACTTGTTCTGGCATACTTTCTATGCATCAAGAGGTCCATGATGCTACAAATGTTCAGGTTGGTGTGATTCATAACAGCATGCATGATCTGAACATACTCTGGAGATTAAGAGTGGTGGGCAGGTCCAAGGCACCCCTAGTCATTAAATATGTTCAATGGATACCCCCTATTGAATCATGGATCAAAGTGAATGTTAACGACGTGGCGTTGGGCACACTGGGACCTTCAGGATGTGGAGGTACTTTTTGAACACATCACGGTTTTGTCAAGGGTTGCTTTTATCATTATATTGGAAAAGGGTCTTCTTATGAAGCTGAGTTGTGGGCCATCATTTATGCGGTCAAGTATGAAAAACCTTCTTTTTATTACAACTTAAACATGATTTATTACAAAAAACTTCACTTGATACAACAAAGAAGATCGAGATGTTTAGTGTCTTTGGGGATTAGAATCATTACATTAAAACAAAAAACATGAAATACAACATCTTTATTGATAACTTCCTTTTCATGACCACTATATTCCTTCCTACTTAGCATTGGATGGGATAACCTGAGGACATGCATAAGAAAAGGGTGAGCTATAAATCCTAGTAAGGGAGTACACATGGAATAACATGAGGAGTAAAACACATGTAATACAATAGTCATAATAAATAGAGTATAAAAGAAACATGAACAAAAAGTCATGATAAAGCATGATAATCATAACATGGAGATGTGGCAACAACACTTATCATGGAATTAGCATGATCCAAGGCTCATTGCACATGGAGCATGAGTAAACCCTCATTGCACATAAAGCATGACTAAACCCTCATTTCACTTGAATTAGCATGAGTCAACACTCATTGCACATTACGTATCATGATACTATACTTTACCCAATGCATTGGAGCGCTATAAGGGTGCACCCTTCTTAAACATTTCATTTCATGCATAAGTGTGCCACATGGATCATAAAACATGGATTAAAAAACATAATCATTTATTCCACGATAAAGGAATGTGGAATTAATACATGAAACATTACAATCAATAAGTAAATGTGCATAAAGGTGAATACCCTTGATTGAGAAATGGGCATGATATTCACTACACAATTACATTGGCTTAGAAAATCGGTGCGATTTCGGCAGCGTAACGGCGTGACATAAGAATTCATAAAAAAGGTTGATGAGAGATAAAGCAGTTCCACATCATATTTACATGTAATGGATTGTAAGGAGGTCATATAGATACATGTCCCAACTATTGAAATGGAATTTATATTCATGATACAAAAGTATTGCTTGAATGTAAAAGAAGAGAGAGAAGTTCCTCTCGGAATTTCGGCATAGTAATGGGTGTACATTGGAGGAATTTAATGAGAGATAAAGGGGTATCCCATCATTAAAACCATAAGAGGGAAGTATGGGGGAGGTGCGAAACCATACCCCAACATTCATAATTTAAATTAAAAGTGAAATACAACTTAAAGAAAATTGACAAAAATGAGAAAGGAAGAAAAAACCCTTACTTGGAAGTGTGCTTCCAAAGGCTAGAGAGAGGCTTTTGAGAGGCTTATTGGGAGCTTGGGGAACCTTGGTAGGATTATAGAGAGAGTAGGGCAGAGGTTGGACGAACTCCAAGGGATTTTAGTGAGGAGGAAGTGGGACCTTGGGTGGGTTTATATATGAAAGGTGAGGGAATTCTTTATTATTTAGGTTTGGGTCCCCTTACATTAAATTAATCCAAACCACAAACCATACCTTGGTTTTTTCCCATGGTTTTTGGAAAAGGGAAGAGGATAAAAATATTTTATAAGGCCCAAGTCCGAACTTCTTAAAATATTAAGGTTGCTTATGTGGAGGTGAGTCACACTCCCATGGAAATTAATTTAAAAAGGAAAAGTGTTGAATATGTCTTGAGGGGTCCATTAATGCTTTGAAAAGTAAGTCAAACAAACCCAAAATCTCATTATTTTAATGATAAAACATATATTGACCGAACATAAGGATTATGGTTATTTATTACATCACCATTGGGTCATTATGATGTCATAAAACACATTATATATTTAAACAGTATTTAATTTTTACCAAAAAATTTGATTGTCTCAGAAAATTATGAAAAAGTCACCGTTGGATAATTTCAACGTCCTAATTCCAGAAATGAAATTTATTTTATATAAAAAAATTTATAAATATGTTAATTTTCACTTTTAAAATAAAAACAACATTTATCGAAAATTCCTGGGTTATGACAGAAATGGATTTCAAACCTTAATATAAAATTTTAATTGAATTCGTAAAATTATAAGATAATTTATTTAATAAAAATTAATTTAATAATATTATTATTATTTTATTAAAATATTATTTAATTCAAAAATACCTTAATTTAATGAAATATATTTCTTAATTAAATAATAACTAAAACCCCCATTTGTACTTAAAAAACTATTTACAATGTATCAAAAATGACAAGAAATTATATTCATTATTATATAAAAAAATAATGTACATGAACATAGTACTACTTATTTGTTACATAACCCCTTGAAAAAGCAACATAAGTACTAAGGGTAAGGTGTATGATGGTGATAGACTCTTGGGGTGGCACAGATAACATCGTTTGAGTGGTAATTTCAACCAACTTCCACTTTTCCCGTAGACGGTCAAATTCAATCTTGACATGATGAAGCTCACCTTGGGCTTGGTCAGGAGTGAAGCCCAAGGATGCCACCTCTTTTCCGAGCTCCAACAAATGGTCTTAGTATGGAGAAATTCTACTGGATGAGGCAATCACTACTTTTTCTGAGTAAATTGGATTTGTTAAAGTACTATATTTATACTAATCATGTGATCACTGTTCAATGGCTTTTTTAGCAATAGTCAAAATTCTTAACCTAAAACCAAATAAGTTGACATCTTATAAAAACATTTTTCATAAAGAGACATTTAATTAGATCAAAAGGGATTTCCCTTAATGAAACTTTGTGTCGTTACAACATTCCCCCCTTAAGAAATTTCACCCTCGAAATTTTACCTTTTCCCACACTAAAATAGATGTGGGTAACTCAGCTTCAGCTTTTCCTCCGATTCCCAAGTCGCTTTTTCAAACATGTGGTTTCTCCATAACAGCTTGACGAGGGGAATTGTCTTATTTCATAGAACTTTTTCTCTATGATCTAAGATCTTCACTGGTTTCTCTTCATAAGAAAGTTCGTCTTCCAATTGTACCACCTCAGAAGAGAGTTCATGTGAAGGGTCTGGTATGTACTTCCTTAAGAGGGATTCATGAAAGACATCATGTACTTTGGCCATAGTAGGTGGAAGTTCTAGTCGATAGGCCACAGCCCCAACACGATCAAGAACCTCGAAGGGGATGATGTACCTTGGACTTAACTTCCCTTTCTTTCCAAACCTCATGACCTTATTCCACGGAGATAAGCGTAAAAACAACATGTCTGCAACTTTAAACTCAAGGTCTCGTCGAAGATTATCTGCATAACTCTTCTGTCGACTCTGGGCTGCCTTGATATGCTACTGAATGGTTTTCAACTTCTCCACCATTTCTTCGACCATTTCTGGTCCAAGAATCTTATGTTCACCGACCTCATCCCAACATTCTGGTGTTCTTCACCTTTTCCCATACAGGGCTTCATATGGTGCCATTTGGACGCTCGAGTGGAAACTGTTATTATAAGAGAACTCAACCAGAGGAAGATGTTTATCCCATCCTCATTTAAAGTCCATCGAGCATTCTCTCAACATATCCTCAAGTGTTTGGATAGTCCGCTCAGATTTTCCATCATTTTGAGGATGATAGGCCGTACTAAAGTTCAGTTAAGTATTCAGAGCATGTTGAAGACTCTTCCAAAACATAGAGGTGAATCTTGGATCTCGGTCAGACACAATAGATAGTGGTACTCCATGCAACCTTACCACATACTTGAGATATATCTGTGCCAGTTGATCCAAAGAGAAATCCTCTCGAATAGTAATGAAGTGTGCAGTATTTATAAGACGATCCAAAACAACCCAGATTGCATTGTTGCCTTTGGATGTCCTTGGAAGTCTGGTGACAAAGTCCATGGTGATGTTCTCCCATTTCCATTATGGTATGGGCAATGGTTGCATCATCCCCTTAGACTTCTGCCTCTCTGCCTTCACTTTCTGACACACTAGGCACTTTGATGTATATTCAGCGATCTCCTTCATAATATTATCCAACCAAAGGTTTTCTCAGATATCTCGATACATCTTTGTTCTCCCTAGGTTAATAGAGAAATTTGAACTATGTGCATCATCCAAATGTTCCTTCTTCAGCTCCGGACTTTATGGAACACATAGTCTTTTCCCAAACATCACAATTCCTTCCTCATTAACATTAAACTCTAATAATTTTCCCTTTTTGATAGCTTCCACTTTGTCTTGAATTCCCACATCATCCTTTTGAGCATCCTTTAACCTTTACAAAAGAGATGGTTGAGCAATAATTTGAGAAAGGATTGATTATGTTCCCTTATTTATGATTCCCACGTCCATCTTCATCAAGTCTAAGATGATTGGATCCTTCTCAATTCTCATCATTGATAGAATCGCTGGATCCTTTCTACTTAGGGCATCTGCCACCTTATTCACTATCCCAGGGTGGTAATGTATTGAACAGTCATAATCCTTGATGAGCTCTATCCATCTTCTCTGGCACATATTAAGCTATTTCTGTGTGAATATATATTTAAGACTCTTGTGGTCAGTATATATCTAACATTTCTCTCCATAGAAATAATGTAGCCAGATTTTCAAGGCAAAGATCACAGCCGCCAACTCCAGATCATGCGTTGGATAGTTTTTCTCATGGATTTTCAACTACCTTGAGGAATAGGATGTCACTTTATCATTCTGCATCAGCACACATCTTATGCCCTTCTTTGAAGCATCACTGAATACCACAAAAAGCTCCCCACTTGTGGGTAATGTTAGGACAGGTGCAGCGATAAGACTCCTTTTCAACTCCTTGAAGATTTCTTCGCATTCATCACTCCAAGAAAACTTTACTCCCTTTCGAGTTATCTTGGTAAGAGGGTTGGACAATCATGAGAAATGTCTCACAAATCGTCGATAATATCCAGCTAACCCCAAGAAGCTACGGATATCCGTTACCGATGTTCGCATCCACCATCCATCAATTGCATCTATTTTGGAGAGATCCACATATATTCCAGTTCTTGTGATGATATAGCCCATTAATGGGACATCCTTCAACCAGAACTCACACTTTTTGTACTTTTCATATAGCTTCTACTTGCGCAATGCCTCTAGTATAGTTCTTAAATGCTCCTCATGGTCCTCCTTGGTTTTGGAGTATATTAGAATATCATCATTAAAGACTACCAAAATTTTTTCTAGGAAATATCTAAAGACTCTATTCATCGTGTCCATGATTATTGTTGGAGCATTGGTGAGTTTTAAAGGCATTATTATGAATTCATAGTGCCCATATCTTGTATGAAAAACAGTCTTGGGGACATCTTCCTTCTTCACCCTTACATGATAATATCCCGACCGCAAGTCCACCTTGGAGAAGTATTGTGCTCCACACAGCTGATCAAACAAGACATCGATTCATGGGAGAGGATACTTGTTCTTTATCTTAATTTTGTTAAGTTCGCTATAATCGATGCAAATCCGCATTGACCCATCCTTCTTCTTGACGAAGAGGACTAGTGCACCCCATGGTGAAGCACTTGGGCGTATAAACCCTTTATCCAGATTCTCCTGTAGTTGTTTCTTCATCTCTTCAAGCTCTACAATAGCCATTCTATATGGAGTCTTGGATATTGGTAGCACGCCAGGTATAAGTTCAATTGAGAACTCAACATCTCTTATTGGAGTAAGACAAAGCAGTTCCTCGGGAAACACTTCATAAAATTCCCTCACAATAGGAATTTCTTCAAAGATGGTTTCTTCCTTGGACTCAATCATCTGAGCAAGATATTCATGCTCATAAGGAATTAATATCCATGCTTGAGATGATGGATCTAAAGGAGATTCATCTTCCTCCTGACACCTGTAAAGAATCGAGGGTCGATTCTCCATATGGAGTATGATTTTGCTCTCCCGACAATTTATGATGGCTCTATATAAGGAAATCCAATCCATGCCAAGAATTGCATCAAATTCCACCAAAGGGAGTATTAAGAGGTTCTTTGGGAAATTAAATCCACAGATTATAACAGGAGAGGACTTATATACAAGGGATGCAATGATTACCCCATTTTCCGTACTCACATACATCTTTACTTCCATGATTTGTGGTGGTGCTGGGATTGTTCTACTAAACTTTCGAGATATAAAAGAATGCATATAACCTAAATGAAAAAGTACATTAACTATTATTTAATGAATAACTAGCGTACCTTTAACCACTTCGTTGTCGGGGTTCACTTCGGCAGAAGTGATGGGAAAAGCTCTTCCTTGCTGTCTTGGAGGTTGTTGGTTTCCTATGAAAACCCTTGGATTAGGGAACTAATTTTCAAAATGAACCGGTTCTTTGCATTTATATCATTGAACAACGTGTTGTGGTTTGAACGTAGTGTTCCTCTCCTCTGTCGCAGCCACAGGTCCTTCTTTCTGACAGTTAACAGCTATGTGCCCTTCTCTTCCACACCTGAAGCATTTTCTCGTCCCCTTATGGAAATTTCAAGGGTGCTTCTTTCTGCACTTTTGGTAAGTGGGGTGCTGGAACTTCTTAGCACCGTTGGATTTATCCATCGGCCCAACAACATTGAAGTCCACCTTATGCTTCTTATCCCCATGATACCCATTGTGATTCTCTGATCTCCATTTTGACCATGAGGGCACATCGGACAATTTCCTCATAGCTGTCGAAGTCACGATCACTAATGCTTTCCGCAAGCTAGGCTTTAGCCCACCAAAGAAGCGGTCAACCATGCATTCGGGGGTAACGACAAAGCCGGAAGTGTATCGTGCAAGCCTTGTGAAGTTTTCCTCGTACGCTCCAACGGATTCCTCATCTTTTTGCTTGAGGGAAAGGAAGTCCCTTTCCATCATAAGCCGGAGGGTGCGTGGAAAATATTTATCGATGAAACATCTTCCGGAAATTCTTCAATTCCAATTCCTCGATCTACCCCTCAGGATTCATATTTTTTATCAATGTACACCATTGATCAGCTTCACCCTCCATACGGTAAGCCGCCTGGAGAACCTTCTCTTGTTCAGAACATTGGAGGATGGAGAATATCTTTTCAATTGAGTTGATCCATTTTTTAGCAATCGTGGGATCGGATGATCCACTAAAAGTAGGAGGCCTTTGTCTCATGAAGCTCTCGATAGCGACTTGTTCTTTCTTAGGGGGTGTTGAACGTTCCTCTTGACCCGTGTTTCTATTCAAAACTTGAGTTAGCTGAGAGAGAAGAATGACAAAGTTCGTGATTCCTGCTCCCATTGGATTTGGAATCTCATTAGTACAGTCATCACACTGATCTTCACAACAGTTGTTAGCCCGAGTCCTCCTATTACTGGCCATTGGCTGGAATAAAAGGAAAGTTAGGGGTAACACATAAAGGGTAATCCAAAGACAAAAGTTGATGACTCAAAAATAAACTTTTATTTCCTTAACTCATGAGTCTATAGGCTTCAATCTAGGCTTTTCATGATCTACTTTTTAACACACATTCTTAGGGGAAATTATCTCTTAATAAGGGATCATACTAAGATTATGAATTTATCAAAACATATCCCCCGGGGGTGTCGTAAACAAGAGTGTAGCAAGGCCCGTTATCGTTCACCTGTTCTCGTTCGAGTCTAGCTCAAAGCGATGTTTTCGGGTTTTACCCCAAGGATACATATGTGCCAGAGCCGCCTCTACCTTCTCGTATCCAGACAGGGATGTATTTGTTTGATAAACCACTTACTTAGTATTTACCAAAACATGGGGATGTTTTTATTATACCTATTCTTGTATCTAATTCTTTACTAGGGTTTCCTAATCCCAAAAATAACTAAACCTATCCTCTGATACCAACTATGACAACCCTACATTTTATTACAACTTAAACATGATTTATTAAATAAAACTTCACTTGATACAACAAAGAAGATCGAGAGGTTTAGTGTCTTTGAGTCTTAGGATAATTACATAAAAACTTAAAACATTAAATACAACATCTGTATTGAAAACTCCCTTTTCATGACCACTACATTCCTTCGTACTTAGCATTGCATGGGATAACCTGAGGACATGCATTAGAAAAGGGTGAGCTATGAAGCCTAGTAAGGGAGTACACATGGAATAACATGAGGAGTACAATACATATTAGACAATAAGAATAATAAATAGAGAATAAAAGAAACATGAACATAAAGGCATGATAAAGCATGATAATCATAACATGGAGATGTGGAAACAACACTTATCATGGAATTAGCATGAGCCAAGGCTCATTGAACATGGAGAATGAGTAAACCCTCATTGCACATAAATCACGAGTAAACCCTCGTTTCACATTAGTTAGAATGAGTCCACACTCATTGCACATGACGTATCATGATACTATACTTTACCCAATGCATTGGAGCTCTATAAGGGCGCACCCTTCTTAAACATTTCATTTCATGCATAAGTGTGCCACGTGGATCATAAAACTTGGATTCATAAAACATAATTATTTATTCCACAACAAAGGAATGTGGAATTAATACATGAAACTTTAAAATCAATAAGTAAATGTTCATAAAGGTGAATACCCTTGATTGAGAAATGGTCATGGTATTCACTACACAATGACATTGGCTTAGAAAATCGGTGCGATTTCGGCAGCGTAACAGCATGACATAAATATTCCTAAAAAACGTTGATGAGAGAGAAAGGGGTTACTCATCATATTTACATGTAATTTACAGTAAGGAGGTAATATAGATACATGTCCCAACAATGGAAATGGAATTTATATTTAAGATACAAAAGTATTGCGTGAATGTAAAAGAAGAGAGAGAAGTTCCTTTCGGAATTTCGGCATAGTAACGGGTGTACATGGGAGGCATTTAATGAGAGAGAAAGGGGTCTCACATCATTAAAACAATAATAGATAAGTATGGGGGAGGTTCGAAACCATACCTCAACATTCATAATTGAAATTAAAAGGGCAATACAACTTAAATAAAATTGACAAAAATGAGAAAGGAAGAGAAAACCCTTACTTGGAAGTGTGCTTCCAAAGGCTAGAGAGAGGCTTGTGAGAGGCTTCTTGGGAGCTTGGGTAACCTTGGGAAAATTATAGAGAGAGTAGGATAGATTTTGGAATAACTCCGAAGGATTTTAGTGAGGAGGAAGTGGGAGCTTGGGTGGGTTTATATAGGAAAGGTGATGGAATTCTTTATTATTTAGGTTTGGGTCCCCTTACATTAAATTAATCCAAACCACAAACCATCCCATGGTTTTTGCCCATGGTTTTTGGAAAAGGGAAGAGGAAAACAATATTTTATAATGCCCATGTCCTGACTTCGTAAAATAATAAGGTCGCTTATGTGGAGGTGAGTCACACTCCCATGGAAATTAATTTAAAAAGGCAAAGTGTTGAATATGTCTTGAGGGGTCCATTAAGACTTTGAAAAGTAAGTCAAACAAACCCAAAATCACATTATTTTAATGATAAAACATATATTGGACGAAAATAAGGATTATGGTATTTTATTACATCACCATTGGGTGATTATGTTGTCATAAAACACATTATATATTTAAACGGTATTTAATTTTTACCAAAACATTTGACTGTCTCAGAAAATTATGAAAAATTCACCGTTGGATAATTTCATCATTTTGATTCCAGAAATGACATTTATTTTATCTAATTTTTTTTCTAAATATGTTGATTTTCACATTTAAAATAAAAACCAACATTTATCGAAAATTCACGGGTTTTGACAGAAATGGCTTTCAAACCTTAGTATAAAATTTTAATTACATTCGTAAAATTATAAGATCATTTATTTAATAAAAATTAATTTAATAATAATATTATTATTTTATTAAAATATTATATAATTCAAAAATCCCTTAATTTAATAAAATATATTTCTTAATTAAATAATAACTAAAAACACCATTTGTACTTAAAAAAACTATTTACAATGTATCAAAAACGACTGGAAATTATATTCATTATTATATACAAAAATAATGTAGATGAACATAGTACTACTTATTTGTCACATAACCCCTTAAAACAGCCGCATAAGACCTAAGGGTAAGGTGTGCGATGGTGATAGACTCTTGGGGTGGCTTAGATAACATCGCTCGAGTGGTAATTTCAATCGACTTCCACTTTTCCCGTAAACCATCACATTAGAATTGGACATGATGAAGCGCAGCTTGGGCTTGGTCAAGAGCGAAGCCCAAGGATGCCACCTCTTTTATGATCTCCGACAAATGGTCTTCGTATGGAACAATTCTACTAGACGAGGCCATCGATTCTTTTGTCTGAGTAATTGGATTTGTTAAAGTCCTATATTTATACTAATCATGTGATCACTGTTAAATGTCTATATTAGCAACGGTCAAAATTATTAATATAAAACCAAAGACGTTAACATCTTATAAAAACATTTTTCATAAAGAGACATTTAATTAGATCAAGAGGGATTTCCATTAATGAAACTTTCGGTCGTTACATCAAGTATGTTGTACGTTATAATTGGTGTGATCTCTGGTTCGAATCAAAATCCCAGAATGTGGTCGCCTCCCTAAATTTGAAAAAAAGGAATGTTCCATGGATTATCTTACCAAATTGGGTTGAATGTTTAAGGCTAGTTCATCACCTCAACCTACATGCCACACATGCATATATGGAAGCCAATCATGTGGGAGACACCTTGTCAAAGATGGAGGTTCTGAAATCAACCTCAATGTGGTATTTCAAAACCCCTGATCATTGTACTGCTCTTGTATTTGATGATATGTGTGGGGTTGATCACTCCCTGATGTGCAAGTTTCCCTGTAATGCCTGACTTTGTACACTCTTTTCCTTCAATTAATTTCTTCGATCGGGCTTGCCCAAGACTTGGAACATTATTTGGTATACATAAATGTTTCTATGGATATGATCGAACGATACAATCCTTAATATTTCTCTGGATAGATATTGTTTATGGTGATAAAATGTTTATGAATTCTATTTATTTTTCATGGGTTTTTCTACGGAGAATTGATGAGGTTTTTATGAAACCCTACTTCTTTACATCGGTTATGATTTGATGTTATGATGAATGATTTATGATATTATTGTGAAATTGTGTATGATTTCTATTATATAATAAGTGAGACATATATATCCTTCCAATTCATTGGTTAAAGATTTATATATCATGAGATAAAAATTGTAATCAAGTCTCGAGACTTAATCTACAATGGGAAAAATCTCGATGGGAAAGATCCACAATAGGATACAAGCTAATTGGATAGATCCTCAATGGGAAACATTTGAAGAGTACAGATTTACTATGTTTTATTTATTTGTAGTTAACCTTTTCATATTAAATGGGGTTTGTACCAATTTTTTTCCAAACATTTAATACATGAGAGTATGGTTCACGAATTATGATGATTTCACACTCTTATAAAACATGTTTTTTAATGACAATTATTTATTCCATGACTCATATTTATGATCATTATGAGGTTGGAAATGGACATTGTAAGTTATTTTCATGATCTAATACAATTATGTTTATCTTATTCTATAATATGTTCATAAAATATTATCTCTCATGCTTAACCTTACTAAGAATATAAAATCATCATTTATTATGTTTTTTTATACCAGACTATGATGGATGGTTTTATATAGGGTATGTTTATGAAGAGTGAAAAATGGGAATATATTTATTTGATATGTTGAATATATTTGATTATGTAATTATATTTTTCAACTAGTATTCAAAGACCCTAAATCATTTTGGTCTTTAAGGATGTATTTGTGAAATGTATTAAATATTCATCTAAAATGATGTGATATTTAACAATGAAACTAATAGGGGAATTATATTATATATTAGATAATTTTTTTATAAAACATTTGGGAACTATGATTATAAAACATTATTTATATCCATTAGGATATGTATTAGAATAATTCGTTGTATAGGAAAATATCATCTAATTTTGGTGAAGGATTGGTTGAGTTTGTTCCATGAAATTACACTAGTGCAGAAAACATTTTTTACGTCGGTTATTTTTTATTATTTACGTCGGTTTTTAGGCGACGTTAATACAGACGACGTTATAAATAACGTTTTTTACGTCGATTATTTAAAACCCGATGTAATATCCCTAACATCACGGTGGTTATCACGTCGGTTCATATAATAACCGATGTGATAAATATGCGCGGGGTGGGGGGGGAATTTATCACGTCGGTTATTCCCTAAACCGATGTGATAAAACGCATGGGATATCGTTTATCACGTCGGTTATGTCATAACCGACGTGATAAACCCTTCCCCTGGCCTATTATCACGTCGGTTTCTTAAATAACCGAAGTGATAAAAAGGCCTGGGAAACGTTTTAGCACGTCGGTTATCCAATAACCGACGTGGTAAATCGATTCCCAGGCCTTTTAGCACGTCAGTTATATTAAGAACCGACGTGATAAAAGCCCCGGGAACGGTTTATCACGTCGATTCTAGAAAAACCCGACGTGATAAACCCCTACCGATTTATTTACCACGTCGGTTATCAAATAACCGACGTGAAAGAAATTTTTTTTTTAAATAATTGCACTGCTCTCACCAAAAAGCAACCAGAAACCAAACAAAAATAACCATGCCAGCCCTCCCCCAAGCCCCAACTGAACCCCACCCTCATCTATACCCACCTAACAACCTGGCCAGCCCTCCCCCACCACATTGGAGCCCCACCACAACCCTTGGACACCCCCACCCCTTGGACAGCCCCCACCCTCATTTACACCCCCACGACCCCTAGTACAGCCTCAAACACCCATTGGACACCCCTCCCATATCCCTTGGACACCCTGCACCCCTTGGACACCCCCCACCCATTGGACAGTCCCCACCCTCATTTACACCCCCAAGACCCCTAGTACAGCCTCAAACACCCATTGGACACCCCCCCACACCTTGACAGCCCTCCCAGACCCCTTGGACACCCCCCGACCCCTGGACACCCCCCCCCCCCCCCGAGCCCTTGGACAGCCCCAAACACCCCTTGGACACCCCTCCCATATCCCTTGGACACCCCCACCCCTTGGACACCCCCCCACCCCTTGGACAGCCCCCACCCTCATTTACACCCAACCGACCCCTTGGACAGAACTCCCAGACACCTTGGACACCACTCCCATATCCCTTGGACACCCCCCACCCCTTGGACACCCCCCCACCCCTTGGACAGCCCCCCACCCTCATTTACACCCAACCGGCCCCTTGGACAGAACTCCTAGACACCTTGGACACCACTCCCATATCCCTTGGACACCCCCCACCCCTTGGACACCCCCACCCCTTGGACAGCCCCCCCACCCTCATTTACACCCAACCGGACCCTTGGACAGAACTCCCAGATACCTTGGACACCACTCCCATATCCCTTGGACACCCCCCACCCCTTGGACAACCCCCACCCCTTCGACAGCCCCCCACCCTCATTTACACCCCCCGAACACTAGGACAGCCGCAAACACCCCTTGGACACCCCTCCCATATCCCTTGGACACCCCCCCACCCCTTGGACACCCCCCACCCCTTGGACATCCCCCCACCCCCTGGACACCCCCCCCCCCCCCGACCCGTTGGAAACCCCCTACCCGTTGGAAACCCCCCCATCCCCTTGGACAGCCCCAAACACCCCTTGGACACCCCTCCTATATCCCTTGGACACCCCCCCCACCACTTGGACACCCCCCCACCCCTTGGACAGCCCCCCCCCCCCACCCTCATTTACACCCAACCGACTCCTTGGACAGCCCCAAACACACCTTGGACACCGCTCCCATATCCCTTGGACACCCCCACCCCTTGGACACCCCCACCCTCATTTACACCCCCCCGACCCCTAGGACAGCCCCAAACACACCTTGGACACCCCTCCCATATCCCCTGGACACCCCCCAAACACCCACCCACCCCCTTGGAACCTCTCCCCCCATACCAAAATCCAGACCAGAAAAACCATCAACAGTAGACCAAAACAAGAAGTAGAGAAAAATTAAACATTCACTTATATAACATTCAAAACTTACACTGTCATCTTCAAAAAAAAACTAAATCCAACCTAAACGACTACGAAATACACAATTACATTGACAATATTCAAAATTACATTTTACATTACAAACAACTAAAAGTCAATCAAACCTGTAAAATAATTTGACCACTCCACTTGTAAGTGTTTGATATCTTCAGAAGTAAAGGGTTGAGGGTCATCAAAAAGATACAAAGGAAAAGGATAGTAGTCAACGTGTATAATGAATAAATCAAATTGAAATATTATGAGAAAGAGGAAATCTTACCAGGTCAAAACTCAGAACTGTCCCAGTTGTTATTATTTCATACATAAATCTTAACATGTAATATCCGCATTCGATGATGCCTTATTGCTCATGACATTTCTGTTTGAATGAGTGTAAATTCAATATATTATTTTTATGTAATAAATCAAAATGTACAAATTATAAATGGATATTTACCTTCGCATGTACATATTTGATCTTGAAATTCCTTTTCTTTGCGCTTTTTCGAAAGTGGACCCATGCCCTGTTAGAAAATAATACGAATGGGGTAAATTTAAAATTCATTATAATATATAAAACTATTGTGAAATTGAAACTTACGTTTCCAATATATTCTTAAAACTTTCTCGCACATCATCATGGAGAGAGCATATCCAATAAAGTGTTTTCTCCCTAGGGAAAAAAACCCCTAACATCCAATGATCCCTGATAAAAGGAAATTTAACGTTAGTGGTTTTTTATGTTAAAAGATAATTAACTCTTTGATACGGATGTGTTTCATACCTCTCACAAAAAGGCATCATCCAACACTGTGTGATTACATTCTTTTCAAATCTATCAGCAATATAAAGCATTATTTGTTCCTCATCTAATGCACATGCTTCAGGGGAAATCAATTGTGGGTCCACGAATCCATATACATCTGTCAGCTCATTCCTCTCACAAATTTTATACAGATACCTAATACAAAGCAGACATAAGTATACATTTTTAATAAATATAACGCAAGGAAAAGGTGTTAAGACTTACATGATAAAAATTTGCACCACGTTGATGCCCAACTTATCTCCAGTGACAAACTCCATGATATCAGTTTTCATAATCCCCACACATAGTTCACGTCCACAGACATGAGATTCCATTGTAAAGTCATAATGATCCGCCAACAAATTTGAATATCATGACAATTTGTCAAGACTGCTAGTATCTGCATCTGATGTCATAGCTATCTGTCTTTGTTGTTGTCTATATAGTATTTCTTTACCTTTGAAGTATTCCTGTAAAAATAATTTGAAAAATATATTAGTTTTCAAATGATAAAACATTAATAAAAATATAAAATAAAAGATATAACATCCATACCTCTATGGTAATGAGTCGAAAAAGTCTGGATGGCCAAAGTAAAAAATGGCCAATACTATGTACAACTGTCGTCACCTCATATGTAGGTAATGGTATCCGAGCTGATCTATCTATAATATCTTGTACAGTGACCCTCTGATTCTCTACCTCTAACTATTGATGATGAACTGTATCTCCTATACAATATACCATCACATATGCAACTATATGATGTTGAGGATCATCAACATACAACTCACAATAAGTAGGTAGCTGCGGCGGAGGAGGAGGATCAAAAATGGGGTCCGCAGGCTGAGGTGGGGGAGTGGGAGCTACTGGGAGAGGTGGAGTGGGAGATGCACCCTGAAATTGTCTTTGCAAGTCTGCAAACATTAACTACACCGATGCTCTAATCTTGTCCTCCATTGTTGCATTAATATTATGGACTTCAGCCTCCAAGGATTCTATTTTTTTTATAAACTCCCTCAACTTTAGAAGTTGAGGAACGTGGCAACACTTTTCTTACCGATACACCTGCCGGATATCCTCTTACACGACCAGGATGTTCGGGCTTTCCCAATGCCACAGATAAAATATCTTCCCTCCCAGATGGTGTAAATGTACCCTGTGAACTCTGCTCCTCAAGAGAGTCCTGTAATAATTAATTGAACATTTCTATAATGATTGGAAATATATGACGAAAATAGTAAACTTAAATAAATAAAATAGATATCTTACAATCCTCTCAACTACGAGTCTCGATTCTTCCGAAAGATATTGTCCTTTTTTGCCCTTCCGAGCTCTTTTCCATTTCTCATGTCTAGATGGAGGGGATGGAGGGGCCACCTCTCCAGAGCTTGAAGACTCAGCTCTTAGTTGTTGAAATTTTTTTACCATCATTTGTTCTTCCAATAATGCATACCCTCCCCGAGATAAACTATGAGGGTATACATTTTTAGATTGGATCTCTTGATGAGCTTTCCTTGTTTACTGTAAATTAAGAATAAGTAATAATTAACAAAACAATAATAAGATCATTTATATAAGAAAGCTTATAAAAGTTTACATTGCCCTTACCAAAAATGATTCTTTTCTTCTACTTTCAAAAAATTGTCTCCATGTGTCTTCATCTATAAAAGGATATATACGACATGGATTCTCACGACTCCTATGACCATAAATGAAATCAGATGAGAGGGTTGATTTGAAATCCCTCCATCTCCTAGCAGCCAACGATAAGCATTTCTTCATGACTCCTCCAATGTCAGGAATATCAAATGTCATTTGATAAAAAAGAGGTTAAAAATATTATATATACTAGAAACATTTAAAGAACAGTCAAACAATAGCAAAAGATCTTACCAAAATGGTCTCCCACAGCTGAGAAATTATCGCCTTATCCACACTTCTCCAATCATCATAGAGAATGCTTACTTTGCTCTTAGCCTGAGTTGCTACAAAACCCTTCAAATCTTTAGCATTTGGACCTCTAGGAAGATCATCATCATCAAACTCCACGACTATCCTCTCCTCCTTCGTACGGGCAAGTGATAATTTTGGTAAATGTGTGCACCCACGCTTACCAACCTTTGAACTCTTTTTCGTAATAGGAGCATGTGAATGTTCCTCCCCAGATGTATGACCAATATGCTCATCTCTAGAATCATGTGGCTGATCAACTGATTGATCTGTCATTTTCCTTCAGATCAAAAAAACAAACATTAGTTCACAAATAGAAAAGTGTACTAAATGACATAATAGTAAACATTGGTAATATGGTAAGCATGTTAAACAATGATAAACATGGTAAACACAGGCAAAAGGTTTCCAAGGAGTTGGCCCAAGAAATCTGAAAAGTGGACTCACTGAGTCCACCGGTCAGCCGGTGTGAGCTCACCAGCCAGCCGGAGGACCCAGGCAGTAGACTTGCCCACTGCCTGCTGCCACCGGCCGGCCGCTGGCTCACCACCGGCCGGCCGGTGGACCAGACAGCCTTCCTCTGTCTGGACCACCGGCCAACCGGTGTTCCACCACCGGCCAGCCGGTGCGCCCAGGACTTCTCCTCTTTACGGTTTTTATTGTTTTATCATTTTGGTTTGATACATGTTTTAATAATTAAAAAATTTACACTATCTAACATTATATGAAAAAACTAAATGTAAACAAGAAATAAACTTGTGTTACCTGTAATTTTAGGAATGTACAGTTGGATTGTTTACCAAAATTCCTTTGTCGTGATCGTTCCTTATGGCACAAACCATGTCTTCAACATACTCATCATTATGTTCTGTTAATCTTTCCATGGAAGTAGGGATCTCACTTCATCAAATTCATCCTCACCAACATATTGGTTTTCCCTTGTAAAACAACAGCCCACTGCATATCTGATTGATCTACTACATAGAAAATTTGTTTGGCATGTGTTGCCATTATAAAAGAATCAGCTGTGTCTTCCAATCTATTCAGATTAACAAGTGTCATTCCAAATTCATCATGTCTGACACTGTTGTTACCGATAAACCATTTACAGTTAAAAACGGGAACTTTAATTTTAATGTAATCATCCTCCCATATGTCTTCAATCACTCCATAATATGCACTTGATGCCGAAATTGGGTTTCTGTCCTTAGAACTCGAAAAATGCATTGCTTCTGCAAACACCAATACACCACTATTCTGAACTGCACTTCTGTTGTCCTGAGCTTTCGTATGAAATGTATATCCATTAATGTCATAAGCGGACCATGTTATCACATTTAAAGATGGACCACCCACTATCCATTTTAATGTCTCTGATACATCTGATCTACCAAGCAAGGTCTTTTTAAACCATGGAAAAAAAGTTTTGTTGTGCTCATTCAAAATCCACATTTCTTTCTTCTTTGGATGACATTGTTTCAACTCATTAATATGCAATGTGATATACGGTTGAACATCAGCTATGTTATTCAAGATGTATGATTTTAACTTCTTCATATGTTCAGCTGACAGTGATTTGAATTTCAAGCCACGAATCCCCTTTCCCTCATTATTAACCCGTTCATGGCGAGATGGAGGCAAACCTATGTGTTGCGTCGTAGCCAAGTAGCTCGTACAAAACTCTGCTACCTCCTCAGAAATATACTTTTCAATAATGGAGGCTTCAGGTAGATATGGATTTTTAACATATCCCTTTAATATTTTCATATACCTTTCGAAAGGATACATCCAACGAAGATATACAGGTCCACAAAGCCTTATTTCTCGAACCAGATGAATCATTAAATGAACCATCATAACAAAAAAAGTTGGAGGAAAATACATTTCCAAATGACAAAGTATAAAAATTGCATCCTTTTCCAAAATGTTCAAATCATTCACATCAATTTCCTTGTTGCAAATTGAATTGAAAAAATAACACAACCTCATTATAGTCTTTCTGACACGGATGGGCAATATTCCACGCAGTGCAACTAGTAGAATTTGTTGCATCATGACGTGACAATCATGTGATTTCATACCTATCAACTTCAAGTCTTTCAATGAGACAAATTTTTTTACATTTGAAGAATAACCTTGAGGCACTTTGATATCATGAAGACACTGACAGAAGCTACTTTTCTCCCTCTTCGATAATGTATGACAAGCCGGGGGAAGAAATGTTCGTCTTCTTTTAGGAGTGGGAGCTAACTCCAAACGTATTCCCATTGACAGTAGGTCTAACCTTGCATTCAACCCATCTTTTGTCTTTCCTTTAATATCTAGCAATGTTCCGATCAAAGAATCACAGATATTCTTCTCCACGTGCATGACATCAATATTATGTTTGACTTCATGATACCTCCAATATGGTAGCTCAAAAAATATTGACCTTTTCATCCAAATATGTCTATCATTACCAGATTTCTTTGTCTTTCCCAATGTCACATCAAGGTTTTTCACCCTCTCAAAATACAATTCTGGGGATAAAGGTTGAGGAGCAGTATCAAATTCTTGTGAGCCATTGAATGCCTTTTTTAGTCTTCTATAAGGGTGATCCATAGGCAAAAACTTTCGATGACCCATGTACACTGTTTTCCTCCCATGATGCAATTGACAATATGACGTCTGTTGTTCGCAAATTGGACATGCTTTATGCCCTTTAACACTGTATCCAGAAAAATTTCCATATGCTGGGAAGTCATTTATAGTGAATAGAAGCACTGCATGCAGTTGAAAATATTCCATTTTATAAGAATCATACACCCTAATACCATCAGCCCATAACAGTTTCAAATCATCAATCAGTGGTGACAAGTATACATCAATATCATTGCCGGGTTGCTTTGGACCAGAGATCATGATACTCAACATGACATATTTGTGCTTCATACAAACTTCAGGAGAGAGGTTGTAAATTACCAATAAAACAGGCCATGAACTATGTGTGCTACTGAGGGTTCGGTATGGATTCATTCCATCTGAGCACAAGCCTAGTCTCAGATTTCTAATTTCATTTCCAAATGTAGGGTACTGGGCATCAATTTTCTTCCATTGTGGACAATCAGCTGGATGACGTATTTTTCCATCACATACACGCTCATCAGCATGCCATCTTAACCTTTTTGCATCATGTGAATTAGCAAATAAACGTTTGAAACGAGGAATTATAGAAAGATACCAAAATACCTTTGAAGGGAGCTTTGTAATCTCTACATCAGCTTGTGATTTTTCTTTCACCTTATACCATGATGTCCCACATTTAGGACACTCTTTCAGAAATTCATATTCCTTCCTATATATAATGCAGTCATTCGGACAGGCATGTATTTTCCTGTATCCCAATCCCATTGGGCATAATATTTTTTTGGCCTTATAATGTGAATCTGGAAGATCGTTATCTTTTGGAAGAATGTCTTTCATCAATTGTAGCAGCTCTGTAAAACTTCTGTCACTCCATCCATGTTTCGCCTTCAGGTTAATCAATCTTAACACCGCTGACAAAACCGTAAAATCTGTACAACCAGGATATAATGGTTTTTCGGCATCACCATATAGACGTGCAACTGTCGGTTCTATCTCAATTTGTTCTGCTACAATATCGCGAATCATTTCTTCAATTCCATCGGAGTTACCATCTTGCGATTCATTATCATCAGTGACATTCTGTCCAGTTTCGCCATGCCAAATCCAAGGGTTGTAACTCGGATTGAAACAATGAAAAATCAGATGATCTTTTATCTCTCTACTTTTCAACTTCTTCATATTCAGACATTTCAGGCATGGACAGAAAAAAATGTCACTACTTGGAACATTTTGTTTAGAAAATTCCAAAAAGGCATCAACACCTTCCTCATATTCATTGCTCATTCGATGTGCCGTAATCTAACTTCGACTCATTATTACCTATAACAAATAGAAAAAATATATATATTTTCTAGATAAGACAAATATATGTTTATATGAAAAAAATCATAATTTGAATGTAAACAATTTTGAAATATAAAACAAATTGATGTGTAAACCCCCCCTGGACACCCCCCGACCCCTCTGGACAGCCCCCCACCCCTCCTGGACACAACCCCCACCCCCGACCTGCTTGGACACCCCCCTGGACACCCCCCAACCCTCTAGACAGCCCCCCCACCCCTCCTAAACACCACCCCCACCCCCTACCCCCTTGGACACCCCCTGGACACCCCCAACGCCCACCCACACCCTTGGACAGCCCCCCACACCCACCCACCCCCTTGTAAACCCCCCTGGACACCCCCCGACCCCTCTGGACAGCCCCCCACCCCTCCTGGACACCACCCCCACCCCCTACCCCCTTGGACACCCCCCTGGACATCCCCCAACCCTCTGAACAGCCCCCCCACCCACCCGGACAACCCCAAATACCCTCTGGAGAGGCCGCCACCCACTTGGACAGCCCCCCACACCCATCCACCCCCTTGGACAGCCCCCCACACCCATCCACCCCCTTGGACACCCCCCTGGACACCCCACCGACCCCTCTGGACAGGCCGCCACCCCCTTGGACAGCCCCCCACACCCACCCATCCCCTTGGACACCACCCTGGACACCCCCCAACCCCTCTGGATAGCCCCCGACCCCTCTAGAAAGCACCCCCACCCCTCCTGGACACAACCCCCCACCCCGACCTGCTTGGACACCCCCCTGGACACCCCCAACCCTCTGGACAGCCCCCGACCCCTCTGGACAGCCCCCCACCCCTCTTGGACACCACCCCCACCCCATACCCCCTTGGACACCCCCTGGACATCCCCCAACCCTCTGGGCAGCCCCCCCACCCACCCGGACAACCCGAAATACCCTCTGGAGAGGCCGCCACCCACTTGGACAGCCCCCCACACCCATCCACCCCCTTGGACGGCCCCCCACACCCATCCACCCCCTTGGACACCCCCCTGGACACCCCACCGACCCCTCTGGACAGGCCGCCACCCCCTTGGACAGCCCCCCACTCCCACCCATCCCCTTGGACACCACCCTGGACACCCCCCGACCCCTCTAGACAGCCCCCATCCCCTCTAGAAAGCACCCCCACCCCTCCTGGACACAACCCCCCACCCCCGACCTGCTTGGACACCCCCATGGACACCCCCCAACCCTCTGGACAGCCCCCCCACCCCTCCTAAACACCACCCCCACCCCCTACCCCCTTGGACACCCCCTGGACACCCCCCAACACCCACCCACACCCTTGGACATCCCCCCACACCCACCCACCCCCTTGTAAACCCCCCTGGACACCCCCCGACCCCAAATCCATGCACCTATGCCATGGTTGTGTGTGAATAAAGTAGTAACAACTGTAAAAGGGCAACCCATCCAAATGGACACGCCCCAACCCTCTCGGGGATTTATATAAAACGATGAAAAATTAGTGAAATCATAAAATTACTCAATATTGCAAGTCGAACAAATAGATCTAGGGATGATAAATAAGATTATGGTGCCAAAACGAGTTAAAAGGGTTCGCAATCGAAGAATCTTAGCTAGTTTCAACAAAAAAATCACAACACATATATATATACTATCCGCGAAAAAAAAACGAACGAGTGGGAGGATTACCTGAGTGCTGCGAGTTTAGATGATTGATCCGAGGAGATTAAATATGAGAAACGATGATCGCAAAACGAATCTAAACCAACGAAATGGACGAGCCGATTCGGGTTTACGCGCGAGAGAGACGAGTCGCGACTGTCGAAAGTAAACTCACGAATGACAATCCACGGGTCTGGGTAAATTTTTAGATGAGTTATCACGTCGGTTATTCAATAACCGACGTGATAATTGTTTTAAAAACATTTATAACGTCGGTTATTTCAATAACCGACGTAAAAACCTTCCTCCGATTCATTTTTTACGTCAGTTATTTTATAACCGACGTTATAAAGGGCTCAAAAGCCGCGTTTTTTTACGTCGGTTATTGAATAACCGACGTCAAAAACATCTGCGGATTCTTTTTTTACGTCGGTTATTTTATAACCGACGTAAAAAAGCCTTCAAAAACCGCATTTGTTACGTCGGTTATTCAATAACCGACGTAAAAAGGCCTTCGAAAACCGCGTTTTTTACGTCGGTTATTTTTATAACCGACGTAAAAAACGAAGGCGCGCGATTAATAACGTCGGTTATAAAAATAACCGACGTTAAAGGTGCACCGAACACATGTTTTTACGTCGGTTAAGAAATAACCGACATAAAAAACCTCGTTTTACATATTATGACGTCGGTTTTATATAACCGACGTAAAAAATGGTGACGTAAAAAACGTTTTCTGCACTAGTGTTACATCCTAGTGTCAACACTACATGTGGATGTGTCTCTAGAATAATTGTTTCTAGGGGTGATAAATCTAAAAATTGAGCACTATTATTTGAATCAATCATTATATTTTGAGTGAACACGAGCCTTGTTGTGCACTATTTTTACACTATATGATGATTTTTTTTTGAAATTCATGAACTCTTTATGAAACATCATAAAGGATTTGAATAGATTATAATAATTGATGGACTTGGCTATACCTATGTTGTCATAGATTGAGAATAATGTATCTTTATTTTAACACCATACAAATTATATTTCGTGATTTATCACTACAATTAAATATTTATGATGTTCATTTTGAGAATTTTTATTATAAAATGGGATTAAATATAAAACAAAAAAGTTGATGTGGTAACACGTATGATAAAAAAATATGTAACCTATTTGATCATAGTTATACATGATAGTTTATATCATGAAAAGTATCTAGGGATGTTCAAGGTGGTTCTAAACATATAAATGTTGAATTAGTAAAGAAAATACATAATGGCAGGAGATCACATCTCAAGTATTTCATTCTTCTCTATGTGAAGTTAATTGGAATGTTCTTCTTCAAAATCTTATTATTTTTATTGTAGTGGAATTTTATGTTATCTTTATCATAGACTATATTTCCCTACATAAATCCAACATTAATTTCTAAGGAATTGAAGTAGCATTTGATAATCTAAACCATCCGAGGTTCATATATAATTATGATGATAAATATCAAATTCGAATGGAAATCAAATCCATTTTACATTTCATGATTCCTTTTCAAAAGGGGTGATTATCCTATTTTTTGGGAGAAATTAAATATCAATGTTATATCTATTTTGTAGGATTTTTTTGTCATTATATAAGATTATATTAGTATAGACCTGAAATGTGAAATTGTGTGGTCAATAGAACTCATACTCAATGATACACCTATTTCGAAGACCCCCTATAGAATGGACTCGATTGAGTTTCGGGAATTAAAAAACAACTATAGTAGAATCATGATTAACGATTCATTTTCACATGTGTGTAACCTTGGGGTGAACTGGTTCTTCTTGTTACAAATAAATATGTGTTGATGAAACGCTAAATTGATTATCCAAAACTGTGAAAGATCACAATCAGAAAAAAGTATCATTTACCCTATATTGATGATTTGTTTGACCAATTTCATGGAGAAGAATACTACTCTATGGATGAACATCATTTTGGATATCAAAAATTGAGGGTTACAAAGGAGGATATATCCCAGACAAAATTCCATTCAAGGTATGGGAACTATGAATATATATATATATATATATATATATATATAGAAATTCCATTTCAACTTACTAATTTCTTTGATATCATTATGGATTTAACTAATATAGCCATTAGATAATACCTTGATCAGTTCATGGGGATCTTTATATATGATATGAATAACTATTCAAAGAGAAAGGAAGATCATGAAGATCACGTGAATATTTTATTAATGTCCCTATGCAAGGATATGTTTTATGGAAAATTTAATAAGTGTTAATTTTGGTTATAAATATTAACATTATTGGGTTATATAATTTCAAGATAGGTTGTTTATGTGGATCTATAAAAGACAGAGGCTATTGTATGTTGGACTGGACAAAAAAAGTGACTGATATAATTATTTTTCAGGGATTGGACAATTAATATTGACATTTTTGGGTAATTTATCATGACTGTCTCGCTATGTTAACAAGGAAGGGATCCACGTTTCTTTGGATGGATGGATGTGAGGAACATTTCAAGGAACTGAAGAGAAGATTAGTCAGCGTACATGTGTTTAAATTACCATGCTTTTGAGAATGGAATATAATCTATTGTGATGAATAAAAGAGGGTATTGGGATTTTTTATCATGTTTAATGATATGTTTATACCTTATTCTTCATGAAAATTGAAGGACTAAGAGAAAATTTACCAAACGAAAAATTTAGAGTTAGTTGCAGTACATTTTTTATTAATGATAAAGAGACGTAATATTTAATGTTAATGGTGATATATATATACTAAACATATAATTTTGAACTATATATTCATATATAAATATTGAAATATGCACCATAGAATATTGTTTCTATGGATAGGAGGCAGACAGAATGGTCCGATAGATTACAACCCTATCGTTTTTTCATTGGATTTATTTCATTTCAAGTTCACCATTTCTATTTTTTCTAAGAAGAGATGATTTTGGTGAACATATGGTCTAGTATAGGTGTTTATTGTGGTGATTTATTTCTTGTAAAATCATCACCATTGATTACCATTGTCGTTTTTATTAGAAACTCCCAATGGTTCCCTCATCCATAACTGATTATGGGCCTACTTTATAAAGGAAGGTGGTTAGTTGGGGTTTTCAACCTATTGAAACATAGGGAATCACATTTCTTAAGAGGATAGGAGGTCAGGATCATTACACCATTTTAGTGGAAATTATTTCTTACTCTGTGACTCTCTGATCGATTGAAGTTATGTTTTTGAAACTCTTCTAAATCCAAATACGGGACATGTTACCCTAAAAATAATCATAGGTTAAATATCCAAGTGTTAAAAAGGAAAGGGGAAAGCCTCATTTTCTTATCCATCTTTATTATCCAAGTTTCATCATCTATTTTCTAGTAATTAATAACTATAGTATGCGATGAATCCATACGACCAAATACTTCATAATTTTCTTTTATGCAGGGAGGTGGTTAATTTTCTCAGGAGGGGATTGAGGCATTATGGGTTGTCCTGCATATCCTATTTATTTCATGAATAAGAAACTATGTAGTACATATAAACTATGAAGATTAACATCATGTGGAGAGAAAATATTTCGATATAGTTTTATGCCTTATATTTGATCTCAATTCTGGAGGATACATCCTACGTATCCTTGTTATGTTAGGAATCAAGGTTATCGTAATTCGATCACACCGTCGGGACTAAACCCAATGTAGATTTCCTTATATGGGGGAGGTTTATATCATGTTACTCATTGGGGATTGCATAATATGATTTCCCTGGTTGGTGAAGGTTTATAATTCTAATGAGATGACTATCATGACTCCCTAATCCCACATGAGCTATAATAAATCTGATAATTAAGAGATATTGAGTAGTCAGTATCACTATATATATATATATATATCGAAATTTATGTATTTGGACAGCCCTTGGGATCATTGATATGGTTCTCAGACCTTGGGGAACCATCCTACATATCCTGGTTATAGTAGGAATTAGATTTTTCATAGTTCAGGTGTCTCTGAATCCACTAGAGGGTGAGTTATTTATCTGCCCATAGAAATGATTGGGTTGTGATGTTTGAAATGTAAAATACATAATTCATCTTATAATGAAGTGAATTTCAACATGAATTTAAACTTGGTACATAATAAAGAGTCCAACATATCCTAATTATAGAAAGAATCACATTCCACGCAGTTCCTTGAATTGGGGCTTACACTCTGATGTTTCCCACATATGTGGGGAATTTCATATCATACCACGAATTGGGAATTACACACATAGATCACCTATGTACTTTTACAGAATTATTGTGCCAATGATATGATCATTTAAAATCCTTAATCCCACATTATCTATGCTCAGTGAGGGAAATACGGGATGATGGATGATCAGTGTTATTGCACAAGGATGTGAGACTTTTGTGTTGGATATGCCATTGGGGTATTTTAATATGGATATCGAGCAATGGAGATGTGTCTTATGTATCTTCATAATTGAAAGAATAATATTTTTCATAGTTCACATGATTGAGAATTATACTCTGAGGTTTAACTATTTATTAGGGCTTACATAATGTGGTTTACATTTCCTTTGTAGAGGATTATGATGTAAATGATAAGATTATTTTTTCTCTCCAAACCCACATGAGCTGTGCTCAGTGTGAGAAACAAGGAATGGTAAATAATAAATTTCATTGTGTATATGTGGGAATTATGTTCAAGGAATATCTTCTGAGAGGTTCGTATGGAGATAAGGTCCTAGGGGAGGCATCCTATGTATCCTGGTTATTACAGGAATTAGAGTTCTCATAGTTCATTTGATTGGGTCTTACACTATGTAGTTACCCTATTCAATGGGGAATACACAATAAAGTTGCCATTTTATTTGGGCCTTACACACTATGTTTTACCTATTATTTGGGTCTTACAATGTGAGTTTTTCACTACTGTACTGGGATTATACATCGGGGTTTCCCTTGTACTGGTCTTCTTATTTTCATGATATGATCTTCTATTATGCTTGACAAGCCTTGGTTGTCTGCCTGATATGTCAAATAATGTTTTTCTAATTTGTCGTAAGGTAACCAAATGACATAGTATACCTGTCCATAGGGCTTCACATATCCTGTATGGAATTTATGAGGGTTTTCATAACTTCTCTATAGGATATCAAAAGACTCAAATGGCCATTCGTTGAATCCATCGCATGACCTGGATGGCTTGTCTAGAGGGTGTCGCATGATCCAACAGGCATGCCCTAGTGTCATCGTGGGAGCTGGAAGAAGAATATAGGGGGTGTTATCAGGGTAATTGTAACCTAAATTGGAGATCATCTCATGCCCTAGGTGACATGTCTAGAGGGAATCGTGAGACCTGGCTGGCTTACCCTGTGGGTGTTGTGAGATCAAGTCAACATTCCTGGGTGATACCTCAATGTGTAGATGACCAGAACTAGTTAAATTATATGATTTAGGTGACATGATTAAAGAGAATCATAATACTAGAAGGGTGAAACCATAGGGTTTATAGAGGTAATGGATGCATACCTGTGAGATATAATATGACTTTCTATGACATGTTCAAGAGATTGTGCATCTACTGAATAGTATCCAAAATGAGTGTCGCATGTTCTTGATGATTTATCCTAGTGTGGTCTCTTGTCTTTGATTGTTCACATGAAATTCATAATGTTTTATTTATGTGTTATTTAGCTTAATCCTGGTGTATTTATTCTTATTTTTATCCTTCATGTTTGGCATTCCATAGTTTTTTTAGTGTTAGATTATTTTTAAATGTCACATGATCTAGATGGATTATTGGACGTCCTTCACAGGTCCTTATATATGTCCATCCTGTGATCTATGAGTGATCACACAAATTTCTCTATGCATAGAGCATGATTGCTCTGTCTATTCACTAGTATATTACCTGACAACAGACTTTCCGATCATGAGATCAACCACTTTGATAAATATTCTATAGCGCTACTGCGTTTGAATGTTATAATGTCCTTGAATTTGGGAGTCTATAGTTTAAGAGTAGATCCCCTTTTTCAAGATGGGGAGGATAATTTATAGGAATCACCATCCATTTTGTTCAGTACTTTGTGCAATGTATCCAATGTGAATCTAGGCTAGAGTTGGTAAAGGGTTGTACCGCTACGCATCTTCACAAGTCTCAATCATGGACCACTTCCAAGTACATCTACTGATTTCTACTGACCGTGATTCCCTCCCTTCAATTTCTCCTTTATTGGATTTTCTCTAATTAATGAGGACTTCTTGATAGATGAATGTATGCTGATGGAATTCCATATTGTCATATTTAAATGTCCAGGGGCCTTCATGAGATCATGTTTCCTGTGAAAGGGCTTCATATGATGTTGAGTGAATCTACAAGGTGTCTCAAGTGATCATATCGTAGACATATTTGGCAGATCACATGGGTATAACGACTGTGAGTGATCCCACCTCCATCCCCTATATTTCCATTGTTTTATGTGACTATTTTTTGGATTCAAGAAAGATTCAATGAGTAATGTCAAGGAAAATTGCTCTTTTTTTTTGATGTGTCATGTGAAAATTAATGTCCTATGAGAGATGGGAAATCATTCCCTAGAGAGAACCATCAATTTTTCATTATATAAATGAATGGGAAGCATGTATTCTCATATAAACACAAAAGGTTTTCAATGCGGAGAGTCTGAAAAGTCAAAACGCTTTCATGAGATTACGTGGGTGACCGCAATGTTTTGACACATGACATTGAATGTGATTTTAAGAATATCTTTTAGTCTATCTTATAACCGAGGTCTTATCTCAAGGATTTTTTTAGGTTATGAATCTATATTTTTAGTAAAAAACTAAATGAGAGGTGAATTTGAAAACATATTCATGAATGTAACTTAATTTAAATTGTTATAATGTTCAAAGGCCAAGTGGATTGTGAAACGTATGAGATTCAAAAGTGATCATTTCTAATTTAATACAACACTTGAAGAGATCCTCATTATTAATTGATTATTCGGTTTTGGTGCAATCCTTTGGATGAGGGTTAACCAAGATCTTCGGTACCCAAAAGCCTCTTAAAATGATGTTATTAGAACTAAACCATAAAATAACAATCGGGTAGTCAAGTTCAAGCCCCTTATCACACTTTAAAAATTTTAAAATTACATTGGAATCTAAAATGTTTTTGAATTAAAAGGGTTCTTATGTTGTTTAATCAGAACAACACAAGACGTATACTTAAAATCAGACACGAACCAGTTATGAAATAAAAAGTGTTTCAATTAAATGGATCAAAAAAATTTAATATACATATAAAAGAACAATAAAAACCATATTCTACACCAAAATAATAGATAATTATCTGTCGAAACACCCTCATCAAGTGTGTATCTCCCTCACAATGATCACCCACCACTTAGCACGATAGTGGGAAGAGGAGGAACCTTGGGTAGAACTCCTTATTTATTGTAGACCCCCCTATGAGGATACGAGACTTCAGAACAAATAGGATGAGGAGATGAACCATATGGAACTCTAAATTGGGAGCACATCACTCCTTGTCAGAACTACTCAATGGGGAGCCCATGTTTCAATTTTATAGGTCAATTGGAATGTGGTTATGAGCATCTTGATTTCGGGAAACCATTTGGTTTATGGTTTTAGATGGCCAGACTGTCTTATCTAATTTTTTTAAAAAAATAAAAAAGTTATATCCCCACCTCTTGACTATGTCCACTAAATGTTTGACACTATTTGTACAATCACAAATCTATGTATTGATATAACCCTTACAACACTTTTGTCTTCATTTAGATTCAGTGTGCTGGAAAGATTAGTCTGAATGTGCCACCTGATGACCAAATTAGCTTTGGGTTTATTCATATTAAATGTATCCCATTGTATTTAGGACAAGACCAAAAAATATATTTTCCCAATTGAATGCAGGGTTTAGTACAAGTATGAGGTTGATACATAGGTATGCATGAATCCTGCGCAGTTAGCCTCATTTTTCTTATACATCATCATGGGCCCTACAAATAACCTCCATCTTGAAGGAAATTATCAACACAAGTATCATTTCCCTTTTTTAATGTAACAAAAAAATAATTGATTCAAATATGAAGTGTAATTTGTTATTATTTTTATAATTTCAAACACAAAACTAGTTTAGCATTGTGTGTAAGGGTGAAAAAGACACAGTGAATCATAGTGCGATCACTCCCCCATAGCTAAACATTTGAAATCATGGCCCAAGTATTATTTTTAGAAAATATGAATGTACGTATTTTGAACATCATAAAGATTTAACATTCAATGAAAATTTAATTCCTGAAAGAAATGTGATGAAATAAAAAATCACACTATGGAGTTATTATCAGTGATCAAACAAAAAGATGTCTTAAAAATTGTATCAGCACAAAATTTTAGGAGTCGAATGATACAAATTTGAGAAAAAAGATCAAAATATGACCATTTCAATAATTCTCTATGTGTGTGTGTGAAAAAAATTCCATTCAATTCTTTCCACTTTTTATCGAGAAAATATATGTTATTTTAAATTTTTTTCAAATTATATTATCCTTTCCACCGAACCTGCCCTACATCGTTTGCAATCTAATTCAAATACCCACTCATTTAAGAATTCCCATATGTCAAACCATAATCTCCCAAATTAGATATCCACATATGTTTCATATTTCATCACTCCCCTCATTTACTATATTTTTCAATATTTTCACTTGGAACAAATATCACACTCTTCTCCCATCCCATGTTTGATCTCCTCATGACAATAATTTTAATAGTTATAATAAGATAAAAGGTGGAGGAATGGTTTTTTTAAATAACCAATATACTAAACTTTTTTTGAGGGCGTATGACAGAGGCATAGTAGGTACACATGCACGAGTCAATCTAGTATAGTAATGAAATAGATCAGATAAGGAACAAACATAATGAAAATTTATTTTTTAAAGTAGTGAAAAATAAACCTAAAATATATTTTCCTTTTATTATGTATTAATTTTCACACATCATTGTTGGGTGAAAAGTTGTGTGGATAAATTAAGTGACACAATTTTCCATTAAACTATTCAAAAAATGGCCCCATTCTTAAAAAATGTTTCAAAATGATACAACCATTTATATCATAGACAAGAAAATAAATTTTAAAAGAAATTCACACCATATTATTGAATTATTAATGAAATACACAATTCATCATGTTTTGTTTTTGTTAGTTTAAAACCACATGAAATAAAGAAATTACATAGGAATTTTCAATTACATACTTGATTAAATGGGCATCATTTTACCTAATAATGTGTGCATGACAAAAAATTAACATTTTGGAACAATAGTGATGGGGGAAAACGAGGTGAAATGGGTGGGAAGAAACAATAAAATTCAGCAAGCTAAAAATAGTAAATGAAAATATATGGTGAAAAATTCCTAACAATCCAATGAATATACCCATCCACCCTCACCTAGAGTGTTCAGTGTGCTCACTATAATAAAATATAATTTCGTAAGGAAGTATAAAACCTGGTGGGTGTCATTTATAAGATGCTTATTAAACATGTATATTCTCTATCAGGGACTCTATAATGGCTTTGTGGAAGTGATTTAGTTGCTTTCCCATGACAGTAATGGTCTTCTTAGTTTCTATATTTTCAACCTGGACAACACTAGATGGAGAGACATTAGTAAACGTGTATGGTACAAACTAGCGGGAATGAAGCTTACCTTGATGCAACAACAGACTTGCATTGTAGAGGAGGACCTTCTACACAATGTGGAACTAATGATGAAGGGTGAGACGGTCTTGAGAAAAATTGGTTCACTCCTTAAATTTTTTTGAGTCCTCATATTAATATCTTCTCATTTCCTCTATCTCAAAAATCTAAAACTTCCTTTGTGAACCAGCACCAGGAAGATTAGAATTTCATTATTTAGGGGCCTAGTAGGCCTGGTGCTCAATCTCAATAGGGTGATGAAAACTCTTTCCAAACATTGTCTGATATACTGACATGAAAATGGGAGTTTTAAAGGTAGGATGGTAAGACCATAAGGAATCATAGATTCTAAGACTCTAATCTTTTCTATTAAGTTCAAAGGTTTTTCACGAATATGTTTTACCTACCTATTTGACACCTCATCATGACCATTAGACTATCGGTTATATGTAGTAGACACTATATGCCCGACCCCATACTAACGCACAAGATATTTCATTGTTTGGTTGCACAAATGAGAACCTCGGTCACTAATGATAAATCTAGTTAAGCCAAACCTAAAAAAATTGGGTTCTAAAAAATTCTAAAATTGCATTAGAATCATCAGTCCTTATAGCTCGTGCCTCAACCCATTCTGAAACATAATCCACTTCCAAAATAATGTATAGGTTTCCAAATGAATTGTGGAATGGTCCTATAATTTCAATGCCCCAAACATATAAAATTTCATGGAAGAGAACGGTTTTTTGTGGAATCTCATTTTTTTAGAGACATTCCCCATTATTTGACAGTGAGGAAAATATTTATAGAAGTCATGGGCATCCTGAAACAATGTTGGCCAAAAGTGACCCAATTCGAGGACCATGCGAGCAGTCTATTGGGGAGAAATGTGGCCCCCACAAGAAAGAGTGTGGAAGAATATAAGGGCAGAATGAAACTCGCTATCACAAACACAACACCTGAGGATATGATCACTAAATCTATGAAAAAGGTTTGGGTCATCCCAAATGTACAAACGAGACTCATGTTTTAGACGATCTACATGAGTTTTGTTGAAATTAGTATGAATGAAAGATGCTACAAAATAAGTTTCATTTTTTTCTTACAAAGGAATAACAACATTCCCTCGGTATAGTTTCTAATCAGGAAACACGCCATTTATTAGAATACAAGGGGTGAGTCAATGTATAAGGATGCATGGACCCTACATATTTGGTCAGCCACCATATTTTATGCTCCTTTTTTCTCTAATTTATAATTTGAATTCCTGAAGGAGGAGAATCCAGTGAATGAGACGTGGTTTGGCTTATGGTTTCGTAAAAGGATAACGGAGGGCTACATGGTTTGAGAACACAATGACATTGGACCCTAAAAGGTATGACCTGGATTTTTCTGAGTAAAGCAAAATGAAAAGGAATTATTTTTCAGTTGGGTGTAGTTTTATTGTGTATGGTCCATTGTACGTGAGGCATATGGAATGGCATGTGGAACTCGATAGACCATTGGACTTGCCCAATGACATTATTAGTGGAATCACACATGAGATCAAATAGTAAATCTCATTGAGGTGGTTGGATTACTTGGGGTGATGTGAGACTCCCATTTATGTTATTAAAATATTCCTCACATTCATTATCAAAAACAAATTCTTTTTTGTTTTGGAGTAACCAGGAGAGTGGGAGTGCCATCTTATGAAATACTTGAATGAAACGACAATGAAATACAACATGTCCTAGAAAATACCAAAAATCATGTACATTTTTGGGGAATGGTAGGAAATAAATGAAATCCACTTTTCATTTATCTACATGGATACCATCCCCAGAAATTACATGTCTGAAAACTATACCTTGTTGCACCGTGAAATGGAATCTCTCATAATTTAATACAAGGTTATTTTCAACACAACGACATAGGACTACACCAATACTTCTCAAACATTCATCAAAAGAGTATCCATAAATAGTGATATCACCCACGAATACTTCTATGTAATTCTCGAGGTAATACGAAAAAAATACTAACCATGCATCGATGGAAAGTACATGGAGAATTGCACATGCCTAATGGAATCATCCTATATGAAAATGTACTGAAGGGGCTAGTGAAGGTAATCTTTTCCTAGTCCTCGGGGGAAATTTCAATCCGAAAGTATCTAGAATACTCATCAAGGAAACAGAATTCAGAATTTCCCATTAGCCTCTCTTGCATTTGGAAAAAAATGGAAAATGTAAATGGTCTTTACTAGTGTGTTGGTTTACTCATTGATAGTCTATGAAGACATGCCAACTATTCTGCACATGAGTTCGAACCAATTCATTATTCTCATTTTTCATTAATGTAAGGCTAGTTTTTTGGGAACTACTTGAATGGGACTTAACTATTGGCTGTTAGAGATGCCGTAAATGATTCCAACAACAAATAATTGTGTTACCTACTTTTTGTCAACATCAATGAGGCTTGGGTTCAGTCGATGTTGTGACTTCCTCGCATTTTTATCTGCATCAATTAATAAAATATTATGTGGAAAAATTGATGGGATAATACCAGTAATGTCAAGAAGTGTCTATACCAAATCTTGTTTATACTCCCTCAAAAGTTCAAGAAGTATCATTTCATGATCACGAGGGAGTGAACTAGAAATGATGATAGGAAAAATGTTTATATTCTCATGATATGAATATTTGAAAACCTGAGGCATCTGTTTCAGTTCAAATTCAGGTGGATTCTGGATTGTTGTGAGTGTGTGTGAATGTGATAGGTCACTGATCTCATCTTACATCTCAATGGTATCATCCTCAGATAATGAATGAGCTTTTACAAGAATGGAAGTATCACCTATGTTCATTGGATCCTATGTGTTCAATAAATTATCAATTAATAAATATTAATGTCACTTTTTTATACCACTAAAACAATCAATGATTGAATCATTTCCTTGAATTTCTATTAATGAAGAAATATCAAAAAGGGGATTAGGGGAATGAAATGATGTTTTTTCAAGGAAAGGGAGTACATTTATATAATTAATAGAGAGTGAGGAATCTTCTTCTGAGGGGTGATTCATGGACTCAAGGATGTTGATGTGGAAAATGTAACCACCAAACTTCAATGATTATGTTCCATTATGGACATTAATTAGAGTGTTGTATTTTTTCAAGAATTGTATCCCCTATATAATATGGGCACATCCATTAATCCTATCATATTTTATTTTAAGCATATAAAAATCATAATGAGAAATTAAAATTTCCACCCTCACAAAAACATCCTCTTACACACCCTAAAGGCTGTGTTGTACCTTGATTTTCTAGTTGAATGACTATCCCAGTTGGATTCAATTATCCAACCTACTATGAATAATAAATAGAGTGAGGCATCACATTTATAGAAGTACATAAAAAGAATAGAATTTGAAAAAGAATACTCCCCTATGGTGCACAAAATTGAGAATATTTTAGGATTTTTTCACTAGATGGGAAGTGATGGCGCTATTAATGCTGATACATTCCTCCTCAATCTCACCTTTTCATCTCTACGAATTCGTCTTCGGTGTGTATGCATAACCTCTAGAAACATGGCATATCGTGGTATTTTCTTCATGGTATCAATCAAATGGATATTGACCTGAAATGTTTTGATAGTTTCCCGGATTTTCATATCATGTTATTTTTCTTTTTTTTTTCTTGGTTGGGTGTCCTTTTTTGGAAATGGTAGAGGAATTGGTTGTCTAGGATACTCATCAACATACCCACTCTTTCCTTTTCAATGGATTCCCTCAATACAAAGTATTTTTACCATTTTGACCATTTTTAATGGTATGGATGGAGGTTTCCTCAGGAGGGGATGTCTCTAATAGAGGATTCATTTGACATTATAGTTGTTTTCCACTCCAAAGGGTGATGGAACTAACATTTCCATTATCTCTTGTGTTGACTAATGTTTGAGATGGTAGTTTACCGAACCTGTGACTTTTAATCTCATCTACTGTTTCAATTAGTTTTCCTAATTGGGTTTTGAGGTCCTTTATGGCTACCTTAGAGGTTTTATGAAATTGGATATTGTTTTCATCCATTTGTTTCATCATAACTTCGAGGCTAGGATTAGGTTTTGGAGGGGGGTTTTGGAATTTCCTTTGGGGTAGTTGAGGATTTCTGGGTGGTGGTGGTGGATGAATACTCTGACATTGTTGGTTACATTATTGTTGAGGTTGGTTTGAATACCCCCTTGCCTATAGGATTGGTTTTCCTTCCATCTAGGGTAGGATGGATGGTAAGGTTCTTGCCTGAAGGGTTTGTTATAGGGGAAACCTGGAAATATTGAATCAAAACTCTCAGAATTTTCTCTCAATTGAGGACTTTGGTCAAAAGCAGTGGGTATAAAAATAGTATATACCACAATGTATGGGAGGAGGATATTGGGATTTTTCTTTGGAAAGGGAGAGTTTTCAAATAAGGGTACTTACATCTTCAAACGTTGCATCCAACTTCTTCTCAAATTCAGTATTTTTCACCACATGGACACCTAGAATCGGTTCATTGTACCGTGAACCAAATTATTGTCTATTTTGTGCTTTTTTCTCAATTAGGTTCCTTACATCGATTAGGGTTTTATCCACTAGCGCACCACCAGTAGCAGCATCAATCATGTTACGGTAACTTGGAATTAAACCTTCATAAAAATATTATATTAAATGTTGATCACTTATTTGGTGGTTAATGTTATTAATATTTTAATGACTTATTATATACTCCCTTTACATATTTTATATAAAATGTGCATAATTGGTGTGAAATATTAATGTTTTAATACTAAGTATAATTTTATAGCATTTTTAGAAGTAGTCAAATTGAGTCAGTTTACTATTTTATTTATACCTCTCCCCCTATTGATCCATATTTTGTGGTCCTTTTTTTGTAAGATTCCTAATTCCATATATGATATTTCATTTGAAGGGATCATGGGCCAATGCTGCCATTTGAAGGCTCATATGGACCACACAAGAGGGCCTACAAAATCTGTGAAGAAACTGGACCAGCCATGAAAATTGAATTACTGGGATCAATCTAGAAGTTAAAATTCATTAATTCCCCTCAAAGGTTATGGGGACAATATAAGGAGTCTTTGATAAATATTTCAAGGCTCAAATCCAAATAAAGGGTTCCCAAATGATTCATTTAATCTTATCCCACCATTCTGGTAGGGAATTAAACTATGTACAGTATTCGTGACATGTATCCTTATCTACCCATCCAATAATGCTACGATTTGCAGTGTGAAATAGAAGATATAGGTGGCTGACTTTGTTGAACAAAGAATTCGGATTTGGAGGCATATTACTATTCCAAAATCCATTCACATTTTGGAAATCGAAAAAGAAAGGATTGAAATGGATAGTTTAACTTTGTTTAATCAAACCGCCATAACTTTGTATTCATAGATCCAAATGACTCCAAATATTTCAAAGAAGTCGGCCACAATTTTTATCTATAATTTCTAAGAAGGAGATATCTCGATATTCACCTGTCTGGATGTCCAAATATTTGATCCAAGTGGATGGACAGATTGGGAATGGCAACAGTCCACTTCCTTGGGCTATAAATACGTCTCCCTCCTCTACTTCAAAGGGGTAGGCATTTTAGAAGAGAGGAACAAATATTGGCACGACCAAATATTTTCCAAAGGCTTGGGAGGACCTACCACACTCATGTTTTAACTTGATAGACCCTTCCTCCTCTTATTGATTTCATTTATATTTGTGATTTTCTTTATTTGTAATCTCGTAAGTGTTGTTTTTGTAATTCTGTTTTAATGCATGTCTCTTATTCAATATCTTTTATTCTCTTCCAACTTCTGTAGTATCATATTAATGTTCTTAAAATTGATTAATAACAGTTGAATCCCCATCTCTTATTTCACTTTCTAATTAAATCTAATGTTCGTTTTTAATTCTGATCACTTTTTAGGTGTGTGTGTTCGACACACAAATATTTTCTTATCCCATTATTTTTATTCTATTTATAATTCATAATCATAAAAATTACAATCAGATTATTAACCAAAACAATTTCTGAGTAAATCTACCATTATGGTGAGTTATAATTTGGGGATGTGATGTGATTGAGAGCCTTTGCTTGACGAGTATTCGATGAGTTAATATTCTGTATGTTTAACATTATATGTCATGGATTAATGACTTGTTTTGTTTTATATTTTGATTCCAAGGATTATTGGAACCACAAATACACTACCATAAACATGTAATGGTAATTATTAGAACCCTATGTTAAGTTACAGCTTAGATTAAAGAATTAACACTTGGTAATTCCGATTAAAATCATCTTGTGAAGTGGGTATTAATTTAAAGCAATATAAAGCATAGCTCAATGATATCACAAGCTTATCTCCCTAAAAATTAACTCACCCCAATATTTATCAATTTCTTAAATCAAAAATCATACAAAAATTATTTCATATGCTCTACTAACAAACCTCCCAATCAGAATACAATTAACTAAAAACAATCGACTATGAAAATGTATCATCGCTGAGGATTCGACCTGAGTGCTACTATTCACATTAGCAGAGCTCCAGAACCATGATCGGTCGATAGGCGACAATCAGATGTGCATTTAAAATGGATTCATTATTGGGGATGGTTCTTTAATTAGTCATTAGTTTTTGGTTATTGTAAAAAAATTTAAAAACAATTAAAAAAAACAAAGAAAAATCTGCCTTCTCATAAAAATCATAAACGGAAAACTCAAAGAAAAAAATTGCCTTCATCTTTCTTCCAAATCTCTATGAATGCCTCGCAGCCTCCAAAAAAATCCCTTATATATTTTTTACCCTAAAATTTGGAGAACACTTCGCCAACTTATAAGGAACATTAGAGATAATCAAATAATTCAAGAACAAGTCCTTTTCCATCCAGTTGAATTAGAAATGGCCAATCCAAGGGAACATACCCTTAAAGAAATTCCCGCCCCTAATATGAATTACCAACCCCTTGGTATTCAATATCCAAACATAGATGCTAATTTTGAACTCAAATCAGGTTTGATTCATCTTCTACCTCATTTCCACGGGCTAGCCAGTGAGGATCCACATCGCCACCTTAAAGAGTTTCAAGTAGTGTGCTCTACCATGAAGCCTGAAGGGGTTTCTGAGGAAAAAATAAAACATCAAGAATTCCCTTTTTCTTAGCTGGCACTACCATGTCATGGATTTACTACCCCCCTCCTGGTTCCATAACCACATGGAATGACATGAAGTTACTATTTTTAGATAAATTATTTCCTGCTTCTCATACTACTTCTATCCAAATGGAAATAAGTGGTATTCGTCAATTACCAAATGACTCACTCCATGAGTACTGGGAGAGGTTCAAAAAGATTGTTTCAACCTTCCCACACCACCAAATCCATTAACAACTCTTGATCCAATAGTTCTATGAGGTTTTATCGGCTATGGAGAGAACCCTCATTGATGTCGCAAGTGGTGGTGCTCTTGTTGATAAAACTCAGATAGCTACAAGAGATCTCATAGGAAACATGGCTATGAACACACAACGATTCCATACTCGAGCACATTCTCAAGTAAAATAAGTCCAATATAGTTAGTCGATAGATCCAAACAAGATGACAGAGTGGATGAGTGAGCTTACATGTCTTGTGCGACCACAAGTTGTGGCTACCAAAGCCCCAACATCACCTTCTCCACACTCAATGTTTTCTAGACCTATAAAAAACTGTGGAATCTACATCTCTCCATCCCATCCAACTAAAAAATTTATACAAATTCAAGAGGATCAATCTGATTCATCTAGAAAATTGGAGCTTAATGCAGCATATTCTTAGAGGAACACCAACTCTCAACAATCAGGTCAGTTTGTTAGAAACTTCATCCAACCCCATTCTAAGCATTTTCCTTCTATATATAACCCTAACATGAGATATGGGAATCCCATTTCTCATCCCCCTCAATACCCACATCAAAAACCAAACCAATTATATTATGGTCAAGGTGTTGGTAACTTCCTGATACCTTATCCTTGTATTCCTCAACCTCTAAGGAACAATCCACCTCCAATCATCCACTATCTTAATGATCCTTCTCAATTCACAAACCAATACATTCTCTTTCCAAATAACCACAATCAAGGTAATCCCAATCTGGAAAAAAGCATCTTATTCCATGAAACCATGGGAAGGTGCAGTTGAAGACCTTTCTTCATTCACACGTTACAACCTCAAGAACATTGAAACCCAAATTGGTCAACATGTATCCCACCTTAGTCAGCAACAACAATCAAATTCTTCCCAAATCACAGCTCAACCATTACCCAACCACAAGGGTAATATAAGTGCAATTTCACTTATAACGGGAAAGAAAATTGCTATGCCTCATGATAAGTCCTCGAACCCCCTTTAAATGTTTTCCTAGAAAATGAAAATAAAAAGAAACTTGAAAAGGAATATGAATCCAATCCCTCACCCCCTACCATTCCACTTAATAACCTAGTTCTTTTTCCTCCATCCATTTCTATTCCAAATAAGTCATTTGAACCTGTTCCTGAAATGCATGACATGTTTAGATGTGTTGAAGTCAACATACCCCTCTTAGATGCTATAAAACAAATCCCTATGTATGCCATGTTTCTTATGAAATTGTACACCCACAAGAGGCAACTTAGGACCTTAGAATTTTTTTTCACCCAATAGTCTATTCCCATAAAGTGAAATGATTTAAGGACCTTTACAGTTCCATGCCAAATTGGAAGTTCCAACTTCGATGATGCACTCATATACCTAGGAGACTCAATTAATGTCATGCCCAAATCCATATTCTCCAACCTTGGTCTAGGTCCCATACATCCAACTTGTGTTTTCGTTCTGTTAGACAATCAATACACAACCAATCCCAAGGGAATAATCAAGGATTTCCTTATTAGTGTCAATGATCATATCTTCCTAGCCGATTTCTATGTCCTTGACATGGAAGGTGAGACAAAATCTTCTCGATCTCCCTTAATTCTAGAATGACCATTACTATTGACAGTGAGAACCAAGATTGATGTCCATTCCGGCATCTTATCCATGGAATTTGGTGACTAACTAATCAAATTTAACATTTTCCCAGACATGAAATACCCATCTAAGGATCACTATGCATTCTCAATCCATTCTTCAGAGGACAATTCTAAGAGTCAATTTTACCCCATTCCATCATGATCACCCAATTCTGTTGATAAAGGATCTTGTGAAATCTTCACCCTGATTATCCAAGTCATAAATGGTGAAGTTGATGTAGACATCTCATTCATAGACTCCATCAATCTAGAGGATCTTGAAAACTCTCTTGAATCCCACATCAACTCTGATCTCTACTGTTCCACCTTGGACTGTATTAAGTAAAATGAATCTAAAGAAACTGAAGTCCCTTTATCCATTCCTGTGAATTCTAACCCACAAATGAGAGATGATACTGATCTAAAACCTCTTCCCGAACACTTGAAATATGCATTCATTTTCCATGATCACTCTTATCCTATCATTATTTTTGCATCACTTGCTGAAACTAAGGACTCTAAACATGTTCAAGTGTTAGAGGAAAACAAAAAGGCCTTAGGGTGGACCCCAGATGACATACCTGGAATCAACCCATCTCTTTGTATGCATCACATCTATCATGAGGAATCATCAAAAACAATTATATAACCACAAATAAGACTCAATCAACTCATCCTTGAGGTAGTTTGGAAAGAGATTAGCAAACTTTTTCAAGCTGGTATTATATACCCAATTTCTGATAGTGAATGGGTTAATCCAATTCATGTTTTACCTATGAATGGTGGGATAACTGTTGTCAGAAATGAACATGGTGAGGTAGTCACAAATCGAGTGAAGAACAAATAGCATGTGTGCACTGACTATAGGAAATTGAATGTTGAAACACTAAAATATCACTACCATCCTCTATTCCTTGATTAAATACTAGAACGATTAGCTAGAAAGGCACACTATTTCTTTCTTGATTGATACACCAACTACTTCATATTCCCAATTTCACCTCAGGACCAATAAAATACTACTTTTACATGCCCCTTTGGAACATATGTATATAGGAGAATGTCATTTGGTCTTTGCATTGCTCCTACAAAATTATAGAGGTGTATGATGAGTATCATCTCTGAATTCATTGAACAATGCATGGATTTATTCATGGATGACTTTACCGTTTATGGTGAGTCATTTGAATCCTGCTTAAATTCACTCTCTTTAGTCCTTAAAAAGTGTGTCAAGTGTATCCTTGTGTTAAATTTTGAAAAATGTCACATCATGGTTTCAAATGAAATTGTTCTATGGAACATAGTTTCAAAATATGGTATTGAAATGGACCCATACAAAATTGAAGTGATCCAATCACTTCCGGAACCCACTTATGTTCAATACATTCGTTCATTCCTTAGTCATCATGGTTTCTATCGACTATTCATCCATTACTTCAGTAGGATTTCCCACCCACTCACTCGATTTCTCCAAAATGATGTAACATTCCATTTCCATGAGGTTTGAAAGAGAGCCTTCGCTGAACTCAAAACCGCTCTTACATCTGCCCCAATAATCCAACCCCCAGATTAGTCATTACCCTTTCAGTTGATGTGATATGCTTCTGATAGAGCTGTTGGGCTTTTTGTTGGTCAAAAAAAAACATTCCTCATGTTATCTCTAATGACTCAAAAACGTTGGATGAAACTCAATATCACTACACTATGACTGAAAATGAACTTTTAGCAGTGGGGTTTGCCTTAGATAAATTCCAACCTTATCTCTTAGGTCCCAAAATCATCATCTTCATATACCATTCTACTATAAAGTTCTTACTCAAAAAAAGTGATTCCAAACTGAGGCTAATAAGATGGATCCTAATGCTCCAAGATTTTAACCTTGAAATCAAAGATAGAACAGGAAAACAGAACCCTCTAGCTGATCACTTGAGTAGAATTTGTAATTATTCACATTCTGAAATAATTGATCTAGAATTTCTAATTGAGCACCTTTCATATCTCACTCCAAAAATACCATTGTATTTCCCAATTGTTAATTACTTGGTTTCTGTTTTTTTCATGAAATTTTTTCAAATGAAAAAAAATGAAGTTGAAAAGTTTTTCAAAATACTATTTTTGTGAAGAAAATAAACATTGGAAAACTGGGGAAGACATGGTAATAAGAAGATGTGTTGAGGAAGATGAACATTCCTCTATCTTAGAATTCTACCACTCAATGCCTAGTGGTGGTGATTTTGGACCACAAAGGACATCCTAAATGGTCATAGACACTGGATTCTTCTAGCCTTCCCTCTTCAAGGACTCACATGTGTTCTATCAATCATGTTCCACTTTCCAAGAGTTTGGAAGAATTTTAAAGTGAAATGAATTGCCCCAAAATTCTTTAATTTTCTGTGAGATCTTTGATGTTTGAGGCATCAATTTCATGGGACCATTTCCCCCTTTCAATAGATTCTCATACATGATTCTTATAGTTGATTATTTTTTTAGGTTGGTCGAGGCCAAACCCACTTGAAAGGATGATTAAAATACTGTTAGTGAGTTCCTTAAGAAACACATCTTCCACCGATTTGGCACACCACGTGCCTTGATAAGTGACATAGGAACCAATTTTGTAATATAACCATGGAATACCTTTTGAAAAAGAATAGTATTGTACATAAAACTTCAACCTCACAACACCCCAAACAAATATCATGGTAGCACTTTCAAATAGATAAGTGAAAAGATTTTTTGAGAGAATTGTAATACCCACCAGAAAAGACTGGCCTGAAAGACGTGGTTAAGCTCTTTGGGCTTATGAAACTGCCTATAAAATACCCATTGGGATGTCTCCTTTTATGCTAGTTTTTGTTAAAGAATGTCATTTTCTATTTGAAATCCTACATAATTCATGTTGGGTTGTGAAAACCAGTAATTTTGAACATGAAAAATCTGGTGAAGTAATATTGTTACAATTGGATGAACTGGAGGAGCTTTGACTTGATTCTTATGAGAATTCCAATCTCTATCAAAAAAATCCAAGTAAATCCATGATAAAAAATCCTCAGAATGGTATTTCATGAAGTTGAAAAGGTAATGCTCTTCAATTCATGATTTCGAATTCACCTAGGTAAGGATAATTCTCGTTGGGAAGGTCATTTTGTTATTATTAATGTTTACCAATATGGTGCAGTTCATGTCCAAGACCCATCTTCCAAATGGACATTTAAGTTTAATGTACATCGGTTAAAGCATAACCTTTAGAGTACACACAATCCTAGATCAACATCGACTTCCACTAGATCCCCAACTTCTGCAGTCAACCCACCACTAGATGGAGACGGAAACCCACCAAATACAAACCAAGGGGCACCTATTTCCCTTTAACTCTCTCTCTATCTCTTCATCTCTCTCAATCTTTCTTCTTCTTCCACTCTCTTTCATTTTTACCACATTCTTAATAAAACTCTTTCTTTTTCTCTTTACCTTTTGTGTGGGTGTGTACTTTTAAAAAACACTAAAAAAACTAAATAATAATAAAATGTAAAAAAAGAGTAATAATTACTCCCCTTCAATTTTCAAATTTTGTCCAACCATTTGGGGGAGTCAAAGGACATGGTTTCATCTCAAAACTTTTGTGGTTTCTTCATAAATTTGGATAATGAATATTGCTTCAAAACCAACATATTTTTAATTCTCAATTTTTTATTTGTAAAATGATTTTCCCCAATAGTGAGAACTAACACTGGCTTTCATTCCAAGTCTACCAATGGTCATCTTTTCAAAATGTGTGTTTTTTAACCCAATTACCGAGTCTTGAGTTTGTGTACCTTCGAGATAGATTTTGTACTTTAGTGTGCATTAATATGATAGATTAATTTTCTTATCCACATGAGAATTATAATAGACAAATATCCTCCCATTTCCCTTACATTAATTCTTCTTTTGAAATCCCCTTTAAGCCTATGAGAAACTTTTCTTTGATAGCCACATAACAAGACCAATACCTTTTCCCACCAAATATCAACATGGATTTTCATTGCATATTTTTTTTGAAATTTAAGTGTGGGGGCGATGGATTTAATTTTGGGTATCCTTTGTTGTTTTCACATTATTATCATATGCTTGACAGAAAGCATCCATTTTAGTGTGGGGGAGAGTTTGTCCTTTAGTGGGATTTGGGAATATATATATATTCTTATGACATATTGTTCAAATTTTATTGAAAAGTGTTCAAGAAAAAAAATTTAACAATGAAAAAAAAAGGTTGTGTCTTAGGTATGCCAAAAATCACACTTTATAAACCCTTAATCTTGTTATAAATAATACAATTTGTTTTGTGAGGAGATCAATCATGGGTTGGGATATGAGTGTGATATCGTTTTCAAGTTCAACTTACGAAAAATGAAAAATAAGAAGAAAATAAAGAAGAAAAGAACACTTTCATTATATTCTTATGTCATTGGGAGAAGTTTTGTGTTTGGTAAATATTCCTTATTCTCATTCCCTTCATATTTCCTTCCTCTTTTGTCTCTTATTTCACATTTTCATTCCCTCATAAATATGTGTTTCTATTTCCTTTCATGTCTCATTTCAAAAAAAATGTGCATTGCTTTTTCCATGTTGGTGTTTTACCCCTCTTCTTCTCTGTCTAGAACATTATATTCATACCATCCCATAGCCACATAAAAACACCTTCAAATTACCTCTTGATTCTTGTGCACTTTGGATAGGGATTGGAAGGTGAGAGCTTTTTCAAACTCTATGAGTTTCACTTTTGGTTGGTGAAAGAGTTAACCTCCACAAATAAATTTTATCATCTTGAGAGGTGTGAGTTTTGCGTGTCCACATTTTCTATTTCTAAATTTGAGAATGAAAAAAAGAGTTGTTTTTGGAACATTTTTTAAGTAAAAATTTGAGATGTAATTCAATATGGATGAGTGAAATAGTCTATACCTCCCCTAAATGTGGAAAACAATATTTTAGTATTTGTTGATGAGTGAAAATGATTTTGTCATGTTTTTATATTTTTTTCACATGAGGACATTCAAAAGAATATGTGTGGGGGATTTGATGATATTAATATTTTCATGTCTTATTATATACTTCTTTTTCTGATTTTATATGAAATTTTCATAATTTTCTTGAGATATTAATGTTTTAATACTAAGTATATGTTTTAGCATTCTATGAAATAGTTCAATTGAGTCAGTTTACTATTTTATTTATAAATCTCCCCTTATAGATCCACATTATGTGGTTCTTTTTTTAGGCTTCCTAATTAAATATATAACATTTCATTAGAAGATATCATGGGCCAATTCTTCCATTAGAAGGGCCATATGGACTACACAAGAGGGCCTACAAAATCTGTGAAGAAACTGGACCAACCGGGAAGATTGAATTACTGGGATCCATCTATAAGTTACAAGTCCTTCATTCTCCTGAGAGGTTATGGGGGCAATGTATGGAGTCTTGGATAAAACATTCAATGCCCAGATCCATATACAAGGGACCCATATGATTCAGTTAAATTAAAATCAATACAGTATTCATGACATGCCTCCTGATTTAGTTATCAAATAAAGCTGAAATTTTTCATTTAAAAAGAATAGATATAGGTGCCCGACTCTATTGAAGAAATAATTTATATATGAAGGCATATTCCTATTCCAAAATCCATTCACATTTTGGCCATCGACAGAGAATGAATTGAAATGGACAGTTTAACATGTCTCAATCAAACCGCCATAACGTTGGATCTATAGGTCCAAATGACTCCATAATTTGAGATACGTCATCCAGAAGTATTATTTACAACTTGGAAGGAGGAGATATCTTGAGATTCAGCTGTCTGGACGTCCAAATCGTTGAGCTAAGTGGAGGGACAGATTGGGAATGCCAACATTGCACTTCCTTGGGCTATAAATACATCCCCCTCCTCTCCATCAATGGGGTTGGTATTTTAGAATATAAGATCACATATTGTCACAACCAAAGCTTTCCAAAACAACTAGGAGGACCTTCCATACTCATGTTTTATCTTGACAGCCCCTTCCTCCTCTCATTGATTTCATTTACATTTGTGCATTTCTTTATCTGTAATCTCGTAAGTGTTGTTTTTTTAATTCAGTTTTAATTCAAGTTTCTTCTTTAGTATCTATTATTCTCATCTAACTTCTGTAGTTTCATATTAATGTTCTTAAAATAGTTTATATACAGTTGAATCTCCTTCCCTTCTTTCACTTTCAAATAAAATCTAATGTTTGTTTTTAATCCAGATCATTGTTTTTGTGTGTGTGTTCGATGCACAACTCTTTTCTGGTCCCCTTATTTTTATTCAATTTATAATTAATATTCATAAAAATTACAACCATATTATTAACCAAAAAAATGGATGAGTAAATCTACCATTGTATTGAGTTATAATTTGGGGATGTTATGTGACTGAGAGCCTTTTCACGATGAGTATTCATTGAGTTAATATTGTATATGATGAACTTTATATGTCATGGATTAATGAAATGTTTTGTTTAATATATGGATTCCATGGATTATTGGAACCAATAATAAAATACCATAAACAAGTAATGGTAATTATTAGAACCCTATGTTATGTTACGGGTTGGATTAATGCTTTAACACTTGGGAATTATGATGAAAATAATATGGTGAAGTGGGTATTAATTTAATGCAATATCAAACAAAGCTCAAGGATATTACCAGATTAACTCCATAAAAGTGAAATCACCCCAATATTTATCAATTTGTAAAATCAAACATCATCCATAACTTATTTAATAATATTTCCATACAAATCTCCAATCAAAATACAATTAACTAAAAACAACAGACTATTAAAAGGTATCATCACCAAGGATTTGAACCGTGTGATGCTATACACATTAGCGGAGCACCATAACTTTGACCGGTCGATAGGCGACAATCGGCCACACTTTTCAGGGGTGTGGAAAACATGATCATAATCTTTTAAATATTTTCCAATATTCATGATGTGTTTCACATTGATATTGTCTTATAAATAATATTTATTCCTTTATTTTTTTCAGTTTGAGATGGTGGGGAATATTTTTCAATAAAAAGGTGTTTCATGTCCGCCCAACCTCTTATTGGGAAATTAACATAATAAAATACGTCTTTTGATGTTTATTCTAATGAAAAAGTAAATTCCCTAATAATTAGTTTTTCTTCATACATATTTCAGGTTTTAATGTATAACACATAGTATGAAATTATTTTAAATTCTTATGTGGATCCTATCTATGATGTCCAAGGAATCTTGGTAATATATGAATTAAACTAGATTTTAGATTAACATTGGTTGAGTCTCCTTGTAATTAAATGTATGTGGATTGGATATCGAAATCACATGAGGTTATATCATTGGATGTCATATTATATTAATCCATTTAATGTAATTTTATTTCAATTTTAATGTTATTTCCATAAGAATAAGTAGACCGATCAAGAGGAGTGTCGATGTTTTGTGTGTCCTCCTTCAAAGGGTTATCTTCTGCATCTCTATGTCACTAACATTGGATCCCCTTTGGTTCCTGTTCTAAAGATGGTAAATCTCTCGGATTAGAAATCATCACGAACTGAACCTACACACAAAAAATAGGATAGCGCAAAATGATTGAAAATTTAAAGAGATATTCACAAAATTTATAAATATCTTACAAAAAACACGCACTAAAAACTGAAGTGCTCCCTAATAATAATGCCAATATTTGACCATGTTGTCGTGACACATCAAATTGAATGTTATTTAAAGAATATTTTGTAGTTTAGGTTAGACTCTAGGTCGTATCTCAAAGAGTGTTGATAGGTTTTGAGTGTGTATTTTTAATAAAAATTACTAAAAAAGGGCGTGGTTTAGAAAATAGTTTCAAGAGAGTAACTTAATTTAAAGGGTTATAAAGTTTAATGACCAAGTGGATTGTGAAAAATATGAGTTAATTAAGTGATCATTTCTATGTTACTACAACACATGAATATTTTTTCATTCATAATTGATTATTAGGTTTCAGAGTAATCATATGGTTGATGGTAAACCATGATCTTGGGTACCCAAAAGCCTTGTAAAATGATACGATTAGAAGTAAAACATGACATAAAAATCATGTAGTCATGTTACATCCCCTTATCATGATTTATGATTTGTAAAGTAACATTTAAATCTCAAATTTTTTTGAAAAAAAACGGTTCTTATTTTCTCCAATCAGAACAACACACGAAGTACAATTAAAATAACACACCAATCAGTTATGAAATAAAAATTGTTTGAATTAATTGCATCAGGAAAAGATAATTTACATATGGAAAAACAATTCAAACCACTGTATACACCAAAATAGTAGATAATCATGTGTCTTAACTCCCTCTTCACGTGTGTATTTCCCTCACAATGATCACCCACTGTTTACCTCAACATCGGAAGGAGGATAATGCTCAGGTGGATATATTTATTCATTCTTGATCCCCCTATGAGGATAGGGGCCTATATAACTTATAGGATTAGGATAGGAACCTTATAGATCCCAAAAATGGAAGCACTTCACTCCTTGGAGTAACTACAAAATGGGGATCCCGTGGATTCATTTTATTAGAAAATGGGAAGGTGGTTTTGAGCATCCTGGTTTTGATACACCCATTAGTTCATGGTATTCAGTGGAAAAAAATCTTATATAACTTTTGAAAAAACTAAATGTTGTATCCACACCTTCTGAATATCTACACCGAATTTTTTGTGCCTTTTAGACAATCATATCTTGATATATTGATGGAACACCGCACACCACATTTGACATCAGGAAGATTCGATGTGCTGGATAGATTAGTCGATATGGGACAACACCTTACTAAATTAGCTTTGGGTTTCTTCATATGAAAATTAGACCAATTAATTAAGGACCATACCACAAAATATCATCCAATTTGGATGCATGGTTTAGTATAAGTATGTAGTTGAGTCCACTAGTGTTAATGCACCCAACACAGTTTGGACCATTTTTCTTGGACACCATCATGGGCTCCCCTAATCACCTCCACCGTTAATGAAATTATCAAAAAAAGTATAATTTCCCTTTCTAACAGTAATAAACACATAAAAATTGGATAAAAATGAAGTGAAATTTGTTATTATTGTTTAAATGTTCATTAAAAAACTAGTTCATCGTAGTGGTGTAATTGTAAAAATGAAAAAATGAATCATAGTGCGATCAGTGGGCATGTCGTTAGGGACTCGTGGTTTCTTGAAGATCATAGGGGGTGAATCATGTGATATTAATAGAATGCGTGAGACTCACCCTTCTCCCAATTAATGCCTTTTCTTATTCCACAAAGGTTCGTAAGTAATGTTAGTTTTTTATGCTTTGAAGGATAATTATCATTCCCATTGGTGATGAATCCTAAGACCCTTATGACTTCAAGGGGCCTCAACCTTTTGGATGATTTTATGCTAACTTTTTATGATATTGGATTCTTGTAAAAATGTTTCCATTGATGAACTGTGTGGCCTGGTGGATCATATATGGCAACCACTGTACGTCCACTAGTAGTCATGAACTCTTTTGCAAAAGAATGAAGGATTTTTTAAAGGGGTTTGGTGGGATCTGTTAGAAGATCTACACTACACATGGAGTCTTAACATGACCTTATAATGGTGTAGCTATCATGATTTACTTAATGTCTCACTCGATCTATAGGTCTTAGTCCCCTTATTCTTCCTTATATTTTATGGGGAAAATAATACTCATATTCATGTATTTCTTCCTCTGTGATTTTTTTGATGCTCATTCAGTGGGAATTAACAAATTCCCCACCTCGGTAGGTATGTTTGTGGTGAAAAGGGCTCAATTATGAAAAAATGTAAATTCTGGCCTTAGTCTTTGTCACTGTTTTGAATTGGTGCCTTGGGAACCATTTGGTATATCAATAAGTACATGGTATTCTATCAAATTATATATATTTAGAGGGGGTGGAGAGACATTAATTTCACAAGATACTCATTCTCTAGAGTACTATTTATTTTCTTCAATCACATACCTTCATCGGAAGACCACTCCATGAGATCTGATCACGAAAACTATTCGCGAGACTTCACAGCGACATTTTTTCCATAGGACCACTTCTGCTCAGGCGCTCATTTGAACCATCTATGAATTTTATTTTGGTAAATGTTTGATCTTTAGTGACAAGGATTTTGACTGTCTTGAGAACATAAGAGGATCTTCTGGTGTGATCATATGATCGATCGAGTGTCATGCGACTCAGTTTACCACATTCTGGTCATGTGATCATCAATATCCAAGGGGTCACACAATTTCATGATTCCCTATAGGATTATGATACCAGTGATACCTTTGAGGGTCAGTAGGTTCATGATACCTTTGGGAAATTAAGGAATTTATTGTTGATTCATGAGATGAACATGATTCCTCTAGATCCTTTTACATTTTATTAAAATGTTTTTTATTTTATATGTTTTGAATATTATACTTATTTATTTTCAGAAAGATTATAAATATTTCCATGTTTTTTCCAGAACCCTCAAATTATACTTCCATGATTTCTAAAAATTGAAATGTTGATCATTGATACCGTCTTTATACCAATAATGAGACCCTAAGGAGGTTCCTCTCATTTGTGTGCCAAAATTATTCCTTATCTTATCAAAATCCTCTATATGGGTTTCGATTACTGTATGATGATATCATTACTCCTCTATAATTTAATTTGTCATCTTGTTGGTTGTAAGATAACCATGAATGTGTCTAGAAAATAATCACAAAGGATGGATGGCTAGTTACAATCTGTTGTAAAACACTCCTCTAGGATTGGATTGCCATGATTTCACTAAGAAACATATTTCTCATAGTTTTTTATTTATACTTAAAAATTCTATTAATAATCCTGGTATCATATGGTTCTCAAAATGGGATATACTTCCATGTTTTAATTTCTCCATTGAGTAGGAATGGACCTTCTGAGTAAGATAAAGTGGTTTTTATTTTTCTGATTATTTATACAGGGTTCATCGTTATGAAATAGTGTCGATCCCCCAAATCATCATTTATCACCTGACTGACAACCCTTGAGAGATGATCAACAATTGGTACCCTTGTACAAAAAAATTTTATTTGTCCCATGGTAAAGTGGGAATCATCTTATGCTAAATATATAAATAGGGTGGGATTACACCCCATTGATGAAATTTATGATGAGTTCATCCCAGTCTTAGATGTTTGGGATGATCCTTCACAGACTTTGGCAATGGTGAGAGTCATTATTTTCATTGTTATGGAGAATATAACAATGGAGTTGAATATGCCACCACATATCTCTTTTTAGGGCTGGAAAAATATTTTCCTCTATAGTAGTCCTGTCAGACAAAAAACTATCATCCCTCATTGGTCCCCTTGCATGAAATTCTATGATAGTGATGGATCAAATTCGTCCATTTTAGAGGATGGAGATCATACCTCATGGGGATATTGTGTGAACTCAAAAATATGTCAGAGATTGAGACTGGAAGGATTTATATTCATGATCTTGAATGGATGGATCTTCCGTGATGGGGACACACATTCTTGAATATGATTTATCATGTTGGTGATGGTGGTGTGGCCTATAGATGGATGGAGACTTAATCTTGTAGTGCTAATCCTTGCACTCCTTTACCAATTCATGGACCATATTCAACAAAGTAGCACCCCTTATATGATCAATAGTCATATCCAGTTACTTTTCATTTGTATAAGGGAGAACATTCATTGTCATAAATATTAAAACACTAGGTAGACCGCTAATGATTTATCCCACCATAGACTGTTTAAATATCGGGTGTTGGGTCCATGTCTCTAAGCCCTAACGAGGTTAAATATGCCCTAATCCAATCTAATAGTTTCAATTTTACTCCCTTTCACACACCAATTGGAAAGATTAATGATAACACTGGTGTTTTGGTTGATGAAAGGTCGTATATGGTCTCTCTCTAGGATGGGGTTCTGGAAGACATAGTAGATGAGCTAGTTATATGTGAACCTTATGCACCTTATCAATTCACTCATCAGTTTGGTTGCATTCAAATAATATCACCTCTTCCATTGGCCAGAATTTGAGGTGAGCGACATCATGATGTCATCCACCAATTTTTTGAGGATACTAGTACGTGAAGATACTGAGGATGAGATCATACTCCCTCCATTTGATGCTTTCATTTTCCTTACCCATTATTATGCCAAGGAATCAATATGATCTTACCTAGGTGGTGTTCTAGGATAGCTAGTCTATCATATGGATAGGCCTTTTGTCATCCCAATTACATTTGCTATAGTGAAGATGGAACTGATTGAATACCAGTGAAATACATTGAGGAATATTTCTAATTATAGTGATGAATTCCCCGATGGTGGATAAGAATCCATTGAGGAGGTTAGACCTCCAATGAAGGATATAGATGACACATCTTTTGATAGAAGATCACATGCAGATAATTTCACTATTTTCCTACAAACTCAATTAGTTATTCCTCCCTCAACCATTCCGGCTTCATTGACCACAGAGGCTCAAAATCAATTTTGGATGATCTAGTAATCTATTCATGTATTGAATATTGAGACTCAAAAAGAAATTTTTCATGACCAAGGAGACTATTATCATGATTAGTTTTATTGAATGGGGGTAGGTGGCCTTTACTGAAACAATTGTATGATATTATGATGGAAATAATATTGAATTGATGAATTCTAGCCACATGATAAATAGATTTTCATGATCCTGTAGATGAGGCTCCCCTTGATAGGAAAATGAGGGAAAAATTGAAGGTATTGGATTAGGGTTTTAAATTGATATCTGAACTGAAATTTGAGATGAATGTCTGTACAGTAAAAATATGTAGATGTGAGGAGATTATTTCCCTTATATGGTATGATAAATCAACATCATCTGGGTCATTGAATTTTTATTAGAAGAGGGTCAAAGAGAATACCACATTGGTTAAGACTCTCCTTCCTGGGGGAAGAAACAGAAGAGGTAGGGAGATCATCACTCCATCATTCAATTGATTCTTCCGATCAGACTCTTGCTAACCATTATGGCCTAGCTGATTAACTTTTACCATAGTTTGACTTTTTTTATTCACTCGATATTCATTGAAACTTTTGAGAGACTCCAAAATGTGGAGATTCTTCGCCACTTTTTTTCACCTTATGAACTAGTGAATTTTATGATCGTTCCATATTAATATCCAGTTTCTTTTCATCAATGGTGTCCATGATATTTAAATGTTTCAATATTATGTGAATCACCAACAATAACCATTACTTGAGTTATATTGAATGAACATGAATTCAAGGAATTCAATAATAAAATTCTAATAGATTCCCTTTAATAGATTCCCATGAATACTGAACAAAAGGATACTATATCTGTGTAATCTACTCTAGCTATCTTGAAATAACTCAGTTGGAAGAAGGATCATGTGGGTAGTAGATATTTCCTTGAGAAAGAGTTCTATATCTTCTTCTAAAGCTGATAGGCTTGGTTTGAGTATCTTTATTCCATCTAAGACCATATGATGGGCCTTAAAATCTATTGCAGGCTAAATCATTGGGGTGAATTAGTTTAGGGTCTTTTATCTCATAGATGATATTGATTTAGTATAGCTTAATTTATATTGGAATTTATATTGATTTAGATTAGGATCTTTTATCTCAGATCTGATATTTCATTAGTTTTAGGTCTTTTATCTCAGACCTAATATTTCATTTGTTTCGGGTTTTTTAGCTTGGCCCGGATATTTCTTTACTTTAGGTTATTTTATCTCAGACATGACATTTCCTTAGTTTAGGGTCTTTTAGCTCATGCCTAATATTAATATTATTTGAGGTCATTTTATCTTAGACCTAGCATTGATTTATTTTATTGTATTATATCTCAGACCTAATATTGATTTAGTTTACAGTATTTTATCTAGGACAAGATATTTCTTTAGTTTTGGATAATTAGATCATACGAGATATTACATTAGATTAAGGTATTTTATCTTAGACCTGATATTTATTTAATTTATTGTCATATATCTCTAACCTGATATTTCTTTAGTTTATGGGGTTTTAGCTCCGACCTGGTATTGAATTATTTTAAGGACATTTTGATCATACCTGGTATTGCTTTAGTTTAAATTCTTCTAGATCAAACTTTATATTGCTTTAGATTTGGGTATTTCAACTCGGGAATAATATTAATTTAGGTTAGATTATTTTATCTCATTGTTATTATTGAATAAGTTTATGGTATTTTAGATTTATATTGATATTTCATTAGTTTAGGGTCTTTTATCTTGTACCTCATATTTATTTAGCTTATGGTCTTTTAGCTTGGACCTAATTGATGATCATGAGATACGGTGCAGAAATTTTCGGAATGAACAAAAAAATGAGGTGAGGAGTTATATCATGGTGTTTCTGAGGCATGAAATGATCATAATGCCTATTTTCCAAAGTGACACATTCAGTTGACGACCATAAGTGAATATGCAGGATTCATATGGTTACATGCGTAGTCATTTAAATGGTATGTTAACGCCATGTATCTTTTCTTGGGGATAAAGATTATTTATAGAGGAAATATTGTTGATGCTGAAATACTAGGGCAGATAAGACTGTCGGGGTAGTTGGAATATAGTTGATGTAACTCCAAACCCATAATTTGTTTCCATGAATATTAGATGGGGTGGATTTTCGGGGTATGCGCCATGCCATTTTGAGATTCTAGGATCTGTTACATTGTTTTTAGGGCTCACAAGGATTGAAGTTTATTTAGGTTAAGGAGTAGGTGTCTTTAGTTGGTTGTTCAAGGCCATTATGCATTCTTATAGTGGTCAGGTCAAAGATAATATCCACTCTATTATGAGTTACAAGAAAGATGTGTGAAGAGTCAAACATTCAGTTGATGAAGTAGGGTATGGGGAATGATATCCAAGAAGGGTTCTGACACCGTATGGAAATTATCTCTTGAATTATGATCATCAAGCCCCATTCCATGTGGTTTTGAATCCTGAATTTTGTTTCAATGAATGTTTGGGAGGGAAGCGGTGCATTCTGGCCTAGAGAAAGGAAACAAAACATGATGATGTAACGTCAAGGATGTTTAATCTACTCAAATAGTTTCGTTCGGGGAGTGTATGTCATGGTCCAAGATGCTTGTATTAGGGGAATGATATGGTAAAATCATATTGGGTGTAGTTCATAAAAAATGGGTTGTTGAGTGTGGCCATAGTGATGTTATGGCTCCCAGGGATCAAAATGTTCTTTTTCAAAGTGATGCATTTGGTTAATGACCATAGGCGCATATGCAGGAGCATTGGCATACATTCATAGTCAAGAGAATTGTCCCTTTAAGATAGTTTTCTTTTCTAAGGGCCATGTATGATTCAAAGTTATCTGAGGCATCCTAAATTATGAACTTTAAGTAATGGAATACATAATATATAGAAAGTTTTGAACAACATAAAGGTTTCATTCCTACCAAGAAAACATATTCTCTTAGCGAGGAGATATAAAAAATAATTACTCCATGTTTTTCTTGATCCAGGGGGTCCTGTGATTATAGCTTGAAATTTACTAGGGTTATTGAGTAAAACCCATGATATTTAAGTATAATTATTTTCACCATACCCTAGTAAGAGCAGTCAGAGGAAAAAGACCCCTGATCATTTATTAAATGAAAGAAAAAGTACAATAAGGCAAGAAAAAAGACACAGAAGAACATCATTCCCACATGAAGACATCAGTTTCATCATAAATGAGACAATTACATATCATATTAGTCATAACCTTAACCACATCCATAGTAGGGTTTTTCTTACATAGTAGTTGATTCCCACATCGAATTCGTTTCATATTGCTTCAAGTAATTGACGTACTTCTCTCTGAGATTCAACTATTCCAGTGATAAATCCTCCTTACAGGATTGTATATGACATTATTTAGGTGTAGGGGTAGCTCCTATTTCCCTATTAGAGGATGACTAGGTGGTCACAGACATTGGTAGGTAAGAGTAGTCTTTACATTGTTTTCTCCTTGGTGGATCAGTCCAAATTCCATCACTTTTAGACGTCCTACGTTTTCTGCCTTGAACAATGTCACTATAGGAAGGTATGACAATGCCACTATTTTCTTTATCACTATCTGATCAACATCCCCATTTTCCAGTGGTTTTCAAGAAAGTAGAATTATTGACTTTGTCATCCTTCCTTACCAGAATAATCTCTGTGGCATCCAGAATACATATCAGTTCAGATTGCATGTTATTGTCAGTAGGGGAAAGATAACGATGATTCGCCATGTTACCACATCCCTCATGTGACTCCATTTCAATTTCATTCTTATCGGCCTCCACTTGAATGATGGTAGAGATCTACATATCATTATCCAATTGAGATCCCTCAACCACACGGGGAACCTCCTCATATTCCAAGCAGGAAAACAGATTGACTGTCCTACTACGTCCTTGCACTTCACCGTTTTAACAAAACACACTACCCGAAGGCTTCTCATGCCTAAGACCCCAAATTAAATGAGAGAAATCAGCATAATTCTCCATCGTAGACAACATCCCAATACCAAGATTGATTTACAACATATAAAACACTCACTTAACTATCGAGTTAGAGGGAACCTGCATCTCATTCATACCCCAACCACTCAGAGGATCTTCTGTTGGGTCTCCCTCTCACATCTCTAGCACTGACACTATAGCCAAAGGATCTTCAACCACTATATCACCTGTTTATTCCCCTCCCACATAGAAACCCACATTGATACCCTCCAGCAACAATTGTAGTGGCCCAATATCATCAAGGTCATCATTATTCTTCCTCACCATCACCAATGGGATTCAACTCATATTTATATTGGGGAAAACCAACTCATTGTGACCAAAGTGGAAGCATGTCGTGCAGTACTGCATCCAGGATTCAATAACAACCTATTGCTTCCAACGAAATTCCCTACCATCAGTGATCCAAAAAATGTTCACCGAACACCTTGAAAAATTGACCTCGATGCAAATCTAAAAACAAATTGTATGGAACACGAACTCAATGAGATGATTATAACACATGTACCGCCCCAACATATTACCTACTGCACACAGAATGGAAGGGTTATGAAAGGAGAGTGGTAAACCAGGAAAGCATACCTAGGTTTCTATCATTGAAGGGTCGCACCTCATATGAAAATCAATGATATAGCAGAAAAGGTAGAAGGAGGAACCATTGAAATGTTGAGGTGCCCTGGACCAGTCAGCGATCAAATCCTTTTTCGAACCAAACCAGATAATGAAGTTGTTTTGGTCAAAACAAACAATGACTATGAAATTATATAAATTCCAAGAATTTGTGATGAACTGATCAAACAATTTAACCAACCTATGATTGAGTCGGAATTGGGCCACTACGGTGAGATGTCATAGATCAGTGGCACTATTGAGCTCCACTGGAAGCACAGAATTCAAGGGCACTTCATGAAAATGATTTGGAACCTTCGGAGAGAGACAGATTCTTCAAAAGGATGAGGGGAATCACAAATTTACAAGAATAAAAAAACATTCTTAGTTGAAGGAGGATGCAAGGCTCTCTTCTCTGATCAGGAGGGGGGATTAGACTCTGGCTACATTCGGGCTAGGACATCGGCGTAAGAGAGATGCAAGAGCATCCCTCTCTAAAAACCCCATCCATATTAAACTTTTTGTCGGGTAACGAGGTATTGGGGTGGCCTCCCCACCAACATGCCACACGTCTCGAGCGAGGCCCAAGGTAGCCAAACCATGGTCTTAGGATAGTTTCCAATGAGATACAGGGGCCCACAAAAGTTTTGTTATCATATAGTGCACGTTTCACTTAATATGAAGAGTTTAGAGGGAATTGAATTGAGTTTTTTGGGGTCACCCTTTTAATGTTTTCAACCTGAAAAGTTTTGGGTCTCTTTCACATTAAATTTATGTTATTGAAATATATACCACTATAGTTGATGAAGCATCATCATGCATGCTCTCAAAATATTTATAACTATGTTTCGCATAGGGGCTAACCTGGTTTATTCTCTTGAAGAGTTGTTTCTATCAATCAATCTCTAATTATAATTCACTATTTTAATATTTATTTTTTATTTATGAAATATATTAAATAAAAATGGATATTTGGGGATTTAAAATTCATCACAAAAATTAATCATTAAAAGGTAATGGAAACATAATGAATTCGTAATGAAAGATGTTAGATATAAATGAGATCATCATAGGAGAACACCCATAGTGATCCTTTGTCATCACTTTTATTAGTTTTAAATAAACATAATTAACATGATCAATAATTTTCATGAAAAGACAATCATTCCCATATTTTGAAGATATGGTACACTCAATGATTACTGAGAGACCACACATCCACCTCCTTAGTCGAGTGAGAATATTTCCGAAAGAATAAGTTAATCCCATGGTGGCAGGTAAAGAAACTTAGGTGTGTTTCCCACTATGACCCCCTATACCAACCTCTATGTAAATAAGTGAAAATAAAATTGATATCTCATCAACTTCATTTATACACAATACTATTCCCTTGGTGACTTACTTAGGTTAGTTACTCATTATCATTACTATAATAGATCACAATGGAGAAGTATGTTAAGTGAAAATATACAAGATAAAAATATGACTCAATGTGGGGAAGAAGAATAATCAAACATACTAATAATTAAAAATAATATTAAAATATAAATTGAACTACAAAACTGTGAAATTTTTTAAAAAAAGGCTACCCTGAATTTTCTAACAACAAGAACTAAAGAAGAAAACACTCTTTAATGGGAAAAGACATGAAAATTTGATCCAAAATCATCCTATGAAATATTACACATGGTAGCCACAATAAATGGCTGAATTTGGAAATGTTTTCTTATTGAATGTTATCCTTATATATATCCTAATTCATTCATAAAATTTGATGTCAAATGGACTCGTGTAGAAATAGATATAGCCCATTTAGTTCATGAATTTATTCTAGATAGGTGACTATTCATATTCCAATACATTCGAATTCCCATGAATTTATATCCTTGAATGTTATTTAATTAGTTGTATGCACCTTAATAAACATTTTTTATGGATTTTCAATTTCTCAATGTTTAATTTCAACTCATATTAATCATCCATGTATGACATATGATCCAATAATTAAAAATCTATAGATCTATGTAATGTTTCTAAGGCCTGTCTTGTGAGCTGACGGAGGGCATTCAAATGATGTATTGATCATTGAGAAATGAATAATATAATGAACCCAAACTTGTATAAAAACCTGAAAAAGAATATGTTTTCAATTTTGAATAGTGTAGAATTATTTACGGATGAAATAAATAATAAAAATAAAAATGTTAATATAATAAATTGGCCATTTTTTGTAATGAAGCTCAAAATACTTCAAAAACTATCTAATGTGACAATTAAGCTTAAAATAAAATATTTGTGTGATTAAAAATATTAAAAATAAATGTAAAATATTTCAAAATATTTACTCTATAAATTCCCCCAGACATAAAATTTTCACCTCATGACAATCATCTAATACCAGGGAGAAAACAAACTGTACAAAACATTTATGAAAACATAGCTCAGTAATCATTATAAAGGAATCAATTCATGACTCCTAAATGGATAAAACTTTCCAAAATCATAAAAAAATAATGAAAATCTTCAATTTATTCATCACATTCATGTCCTTGGTACCTCTATGGAAAAATATTTCTCTCTCATCACTTAAATATTTTTAAGGTGCAATTTTTCTCATTCTCAAGAATCATTGTGATTTACATAGGCATGATTTACTCTTAATATATACACATCAAAGAGTCCGAAATGTGGAAATCATGAGGTATTTTTTATGGGTTATTCTATTGAATGTGTTTTCATGGTTTTAAATGTAAAAAATTTATAGTTAGACTGAAGAGAATTACGCTCTAATGTGATGTAAATGCATGAAAATGGTTTTTCTCAAGAATGGTATGCTTCTTATTCAGCTCGAAATTTAATCACCTACAAACATCTCATTATCATTATGGTCTTTTCAAACCAGGAATTTCATAATCAATTATCTATTCCCCTCTTCCCAAAATTTGTATCAATTTTCATCTTGAATGTAGATCTTCACATCTCTTCAAAATCATGGTTTTGAGGAAAAGAGATGAATATTTAGATCTTAAAATATTGGTTAGCACCCAACCCAAATGTGTAATGATATTTTGATACAACTATACATAATTCCATTATTAAATTTATTCCCCAAAATTAGCAATAAATGTGGAAACCTTTTTCTCATTTCAAATCAAAAAAATTATTCATGAAAGAAAAATACATCTCATCTTCTCCCTCACACACACTTAAGTACAACAATAATCATGCATTTAAATTCTAGAGAATGTTTCATTATTATAAATGGATTTTAATGTGTATGACTATAAAGGTATTTCAGGGATACTATGGTATTTATAAAGGTCATATGTAAATGTAAGACAATATTAGAGTTCAATGAGAAAAGGGCATTCAATGTGTGTCTCAATCATATTTGACACATTCAATGAAATCTAAGAGATATGAAAAAGAAAAAAACAAAACGTTTTGGATTGAAAAACACATCTCGATACTCTTAAGTAAAATATAAATGTAAAGAAGATTTCAAAAAGGATTATAAACGTCTCATGTTAAGAAATATTTTCAATTTAGACAGTATTAGTGCACATGAGCTTCCCAATCAATTAAACATCATAAAATAAAAATATCAGAAATTAAGAAACAAAATATATTCTTAAATAATTTAAATCCTATGATACCCAAATAAAGAAATGATCCAAAACTAATAATATGGTTTTTACTTTTCAATTAATTCAATTCCACACAATAATCCTAAAAACACACAAAAAATTAAAATGGAAACCCTGGATATTTTAGAAAAAGACATGAAATTAAAAATAGAACCACATGAAAAATTCCTAAAATATGTTAACATCCCTGCCAAAAGTTATTCAATTTAATAACCACTTTTTAGTTGAAATTATATCAATATATATTTTCAATCAGAAATTAACTTGGCCAAAAAAATACAAAACTGAAAAGGAAACACGCAAATTTAATTATTTTTTATTGGAAACTTTGAGTAAGGATACTAGTTGATACCAATTTTAAAACTAAAATAAATAAAAATAATAATAAGAACAAAGAAAAGGAAAATTAAAGGGGAAATAAAAGAGATAATTATAGTTTTAGACACTGAAAATGGTATGTGGTTTTGTACTACCTTTAGTCAAGAGGATAAAGTGTGTTATTCCCAATCATATAGAGTGTGTAGTTTCCTTGATATGAGCCACCGCATGTGACATTTTCTAGTGTACATGAATAGACTAAAAGAATGGAGAACCACAAATAAGATATAAAAATTCCAACCCCCAAGAAAGAATAAATATAGAATTTGGGTTCATGAGTGGGAGGGAATTGAATATTGGGGTTCTACATGTTTTTTCCATGGGGTCCACTTCCATATAATATTAAGGTTATTGTAAAGAAGGTAGTCACACCTCAACTATATTCTCCATATCTTCTTCGATCAACACCACTTGGATGTTCTCTTCCATAAAATCCATGTCCTACTCCATTTTTTCTGTATTATAATTTTCAGATAAAGAGAAGAAAAAATATATATCAGTGTGAATAATAATAAAACATGAATAATTAAAAATCAAATATTACATTTTGAGTAATTTAGCTTGGAAATTATTCCCTTCTAGCTATAAAATTTGAAAATCCATCTCATCAGGTGTATCTACTTCTTCATCTAACAAATAAAGAGTGTGTTAGAGTGGTACTGACATTTCATTATCATGGATGGGATGATCATGTTGTCAGTTATCTTCAAAATAAAAGATTATGGGATTCTTCCAAAAAAATTTGATCTCCCATAAGTTCATCTACTTCTGTTTATTCTTCAGGGACCTCCTCTAGAAATGGATGAGCTTGGGAAGATGGGATTAAATATTTTAGTAGATCCTTCTCACCATCCTCGGGTTATTTAACATAAAAAATGATTGGTGAAATCTCTTTGACCACTTGTTTTGATTTAAGTTCTGGTTGTTTCACTAGTGAACATATATATTCTTCAACCCCTTCAACTTTTCTCTTCAGTTTCATTATTTCCTCTTTTAATTCTTAATAATGAGATTTTTAATTTCTTATTGCACCTAATATTTTTTTAGTCCACTATGAATATTTAAATTTTAAATAACTCATGGAAAAAGAATATTTTTTTGAATTTTTTTGTGTTTTTTATGAAAATGGAAATTATTTACAAAATGTAAATAAAAATAAAAAGGGAATAAAATTTTTATCCATATAATAGGCGATAATTTTATGAGGTGTTTTTATACATGCTCTCAAAATATTCATAACTAAGTAGACCATATGGGCTGACCAAGGTTGTTCTCCTGTGTATCTATTGCATCAATCAATAACTAATTCTAAATCAACTTTCTATTATATATTTTTTTATTATGAAATAAAATGAACAGAAATTGATATTTGAGAATTTAAAATCTATTAAAAAAATATAACAAGAAAATGCAACAGAAATAGAATGAATGGAGACAAAATGATGTTAGACAAAATGGATATCCTCCCAAGAGAACACCCATAGTGAACTTTCATCGTCTCTTTTTTAGTTTAAAATAATCCAAATGAACATGATATATTGTATGAATGAACATATTATCTTACCCATGATGGAAATATATTGTACACTCAATGATCACTAAGATACCACACATCCCCCTTCTCAATGGGAGGAGATTATTGGAGAAAGAAGAAGCTAATCATTGGGTGAAAAGTAGAGACAATAAGGATCCTTTCCCACAAATATCCCCCCTCAGACCAACTATAAGAAAATAAGAATAATTAAAAATTATAGATCATAAAATTTGGTTCAACAGTGAGTTTTCTCTCTATAAAACCCTCGAGTTTGTTACTCATGGTCATGAGTGCAATATATCACAATGGAGAAGAAACCACGATGAAAAAAAAGATAAATATATAAATGAATGAGGGGAATAAGATGACTAAAATATAAGAAAAATGCATAATAATATTACAATAGAAATGAAACTAAAAAACTATAGAAAATGGATATTATAGGCTACCACTATGTTTCCAACAATATTAAATGAAGAAGAAAAGACTCTATTTTAGGGAAAAGATGTGATTTTTTTCCAAAACCATCCATTGAAATATTCCATGTTTTAAACCAAATATGTGATATAATTGGAAATTTTTATGTCTTGTTAGTTGTTCATATATATCACTTATTTCAACCCAAAAAATGTGAGATTAATGGGACATGTTTGGAATGATATATAACCCATTAATTCCAGGAATTTATTCTGGATATGTTACCGTTCATATTCAAATTCCTCTGAAATCCAATACATTTTTTTTGAAATGAATGAATAATGTATGGAATCTCTTAATAACATTTTACTCCAAATATCCCATTTCATCATGTGAAGTTTAATCTAATATTAATCTTCCATGCATGAAATATGTTCCCATAATAAAAAATATCCAGATCTGTCAACAGTTTTTTAGGCTTCTCTAGTGAGATGATTTTGGGCCTTCAAATGATGAATTGAGATTTTTTACATGAAGAATAAAATGAATCCAAATATGAATATAAACCAAAAAAATAAAAATGTCTTAAATACACAATAAAAATAAAATAATGAATGTGAAAAATTTGACATTTTCTCAATTAAGATCAAAATAATTAAAAAACTATAATATGTGACAAATTCCTCAAAATAGAACATCGATGGGACTAAATAAATTTACAATAAATGATTTTTTTTTAAATATTCACTATATCATTATGCTAGATTTTGGAATCATACAACTTTGACCAAAGTGTTGGTATTTTAATGTCATAACGCAGATTGACCTGTATGGGGGGTGTTACACAAGATCCTTATTAGGGTATCTAGGGTCAAGAGTACTCCATAAGATTTATTATATGGAGAATAAAATATTCCGAATCACGGGTTAATATTATAAAATTAGTAGTAATGATATAGGAGTGTCGTACCATGATTAGTGCAGACACACTAAGGTTTTGAGTGCTGCCGTAGTGATGTCAGGTCCCACGAAGATCGGAATGTCCTTTTTAAGAGTGGCATATTTCATTGATGACCATATACACATATTCATGAGTCACAACCATACATGAATGGTCATGAAAAAGGTCCATGGAACATGGTTATCTTTTCTATGGTCCTTGGAAGCTCTATGGAAACTTGTGGTACTCGAGACATGAAGTATGATTTATTGATGGGGGTGCTCAAAATGTGATAGAAGAACCTCATTCTCTGGATGACTGGGATAAGTATTATGTGGTCCTTTTATAAGGAATTATGATCTGTAATAAACTCTATGGAGTGTATCTTCATGTGTCAAAGATGTGGTTTGTGTATTTTACAATCCTGAATTAAGGAATAATCCCATGCAGTTTAACATCATGAGGTGAGGATGTGTTCTATTGAACTTTATTTTCATGCAACAAGGACTTAACCCATGCAGTTTGACATCACATGATGAGGAAATTCTCCATGTGTTTTATTTTCATGTGGGGAGGAATTATCATGTGTAGTTTAACATTAGTTAGGGAGGGTGTGATCCCTGCCATTTATTGTCATACGATGAGGTTGGGGATGAACCAACATGAAAGTGAGAAAGCATTGTGGCTGGGACCAAGGATGGAATTTTATGATTCACTATATATATCATACAAATTAAAATAAAGCCACACATAGTTCTAGGAAACTCATTCAGATTAATCTTCTGTGTAAAGGACACATGTTGTGTAGTTTAACATCATGTGGTTAGAATGAGGATCACTCGTCATGAAAGAAAGAGAACATTATGGAACCATGATATTTAATATCATGAGGCAAGGACATGGTTATCTTGATGTCAATGGAGGTGGATTTCATGGGACCATGCATCTTATCGTCATGCGGTAATGATGAGAGATATTGTACAATTTAACCTCTTGCTACATGGATACACTGGTATTGTTTAATATCATGTAACCAGAAAAAACATTTATAGTTTAATGACATGTATCTCAAACATACATTTATAGTTTAACACCATGTAACTAGGATGTATTTGTATAGTTTAATGTCATGTATGCGGGATGAAAATTTGGAATTACACTAATGTCGTCACACATGGTGATAGCTATGTGAATTATTTCTTGAGAAATCTTGCATTGTTGGGTGGTGTGACATGCTCCCCATCCATTACGGAAAATTATTAAACCCCATTGTGATAGATATTATGTATGATGTAGGGCCCTTCCAATTTGTGTTCTAGCATTAATGGATTCTTTCCTAGTATCATTGGGGTTTTGAGGACAAACACTATTTACCCTTTTGGGAATGAGTGGAGACTAACCTTTTTATTAGAGGATTGAGTAATCCAATTATGATTGACCTCATGGATGTGAAATGTTTGTTGCCTATTCTCCTCAAATTGATATTCAAAATGAGGGTAGCTGGAATTCTATGAGTTGTATATCCATGGTACCGTACACCTATGAGTATGGAATTTCTTGTGGGGTAGTATTCATGGTTGTACAATAGTCCCATAAATCATGAAGGATCTTGTCTTGACAAGAAATTTTATCCTTGTTCACCATATTATGAAGTGTATTTGAGATAGGTTTATTTATGGCCTCTATCTATCCATTTTGTGATTCGTTATAGTGATATGAATGGTTAGACTAGATGTTGTATTTCTGGTATGGTTTATTCAACTCTATAAAATAGTAGTTGGTGGTGTTGTCCATAAATATTGTGTGAGGGATCCCATAATAGGTGATTATATGGGACATTATGATGTTAATGATGTTCTTCATCTAGACTTCCTTGAGGGGTGTTTCCTTATCCCATTTAGAAAAGATTTCAGTGGCAGTATGGATGTACATGAACATCATAGTTGTGATTGGAGGATATGGCCCATGATATCCATTCCCCAAATAGAAAATCCAATAGATTATTTTTCTATGTGAATCAATTTTGGGGTTTGATGGATGAATTTCACATGAATATGGAATGAATTAAATTTAAAGGTTAATTTCATGAAGTCGTATATCATGGCTTTCAAGTAATATCCAACCCTCTTGAGCTGGTGGGATAACCTAGTCTTTAATTGATGGACCCCAAAGAATCCCACATAGAATTCTTCTCAGACAATGGACATGTCTTCTTCTTCTATGCATCTAAGGAGGATTCCATCAAATCCTTGATATATATTGGTTTCCTCTTATTTGGCCCATCGTGCAGCATGACAATCATTTCATGAAGCTGAATTTTTTCTATAATATATAGTTTTGTTGGAAGAGTATCATTTTTAAGATAAACCATTATTTGATCTATCCAAAAAGTGGTGGACATTGGATAACCATGCTCTAGTGTGGTTTTGACTTGATTAATTTCTTCCATATGACATTAAATAATTTTTGAGAATGTTATTTTTGATGTGTGATATAGAAGATTACCTCATCCTTATTAGGGTTGGCCAATGTTTCAACACAAACTTTTTTGATTAGGGAACATGATGAAATGATGGTTCAAAAGGGAACTCTAACACCAGTCCCATAACATAGCCAATGAGAGGGGATTGTGTTTATTTTTATGGAATATTCACCATTGATATACTTTATTAGTAGTTCTGAGTCCCCTTTGACATTCAGGTAGTCTATTTTCAATTTTAGGGCTAATTAAAATCCAGAAATGAGGGCTTGGTATTCCATTTCATTATACATATAGCCTTTGGATTGTGGGAAATAGTAAATAACACTTATTTTCCTAGAGATAAAAATAAAATTCCTAAGCCAATTCCAATGAGCTTCATGCATTGCATCCTGGTGTCGAAGGGACTTTGGGAAGTGCCATTGAAATATATCTCCCAATAATGGGGGTGTCATGTGAAAAGAAAGACTCCTATTAATGAAGAATGGTGTCCTCATGTTTATTTTAAGGGTAAGGATGCGCTATAAGAAAATCAACTAAGGCTTTCCCATTCAGTGATGTATGTGATATGACCTGATTTTATTATTACTAAAGAATGACCACCCATTGGACCAAGCACCCTATCAATATATGGAAGACAAGGATATACATGAGAGGATCAATATGAGAAATTATATGGAATTCATTGTGTAATATGTAATGCCTCATCTTTTTCACAGCAAAGATGAAAGAAAGTAAGTTCTTATCAACCTCAGAATATCTATTCTATGTACCTTAGATTGAATAGTTGATGTAGTTGAGACTATTCTCACACCCTATGTCATTTTTCTATGTGAGGAGGGTGCCGAGTGAGAATTCCAAGGCATCCAAATATATGATGAGGGACCTCCCATCCAGCAGATGAATAAGGAGTGGTGGGTGCCAAATTTATTACTTGGGACTCCTGAAGACATCTTCATAGTCATTATTCCATTGATAGGAGATTCCCATCCTCATTAGCTCAGTGAAGGTATATCTTTTTTGGCCAATTATTAAATGAATATATGAATTTTAAAGAGGATACCTTAAATACCCCTCAATTATATAAGATTTATGGGGGGAAATATCTAAAATAGATATTGTCTTTTCTAGGTCAGCCTTGATGTCACGGTGGCATTTCACAAAGCCATGAAACTTCTCTGATGATACCCCAAAAGCATATTTCTGTAGATTCTTATTTAGACTGTGTTATTGTATCTTGGTGAATACTATTTGAAGATCTATAATGTGATAAAATTGTTGCAGGGATGTGACCACCAGGCCATCAACATAACATTCATATATCTTTCCCATGAACTCATAAAAGATATGGTGCATGGAACATTGATATGTGGTACTGTAATTCCTCAAGAAAATGGGCATGATCTAATAGAAAAATATCCCCAAGGAACTCCTAATATGGTGGATTCATCATCCCCAGGTTTCATCTTTATTTTATTGTAACCCAAATACTCATCCATGGTGGAAATGGCTTGGAATCTATCAGTTTCATCGATCAAGGGATCTCTTATTTGTTGCAGTAATTCTTCCTTTGAGAAATTTCTTTTATGGTCTATAAAATTTCTATAGAACCTAATTTTCTATTTATTTTTCTTAATAGGTATGATGTTGGAGATCCATTTTGGGTATTTCACTTCGCGAAAAATGAGGCATTTGATAAAATTGTCGACCTCCTCCACTATATTAGGGGCAAGAGAGAGGTGACTCCAAATGGCTACCTACATAAATCCTCGATGCTCATTGGGTAGTCCAAGATGGTATGTATCCACATATGGATTCAATCCAATAATTTCTGTAAAACCCCGAGATGTAATGAAAAATATTCTTTTAATTTCATTGATGTCTTGTTTTTTACGCTACACCAATATTACCTTGCACAATATGCAACACTGTATTAGCTTGCAGTAAACACAACACTATTCTTCGATCATATTACACACAATTTCAAGTTCGTTTGGTAGCAGTTATTATAAGAAACATTGAGTGTATATATATATATATATTAAATTTATAATTGAAATATGGTTAGATTCTGTTATAATAAGAAACTAAGGAGTCTTGCACAACACACAACCCTGACTTGGCTTGCATTACAATCAATCGCGACCTTCCTCGATAGTGTGTGTTTTATGCTATACCAGGTTTCACTAAACAAGGATATATGGTTATAATATTATTATGAACTAGCCGTTATGAATATTATCAACTAAAATTTCAATTTTATAACATTATTATTCATCTTACACATTTTTTAGAACATGGTATGAGAAAAAACTAAATTTCTCGGGTAAAATAAGTATTTTTAAAAAAATGCAGTTTTTCCACCTTTTGATGGTGCCCCCACAGTAAATCTAGTTTTTGACATGTTTATATGTTCAATTTGACAAAATCAAATTCTTCCTTGGAATCGGGATATAAAAATTTAATTTGGCCAAATTTTTCATATTATTCTGATAACATTCATATTTTAGTGAATAGTAAAAACACGCTAAATTTTAATTAAAAACAACTTTTTTCATTGAAATAATTTATATAGTTAGATTATATTTTTAATTGGTTTTAAATTGTAATTATAATATATTTTTACCATTTAATCAAATGTTGTTCATAGGAATTAATTTCACATTGGAATTGGACATAAAAAAGTGTCGATCTTTTGATAGTTACCGTTTATTAAAAACACGATATTTGTTTTGATAATGTGAATTAATTTTAAAATTAATTAATGCCACATCTATGTTTTGAATTTGGAAAAATAGTCATCATTTTTGAATTTGGAATATCAAATATAGCTTAGGATGAAGTTTTGGTATTTTTATGAAAAACTTCATTTTTTGATGAATAGTGAAACCACTTAGTGGTAGTTAAAAACGGACTCTTTCATTTAAATGAAATTTTAACACTTCTGTGAATTGAATTTAAAAAATCCTACATACATGTTTGTTATCAAGAAGAAAAATTTGATTCAATAAGATGAAATTAATTTTGGGTCAATAGTAACTTTTGACTTTTATTTACCGCGGTTAAAGGTAAATAGGGTAATTCAAGGTTAAAAACATTTTATAATAATTCAAAATTTCCTTAAAACTTGTCCTAAACTTATTGGATGAGTATTTTCCGACCAATGTCATCATTGGGTCGATTGTTGGACCCCATTGAGCAACATGGTAGTGATAATGACAATTTGGATTAATTAATTTAATGTAAAGACAAAATTGACATTAACAAAAATCTTTTAGTAATTATTTTTTATATGGGGTTATATAAATTAACTATTAGACTATAAATATTAATTGGAAAGATAAAAAGATTTCCTACATTATGGTATTTTGTTTATAATTTTTAGACATAAAATAAATTAAATTATTTATGACACAATAATGATGTAGTATTTACCTCATTAATAAATGATTTAAATAAATAAGATTATAATGATTCAAATATTTCCCAAAACATGTCCAATTCTGATTGGATGATTTTATTCCGACCACGAGTCATCTTATAGTCATATTTAATGATTTTTGGACCTTTTCAAACTAAATATATGATTATAATAAAATACATTTTCACACTTTCCCAAAGAGCCCCTCCCCCCCCTTATAAATGGAGACCATTTATATCTAATTAATATCACCCATGAATCCATATTTCTCTTCCAAACTCTTCCCAATTAAGCTCCCTACATCCCTCCCCTCCCCTTAGAAGCCTTACCTTAGGAATAAGGCACTTTAAGAAGTCATTTTGGTTCAAACCAAAGGAAGTTACCCAAATTAAAGGTAACAATTTGTCTTAAATTGTTTTCTTTTATTCTACTTCTCCAACCCCTAAACTCTCTTTTCATTTTTAACACCAGTATCCTAAATATTCTAGGATGTTTTTATGAGAAGGATTCGAACTAAACTTACACACACCTCCATCTAATGGATAAGTAACATAATGTTTCTGTGGATGGAAAACTAACGCCTCACGAAATGATGATTGTTAGATTTTCTCCTACCGCCACTCATGGTGGCCATTATGATGGAACTATATTTATATATTATATATATTATTTTTATGATTTACTTATACTTTTTTAATTCCCAATTATATAAATAATTTATGGTTTTTATAGTGGTTAAATACGTTAATCTCATTTGAGGAAGTGCGGACTACCGCCCCCTCAAAGTGATGTGATTCGTTAATGTCTTATGTGGGATGTATAAAGGATGGAGTTAAATATCTAATATATGATATTATACTATAATTATAATATAACTCTGTATAATTATTTTTACTTCCATTACAATTAAAAATAGAAATGAAAGTAGCGTTCATGCGTACGTACGGTTTACCGTCTCCATGAACGGTGCATTTCATTCTTACCTCCATATGTTATGTACTATTATAAATACAAGTATAATCAGGATATATATGATATATATGATATATAAATCATTAATATAATTCTGGATATAATGAACGTTTGACCACATGAACAACATTTAATTATAAGAGGTCCATTTTTGACTGAAGTACAAAATATCGACAAAACGAACGTTATTAACTTAAATGGTTACATAATGTTTATAACATGGTAATAAGTGATATAAAAGGAATAATAAACTTTAACAAGGTTCTCAATCAAGTATAAATTAACTTTGGTTTATTATTCAAGAGATTAAAGAACGATCGAGTCAAGTTGGACACGAGGTAAAGGAACTTCTTAACCCAATTTCTGTTCTTTGGGTTGATCTTCTCTTTCTTATTTATGTCGTTCTTTGATTATGTGATAAATGAATTTTTATATCTTATCATGTATTTATACTTTATTTATATGAAATTATAGTGAATACACATAAGTGATCTATTTTATTTATAAAAATATATTTGTAAGGGATAACTATTCCAATCTTGTTCTTATTCGAGATTTCTTATACGTAAGTATTTACTGGGGTTATATTTATTATCCATGTCCCTGTTTTATAAAAATGGTTTCATGTATGTTTAAAGACCTTCTTACCCATTTTTTACTTTTACTACATGGTATGTAAGGAATCTTTCTTTTGTTACCATACGAGGTGCTTTTTGAATTTTCCGACAAAAGTACGAGAAGAATTTTTTTTACTTATATGGAATGATTGTATTTTTACGGTTTCATAACGACTTGTTTCCATGAATATTCCTCTACAAGATTTAATGATTATATTCCACAAAATCCTTTCTTTTAAAATTGCATGTCATTTTATGAAATGAAAATTATTTTTAAGAAGAAAGGATATTTTCCTCAAGAATTCATTTCAAGTGTTTTGTCAAAACTATTTTACATCTATGATGAAATTATTTCATATGTGTATAATGTATCTATGATTTACATGGTTTGACTTTTCTTATGATGAAATGATATTCATTTTTTATATGTATTTTTTATGATGAGATGACGTTTATGAAACCCATTTTTTTTCTTTGGGTTATGATGAACGATTTATGTTTATTTTGTGGCACAAATAAGAATAATTTCATTATGATATGGGTGGGACCAATATCTACCTCCAATGAATTGGGTAAAGATTTATATCTCATGATATAGACATGGCTGGAATGGTAAGTTAATCTGGTTCAGTGTTACAGGACTGAAATGAGGAGTGAACATGATTCAAAAAGGGACTTTGTCCACTAAGATGGTCTTGGCAGCAATTCCTTGGCTAATATGGAAATCATATCATGTTCTTAATGGTTTTCCACAATTACATGTTTTATTCCCATGCTATTTTATCATTATTAGTGTATCCTTATGATCTATTCCTTATGTACTTCCAATATTTATTTCTCAAGATTTTGATGTTTAAACTTTATGTTCATGTTTTGAAGTTAAAATGTATATGGTTTATTTTATTTTCTCCATGCTTAACCTTATTGAGAATTTGACCTCACCCTTTATATGTTATCTTTTCCACAGTATATAAATAACGGTTTTAGGTAAGAAAAAAAGGGAAGATCTTTATGGGAGATGTTGAAGATCTTTCCCCAAGATTATAAGATATGTTCCATGTTTCCAGAGACACTAAACTATTACAATCCTTTGGTGTCTGTTTTTTGTTATGTATTATGTATTCCGCAAAAGTAATGTAATTCCTATGTACATCATGTTTGGGGCCTCTATATTTCTGTGTAGTTCCTAGAGAACACATGTTGGTGCGGCTTCAATAATGAAATATACATCTATTTCTCATCAAGGGTATTGTCGGTACTAAAAGCTGTAGTCTATGGTTCTTCTTAAATTTCGTTATTTATCTACTTGAGCACATCAATGGTTATAGAGACACCTTCCTCGAAAGTGGGAGGGTCATTCTGGGGGTCCTCCGAATCTTCTTCAATCTATATGTGTATGGAGACATTTTTAGATGAGTGTGGAAATTTGGGTACTTCTCTATCACTACTTGGGTGAGAGATGGTATGAGAAGAGACATTATCATTCCCTATATCATAAATCATAGTAGTAATATGTTAGTAATGACTAACTTTTAAACTATCACTGGATATAGGAGGATCATGGAAATCTATAGTCAGGTCAATTACCCTGATTAGATTTATGGGGAGAGTATAGTCATTGAATAGAATACTCTAAGGATTCACAGTGGAAGTTCCCAAGACATTTAGAGAATTAACCTTTGTATCATCATCTTCCACTAGTTTTTTCCTACCATAAAATAGAAATATTCTTCATCATATGTGTCTATAAAGCATTATAAGGTGGCATTATCACCATGATGTATACCAACTTATCAATTAATATGGTGCTTACGACACCAATGGAATGTTGAATGTATATCCTTGTGGCCATGAAGCTAGGGACTTCCAAGAAGAAGATTATATGCAGTTTCATACTAAAAACCATGAACTCAGTGTCTGATCAAAGATCCCCAAATTGATATTTGAAGTTCATCTTCCTGATATGGCGTTTCTCATGATTATCATATCCTTGAATGGTAATATGTTTGGGGTAAAATACCCTTCACCATATCCTAATGGAAAAAGTTTTTAAACTGGGTTGAGATTGATCCCAAATCCATTATCAATCGGCCCAATTAGATTTCGACATTATTTGGTCTTTCCAAAAAAATATAGGGGCCTGATGATTCCTCGGAGGACCACTTCCTGAGCTAGGTTAGTTTATGAGATGTTGGCATGTAATTCTGTTGGCATGGTCACCACTCAAAAAGCCTCTACTATACAGAGTTCTGTATCAATCTCCAATGGGCTCCAAAGGGATTCAAAAGGTGTCTCACTTTGTTATTTTGAAATATGGAGTGCATCTCGGATCAATATCTTGTATGGTACAATGGCTTGTTCTTTAATAAGATCCTGCATTTTTGCCAAAGATTACTTGTTCATGATATGGGATTGCTTTAGGGAATGAGACTTATGAGTTGAGGTATTTGAGGTGTACATGACTATTCTATGTGTAGAAGTTGATGGAATATCAGTTTCTAGTGGTGTAGGTCATGAAATAATTCCCCATTTCATATGTCTATTGGATATCTAAACCCCCGCTAGGCGATCATGTAGGACAACTAGGTGTGGATGACTGCTTGAGGGATCTGGGGAACCTCCCTACAACTATTACGAATTCTGTAATGATTTCCAAGGAGTTTCAGCTATATATTTGTTCTACATGGGGGAATGGCCAGAATATTGGGTCTGACCACATCCACATTGTCCTATATATGTTCGGTTTTTGTGAATACAGTCTCTTATTCCTTGATTATGTGTGGGAAATTCATATATGGGGGCATATTCATCATTGTAGAATGGTTCCTCTAAGTGAATCATATTGAAAGAACCAATTATACACTCTTTTTTGATGATGATTCCATTTCATGTGGTGGCGCCCATGCTTCATAGGTTATAAGGAAATAAGTTAGAAAGAGTTAGGGTTTTCTCTAGAGATCAATATGAATCTTCATCCTCTATTTATTCCTACTTATAGTGATCATGCCTACCAATGGGAGGTATAACCAATGCCACATTATTAGTTGGTGGAGATATTATCAATCCACGTAGCTATTTTCTCAGGATAGAATGAGATCGATCAACTATTTTTGGAGTCATCCATTTGTCTAACATTTTCATCCTTCTACCTAGAACATTCTTCCAATCTTTTTCTTTTTCTGGATGGACAATGGTTACACAAGCCACATGGTCTGACAAATTGTCTAACACCGTCTGTCTAGAATTGATAATTCCTTGATGGAGTTCATTGATGAATTTGTAATTCTGGAAATTATGACCCAACCTTTTGTAGGAAGGGATGTAATCTAGAAATTTGTTGATGTTGTCCTCATCAGGATTCCTTGGTAGTGGTAGCATGAGAATGTAATTATCCATGGTTGCCAAGAAATTACTGGGGACATATCCATTTAATAAGGAGTATTATTTTTTATCCTTTCCTAAAATCATGGGTGACCCTATTTTCATTATGATTCTAACTGTGGTTGATTCTATGGTGGCCATTATTGAATATGAGGTGCTGGGAAATTTGGGGCATGCCTACAAGTTTGGACAAGAAATGTTGCTGGCATTAGATAGACAACTGCAACTTCTATCATGCCTAGAATTTTCACATGTGTTGTGGGAATGATTCATGTTTTTTATCAGGTTCATTGAATAGATTCCTCATGGAATTGTGTCATTTAATTAAACTCATGGAACCATCCAATATACTTCATGGGGATTTGAGGTGTGTGAAACTCATCCTGGATATTTTCACCACAATTTTATAGCAGTTTCCTTAGTGAAAGAGGGATGTTGAGTGAATAGGTTAGACCATTCAATCAATCAATGAAGTCATAAACCCTATCATTCTCTATTTTTTTGTAGTTTGGAAGTTCTAAAATCATTGTATTCCTCAGTGTGGAGATGAATTGAAAATTTAACTGACAATGTAGGTCTTCCCATTTATTAATAAATCCTAAAGCAAGACTGTTGTATCAAACAATGTTTGGTTTTGTTAGAGTTTGTATACAGCTGCAGAGTTTTATTGCCTCTTATTGATCTTGGCAGCCTATAATAATCCCCCATCTAGACACAAAGAGTGTGAGATGTTGTTCAGGCTCACCAGAAATATTAAAAGTAGGTAAGGATGGATTTTTGAAATTTGGTGGAGGTAGAGCGTAGTAAACACATTTCAGAAATGGATACCTATCATGTTGTATAGGTTCACATCTTCCTTATATGTCTTCCATTTGAGATGACAGGGACTCGATGATATTAAGAAGATTCTATTTTACTGCATCTTGAGCCACCTCCCATCCATGGGGAGTGGGTGGGGGTTGATGGTATGGCCCAAAATGCATCTCCCAATGATTATTCATTCATTCAAATGCAGAATACATAATATGAAAATGGAGAGGTTGTCACCACAATTAAGGGAAGTCATGATAATTTTCGAATCCCTCATTTATATAAACTGGATACATAGATGTGGAGCCAATATAATGCTCAGATACATCTCATTCTGGTGGATCAACTATGGGAGGCAGAATATTAATCTCTTCCTAATGACGATATTGAGTGGAAATATTTCCCCTAGGTAGCTCCTTGTTGAGTTGTCCGAGATTTTGTATCTCAATCTTGTACTATGAAATCTTTTCCTCTATGGAAGGAACCTCAAATATTTTGGATGGAAACTGAGATGTAGTCACTTTATTACCTTCTCCTTTGTATGTGTTCTACCAGAGATGTGGAATATTGGTATTTAGACGTGCTAGATTTTGGAGTCTTCTCTAGTTTTGAGTGCAAGAAACATCAGTTGGTGCATTCAAATCACCCTCTTCTTGGGGTACATTTTCCAAGTTGTGAACCTTTTAATTTTCATCCAGATCAATTTCTTTCATGTTGTCACTAAAAAAATTCAAGAAGGAATATTCAGAAATGGTGTTTGTTCCATTGCTTTCGATGTAAAAGGTATCTTCTACACATAATTTACGTGGGTTGTTACATGAGCCCTTGGACTTGTTATGTATTTTTAGAATGTGACCTCAGTGGGGTCTGATCACGTCTTCCATATTATACTCCCATCATCACCTATGAAAGGTGACATTAAGGGAGTTTCCAACTGTGATTTTCAAAAGGGCCTCATCCTGTATAGGTTTTTCCTACGGTGAGAGGAACATGTGGGACACTGACCATCGAATATATCCTCCCATACTAGAGAAGAATAATTATATCTATCATGATGATGATGATGTAAATGGCCCTAGACATGTAGTGTGGGCTTATCTGGGGATACAATTGTCATTTATTGGTCATGTATTTGATTATCCAATGAATCTATTTGAGGATATTAAGACTCCAGATACTGATATGAAGATATAAATTCCCCCATACTAGTGGGTTGGGGATGATATGAATTCACTATTGATGTCCCCAGGGTCTTATCAAGGGGATGATTACCCTGGAAATGGTGATTGAGATACAAATTCCTATAGAAAAACGGGATGGGGGTTTTCTACAACCACTGCTCAAGTTTCATGAATCCCCTTTGGAAATGATGATTTGATAGGTTAAGTATGTAGAAGATATTTCCATGGCTCAGTGAATCAAGTCTGATCCTGGATTGTAGATATGGATGTTGCTACTGTAGCCCATTGATTCGGCATAGTTGTGATTGCCTAGGATCTGAGTGAAATGGAAAATGATGGTGAGAACCATTGCTCAAATGATGTTTTTCGAGTGATTGAAACATCAGTCTCCGTGTCTAGAATGCACTTATGTTTCATTATGTGTCTCAGTTTGAATTGATATCAGTTTTCTTATTAATATGTTCATGATGTCTGGGCACTATTTAAGTAGGGGAATTCTATTGAACAGACCCATTGGCCTGATCGTTAACCTGTCCCTTGATTTCACCAATGGATATGACATTATAGGATGTAATGTCTAAGGGGTTCTGTTATTCAAGGGGAGAGTCTAAGGGTAATGCTCCATACTATCCCCATCCAAAAATATAATGGATTATGTGGCACGAGATATCAGATTCCAGGAGTTGTGAACCAATGGAAGAAAGTATGTGGAAAATTGGCAATTTGCTTTTTCGATATTAGATCCCATGCCAAGGAGATAGAAGCCAAGCCTAGCTGACAACATAGAATCTAGATGTTCTGAAGGTGAAAAACATTTCTAGGGAAAGGGGGTGTCTATCCTTTATTCACTAATGAGTGGACAACATATTTTTTCACAAATAAGGAATGTTATCCTTTTCTAGCTCATCTAGGATATCATAGCAAGATGAAGTGAGAGGAAAAAAACATGATAGATAGGTTGTTTCTAGAAAAAACTATCCATATGTAAATATAAGCCTCCTCTTCATTAGACTTACATGCCTCCATATAGTTAGACTGTAGAAGACGATTATGAAGTTCACCTACTAAAGAGATAGGAGTACTATTAGAAGTTGATGGGGAACCATATGCAATTGGCCATGATGTTTCATGCACCACTCTATAAAAGGTTTTTAGAGTTTTGAACACCTCTCTATACTGATGAGTCCTAGAAAGAGTATGAATTCCTTTTACATGATAGATATCATCATGGGAAGGTTTAACACTGTGTATATCAGATGTAGAGTCAATAAGATTGATCTCCACACTACCAAGAGGTGGAAAATCGTGGTAGTGAACATTTTTTTTCTTCGAGAGAAGATTCGGCGGACCCTTATGGTGTTGAGAATGTGTCTCGAAATACCTCAAGGACACTGTAATTGAGATTATTATAAATATTAGCCTTGTTTTGCATCATCATTGGAATATTCTAACCATCCTTTTGGGATGGTGTAAGTATATGATCCTTCTGTATGAAGGTTTCTGGAAAATACTAATAATCGTCTGGTGTGATAGAATTATGAACGTGCTGCTAAGAAGCTACTGGAATGTGATGATGAGCTATTTCATTATTGACCAAAATATGAAATTTCCTCGAGGTATGTTCCACTCTAAATTGTTTTTCCTTGGTCTTTATTGGAGTATGAGACATATTTTGAGCCTTTGAAATATGTCACTGGTATTTCTTAGTTGGAATATGAGCATGCCCCATGGAGTTTTCTACTCTCACATGGTGAGCCTCTATTGGATCAGGAATATCATCATAGTTATGAATATGTATTCCCAATGTATATATGTTGATAGTCCTCTATAAGGGGAGAATGGATATGATCCTCTTTCTTTATTCCCTCAGAATGATGTTGGTACAGTCGTTATTCTGTTAAAGTAGGAATATGTTCTCAACTCTCATTTATCTTCCTTGATCTGATGGAATATTACATATAAATTCACTTATAGGAATATGAACCGTCCAAATGCTTGTTCCATTTCCAATTGGTTATCCCCATCTAGAATAGGGATATATGTCTGATCCTGGGCATTTGGATTATGTCTCGCCAATTTAACAATAAGAATATTAGCTTTTCTTGAGGAATGTACCCCTATAACATGTTGACCGGAAACCATAATAGAGATACGATCCCGATCTTAGGTCTTCGAAATATGCCGTTGGGATTTTTCAACAAGAATGTTCCCCTATCCTGAGGCATGTACCTCACTCACCTAGTGAACCCCGGTTGGAATGGATGTATGTTCCTGGTCCGATGCATTGTCCTATATCAAACTATTTTGATAATCCTCCATGATGCGATAAATAAAGTTAGCCTGCTCCGACACTGCCAATTTTTCACAATGATTAATGTGATGAGTTATCCAGGCTGTAGGGATAAGAATATTAACTAGTACCTTTATCTACAACAGTGATGGAATATGAATAGTGAGTTCGTCAGTTGTTGATAAAATACATTGGTATTTTAGAAATATGTGTTCATGGATATAAGCCATCACATTTTATGTCTCGAATATATACTAGAATATATCTTCAATTAATACAGGGATATGATCCCACATCATTCCTCCTTGATAGATAAGGATATGTCAATGGACATCATGCATGGGGGTAGGGATTTGCGCCTCCCCCGTGCCTTCTTCAGGAATATGCCTATATACTTGTTCCAAGAGACCAGATATATGAGCCTTCTTGTTGGACCCTATCAAAATATACTGATAGGAATTGTCAATAGGAGTGGGGATATAATCCCTCTTCTTGATATCTAACACCTTAATCCTCTAATGATCCTTACTTATTTCCCATTCTTGGGCATCTGACGTAGCAGTGTGGCTGATGGTACCCTCATTAAGTGACTATTGGGTAAATATAGGATGATTCTTGTCACGATGGATAATAGGATCCCTCATGGATAGCCCATGAACCAAAAGAGAGATATATTTGGATTCCTAGTCCACCTTCATCATATATAGAAGGTTTCAATTTTGACACTCTGGAGATATGAACCTAATGTGATTGGTTGTAGTGAAAGGGGTTTTTGTCTTAGCTGTAGATTTCTCTTGGTGATGTAGATACACTGGTTCCCATGCATAGATAACTTCATGGGATGATTCCATGATTGGGATTATACCATGCTGGTGGTACTCTAGGATCATCTGGTTTTCCACCCACCATTGGGCTTATTGAGTAGGGGATATCATTATCCAGCCTGAGGGGGTTTCTACCAAAGGTAATTTTCCAGAATGACTACTTGATGAATAAGACATTACCTCGGGTTGGGATACTATCGATGAGAGAAGTGTCTACAATCATTCAGATAATAAGGAACAAGGTAACTGATTCATGTAATACCATAGGCATGAGTTTCTCAATTTGAAATGAATATTTTATGTAATTTTCCCATTTTATGGATCTGGCATTTCATTTCACTTGTAAATATCAATGTGAGATTTAATTATAGGAAACCAAGTTTCAGAGAATTAGTTGTAAGATTCATGCTGGTCTTACTACTTTTTTTGTATGATAGAAAACCAAGTTTCATGATGCATGATTAATAAATAATTTTTTATTTTAGAGTTTCATGCTTGGTATACCATTTTTTTTCTATGGATAATAGGAAAATGGAATGGTCTGATGGATTATAACACAATAGTTTTATCATTGGTGTTATTTTATGTAAGTTTCACCATTTTTATTTCGATAGGGAATAAATGATCAGGGAACATGTCTCGTCTAGTCTTATAGGACATAATAGGGGTTTATTTATTGAAAAATCATCCACATCGAGTACCATTGTCATTATTATTGGAAAATCAAAAGGGTGACCACATCCGTAATAGGCGTTTAGTTTGGGATTTAGACCCAGTGATACTTAGGTACTCATATTAGTCGAGAGGATGGGAGGTCAGGCTCATCCCAACCTTTTGAGGGGAATTTCTACCTACCCCAAGACTGTCTTATATATTTAAGATATGTTTTTGAAACTCATCCTTATATTAATATGAGATCAATTACCATAAAAAATCATCATATGTTAAATATATTATATTAAAAAAGTAATGGATAGAGTCTAATTATTGAATAAATTTGTATATATTTGAGGTTCTTCATCCATTTACCAGTATTGAATAGTTTTTTTTATGTTGAAGTTGTATGTACAAATACATTGGGGTTTTCTACAATGAAAGGTGTCCGTTAATATTTTGAGGAGGGGAATGAGCTATTATCAGACATCCTATGTATCCTGATTTTTAAAATAATAAAAACTAGTATAGTTAATTAAAACCATGAAGTTTAATTTCATGAAAAGATAACATATTTTAAGGCTGTTAGAAGCCAGATATTTAAACACAAGTCTCAAGGAGATATCCTACATATAATAGTTAAGGAAATAATCGTGGTTATCATAATTTGATAATTCAATTGGGAATGGCCTGAAACTGGAAGTCCATATATGGGGGATGTTTATATCATGTCACTAATTTGAGATTACATACTAGGATTTCCGTTGTCGGTGAAGGTTCCTTATTCTGATGAGATGATCATCATGAATTCATAAGCCATATGAGCTATTATCTATGCAAGAAACAAGGTATATTGACTATATAGTCACACTACATATAGATGAAGGGTATTATGTATTACTATTTTCCTTAGGATGTTTGATATGGGGCTCAGACACTGGGGAGGCATCCTATGTATATTGGTTATAGTAGGAATATGAGTTTTTTAGTTCAAATGTTTCTTATCCCATTGGAGGATGAGGTTTTGATCCACCCAAATAAATTAATGGGTTTTGATGGTTGATATTTCAAAGACATAGTGGGTATTATACTAAATTGAATGTCCATTTGAATTTGGGATTGGGCCTTAGGATGGAATCGTACATTTCTTGGTTATAATAAGTATCTGTGTCCCTATAGTTCACCGAATTAGGGATTACAATCTAACATTGATCATATATATGGGGCATGGAAAATCATTCAGTCAGTCGGGGCATACACGCTAAGATTTCCCATGTCCTTTTAATGAATTAAAGTGCAGAATATACGACAATTTTAACCCTATAATCCTACATGAGCTATGATCTACGTGGGTAGCATGTGATAAAAGATGATTTGTCTTATTGTTCATGGATGTGGGACTTATATGTTGTAACTTATCTCGAGTAATTTTAATATAGATTTTGGGACTTTGAGAGGTGTCCAATGTATCATTGTTATTGCATGATTCAGCTTCACCATAGTTCACTTGATTAAGTCTTATAGTTTTAGGTTTCCCAATTGATCAGTGCTTACAAAACACTTTTTCTCTTTCTTTTTTAGAGGCTATTGATGTAAATGATATGATTTCAGTACCACCCAAATCCCATATGATATATACTTAGTGTGATAAATAATGTATAGAAAATAATCAACATCATTGTGTTGATGTGAGACTTATTTTTGGGGAAATTCAATTGAGTGGTTTATATGGAGCTCAATCCATAGAGAGGAATCCTACATTTATTTATTATTGTAGGAATCAGAGTTCTCATAGTTAATATCATCTATTTTATAATATGAGGTTTCCTTACTAATTGGGCCTTACACACTAAGGTTACCCTATTTTTTGGAGCTTACACACTTAGGTTTATCTTTTCTTTGGGGCTTAAAACTAAGGTTTTCCTATTTTCTAGGGATTACATACTGATTTTCACTTGTATTGGTCTTATTATCTACTTGATATGCACTGATTGTTTTCTTGACATTCCTTGGAAATCTATATGATATGTCAGAGAATGTTTTCTTGATATGTCAAAAGGAAATCATATGATCTGGTAGACTTTTCTAAAGGGCTTCACATATCATGGATGGAATGTCTAAGGGTTTGTTTCGATTGAGGCTAACTTGATTGAAATAAATCACAAGACTCATATGGCCATTCCAGAAATCCATCACATGACCTGGATAGATTTTATGGAGAGTGTCCCATGATCTAGCATACATGCCTTCGGTTCATCACGATAGTTGGCTGACACATAGGGGGTGTCGCAGGAGTCAGCATTTCATGTATTACAGGGTGTCTCATTTGTTGGTTGACATGTCTGAAGGGTATTGTGACACCAAAATTCTAGGACGAAGAACCCATAGGGTTCCACAAGAACTGGGTGAAATGTATATAAGGAGTCCTATAACTTGATTTGACATGTCCAAGGGACTTAACATGATGAAACTAATATACAAAAGTAGTTTCTCATGATCTGGAAGATGTGTCATTGTGTTATCTCAGGTCTTGGATAGTTTACATGAACCGCATAAGGGTCATCATTTATGTTCATTAGCTAAAGTATCCCATATTTAGTGTTTGTTCTATCCATCATATTGAGAATGTATTAGATTTGTTTAGTGATATCTTATTTTTAAATCTCATTTGATCTAGTAGGAATATGGGATATCATTCACATGTCCTACCATAAGTCCATCATGTTTTCTATGAGTGACCATGTGAATTTCTCCATGAATGGAGCATGGTCACTCAAGTTGGTCACTGATATATTACCTAAAGAAATACTTTCCAGTCACGAGATCAACCACTTCTAGAAATCCTCTATAGAACTGGTGTGTCTGAATGTCAAAAATCCATTTTGTCTATGAGTCAAGAGGTCATGTGTCAAAACCATTTTCATGTTGGGTAGGGGAATTTATAGGAATCACCACCACAATTTTTCACCGATTTGTGCGGTGTATCATGTACGAATCTTGGCTTGAGTCTTCGAAGGGCTCTAGTGCCACACATCTTCACGAGTCTCTTATGTGGACCACAAATGGGTGAATCACCTAATTTTTAGTGACCGTGAGTCCCTCTTGTCAATGCCTCATTTATAGGATTATCAACAATTAATGAGGACATGTTGACCCATTTTGGTATGTCCAAGGACATACATATTTTCATATTGAAATTTTCAAGGGCCTTCACAAGATCCATATTTTTTAGAATCGGATTTATATAATATCATGTGAATTTTTCACGAGTCTTTCAAGTTAATGTCATGAAAATCCATGGCATATCTCATGGGTTTTACAACCATGAGTGCTTCCGCATCCTTCCCTTTTATTTCCATTGTTTTATGTGAAAAATGTTTGGAGTCATGAAAGAATTCCTTGTAATGTCATGGACACTTACTTTATTGTTTTTGTGATGTGTCACATGACCAAGAAGGTCCTATTAGATATATGAAATAATTTTAAGTAAAACCTCATTTTTTGTTCCATGGGAAGACAAAACGTAAGAACATTGTTTCTTGGATATACCTGAGGCTTTCTGCACAACAAGGATAACATGTCCTAGGGCTTTCACAAGATGAGGAAGTCATGTCAACAGGGACTCGTGATGTATTTATGATCGATGGGTGTGCATCCTATGATATTCCATAACCACATAAGGCTTCATCTCCTCCCCATTGTTCATATTATTTTATTCCAAAAATACATGGAGGTCTTGCGAGGTTGTCAAAATGTTGTCAAGGATAACTAGCCTTACAATTTTTTTGCATCACATCACACTTATGATCTCAAGAGGCCTCCAACATTTAGGCATTTTACCCTATTTCCATTGAATTTTGGATGGGTTGTCAAGAAGATTCTAATGATGAATTGTGTCACATGGGGGTTCTTATTTGGCTGTCACCACACAACCACTGGTTTTTTTGAAGCGCCATCTCTAGAGAATTAGGAATTTTCAATAGGGTTTCATGGGATCTTCTGGAGGCTATGTTCTACGTGTGGATTCGTCTGGTGAACATATAATGGGTAAACTATTGAAATTTTCTTAAACTCTCTTGGAATACATAGGTCATTCTGAAATTCTTCATCATAGGTTTTGAGGGGAAAATAATACCCTGATTACAGTTTACTTACTTTTTGAATATGTAGACGCTCATTTGGTTGGCATCAACAAATATGGTTAGAATTTATTAAGGATTATGACTACTCAATACATTACCACCATAAGAAACCAAACATGATAGCTGACACCTAGAGTCAAAAGGATCATGCCAGCTTATACATGATGTAGATGAAAAAAAGATGAAATATTTATGAATTTTCAAATGATGGATCTAGAAATTTTGAAAAATAGAGATATGTTTTATCATACTCAATTGAACATTATAAAATATATCTATGTAAATAGTAATGAGGATAAAAATGTGGATCTAGAGCTGAGAAGATGGTGAGCAATGTTCCTCAGTTTAACATTGATTGGGGGGAAATGATAAGGTTTGGGAACCATGTGTGAGTTTGATAAATCACATTTTTATTGAATATTTTATTTATAATAAATGATAAAATTTCCACACATTGTGTTAAATATTTTTATTTATAAAATATTTGGGATTAGATCATTCATTTAAAAATTAAATGGAAATTCCAGTTTTACCTTTTGTATTTTACTATAGCATTCTAGAGATAAATATTTTAATATTTTTTATTTGAAATTTAAATTATGTAACTGTGTTCTTGAATTAATTGGATAAAACCATTGTTCGGAATATTGGAGCTAAATCTTTCATTTTGTTGGACTAAATAGACCTTGAAGAAAAAATGTGCTGGAATCACCAGATTGGACATCCGTTTTGTATTTGGGCCATAACGTCTTCATCCATGATTTGATTAGGCCCAAATTTTGAGAAAATATCTCCAAACAAAATTTTCACAAATCATTATTTGGGAATAACATCTGATTCCCATGTTTCAGATGGAAAATGGGCTGTGCAATTTGGCTTAAAATATATGGTTGACATTCCCCATTCACACTTGGATCCTATTTAAAACTAGACTCCCCTCCACTCTATAAATTTGTGTTTTTATCATGTGGTGGGGTTGGTATATGAATTATGATATTTAGGGCATATTTTAATTTGTTTCACTCAAATTATCCAACCATTGTAAGAGGGTAATCCTTTTGAAGCAGGGATCCCCTCATCAAAGCCTTATTATCTTCTTTATGTTTTAATATTTGCATTTTTGTAATTAAATTATTTGTTCTTATTTTGTTTCTTATATTTTTTCTATTTCTTTTCAATTATATTCTTCTTTACTTATCATATTTTGGTTTTAATCAACAGTGGAGATGATATTGGGTTTTACCCTTTCAATCATCTCCTTATGCAAAACGTCTCCTCGGTGACCACACTGCCCATGAAAGAGTTGTTTTCTTTGTGATCGATCTATCTTATACCCTCTTCATTTAATTATTTTGAATCATTGAGCTAATTTAATTCACTTAATATGATCCATGAATTTAGTTTTTAAAATTTTAGAAACTATGAAAGAAATTGAACAATTAACACAAAAACACACGAGGTCGAGTATTGTGTGAATTGTGAGAGATTGATCTTAATCGGTAATATAAGACCACATGGGATAAATTTTTAGAGTTCAAATATAATCAATAAACACAATTAAAACTCATTTTTTAGAATGGATATCTCCATAATTTACCACTGACCATAATCTATCCTTATAAATTCAATCAAATAAGGGTGTTATGATATCATGTTTCTAAGATAACCTAGTATTTAATTCACTTCGTCTATGTGGTAAAGTTAATTATCGTAGGATTCAAGGGTTAACATGTTTGAGGATCATAATTAAATGGAAATTAATTTAAATGATAATGATAAATAATTGAGTGAACATGTGTAGTTATATCGATTACACCTTTTTACTATTTACTAAGAAAAAATCTTCTTGTTGTGTTATTTTAATCGAACTTCAATTCAAAAATAAAAACAAAAAAAATCTTCTACCTGAAAACATCCTATATATTTATAAACAATAGACAAACTGCATCATTTTAATTAATATTATTATTTACTTTTATTTTATTTAAAAAATACCTTTAATATGTTATTAAATTTACTTCCTTCTTTGAGAGACAACCTTGGTCAGTTACTCTACTGCACCAAAGTACCCAACAATCACATATCATTTGAAAGCGCCGAAAACAACATCTTTAAAATTGGATCCATTTCTTGGGAGGAAAGTTTTTATTTCATCCATTTATAGGTATTTATTTTATTTTACATTTTATTCTCTTCTTCCCTTCTTTCTTCCATCTTTACCCAATCTGAATTATTCTTATTATTTTGTTTTTTCTTCCACTTATTTTCCAACAATCAACTCAAACTTCTCATATTTTATTTCATTATAATCCAATTTTATTCTTTTCAGTTTTATTTTATTTATGAAACGATATAATCCAAAAGATCTTTTATATCTTGATCATGCGATTGAACATAGCCTTCAGGATCAAATAAGACATTCTTAGTCTACGAGATGTTTCAACATTCAACCAGTTGAAAAAATCCTCCACTCTCAAAACATTGAAATTGGAAGAAATTAAAAATAAACCATAAAATAATAACCAATGGCTGAAAATAATGGAATTTAACTTAATATATCCATTTGAAAATTGGATTCACATGATATTAATTATAAACCAAATTGCATTACATATCCAAATCTCGAATAAGACTTTGAACTGAAATATGTTTTGATTCACCTTCATCCAAAATTTCATAGCCTCTCTAGTGAGGATCCAAAAAAACCCCTTAATGAATTAATGTGGTTTTCTCATCCCTGAAACCATGAAATGTATCTGAAGATCAAATCAATCTAAGAGCATTCTTGTTTTCACTTGATGGAGGTGCAAAAGACTGGATGCATTATTTACAACATGAAGATGTAACTTGTTGGAACCATTTGAAATGTATTTTCATGGAGAGATTTTTTCCAGAATCGAGGACCACATACCTTTGAAAGGAGATATCGAGGTTTATGAAATCCCATGGGGAGTCAATGTATGATTACTAGGAGTGATTCAAGATGTTGTGTGCAAGATTCCCACATCACAAAATCAGTGAGAAACTCCTCATCCAATACTTCTATGAAGGACTCACACATATGGATGGAATCATGGTGGATGTCATGGCTAGAAGAGTGTTAGTGGACATGGCACTAGTATCTAAAAATGAATTGATTGAAAAATGGCCCCAAACTCTCAACAATTTAGTGATCGATGTACACTTAATGTTCAAGGAGTACATCAGTTAAGTAATTCTTCTCTTGAAAGTAATTTGATTGATACTATGTTATAAGAATTGACCACTATGGTGAGGACGATTGAATTGGATCAAAAAACATCCCATCCCACTCCTATGAGGCCATGTGGCATTTTCAATGAAAGAGAAAACTCAGCTGAATGTTTCCCCTAGTTACAAGAGTTAAAGGATTGTGCAGTGTCATTCCTTGGGAGACCATATGAGCAACAATAACTACCACATCCCCAAAAGAAATATGATTCGTTTTCACCATCATATAACCAATGATGGAAGGATAAATTTTACAAGAGGTATGGCTCTGTACAACAACCAAGGCCCCCTATTCAACAAAATGTCAAACAACATCCACCTTACCAATGGGGATTCTCACAACTACAAAGGATATTTGAAAGTCAATAATCAACAAGTAAACAATAATAGAATACCCAAACCATGGTAGATTATAACTAATGATAATTTTAAATAAATAGTTATTAATCAATATATTTAGTTGAATATTCAAGGTTCAGAGTTGAGGGAGTTGAAAAAATAGACGAGTCAGATATCCACTACCCTCTATAAATTGTTAAGTAAGAATTTTGGAATTATACCTTCTAAACCTACCCCAAATATCAAGGGGAATGTATGTTCCATCACATTGACATGTGGGAATCAAAAAAGTTATGCTTCTCCACCTACCATTCCACCAGGATTCACCTCAACTCTGGAGAAGCCTCATTCCATACCAACTGAAGAGAAACCAAAGTAGAAAGTAAAAGGTAAGAAAAAATATTGATGATGTTCCTCCTAAACCCCGTCCCTTTCCAAACAGGGTTTTAAAAACCAAGAATATGGTAGATGAGGCAATGAAAAAAGTGTTTTTGGTGACATTCAAGCATGTGGAGATGAACATCCCTCTACTTGAATCCATCAAAAAAATCCCAAGGTATGTTAAATCCTTCAAGGAACATTGTACCAATAGAAGAGGGCTCAAGGGAAATTAGGGGATCAATCTTAGAAGGAATATGCCAGTACTCATTACACAAACTCTAGCAATTTAAACAAATTGAAAGGATCCAAGGATATTCACCATCCCATGCACCATAGGGGAGTTACACGTTTCTAATAATCTTTGGGATTTAGGAGCTTTCATAAATGTAATGCCTCAATATTTATTATATTCTTTATATGTTGGTGAGTTAAAACCGATGAGAGTAGTGGTGTAGTTGGTGAATTGAGCTACAATATATCCAGCGGGTGTCTTTGATGATGTACTTGTTCGGGTAAGATACATTATCTTCCCAGCAGATTTCTACATGCTTAACATAGAGGGCGGTCAGGTAATTTCTCATGCTCCCATTATCATAGTTTGGACATTCCTCAAAACGATAGAAACTATCATAAATGTCAATGAGGGTACACTTTCCATTGATTATGGAGATCAAGTTGTGGTATTTAATGTTAGGGACTCCATGATGTACTGATCAGTGGACCATTCTTCTTTTGTTATCACCCATTTTGAATCCCCAAGTAAAAACCCAATGGAATTTTATTTCCCAAATCTATGGGAGATTATGAGCATTGGTTCTAGTTTGATGTCTAAGAGTACTTCCAGATCTATTTCAAATGCAAAATACCCCCTTAGAATTGATTTTGAAATGGACTCATATTCTTATTTTGATCATTAAAACTTTAATTATGATAGGGATGTTGAGTATGCTGATGTATTTAAATGTTTATTCTTTTATTTTGATGATGTATATTTTGATACTAATGTTCATTGTGAAAATATTTCAGTTCCATCAACTTCTTCATCTACACATTACCCCATTAATTGGAACTCAATCCATTCCAAACTAATCTCAAATACTCATACATGTTACGTGGTGAGAGATTACCAGTTATAATTGCTAATAATCATCCGTTTGAACATGATGAAAAGATTTTGAATATTTTGAGGAAGAACATCAGGACAATTGGGTGGACCTTGGCTGACATATTAGTTATTAGCCCCTCAATCTACACTAATAGGATTATTTTAAAGGATGGTGCTAAACTGGTTAGGAATCAACAAAAAAGACTCAATCCAACCCTTCTGGATGTTGTTAAAAAATAGGTTGAAAAATTGCTCGAGGTATGTATAATCTATCAAATTTTAGATTCTTAGAGGGTGAGTCCTATTATGATTGTGCCTAAGAAAACTGGTGTTCTTATTTTTAAAAATGAGAAGGATGAGATAATTACAATGAGGGTAAAAACAGTTGGTGTGTCTGTATTGATTATAGGAAACTAAATCAATCTACTCACAAGGACCATTTCCCCCTATCATTTATTGATCATATTCTTGAGAGACTAGCTTGGAAGATACATTATAATTTCAGGGATGGAGTTTTTGTATATTTTTAGGTTCCTACTTCTATAGAGGATCAAGATAAGACAACATTCACTTTTCCATTTAGTACGTTTGCCTACCGGTGGATGCCATTTAGACTTTATAATGCCCCAGGTACCTTCTAGAGATGCATAGTGAGTATTTTCTGTTGATTTTATTGAGACCTTCATGGAGGTATTTATGGATGATTTTACAGTTATTGGGTCATAATTTGATTATTTTATTTCATGTTTGGGAGAGGTTTTGAATCATTTTATTGAGAAGAATCTGGTCTTGAACATTGAAAAGTGTCATTTTATGGTAGAGAATGGTATTGTCTTAGAGCTTGTAGTGTCAAAACCAAGGATAGAGGATGATAGATCTATGGTAGATATTATTTCATCCCTACCCTATCCATCAATTTTGTGTGATTTTAGATCATTCCTGTAACACCCCAAGCATCCACGATACTTTTCTCTTCGAATAATGCAATAGCTTGCATTGTACGCAACTTCGAGATTCTAACTTACCGCAACCAACCAAACTAGCCGTTAAAAATAGTAATACTCACTTTTTAAGTTTATATATATTTTATCTTTCAAAATATACTTCATTTTTGGATTCAGAATATCAAAATTAGCTTTGGGTTATTTTTTGGTATTTTTCTAAAAACATTGAATTTTTGATGAATAGTTAATAAAAAAATGCATTATTGGTTAAAATGAATTTTTATTTAAATAATTTTTAATTTTATATTAATTTATTTTAGGTCAAAATAGATACATGATACCTATATATGTTTAACATAATTCATTGGAGTCATTTTATAATAATTTTAGATATATAAAATTTTATCGAACCTTTTACCGACTTTTACCCACCTCCTAGGAGAATTTACAAGTTTGTATAATACATAATTGTACCGCTTCAGTGAGTTGAATTTAAAAAATTCGAGGGGAACATTTAATATCATTAAGTAAATTTGGTTCAATAAGATGAAATTAATTTTTGGTGAATATTAACTTTTCACATTTATTTTCCACGGTTAGAAGTGAATTGGGTAATTATGGATAAAAATGATATCATAATTACCATAAAACATGTCCCAATTTGATTGGATAAGTATAACTCAAGCAAAAAATCCTTAGGAATAAAATATGATCCTCTTTGGTCCACTTGTATTAGATTAAGACATTTATTAATATTTTATTTAATGATATGTTAAAACTGTTAACTTCCATGTATAATAACTAAACCATTTTTAATATAGGGTTACACACAATAAAAATTCGACTATAAAGATTCATTAGAAACATAAAAATATTTCCTATATAATGTTATTTTATTTATAATTTTTTGACATGAAATAATTTAATTTATTTATTACACAATGATGATGTAGTTGTTACCTTATTAATGAAATATTAAAATAGTTGATATTATAAATATACAAATAACTGTAAATTGAGATTTATAATGAATTACAGTAATTTTATAGGTTAATGTGACATTTTATAGTTGTTTAAATAAATTTTATTCATAGTGATAATGTTTTTATGGCTTTCAAAAAATTTAAATCCTAAATAGTGTCAAAATTGAAATAATTGAGTTTTTAAAACAAATATTATATTATTAATTGATATAATAATCATTAAAATCTATGGTTTGGACAAAGGACATAGATAAGGTTATATATATATTAATAATGAACCACATGGGGTTATCTTGGCTTTTTATATTAGTTTATTAACCATATATTATAAAAATACAATGAGACGTGGTAAATGTAAAAACTATTTAACTAAGAGTTAAATCTAAACGATATAGTTAATATGATGACCTAATACTATCTAAAACATCTCGGTTGAGAGGTTTTTGACTCATCCCCACCTTATAATTTAAATAATTCATTTTTGAGCCATTAGAATCCGAAAATAAATATATTATAAAATTATATTTCATGTTTTTATTAAAGTCACCCTCACCTATCATATAAAACGTATCTTGATCTTATCATAATTTCACACATAAAAAGATTTTGGCTCGCCCAAACCCTACACCAATATCCCCCCAACATTCCTCCCTTCATTCTAGAGGCCTTAATTTGGTCAAAATCCCAACCAAGGATCCCTTTTGATCAAATAAAAAGGAAGAACCTGAAGAAGAGGTAAATATTTTCTCACCTCTTTCAAGTTCTTTTCTGCTTCAACTTCTTCTTTCTTTGTTGATTCCATTATAAAATAATAAATCTAGTATCTTATATATACTATGATGTTATTATTAAAATTTTACAACCATGTTCATTATTCTATCCATTCTATGAATGACAAAGTCACCATACGTGCGTACGCACGGATTACCATCTCCACCTCATGGTGTAGTTTGTTATTCAAACATTTCATTATTTGAATGGGTATAATAATGAGTATAACATGTGTAAATAATAAATATAACATGTTAATGAATTTTTATATATGATATACCATCCAATTACATATCATTCCACCATCAATATAATTATATTGTTGCTTGTGCGTACATACAGATTACCGTCTCCACGAACGCGATAAGATGCATTCCGCATCATAATCATTCAAGAATAATTTTCATTTTATGATTAAAAACAATGTTTATAAACATAATATAATTCTGTATATGAATCAAATACATCATATTTATAACAAACATGGCTAACGTAACCAAGCATATATAGGAAAATAAATCAGTTAACACCCGAAACGATGATACTACTAAAATATTATTAACAAAGCAATATTATAAGATCAAATATCACATTATATATATATATATATATTTATTTATTTTATAATCTAATAAAATTGTTTTTACTATTATATAGTATGTTAACATACCACTGAATAATGAAAAGTACAAGTAAAGGGTTAATTTCACAATCTCTTTATTATCCTAGGTTGTTTTTATATAAGTAACTACTGGGACCTCTTTATCATCCACATCCATGTTTTCTTAAAAATGTATTTCAAAACATTTTTACTATTTACTAGAGAATTGGTTAAAGTCATTTATACCCTAATTGTACCTTATATGTTTTGAAAGGAATCTTTCCGTCATTTTCCAAACAAGGTACTTTATGACCTTTTTGATAAAATTAATGTAAGAATGTTTTTTAAACTTATATGGTGAGTGCAGATATTTTCTGCCGTTATAACATTGTCGAAGCTTCCCTTACAAGCTTATAAGAATATTATCAAAATAAATGTTTTCAATTATAATTATATGACTTTTAAATGATATAAAAATAGAAAGATATATTTCTCTATAAAATGTTTTGATTTCATCAGTTTCAATATAATTTTGATGGATTTTAAGGTGGTTTGAAGTTGATTTACTATGATAAAATTCATCCCTATTGTATTGAAGGTTTTGTGATATGTTTGACTATGGATGTGTTATTCTTATACCATTCATGGTTTATGGATAAAGTATTAACATTTCCTATGATAGTTTTAATACAATTGTTTATGTTATGTTTAAACCTTTTCATATAAGGAATGAATTGGAATTAGTAAGTGATGGGTGGATCCTGGTATAGCTCCTCAATGCATCGGTAGGTCTCATGAGACTAACTTGTGTCTTGGCACTAGTCCTTGACAAAATCTTATTTTTAGTCATGGCACAAGGCCTTGACTAGGTGGTTATGAAGTCTGACATTATGCATTCCATCATTATGAACGTGGCTATTGATATTTCATGTGATTATTGGACTAGTAGAATATCCATGAGAATAAGTAAATTTCATTATTTGATTTTATATTTTCCATATTATGCTGAAGTTTATGTTTAAAAGGCTTTTGTTTTAGTCTAATACATTACCATAAATGTTTATAATTATTTATGAATGTTTCTGCTATATTGTTATCCTTATTGAGCATATGAGATCACCCCTTTATATGATTTATTTTTACCAGGATGTGAAGATGTATTTTATGGTTGACATCTAGGGATAGGATAAGGATATAAGTGTTTTCAAAAGGGTGCAAAATGTTGTTGATGTTTCTATTTCAAGATGTAATGTAAAACTTATTAATATATCTAATACTTCCAAGGATACTAAACTGATCGGTCTTTTAGGACATGATTCTTTATATCATGCCAATGATATGAAATAATGCATCGAATCTAGGTAACTGGGGTCAGGGAATTACAGTTGGTATCAGAGTAAGTTTAGTACAAACCATGGAAACTAGATTTTGAAAATCTCTGATTAGGGAACAATACCCTAAGATAGACTTTGAGGATTAGTATAGAAGAACTTCCTAGAATGTTGGTTCTGTAGAGATATTTTGAGTTTTCCCAGCAATACATCCCTCTCAGGATACAAGTAGTTAGAGGTAGCTCTGACATAGATGTACCTTGTGGTATAACCCGAAAACACCGCATTGAGCTAGACTCGAACGTGAACTGGTGCACGACAATGAGCCTTACTGCACTCTTGGTTACGTCACTCTCGGGGGATATGATTAGGATAAATCTCATTTTATTTACAACCCATTATGAAGGATTTATGAGTATATACTTCCTCAAAGAATTTTTTTTATGTTTATGGATTATATCCATAAACTATTAAATTTATGTTAAGTGTTTTATAAGTTTAGAATGATGTATTTTGATTCAGAAACTAATCTAGTGTATGCCACTATTTATAAATGGAGCTTAGTGGAAGGAATCAAAACTATATTAACACACGTAATCCATGTTGGGATTACCCTCCTACTCAAGATAATTATTTTGGAGATGGTGATGCAACTGGTGCTGATCAGCTTATCAGTATAATTGGACAACTCACTCAGGTTATGAATAATAACGATACTCGTATGGAGCACCCTGATCCACAATGTGAAGGATCAATGTTAGACCTCTTCATGAGGAAGAAACCACCATTATTTAATGGGAGTACAAATAAATTAGTATCTAATCAATGAATAAGTTCCATATAAAAAATATTTCACGCTTTGGGGATTTGCGAAAGGGAAAAAGTTGGAATGGCAGTTTATCGCCTCACAAGGGATACAGATCAATGTTGGTCATTGATTAAAAACAAAAAGTAAGATGATAAAGTATCAAATATTCAATGGAGGGAGTTTAAAAAGACTTTCGTAGAAAAATACTTTCCTCATGACCATCGAGTGGATTTGGAAAGGCAATTTTTGCGTCTAATGAAAAAAGAGGATGAGAATGTCCAAAAATATGAGGCAGAGTAAGATTGATTGATTCATTGATGGAATAAAACCATTTCTCTGGCGATAATTAGTCTCACAATCCTTCTTATCATATGAAGAAGTTATCTCATGTGAAATCAAGATAGAAAAACAATTCTATATGTATTAATACTTCAATGTAAATCAAGAGAAGAAGAGATATATTAAACATTATGGAAATGGAAATAACGGTATGTCGGGAAAAGTTGAATATCCATCTTGTGGTAAATCTGAGAAGAAACACCTCGATACTTTCCTGAAGGGGATGAGAGTCTACTACAAGTGTGGTGAAAAATTCCACCAAGATCCTGATTTCAAGGCGAAGAAAGAGATTGTTTAATGATAAAATTGAATTGAAAAGGGGAATTATGAAATTGAATGTACTAAAAGCCAAGTGAAATTATCTTATAAAAGGAAAAGGGTTCCAGACCAAGCTAATGCGATCACAAAAACTGAGGTTGAAGCTCTTAAAGACGTGGTGGTAGGTAATTCAATGGTTTCTTCAAGTTTATCCAATTATTTATTTGACCCTGGATCATCACATTGTTTCTTATCATCCTAGTCTGATATGAAAATTAGATATTTTCAATTTGACTTAACATGGGAGTTGTCAATAAAAACACCTTAGGAAGTATCATCATAACAATATTTTGTGAATCCTTTCCAATTAGGGAATATAGATGTTCTTTATCTGCTGATCTCATCGTCATACCCATTATCGAATTTGATATAATTCTCAGAATAGATTGGATTTCAGACCCTGATGTGAATATTTATTGTCAGAAAAGGAGGATACTATTTTAAATGATGATAAGGTGTACCATAACATTATAGAAGAAACATCACCACTAGATTCTTATCTAGATCCACCTCCATTAGCTCTATTAAATTCAATTATTAGTGAGGATAATAATTAAATAATTATTTGAAAGGAAACGAATGTTCTAATAGAGGACATACCTATTGGGAAAAAATATTTTGATGTGTTTCTAGAGGATTTACATGGACATCCTCAAAAATGAGAAATTAAGTTTTCCATTGATTTAATTTCTAGTTCAAGGACCATATCAAAGGCCCCTTATAGAATGGCCACTGTGGAATTAGTGGAACTAAAGAAACAACTAGAGTAATTGAGTAATAAGTGATTTACGCACCCTAGTGTTTCTCCATGGGGAACCTCTATCCTTTTTGTTAAGAAGAAAGACAGATATATGAGGTTGTGCATTGACTACATGGAGAACAATGCTATAACAATAAAGAAAAAGTATCCCCTACCACGCATTGATGATTTATTCAACCAACTTCATAGAGCTCAATATTTTTCAATGATTGAACTTCTATATGGATACCATCAGTTGTGTGTGAATATTGAAGACATTTTGAAAAGAAAATTTGAACCAGGTACAGGCATTACGAGTTTACAGTAATGCATTTTGTGCTGACTAATGCACCCTCTGTTTTCATGGATCTAATTAACATAATTTTCTAGGAATATCTTGACGACTTTGTAGTGGTATATATTGATTATATCTTGGTATAATAAAAAAGATAAATAAGGTCAAGAAAATAACTTTCGCATTATCCTAAAGACTCTTAGAAGAAATGAATTAATTTGGGATGTTTAGCAAGTTTGAATTCTGGGTTCAGGAGAATTATTTTATGGGACATATTGTCTCTATGGATGGAATCTCTATTGGTCATTCTAAGACAAAGGCAATCCAAGAATGGAGAACACCAATGAGTATAACTGAGGTACACAGTTTTATTGGTTTAGTAGGTTATTATCGGCGTTTTGCTTAGAATTTTGCCTAATTGGAAAACCCATTAACCAAGATCACAAGTAAAGGGGTTAAATTTGTTTGAAAAAAAAGTGTGTGAAGAATTTTTTGAAGAACTGAAGAGAAGATTTGTTATTTCTCTTATCTTGAATCTACCATCGGGGAATGATCAGTTTGTTATTTATAGAGATTATTCAAAGAAATGACATGGTTGTGTCCTTATACATAATGATAGAGTTATTGCCTATGCTTAAAGGAAGCTAAAAATTCATGATCAAAACTATCCCACACATGATCTGGAGTTATCAGTTTTAATATTTGATTTGAAGATATAGAGACACAATCTATATGGAGAAAATGTGAGATTTATACCGATCATAAGAGTTTGATGTATATTCTCTCACAAAAAGAACGGAACATGATGCAAATGAGATGTCTTGAACTACTCAAGGATTACGATTGCACTATACACTACCACATGGGGAAGGAAAATATGGTGGTAGATGCATTGAGCAGAAAGGATCATGGAGTTTTAAACCAGATGAGAGATGAAAAGATCCTATTTTCATGGATCTAGTAAAGATATATATGGGAATAACAATGGAAGGTGAAACAACAATTATTTTTCAAATGGTTTCCAAACCATCTTTACTATAATGGATAAAAAGTTCTCATACTGATGATGAGAAATTTTAAAAGAAAATTAAACTTGTGAATGATGAGAGATTGATCGACTTCATTTATAAAGATGGATTTTTGATATTTGGGAAATGACTTTGTGTTCCTGATATAGCTGATCTAAAAAGAGAATTGTTAGATAATGCTCATAGCTCCAATTTCACTATACACCCTGGTAGCACTAAGATGTATAGAGATTTTATATAACATTTTTGGTGGGACAACATGAAGAGAGAGATTGCTGATTTGGTGTTGAGATGTATGGTTTTTCACCAAGTGAAAGTTGGAAGGCCACAACCCAGAGGATTCATACAACCTCTTCCCATACATGAGTGGAAATGGGATAATATTATAATGGACTTCATCATGGGGATACTAAAGACTCATAGAAATAATGATGCAATATGGGTCATTATTGATCATCTTACTAAGTCAGCACATTTTCATGCTATAAGAGAAGATTTACTACTTGAAATTATGACAAGACTATATATTAATGAAGTTGTATGACTTCATGGAGTAACCCTATCGATTGTTTCATATTGTGATCCCAATTTTTCATTAAAATTATCAAAAAATATTTAGAAGGCCCATGATACTGAAATTCATTTGAGAACTTCCAACCAACCTCAAACTGATGGACAATCAGAACGGAATATTCAATCCTTAGAAGACATGTTGATATCTTGCTCACTTGACTTTCAAGGTATGTGGGATCAATATTTACCTCTTTTAAAAGTTTCCTATAATAATAGCTTCAATTCCAGTATTCAGATTGCACCATATGAAGCATTATATGGAAAGAGATGTTGCAAACCAAATTGTTGGGATGATATTGGTGAAAGAAAACTTGTAGGCCCAGAACATGTTGGGGAAAGAATGGAAAAGGATAAAGTTATCCAAACACACATCAAAGCATCTCAAAGTAGGCAAAAGATCTGTGCTGATAACTGAAGAATGGATTTGGAATTTTAGGTAGGAGATCATGTTTTCTTGAAGGTATCTCCATTGAAGGGTGTTATACGTTCTGGTAAGAAAGGTAAATTGAGTCGCATGTACATCGGACCTTTCAAAATTCTAGAATGAAATGGAGCTATAGCTTATCATTTGGCAATGTCTCTGAGTCTCACCAAAGTTCATGATGTGTTCCACATATCACTATTGAGAAAATAAATGCTAGAACCCACACATGTTCACACCTATGTGGAAATTAAATTGAAACATGATCTTCTTTATTGCGAAGAGCCTGTCAAAATTCATGATATAAGAGAACAAGTGTTGCGAAACCAGAAGACTCATCTGGTTAAAGTTTTTTAGAGAAACCATACGATGGAAGGGGAAACAAGGGAACCAGAAGAACTTATGATGAAGAACCATCCAAATCTTTTTCGGCAGTAGTATGATAGAAATTTCAAGGATGAAATTATTTGAATGAGGGAATAATGTAACACCCCAATATTCAACGATACGTTTTCCTCTGAATAATGCAATAGCTTGCATTGTACGCATCTTCAAGATTCTTAAACTCCACGACCAATCAAACTAGCCGTTATGAATAGTAATACCCACTTTTTTAAATTTTATAAATTTTATCTTCCAAAATGGACATCATTTTTGGATTCGGAATATCAAAATTATCTTAGGGTGAATTTTTATTATTTTTTTGAAAACATTCAATTTTTGATGAATAGTAAAAAACACTACGTTATAGGTTAAAAACGATTTTTTTTACATAATTAGTTATTTTATTTTAATTTGATTTAGGTCCAAATATATACATAATACCTATATATGTTCAATTCAATTCATTGGTGTCATTTTATAATATGTTTAGATATATAAAATTTTATGGAAATTTTTACTGTCTTTTACCCACCTCCTATGAGCATTTGAAAATTTATATAAAACATAATTTTACTATTTTTTTGAGTTGAATTTCAAAAATAAGAGACATAGTTAATATCAGTGTGTAAAATTTGGTTCAATAAGTTGAAAATAATTTTTGTTGAATAGTAACTTTTGAGTTTTATTTACCATGGTTAAAAGGAAATATGGTAATTAAGGCCAAAAATGATATCATAATTACCCTAACACATGTCTTGATTTTATTGGATAAGTATAATTCGAGACAAACAACCATATGAATAAAATATTATCCACTTTGGTCCACTTGGATTGGATTAGTTCATTTATTATTATTTTATTTAAAGAAGAGTTAAAAGATTTAAATTCGATGTTTAATAACTAAACCATTTTCAATATAGGGTAACACACAATATAAAATAGACTATATAATTTAATTATAAATATAAAAATATTTCCTGCATAAAGTTATTTTATTTATAATTTTTATACATTAAATAATTTAATTTATTTATGTCACAATGATGATGTAGTAATTACCTTATTAACAAAATATTAAAATAGTTGATATTATAAATATCCAAATAAATGTTAATTGAGACATCTGATAAATTCCAATAATTTTATAAGTTAAAATGACATGTTAGGATTGGTCAAATAAATTTTATTTGATGTGTTAATGTTTTTATGGCTTTTAAAAAATCATATACTAAATAATGTCAAAATTGACATAATTGAGTTTTTGAAACAAATATTAAATTATTAATTGATATAATATTCATAAAAATCACTGGTTCATCCAAATGAATTATATAATGTTATATATATTAATAATTATCGACATGGTGTTCTCTTGGCTTGTTATAGTATGTTTATTAACCATATAATATAAAAATATAAAGAGACATGGTAAATGTCAAACTATTTAACTAAGAGTTAAATCTAAAAGATATGGTTAATATGATGACCTAAAAATTTTTAAAACCTATTGGTTAATAGTTTTTTGACCCATCCCCAACTATGAATATATATAATTCATTTTGGTTCCATTATAAATCAAAATTATTTTATTATAAAATATCATTTCATGCTTTTCCTAAAGTGACCCTCACCTCTCTAATACAAGATAACTTTCCATTATCTTATTTCACACATCCAAAGCCTTTTGGATCAGCCAAACCCGGCCCAAATATCCTCCCAACATTCCTTCATTCATATTAGAGGCCTTAATCTGGTCAGAAAGCCAACCTAAAGTGCCTTTTTGATCAAATCAAAAGGAAGAACCCGAAGAATAGGAAAATATTTCATGATCACTTTCAAGTTCTTTTCTACCTACACTTCCCCTTTATTTGTTGTTTCCATTCTAAAATAAAAACTCCAGTATATTTTATACACTATTATGTTATTATAATAATGGTGCAACCATATTCATTATTCTATCCATCCTGTAAATGACATGCCACCATACGTGCATACGCATTGATTACCGTCTCCGCATCATGGTATAGTTTGTTATTCAAACACTTCATTATTTGGATGGTTATAATAATGAGTAAAATTGATGTAAATAATAAATATAACATGTTAATGGTTCTTTATATATGTTATAACATCAAATTACATAGTATTTCACCAACAATGTAATGGTATTATTTCTCATGCACACGAACAGATTACCGTCCCCACGAACGCGATAAGATTCAATCCTCATCGTAGTCATTCAATAATGAATTTCATTTTATGATTAAAAATAATTATTGTGAATATAATATCATTCTGTATATGAATCAAATACTTCATTTCCATAAAAAACATGGCTTACGTAACCATGAAAATAAAGGAAAACAGATCAATTAACACCCGAAACGATGATACTACAAAAATATTATTAACAAAAAAATTATAAGATCATATATGATATCATATTTATGTATATAGTTAATTTATAAATTAATGAAAATGTTTTAATTATTATATAAGAGGTTAAAATACCATCAACTAAGGAAATTTACAAGGTAAGGGTTAATTTCACAATATCTTTATTATCTGAGGCTATTTTTACGTAAGTATCTACTGGGACCTCTTTATCATCCCTATGGGTTTTCGTAAAAATGTATTTCAAAACATTTTTACTATTTAATAGAAAATGGGTTAGTCATTTATATACTTATTTTACCTTATATGTTTTGAAAGGAATATTTCAGTCGTTTTCCAAACAAGGTACTATATGACCTTTTTGACAAAATTAAGGAAAGAATGTTTTTTAACTTATAGGGTGAGTGTGGATATATTCTACACATATGAAATAGGAAAAGAATTGATTACAAGCTTATTAGAATATTTTCAAAATAAATGTTTTATTTTATAATTATATGACTTTTAAATGATTTTAAAATATAATGATATATTTCTCTAAAAAAGTATTGATTTCGTCTTTTCAACATCCTTTGGATGGATTTTAAGCTTCTTTGAAGTTGATTTATTATGATATATATCATCCATATTATATTGAATGTTTTGTGAAATGTTTGACTATGGATGTGTTATTATTATACCATTAATGGTTTGTGGATAATGTGTTGACATTTTTTATGCTAGTTGTAATAAAAATGTTGATCTTATGTTTAATAATTTTCATATGAGGAATGCATTGGACTTAGTAAGTGAATGGTGGAGCCCGCTATAGCTCATCGATGCATCAGTAGGTCTCATAAGACAAACTGGCATCTTGGAACAAGGCCTTGAAAAAATCTTATTTGTATTCTTGGCACAAGGCCTTGACTATATGGTTATGAAGTCTAGAATTATGCATTCCATCATTATGAATGTGTCTATTGATATTTCATGAGATTGTTCGACTAGTAGAATATCCATGAGAATAAGTAAATGGAATTATTTGATTTTAAATTTTCCATATTATGCTGAATTTTATGTTTAAAAGGATTTTGTTTTAGTATAATGTATTTCCTTAAATGTTTTTTCTTATTTATAAAGGTTTCCACTATATTTTTATCCTTACTGAGCATCGGAGCTCACCCATTTCTAATATTTATTTTTTCTTGGATAAGAAAAAGTATTTTATGGTTGACTTATAGGGATATTCTATGGATATAAATGTGTTCAATAGGTGAAAACATTTTGTGGATGTTTTCATTTAATGATGTAATATAAAATATATGAATGTATATAGTACTTCTAATGATACTAAACTGATAAGTCTTTCAGGACATGATTCCTTATATCATTCTATTGTCATGTAATAATGCATAGACTCTGGGAAACTAGGTTCGTGGTGTTACAATTATTATGGAATGTAGGATTTTATCAGTTCTTCATTAATTATTCTAGTAATATTTCTCTTCCTATGTCATGATTACTTCAAAAGGATTTTGATTTTGTTCATAATGATTGTTGCAGGAATTCCTTTAATGAGATAAAATAATTTCTTATCACTTCACCTATCATACGACCTCTATGGTGGGAGATTCTTTTTGATCATATGTGTGACGCCTCCAACATCACAGTTGGGGCTGTCTTATCTCAGAGGGTGGAGGGACGTTCCCGTGTGATTGCATATGCATCGAGGACACTTGATTCAAACCAATAAAACTACAAAACCATAGAAAAGGAGTTTATTTTCGTCATAATTGTTTTAGATAAATTCTGTTCATATTTATTAGACTCTAAATTAGTTGTTTTTTCTAACCATGCAGCTCTGAGATACCACATGAAGATGCTGGTTGCAAAGCCCAGGCTAATCTGATGGACGCTCCTTCTTCCTGAATTTGATATTGAGATAAAGGAAAAGATAGTTCTGGATAACTTGTTGGCAGAGCACAATATTAGGTTTACTCACACACTAGAGGATGACACCTTGGACAAGGTATCACTTCGAGACACATTCCATGATGAGCATCTTTATGCCATCTCATGTACACATCCTTGGTATGCATATTTAGTTAACTACATTGTATCCTCTGAAATCCCGGCAAATTTAAAGATCCATCAAGTCCAAAAATTTAAGAGTGAGTTATGGTTTTATGTTTTTGATGATCCATACCAATGGATCATGTGTAGTGACCATGTTTTTAAGATGTGTTTTCATGATCATGAGTTTGAGTCTATTTCACATTTTTATCATACACATGCTTGTGGTGGATACTTTAGACCACAACAGATATTTAGGAAAGTCTTAGACTCTAGATTATATTACCCTAGCTTATTCCATGATGCCCATGTGTTTTTTAAGTCATGCTCTAATTTCCAACACCTTTGGAACATTTCATGGCGACAAAAGATTCCCCAACAATCCAAACTATTCTGTGAGATTTTTTATGAATAAGGAATCAATTTTATGGTTCATTTTCCTAGTTCCTTTGGTTTATTTATATTTTTGACTTTTTTTTATTATGTTAGTAAATTATTGGAGGCTAAGGCCACCAGGACTGATGATTCTCCTGTTGTAGTAAAATTTTTCAAGACACATATTTTTTGTAGTTTTGGAGTAACAAAGGCCATCATCATTGACTAAGGAACACACTATTGTAATCGGAATTTGTATTCCCTCCTTCAGAAGTATGGGGTGACACACAAAACATCAGCACCATACCACCCTAGAACAATTGGCCAGGCTGAGGTTTCGAATCAGGAGTTGAAACAAATATTTGAGAAAATAGTGCAACTGATTATGGTGGATTGCACTAAGAACATTGATGATGCGATAGGGGATTATAGTATTTCATAAAAGACACCAATCGATATGTCCCCATTTAAGATTATTTTTAGGAAAGAATGTCATATCCCTGTGGAAGTTGAGAATCGGGCTTATAGGGCTATAAAGAAATGAAACTAGGATTTATACCAAGATAGAATTCCATGGAAGCTGTAAATTCAAGATCTTGAGGAGATTTTATTGTCTTCATATTAGAACTAAAGTCTTTACAAGGAAAGATAAAAGTTATCTCATGATAGAATGATACAAAAAAGGTATATTCATGTTGGAGAGAAAGTCCTTCTCTACAGTTCACAACTAAAAATGATGCCTAGTATGTTGTGTTCCAGATGGTTAGGTCCTTATATTTTATCTAATATATTTACTTATGGTGCAATGGAGATTACACAAGAGGACACAGGAAGGAGATTTATAGTCAACAAGAAATGTTTTAATAAATATATTGACAGACTGCCTACTGTTGTAGTGGATTTAATCACACTACATGACCACATCATCACTTGATCATATCAGGATATTCCTAACCCTTTCACTTTTTTATTTTTCATACTATTTAAAATTATACATTTCATGTGCATATATCATCTCATAGGTTCACATTGCGTACAATGTAATATTTTATGTGTGGGGGAGCATGCAATATTTTGGTGTAGATATTTAGGATTTTCATTTGTGTGTTTGTGTGTATTTTGTATTAATTTTTTTTTAAAAATTTTAAAAAAAATACAAAAAAATCAATAAAAAAAATCGAATATATTATGTAACATTATCATTTGAAATATATAGAAAATTCATGTTTTCAAAATTCATTGGTAGAATTATAATAACGAGTAAGATTTCATCAACAAGGGTTTATTTTTATAAAAATTGAAGTCATTTTTGATATGAATGGTTGTGTCATAGTATAAACTTTTATATTTTGATATTATTATTTTTTATATTTGTTCATGGTAAAATTTTTCATTGATTTATACAAACAATTTTTCACTCAACGATGACTTGTGAAATTTTACCCACTCAATTTATGGAATAGTGAATTTGTTTAAAAAAATTCATTGGTAGATCCATAAGTTTGTTTCTCTTCTAATCAGTTTAATTACTATTCCAAATTTACCTTTGCATGTGTACCTGTTATCTGACAGTTGTATACCCTCAAATAAATATGGGTTGTGTCTTCGACCAGTCAAAAATCACTCTTCATTGACCTTTGATATTGTCATAACTATTACAATTCATGTCGTGAGAAGATCAAACATGGGATGAGAGTTGAGTGTGATATTTGTTCCAAGTGAAACATAAAATAAACAAAAAATAAATAATAATAAATGAGGGGAGCGATGGAATGTACAACATATGGGGATATCTAGGTATGGAGCTTAAGGATTGACTTTTAGGAATGCTTATGTGAGTGGGTCTTGAAATTGGATTACAATGGAATATAGAACAGGTTCAATGAATTAAACAAAGTAAGAAAAATTGTTTCACTTGACCTGAATATACTAAATAAAGGGTGTATTTTTTAGCTTGGAATGGTTGGCACACACACACGTGGAGAATTAATGGCATAAGTGACCCATGACTTGTTTCACTATGATTAGTGTTATGAATCACACTGGATTTTGTATTGATACAATTTATGAGACAATGAATTTAAAATTTATCGATATTGACTCTTGATGGGATTCTTACATTGCCTATATTTTCACTGTGGATTGAGAAAATTGAAGATGCATATGTTGTCACAATTTTTTCAAATACAAGATATGAGGTTTTTCATGGGAGCGTAAAAGGATAAGTGTGGGGGTGTAGATAAAACCAATTTTTATTGAATATTTTATTGATAATAAATGATAAAATTCCCCCATGTTTTCTTCAATATGTTTATTTATAAAATATTTGGGATTAGATTATTCGTTTAGAAATTTGATTGAAATTCCAGTTTTACCCTTTATAGTGCAATGTATAATTCCAGAGTTAAATATTTTTATATTTATTATTTTAACATGAAATTTTTAACTATGTTCCTAACGTAATGTGTTACAACTTTTTTCAGTTCATTGATGCTAAATATTTCATTTTTTAGACTAAATGGACCATGATGTAAAAGGTGGGCTCCACCTACCAAATTAGACATCGGTTATGTATTTGGGCCATAACATCTTCATATGTTCTTTTATTAGGCCCAAATATTGAGACGTTCATTACAACCAAATGTTTTGACAAATCATGCTTCTAGAAGAACAACTAGATAACCCATTTTGAAGGTCAAATGGGCAGGGAATGATGGCATAAAATATTTGGCCTACATTCCCCATTCACACATGAAAACTATTTTAACCTAGCCTCCCCTCCACTCTAAAAATTACCATCTTATCATTTTCAGGGTTTGGGAAGTGCACTAGTATATTTAAGACATAAAAAAATTGGTTTCACTCAAATTATCTAACCATTGTAAGAGGGTTATCTTTTGAAGCAAGGATCCCTTTATCAAAGCATTCTTCTATTCTTCATGATGTAATGTTTTCATATTTGTAATAAACTTATTTGTTCTTCTTTTATTTCTTCTATTTTCATCTATTTTTTTAAATTATATTCTTCTTTACTTATCCAATTTTGGTTTGAATCAAGAGTGGAGACAAGATTTGGTTCTACCCTTTTAATCCTTTAATCATTCAAAACGTCTCCACAATGACCACACCGCCCATGGAAGAGTAGTTTTCTTTAGAGATCGATCTATCTTCAACCCTATTCATTTAAGTATTTTGAATCATTGATGAAATATAATTCACATAATATGATCCATTAATTGTGTTTTTAGATTAGGAGAAACTAAACAAGCAGTTGAACAATTAACACAAAAACACACGAGGTCGAGTATTGTGTAAATTGCGGGAGAGAAATATTAATTTCTAATACAAGTCCTCATGAGATAAATTGGTAGAGTTAAAATATATTCCCTAAACAAAATTCATCCTCATATTCCAGAATGGATATGATCCATAATTCACCACTAACCATAAGCTATCTTAAGAACATCAATCAAAGCCGAGTGTTGCGATTGTATGTTTCGATGATAGCCTGGGGTTTAATTCACTTCATCATTATGGAAAAGTTAATTCTCGTAGGGTACAGGGGTAAACAAGTTAGGGGATAATAATTAAGTGGATGATAATTTAAATGATAATGATAAATAATTTAGTGAATAGGTATATTTAGATTGATTATTCCTATTAAATATTTTCTAAGAAACATCTTCTTGTTGGGTCATTTTAATAGAACTTCATTTAAAAACAAAAAACAAAAAAAATACAATCCCTTCAAGCAAAATTCTTCAAGATTTATAAACGATAATAAACCCCCATAAATTTAATTAATATTCTTATTTAATTTTATTTTATTTTAAAAATACCTTTAATATGTTATTAAATTTATTTCCTCCTTTGAGAGACGAACATGGTCAACCACCCTACTGCACCTAAGAACCCAACAATCACGTATCATTTGAAAGCTCCCACAACAGCATTGTTTAATGTTCCTTCTACACCATATTTAAATAAGGAGTTATTAAAAGCGGTTTTCAGTTCATAATTCTCTATTTATCAGGTAAATAATATATATATATATATTTGAAACGTTATTTCTTGTGGAACATCATGATGAGAGATATTGTTGAATATGTATCTTGATGCATGCTATGTCAGTATGTTAAGGTTTAGAGGAAAAAGTATAAGGGTATATTACAACTATTACCCATACTAGAATATAAATGGAAAGATATGACTATGGATTTTGTCATGGGACTCCGCAAAATGTATAAAGGGAATAATTATTTATAGGTTTTAGTCGATATCCTTACAATGTTAGACCACATCATCATTATTAGATATATTTTTCTCTATATCAGTCATCCAATATATAGATTGAAAACCGGTAAGGTTGTATGGAGTATCATATTCTATTGTATCTGATTGGGTTCTATGGTTAACCGTAATGTTCTGGAAAATACATCATTAATCCCTTTATAGGTAGTTGTGTTTCATTGTCGTGTATCATACTCAGATAGATATTTAGTCCAATAAAAAGATTAAAACCCAATTGGATATGATGAGATCTTATTATATTTATTTAAATAGTAGTTGGGATAGACAACCACCTATAATCATGTTTTCTTACAAAAATATTTTTAACTCAATCATTTTGAAAGATCCTTATGAATCCCCCTATGAAAAGAAGTGTAGAGATACATCATGATCGAATGAAGTTGGAGAAAGAAAGAAATTTGTACCTAAGATGACTAATGAAATCACAGAGATGGTTAGATCCATTCTACATCACATAAGGGAAGCATAATGCTATAAAATGAATTAAGATGAAAATCATTAGCATTATTTGGAATTCCAAATTAGGGAAGAAGTGTTTTAGTGTATTTATCCCTGAAACATGTTAATGAGATTTTGGAATGAAGGAAAGGTAATCCCTAGGTATATTGGACATTTCAAGATTCGAGATTGGTTAGGAATGGTTATGTATCGCATGGAACTTCCATCAAACCTATCTCAATCCAATGATATGTTCCATGTATATTTCCTAAGGATGTACATACCCAATCCTTCAAATATACTGAACACATATGTTGTACCACTGGACCATGATTATTATTATGAGGAACTACTGATAGATATTATGGTTTAGAAAACCACAATATACAAATAAGATTATTGTTTAAACAAGAAAATTATAACCTAGATTTTAAATTTATTAGTAGGAATAGTAATAACTACAATTTTGAAATTATTTATAAATTTTTTTAATGAATAAAATATAGTTATAAATAGGTAATTAATTTGTTATAAATTATTTATATTCTTCAAAAATACTTTTTTACAAAATGATTTGTATATCGTTTTTTAAATAATAAATAAAATTAAATACAAAATATTTTATAATATTTATTTGAAACATTTACTGTATTTTTTGAATCATAATTTAAAATTATAGAAGGGTGAATTATGAAAATGTTACGATATTTTTTTAATGATTAGGTGAATAGTGAACAATACTAATTCTTAATAAGAATTTTCTTTTCCTTTAAATCATTTACAAAGATCCATAATTTTTTTAAAAATTAAAAAAGTTGAATGAGTTTAATTATATTATTATTAATCTAATTTAGATCATTATAATAAAATTCACTTTTACTTTTTATATTAATAATTTCTATACATATGAATCTTTTCTCTTTCTAAAACACCTTTTTCATTGAAACTGTGTGTTTAATTTAAAATTTAAATTTTCCACTTATCTGATTGGAATTTTAAAAAATAGATTCTATATATGGAATCAGAAAATTGATATTATATTATAAGGATAAATAATTTTTATGGTCAAAATGAATAGTAAACAATGTATAAAAAAAATTGCCCTTTAATGGTTGAAACATGTATACTACAGATTAAACTAAATAGATATGGGATAAAATTACATGAAAACCTATCCAAATAATTTATTATATCCTTAATATAATCATATAACATAAATGGTTCGATAATTATCTATTTTCATCCATTTTTTATATAGAAAATGTCGTTAGACATTATTCTTTATAAACATTCCATGTGTGTCCTCTCCCCCACTTTTAAAAGGGGCCAACTCTCCTATTTTATTCACACATCCAAACCCCATTGGTTCAGCCAATACCATCCAAAATATATTATCTTATTCTCTCATCCCATCATAGAGGGTGTAATTTTATTAGTAAACCGTATGAGGAAGGCTTTAGATTTATAACAAAAGAGGTTCTCTGAAGAATATATATATTCCTTAACTATGAATTTTATTTTTATTTATTCCTATAAACTCAAAAAATATTATTTAAATATGATGTTATAATAACATAATTATTTACATATGATAAAATTTTATTTTTTTAATGGAATGACTTAAATATATCTCCTCCATAAATTTTAATATAAAACAATCGATTGTGTGAACGCCTGACTACTACCTCGTTAATTGATGTTTTTTATTTTCCATCACCGACTCTCATGGATGGTATATGATGATTTATTTCACATAAGTATATTATATTTATGATATAATTTTACATATTTAATTATAATATCAAATAAAGATTCTTACTTTCCAATCTATGGTAATATTATAATGTCACTCGTGTGTACTGTTTACTACCACCTCGCGAAGTGATATGATTATTTTTTAACTTATGCTTTTGATGGAAGGTAATAAAGATAATTTTATGATGATATGTTCTATGTATGAAATAATAATTTCTCTATATATGTGATAAATTATTTTCCTCCCTTTCATTCCCTCCATCGAGAAAATGGGAAAACGTTCATGCGTACCTACAACCTACCATCTCCATGAACATTATAATTCATTTTCTATCTATAGATTTTATAAATTACTATAAATAATTATATAATAAATATATGTAATATTTATATAATGTATAAAATTCTGGATATAAAGGAAAAATTAGTGAAGTAAAATGACCAAAAATACCAAACCAAGACATACATGAGAAACATAGGTGTTATTACCTAAAACATTATTTTAACAGAGAAATTGTCAATAAATGGGAAACAAACTATTATAAATAAAACATATAAGATATTATATATATGATTATTTTTATATAATATATTTATAATAAACATATATTTATTAGAAATGAGTTTCAAATGATTATAACTAAAGTATAGATTTAAAGTGATGGATTTTGGTCTCACTTTTACATCTGTGAGACAAATTACATATTAACCCCTTATTTATATTATGTGATGTTTATAATAACCATGAAAATATTTTATGACGATTATTATAAAAATTATGGAATTTTCTTATCCATTTTAGGATCTATATTTTTTGGTTCTTACGCTTCAAATGATACTAAAGCGAAAGTGGTTTAAAGTTACAATCTCTTTATTCAACCAGATTGTTTATGATTATGCTTCTGATAAAGAAATCATACGATCAATAGCTCAAGAAAAATATGAATTTTATTATCCTATTGATATATCATGTTAACATATTTATTCATTTCATTTTATTCTATTTAAGTACTCAATATGAAAAAATAATTTTTTTTCTCAAAAATGACTTTATTTTTCTTTTCATTGAAAAAACCTTTCTCTTCCATACCCATGATTTGAGAAAATAATTAAGAAATGTTTTGATAATATAATATGCTTTTTAAAATTAATTTTTAAACAGTATTCCCCTTCTATAAAATTCATCGAAAAATTTAAATATCTTTCATTTTATGAATGAAGTTCTTTTTTATTTTTACTAAAAATATTAAAGTAATATATCTTTTAACATATATGATATGAATGGAATTATATACCATCATTAAAACATAATTTTTTAAATATTTACTTACAATATTTCAAGTATATATTCAAATAAAATGTTTTATTTTATATTTTTAAAACATTTTTAATTGATTTAAATTTAAAAAATATTTCTTCCCCAGGTAATGATCCATGAAATTTTTTGAAAATCATTTTCCTTCTATGTTGATATTCATTATGGTTTCAAAACCATTTCTTGGGATATGATCTAATAGTAGTATCCTAATTGTTTATATGGATGGTTAAAATAAATGTTGATGAATTTTTTATGAAACCCATTTATTATTCATGGGTTATGCATGGATGGATTGATGAGATGTTTATTAAAAATGACTTATTTATAATGGATGTGATGTGTTGATAGGATGAATGTTTTATGATATTATTCAATAGCTTTGTTTTACATTAATTTTGTAATATGTGGGACCTATACTTTCCCACTAATTCAATGAGTAATTATATATATCACATGAGTTAGAGATGGGAAAATATTCAAAGGGCGGGATACACAATGGAAAATAGGTCTATGGGATTGATCCCCTATTAGAAATATGCGATGAGGCATAATCCTTAATGTTTTATGGTCTTTGTAGTTCACCTTGAGAAATTAAAGTTTTTTTTTAACCCTTGTTCGTGTGATGCTTTTGTGGCATCATCTATGGTTTATGAATTATGATGATTTCATAGACATATAAATCATTTATTTTGGAATGATAATGAATTATTACATAAATCATGTTCATGATCTCAGAATTATTGGGTATGATCATGGTAAGTTATGTTCATGATCTCATGACCTTATTATTATCTATTGGTTTCATAAGATTTTATAATGTTATCTACCATGATTACCCTTACTGAGCATATATTCTTACCATTTCTAATGTTTCATTTCCCAATGTTATAAAAATGTTTTTTTCTATGTTGTGTTTATAATTACAAGAAATGGTAGGATATTTATTGAATATATTGATGATATTTCATTAAATTTTAAGATTGTGTCCCTAGTCTCTAAATACGCTAAACTAATATATTTCTTAGGCATGTATCTGTGAAATGAATTTAATATTGGTTGAAAAATATTTGATATTTATGAATGTAATGTTTAGGTTGTTTTAGTCTATAAATACCCCACTACATCTAAAAAATAAAATAATAAAAATAATAAGAATTGTGGGGGGGGGGGTAAAAGGTTAATACATATTATTATAGAAATTTAATATCATATAAGAAATATTTATTAAAAGGTAAATCCTCTAAGAACATAATAAAAACATACCTAACCAAAGGATCATGATTGAAAAGTAAACTGTACGAGACAAAGTATGTGGATGTATGGATGACAATGTAGAAGTGAGGCTAAGTACTCATAAGCAAGGCCAACAATGTCGAAATGAGGTTTACCATATGGAATCGAGGTTATCCAAGTCAGAATAAGGATGAACTCATTGAAATGAGGTTGAACACATGGAAATTATGGTGACCACATTGAGGACGAACTGACCTTGTGATAACATTTCTATAAGGTCCACCTCATGATTACAACTCTATGTACACACCCATTTTTGATAATATTCCCCTTATTTACGAATCATTTCTACCTCTAGACTTTTTTTGTGCCATATAAAATAATAAGACTTCAATGGATAGAATTATCCAAGGAAAACCCCTTATGTGAAATCAAAATGATCCTTCCATTTTAGGGGTAATCCCCAAACACATTCAATAAGGGCCTCCAACTTAGTTTATAGCCCCAAAATATCCAAAATGTATTTCCTCTTCAGGTATAAGTCACATACAAATCAAAATGTGGAAGGTGATTAGTATTATATTATATCTTTTTTTCTCACACAAAGAACCACTCATGTAAACATAGAGATCTGATGTCATTACTCTATTATAACTATTAAAATAATGATCATGGGAATCCTCCTAGGTGTAATCCCCAGCACAACCTCAATGTGTATCCCAATGTGTAATCACCACTCAATCCAATTCTGTGAAATCCTATATAATATGACTTCTCTTTTGTCATATATTTTTTCCCACACTCTCTATGATGTTTGTACTGGAATGCAACAAAAGCCAAAAAAATGGGAATTTAAATTTTTTATAAGTAATCATTAGTGTAATTGTATCCTGGTTGCAACCCAAGAATCCCAAATGTTTTAATTCAATTATAGAATATAAATCAAAATATTACCTCTTACGATTTGGATTGGAATCATGTTTTTATCTTCATCGACAATTATTGATTGATAGAACCGAAGTCGGATCCCTCTATATCATATAATCTCATAAAAAAGATTTCTATAATATGTAACATCAATCAATGGGTTATATCATGGATAGAATTAGTTATGTCAACATTAATATGGTCAAAATATCATTGTTTCTATAATTTTTGTGAAAGAACTTTCATCGGTATGCCACAAAACTATGTCTCTCTGTAGAAATCTAGAGGGAGGTGTGAGAACCTCCCAAATTCATGGGAAGGAATAGTTCAAAAAATTTGGGATTATATTGTGTTTTATATTTATTTTCAAAATTACTAAAATTTCACTTAATTCCATTAATAATGGAAAAGATTAATTTAACATAAAAAATTACACTTATTAACATACAAACATGTTATAAATGTTCTATGTAAACAATCAAAAATGTGTACCACACAAATAATGTTATGTGATAAAATATTTATAATACCCCAAGATTATATGAAATATTTACCTTCAAATAATTTCATTTCTTTCAATGTTTTCATTATATCCAACACTGGCTTTATAAAATCCATTTATCATTATTAAATTATTATGTAACTGGTATTTTATAGTCAATGGATTGGTGGGTATGAATATGACTAACTAAATTTTGAAAAAATTATCGTTATATATGTATAAAATTAATTCATTGATTATAAATTGATTATAATTGAAAAATAAAAAATATTTTGGATTATATAAACTGTATTAAAAATTTATTATTAGGTATTTTAAATTTTATAAATAGGCCCCTCATATATTTAGGTAAATATTAATAGTAATCATGGTAAAATATATCACCACTATAAAGGAACTATCAGGTTAATTAAGTATTAAAATTAGTGATAATTTTATAATTTTTCATCCGAATTCTTATTGGATGAATTTAATTAGACTCATAACCCATTAGATTCTAATTTTTATTTTTAATTGACACTATTCCTTGGAAATTACATAAATACTATTTTATTCAAAGAATGTTGCTAGTGGTCACTCTCATTGTTTTTTATAGATCTTATGTGTCCATACAAGAAAAAATGTAATTTATTAATGAATCTATGTGTTTATTTTGAGAATAATAAAACAAATTCTAGGATAGGATGTTATTTTTAATGTTTAATAATAATATTGTCACGACCCGAACTATACCGGGGCTCAAGGCGCAACTACCCCAAGTGCGCCTCCATAGGCCCGGGGCTGGCGACCAGTACTGAAGGCACAAAAAACTAAGGGAGGCCTTTGCCTATGAAACTGTACACACACACGCAGCCAACTCAATGAAAAAGTGCAAAGAAAATAAGGCAAGATACAACACTACTACAAAAAGGGAAACCAACATACATTAATTGACCTCTAACCAGTACAATCAAAGTGCTAAAAATTAGACTGACAAGTAAACTGAACATTAAAAGGGAAAAACATGCGCCCAACTAGAAAGGTGCCACAATCTGGCAACATGTAAACGAAATTAAACAGCTGGTGAGTCTCACACCCGAAAATAATCTTATGTCCAATAAATGAAGCTGAATCCTATGTCCTCTACGCTCCTCTGTAGTCTTGATCGACCTGTCCGTCGTCTTCAAGGGGACACCAAGTGCGGGTAAAGCCCAAACATGGATGAGTATAAAGATAATCATTAGGATGCCCTGAAATATCGAGGGATCAACCAAAGTGATACTAAAATGGTGAGAAGTAGACAGATCAAGAATATGGTAAGAGTACAATAGAGATATTTCAGCTCAAACCAACAAAAGGAAGTGTGTAGACTTGTCCAATCCAAGAGAAGCTAGACATGGAAAGCGCATGGAATACCCCCTGTGTCTTCTCCCCTCATAGGAGGAGAGCAACTAAACCCAAAGATTGGGACAAAAATTAGTGTGTATATATATGCTCAAAAAGAAACTTGAACTAGTGTTTAAGGGTATCCCTATCTCTAAGCTCAGCCCAAGAGAAATCACCTACAGTTCAAAGGATATCCATCACTGATGCCCAAGCATCCCGTATGTCAAAGCTGTCTCATTGCAGAACTGTACCACCAACGGTCCCACTCTAGTAATCACGGTGAAAAGTCACTCACTAGCCCCATAGAAAGGACTGCAACTGAAATATGTCATCGGGTAATCCATTGCCCATACCCATGGGATGGTAAACCTCAATAAGTCAATAGTGATCGACTGCCCAACCCCACTAGAGGGTAGACCGTAATAAATCATTGGGTGACCCATTACCCAACCCCAATAGAGGGTAAACCCTAAATAAGTCAACGAGGACCCACTTCCCAGCCCTCCTGGAGGGTAAACTATAATAAATCATCAGGTGACCCACTGCCCAGCCCTGCAGGAGGGTAAACCCTAAATGAGTCGACAGTGACCCACTTCCCAGCCCTGCTGGAGGGTAAACCGTAAGGTCAACGATTATCGCAATGACCAGACTCACTGGAGGGTAAACCTAGAACAAGGCATATATCTCAGCATTACTCGTGCCATCACTAGATTCCACAAACGCCAATACCATGCGTAGGTTTGGAGTGCGTCAAATAAACCTCTAACCAATGCCCTTTCTTGTTTCCAAATTTAATGAGATCTTGAAAGAGGCTCTGCTCTCTCAAATAGATTACACCATCATAATCCTCATGGAAAAACATGTGAGGTAGACTATTCAGTCTTTGGGAATGGGCTCCCAATGGAAAAGTTATTCAACATTGCTTCATGCCCATACGACGTCTTGTGGTGCCCACACCTCGGTCCTGAAAGTGGTTGGGTGAACTGCGGCATCACGATTGTCTCAAAAAAAACATGTCGAATCGACTATTCATAAGCCCCAAACGGATGCTTGATGAACCGGTTGTAGTGCACTGAAAACAGCTTAAAGGACGGCATGTGGGGCCCACACCTCAATTCTGGCTTCATTGTTTGAAACCACCCTAGACTACATTGTCTTGGTGCGAGGGTCATAACATCGTTGACATTGCCTAAAACAGACTCAGGACACGGAAGCCACAACTCCCTGCGTCATGCAAACCGGGCCCTGTGGGGCCCATACCTCAACACCAAAACACTTCACGTTGTTCACACCATTTCATTCTTTGCAGATAACCACACGGCATATGCTATTCATTTTCCGGGAAGAGACTTATGTAGCATAAGTCGTAAAAACATAGCATACGTCTGAAAGCCGCCTCGTGGGGCCCACACCTCAGGACCGAATTTAGGCTGGCGGATTGCGGTGTTGCATTCCCCTTGAAAAAACACTCAGAAACGAGTACTCAAACACCCCAAACAGGTGTCGGGTGAAAAAGTGTCATTTCACCGTAAGATGTGTGAACTAGGACCTATGGCCCCCGCACCTTTTCTCCAATTCGAACGCTTCGGAAAGCATCTCAAAAAGTCAGCACGAGGACTGGGGTCACACTACCGCTGACGGCGCGTCGATCAGACATCCCAAGCAGGAGTTAGGTCCGATGCAATATATAAATAAATAATTAATTAATTATTCACATTTAGCATTTCATGCCACCGAGAAAGGAAACCAACCCACAAATATTCCTAATCAACTTTGGAAGGATCGTCTCGCTGACACAGACATACAGCCGTAGACAGCACGTCAAACAAATGTGCCGTTTAGAAATTACCCCCCCCCCAAGGCAAGGGGGCTAACCAGGCTGGTTCACCCCGGCCGACCCGGTCCGAACCGCCGCGGCCTGCTTCAGCCGCACCGGCCCTGCCTCGGGTCCAGTTCACTTTTTATTTATTTTATTAAACAGACTAGACAGTTTTTCAGTCTCCTCCTCATCGCCCAGAAGGACCAGCGCTTCATGGGTCCTTGCCTCCTCCGCACGCCCGAGGTCAATGCATCGGGCTCCTCTGCCTTGCGCGACAGGTCGGCGCCCCCTGTAGTACACCGCCGCCAGACACAGGTGGCTTCGCCTCCTGCCGCACTGTCGCGACACGTTGCTGCTCACACTGGTCGATGCCACTCATCCGCTCGCTGCTCCACCGTAGCGGCGGCCGCATCCGCCTGCCGCTTCGACCGAACCCCGGTGCCGCCACCTCATCTGCCGACCGCCGCGGCTGCCTGAGCCACCTCATCCCACTCGAAGCCCAGCATTCCTTCACATTTGCTGAATCCCCACACTCTGCCGCCATCACAACCGGCTCCACCCGGCCTACACGGCTCCTCCAGCCACACCCAACACTGTCGCACCAGACACCCTCCGAGCTCCGCCTCGGCCTACAGCCCAACCTATAGCAATCGCCCCTCACCGAAGTCGAACCTTCAGACGGACCCTTCAGTGGATTACCACGACATGATCGGACACTCGATTCTAGATATGAGGATGTTTTTACGATCCCTATGACGAGATCTCCACAGTTCCTACCACTGATTGATGATTCGACAGTCGATTGACGCATCCAAAAATTATAGTGGGTATTCATGAAGAACGGAACCAAGAACAAGGTTCCAAACATAGATCGATGGCCATGTTCATGCATCCATTTATAGAGATAATTAAAATGAATAATGAAATGGAGAAAAAAAAGATATTTAATTTAAAAAAACTTGAATTGGAACTTCAAAGTAGATGAAATCCTACCTCGTTGGATTCGTTTGTCGTTGGCAATGCCTTCGTTGCACTTCACCATCGATCTGCCAAGGTCTTGGTGAAGATCACTCCTTGATCCGACAAAGAACGATTAATAACACTAAAGAATAGATGAGAGAGAGAGATAGGTAGATAGAGAGAGAGAGAAGGGGAAAATGGGTCCCCCCCCTTAATTCCAACACTTGTCATTTATAACTCTGGGAAACTCCGCCGACGGGCACAGATTCCAAAAACTCCGTGCCCACTCATTTTATATCACACCATGAAAAAACACCCCATTTCAAACTCAACGGAAGTCTTGGATTTCCATTTTGAGACTCCATTTGAATGTTATTTTAAAAGAACACCAGTGATAAAAAAATCACTTAGTTGTTAATTTAAAATGACTATTTTTCCCCTGGGTGATATCTCTCGCAGCAGGCCTGCGCCCACAGCTTTTACACCCGGCCTAGGGTAAACATCCCAGTCCAGACTCAAAGATGCCCTCGGTTATCCCATCCGAGTAACCACTTAGGAGATATCCCATTTTCATTAGTTAACCACGCGTGCATAATATAAAAACACTTAACATGTTTATATAATTAATTCCGGGAACACCGGTCCATGGAATTGCACGCCGTCTGAACGCCCTGCTCTGGAATGACATAATTTTTTTTCAAAGTCTCAGAGTCCCAAAACATGGGTTCTTAAATCATTCCATACTTCAAGCATATCATCCCCAAAAAGAAAAACTAGGAAAGAAAACTCTGGATACAGAGCTCACACCTAGGTCTACCACGCCCAAGAAAACATGCACAACACCATGTTGGCACAACACACGAACCAATGGGATGGTTCGTACTCATAAGGTCCACTACTCTCGAGGATGTGCATAGGAATATGCACACACCTCATTCGATGCGACACGTGGAATATGCCGTGCACCCACTCCTTTTGTTGGGAGGTTAGGGCAAGACAGTAGGTAGCCTCTCAACCATTTTCACGATTTCCAAATGGCCCAAATAAACGATGGGGTCTTTCACGGCTGCACCTCTACTTTCCACGTCGTGACTAAAATCACAACTTGTTCCTGGAACATTGTCTCGTTATTCCCTCCAATAGAATACCCATCTGGTGAAACACCAAAAGATATATAGTCACAAAAGTTTCCAAAATCGATGCATCAAAACCGATATTCGTTGGGTGAGGACGCACCTACGACACTTGTGGTCTGAGCAAACCACAAAGCGCTCTCCCAGAAGATGGCATCCCCAAGTTCTCAGGGAAAATCCAACCACTACCAGTACCACATAGTGAAGCGTACTATTCTATTTTTGGGGTTTCCATCACCTCAACCTGTACTTGATATTGGTATCAAAATTGACGTTGAGCACGCAAGGTGGAAACGAACAGGGCCGGTGAGAAAACTCATCCAAACACCAGAGGCTAGACACAGAAAGCACATGGCATACCCCACGTGTCTTTTCCCCTATTTTAAGGAGTTTAATCCACAACATAGGAACTATGCCAAACCCAATTGTGGAACCTCAATAAAAGGGAGGTAAAGTAGAAAATCCCCACTAGAAAATCCAGAACCTTCTCTGACACTCCACCGCACAACACCGCCATGAATGCACATGTCAGAGGGTCTCATCCACATCAACTCAATACTATCTGCTTTGGGTGGAACTGAATCTCACTCACAGTTTTTATCACATGACAAAAACACATCTCAGTGGGGGAAGAACCCCTCTTTCCCATGCATTCAGAGCTATGCCAGACAACACCAACACAGGGTTACACCGACGCCCTCCGTCACCGTCGGTAACCCCTCGAACTAGGAGTCAGATGAAAAGAGTACCTCACGAAATGTCTAACATGTTCTACATAGAAAAGTAAAAAATATATAGATATTACCTCTTATCATCTCTTTCACTGAAGGATTGTAGACATCTTTAGCACACAACCGCATGTGGCCCCATCTGTCATCTCCCGGATCCTGACAAGGGCTGCCTTGTTGTGGTGGAAGGACCTCGAAACATTTTCCGCCAACCATAGCTCTTCCTACTTTTCTGCCAGCACTGCCTCCCTGGGGACCAACCTGCCCTCACCTGGGGGTTCCATGATCCCGACACTGCCTTTGTTGTTGTGGTGCATCTACCAACTATCTGGAAGACTCAACACATTTGGTTGGATAGTCTCTCGCCACATTACCTCGCACATCACAAACATAACACCAGTCCCCAATGAGCTATCTCGGTGCTCTATGTTTTCCTTGAACATGTGTCTGAGTCTCATCAAGGAGAGACTTCTAGTGTCGAGGCCCTACCCATCAACGTCCCTCTGCTAGAAATTTCTCTTTCATCGGTGCCTACTCCAACACCCCGAGATGGGTGAGGATGCACAAGGGCACTGCACTGGCACGAACCTCCTCTACAGAGACCCTGATCAAACTTCTGTGCTCAGAAGTTTCCGTCATGGACCACGTCCAAAGTGTACCGAGTAAGATCTGTGATCATAGTCACGTACTCAGTCATGACCATCACTCCTTGCTGAAACTCCAGCAGCTCCTGAAACCATAGGAAGCGTAAGTATGAGGCGTAGTACTCCCCTCAAAATAGCTGCTAGAAGTCATCCCATGAGAGTACCAACTCATCATGTATCTGAGTAACCGTGGCTCTACTACACTAGACTGTGTGGTGGAAAAATACTAACTATCAAAGACACCCTATAACCTGTTAGTGTCAGAATAGGCCTGAAGAGGCGGACCACCAACTCTATCATACCCTTCACTGTTCGAGGGTATGGCGCACTATGGAACCGCTGTAGTTTCTGACACTAGAAGTCATGTACCATGCCCAGCCTATGCTCGTCATCGAACCTCACTGACTATAATATTTACTAATCCATAGGTGGGGTTGTTACTGTCTATCCTCCTAGAGAAAGGGAAATCGTATGATGGATCTTGAAGTGAGGCCTTGTCGCTCATGGAGTCATCGTCATGAACCAGAGCTAGTATCCTGGATGACTATCATTGCTGAGACATCCTGAATCCGATCAGGGAGTACCATAGTAAAATGAGAATATATATATCAACAATGATGGGGTGTTGACTCTTGAAGGAAAGTGAAAGACTCAATCCTATATGATGCACAAACCAAATTACCTGCAACGAGTGTCTCAGTGTGTCGAGTCGACAAGAAGGTTATCATGGTCCTAGTGAATGGATATGTCAGCCGCTGCACCATCACTGGACTCCCTAGCCTGAGAGCCGCTCTTGACACATGTTGACACTATTTCCCCAAAACTAAACCATTTCCTTTTTAGGGACGTCCGAACGATGCCCCAAGGAACAGACCACCTTTGATACCACTTTGTCATGAACTGACCCATACCGGGTCTCGAGCCGCAACTACCCCAAGCCCACCTCTATAGGCCAGGGTCTAGCGACCAACGCCGAAGGTACAACAAACTAGGGGAGGCCTTTTCCTATGAAACTGTACACACACACACACATCCAACTCAATAAAAAAGTGCAGATAAAGGAAAGAATGATACTACAATAATTTAAAAATGGAAAACTACATACATGCATTGAACCTTAACCAGTACAAGAAAAGTGATGAAAATTAGACTGACAATTAAACTAAATAGTAAAAGGGACAAAACACACACCAAACCAGAAAGGTGCCACAACTCGGCAACATGTAAAAAAAATTCAACAGTAGGTGAGTCTCACACCTGGAAATCCTCTTACATCCACTAAACGTAGCTCATGCTTCTGTGTCCTCTATGATCCTCCGTAGTATCGATCGACCTGTCTATCGTCTGCAAGGGAACACCATGTGCGGGAAAATCCCAAGTAGGGGTGAGATAAAGATAGCCAGTAGGATGCCCCGAAAGCTCTAGGGAGAAACAAAAGAGATACTTAAATGGTGATAATTAGATAGATCATGAACAGGGTATTAGTACAAAAGAGAGAGTGAAGCTCAATCCAACAAAAGGAAGGAAGTAGACTCGTCTAATCCAATAGGAGCTAGACACAGAAATCCTGTGGCATACCCCATGTGTCATCACCCCTCATAAGAGGAGAGAAAATAAACCCAAGGAGTGAGAACAAAAGTAGGGTGTATCTATATGCTCAATAAGAAAACAAAATGAGTGTGTAAGGGGATCTCTTTCTCCAAGCTCATCCCAAAAGAAATCGCAAACAGTTCAAAGGATATCCATCACTGATTCCCAACAATCCCATACGTCAATGCTGTCTCATCGCTAAACCGTACCACCAAGGGTCCTACTCTGCTAATCACAGAGAAAAGTCACTGACTAGCCTCATAGAAAGGACTGAGTTTGAAATACATCGTCCTGTAACCCATTGCACAACCCCACTGGATGGTAAACCTCAATAAGTCAATGGTGACCCACTAGCCAGCCCTTCTAGAGGGTAGACCATAAAAAATCATATGGTGACCCACTGCCTAGCCCTGCTAGAGGCTAAACCCTAAAATTGACAACGCTGACCCACTCCCCAGCCCCGCTGGAGGGTAAACCATAATAAATCAACGGGTGACCCACTGCCCATCTCAGCAAGAGGGTAAACCCTACATAAGTCGATGGTGACTCACTGCCCAGCCCCACTGGAGGGTAAATCGTAAAGTCAATGAGTATCCCAATGCCCAGCCTCACTGGAGGGTAAACCGTGAACTAGGAAAATATCTCTGCACTACTCGTTCCATCAGTCGGTGCCACTAACGCCACTACTGTGTGTAGGTACGGAGTGATTCAAATAAACATCTGACCAACGCCCTTTCATGTTTCCACATTTAATGAGATCTCGAAAGAGGCTTCACTCTCCAAAACATTTTACACCGTTGTAATCATCGCAGAAAAACACGCGAGGTAGACTATTAACTCACTACAAATGGGCTCTCAATGGAAAAGTTATTCAACATCGCTTCATGCCCATACAGTGTCTCATGAGGCCTGCACCTCATTCCTGAAAGAGGTTGGGTGAACTTCACCATCGCGATGCTCTCAGAAAAACACATCGAATCGAATATTCATACCCCCCAAACGGACTCCTGATGAACATGTTTCAGTACGCTGTACACAGCTTAAAAGATGGCGAGTGGGGCCTATGACTCAATTCCGGAATCATTCCCTGAAACAACCCAGGACTACATCATCTCGGTGCCAGGGTTACAACACCGCTGACGGCACCTAAAACGGTCTCCAGACACAGAAGCCGAAACTCCCCGCGTCATGCAAATGGGGCCCTACGGGGCCCCGCCTCAACCCTGAAATACTTCACACAGGTCGCACCATTTCGTTCCTTACAGATAACCACACGGTGTAGGTTATTCATTTTCCCTGAACGGACTTATGTAGCATAAGTCGTAAAAACAAATCATACGTCCAAAACCCCCCTCGTGGGGCCCACACCTCAGCCCAAATTTAGGTGGGTGGATTGCGCCTTTGCAATCCCATTTGAAAAACACTCAGAAACGAGTACTCAAACACCCCAAATGGATGTTAGGTGAAAAAGTGGTGTTTCACCGTAAGATGTGCGAACTAGTCCTTGTGGGGCCCACACCTTGTCTCTAACCCGAATGCCTTGGAAAGCCTCTCAAAAAGTACACACGAGGACTAGGGTCATGCTGCCTCTGACGGCATGTCAATAAGACATCCCAAGCAGGGGTTAGGTCCGATGCAACAATTAATTAATTTATTAATTATTCACATTTAGCGTTTTGTGCCACCGAGCTATGAAACAAACCTAAAAAGGTTCCAAATCAACTTTTTAAGGACTGCCTCATTGACACGGACCTATAGCCGTAGACAGCTCGTCAAACAGATGCGCCGTTTAGAAATCCCCCCCCCCCCCCTGAACGCAAGGGGGTCAACGATGTCGGTTCACCCTAGCCGGCCCGGTCTGATCCGTCGCGGCCCACTCCAGCCGCACCGGACCCGCCTTGGGTCCTGTTCTCTTTAAAAAAACAAACCAGCCGTTGGCCGGTCTCCACCGTGTCGCCCATCAGGACCTGCGCTTCGTGATTCCTTTCCACCTCTGCACGCCTGAGGTCAATTCCCTGGGCTCCTCTGCTGAGCGCGACAAGCCGACGCCCCCTACAGCACACCGCCACCGGACACCGGCGACACCACCTCCCCTAGCACCACCATGACACACTGTGGCCTACACTTCCCGATGCTGCTCCTCCGCTCGCTTCTCCGCTGTAGCATCCTCTACAGCCGCCGGCTGCTTCGATCGACCCCTAGTGCCTCCACCTCATCCACCGACTTTCGCGGCCTCCCGAGCCGCCACACCTTGCTCGAAGCCCCGTGCTCCACAGCCTCCACTGAAGCCCCAATCTCTTCCGCTGTCACAACCAGCTCCACCCAGCCTACCCCGATCCTCTGGCCTCAGCCGACACCACCGCACCAGACACCCTCCGAGCTCCTTCTCGGCCTACGGCCCAACCTCTGCCCGCCCGCCCCTCGCCAAAGCTGAACCTTTGGCTGGACCCTTTGGTAGATGACCGCGATGCGATTGGACACCCAATTTCAGATATGAGGGCATTTCCATGATCCTTGCGACGAGACCTTCACAGCGACTACCTCTCATCGATTATTCAACAGTCAGTTGAAGCATCCGAAAATTATAGCAGGTGTTCGTGATGAATGGAACCATGAACGGGGTTCTAAACATAGATCGATGGCTATGTTCTTATATCCATCAATGAAGATAAGTAAAATGATGAAACAAATGGACAACAAAGGATATATAATTTAAAAAAACATGACATGGAACATAAAATTAGATTCAATCGTACCTCGTTGGATCTGTTCATCATTGGTGATGCCTTCATTGCCCTCCACCTTTGATCCGCTGAGGCCTCGGCGAAGATCGCTCCTCAATACGATGAAGAACGATGAAGAATACTGAAGAAGAGATGAGAGAGAGAGAGAGAATGGGGGTGGAGAGAGAGGGAGAAGGGTAAAATTCCCCCCCTTAATTCCTACTCTTGGCTTTTACAACTCTCGGAAACTCCACTGACGGGCACAGATTCCGAAACCTCCGCGCCTGCTCATTTTATATCACGCATAAGAAAAATGCCCCATTTTGAACTCAACAGAAGTCTCAAATTTCCATTCTGAGACTCTGTTTGAAATTTATATGAAAAGAACGCCAGTGATAAAAAAATCGCTAAGTCATTAATTTAAAAAGACTATTTTTCATCTGGGTGACATCTCTCACAGCAGTCCCCCACCCACATCTTTTACACCCCGCCTAGGGATACAAACTCTCTCTACAATCAATGATGGCCTTAGTTTTTCTATCCGAGAAACCTTTTATGAGATATCACATTTTCTTTAGTTAACCACATGTGAATAATATAAAAACAATTAACATTTTTATATAATTAATTACGGGCACACCAGGCCTCAGAAATGTACATCGTCTGAACACCCTGCTCTAGAATGACATCAATAAATTTTTCAAAGTCTTAGAGTCCCAAAAATTTTTTTGTTACATATATAATGGCCATAATTGCAACATCATTGTTGTATTACTCTATTTAAAAAAATTATATAGTAAATGATTTTTAAAATATAAAACATTATGTCATTTGAATGAGGTAATGTAAAAAATTAATTATATACATATGAAATATTGGGTATGTTTTGAAAAATTATATTCTAATTCCCCCTTTTTATGTAATGAAAATTAATATAAATGAATAGTGTCAAAATTGAGAATAATGATATTTTATCCAAATAATATTTTGATAAGTTATTTAAAAATAATAAAAATATGAAGATATAAAAATTTGAATATGATGTGGTCTAAAATGTAATATAATGTCCATTTATGGGACAATTTTCATATTATAATAAAATAATACATCTAATTAATATTGAAAATGGTGTTATCGAAGTTAAATTTAAAATTTGGTAATTAAGCATAAATTACAATGGAAAGGTTTTCATGAAATAAAAACATATCTAAATTATATTTTAGTATTTTATTAAAAAACTAACCTACCTTATATTTTAAACCATGTCCATTTGGGGGAATTTTGTTTTATAATAAATTTATTATAATTTAATCTTTTGAAAATTCCAAATAGGCTTCTCACCTCAATTATAAAAGGGTACCTCCTACCAAACTTCTTTTCACAACATTGAGACTTCTATATAGACTAGAAACTACCAATTTACAATATAAATTATTCTTGATATGTTATATAGATTCTTTTTCTCACAAAATACTATTCCTATAGACCTTTAAAGGAGATCTAATGGATTTTCTTCTCATAATATATAATCACCTTAACTGATCACTTTCGTTTATACTTTTATTTACCTCATATAAATTTATATAATTTATAAAAAACATAATTATCCTATATATTCTAAAATTTTATTATGCATATGAAAAAAACATTAAACATCATCTTTTTTATCAATCAATAATGGGAATCGTTGCTCGTGCGTACGTACAGCTTACCGTCTCCATGTAGCGATACAATTTATTTTTCATCATCACATTTTTATGAATGGGTATTATGATGAGTTTAATTTATGTATATGAAATAATGTACACAATTATAATTTTAGAATAATAATATCATTTCAACATTCTTACCATCCAATCCTTTCAGAAACAACAGTGTCGCACGTGTTTACGTGTGAAATACCACCTTAACAATGTGATGAGATTCTTTTTTCAGCATTATTTTACATAGATTGTAAGGATAATAGATTTTGAAAATATTAATGAAATATATGATATAATAAATATACTGAAAATATGAATAAATATTTACATATCTTTTGTTCCAATCATTGAAAAATTGAAATAGTGTTCATGTGCAGGTATGACCTAACGTCTGCAAGAACAGTCTAACTCATTCTTATATCTATATATTTTTTGGATGATTGTGAGAATATATATATTTAATATATATATATATATGAAATTTATATCATTATAAATATATTGGATATGATTTAACCAAGATAAATGTTCAAATATTGTGTAAGTACTCTGCTATTAACAAAATATATTATAGTTATTTTAGAAATTGAAATACATTTTTTATCCCAAAGATCTGTTCTGTTTATAGTTATTCAGAATTAGGATTAAATCATAAATGTAAAACCCATATATTATAGGTTTACACATATAAATAATATCCATTTTTCTAAAAAATATTAGTCTTTAATATAAAACATGTTTTTAATTCCTAAAAAATCATGACAATTATCCCCTTGATGTCATCCTTGTCATAATGCAACTTTAATCTTACAGAAAAAAATTTAAAAATGTTCTTTAAAAAAAACTAATTTATATCCATAAATTAAAATAAACTGTTAGTCATGTGAAAATCCCTAAAAATATTTCTCTTAAACATACCTTTTTACCTCTAAAAGGGAATCATCATTTCAAAAAGATCATTATCTTACCTTCTTAAAAGAAAATGATTCTCATGAAAAATCGTAAGCAAGGATATAATAAATAATTATTTGACTTGGTACAAAAGTTTCTATGTCACTCTTAAAAATGAGTGACCAATATGTCCACTATCCAACTCCAGAGTGCCCAATGCATTGAAATATATAACATATCCACTCGTCATTAGCATATCAGGTAACCACCCTTCATTGGTTTATTATGTGACCACACATCCATTTTTTTATCATAGAGCCACCCATATTTGGTTTATAGTGGAACAAAAAATCATCATAGTCAATTCCTAATAATCATCACATCAACATAAATCATTTAATCTTCCATTATAAAACACTCTTTTATGAAAAAGACATTCCATTGTAAAAATCACCCATTTTGAAAAACAAAACACGTACAATGGAAGACATTTTATTCAGAAATAACCAGAAAGACTTGTAAATTAAGATTAAAAATATTGAATAGACATGAAATTGGGAAATTGTTTTAATGAAAAATAAGTTAACAAACACTCTTTTTTATTTTTTGAAAAAGAAACATTTAAAGAGGCATTTTAAAGGAAATTCTTATTCCTCGAGTTATAATTCCTTAAAACAAGTTCAAACATCCTTTATAATGGTTAAAAGAGTGTTAGTAATTTATTCCAAAACTCTACTAATATTTATAACACCATATATGATCTTTTAATAACATCATTCCCCCATTTTTATTAATAATATTTTCATTTTTCATTTTTTTGGTGCATTCGTTTTATTGTTTCTTGGTTTGTTCATTTGTGTATGATTATAAGAATTATTTTATTATTTAAATAGAACTATCAAATAGAGACCATAATTATATTTATGTAATTTTAAAAAATTATAAATGAATTTATTCATTATATGAATGCGGTAAATGGAAATTAAAAGTTATCATCCATGAAGCTGGTGAATCGACAGACTATTGACAACGATTTCATTATTATGAGTAAAAGGTCAAAATAATTCATTTAATGATGGATATTCCATTAACACCAAAGCAATAAAGTGTATATATGACAATAGAGTTTTTATGAAACATGTTAGAGGGGGTTGGTAATGGTAGAAGATATAAATAAATAAAAAAGTGAAAGAATGAGGATTTTACCTCTATAATATCGTCTCCTTGAGATTATCCATAAGGAACTTTTTATTGGTCTTTTAGTGAGACCATAAAAACAAAAATATGGACAGGTGTTAAGAGAAGAATATTTCTAGGTCTTTAGTAGAGTTAGAAGGATCATGGTGGTGAAATAAATTGAAGAAATGAGTTCCCTTTTATAATTTGGGTGAGGGGAATTTATGTAATTTCTTAACATATGAAAATATAAGAAATATATTTTGGGGGAAAAGACTTAAAATGTCCAATAAATAACAGGGGCTGAAATTTTACAAACAATATAAAACACTTTGGCCTTATTAAACATTTTTATCATTTTTAATTAATTTCATAAAATATTATATTCATGAAAATCATTATTGTTGAATTTAATAGTATTCACTACTATAACTTTAAAAACATCAAAAAAAGTTTTCAAATTAGAAAAAAATTAATATATCCTAGACATTTCATATTTATCAAGCATATTAATATATCAACTTAATTATCAAAATTAGATTTGTCTTAATATTTTTAGTTTCCTTTATTTTATTTCTCAATTAAATTAATGATTATTACATCAATATGTGTAAGAATTTAAGGTATTTATTTATTACTTTAGGATAAAAAATTCAAAATATTTGAAGGATTCAAATAATTTAAAATTATAAATTCTATTTATAGTTAAATGTATAATATAGATAACTATATATTAATTATTATTTACTTAATTAGAAACCATAGTGTGAACACTTTGAATTTTTTTAAATAAAATAATATAAAGTACTAAATGTAATACATGTGGATTTCTAAATGTCTCAAACTCAATACAAGGATTATTTTGGTGGATGTATACTCACCTAAAAATATTTGTAATTTTTTTTAAATTTAATGGTTCTTATAATTTTAATTCAAATTCATTTTTTAATTCACATTTTACTTGTACAAGTACTGTGTCAGTATTTCATAAGCATTAAAAGTAATTATTTCATACCTCAAAATTAAAAACAAATTACTATCATAAAAATAAATTAATTAGGATTAATATAATACATAATATTAATTAATAATTTATATTCTTAATATCCATGTTCGGATAACATTTTTAATTTATGATTTTGACTTGTATTTGATCAGGAAATCATTAAACAATAATTTGGATAAGATTAATGTTAGATAACACTATATTTCAGTGATATCAAAAAAATAATCATAAATACATAATATTTAATAAAAATATTTTTAAAATACTTCTCATCACAAAATTTTTAACTATAAGACACCTATTTTTACTATTCCATTGTGGCATAGGCACCGCATTGACACTGAAAATGATTTTCATGTCAATCATAAAATCAATTATAATTTACATTTTTGGGATTATTTTTGTACAAAATTTATATTATAACATCATAATTTATCTCTTCTATTATTTTAATTAAATTTTAATCATAATTATGTCTTGAAAATATCATAAAAAAAATATTGAATTTAAAAACATTAATTTTTTACTCTTTAACAAAAATTTAAACATTTTTGAAAATTTGAAAAATTTCACCATTGATAAATTTTTATATTCTAATTTCAAAAAATATATTAGTATTTTAAAATTAAAATTATATAATTTGAAAAATAAAAATTTAAACATAATCAAATTGTAAATTATTTTAATTAAACTATTTAGTATAAGAATTACTTAATATATTTATAATAAATTTAAATCATTAATTCAAGAATACTAATAAATATGAAACAATATTATTCCATAAGTACTTGGGTTATTACATTCTCTACCATTTTTTAAATTTAATCCTTGCAATTTTATTCACTTATAAAAAAATAGGTATATATCTCCGTCATTGAATTTTTAGATTCCCATTTTCATCATTAACCATAGGGTTTTACCACAAAACCATAACATGGAAAATTAACATTTTTTGCTATAAATTATCTCTATGGTATAAAATATGAAAAGGTTGTTCCATATAATGAAGGTTATATTCAAACTAAATAGGGTCACGGCTAAAAAAGGTATGAATCTGACACATAATTTCATAACATCAATACATTATAAACATTATCTAACTTTGATAAACTCAGAGGAAAAACCACTCGGTAGGATGCTGATAGAACTCTCTCTATTATTTCATATGGTCTATAGAACCATGGAATTAACCATTCCTTCCTACCAAATTGAATAAAACCATTCTTTGGAGATATTTTAAGGAGGAAATGATCTTTTACCTTGAATGAAAGAACATTCCTTTTGTTATATACTTAACTTTTCATCCTGCTCTGAGTATTCCTCATATATTGCGGAAGCATTTTTATCTTCCCATGAATTTCCTCTACTAATTTTAGACCCATCAAATTTCTTTCACCTCCATCATCCCAAGATTCTAGAGTTCGACAGCTTTTTCAACATAGTTCCCCAAATGACTCTATATGTACATTGAAATGAAAACTATTAATATATGAATACTAAACTAAAGAAATATGTTGATTCTAGCTTCCTTGGTAATCTAATGAACAAGATCAAAGCATGCCTTCTAGAGTATTAATTTTTCACTTAGCCTGTCCATAAGATTGAGGATGAAAAGCATTGATGAATTTCAATCCTGTTATAAATGACTTCTGAAGGCCTCTTCAAACTTTATAAGTGAATATGGCTAGAAGGTCCAATTCAATTGAGATTAGAACTAAATGTAACATAACAATCTCTTTGAGGTACATTTGATAGTGTTGATAAAAATAAAAAATATCTTGAATATGAATGAAATGTGTGGATTTAGTCATTCTGTCAACAGTAACCCAAAACATATTATTACCATGAGAAATATTTCATAGTCCCATAATGAAATCCATGGATATATTATTCCATTTCAACTTTGGTGTTTGAAATGGCTGAAGCATCCCCTTTGATAATTTTAATTCTCTTTTAACCTATTAACAAGTCAAATATTTCATGGTCATGTTAGATATATCTCTTTTCATTTCATCCCACTAGTAATACATCAAATAATCACTTTACATATTAGTGCAAGTAGGATGAAATGAAAAAGGAGAGATATGAGCATCACATAAAACTCTTTGTTCAACTAAGGATCCGAATTCAATCATAATCTCTTCCCAAATAAAAAAAATACTTTATTTATCAACATTAAATTTTTATAAGACTCCCTTCTTTACCTGTTCTACCTTTCTTGTAAACTCACAATCTTCCCTCTAAGAAATATTTATTCTTCCTGATATAGATGATTTTACTGACACCTAAAACCAAATAGAGGAATTTAATTCACCAACAACTTCCAATAAAAAATCAAACAAATTAATTAAAAAGGATCGCATTCTATACAAAATATTGTTATTGTGTCATTAATATTCCTACTAAAAGCATCTGCAATTTTTTTATTTTTCCATGATGGAATTGAATCGTGTTACAATAATAATTAATTAGTTCCATCCATCTTCTCTTCCTAATGATTAACTATTTATGACTAAATTTATAATTTAAACTATTATGAGCATGATATATTTAAAACTTTTCCCTATATGTATGATACCTCCAAATTTTCAACGAAAACCCATAGCAGATAACTCCAAATCAGGGGTTGGATAATTTAAGTCCATATGTATCAATTTCCTTGAAGAATAAACTATTACCTAATCATTCTGTATCAAAACACAACCAATTCTCGTCAATGAAGAATCCAAGTAAATGAAAAAAAAAACAATTTTTTGAGGGAAAGGCCAATATTTTATCATTTTTAAAATTTGATTTAGTTCCTGAAACCAATCAACACATTATTTTATCAACATAACTTTAACTCATTTTTGAGTTAACATAGATAGTGGGCATGATAACTATGCATAGATTTCCAAAATCCTCCATTAATATCCTATTAATCAAAGAATACATCGATTATAAATAATATTTTTGTCTTGTCCATTCATTAACCAATTCAATTTTGTGGTATCAACTGTTATTCAGTATTTGTTGAAAATTCTCCCAATAAATGAAATCTATTTTATCCAAAAACCACACTTTTTAAATTTTTTATATAGTTTTTTATGTTTTTTTAAAAATATATTTATATATTTTTTTCATAATCCTCATACATTATGGAATAAACTAAAATACCATCAATAATAAAATTGAAAAAATTATCCAAATATTCAAATAATATTCCATTTTAAAGATCTATAAATATAGTAAGAGTATATTCCAATCCAAAGGGAATAAATACAAACTCATAATTCCCATATCTAGTATGTAATGTTGTTTCCAAAATGTCACCCCCCTTGAAATTTAGTTAATGGTAACCATATCTCAATTCAATCATGGAAAATTACCTAGCTCCATAAATATGATCAAATAAGTCATAAATATATGGTGGATGATACTTATTGTTAATAGTGATATTATCAAATTATATATAATCTATGGAAACACTTAAGGAACCATATTTCTTTAAAAAAATATTATCCCCACGGTGAAGTGCAAGGTTAATTAAAACCATTAGCAAGAAACTCTTTGAAATTTTTATTCAATTATAGAAGTTCAACTTGATCCATTTCATATAGGGGTTTTAAAATTTTATTATTATTAGGAACTACGTCAATATAAAATTAACCTCATGATTGGGAATGAAAATAGAAAAATCATCTGGACAAACTCCATCTATTTATTCACTACAAGCACTTCATTAATCTGAACAAATTCATTATTTTCAATAACATGTCCTAAGTAAATTTCACTGAAATTTATAATAAATTTATTTCCTTCATGTTAAGTTAATAAAGGTAAGAAATCAGTTAAAAAAATATTATCTTTGAAATCTATCTTTTCATTATAAACTAGAAGCCAATCCCTACCCAAAAAATATGAAACACAATTATGGGTAGTCCAACAAAATTTTTAGGAAAAACCATTTCACTGATAACAATAAGAATATTCCTATAAATCATGGTATCCTTAATACTTCAACCAGTTAATTTGTTGTTCTAACATCTAACATAGTAGTGGAGAAATAGTTTCCCATGCCCTTCTATTTCGGATCATGTTAATCCCCTCCCCCACGCCACTAACTTTTAGAACATGTTATCATAATGTCCCAACACATTGTGAATAAAGCATCTTACCATCATATTTTCAATATTTTTATACGCATTATCCATAGAGTCACAATCCATGTGACCAATAATTCAACATAAAAAGAATTTCCTAAATTTTAAGAGACATTCTTAAATGTTCTTCTTACCACACTTTTCACAATAAGGGAATTTGATTTTATTACCTCTAAATTTCATTGATGAATTATACCCCAATGCCTACCAACATGACCAATTATTATACTTTTCTTCATGAGGAATATAAATGTAAAAAAATATCATATAAACTTTTTTTAGAAGAACAAAGTAGTTTCATATAGCTTTTAATCTCTCATGAAACTATGGATCATAAAATTGGTTTAAAAAAAGTGTAAAATTTATTAGTTTTACTATCAATATCCGGAAAAAAATATGCCCCATACCATTACATTCTTTTAAAATGGGTTTAATATGTATAAATAAGATAATAATTCATCATCATTAGTTCCATGAATGGTTTCTCTATTTTGAGTCAAAAAGTTTTAGGACTACAATTTTCTAGAAATAGACTCTTAAAATCATCCCATTACATAACATCAAAACCATTTTCTCTATGGTATTCTTAACCAGAGACCACCATTGATAGGATTCACCTTCATAATGATAAAATCATAGTGTTACCTTTTGGGGTTCAAAAAATACAATGACTTTTAATATCTTTTTCAGATCATTGATCCATACATTGGCTACCACTAGATCAGAGGTTCCACTAAAGGATGGAGGATGTGGCCTCATTAAATGCCAAACTATTTACATATACCTATATGGTTGATCTAGATACTCCCTTGAATTGATACCACCACCATTTATAGCTTATTAATACTGATCTATCACTATTAAAACCCATTCCATTCCAATTACAACCATCTCATTGTACTAATTTTGATGATAGTTTTCTATTCAATTCCTTCCCACCAAATATTCTTTGTTTCCTCTAAGGAATCCTATTTTTAAAATACATATCTTAGATGAAGAAACATGGTAATATTCAAAAGATATATCATTTAACTATAATGTAGAACATTTAATGACAATTTTATTAATAACATCATAACCCCTAAATTTATCTTAACCCTCACTCTGATACCAACCAAAATACTTGACCCTAAAAAATATTATTCTTGTTATTTTAAAACTATAGATAAATTTATTTTTCAATATATTATTTAGTTTTAGAGTTTTAGATAATTAGAACTAACTCATACACTGTAAACCCATACATTACAGGTGGAAACATATAAATAGTATCCATTATTTCCCTAAAACAAAAGTATTTAAAATAAAACATGTTTTCTATTCATCAAAAATATTTACAATTTTTCCCTTGACCTCAACCTTGTTTTTACTCCCACTTAAATACATTTAAAAAATTTTAAATGAATTGGTATTAGCAAAAAATATGAGTAAATAAAATATAATAATGGAAACTATTAATATATTGAAAATTCATAAAAACATTTTCTCCTAAATATAACTTTTTACCTCGAAAAAAGAAATCAAATTTTCAAAAATATCATTATCTTACCTTTTGAAAATAAAAATATTCTCTTAGAAACTCAAAGGAACGAATAGAAAAAATAGGTAGTTAACTTTTTAAATCATTTCCCATATCAATCATACAAGTGGATTTTCCAATATGGCCAACCTCTAACTATAGTGTACCCAATTTCATAGAGGTTATTATGTAACCACACATCCTTTGTTTATCATGGAACCACCAGTCATTGGTTAATAATGTAGACACCATTAATTGGTTTATCATGGATCCAACCATCATTATTTAATAATTTAACTACCCATATTCATAAAAAATTACCAAAAACTCTGACATCAACATAATTCATGAAATCAAACATCATAAATCACTCTTTAATGAAAATATACTTTCTATTTTTAAATAACTCTTTTTGAAAACAAGTGCACGTACAATGGAAAACATTTTATTTGAATTTAAACTTATTAAATTGTAAATTAAGCGTCAAAATATTAATTTGTATAGAAATGAAGAAATTATCTTTTGGAAAAATATGTTTAAAAATATTCCTTTTAACATTCATTAAAAACACATTAAAAGATGGATTTTAAGGGAAAGTCCATTACCTAAGATTTGAATTCCATAAATCAAGTTAAATAATCCTTTATAATTGTTTAAATAGTTTTAATAATTTATTCTATAAATATATTAATATTTATAACAACTTATATGATATTTTTATAACATCATCCCACTTATTTATCAATAATATTTCGTTATTTTCATTATTTTGTGTATGTTCATTTTGACGATTTCATGGTTGGTTCATTTGTGTATAATTATGTATTCTATTTTAAAATAGGAATAATAATCTATAAGTTAGACCATATATATATTTAGTTCATTTTAAACAATTATATGTTAATTTAATCTTTCCATGAATGTGCTTAAGGGAAGTGAAAACTCGTTATCCACGAAGGCGAGGAATTGACATACCATTGATAAGGATTTCGTTTTTAAGAATTAAAAGATAAAATAAGATATTTGATGACCGATATACCATTAAAACAATTAAGGTGATATATATATATATATATATGATACTGTAGCTATCATGGAAATTTTGATAGGGGGTTAGGATATGGTAGAAGAGAGAAAGAATTAAAAAGAGAATGGGGGATGATTTTACCTCTTAAGTATCGTATCTTTGAGAGCATTCTTAAGGAACTTGGAATTGGTCTTCTTGTAAGACCGAAAAAATGATAATATTTCTAAGGATGATTAGAAGAGAATTTGGTAGAGTTCAGTCGAGATAGAAGGCTCAATGTGGTGAAATGAAGTGAAGGAAGGAGTGTCCTCTTATGATTGATGTGAGGGGTATTAAAGGAATTTCTTAAAATAGTAAAATATTATATGACTATTTTGGGTAAAAAGATTTAGAAGTGGAATAAAACCCATAATATTATCCCATATAACCATATAAATTATTATTATTTTTAACTAATTTAATAAAATATTATACTTGAGAAAAATAATTATTGGAAAATATAATACTATACATTACTATGAGTTTGAAAACATCAAAATAAATATTCAACAAATAAAAATATTTTTTATATCATACCCATGTACTAATTATTATAGAATTAATGTATCAGCTTAATTATTCATATTCTATTTATTTTATTATTTTTAGTTTCATTTATTTTATTTTTCCTTTAATTCCATAATTTCTACATCGGCGTGTGTAAGAATTTAGGAATTAATTTATTTCCAAAAAATTTAAAATAAATTTTAATGGACAAGATGAATCTGTTATCTTTCGAAAAACTATCTATTGTATAATATATCTTCTACAATAGTATAAACAAAAAATCTAAACTAATTATAAACTTTAGTGTGGATAGATTAACTATATATTAATGAAAATATTATAGGTGACTAAATGTCAATCAATTGAATTCCAAAAGTTACAAAATTCATCCCAATGATCACTTAGGTCTAAAATAATCATCTAATAACATTTAGAAATAAATTAGATCATTTATTTGTTCTTATAATTATAATTGAAATCATTTTATTAATTTTCATTCTACTTTCCCAAGAACTACATCTATGTTGCATAAGCATTAAAAGAAATTATTTCATACAGAAAAAAATTTAAAAAAACATTGTATCATAGAAAAAATAATTAGGCTCAATATAATTATTTATTTCATTAGTTATCTATATTTACTTATATTCATGTTTATACTACTTCGTTAATTGGCTAATTTTAAATACCTTGTCTTCTCCAAGCATTACATAATAATTTGGATAATATTCATGTTATATAACACTAAATATTGAAAATATCAAACACAAATCATCAAAATACATTATATGCAATTAAATAGTTGGGAAAAGAGTTCTTATCCGTCAATTATTATCTATAAGACACCAATATTGACTTTTCCTTCCTTACGTAGGCACTACGTCGACATTGAAAAATATTTTCCTGTTTATCCTGAAATAAATTATAATTTACATGTTAAAATTTATTTTTGAACAATATTTATATTATAATATAATAAATTATCCATTCTGTATGTTTAGTAAATTTTTAATCATAATTATTTCTTAATGATATCATAAAAAAATACTGTATTTAAAAAATTTATTTTCTTACTATTCACCACAAAATAATTTTTTTATAAAATTAAAAAAATGTTATAATAAACTCATTTATATTTTCTCATTTCAAAAATAAAATTATGATTTAAAATTATAATTCTAAAATTTGTAATTTATTCTTTTAAATATAACCATAATTAAATTTATTTAATAAAAATATTTATCATAAGAATTATGTACCATATTTATAATGAATTTTACTATTTAATTAAAGAATACTAATAAATGTGGAAACAAAAGTTTCTATCGGGACCTGGGTTCTTACAAATCAAAACTGCTGAACTGATGTAATCATGGTAAATAGAATTGTTAACACTGAAAAATAAAAATTTTAATAAGGAATTATTAAAAAGGGGGAATATTAATATGTTATAAAGGGATAATATATGATATTATAAGTATGAAAATTAAGATGGTATAGAATTTTAATAAAAAACTTATTATACTTTATGTTATAGTTCAATATATGTAACGAAGACATAAGAAAAAGGACTTTCATATCACTTTTATTTCAATGAGACACAATTCATAGTCACCACTTGTTTCATTTATTTGTGGCTTATATACTTACAGTAAATGTATTTTATGATTCTTATCATTGAAATTGTGAGATAAAAATCACTATATAGGGTTATTTATTTCATGCAGTTTATGATTTAAAATCTATCAAAGTGGTAAGGTTTTATTTCACAATTTAATCAATATTCAGGATTATTTAATCTTAAGTATTTAATATGGTATATTTATCTTCTATATCCATGTTTTAATTAAAAAATATTTTTTTTATCATTCTCCTATTATGGTTTAATGTCATTTTTACACATGATATATTTTTTTCCTAAAACAACTGAAAGGAATATTATTTTTATTTTCCAAATGAGGTAATTTGTGGTATTTTCTATAAAAATATAGAAGAAATGTTTTTTAACTTATAAAATTTGAACATATTTTCCCCCCATAATGACTACATTTTTATTTGATGTTTAAGTTATACGTTTTCAGTATTATTTTCAATAAAAAGGGTCCCTTTATAATTGATCACCTTTTAAATATAAAATGATTTTGAAATAGAATTATTATTTTCATTAAGAACGATTCCAAGTGATATTGAAATATAATTTTCCATCTAAAATAAAACTATGTGTTATTAATCATCATTTAATAAGGATCTAATCCAAGGATACCATCTTTATTCATTCTCTGGATGGTTTATGATTATGAGGAAAAGATGAAATATTTATGAATCCCATTTATTTTCCATGGGTTATTTTATGATGAAATGTTAATTAAACTCATTTCTTTTCAATGGGTGGTGTTAGGTTAAAATGTTTATAAAACCAATTTCGTTTAATGGGTTATGATATGATGAGTGTTTTAATATCTTTTGGAACCCATAAATATTGTTATAATTATGTGATGGTTGAGACCTATATCTCCCTTCAATGCATTGGTTAATGAATGAAATCAAATGAGATAAATATGACATGAATAGAGAGTGAAGCAAGTTCACTAAGGGACTATATCCACTATGATATTCTTGGTAGAGAGCCATGACTACTGTGATGTTTTAGGGAGTGAATCCATTCAACTTTGATATCCTTTAAAACAAGACTTGACTAATAAAGAAATGATTTTCATTACTTATGTGTATTCCAATATTCCATGCCTTATGCTTATATAATGATCTTGTGCTTTATGTTTATTTATTATTTTTTTATTCATGTCTTATGAACTACTTATAATTATTCCATGACTTAATATTATGATCTTTAATATGAATGGAATTGTATTCAAATGTTAATGTCATTTTCTTATACCAATATGCTCAAGTAATGCTTATGTTATCATTGATATCTCCCATATTTATCCTTTCATAGCGTCTGAGTTCACCCATTTATTAGGTTTCCAATACCTAGGTTATAGACAAAGGTATTGAGTATGATATGAATAAATATTTTTCTAGTTATTAATAAATAAGTGGGAGAGGATTTACGATCTGATTGTTTATCTTTCCATGTTTCCAATGAAACTGGACCTGTACAATTCTATAGTGAATCAAAATGTTATATAATGGATATTCATATATTGAATCAATGTATGTATAGTATGGGTCCTTATAGTTGGTATCATTGGAATTGTTAGTTACCCTTTGGAATCCAGGATATGAAAACATTAGTAATGACACTGTGGATAAGGTTATGTATAGATTAAAATCCTAATGTTTTGGTAATTACCATGAATGAACTTGGTTAAACCTATTGTGTCATGAAAGAAGGTCTTATGATTTAGTCATATAATAAATTATGTTTGATGATTATGTGGTTTCTCTCCATGATTGTTATTTCTCACACTCTACTTTCTGGTTTTACTCAATGGGTAGAACCTTCTCGAATCATGTTAATGATGAATTCAATGGACAATGAAATTAATGTCCTCCTAATAAAACGAATGTTTTGGGATATAGAATTCAAAATATTTTTGATATGGTCACAAAATATTCTCAATATATGAATAATTATCATTTTATAAATGAGAAATGTAGAGAATAATGTTCTATTGGTTCATTTATGAGGAAATATCCACCTTCGTTTAAGGGGTTTTTTGATCCACTATTTTATAAGCAATGGATTCATACCACTGAAAATATATTTTCTGTTCTCCAATGTTTGGAACTTGAAAATGTTATTTTTTATCATTTTAAAGGTGAAAAATATTAGTGTTTCAATATTATCAATAACACAAGAAAACAATAATAAATTGAATCAATGGAAGGGGATGAATATGAAATCTTTTTTTCAACAAGTACTTTCCTTTTATTCTTCATATGAAAATAGAAAAACAATTTCTTGAGTTAAAGTAGAATTATAATGAATATACTATTAATTATGATGAAAATATCAATGTCTTGAAACCAAGTATGAAAAGAGTATTATCCATATGTGACTTCAGTAGATACAAATAAAGCATTTAATGTTCTATCAAGTTGGATATAGAGATTAGTGTTACCCATAAATCTCATAGTGTTGAAAATAAATGAAAAATTGAATTAAATTGATATTCTAAAAACCATTGATAGAAGAATAAGAGCTTTCTCATTATATCAAAATTTGTATGGAAACATAGGGTAAATTGTCAAAAGGGGCGAGTAAATTTTTCATGTATGGAAAGGATGTTCGTCGGGTTATCGCATGCCAACATGATGTGAAGAAGTTATCTAAAGATGTGAATAGTGAGAATGTTATATAAAATGAACCACCAGGAATCTAGTGTCTAAAATGCATGGATTATAGGAATTATGCTAACCATTTCCCAAATAAAAAGGTTGATGATGATGATAGACACAAACAACCACTTAATCCTAGGGATAAAGGGACATTTCATATGATCCTAGTATCTAAGAGGGTTACAAAAATAAATTAGTGAGCGATATACTTTCCAAACACTCTAAAAGTGCTAATGTATTAGTTTTTTCGTGATCTACACACTATTTCATGTCTAAAAACATTTACAATGGTATATTGTACCACATCAAAAACTATATGTTCAATTATCAAAAAAACCCTTTAATGGAATGATGATTGTAACCCAAGTCTTTGATCCTTCTTGGATTTATGTTTATATGAATTTATTTCCTACTAATCATGTTCTTATTCCTCTAATTGAATTTGAATTTATTTTGGTCATGAATTTTATATCTTTACATAATGACCATATCAATTATTAAGGAAAGGGAGTTTAATTTGATATTCTATACCAATAAATAAATTTATATCAATGTGATGAAAAAAATGAACTTATAAGAGAAATTACATCCATTGTGTGGGTCATAATTTCAATTCAAAAGGGGAATTTTTCCCTAATTTTTATGGAGATACACAACATCGAAAATATTCCTATTGTGAAGGATCTTTTTGATATATTTACAAATGATTTTCATGTTGTTACACTAAATCATGATGTTGACATTTTAATATAAATAATACCAGGTGCTAAACCTATTTCCATGACACTATATAAAAGGGTCATTTTTGAGTTTTAAATTTTGAAGAATAAACACTAAGAGAATGCTGAAAAGGTATTCATACAGACAAGTATGTCATGTTAGGATGCACATGTTATTTTTTAATTAATAAATATGGATCAATGTGACTATGTATTGATTATTAAGAAGATAACAAGATCACTATGAAGAACATGTATCATCTACCCGATATTGATAACCTTTTTGATAAACAATACAGATCTCAATAAATTTCTACGATCAGGCATCATGCTATATATCATCAATTTAGGGTCATGAAATAGGGTTATACCCAAGACATAATTCCATATGAGTTATAGACTCTATGAATTTATACTTATTCGATTTTATCTTAATAATTGTCCCACTACATTCGTTAATTTAATAAATATAGTCTTAAAAAATTAACTAGTTCAATTTTTAATATTGTTTATAAATGATTTTGTTATTTATTCAATGGTTAAAAAAAATAATTGAAATTATTTGAGAGTTTTGATAAATACCCTAAAGAAGGATAATATTTATGAAAAATTTACTAAGTGTGAAAATTGTCTTTTGAATGTTTCATTCTTGTGTTATAAAATATCATGTTATGGTATATCAATAGACCCTTAAAAGATATAAGTTATTAAGAATTGGCCTAGGCCAACCATTTTTACTTATATCCATAGTTTTTTTATTTTCCTAGATATTATTGGGAATTTTTGAAAAAAAATTACATGGACATAGAATCAACTCACAAATTTAAATTTAAATCGATCCATGTTCCATTGGATGGATGGATGGGGTGAGTTTTTAATTGAAATGATGGGAATTATAGTCAATGGACACTTTCTTACACTATCCTATAGTGGGTGAGGTTTTTTAATCAATAGTAATACATAAAAGAAGGGTCTGGGATGTATCCTCTTTCATAATTACATGGTTAAATCTTATGCCCCATGATAATTGAATTTCCATGACAAAAAGTACCCAACTCTCGAGTTGGGATTAGATATTCTAATTATTTCATCAAATATATGGATGTATTATCTTCAGAGAGAAAATTTTGACATATATACTAATCAAACAAAGATTAAATTATATTTTCAATCAAAATATGTAAACATGCACCAAAGAAGATGGTTAGAGATGATTAATTATTATAATGGCTCAATACATTACCTTTCTAGGAAAGAGAATAATGTGAAAGAATCTCTATATCAAAAGGATCATACTTGATTATCTAGTATGAGGATCATGAATGATATGATATTTTTAGACATTCAAAATATAGGACTTGAAATCTATATGTAAGGGTTTAAATCATATATTTTTAAAATGACTTTTCAAAATTCTATCCAAGTGGAGATTAAAGAGGAAGACACAGAAGATGTCGAGCTGCAAAAGAAGGTAATGAATGTGCATGTGTTAAACCATTATTTTGATGTAATAACGAATATATCCCTTATTTAGAATATTTAAATAAGGAGATAATGGTTGAGGAAAATATTTCGTCATTCCCTATTCAACATCGACGTTTGAAGATTTATAGAGTTATAAACAAGTATTTCTAGTACGTGGTCATGAAGAGAGATATTGAAAAGTGTGATTCTTACTGCTTTGTGTGTTAGCAAGTTAATGATGAGAGATTAAAGAAAAATGGTATTTTCGAATATTACCCATAAAAATATCGAAAATGGTAAAACATCACCATGTTTTTTGTCTTTTTAATAAAAAATATACAAAGGGAATAATTCTATATCTGTAATAGTTGATATCCTTATAAAATTTCCACAAATTATTTCTATCCTATAATATTTATCTCTTAATGAACATACTCGGTTATACAAAAAGTAAGTGATAATATTTCATGTTGTACCATTATCAATTGCATTTGTTATGTAATTGAGGTTTACTATGATGTTTTGGACAGGCCTTCAACATGCACATTATATAGTGTTAAATTTCAAAAATTCTTATCATCCTTATAAACATGGTATCTTTTCAAGGAACATTCAAACTGCATAATTAATTTTGATATATTTCTCTATAAATTTCAATGGTGGTTGGGATCAACACCATCCTTTGGTGTAATTTCAATATAATTATAGATTTCACTACAACATTCATATGGATCCTTATGAAGTCTTTTTTGTAGGATGTGAAAAATTACAACATGATAAAATGATGTTATAGAATGATATATATTTGGACCAGATATTGCCATGTAAACAAAAGATATAGTTAGATCCATTCAACATCACACAAGAGAAGCTCCTATTTGACAAAAGAGTTATGCTAACACTTGTCGGAAAGATATAGAGTTTGAATTGTATGACACGGTCTTCCAATGAATATATCTTTAGAAGTGAAGAATTATATTTTTAAATAATGGAAATATAATCCGTAGTTATATCTTTTATTTTTATATTCATGATCATATCAATATGGTATATTATCGAATGATGCTTCCACCAAATCTCTCTCAAAATCATGATATGTTCCATGTATCTCTAATGAAGAATTACATACAAAATACTTCACTGGAACTATAATAATAGTTTGTACTAATAAATAATAACCATTATTATAAATATAAATCGGTAGATATTCTATACCTTAGAGAGAAACAAGACCACTTATCCTGTCAAACTTTTATAGAGAAACTACCAAATTGAGGAAGATATATGGGAACATGAGGATGTAATGAGGCATAAGTATCATTATATGTATATATGATAGGGAAGAGATTTTAGGGAGAAACTAATTTTAAGGGGGTATAATGTTACACACATAGATTTTCCAAAATATTTCTCTTCAAATAATTTGATTTCATTGATAGCTTTCATTACATGTAGTTATGAGTTTATGCGAAATATTTATCATTATTTAATTTATATATTTCTATTATTGTATAAATATTATATAAGTAGGTATCAATTGGAATAACTAAATCATGAAATATTTATTTTTATATATGTATACAATTAATTAATTGGTTATCAATTGATTATAAATGGAAATATAAAATCATATGAATGACAAAAAATGTTTTTGTAAAAAGAGTTTCTATGCCTGAAATGTATTTGTATCATAATAAATTAAATTAATACCTATTCAAAAATTATTTTAATTAAATTTATATATTATTTAATTTAAAAAATGTTTTATAAATTTAGAATGTTTTTTATAAACACAGTATAAGAATAAATCTAGTTTTTTGTTTCAAAATGCTTTTCCCAAAAAAAATATTTTCTCTACCTTTTCACACATAATTTAAAAATAATTTCTATTATTTATATTTATTTAATTAAATAAAATGAATTAAATATTTTAAGTTAAATTGTAAAAAATTATTTAAATAGACCCCTTTTGATTTTTGTCAATATGACTAGTAACAGGGAATCATTTATCACCTAGGTATAGGGTATATCCGGATAATGTTTGTTAAAATAAGTGATAATAATATAATTTATAATACTAATTATTATTAGATTAATTTAATTATACCCTTAACATTTTAGGTAATTAATTTATTAGTTTGAGGAAAACGTTTTCATGAAAATGAATTATATATTATGTAAATCAATGAATGTTTCAAGATGTCACTCTCTTTGTTTTTAAAATGTCTTATGTGTCCACATAGAGAATAATTTAAGTTATGAACGAATATTAGTGTTTAATTTAATATTAATAAAATTATTATAATGATATGAATTTAATATTAATTTTTGGTAATTATATAATAAACTTAATTTCTTTTCCAATACATATGCATTATTTCACCATTTAGTAAAAATATATAAAAAATGGTATTAAATTTATTAAAAGTTATATAATTTGATTTAGTTAATTTGAACCAGGAATTTTCATGATATATGTAACATATTATGGATTTTAAAAATTATTTAATTCAAATTACAACATTATTTTGATGTTTCTAAAATTAAAAAAATTTAATAGTCTACAAATTGACAATAATGAAATTTCAACAAAATAATATTTTATTCAATTATTTGGAAAACCTAAAAATCCTAGAATAAGAAAATTTTAGTTTAATATAGTCTAAAATTTCATTATTTGGCTACTTATTGTCCAATTTTCACCTTATAAGTAAAAACATACCCCCATTAATGTTAAGAAAGGTGTTACCATAGTGAGAATTACAATTTGTTACCTAAGGGTTAATCCAAATGGTAAGGTTTAAAATGAAACAAAAATTCCTAAATTATATTGGTTGATGGTATTACAATACTATCCTACCTTATATTCTAGTCCACGGATATTTGGAGGCATTTTTATTGAGAATTAATTTGTTATTATTTAATTGTTTGAGATATTCCATAAGTTACCCTCAGATCAATTATTATTTTCCACCTCTTCCCTCAATTAATTACACAGTATTTATCATATATATAGATAAAAAACTACCTATTTATCTTAAAAAATATATAATAACATTGAACATGTTATATTCTTCACAAAACACAAACCCTATATTCCATTAGAGGAGATCTAATGAAGTCATTTCTATAAAGAGGTAATCTCTTTAACCGACCACCTTCATTTCTACTATTTTTTACCACATATAAAATATATCATATGTATCAAAATATATTAAATTTAGTACAATAAATGTTATAAAATGGTTTTATTATTTTTAAAACACCATTATAAACCCCGTCTCCTATGAATCAATAATAGAAATTAGCTCTCCTGCGTACATACAGATTACCATCTCCACACAGCAATACAAATTGTCTTTCAGCACCATATTTTATAAATGAGTATAGTGATGAGTTTAATTTTTATATGTTATAATTAAATAATTATAATTCTAGATTAACAATTTAATTTATATCTTCTTACCATCCAATCCTTTTAGAAATGATAACGCCTTTCCTGTGTACATGTGCACTACCACCTCCACGAAGCAATGTGATTTGTTTTTCATTTATATTTTACATGGATGGTGATAAAGATTTTTTTTTGAATAATAGGATATATATGATATAATAATGAATTATTAACGATTAATTTACATTTTACTTTCTTTATTTACATATTTTTAAAATCTAAAATAGTGTTCATGAGATCATACGGTCTATAGTCTCCACGATTGGGGTAATTAAATTTTCTATAAATAAATTATATGGATGAATATAAATATATATATATATAATGAATATGTTTTATATTTATAAAAATATAAATAATTTTAGTATGTTGTAACCAAGAAAAATGTGCACGTACTAAAACTACTGAACTAATATACTCATGATACTCGAAACTGTTAACAACTAAAAGTCCAAAAATATACTAATAAATTATTGAAAATTGGGGTTTTGAAATGTTATAAATAGATCATATATGTAAGTACCAGTTTATTAATGATTATTTTACATAATTATAATAAATTTATATTTATTATATAGGAGATCATAATTATTATGAAACAAGGTTAACTTGAGGTAAAGAATTTTCATCTCACTTTTATTTCAGTGGGACCCATTCCTTATTCACCACATGTTTCTTTTTTTATGGGTTATCTACTACCCATGAATGTATTTTATTATTCTGATCATGAATATTATTATTAATAGATAACTATATAGTTTTCTTTATTTCATGGGCCTTATGAATCAAAATTTATCAAAGTGTAAAAGGTTTATTTAAAAATGTCATCAATATTCAGGATTGTTTATGTTTAAGTCACTGTTGGGAAATATTTCTCTTCGATATCCATGTTTTGTGAAATTATTTTTAGAAAATTATATCCATTACCCTATGATTTTTAAATTTCATTTTTACTGATGATTGATATTATATAAAATGGTTTGAAATCAATCATTATTTCATTTTCCAAAGAAGGTACTTTTTTACTCTTCCACAAAAATGTGGAAAGAATGATTTCTTTAAATTATACGAAATAAATAGATTTTCATGCCATCATGAATAAAATGTAAATTTATGATTATGTTATCATTTTATATGGATCTCATCATTGAAAATTTCTCTATAAATTTGCAACAATAAAACAAGAAATCCTTTAGAAATGGAATGGTTATTTTCCTCTAGAATTTTCTTAAGTGATATTTCATTATAAATTTCTATCTAAGGTAAAATCAATTGATGTTAATTATGATTTCATAGTGATATGATCCAAGGATACCATCTTTAATATTTATCTAGATGGTTTATATGTATGATGAAAAAAATTATGTAAACCATTTCTTTTCCATTGTTTATGTTATGATGAAAAGTTTATAAAAACCATTTCTTTTTTATCAGTAATGTTTTGATAGAATTTCTATAAAAAACATTTGTTTTTACATGTTCTTATATTATAAAATATTTATAATCTTGTGGAATGAATATGTATTGTTATCATTTTTTGAATGCGGAGACCAAAATCTCCCTCTAATGCGTTAGGTAAATATTAATATCTTATGAAACAAAAAGGGCTAGAGTGGGGAGTAAACCTAGTTAAGTAAGTGACGTTTTCCACCATGATAATATTTGTGGTGAACATTGAATACAATAATGTTTTGGGTAGGGAAACCATTCCACAATGATATCCTTGGAAATGATCCTTGACTATTATGGTAATGATTATCAACTCTTCTTTGTATTCCACAATTCCATGTTTATGCCTGCATTATGATCTCATGGAACATAAACATTGATTCCTTTAGGATTCATGTCTTAGTTGTAACGACCCAAAGTTTTTCAATGGAAATTACGTTTTTATAATTTTGTCATAAAATAACATGAAAACATAACATAAAAAACTACTAAGTGATAAGTGACCTTTAAACATATGTTTTTCACTTCCGTGTTTTGAATTTTGAAAATCAGACATACACGGTTGTGTTCAAGATGATTTTTGGAGTGTAATGAAAAAAAATTAATTTTCATTGAATAGTAATGTAACCTTGTGAATAGTAACCTACCATTATGAATAGTAGTATGAACATTATTAATATTAAATAATCCAGAATAATAGTAACCTTACCCATGGATAATTAAATAAAATTTAGACATCTTAGAAAGTGACAATTTGACCTTAGTAAACGTTTCGGAATTTTGTAGGTCATAAATAATTAATTATAATTAATTACTTAATTTAAAAGAAAATTAATTTTCTTAAAATGTATTCATTATTTATCAAATCGATGTCTTATAGTTTTTAGATAATTATATAAGACCCTACATAATTTTTGAAAGCACTATAAAATCAGTTTTAATCTTAAAAATAGTTTTTTTATGTAAATTATGATTTCAATTAAATATTAAATTAATAATATTTAAAAAATAATTTTTTGAAAAATGGAAATCATTTTTTTATTCTACATTTCAAAAAATGGTTGGGGTAAATTTTTGGTATTTTTCTAAAATACTTGAATTTTGGATGAATAGTGAAATACCGTAATTTACAAAAAAGAAGCTAAATAAGCTAATTATAGAGTCATGTGTGATGTTCTGCTGATGTAGGCCCAGTTGGTTTGGGATCACATGATAACATTACTATTATTTTTCATTAAATACTTATTATTCCTTGTCTTGGGTGATATTAATAAACTAATGAATTTTATATTATGGAAACCCCCCTCCCCTCCTCTATAAAAACCACACTTCACACCCTCATTTCCTCACACCTCTAAAGCTCCATGCCTTCACTAAAATCTGCCCAAAAATCCTCCTTTTCCCCTATCCCACATGTAAGAGATTTTGTTCTCATCAAAAGACCAATCCAATCTTCCATAAAGAGAGTCTAAAAAAGAGGATTTAAGAGGTAATTTCTCTCCCTCTTCTCCTTTAATTTCCTTTCAAGTTCAAGTTCATTTCTTGATCTCTCACAACCTATCTTTATAAAAATGGTTTTGTAACTGAATTATTGAAAATTTAAAAGAATTTTATGATTCTAATTGAATATTATATCATCCAACCCCCTTTTCGTCTTCCTTTTATTTTATTAAAGGGAACGTTGTTCGTGTGGTGTTAATTTATCACCCTCAAAAAAACAACATGTTATCTTCGTCCATTTATACCTTCAGATATGGTCATGAAACCATTTTTTTGATCGAAAAAGAATATTATATATGTATTATCTCCTATTATACGTTCTGGAACTAACTTCTGACCATATTTCTTGTGATAAAATAAAACAAGTTCATTATGATCAAAAAAATCACTGAAATTAACCCAAATAATCATCATTTAATTATTATCATATGATTCATCCACATGGATCTTATATAATTAATTATAAAATCATTAAAACTACTGTAATATCATAAATAAAATGTTACATCAGTTCTAGATGTTTACCCATGGTTTACAAAAACATCAATTTAAGAATACAAGTGAACCACTCAAGAAAACCATAAAAACAAACATTACCAAATAAAGCTTTTAAACTATATAACTCATCCAAAGGAGCATAAAATCACTTAACGAAACCATAAGTAACTATATTAATTTAATCATGTTTCTTGATTTCTAATTAATGAATATAATGTAATTATACAGGAAATAGTAGACAAGGAAGCATTCAGATACAAGGTAAGGGGGAATTCTCGAACCCAACTTTCATCCTTCAGGTTCTCCCTCTTTCACTCCTACTGATATTGTTACTCCTTAAAAATATTTTGTTCATCATTATATTTACTCTTCTGGTATATTCATGTTCTTAACTGGAAATGATGAAAAATAAAATGTTTTCCAAAAGAACTCTTCTTTCAAGAACACACCTGTTACTTCTAATTCAAGATTGACGGTTCTTGTAACATGTATGTTATTCCCTCATTCTTTTGGGAACCCAATGTTTATGAATGTGTTCTTATGATATGAAACCCATTCCTTTTCATTGGCTCATTATGTTAATTTATGTTATATGTTCATTGGGGGATACGTGATAAATGGTAATGTTATGATGTGACGGGTGCGCCCGGAATTATATAGCTCTCCAATGCATTGGGTAAAGTGAAAAATCTCATGAGTAAATATGATATGATGTGTTAATAAGATGCTATCTTGGTTCACAAGTATGTGTGGTAGTTAACAACTAATACATGATGTTTCATTTTTATGCATTTCCACATATCAAGTCTTATATATGCTTCCTCTCATTTTAATGATCTTTTTCACATGTTATGATTATGATCACCCCATGCTATATTGTTTTTATATATCCTCTTACTAGGCTTATAGATCATCCCTTTTGACGTATATCCTCAGGTGGCTACATGTACCAAGGAGAGGAGAAGTGCCAATAAGAATCTAGACAAGAATAAATTAAATAAATGTTTATGCTTGATGTTGTATTTGTTATGTGTGGTCCTAGTTTTCCCAAGACACTAAACCATTGGATCCTCTATTTGTAATACTATTAAGTTGTTTATATTTAAAATAATGTAATAGTAATTTAATAAAAGGCTCGGATCACTACAGTTGGTATCAGAGGGAGGTTTATTTAATTTCGGAATTAGGATTAGTGAACCCTAGAGGAAACTTATAGCGTGATACTAAGTACAAATATGCACACAAGAATATTTACCTATGGATCCCATATGTTATGTTTTTGGTATAAATTGTTTAAATGAAAAAGTTATTTATGACTTGCTTACTTATGTTTTGTTCTATCCTTTTTTATTTTAGAAAATGGTGGGAACTAGGAGAAATCATGCCAACAACTCATGCGAGGGCCAATGCAATGATTGCCCGAACGACATCCCGAATGATTTTGGAGGTGGGGTTCAAAACATCATGGCGATGCTTACCCAATTATCTCAAATTATGAATAATAACCATAATAATGGGGAATGTCCTCCTTCACCAAAGAGGGAGAAACTGGCTATCGAATGTTTTATGTGGTAATGACCACAGACATTTTGTGGATCTTCTAATACACTAGTTCCAGAATTGTGGGTCAACTCCATGGAGAAGATCTTTTTTGTGCCTCACTGTTCTGAGATGTAGAAGGCGACTCTATACATTTATCTTCTAGATAGAGAAGCCGATAAATGGTGAGCTTTGATTAAGAACACCAAACCAAGGGAGAAAATTGATGAGATGAAATGGGAAGACATTAAGATAATGATTCTTAATAAGTATTTCCCATGAACTCTTCGTATGAATATGGAGATAGAATTCATAGAGCTCAAGAAAAAATAAGTAGAATCAGTCACATACTACAAAGTGAATTACACAAGGATTTCAAAGTACACTTTGGGTTTTTTTATCAACAATGATTGAAAAAATGATAGATTCTTTAGTGGATTAAAACCACACCTTCGAAAGGCTCTTACAATTCGATACTTTGGGAGTTATGAAGAAGTTGTTCCGTGTGATCTCATAGTAGATATGGCATTAGGAGAATGTTCCCATGTCTCTGCGGATAAGAAACGAATGATGGAGTTTCAAGATAGTGAATCTAATGATAATAGTGGGATGAAAACTAAACAACCCACATGCCAAAAATGTGGAAAGTTGCACCATGGGAACTGGCTCAAAGGGACGAGGAAGTTCTTTATGTGTGGGAAAGAAGGATATCATGCTCAAGAGTGTCGAAAAGGAAAAAGAAATGAAGGATAATGTAGCTGCTGAAAGGAGAGAACCATTCATGGTTCAATGCTACAACTGTAGGGAGCTTGGGCACAATGCAAACCAGTGCACTAAACCTCGAGCTCTTAAGGGTAATCAGCGGCAGCAGCCACCTAAGCTAATAGAACTAGGGAATTTCTATTCCATCACTACTACGAAGGTGGAGCATGATAATGAAGTCTCACAAGGTAAACTTCTTATTCACTCATGAATGGGAAAAGTCTTATTTGATTCTGGTTCTATGCATTCTTTTTTATCTTGCAAGTTTGATAGAACTATAAAATCGAAGCCCCGAAACCTTGAAGTAGAAATATCTATAAAAAACAAGTGGTGGAATCATTGCAATACAAGTGTTTGAATCTTCTCCCGTTGGTGTATGTGGGAAGATTCTTCCATAAAATCTCGTAATACTTCCATTGGTGGAATTTGACGCTATAATAGGAATGGATTGGCTCTCATTATATAGAGCACATATCAACTGTTGGAAAAAATGAAATATCTTTCCATATTCCAAACCATCCCATGCTCCTCTACAAATGCAAGGAAGATCATTAATCTCCTTTGAAAAATCCTTCAATGATGTGGGTGTTGATTCCCTATGAAGAAGCATACCTCACCCAAATGGTTGAGATGAAGGAAAGTGCCAACCTTGAAGAAATGACCATCGTGAGGGAATACGAAAATGTATTTCCCAGAGAGTTACGCAAAATTCCCCCATATCATGAGGTAGATTTATCAATTGAACTCTTACCTGGAGCTACTCTTATCTCGAAGTGTCCCTATACGATGGATCATGTCGAACTGGAGGAGTTAAAGAAGCAGCTGCAAGAGAATTTGGACAAAGTGTTCATACTCCCTAGTGCATCACCTTGGGGTGAACCAGTGCTCTTTGTGAAGAAGGAGAATGTAACAATGCGGTTGTGTATCGATTATTGGGAACTCAACAAGATCACCATAATGATAATGTATCCTCTCCTAATGATTGATGACTTGTTCAACCAGTTATAAAGAGCTCAATACTTCTAAAGGTAGATCTTCATTCTGGATGTCATCAGGTAAACGTGAACAAGGAATATATTCCAAACACTGCCTTCCGAACAAGGTATGGGCACTATGAGTTTTTGGTGATGCCCTTTGGACTTACTAATGCCCCTGGAATCTTCATGAATATGATGAATAGAGTCTTTAGACATTACCTCAACAAATTTTTTGTAGTGTTTTTCAATGGTATTCTTATCTACTCTAAGAGAAAGGAGGAACATGAAGAACATATAATACTTGTGATGGAAAAATTATGAATGGAGAAGTTATACGCCAAGTTTAGCAAGTGTGACTTTTGGATGAATCAAGTCATGTTCTTGGGACATGTGATCACAAGTGAGGTAATTTCTGTAGCTCCTTTAAAGACAAAGGTAATTGAGGAATGGCCCAAGCCCTCTAGTGTACCAGAAATCTGTAGTTTTGTTGGATTAGCTAGGTACTACCGACGTCTTGTGATAAACTTCTCACGATTATCAAGCCCGCTAACTATGTTAACAAGGAAAGGGGTAAAGAATATCTAGACAAAATAATGTAAGGGAAGCTTCAAGAAGATAAAGAAAAGGTTGTTCACTGCACCTGTACTCTCACTGCCAAAAAGTGGACAAAGTTTTTGTGATATACTGTGATGCTTCAAACAAAGGCGTGGGTTGTGTACTCATGAAAAATTATAATGTGATAGCCTACGCCTCATGAATGTTGAAGATCCATGAGAAGAACTACCTGACACATGATCTAGAGCTGGTAGCCATGATTTTTGCTTGGAGAATATGGTGGAAATACCTTTATGGCGAGAAATGTGACATATACATCGACCACAAGATCCTAAAGTAGATATTCACACAAAATGAGATCAACATGCATAAAATGACATGGTTAGAGCTAATACAGTATTACGATTGGTCTATTCACTATCATCCTGGAAAGGAGAACAAGGTCGTTGATGCTCTAAGTAGAAAAGAAACTGCTACTCTATCCCTGCTGTGGACTGAGAAAGAACCTATCATCTTGGATATGAAAAGAATGGATTTGGAAATCATAAGGGCAGAGGATACATCCAACCTTTCCCAAATGATTGTCCAACCATCCATCTATGAGAATATTAAGGAAGCACAAAGGGATGATGTGGAGATAAAAAAGAGGGTGAATGCAGTAAAGGAAGTGAAGTTGCAGGAGTTCCATATTGATAATGATGGTGTGATTCGGTTTGAAACGCGAATTTGTGTGCCTTCATCACATGGGAAAAACAAGGAGCTATTGGATAATGAAAATAGCTCAATATTCTCTATCCATCCTAGGAGTACCAAAATGTACTATGATCTCTGAGAACACTTCTGGTGGGATAACATGAAGAAGGATATTGTGGAATATATATCAATGTTCTTTGTATGTCAGCATGTTAAAGTTGAGCGACAAAAGTCTAAAGGTATGATGCAGCCATTGCCTATCCCCACGTGGAAATGGGAAAATGTTACTATGGAATTTGTCATGGGTCTCCCAAGGACGTCAAATGGAAATAATGCGATATGGGTTGTTGTTGACTGAATCACTAAGACTACCAATTTTATCGCTATTCAGGAAGACCTCTCGCTTGAACAACTTGCAATGATATATGTGAAGGATGTTGTGAGACTGAACGGTGTTCCACTCTCAATTGTCTCTGACCGTGATCCATGGTTCACATCTAAATTCTGGAGGATCCTTAAACATGATTTGAGTACTGAATTAAATTTCAGCACGACCAATCACCCCCAAACTGATGTCCAATCTGAAAGGACTACTCAGATGCTTGAAGATATGCTAAGTGCCTACTCTCTAAAATTCAAAGGTGGATGGGATCAACATCTCCCATTGTTTGAGTTCTCATCCAAAAATAGCTTCCACTCGAGTATTCAGATGGCTCCATATGAAGCTCTGTATGGAAAGCGAGGTAGAACTCCAACCTGTTGGAATGAAGTTGTAGAAAGAAAGCTACATGGACCTGATCGTGTTATAAAGATGATAGAGAAGGTTCAAGTCATCCAGAAAAATATCAAAGCTTCTCAAATTCAGAAAAATATCAATGCAGACACCCGTTGAAGGTACTTGGAGTTCGACGTTGGAGATAAAGTCTTCCTTCTAATATCTCCATGGAAGAGATTCATCCGATTCAGGAAGAAAGGGAAGCTAAGACCAAGGTGTATTAGCACCTTTGAAATCCTTGACCGCATAGGAGCTGTGGCCTATCTTCTTGCACTTCAACCAAATATGGCTCATGTTCATGATGTGTTTCATGTATCACTACCGAGGATGAACATACCAGACGCCTCACATGTACTAAACTCAGAGGTGGTGCATTTGGAAGATGATCTCTCCTATGAGGAGAAACCAATAAAGATTTTGGATCAGAGAGATAAGGTTCTACGCAACAAGACAACCCATCTTTTCAAAGTGTTGTGGAGGAACCGTAAGTTTGAGGAAGCAACATGGGAACCTAAAGAGGCAACGAAGGAGACGAACTCTCACATGTTTGTGTAATTTGAAATTTCAGGGGTGAAATTTTTAAGGGGGGAAGAATGTAACGACCCTATGTTTTTCAATGGAAATTACCTTCTTATAAATTTTTCATAAAATAACATGAATACACAACATAATGAACTACTATGTGATTACTGATCTTTAAACACAAGTTTGTCACTTCTGTGTTTGGAATTTTTAAAATCTGACATTCACGGTTGTGTTCAAGATTATTTTTGGAGTCTAATGAAAAAAAAATCAGTGAATAGTAATGTACCCTTGTGAATAGTAACCTACCCTTATAAATAGTAATATGACCCTTATGAATAGTAAATCCTCAAACAAAATAGTAACCTTACCCATGTATAAATAAATAATATTTGGACATCTTAGAATGTGACAATTTGGCCTTAGTAATTATTTTGGAATATTGTAAGTCATAAATAATTATTTATAATTAATTAATTAATTTATAAGAAAATATATTTTTTTTAAAATTATTCATTATTTTTTAAATCAATGTCTTATAGTTTTTATATAAGTTTATAATACCCTACGTAATTTTTGAAAGCGCTATAAAATAAGTTTTAATCATAAAAACTTTTTTTCCAGTAAATTATGATTTTAATTAGATATTAAATTAAAATTATCTAAAAAAATTATTTTTGAAAAATGGACATAATTTTTGGATTATGCACGTCGAAAAATTGTTGGGGTAATATTCTGGGAATTTTCTAAAATACTTGATGTTTTTGATGAATAGTGAAATACCGTAATTTACAAAAATAAGCGAAATAAGCAAATTTATAGAGTCATGTGTGATGTTCTGCTGATGTAAGCCCACTTGGTTCGGGATCACATGATAAAATTACTATTATTGGTAATTCAAAACTCACTATTCCTTTTCTTGGGGGAAATTAATAAACTAATGAATTTTATATTAAGGAAACCCCTCCCCCTCCACTACAAAAACCACACTTCAAACCCTCATTTCCTCACACCTATAAAGCTCCAAGACATCTCTAAACTCTGACCAAACATCTTCCCTAGACCCTCTCCCACGTCTGAGAGCTTCTGGTCTCATCAAAGGACCAATCCTAGCTTCCTTAAGGATAATCTCAATAGGAGGATTTAAGAGTTAATTTCTCTCCCTCTTCTCCTTTAATTTCCTTTCAAGTTCAAGTTCATTTCTTTATATTTCACCACCTATATTCATAAAAAAGGTATTTTAACTCAATTATTATACATGTACTGTAATTTTATGTGCTAATGGGATATTATATAATCCAACCCCCTTTCCCTCTTCCTTTTATTTTATAAAAGGGAACGTTGTTCGTGAGGTGTTAATTTATCACCTAAAAAAATGACATGTTTTCTTCATCCATTTCTACCTTCATATCTGGACATGAAAACATTTTTTTGGTTGAACATGAATATTTTATTTGTATTATATCCTATTTAAAGTTCTGGAACTAACTTATGACCATATTTCTAGTGACAAAATAAAACAAGTTCATTATGATCGAAAATCACTCAAATTAACCCAAATAATCATCATTTAATTCTTACCTAATAATTAATCCACATGTATATTATATAATTCATTATAAAATCCTTAAAAATCCTTTAATATCATTAATAACATGTAATTTGAGTTATTTATGTTTACCCATGTTCTACCAAGACTTCAATTTAATAATACATGTGAACTACTCAAGAAAACCATAAAAACAAACATTCCCGAATAATGTTTTTAAACTCTATAACAAATCCAATGGCGCATAATATCACTTAATGAAACCATAATGAACCATATTAATGTACACAAGGTTTTTCAACTCAAATTAATGAATTTAATGTCATTATACAGGAAATTAATGAGAATGAAGCATTCAGATACGAGGTAAGGGGAAATTCTCGAACCCAACTTTCATCCTCCGGGTTCTCCCTCTTTCCCTCTTTCTGATATGGTTACACATTAAAAATATTTTGTTCATCATTATATTTAAACTTATAGGATATACATTTTCTTCACTGGTATTTATGAAAGACCAAATTTATTTTAAAAGAATTCTTCTTTCAAGAACACACCTTTTACTTATCATTCAAGATTGACAGTTCTTGAAACATGTATGTTATTCCGTTACTCTTTTCGGAACCCAATGTTTATGAATGTGTTATTATGAGATAAAACCCATTACTTTTCATGGTTTCATTATGTTAATTAATGTTATATGTTCATTGTGGAAGGCATGATAAATGATAATGATATCATGTGACGGGTGCACCCGGAATTATATAGCGCAATATGAATGTTTAAATGTGTCGGGTGTGCCCGGAATTATACGGTGCTCCAATTCATTGGGTAAAGTGATGAATCTCATGAGTAAAAGTGATATGATGTGTGATCAAGATGCTATCTTGAAACAAAAGTATGTTTGGATGTTAACCAATAAGACATGATGTTTCATTTTTATGCATTGCCACATTTCATGTCTTATATATGCTTCCTCTCTTGTTCATGATCTTTTTACCATGTTATGATTATGATCACCCCATGCAATATTGTTCTTATATATCCTCTTACTGGGCTTCTATCTCACCCCCTTTTATGTATATCCTCATATGGATACTTGTACTAAGGAGAGTACAAGTTCCAATAAGAAGCTATAGAAGATGAAATTAAATAAATGTTTATGCTTGATGTTGTATTTGTTATGTGTAGTCCTAGTTTTCCCAAGACACTAAACCTTTGGATCTTCTATGTGTAATACTATTATGTTGTTTATATTTAAAATGATGTAATAGTAATGTATGAAAAGGCTCGGGTCGCTATATTAGTAGCCACTAATATTTTATCCTTGACTTAATATTATAATATTGGATTTACATGTTATTATTTCGAAATGTTTAGGTAATTATTTTATACCCTTATGCTCATTTCATTTGTTTCCTTTTTATATTTTATGAAGAATTTTATTAAGTATGATATTTCAAGAAATGGTGCTAGTTATTAAGAGATAAGTATGAGGTTATGTACCTATGTTATGAACCAATTGTTTATGTTTTAAGGATTCCAAATACACTATACTTATAGGATTTTGGAGTGGATCGAAATTTTATGTAATGAAAATTAATATTTTAAAAATTTCTCTCTATTTATGAAAATAATGGGTCGATATATTTTTATTAATTAAATCAAATATTTTATCCCACATGAATATTTATCGAACATTGAATATTTTATATTCATTTGATGAAATTAATTTTATAGTAGATTCATTAAATTAATCATGAACATAATAGGTAAATGAATTGAATAGATATTATTCCAAAATTTAATAATATTGAATTTATTTATTTATAACCAACAATTTAAACTTGGATATTACACGACCCCCACCATGGATTCCACATTTTCATAAAAACCCAATTCTATAGAATTGTCCAAGCCTATAAATTATCATTGTGTGTGACCCTCTTAGATGGTATCTTGACAGTAGTGAGTAATAATCACATAAGACAAGTGTATTCTAAAAACCCATCCAAACCCCTATTGAGATAAGGAATGTTATAACAATGATGGTATCTTATGGACACACACCGTGTAATATAATATCGTTATCTCATTATATCTCTTAAAGAATGAATCATGCTTCATGTCATCACCATTATTTATTTATTTTTCATTGAACATAAAAAAACATATATTCCTCCACCATGGACAAGGATTTAGTGAATGTACTATCATCTTGATCAACCAGGCCCAAGAAATCATTTCCAATAAGATATTTTTTTATCTTGATTGTTAGATCAATTTCATACCACCAATGGTGTTCCCAATGCAATCTATGTCCCTATGAAATAAATTCCATGGTCATATTATTGCATAAAATAATTTAATCAAATGGTATAAACTAATAATAATAAAAATTTGAGGGACTAACACACGTGTTCAAAAATAGGAACACAAATGACACAAGAAACATGTAGTGTTCATATTGGCATGTTATTCCTCATGATATTCTCTACTAGAGATCTCTACGTGAGAAATTTATGATAATAAGTCTCAATCCATTTGAGTACCCAACACCTATTATTTAAATGTAGTCTACTTTCGATCATTACTATATATCATGACCATATAACATATGTTTATGATTACTATCATTATAGGTTGAGGTTCAAATTGTAGTTGGGAACTACTATAACCTATTTATATGAAAATTATACTATATAAATTACCATTAAAATAGTGGATAAAAAAATATTATTATTATTATAGTAATAATACGACATGTACTATTCACTTTATACATGATATGGTAATCAGGAAGTACTTTTCAAGATGGGTCTAGAGAACACACTTTTATAAAGCTCTCACATTCTATAAAACCAATCCATATAAAAATAATCCATTTAACGCAAACATTATAAGATCATGTTTATTTTGAAATATGGATTTAATCATTAGGCCCACCATGTTTCCCTACAAGTATACTAAACTATATACATTTTCACCTCCACGAGTAAGACACCACAATAGATGATATACCTGAGTATCTTCCATTTATTTCTACTTCTAAAAATTATATCAAGGAGAGTATAATTATAATAAATTTATCAAAATTTATAATAGTTTAATACATTATACACTATGTAAAATTTTATGAACATGGAAAAATTATTATGAATTTTACAGTGCTTCTTCTGCCACAATGTACACAGTATTTGTAGACAATACTCCCATGAACGTTAATGATCTTATAATTCTTATCGCATTATTGTAACTATTTTATTAGATAATATAGATCTATATGAAGACTAGTTTTCATCCCCTTATATATTTTTTCACTTATCTCCAGGTACCGGGTACAAATCCCTTGTACTTTATTATTTACAATTTGATAGTTCTGACTACATCAAGTGATGTTATCCTAGATTTGATTTAAATTTTACTAACATAATTATATTTTCGGAAAATCTATTACAAAAAAATAAATATTTAATATATCTGTTGTAAATTAATATATAATTCTACTCACCATTTTATTCTCCTCTGATGTAACATGCATGTCTAATTTGACAGATTTTTTCCATGTGACATAGGGAACGCTTTGGTCAGAAATTATTCTAATAAATTTATAGTATATTTAAATTGTCTTGGCCCAAGTAAGCTACATATCTATGAAAATAAATATTGTTCCCTATAACAAGTTTTTCTACTTTTATTTAATATTTTTAGATTATCATTCAAGATGATTGAGAATAGACTTAAAACTATTATAGATAAAATTATCTCGACGAATCAGTTTTGTTTTTTCAAGGTGAGATCCATACAAGACTACATTTTTCCAGCCTCTGAATTCACTAACATGTTAACTAATAAAAATAAATATGGTAACATTTCCATTCAACTAGACATTATAAAATCTTTTGACATAATCAATTGGGATTTCATCTTCAAAGTACTACAAGGATTTGCCTTCAGTTAAATATTCTTATGTAGAATTAAAAACCTCTTCAATTCATATCACATTTCGATCTTGATCAATGGCACTCAAATAGGTTACTTCAACTAATCCAAAGGCATCAAAAAAGGAGATCCTCTATCTACAATTTATTCCCATTGCAGATGACTATTTAAGTCGTCTGCTCACTCGACCGGTTGACCAAAACAAGCTCAAACAAATTCATGCTTACATAAATTTTAATGCTCCCACTCACCCCCTTTATGAAGATGACATCATTATATTTTTAAATGGTGATATACAAAACATTAGAACCGCTAAAACTACTCTCACTCAATATGTGGAGGTCTCTGGTCAAGCCACTAGATGGCATAAATCCTTCATCTACTTTGGGTAAAACATTACAGCTAGTAGAAAAATGGTATCATAAATGATATTAACAAAAAAGAAGGTATTATACCATTAAAATACCTTGGGTTTCCCATTTTATGGGACAATAACAAAGATTTCTACTTATAAAAAAACGTTGATCGAATTCTTAACAAGTTTTCCACTTTGAAGGGAAAATATCTTTCCATGGAGGGGAGAGTCTATATTTTCAAGTCTGTCATTGTCTTCAAATTGGTTTACTTGATGATGGTCTATAATTTTCCAGTTAGACTCATTAATAAAAATGAATGTTTGGATTTTGTTTTGTTTGGACAGGCAGTACCGTGGACAGGAAACTTGTGATTATTCCTTGGGCTAAATGTTGTAAACCATTAGACAAGGGTGGTCTTGTAATTAAAATAATTAAACTCTTTAATGAGACCCATCAAGCCAAATTAACATGGAAAATGATTCACAATGAATCCCCCTCTATTGCTTTCATCAAAAAATAGATTCCTTGATAGATTGAACAAGAGGTAACATGATTTTACTAACTTCATACATTTGGACCTCTATTATAAACATGTATGAAAATATTATGTCCCACTCTAAATGGATGGTCTCTTGAATTTATTCCATGAGATTCTGTCTAGAAAACTAGAAATTCCCTCCTCTTATCTCTTTGACTACCCCTGACTATATTGCTGATAATATCAACTCTTCAATTAGTAATTGTTTTAATTATTATATTTATTCTCTTTCTGACAATATTATTGAAATTATTGATGCTTACCACTTTTTACCTCATGTGATCTTTTGATTTGGGAACTTTCTCACAATGGGATACTTAATTCAAAAAAAAATCTATAATAACTCCTTACATAACCCTGAAAATGAATTTAAATGGATTAAAATTTTTGACACGCCCTTGATTAAACCCTGAAGACTCTCTATTAAGACTGACAGTCATGTCCCATCCTGGTATCCTCCTTGAGACTATCTGTTTTGGGATGGTCATGCCCCTACCTAGGGGTTATACTTCCTCCAGGTCTCATCCATGCATCTGTCCCCATGAGGCACCTCCTTAGGTTCCTCATCGCCCAATCAGGAACTATGGGGAAATTTATTCCCTACCACTGGGATACGTAGGAATCTTCTCTAAGGATCAGGCCCAACATCACCGTCCACTTCATGCCAGTTCCATAACCACTCACTCTATACATAGAAAATTCATCCATATGCATACTGATTTCCACCGAGGCCACTAAATCTTAATAAAACCATGCCATTTCCCCAGGTAGCTTACCATGCATAAGCCCCAGACAATTTATAACCATCCAACCAAGAGTGTCCCTCTTGTGATGTGATACTATTCAAGCATAATCCCCAACATGTCTCTCGGTCATTGTCCATTGTGTACAACCCAATTTCATGTCTTTACATTATTAATATTTGGGGTTTGATCCCTGTCATCTACACACGGTACATAGGAAAACTCCATGAGGTTCAATCTTATAAAATGGTAAACCATAGTGTTCCCCATTCTGGGGTACATTTTCCCTGATCCGCCCTTTGTGGTGTCGAAATCAACCTTTATGGTGTGATATCATCCCATTATGAGACACACAATCATGGGTCAACTCTTATTGAGTTTTATAATCCATCCATCTAGTAAACCTTCCATATGCTCCTTTCAAGGTATGTGCTCATCTGATACACTCCTATTAGTGATCGGGATAGTTTGATCTGTCTCCAATATACGTTAAACATGTGACAAACCTTGTGTTAAACACGGGAAGATGAGTAAAACCTCAGGGACATGCATATGGAATTTAATTCCCCACACTCAACATGAGATGCCTCAAGATTTTGTGTCATCATGAATTCCTATCATAAGGGGAAGAACCCATCCCAATTAGTGTTTCAACATCCACACACACCAGCGATGTCCAACATGGATACTCCCCCGATCAAATATAATTACCCTGACATGACCCCTTGGAATGTCCAGACAGAAGTATCGTAATTAACCGGCATCCAAGAAGAGATGGCAACTGGGAAGATTTTCAAGAACAACATCTTAATAGTTAAGGGAGACCCAGATTAGGTGATGAATTTTGAGGAGGAATCCACATAAGTATAGGCTAACATCACATCATCCCATTTCAAACAAGGTGTAAGCATCCTAAAAGAATAGGAAAATTCCACCTAACATTGGAATGTGGAAATGTGGGGAAATACCCAGCACCTCATGGTTGGATAATGTGTACCTTAGCGAAAGCATTGTAAACATTAATAGTGAATCTAAGGTGAATTATTCTCTTTAATGTGGAGATTTATATACTTAGAGACATCCGTAGATAAGCATGTCACTGAATCTAGCTATCCAATTCCAGGTCCCACCAATCAAATACTTTTATTGGCTTGAAACTCACACGAGTTTGGGGTAGTTTAACATTGTGAATCCCGGTCTACGACGTTATCAACATGGATCCATCATATTAGTACACAAAAAGGATACCTTTGTGGTATTTATGCCCAAATGGAGGCTTCAACGTAGAGGGGTTGTATTTTGGGAATCTATTTGGGATGATATTTTTAGAACCCAATTGGTTTGAAAGTTGTGAAGAAGGGGGTAGTTTGTGGCCTTTTATAAGGGAGGAAATTGACTCAATTGGTATTTTTGAAAAGAAGTTAGGTGTACCCAAATTTTTATCTAAAAATCCTTAAAAAAATAAACTCAATACTTTAATGTAAAAGACCTAATTATGGAAATACAATGGGTTTTTGAATATTGGATAGGTCGTTCGGTCCCTTATGTTAAAGGTTTAGCCCTTTATTAAGCTTAATTTTCCCTTAATAATTGTTATTAATTTTAATTACATTCAACCCCAATTTAGGTCAAAACGTATCTTATAATAAATTATAAACTATGATTATTAAAAATATGGAATATATTTTTCAAAATTTTAATCAAATAATTTGAAGAAATTAATTTTAAATTAATTTGGAAGGTGGGACAATAATGCAGGTTTTTAATGTAACATCGTCTGAATGTTTGCTATGTTTTTCTAATCAATTTCAATGTGAAATTAATTACAATGAACTAAAATTTATTTATTGTTAAAAATAATATCCAATTAGTATTTAAATATAATTAAAAAATAATTTAACCTTATAAATAAAATTGATTAAAAAGACGTGTTGAACTAAAATTCAATATATTTAACATTCATTAAAAATTGAAATGTTTCAGAAAAATGTAAAAAAATCAAAGTAACATATTTCCTATGATTATTTTTCAAATATGATATTTTTTAGATATTATATTAATAATATTTTATATTCATATTTAAAATTGATTCTCCACTAAAAAGTGGTGAAATAAAATATAGATTTTTATGTATAAAATAGTGTTTATTCTTATCTTATGCCTATCAAATCTATTGGATGAATTTAAAAAATATTTGATTGAATATATAACATAGACATTTTATTGAAATCATTAACTAATTGTAAATAATTATTTTCATTAATAAAAAACTCCATTAAAAGAATATAAATAATAATATTTCTTTTTTATATCCAATTGGTTATTATTTTTGATTCTCATCAACTGGTAACTAATGAATTCATATTATATTTATATAAACAAAAACAATCATAATTTAGTTAATACTATTCACTACCACTATTTGAGAGACTATTTGATCCATATTAAAACTATATTCATAGTTGAAGAATGATAGATAGCATGGTAGGGGGAGATAATCATGACTAATGAGTATTAGTAAGCAGGTAATAAGGATAGTTTTACATAGTAAAACCATTCATGAATATGGTAAATAAAAATATAAGAATTCAATATATAGTAGGTATAATATATAACAAGTATTGAAAGAAGAAAAATAATAATAAACCAATGTCCCAACTACAGTAGGCATCCCGATTGCATGCTCGACCCACAACTCCATGAATAGTCCTAGTCCAAATGGTGTTACAGATACATGACATGGTCTGGGGCCCTAAACACTAACCAAGAGATCTGTTCGGGTACCCAATGGTGGTCCTAACAGGGTGTGATTAAAACTTAATAGGATACAACTAATTTTCTCTATTAAAATATATTCCAAGAATATAAAATGAACCAGTGTGAATGTTTAATAATGTATTGAATAATTAATTGAAAAGAAATCATCTTAGGTAACTCAAAGGAAACATTGAGAAATATAAATTCATTGGCCTATGCCATGCTGTCTCTGATAACAAGTATTATTTAATTGTTTTAATATTTTATAAGACATAAATACCTTATAAAGGTGATAGGGATAACGTATTCTTAGGATTTATGGATATAAACCCATGCATCCCTATATATCAACATATCCATATATGGTTCTACATGTTATAGGAATTTATTTCTAACATTGGGGGTAAACCAAATAGTAATGAATCATAATGTAATTTACATTACATTTCATGTTTTTTCAAGGAATTCTAGATCAAAATCCAGGAATCGGTCATGTAGTATTATAATATAATTTATCCTATAATATCATTCATGGTAGTCTGTATTAGGATTCCATTTATTACTCAATGAACAAATCACATCATGAAACCTTTGATCCCATCCTAGGAATTTTGTATAATGAATCAAGGTATCACTATGGAAGTATCATAATTCAATCCACCAAGATCCATTCAATGGAAATCCAAATCAGGAATCTAATATTTCCTAAGGCATAATATTATATCACTTAAATTATGATCCCATCCAAGAAATTTCATACCACGAATCCAAGTATTTCATAAGAATTAATGTAATTTCACTAAACCTATTATCCTAACCATGGAATCCCATATATTGAGCCCACGTATCTCTCATGGTTTAATAAGATAATCATGCTAAAAACATTCTATAATTAATCATCGGCAATGGGAATTCCCGTACAAAATCAAAATTCACTATTAAACCCATAATTTAACTTCTTAGTTTTTAAATTGACCATAAAAGTATACTTATCATCTAAAAATTCATCATGATTTATTTAACTTATCAATTCAATTCAAGAAGTATAAAGGGAAATATGAATAGACATTACAGTTAACAATTTATAATAACTCATTTAATATACTTTAACAATAACTCTAATAATAAATAAAATGTTCCAATTTTATGTTTCCTTAAGACATAAAATTTATTATGTTCACCCAATCTCCATTTCCAAATAGAATCTAACATACCTTTACACGGGAAACAATTCCACATTAAACACATACTTAAGTGAGTCATATTATCATTCATACTATTCTTTATTCTAATAGGCTACAATGTGATTTAACATGGATTAAGTGAGGATATGTTCCTCAGAGAAATTTTATCATGTAATTTACCATAATTTATTGATTTCCATTTTAAAATAAAGTCCAAACACATATATATGTTTCTTGGGGAATTTCACACATTCTTCCTGAAGGGAATATATGCGACACAGACATATAATGGTCTGCATTAAGTTATATACCTTTATAAATGTAAATTGGACTCATTAATCATATATTTCATAGTCATGGGAATTAAATCATATATTTACAAATTTTAGGAGTGAAACATGAAGAATATGGTGTGTGACATGAGGAAAATATTTTAAAAAATGTTAAAACTTTGTGGGAAACTTCATAGAACACAAACCTCATACATAGGTAGATTCAATCATCCATTTTATGGATTTGATTGGTGTTGTAATGAGAGAAATAAGATGAATTTATAAATTCTCTAAAAAATGCATATGAGATCGTATAGATATAGATTATAGTACAAAATAGTAAAATGTTGCATGATGGAATATGCATTATAGAATAACTGATAGATATTCAATGAGAGAGATGCTTTTTGATTCTGAGTTTTAATGAAGGAGATACATCCATCCCAAATGAAGATGGGGAGGGGGGGTAATATATCCCACGATCCTAGGGATTTCCATGTGTTAATGGGAGGATAATGGAGAGGATAAGGCCTTCAAGAAGAGAATGGAAATGGCTCATTTTATCCCCATTAATGAGCCACATGGTTTTGACATATGAATTAGACAACGATGAACCTACTATGTGAAACCTCGATCTAATGGGATACCCAACTCTCATAATTAGGCTCATAGTTTGACAAACAATGCACAAACTTTCCAGTTCCCCTCTGTAGTTTTCTTCAGACACCTCATATGGAGAGTTGACCCTAAGTGCATGAGTTTAAAAACGATGTGACACCATCTAAGTATTTCATAGATTTTTGGGATCTCAATAAATTTTTAGAAAAAATTTTTCACTTAATCAAAATAGGACACACTATTGTACTAAAATATTATTTTTAACCGCACCCTAATCATGCACCAAGGTAGTTTTCTCTAAAACATCTATTTTGGGTCTCAAACCCACTAGACATCCTCAAAACCTTCAAGCATACTATTGGGCCCCATTAAACCTATAAAAAATCACTTTTATGTGTTCTAACACTCAATATGTGATTCCAATGATAAATTTGAAAACAACCCACAAACAAAACGATAAATTCAACTTCCATTAAAATTTCAACTGTTCTGAAATACATGATGTTACAGTCACCCCACCTTAGACCATTTATCCATAAAAACATTAGTTAAAAAAATACCATGTAACCTATCTAGTATGGGAACTCCCATTCAAATTACTACATTTAATCACATTAATCATATTGTACATATGCATTAAATACCCGATCAAATGATATAAACCGTCAAAGAAATAATTAGATGATTATTACCTAATCCTATCTAACAGAAGACGTAATCATTCCATTCTCTTGTTTAATAATTGGCCTATAGAGGTACATACCATTGGTCCTATCCATTAATTGACAATTCCATATAATAATAAAATAAGATGGATTTTCATCATGAATCTCATCCTTAGAATTATAACGATTCTCGAGGAATAATTCTCAGCATGATACACTAGATCATAGATGTAGACTACGCCTTTAGTTATAAAATCAATCGAAAGTGTTAAATTACAATCAACATAACATAGCATGATTATGCCAAATTTACCTTGAAAACCCATGAATTAAATTTACAACCAACACATCTCAACCCACGAAATTCATGATATGGTTCATAAATGATCATATAAACCATATTAGTAGAATTGAAATAAAATCACATCTATAAAAATATCTCATAAAAACTCATCAATAAAAAAAATAACACATCTAAATTAGATTCTGAACACATTAATCAGAGGCACAAAAATATTATTACGAGGAACAGACCGAATCCTATAACATAATTTTAGTTATAACTCTCAGTCAAACCATATCATTCATATTTACATTACCATGTCAAATCATGATCATATAGTGTAATGACAATTCTACATTCTTGGATCATCACAAGCTAACCATCAACTGAACCTAAATAAGATTCTACTATAACATATGAACTAAAAAACTAATGTCTATAGATATCATCCATGGTGGTTCATAATGTGGAGTTTACAACAAAAAATTTATTATATTGTTGATACATCTACATATTAGAAACACTAATCAAGAATAATGGTGGTATCACTCCTCAATGTCATGTCAAATAATCACCTTGTGTCCGCTTGTCTGTCTATAGAATTTCTACCTTGGGAATCCATGTTTCACATAAGATAATGAATGACTATACACTTAGTTTTTGATACCAAGATCAATGTATCACCGATAGGGGGACGGGTAAATTAGTGATACATTTTTAATGTTTCCTACCTATTGAAAAAATATTCACCTCATATTAAAGAGATATTAATTTTCATAAATTAAATTATTCACACATCCATAAGAACGTACTAATTTACAAGGTTCACTACTCAACATGAGTAGATGTGTACTTGATTTGGTTTGTAAAAAATAAAATACCACACAATCCACATGATAGAAATACTTTAGGGTAGATACATAAAGAAGGATATGACCTTAAAATTCTGTAGAAATACGTTCAATATAAAAGATATTGTTCTTAAAGTAGAATAAAATGATATAGTAATTTTTTTATAACTGGTTAAGAGATTTTCACAAGTTTCTTCAAAACATGTTAAGTTAATTCTTTATCCTCTTTAATAAAAAATGAACATCAAATGAATTCATCACCATTCTACCCAGCATTAGGTAAAAATTACATTGGACTTCATAATGATAACCAGTCCAATTCTCTAGTCCAATTCCCAATTATAATTGTTCGGTATAGAAAAAAAACTCTTCCATATTACCATTGAATCAATTCATATCTGATTATATCTAAATCCAGAATCCTTCATTCAATTTTTGAGTCCAAAAAGCCAGTATGATCTTAGAAACTCTTAATAAAATTCTTCTTCTTCCTCCTCATCATCCTCATTCTTAGTCATTCCTACAATTATCCTCACAACCACAATCTCATAAATTATTCCTTATAGGATATTTTGTTTATTCATCTTCTACCTCTATAATGAATAACACTTATATCAAAAAATAAATTTACTTACCTATATTTATACGTGTTATGAATTTGGTTTAGGAAGGATTCATAAAAATAATAATTCTTTACCAAATTTCCCACACCATAAATTTATCTTAAATTTTGGATGCATCTTTTACTTCTTCTATAGCTCCCAACTCATCTCGTTTCTTCTCAAACCATCTTGAATCATTCCATAACTTCATCTCACGTCATACTTTCTAGAAAGTATTCAATATGATTTTGATTTTAATTATGCTTTCTCTATTATTATTAATATAGAATATTATTAATTATGTTTCTTCAAACTAATTTAAATATTTCAATGTCAAATTACTTTTCATTATGATTATTAGAACTAATTGAAAAAAACCCATTATGATGCTTTATAACAACTAAATTAAATCATCTCATTTTGATGCTTTCTACCATCAGTTATCTATAAAACATTGATACCACTCTATCAAAAAAAATATACTTCATTAGATATGAGTTGTCTTTATTTATCCATAAGTACACTCTCAAATTCTAATGATGTCATCACTTCCACAACAACACGTCAACATCAACTTCAAAATTCATTGTATTTTCTTTCTTAACGCCTATAATTTCCATATCTCATTATAAATCATTCTTAAATACAATAATTAGTACTCATTCTCATATTTTCCTCCATCCAATTATTCTACATTTTATAATGTGATCGATGTCAACTTAGTCTCAAAAATCTATCCTTCAAGATTTTATTATTAATCATGGTTTATAAAGGATTGAATTTTATAAACTCAAGACAATGATTAATTGTGAACAATTATAGGCCTATGTGAGATATCTCATTGCAGGAAACAAGAATTATTTAATGCAATCCCATGTTGTCCAAAATTAGTAACTCATGATACATCATCACATTTTCTTCACATATTTCTTCACTTATTTAACAATCCTTCAAATAAACAGTTCCTACAAACACTCAAGAAAAACTATAGAATTTGTTCACACACATTCATTACTGAATTAAAAACTTACCCAAAAATCCTCCAACATATATGATTTTTAAAATGTTTAGCACATATCACTGGATTGATTTATGAAAGAAGAGGATACCATAACATAACAATCCAAAGACTTCAAGATAGAGGGTAAATGAAGAAATACATCATATTTATTAGAAATAGGTTGGATGACCATGTTTAACCTTTGTTTATAAAAATCTTCTTTCGGTAATGGTTTTCTGAAAATTTCAGTAACATGATCCAATTTATGAACATAAAAAATCATCAATTCATTTTTCGCCACATGATATTTTATGAAATGGCATTTAATATACATTTTCTTTGTCAATAATGTTTTACTACGTTTCATATAAGGTTGATGGGAATTTTATTATCACAACCCAATAGTAAGGGTAACTCAACATCAACCAATAAGTCTTCTAATATATACTTCATACATATGTGATGGATAGTAGGTTGCATTGAAGCAATATTGTATGATTCAACCATGATAAGAGTTACTGATTTTTTTTCTTTGTATAACAATTAACACAAATTTTTCCCAGAAGGAAAACCTTATATGATTAGGATATTCTACCGTTAATATTTACTTTACAATTATCATCTGAATACCCAAAAAAGGAAATTCATTTCGATATATCATACCCAATTTTAAAATTTTATTTTCCATTGAGTATCTGAGAATTAGTTTTTCAGTTAATATATGAGATTATTTTAAATAACTCTGAAATCTTGTACATAAGGTAACAACATAACCAATTTAGGTTATTGAGGCCACTAAAAACAATATAATTCCAATCAGTTTCTAAATATCAATAGAGTAAAATTCCATACCTTCTCTATATTTAGTCTTCCTTCCTCCCCCTAAAATCAGTGCGGAAATAGGTTTTTTGAATTTTACATACTGAACTTCGTAATAATTTCCTTAGAATAATTTTTATGGGAAATTAATATTTTGTTCTTCTTATGTGAGGTTTATAATTGCATAATTCCTTTCACCCAGCATCGACATATCAAATAGAATTTCCATCTCTTCAGAAAATCATTCAAAATTCATTTCACCATTCCCTATATTGATAATCTCATGAACATAAACAATTAAAATTAGGGAAAATAATAACATTATTTAATGTATATATTGATATCAACCATTAATTTATAAAACCCCATCATTCTTAAAAAGGCATCCAATTTAAAATAACATACCCTTTGAAATATTTTTGACCATACCAGGATTTATTCAACTCACACACATAACATTCATCCATCCCAAAACAAATCCACTTGGTTATTGAATATAATCTTCCTCATCATGATCTCCATTTAAAATTATTGATTTCAAATTCATCTAAAAAAATTATTTCTCATTTCTGTAGTAATAAGGTGAAAGATATTTTTTGTATCTAACCATTCTACTAGAGGAAAAGTATCAAAAATATCAATTCCTCTAATATGTGAGTAAACGTTTTTACACTAATATTGCATTTATTCTTATAACATAACCATTTTCATTCACGTTTTTTTAGAAAACACATTTTATAGTGATAATATTTTTGTTATTTGGTTTATGTATGAGTTCCCAAGTATCATTATTTTATATCTAATCCTACACTTCATTCATAACTGAAATCCATTCCAGATGCTAAAAATCTTCATTCACATATTTTAGATAATCTTTTGAATGAAGGAATTATGTGTAATATTTTTTTATGGTCTTATTTTTTGAACATTTTTATGTTGATCACTAATTTTTTTTTGAGTTTCGACACACATCTTCAGATTGGGATGAGATTTTCAAGATTGTTCCTAATCAATTGAAGTAGATGAATCTGATTCTTCTTCTTTAATAGGACTATCATTTTCATAATACTAACCAAAATTGTTACCAAACATCCATTAATCATATTTATCTTCCTTATCCGCGTGAATTTGTTTAGAATCTTCCATATATTTGTTTCGTAAAATTCACATAAATAGAATAAAATAATCTTAAAATTTCATTGTTGAAACATCTATATTTTCTTAATTATGGGTAATAGCCAAGACAAATTCAATCTTAACATCCTTGAAAAGACATTCCCAGGCTTCGTCGTTTCTTCTTTATAATGAACAGACCCCAAAAAAACACTTTTACATTTCAATCATGGAGTCATATTTGAACTTGGCCTATAAAAATATTATTTTTGAATATAAATAGTAATTCTCATGGCTTGCCTCTAAATGTAATGAGAGAGAAAATGTTAACGTGAAATAGATTTCCCAATTTCCACCCAACTTCTATTCTTCATTTCACCAACATAATTTTGATGAGGAGTGTATGGTCTACTGAACTCGTGTCGAATTTTTTGATACCCAAGATAACATTCAACCTACTCATTTTTCTATTCCCTATTATTTCATATTACCAAATAATTTATTGAACACTCATATTCCTTATATTCTTTCCGCATGAATATATTAATCATTTTAGGGAATCTTACTTATGTTCCATGTAAATAATTCATGAAATTCATGTAAAGTAATCAATGATTGTAATGAAGTACTTATCTCTAAGAGTTGATTGTTTGATCATTGGACCACCGATTGCATAAGGAATAAGTTTTTGGGGACATTTTGAACCAATTGAATTTTCATATTCCTAGTGATTATAATCAGTAATGTTTTGAAAATTTGTGCATCCCCAACATATTCAACTTCACATATCAAGAATTCTGTGGATAATGTCTGTCTTTGATAACTTTTTCATGTTTCTATGAAACTTGTGTCCAATAATTTTATTAAAAAATTAATTTTCAACTACCATTCCTATGTAAAAATAGTTTTGATCCTCATGAACTTGGAACAAGTTTGATTTGATTCATTGGCCTCTTGTAACTATCATTTCCTCTTCTTAATTTTTCATGACAATCAAATATTTTATGATTTTTTTGTGAATTTCCTCAGAAAATTGTGAAACGCATAAAAATTTGTGTTTCATCCCAAAAACAAACCAATATATTTTTATATTTCATATTTTCAATCCCAATATTGTATAATAAAACACCTTTCATTCTACGAAATTAATCATTTTCAAATGTCATTATTAATTTTTAGAATTCATTCACATTCTACAAAAATTTAATGCCTCCTTTAATTTGAGAAAAACAACAACTATCTACAATCTAAGGACAATCAATTTTTATATAATTGGGGGTGGTTTCTACAATATGATATTATTTAGTCACTTTTTATTTCTTCACATCCAGCATCTAAAAATTTTAAACAATTTGTTATGCATGTTATAAAACAATTAAAGATTTTCCATGATTTCCATTTTTTTCAAAACATTCAAAAATAGTTTACAAAGGATGGAAACTATTTTAATCATTCAAACCATCCTTCTAGGGTTTCTTCAAAACATAATTCTCATACTTCTTACTTTTATAGAATTCATCCCCGCTCAATGTTTTTCTTCTATATTTAGTGGAATTATAGAAATTTTGTTGACTAAACCAACACATATTTTCTATATTTCCAAATCCACCATAGTAATAATAGTATACATGAAAGGAATATTATCCTTTATAAATTTTATAGTAACCGAACTTGTGAGAATGATTCTCATCAACCCTCGTGCCTTTCTTATATAAACTTTATTGACCACCAATATTGTATTATCAATCGTAACATTTCTTTTTAGCTTTGTTATATTTTTCTCCTTATCATGAATCAGAATTAATAGAAAATTTAACACACTAATAATTTTTAGAAACATATGACTTATCGACTTATTTTTTTCCACATACATAACATTCCATCCATTATTTTAGAAAAAAATTGATTTTATATATATTTTCAACCTTTGAAGGTATCCTTTGATGCTTTATAGGTTCACACATTCAAAATCTTGCAACAACTTCATAAATAGAGTAATTAGAACATAAAACCCTCTATTAAGCCTTATAATATTTTTGTTGGAAAATTTCCAACTATAATTATTTATATTTTTTATTAACTATCATATGTTCATTCCAATTATTTTCTTTATCAATAGATTTCATCAAGTCATTAATCTCTTCCAGCATCTTTATTTTCTCATCAAGAAAATGATACTTATTTTGTATTTAATAATTTTCAATTTTAGTCTTACTGATTTCGTTATCATGCATCCCAATATTTCTCATACATTATTTTAGATCTTCCTTTAGAGAAATTATAATCGAGTTTCTTCTTCTTCCGAACTGCTTTTTTCAAACTCTTCAGTGTCAACTATTTCAACAAATGTTTTTTCTCCACCATTCTCAGTGGATTTTTTTATTCAAGTTCAATTTTTTCTTCTTCCACATATTTAGGAAAGAAATTTCTTATTTTTCATTTTGATAACTTTTTATCTTTCCTTTTGAAATAATATTTAGACTAATTACCTTGTTTAATCCATGGTATTTTCTTCCTTCTATCAACTTTATCACTATCCTATTCATTTTTCATTGGGGGAAATTAGTCGTAATGTTCCCAACAGATCTACAATAAAAAAACCCAATGTAAATTTCCTTAATATTTACCTATAGATAAATTCACATTTTAAGAAAATAAGGGTAAAAATTCATCAACATTTTTAGATACATCATTTTCAAAACATGAATATTCAGCGTCTTATTTAAGATTCTTATTAGGATTTTATTTATTTGTAGCCTTGAAAGATATTTCATGATCAAAATTTTTCCCATCATAAAATTCTTCCTTATCATTTAATATTTTAATAGATTACTATAATAATATTCTAGAGATAATGTTTCTAGATCTATATATTCCAATGAGGAAACATTGACATCAAACTTTTCAGGAAGAGTTCTGAGGATCTTTTCAACAATAGTAGAATATTACTACTTTTCAAAAAGACATCTAATAGTACTAATAATTTCATTCACCCTAGTATAGAAGACACCAATGAATTCATACTCACCCATAATAAGATCATCATAATTCACCTTCTAGATTTGTATCTCAACCATATTCAACTTTTTTATTTGCTTTATAAATTTCCATCGTCATATTACTTCACTCTTAGAAAATAACATTCAGAAAGTGATCTTAAATCATCCTAAAGATTATTCCATTCAACTGATATAATAAAATATAAAGAAATTCATATGTTGTATCATCATGAACATCATACCACAAAGGCATATGATAAGAAAAAATTCTAGTTATATAGACAAAAATGTTCAAACCATCGAAGTCCATAATCACCATATCGTTCACACAATAGAAATTCTCCATAAGAACTTCTCTTTCAAAAACATATGTGAATAATAAATGAAGGGAGCCTTAATCTATTATACCAATTGATATTTCCCATCCATGATCAATGTATCACTGAGAGGGGGATGGTTTGAATAATTGATATCTATTTATTTTATGTTTACATAATTTTTAAACGACCTCCACCTCATGTTAAATTGTTATGATTTTTTTGAATACAAAACAATAACACAACCATAGAAACATAATAATTTACTAGTTTCACTAATTAGAAAGAGTATTCAAATCGTTGTAATGGTTTGGTAATTGTAAAATACAACATAATCTAGTAGAAAAAATACATTTTCATGGATAAAAGAATTAGGATATACCTTTAGAATTTTGTAGCACTATGATTAATACAACAACACACATGCTTTATATAGTAATAAATTATGTATTACAGTTTGTGTCACATGTAATGAAACATTCACCCATTACCTCAAATAATGTTAAAATGATGCCTTTTCAAATTTCAAAAATATAAACATCAAATTAACACTTTCCTACCGTCCATCTGGTTTGGTTTTATTTATGCTTCATAATGATAATTTGTATGATTCTACAATCTGATTTCTTTATCCAATTTTTTAGTACACAAATTTAACTTAGCTAGAATACAACTAGTAAAATTTTGAACTAATTGTTTCTTATTCCTGAGTCCTATATCTGATTTCTCATTCTGATAACTGAGAACATTTTGATAAACTATGAATAAAATTATTCCTTATTATTTTTATTATGTATAGAAATAAACCTTATGAATGATCAATCTAGAAAATAATTCTATTTTATATCTTATTGTTCTCTTCTTTCTCTCTTCACCAAGAAAAGTACTTATATTATAATGTAAAATATACTTAATACTATATATAGGTGTTCCAAATTTTATTTAGGAGGGATTATAAAAGAATTCATTCTTATCCAAATTTAATCAATCATAAATTTCCGTAGATTTTTTTATGAATCTTTGACCTCTTCAGTTCTTCTCAACTCTACTCATTTCTTTGTGAACATTCATGAATCATCTCACAACTTCAGCTCATTTCATACTTTTCACCCATTATTTAGAATATTTATGATTGTCACTCTAATATATATAATAGTATGAAGAAAACATATGCTATATTACAATCCTCTTCATCAATGGAATGATATGAAAATCACATGTCTTCTATTTGAGACTCTCAGAACAAAATGAAAACTAACATCCCAAGCTGATTCTTCATACCACGTAAAAATACTTTTTCTCATTCAATTACTTCATACCAACTGATAAATAAAAAAAAATTATATGATTCTATCAAAATATTTTTTCTAATTTGTTAATCTTTATTTTCATTTCTTTTTCCTTAAGCATAGTTTGAAGTTCTAAAGATGTCTGCACTTCCTCAGAAACACTCCAACACCAACTTCCTACTTGTATGACAAAAAAAATTCTCAAAACTCTTCAAAAATCATGATACCCATGAAACATGTTTCTTAACTTAATTAACCAGTTCATTTTTTGAATTTACTCAGACTGATGATTTTTCATCTGATGATTTTACTGGTGTCATCCTCTGTTAGATAGATCAACCCATATCATCCTCTAATGAATAAGTGTCATTGAGAGTTTAATTGTTAGCACAAATTTTTTTCAAATGACTCAGCACCCAATTGATATAATGAATATAGTTCTTATTTATCTCTTGATCCAATTGATAAGAAAATAATATATGAGGAATTATTCTATCATGACCCAATTGAATACATTCAACAATCTATAATGAGGAAAATGGTTGACTAAAGTTTTCATCGGTCTCTAACATTACACCATGCATTGGTTCAAAACAATACATTTTTTTATCATTGGTCCTAAAAAATATATTCTTCCTATCATTCTCTTTTTCAATGACCCTTATTTCTGGTGATCAGAGTCATGATTACTTTGATGATAGACTTCACAATTTGACTAATTGATTGGTATCAACAACTTCTACTTCTGGAACATATTTCTTTTTTTGATTATGATTTAGAATAGATGAATTTTTTTGAATATTTGTGTCTTGTGGATTATTGTTCAAACTGAAAACTAACATCTTCATCTTCTCACATTCTGAGCAAAAGTATCTTTGACTTAAACTAATTCTTCATCTGGTTATCTTTACACAGATGATCTGAAACCAGAAATCTTTGACTTTAATAACTTCCAATATCTTTAAACTTTATCCTGAAATCCTGAATTCTGAAAGACACAAAATTGTTTTTGAATTGACATAGCCTCATCTAAATTTAATCATAATTTATTGTAAGTTCATATACTTTCCATAACATTATTTCTTTCCAACAAAACCTCAATACGATTTTCAACACATGTTATCCATGTTTCCATCATAATTCCTACATTAGAGGTTTTCCATGAAATTTATGATTTAGGAGAACTCCATGATCATAAAAGAATCATCATATTTTTATCAAATCTGTTCATACTCCAATATACTACCACATTATGATAAAAAAATTATTTCTCAGACTCAAGGTGAGTCCGATAAGCCATTTATTCTAGAAAATTTCCCCCAATCCATTTGAATATTTTAACAAAATTTATGATCGATCATCATATTATAATGACGACTATGATAACCAAAAAATATAAAGTGAGGTGACTTGGTTTCAAATTTGACAGCAAAATAAAATTTCATCCTGAAAACATCGTACAACTTCCAAAAAACATATTTTTATGATGTCCCCAACATAGCAAGATGAAGGTCTAGCTCCAATAACTAATAAGTAATCAAAATACTGAGCATGTGACAGATATTTACTATGAAATACATATATACAAAGTCCCATTTGATAAAATAAATTATAATTCAATGTGATCTTCTATTGACTGGTCACAGACTATCATGGCCCATCCCACATAGAGTACACGATCAACAGCTTACAGTGGCCTCCACACCAAAAAACATTCTTTATAAAACTCCTAGAGAAATAGTCTCAATTACTTCATCTATGAAATAGAAAATATATATTGAATTAAATTAATTTCCCTTGAAACATGTATAACCGACACTCTCAGAATATAAAATGGATATTGTCATGATATTTGGAATGATCACCATAAATCATGAATTAGTAGAAGTTATTATGTCAGGGATTACATTGACTAGATTGTGTACCTCTCTTTGATCCATACTCACAAAAACATAGTTGTTACATACCTTTATCTATCTATTGATGTAACACCCCAAGGTTTAATAAAAATAAACTGAAATGCATGAAATTTTGTTTAATGTACATATTTATCAGTAGCCTTTAAACATATTTTTACTCTTTCTATGTTTTGAATTTCATAAAATGGTCCTCTACAATTATGTTCAGTATGTTATTTGGAGTCTATTAGAACCAAATTGTTTTTTGGTGAATAGTAACATACACTAATAAATAGTAATATGAATAGTAATATGACCCTAGTGAATAATAAATTGTGTTATTATTTTATTTTCTTTTGGAATTATGATAAATACTTTTTGATTAACTTTTCAATGTGATATAAAATATTTATTATTTTTAAATTATAAATTTTCTAATTATGTCTAATTTTATTTAAAATTTAAATTGAAAATATAATAAAATTTTTTTTTTTAAAAAGATCATTATTTTTAAATTCTACACATCGATAAATGGTTAGGGTAAATTTTAGGTATTTTTATGAAACAATCGATTATTTGGTGAGTAGTAAAAAAAATAATGTTTTGAGTTTCGGGGTATTAATGACATCATTAATGATGTAATAATGATATAATAAATACGGTAGACTTGTGTACAGTAAAATAGGTAATGAGGTGTCCCAAGTGGATTATACCATGGGAAAGTTGTAGAGACCCGTATCTTGACGTACATGGACATTACATTACATTTGCGGAATACTTAGTACATAACAAAAACACACACACAAGGATCGTAATAGTTTAGTGTCTTTGGAAACTCGGAATATAATCTTCTAATCCTGGTGAAAGATCTTCAACATCTCCCATAATGATCTTCTTTTTTTTATACCTAAAACCTTTCTTTATATCCTGGGGAAAAGAAAACATAAAAGGGTGAGCTCAAATGCTCAGTAAGGGTAAACAAAAGAAATATCAATCACATAATTTTCATAAGAACATAACATTTTTTGGAAATCTTAACCTGCAAAAGAGAGCATAATTTCATAACATGGGATAAATCATAGTAGTGAAATGAAATCATAACTTAAAACATTACTCATTGTGGCATACACACATAATCATAGAGAATCATTTCTTGTTAGTCAAGACTCATTGCAAAGACTATCTTAGTGGACAAAGTCCCTTTCTGAATCGAGTAATCCTCGTTTTAGTCCTGTTTCACTGAACCGGTATAACCTACCATTCCAGCCATGTCTATCTCATGAGATATAAAATCTTTACCCAATGCATTGGAGGGAGATATAGGTCCCACCCATCTCTTAATGAATCCTTTCTTATGTGTGCCACAAAATCATAAATCATACATCATTGCATAACCCATGTAATAAAAATGGGATTCTTAAACAACATGACATCATAAAACCATTCATATAAGATAAAGGAATTCATAAACATAATTCCATCACAACATAGTCAAATCAATGTAAAAATATGGATAGAAACAGAAACCTTCATTATCTTAGATGGAAAATAATTTTGATAAAACACTTGAAATGAATTCTTGAGGAAAAATATCCTTTCTTCTTCAAAATCAATTTCTTTTCACAAAACATCATACAATTTTAAAAGAAAGAGATTTTATTAAAAATAGTCATGAAATATTTTGGAGGAAGGTTCATGAAAATAAGGCTTTATAAAACCGTAAAAATCCGTTCGTGCCGTATAAGTTAAAAAAAACATTCTTCGTACTTTTGTCGGAAAAGTCAAAAAGTACCTCGTACGGAAAAACGACAAAAGATTCCTTTCATATTCTTTACTAAAAACTCACCGAAGAGTAAAATTGGATTTAAACTATTGTAAGTGGATGGAAACAATATTACATATTGAAGGAACATGGATGTGGATGATAAAATACACCCCAGTAAATACTTACGAATAAACCATCTCGGATAAAAATGAGATTGTGATATTTCCCTTACCTTAGGTCCGACTTGCTTTGTAAGTGTCCGAACCTCCTGTATAATGATTTAAATCGTGTTATTGACTTATTACAGAATCATATTCATTGTTATGATATCATATATGGTTCACTTATGACATTATATTACCCGTTCTTTTGTAAATTCCACGTTAAAGAAGCGTTTTGGGTAAAATCGCTTCATTTTATCGTAGGTGTTTTGACTTGTTGTTCTTGACATCATTATTACTTATATCATGATTTACTTACTTCCAGAATATAAAATATGATTTATATATCATATATATTCAGTATATATATATATATATAATAGATAGATAAATCAAATGAAAAACACCGTTCATGGAGACGGTAGTCCGTACGTACGCATGAACGCTGTTTTTCTTTCCTTATTGTCTTGAAATGGATGTAAGTAGATGACATACATATGTATATATATACTTAAATCCAGTAGCTTTATAATGTCATATATTTCATTATTATTTCTTATATATACATTATAATCATTCTTAAATGGTTAACATGGAGAATGAATCTCATCGCGTCGTGGAGACGGTAGTCCGTACGTACGCACGAGCGATGATATCATTTCTATAAATATTGAATTGAATTGGAGTGGATTATACAATATATCAGAATCAATATGATGTTGTAATAACTATGTATAGTTATTCTTTACACCATTATACCCATCCATGTAAGGTGGTGGTGGAAAATAGATTACACCACGGCGTGGAGACGGTATTCCGTACGTACGCACGCGCGGTGATTTCTTTTTCCGTAGGATGGATAGATGGTGAAATAGGGTTGTTTCATACTTATAATAACATATCAGTATATGAGTGATACTGATGTTATTACTTCATAATGAAACAACCTAATAAGAAGAAGTGGAAGAAGAAATAAAGATGAAAGAATTGGTAACGGTAATTACCTCTTCTTTGAAGCGCCTCTTTGAGACCTCCTCTTACGGCACTAAAATTGGTCTTTGAGGAAGACCACAACCTCTAGGATGTTGCTAGGGAAGTGGATAAGAGATTTTGGCAGGGGTTGGCCGAGCTAGAGTGCTCAAATTGGTGTGAGGAGGAGGGGGAGGAGGTGTCCTTTTATAGGGGAGGAGAGGGGCACCTTAGGAATATCTCAAAATATTATTTTATATTAAAGTCAAAATCGGTTTATAATGGTTCCAAAGGGTCTTATTTCGAAGCTAAAGTGGGGATGGGTCGAAATCCTATCAACCAATAGGATTTAGACAAGTTTAGGGTATTATTTTAACCTTATCAATTAGATTTAACTCTAAGTTAAATAATTTAACTTTTACCGTGTCTTTTTGTTTTCTTTCACTATATGGTTAATAAACATACTATAACATGCCAAAAGAACCCCAAATTGTTTATTATTAATATATATATCCTTATCTAAGTCATTTGGCCGAACCTTAGATTTTTAGGAATACAATAACAATTAATAATATAATATTTGATTTAAAAACTATTTTGTGTCAATTTTGACACTATTTGATATATGATTTTTGTGAAAGTCATAACAAAATTAAATGTTCGAACCAAGTTTATTAAATCAACATTAATATATCATAGTAACCTATAAAATTAGTGTAATTCATAAAAAGTCTTAAATTACATTTATTTTGGTATTTATATTATCAATTTTGTCAATATTTCATTAATAAGATAATTACTGCATCATCTTTGTGTTATAAATAAATTAAATTATTTGATCTCTAAAAATTACAAATAAAATATAATCATGTAGGAAATCTTTTTAGCGTTCTAATGAATATTTACAATTGAATTTATCTTATGTATAACCCCATATTAAAAATGATTTACTTATTAAACTTTGATTTTAACTATTTTAACCCTTCTTTAAATAAATTAATAATAAATGTCCTAATCTAATCCAAGTGGGCCTAAATGGTCATATTTTATTCCTAAGTTTGTTTTTGGTCGAATTACACTTGTCCAATAGAATTAGGACATGTGTTAGGGTAATAGTAATATCATATTTACCCTTAGTTACCCTATTTACTATTAACCGCGGTAAAAAAAAGTAAAACGTTACTATTCACCAAAAATTATTTTCATCTCATTGAACCACATTTTAGTCCTTGATATTAACCGTGTCTCTCGGATTTTCGAAATTCCATTCACAGAAGCGGTAAAATTATGTTTTATGCAAAAATTCAGTTTTTAACCTACCACTTAGTAGTTTCACTATTCATCAAAAATTAATGTTTTTCAGAACAATGCCAAAATTTCATCCCAAGCTATATTTCATATTCCGAATTCAAAAATGAAGTCTATTTTACCAAATTCATAACATAAATGTTTCATTAATTAATTTTATAATTAAATCCCGCTGTTAAAACAAATAGCGTGTTTTTAAGAAACAATATCTATCAAAAGATTGACACTTGTTTATGTCTAGTTTAAATGTGAAATTACATCCAATGACCAACATTGTATTAAATTGTAAAAATATATTCTAAATATACTTTAAAACCAATCAAATTAATAATTTATCACTATTAATTATTTCGATTAAAAAAAGTTGTTTTTAATTATAATTTAGTAATTTTTCACTATTCATCAAAATATGAAAGTTATCCGAAAAGTACCAAAATTTCACCTTAGGCTAAATTCGATACTCCGAATCCAAGAATGAAGTTCATTTTGAAAAATAAGATTTACTGGATTTCAAAAAGTGGTTATTACTATTCATAACGGCTAGTTTTAATAATATTTTTATAGCATATAGTTGTTTAGTGAAACTCGGTATTGCGTACTACACACGCTATCCAGGAAGGTCGCGATTGCGTGTAATGCAAGACAAGTCAAGGATGTGTGTTGTGCAAGATCCTTTTGGTGTAGCGTACAACACAAGACATTAATAAAATTAAAAAGAATATTTTTTTTATAAAATCTTGGGCTGTTACATTCTACCCCCCTTAAAATGAATTTCGCCCTCGAAATTCGTCGGGGTTATAAATTGTTTACTATTTGAAAGTTTCTTTAATAGAAACCCACATAGTAAAAGGGAATACCAAAACTTGGCTTTAAAAACTAAAGTATGAAATGTAACGATTACCCAAATAAACTAATCACTGGGTTTCCACATAGGTGAAAATATGGATATGGAAGAGAAATCTAACCATCATGTTCTGATGGAGAGTGGTAGAGAACATGGCTATGGAAAAGCCAGTAATCATAAATCCATAAATTTGTGACGATCTAAGGTACCATCTGATTCATCAGGTATAAGAGAACTAGGACAACATTTTTGGTTTTCAAGATCATTTCCCTAAAGTTAAAGAATTTGAATTAGAATAAATACTTACTTTATTTCGGTACAATCTCACTGTTGTTCGTGCCTTTAACAATTTCCACTTCATCTCTTAAATAAATGAAGTTGAATTTGTTATTCGTGAAGTGCTAGAAGATCATGTGATAGAATGACGGGTCATTCCATCTGTTTCAAACAAAAGGTTAGCAAAATTATATACATAAGTCGACCTATAGTGAGATTAATCACATATGGTTTCTAAAATGGACTTATACTTCAAATATCATACTGCTTAATATAATAAAACTAGTTTCTACTAAACAGGGACTTCCTGTAGGTCAGTGGTAGGCGATAAAGGCCAGTCGCACTTCGGTTGTGGGTTCGATTCCTACAGCCTTGTCCGAAGCGATGGGCTGTCTCCCGTCCTGCAGGTTGTCCTTTTTCTAAAACTACGTTAATATAACATCCCATCAATAATATCGAAAATCTTCTATCCTTAAACAATACTAACTTATGTCCAACATAATCCAGTCTAATCTTTAGGCTTATACATAATACTGCAGTCCACTCTCATAATATAGTGACAATGATTACCAGAGATTTAATACTGTCGTTGATCCCCACATATCATAAGATATGTCTTGTTGGTCACATTCCAAACATTCAAAGTCCTTATTCGTGTATTCTCTTGAATACCTTAGTGAAAACATGAGTGCAGTTAAAAGTTAACACTTTCCACATACCAAAATCCTCAAAATTCTATATTCTCAAACCATGATATCACTTAGTCCTTATATCAATCATGAGCTCATGAATACTATCAAATATTTCATTTTCCCTTCATTATGCGCATATCATCTTTTTTCCAAAAATACCTCAATCACTTCGAATACCACATTAGAGCAACACATAAATATTCCAATACACCATAAAAGTACCTCAACAACATTATTCTTGAATACCAATACATAAACACTTCAGTCCATCCACATCAATGATTATCCTGGAATAAGTCCTTCCTTGATTTAGAAGTAACTTTCTAGGTCAGGGCATTGAGTTGGGTAATGCCCATGTTCTCCACAAATAAGACATTGAACTCCATAACAGTCTGTCACTCTATGACCCTTTTCTCCACACAGATAACATCGGTCCCTCCATTTGAGGTATTCCTCAAGGTTCTTCTTCCCTTCTTTAGAAATCTCAATCTTCCTTTCTTTATGCTCCTCAACATGCGAACATGCATAATAGTCTATCTTCCTCTTCTTTGAAGAATTAGGCATTCCACTAAATTTCACCTTGTTAATCATATATCGCGATGATTGATTCGGAATAATCACAACATCTTTCTCTCTAGGAATTACACAATTTTGTTGCTCATAGTCACCAATTTGTCCATTGGATTCAATGTTAACCGAATTCCTTTTGGTTCCCTCCATTAACTAAAACACAAAAATAATTTTGTGAGAATCAAAAATCATGCTAGGGAAGACAACATAGTAAAGGGGGAGCACCCTCAATATCTAACATCTTAGGATAAATTCTAAGATCGTTACCGTAGTTCTAGGACTATATCCTATACGTATACTTATCCTTAGGGACATCCCTAGACATACCTTATAAATATCTCTAGGGATCTCACTAAAGTTCTCGCATCCTAGATTCCAAAGGTTGACTAAACCTTTCCTCTGATACCAACTGTAGCGGTCTAGAATTACTTCCAGTGGACTACAATTGATACATATCAGGGCACTCCATGGGCGGCTACACCCCCTGGGCGGGACACACCACCATCCCCAGTGGCAGCCATTTCCTCATGAAGCCCTTGGGCGGAGAGCCATGCTTCGTCCAACGCTCACATGTGAGAGTTCCCAAGGATCGGATACATTCCTACCTCCTTTGCCTCTGATACCAACTGTAGAGACCCGTATCTTGACGTACATGGACATTACATTACATTTGCGGAATACTTAGTACATAACAAAAACACACACACAAGGATCGTAATAGTTTAGTGTCTTTGGAAACTCGGAATATAATCTTCTAATCCTAGTGAAAGATCTTCAACATCTCCCATAAAGATCTTCTTCTTTTTTATACCTAAAACCTTTCTTTATATCCTGGGGAAAAGAAAACATAAAAGGGTGAGCTCAAATTCTCAGTAAGGGTAAACAAAAGAAATATCAATCACATAATTTTCATAAGAACATAACATTTTTTGGAAATCTTAACCTGCAAAAGAGAGCATAATTTCATAACATGGGATAAATCATAGTAGTGAAATGAAATCATAACTTAAAACATTACTCCTTGTGGCATACACACATAATCATAGAGAATCATTTCTTGTTAGTCAAGACTCATTGCCAAGACTATCTTAGTGGAAAAAGTCCCTTTCTGAATCGAGTTATCCTCGTTTCAGTCCTGTTTCACTGAACCGGTATAACCTACCATTCCAGCCATGTCTATCTCATGAGATATAAAATCTTTACCCAATGCATTGGAGGGAGATATAGGTCCCACCCATCTCTTAATGTATCCTTTCTTATGTGTGCCACAAAATCATAAATCATACATCATTGCATAACCCATGTAATAAAAATGGAATTCTTAAACAACATGACATCATAAAACCATTCATATAAGATAAAGGAATTCATAAACATAATTCCATCACAACATAGTCAAATCAATGTAAAAATATGGATAGAAACAGAACCCTTTATTATCTTAGATGGAAAATAATTTTGATAAAACACTTGAAATGAATTCTTGAGGAAAAATATCCTTTCTTCTTCAAAATCAATTTCTTTTCACAAAACATCATACAATTTTAAAAGAAAGAGATTTTATTAAAAATAGTCATGAAATATTTTGGAGGAAGGTTCATGAAAATAAGGCTTTATAAAACCGTAAAAATCCGTTCGTGCCGTATAAGTTAAAAAAAAACATTCTTCGTACTTTTGTCGGAAAAGTCAAAAAGTACCTCGTACGGAAAAACGACAAAAGATTCCTTTCATATTCTTTACTAAAAACTCACCGAAGAGTAAAATTGGATTTAAACTATTGTAATTGGATGGAAACAATATTACATATTGAAGGAACATGGATGTGGATGATAAAATACACCCCAGTAAATACTTACGAATAAACAATCTCGGATAAAAATGAGATTGTGATATTTCCCTTACCTTAGGTCCGACTTGCTTTGTAAGTGTCCGAACCTCCTGTATAATGATTTAAATCGTGTTATTGACTTATTAAAGAATCATATTCATTGTTATGATATCATATATGGTTCACTTATGACATTATATTACCCGTTCTTTTGTAAATTCCACGTTAAAGAAGCGTTTTGGGTAAAATCGCTTCATTTTATCGTAGGTGTTTTGACTTGTTGTTCTTGACATCATTATTACTTATATCATGATTTACTTACATCCAGAATATAAAATATGATTTATATATCATATATATTCAGTATATATATATATATATATAATAGATAGATAAATCAAATGAAAAACACCGTTCATGGAGACGGTAGTCCGTACGTACGCATGAACGCTGTTTTTCTTTCCTTATTGTCTTGAAATGGATGTAAGTAGATGACATACATATGTATATATATACATAAATCCAGTAGCTTTATAATGTCATATATTTCATTATTATTTCTTATATATACATTATAATCATTCTTAAATGGTTAACATGGAGAATGAATCTCATCGCGTCGTGGAGACGGTAGTCCGTACGTACGCACGAGCGATGATATCATTTCTATAAATATTGAATTGAATTGGAGTGGATTATACAATATATCAGAATCAATATGATGTTGTAATAACTATGTATAGTTATTCTTTACACCATTATACCCATCCATGTAAGGTGGTGGTGGAAAATAGATTACACCACGGCGTGGAGACGGTATTCCGTACGTACGCACGCGCGGTGATTTCTTTTTCCGTAGGATGGATAGATGGTGAAATAGGGTTGTTTCATACTTATAATAACATATCAGTATATGAGTGATACTGATGTTATTACTTCATAATGAAACAACCTAATAAGAAGAAGTGGAAGAAGAAATAAAGATGAAAGAATTGGTAACGGTAATTACCTCTTCTTTGAAGCGCCTCTTTGAGACCTCCTCTTACGGCACTAAAATTGGTCTTTGAGGAAGACCAGAACCTCTAGGATGTTTCTAGGGAAGTGGAGAAGAGATTTTGGCAGGGGTTGGCCGAGCTTGAGTGCTCAAATTGGTGTGAGGAGGAGGGGGAGGAGGTGTCCTTTTATAGGGGAGGAGAGGGGCACCTTAGGAATATCTCAAAATATTATTTTATATTAAAGTCAAAATCGGTTTATAATGGTTCCAAAAGGTCTTATTTCGAAGCTAAAGTGGGGATGGGTCGAAATCCTATCAACCAATAGGATTTAGACAAGTTTAGGGTATTATTTTAACCTTATCAATTAGATTTAACTCTAAGTTAAATAATTTAACTTTTACCGTGTCTTTTTGTTTTCTTTCACTATATGGTTAATAAACTTACTATAACATACCAAAAGAACCCCAAATTGTTTATTATTAATATATATATCCTTATCTAAGTCATTTGGCCGAACCTTAGATTTTTAGGAATACAATAACAATTAATAATATAATATTTGATTTAAAAACTATTTTGTGTCAATTTTGACACTATTTGATATATGATTTTTGTGAAAGTCATAACAGAATTACATGTTCGAACCAAGTTGATTAAATCAACATTAATATATCATAGTAACCTAGAAAATTAGTGGAATTCATAAAAAGTCTTAAATTACATTTATTTTGGTATTTATATTATCAATTTTGTCAATATTTCATTAATAAGATAATTACTGCATCATCTTTGTGTTATAAATAAATTAAATTATTTGATATCTAAAAATTACAAATAAAATATCATCATGTAGGAAATCTTTTTAGCGTTCTAATGAATATTTACAATTGAATTTATCTTATGTATAACCCCATATTAAAAATGATTTACTTATTAAACTTTGATTTTAACTATTTTAACCCTTCTTTAAATAAATTAATAATAAATGTCCTAATCTAATCCAAGTGGGCCTAAATGGTCATATTTTATTCCTAAGTTTGTTTTTGGTCGAATTACACTTGTCCAATAGAATTAGGACATGTGTTAGGGTAATAGTAATATCATATTTACCCTTAGATACCCTATTTACTATTAACCGCGGTAAAAAAAGTAAAAAGTTACTATTCACCAAAAATTATTTTCATCTCATTGAACCACATTTTAGTCCTTGATATTAACTGTGTCTCTCGGATTTTCGAAATTCCATTCACAGAAGCGGTAAAATTAAGTTTTATGCAAAAATTCAGTTTTTAACCTACCACTTAGTAGTTTCACTATTCATCAAAAATTAATGTTTTTCAGAACAATGCCAAAATTTCATCCCAAGCTATATTTCATATTCCGAATTCAAAAATGAAGTCTATTTTACCAAATTCATAACATAAAAGTTTCATTAATTAATTTTATAATTAAATCCCGCTGTTAAAACAAATAGCGTGTTTTTAAGAAACAATATCTATCAAAAGATTGACACTTGTTTATGTCTAGTTTAAATGTGAAATTACATCCAATGACCAACATTGTATTAAATTGTAAAAATATATTCTAAATATACTTTAAAACCACTCAAATTAATAATTTATCCCTATTAATTATTTTGATTAAAAAAAGTTGTTTTTAATTATAATTTAGTAATTTTTCACTATTCATCAAAATATGAAAGTTATCCGAAAAGTACCAAAATTTCACCTTAGGCTAAATTCGATACTCCGAATCCAAGAATGAAGTTCATTTTGAAAAATAAGATTTAATGGATTTCAAAAAGTGGTTATTACTATTCATAACGGCTAGTTTTAATAATATTTTTATAGCATATCGTTGTTTAGTGAAACTCGGTATTGCGTACTACACACGCTATCCAGGAAGGTCGCGATTGCGTGTAATGCAAGACAAGTCAAGGTTGTGTGTTGTGCAAGCTCCTTTTGGTGTAGCGTACAACACAAGACATTAAAAAAATTAAAAAGAATATTTTTTTTATAAAATCTTGGGCTGTTACAAAAGTACCATGGGCAAGCCCCTAGTTTGGAAAATACCACTAATGAGGTTTCCCTGGAAAATTATTAATATAATCCCCCAATTTTGTTATAAATACCAACTCATTCCATTGTTAAGTTCATTAAAAATTGCTCACAAACAATTATTTGGCCTCCTTACCTCCCTAGTAGTCCTCCCATGGTTTCTTCAAGCCCCAATGGTCCCAACCATCATGTTCTAGGAGTTACTATACAAGGTAAGAAAATTCTCAATTTCTTTTCTTTTCCATTCAAGTTCTCTTTTATGCTGTATAACATTCAAGTTTCCATAAAATATTCTTATTTTATTCTTCTTATTTAAAAATAATATATTATGATTAATTTTTGGATGGGAAACCCTTATCCCCTCACTTTTAAATATTTTTGAAAACCATGTTTTATAGAAGTTATACTGCCGAATTTTTGTAAGGGGTTTCTCAAATATTATTTTATGTTGAGTTCCAGTCGTTACATATTATTTCTTCATCTATTCTTACCCAAGAGTCATGAAATATCTAGAAATAATGTTCATACTTGGTTTTCTCATTTTCATGGAAAATCCATCATCATTATTCTTCTCCTCTCCCACTTATTCAAGTAATAAAAACATTGTTTGTGATGTGTCTAATTATTGACATCGTGGACGATGTGATTTTAATTTCCATTGATTCTTCCAAGTATGGTTATGAAACCATTTCTATGGTTTAACCATGTTATATTATATATATATATATATATATATTTTCTCATCCTTGGTCTTGGAATTCATTTTTACTCATGTTTTCAATTTATAAGATAAAATGTTATTGTTATTATCAAAGAACCACTAAAACGATCTAAACGAACATCATTAATATTTTAACATATGAATCATAATAATGTAAAACATAAAAATGATAAAGGTTATACATTATGGTACTGCAAATATTTAAATACCTTTCCATTTCAATTATGGAGTTTCACATCAAATCGATAAGAACATCCATCATGAACCAATAATGGAAATCATATAAGGAACTCAACCAAAACAGTGCAAGGAAAAAATAATAACAATTAAGGGGTGAAATAAGGTTATAAAATGATAATATAAGATGTTATAAACATGAAAAAGGTTTCTATAAAATACTAATAACACTTTTTAAACTATTATACAGGATGTTAAACAAGTTTGAATAAATACAAGCCTGAGGTATAAGAATTCTTATCCCAATTTCCCTTTTTTTGGTTAACCTTATTCTTCATTATTTATATGCAATTTCAATTTTTTGTGTGATGAAATATGACTATAATATGTTTAATTATGTATATTTATTTATTGTATACATATTACATCCACAACATTATGTATCAATTCAATTATATGATATTTATAAGGGACATTTCTTTTAAAATCATTTTTAGAATTATGTTTTTCAAGATTCAGAAGCAATGTTTTTATGCTAATATTAATTTTTTATGAAAATGTTATGGATATTTGGAATTTTTTATGATTAAGGGTGGGACCTATATTTCCCTAAAATTCATTGGGTTTGTGTGTGTTTGTGGTCGGTTGTATGGTTACTCCAAATGTAACTACGATGGTTACCCAAATAGTAAGGTAGCAGTGAGGGTTATAAATTATAAGGTAGCTGAGTGGGTTACAAGATTATGTAAGTATTGCCTTAAGAAATCTTTATGGTTATACTTATGTTATTATGAATTCTGTAAATATCATGTTTTACAGGGTAAGTATATATATACATGTAGTAAGTATGTCTTTTGAAAGTGATTTCATACGTTACAAGTTTTCATGGACGATTGTGTTATTTCCTTCTTTTTCTACAATTTACTGAGTTTTTGTGGTCATCCCAAGTATTAAATGATTTTCACAGGTTAATGGATGTGTAATAAAAATAAGGAATCTAGGTTAAATTTTAAATAATTGTCCAGGAATCATGTTTTATGTTTTATTGTTTTCTATTTTAAAAAAAAATTGAAACTTTTTTTATGGTATCAACTTTGAAACAATGTTTAATGTTATGAATGTATTATGTCCCAATTCTCTAAAGCTCTAAATATTAAAAGATCCCAATGTAAAAGAAAGTTTTTTTTGACTAAATTCAAGAATATATATATAACAAGGCCGAGTCCTTATAGTTGGTATCATAGGATGGTTTAGGGAACTTTAAGGGGTTAGAATGATGTTAAAATAATACCATAAATGATTTTTACTCTATCATTAATTTAAAATGTTATATTATTTAAATATTACCATGTTTCTTCATCAAAGATATGTTTGTTCATAATGCTTGTCCGTAGAAGGAATAAGGATGCTGAAGAGGAGAGGCACCGATAGAACGACATCCTTCCAGATCTACACCCCATAATTGTAGGGATTGGAACTGAGCTGTTTGTGATTGTAATGGATCATCTAACGCAGAAAATAAATGGTGTTTGAATCCATGTATGAAAACAAATAAAGGTAACACAATTGAACATGACAGTAGTGGAACATTTTATGATAAAACACCCTCCTGCTTTGAATGGATCTTCCGACCCAATAGCTGCTGAAGGATGGATCAATTCCCATGAAAATATATTCGATGTTATGGGATGTTCACAAAATCAAAAGGTATGTCATGCCATTTATCATTTTGAAGGTGAACCTGATTAGGGGTGGAAAATATTAAGGAGTATCAGGGGTACAAAGGATTTGGATTATTTAGAGTGGGATGATTTTAAAATTATTTACCTTGAAAAATATTTTCCTAAGGTGGTGAGACTTAGGATGGAGAAGGAATTCCTTGAATTGATACAAAGGGAGGAGGATTCAATGGTTGTGTATAAAGAAAACATCACCTGGCTAAAATGGTATGCTCAAAATATTATTCTGGATCTTAATAGAAAAATCAACTTCTTTTACTCATGGCTGAAGCCAAGGTATCAAACGGCATTGGGCTCCTGTGAATTTAAAAGTTATGAGAAACTTGTTGGATGTGTTTATATGGGAGAGATTTATTTTTCTGATGATCATATGAGTTTTGGAAATAAGGATAAGAATAGGACTAGGTTGCATGATATTGTTAATAATCAACCAAAGAAATCTGATGGTAAGAAAATCAAGTTTCCTGTTTGTGAAATGTGTGGAAAGAAACACCATTGGGAATGTCTTAGAAAAACTGGGAAGTGTTTTAAATGTGGTAATTTTGGACATATGACCCGAGATTGCAATGAAAATTATCTTATGACTAATCCTGATAAGCACACTATAATGTGTATTAAAATTGGAGAGATGGGTCATTATGGAAATGTGTCCCCAAAGAGAGATCTGAATGATGTAAAGAAACCATACTATAAGCAGAAAGGTGTAGTGAGATATTTTACAACTACATCAATAGATGTAGGGCCATCCAATGAAGCTATATCAGGTACTTTGTTTGTTCACTCAGATGTTTCTAAAGTTTTGATTGATATGGGTTCTACGCATTCCTTCATCTATGAGAACTTTTTGGGTAAATTAGAAATATAACCTCAATAATTGAGTCTAGTACTTGTTGTTAAAACACCAAGGGGAAATATTATAGCAAAGAGGAATTATATGAATCTTTCTATTGTGGTCAGTGAAATGAATTTACATGTAAATCTTGTTGACTTACACTTAATTGAGTTTGATGTTATTCAATAAATCAATTGGCCTTCTGTTTATCATGATAATATTGATTGTAGAGCTAATAATGTTGTTTTTTCATAAAGAGTTTCAGTTTGTATATATGAATTATCCCATATAATTTATAACATATCAGGATGCTAAGAAACTATTGAAATATGGAAATGAAAGTCATCTTGCACAACCTTTTGAAAAAAGGGAAGTGTTCAGATTAATTATGTGCTAGTGGTAAATGATTACGTTGATATTTTTCCCGATGAGTTACTCAATGTCATACCTGATATGGATGTTGAATTCACAATTGACATAGTTCATTATGCTAAGCCAATTTCAAAACCCACATATCATATGTCTCAAATAGAACATGTTGAATTGATATATCATTTGTAGGATTTTCTTTATAAAGGCTTCATTCATCCTAGAACTTCAGTATGGGGAGATTCTATTTTTTTTTTTAAAAATAAATATGGTTACAAGATACTTTTCATTGATTAAAGAGATTTGAATAACATCACTGTAAAAACATGTATCCTTTGCCTCAAATCGATGACTTGTTTGATTAGCTCCAGGGAGCTTAGTACTTTTCCAAGATTGACTTGAGATCTGGATACCATCAATTGATGGTGGAGGAGGATAACATCCCAAAAAATATCCTTTCAAACTAGATATGTATATTTTGAATTTTTTGTTATGCAATTTCGGTTAACTAATGAACCTGTTGTATTCATGAATTTTATTAATATAGTATTACATTAGTTACTGGATAAGTTTTTGGATTAATTTTTTAATGACATTCTTTTATTTTCTAAAAATATAGAGGAGAATAAAAACCATCTAAGGGTTGTTTTAAAAACCATAAAAGAAAATAAACTATATGGAAAATTCAGCAAGTGTGATTTTTGGTGGCAACAAATTTCCATTTAGGGGCACATTGAAAATAAGGATGGAACCAAAGATGATCCTTCCAAAAAAAAGTGGTTGATGAATGGCCAAGACCCACAAATTTTACAGAGATTCATAGTTTTATTTTATTAGAAGGTTATTACCAATGTTTTGTTAAGAACTTTTCTCGATTATCTAGCATGATAACTATGTTTACATGAAAAGGGGTTAAAATTGTTTAGACAAAAGAGTGTGATGTTTTTATTCCAAAAATAAAGAAGAGATTAGTAAATGCTCCAGTTTTGGCCTTGCCTTCTGGAAATGGTGATTTCGTCATCTATAGTGATGCTTCGTTGAAGGGAATTGGTTATGTTTTGATGCAGAATAAAATGGTAATTTCTTATGCTTCAAGAAAACTAAAACCTCATGAGTAAATAATCCCACACATGATTTGGAATTTGAATCTATGGTTTTTTCTTTGAAAATTTGATGTCATCATTTAAAAGGATCCAAATTTCAAATATATAATGACCATAATAGTCTGAAGTATATATTTACTCAGAAATAATGAAACATGAGGAAGAGAAGATGGATTGAATTGATAAAGGATTATGATTTCATGATCAATTACCATCCTATAAAAGAAAACAAAGTAGTGGATTACCTGATTCCAAAACATCATGAATCACTAACCATGATACATTTGTAACATGATACCTTGATTAATGTTTTGATGAATTTTGTCTTAGAAGTTGTTGGTATAGGAAATACATCTATTTTGTTTTAGGTTTTAGTGCAGTCTTCGTTGTCAGACAAAATTAATACAGCTCAGCAGGAATACCATGAGCTATAGGAAAATGTAGAATTTGTTAAAGTGGGTAAGTTTACAGAATTTAACTTAGATAAAGATTGTGTTTTAAGATTTTTTTAAAGGTTGTGTGTGCCTTGTTATTACCAATTTATGAAATAAGTGTTGTGTGAAGCTCATAGTTCTCCATTTTCAGTTAATAATGGTAGTACTATGATGTACAAAGACCATCAAGAGTATTATTGGTGAGATGTAATGAAAAGAGATATTTCTGATTTTATCATGAAATGTTTCACATGTAAACAGGTTAAAGAAGAGCAATAGTAACCAAAGGGGATTCTTCAAACTTTTCTACTGCCAATGTGGAAATGGTAGAATGTATCCACGGACATTATGGTGGGACTACCTAAAACATCTAAAGTTAACAATGAAATTTGTGTTATTGTGGATCGGTTGACAAAATCTACACATTTTATTTCTATTCAAGATATAATTTCATCGGATCAGCTTTCTCAATTGTACCTCATTGGGATTTTCAGGTTACTTTGATTTCTTCTTTAAATTGTATCTGAGAAGGATTCCAGGTTCACTTCTATCTTTTGTAAGGGACTTCATAATTTGTTGGTCATAGAGTTAAATTTTAGTACAACTTTTCATCCTCAATCAGATGGGAAATCAGATCAAACAATTCAAACATTGGAAGATATGGTTCGAGCTTGTTCAATGAACTACCGGGGAAGTTGGGATCAACATCTTTCTTCAGTTGTGTTTTCTTAAATTACATGTTTCATTCAAGTATACAGTTGGATCCTTTTGAGTCTTTGTATGGAAAACAGTGTCAGACTCCAGAATTTTGGGATGAAGACTATAAAAGAAAGTTGATGGGGCCATAATTAGTAGAGGAATTTTCTGAGAAAGTTAAGATGATCCAATTGCACATGAGGACAGTTCAGAGAAGGAGGAAAAGTAATGCATATAATAGAAGATATGACTTATCATTTGAGGTAGGTGACCATGTTTTCCTTAAAATCTCTCCTTGGAAAAGTGTGATGCATTTCGGTAAGAAATGGAAGCTAATTCAATGATTCATCGGTCCTTTTGAAATCTTAGATAAAGTTGGAACAGTTTCATACCGAGTAGCTTTACCTCTAAGTTTGTCTCAGGTACATAATGTTTTTCATGTTTTGATGTTGAGAAATTATGTTCTAGATTCATCACCTAACTGGAGCCCATAAGCAGTTCAATTGGTAGTGAACTATTCTTATGAAGAGAAACCAGTTCAGGTTCTTGATTGAAGGGAATAGGTATTACGGAATAAGGTAATCCACCGGGTAAAGGATTAGTGGAGAAACCTCACAACTGAAGAAGCAACATGGGAGTCTGAAAATATTATGAGGTAATGGTACCTTCACTTGTTTAATATGTAAATAAAATTTCAAGGACACAATTTCCCGAAGGTGGGGATAATGAAACACCCTATTTTTTTATAAAAATAAATTCAGATGCATGAAATTTTGTTTAATATAGATATTTATATGTATCCTTTAAACATAAATTTACTTCCTTTATGTTATGAATTTCGAAAAATGGCCATCTACAATTGTGTTCAGTATGTTATTTGGAGTCTATTGGAACTAACTTGTTTTTTTGGTGAATAGTAAGATACCCTTACGAGTAGTTATATGAATAGTAAAATGACTCAAATGAATAGAAAATTGTATTATTATTTTATTTTCTCATGTCTTTAATGATAATGGAATATTGATTAATTTTTCTATATGATATAAAAACATTTATAGTTTTTAAATTATTAATTTTTCAATTATGGATGATTTTAATTTCAAATTAAATTGATAATATTTAGAAAATTATTTTCAAAAAATGGACTTCATTTTTGAATTCTACACATCAATAAATTGTTAAGGTGAATTTTGGGGATTTTTCTGAATCTATTGATTTTCTATGAATAGTAAAAAATGCAGTTTTGAGTTATGGTGTGTTAATGACATAATTAATGATGTAATAATATTATAATAAATCTTGTATACATGGGTACAATAAAATAGTTTTTTAGGTGTCCCAAGTGGCTTATACCATAGGAATATACCATGGGAAATCCCATGGTTTTTCAAATACCCCTAATGAGGTTTCCTTTGAAAATTATTAAAATAATCCCTCACTTTTGAATTAAATACCAACCCATTTATTTATTAACTTCGTTCCAAATTCCTCATCAATGAATCTCTAGCCTTATTATCTCCCTATTAGTCCCCCAGAGGTTTAATCAATCCCCCAAGTTCCCAACCTTCTTGTTCTTGGAGTTACTCTACATGGTAAGGAAATTCTCAATTTCTTTCTTTTTTCCATTCAAGATCTCTTTTATGTGGTATAACATTGATGTTTCTATACCATGTTCTTATTTACTTATTATTCAAGATCTACTTTGTATTATGATTCATTTTTGGATGTGGGACTCTTACCCCCTCTATTTTTAATATTTTCTAAAACCATGTTGCATAGTCGTTAGGCTGCCAAATTTTTGTAAGGGATTTCCCAATTATTTTTTTGTTTTGAGTTCATTTCTTTTCTTATTCATTTTTCATCTCTTCTTACCCAAGAGGCTTGAAATATCCAAAAATCATTTGTATTATAAATTTTCCCATGTTCATGGAAAATTCACCATCAATATGTTTCTCCTCTCCCACTTATTCAAGGAATAAAAACATTGTTCATGATGAGTCAAATTACCTACATTGTGGACTATGTGATTTAAATTTCTATTAATTCATTTAAGTCTATTTATAAAACTATTTATATGGTTGAACTAGGTGATAATATATGTATTATGTCTCATCCATGGTTGTGGAATTATTTTGTAATCATGGTTTAAATTTATAAGACAAAATGCTATTGTTATTATCAAAGAACCACTAAAATGATCTAAATGAACAACATTAATGTTTTAACTTATGAATCAACCTCATATAAAAAATAAAAATGATAAATGGTATAAAATATTTTACTGAAAATATGTAAATACATTTCCATTACAATTATTGAGTTTCACTTCCAATCAACAAGAACATCCATCATTAACTAATCATGGAAATCATGTAAGAAACTCACCAAAAAGAGTGTAAGGAAAAAAATACAAACAATTAAGGGGTGAAATGTGGTTATGAAATGATCATGTAAGATGTTATAAACATGAAAATATTTCGTTAAAATAATAATAGCACTATTTTAACCACTATACAGGATGTTTATACATGTTTTATGTGAGACAATCCTGAGGTTATGGAATTCTTAAACTGATTTCCATCCTTTGGGTTAACCTTATTCTTCATTATTTATGTGGTATTTAAATTTGTTGCACGATGAAATAAAAGTATAATTATTTATAATTATGTATATTTATAGATTATATACATATTACATACACTCTATTTTGCCTCACATCAATTATATGTTATTTACAATGGACTTATCTTTTAAAATACTCTTTTAAAATTCAGTTTTTAATGGTTCAAACGCTTTGTTTTTATACTAATATTCGTGTGGTATAATAATTTTCTGTATATTTGTCATTTTTTATAATGATGGATGGGAACTATATTTACCTCTAATGCGTTGGGTATGAGTAAGTTGGAGGTTGGTCGTATGGTTACTCCAAGTGTAACTGTGATGGTTACACTAATAGTAAGGTAGCCGGGAGAGTTACAAATTATAAGGTAGTTAAGAGGGTAACAAGATTATGTATGTAATTACCCAAGATACCTTTATTGTTCTACTTATGATCTTATTTATTGTGTAAGTCTCATGTTTCACAAAGTAATTATATATATACAGGTGATAAGTTTGTCTTTTGAATGTGATTTCATACGTTACAAGGAATCCATGTCAAATATTGAAGAATTTTCAAGGAATCATGTCTTATGTTTTAATGTTTTATATTTTAAAAAACATGGAAATTGTTTTTATGGCATCCAATTTGTAAAAATGTGTAATGTTATAAATTTATTATGTCCCAATTCACTAATTCTATAAACATGAAAATATCACCAATATAGAATTAAGTGTTTCCTTGACTGAATTCCGGATTATGTATGTAATAAGGCTAGGTCCTTATAATTGACATTGTGTCTCCTGACTAGCTGTCGAAGGCCAAAAACGGGTCACAAACCACTGCGCACCCAAAACATTTTCTGGATATGTCTAATCACCCATTACAATAATGAGCATGACATTCCTCCCTAAATTTCCATGATCAAATACCTAATCAATATGTTCATTATCAAAGTGATTTACCCAAAATGATTTCCGACCAACGAATTCCAAATTCACACAAAAAATATTGTCGAACCACCATTGGTTGACTCATTGAAAATAATCACCTACAATTCTGATGCATCGCCATTACATGACCGTGGTTCCTATACTCCCTAGGAAATTGCATGTACATTTATGAATAACCTAATGATTTTTAAAATGGAAAAACATTTAATTTGTCATGTTTCCTTGCAATCATACATTTCTTACTAAAACGATAAATCAACAATATCATTTAAATACCCTAAGACTGAAACTCGAATCAAGAATTACTTACAATAAATTACTGATTTTCATATTCAGTATCATCTGAACGACTATAAAAATAGAACCAACTAGGCTCAAATCCTTCCAAAGGTAATTCATACCACTCTCAAATGGTTCTCCATAGCTATGTCCCCTCTACCTTGATGGTCATAGTTATTAAGATCATTAAGAATCCCCTCACCTTATGAGTGTATTTACCACATGTAAAAACATGATCTATTATGTTGTATAAACATCATGACAACCACAACCATATCTTTTCATTTACAATACCAATGAAACTATATATTTAATGTTTTATTATCTCTAACGACTATAAAAAGGATATAGGACTTAAGAACTTTTTATTAAATATTGAAAATATCACATGATGATCATGGAATCTGTCCATTAATTTGAAATTTCTAACATATGAAGTAGAAAATTACATGATTCTCACACCCATAGCACATATCATTATACCGAATGACCACCCTTCCTATGAGGGTTTCACCTCGTAACTACTAGTCCTTTTAGGAATAAATTTCACTCAAACAACAACAACAATCATAGATCTTCATAATCATTTATCAATGTTTAAATTTTTTTGGGTAAGACCAATACCTGAATAGCCCCTTACAAACATGAGGCAATAGAACAAAAAAAGTTCATTCTAGAAAATTTCACTAGGCCTTACTGCTTAACTTCAATGTTCAATGTAGCATAGGATGAAGTCATCAGTGGTTCATAATAATGATCATATTATCATTAAAAAATATCAAGGAATATTTTAAAACTCACCCCTACACGAGGTTCAATTACATGAAGACCTCTTAATGGTCATATACTAAGAAATTTAGTGGATCGTAATTTATTATAACCTTTAATGAACCTCATATATTCCTGATAGCAACTACTTGTTATACAAGAAAAGTATACTAGGATCTTTATTTAGCTTGTTCCATGTTTTAATTGGATAATTATATCCTAGTTTTGTTTTATTAAGAATTTATTTAGCCAGGAGTTCTCACAACATGGATCAGATAAAGAAAATATAAATTGTAAGCTATATGATTAAACACCCTTTAGGATGTAATTAACATTTTAATATACTAAAGTCCCACATTAGTTGAGTTTCAAAAAAACCAATGTTATTTATCATTAAATAAGAAATAATATAAATAATATTCTACTATATATTTTCACATAACCTATATAATTGGCTATTAACACATTAAATAACTAGTCCATGTCTACCATAGTAATACCCACATGGGGTTATATATTAATTCATATAAAGGTAAAGAATTTTATGATGGTTCTATCATTCCACCCTAAGTCTATTTATGTGTAACCCCATATTAGTTGATTTATTAAACATTAATTATACCCTTAGAAGGATTATCATAAATTCATATCAAGTACATAATGACTTAGTTGGGTTGAGTCATGATTTTCTAATATGCATAAAACACCATGACTAACCTACTCATGTAGAGTCATGTATAGGATCCATGAAAAATCAAATCATATTATGAGTCATATTTAAATAAATATTATATTTATAAAATCAAAAATTTATATGAATTACCATTTCTATGTTATAATGGAATACACTTTATAAGTTTTAGTTATAATTCTTGTAAAATCAAACATAACATGCATCCATTACCATAGTATAAATTGTGAAATATGATGACTTGATTAGATGTATTTTGATTCCTAGTTTATAGATGTACATGATTTATAAATTATAATTTTCATCTATATGACTAAAATAAACTAACATTTCAGCTGAGATAACTATAGTTCTATATATAAAGCAAAACATAATTGGTTATTTAAGGTACCACCATAAATATATACAAGGAAATAAATTTATGTTGATGCGTGAACTTTAATAACCAATAATTCTTCCCATTTATTAATCATGAACCATTAGCACATTTAAAATATAACCTTCCATGCACATATTATATAAAAGAATCAGTAAATAAAATGAAATAAACATGTCATGGAATATGAAAGACATATAAATCCAAGGGTGCCTGTAATTTTTCATGAAATATACTTCCTTGTCATCTTTGTTGAAGGGTAAGATTATTTAAATCACATAAATCAATAAGTTGTTAAAAATTAAATCAATCACTAAATGTGAAATAATAATAATAAACTATAATAAAAACAATAGAAATAATCCCATCCCTGTAAATTTGATTATTACCCCTTGTGTGGGTTGTGCATACCCTGACAAAAGCTATTTACTATTTACTGAAACATTCATACTCTCATGTATATAATATAGAAATATTAAGAACAAGGGAAAATGAATTATCTAATACCACTTGATTTTAACCAACACAATTAACTTAATAAATAGTAACTAGACTGGTTGTCCACATGGCCTCAAGTGAGCCACCCCTTATATCAGAGGTTGCTGGCTATAAGTGTGGTTCTGAAGGTGGTACAGTGGGGAGACTATAACCTCACGATCAACACTAAATCAATAGTATAATATTCAAAGTTAGAAAAGAAGTGGAATATAAACATTTCTTAGGATTAATAAAAAATATATAATAAGGTTAGAGTCACATAATAAAACTATACATGAACAAGATGAACTAAAATACAGAAATTCAATATACATTATGTATAATATAAAATAGGAATTAAAGGCAAAGAAAAAAAAAGAATACCCAAACACTTTATACAGTAGAAGGATATTCTCAACCCCAGCTTCATGTGAGGTCGAAGTCAAAATAATGTAAACAAAAGGGAAAAATACAAGGTCTGAACCTGCTACCAAATGATCGTTCCGGGTACCTATTGGGAACCCAAACCGATCGTGAGTAAAACTCAGTAGGTCACCACAAATGGTGTAATAATAAATCAATTATATGAATATAAAATGAATTACTAGGTAGATATAATGATACAATGAATAATAAAAATGACAAAAAATAAACTCAGGTTCCTCAAATGAATCCTAGCCGATGATAACTACTATGATTTAATCCAAATTATCTTTGATCACAATGATTATGTAATGGGTGTAATAGATTATAAGTCCCTAATAAATTATAATTTTGATAGTGATAATATATTCCCTGAATTAATTTATATAAGCATAGACATTCCTATATCTCATGATGACCACATAATGTTGAACATGTTTCAAGTCACTTACAGTCTAACATTGGGGGTATAATAGATAAAAATCAATCATTACGAAATTTCTTTTAGCTTTTGATCCCATCCAATACATCATGGATTAGAATCTTGGTATCTCTCAATTCATGTTATAACACTACTATAAATTTAGGATATATCCATGATTTATAACCAGGACTATATGTCATGAAACCATAACTATAGGTATTATCTACGGTTTAGTGTACCATAGATCCAATAGGTGTGAAAACAGGGCCACAACTATAGCCATGGCTTCTATAATGGTAGTACCCCTATAGACACTATTTCTAACTATGTCTATATATTCATCCACATTATATTAATGAAATGGTTCAGAACAATGGATATAGGTCTCTTTCTGTGGTTTAAAACGGTGGTTATAGGTCTACTGACTTGATTTAAAACTGTGTCTCTAGCCTGTAGATACTATAAAATATAGTTATTACAAAATTATAATACAATGTCAATAATAATAATAATAATATTTATCATGCAAGTACTAAATGACTCAAAATTCCAATACAAGGTTAATACTAAAATGTTTAACAACGTTATAATTTTCCATTATCTATAAAATACAAAACAATCATCCTAAAAATGAACTTATACAACCCTGAAACAAAGTAATCCACCAAAAAAAGTTCCAAGAAAATTTCTAAACAGAAGGATGAATGACTCTCCAAATGATGGGGATTACATGAAAGTAGACATGATGCCCTTATTGGGAGTGAACTCATCTGCTTTAGCTGGGATGATTGATTTCATAAGAATGTATTCAAGACTCTGAATTTCATTATTTATATATTATATGCATTTATAGATGTTGATATTTCTTAGTCAACAGATAGATCTTTCCATATATATCTACTGATTCATCCCACTTTATAGCTTCTTATTCCATCCGACAAAACACAACCCTATATTCACCATCACTAGCACTTGAAAACTTAATGGCTATATTATCTAGGATCTCCACAATTCCAACCTTTGAAGTGAGCTTCCCCTTTCCATCATATCTTAATACAGACATATCATTGATGAAGGGCACAAAGACTTCCATTTCATGGCCACCTATGGGTTCATCACTGCCTTTGTTTCTCTATAATATCAATTATAGCATGAAAAAAATATGTCATAAAAATAATAAGAACATTCTATAAAGTAAACCATATGTCATAAAAAGAAGCAATGAGGAACATGAATGAAATAAAAAGGTTTTCAATAATATAGAATGATATCATACACATATTGAATAATGGGGTGGTTACAACCATTCAGGTGATTACTATAATTAATTACATCAACAATAATAAAGCATAGATGAAAAAATTATAAGCATTATTAGTTTCTTATAATTAATTAATGTTTAAACTATATTCAATTATACATCATACCTATGGATTTTCTTAAATTATCCTTGAGTAGTAATGCATAAATTGAATACATAAATGACAACTAGTTGAGGCCATTTTCACTTATATGATAATTGTTTCATAATGTTTCAATATTCCATGTAATACCACTTCTATAATAGTGGTACCTACCTAGATAGCCAAACAACCATGGTAACATGACATTACAACATAAAGGGGATTTCATGCCTTTTAATGTGATGAATATTAATTCTTAAAGACACTACATCATGTATACTCTTAGTCACAACTATACCAATATACCTATTAGATAAATGGTAACATTATCCTAATCAAAAAAACATTTTTCAATGACCGTGATCTGAATCACATAAAGGATACCAAGATTAGGACACCATATTACCGGATGAGCACTTCTTTATCGCCAGGATCTTATACAAGGTCCATAGGTCTTAGATTATTGCGGGGGATTGATATACCCACATTGTTTAATGGAATAAAAATAAACAAAACCAATAATATTATAATGAAATACATGTCATAAAATAGAAAATCTTGTCTGAGGTAAAATTGTTTTATTTTTTTCAATAAACAGAGAAATGAATTGTTCACTCAATTCATGATCTACAGAATTAAATAAAACATTACATTAATATTAAAATCATCATTGGAAGCTATATAACACAATCATGAATATGGGGAAGATAATATTTTGATGTATATAAAGAATCAAATCTAAAATCACTACATTCCACATACCCATATCAAAACTTCTTTCCATTTTCTAAGAAGTCAAAAAAAATTGAGAAGATGCCTTTTTCATGCGGGGAAAATACATCATAATCATGTAGCGACCTCCACTAGGAAATATATCACCTTAAAAATGATGATAAACTACCAATATTCATGAAAACTGCATGAAAAAAATAAGTTATTAAACACCCCACTCAAGAATCAGTCTATTGAGGAAACAACCTAGTACTGAAGTTTCATTTCAGAAATGATCTCATAACTTGCACGCATTACACAACTTATCAATTTTTTAGACATTTTATATCCTTCATTATCCAAATACCATATAAATACAATGAAAGGAATAAGTATTTATAGATAAATTTAGGAAAAGGACTAGAAAACCTCTTGAACTCCCTATAAAATCATTGAACTATAGTGAAATTAAATGTAATAGCCACCTCATGTGATCTGAAGCTCTCTTGTGACATCAAAATCAATATTTATAATGAAACTAATGTAAACTAGTATCTCCGGACCAATAAGAATCTTTAATTGATCTCAAGATCTTGAAAAATATATAAAGAGTCAGAATAAAAACTATAGGGAGACCCTACCGTATGATTTGGTTGAGTGGCTAAATAATGATCCATAGTGAGAGTGTACTCATTCATTAAAAAAAATATAAACAAGAGAGACCACAAAAACTAATTATGAACTGGAGTACACCTACATAGCTAGACCATATAATACTCTTTAGAAAACACCCATGTTTTTAATATATATGAAATACATTAAGATGTATGCTTATGATCAATTTACTCATTTTCATTAATATAGATGAATAAATTTAATTTATATATAAATATAATCATATTATAAGTATATAATGTTGTACAGTGAAGATCAATATCAAATTTAAATGAAATCTTATTATATTGAAGGATCCATACCTGAAATAGCATCTTCAATACAATCACTTTGAACATAGTATGTATAAGATATTGAAATAAGTATTATCCCCCAAATGAGATAACCTTATCATATTTCAGTTAGTGGTTTAGTTATGGGTAAAACCCTATCATATATAAATGGGAATGTGTCTATAAGAGATAGGACTATAACTAATCAATGTAAAGTGTAAAGGGTCATACAAAACATGGTTAAACAAACCATTCCATGTGAAATACATATATATATATATATATATATTAGATGATATCAAAATAACCCTATCAAGATTCTCATTTTATATCAAAAAGGTATTCATGATCACAGTAATCATACATAGTATGTAAATCATTATGATAATAATAATAGAGAATGACATGTTAGACTCTACAAGCTATAGTCATGTTTGGGAAATAATTGTTTCATAAAAATTTCAACACTTAATAAATTATAAAGTATACCAATTATATTATTACATATAATTCATGTTACACGAAAGGTAATTTATATTTTATACACTTATAACATAAGAATATGTAATACATATAAATCACAATATGGTGTTAAAAAAGTAAACAATCATTAAGAGAAGTAGAACATAATTTAGAAAAAAATAATTCTTTTCTAGAAAAATCAGAGATTGGTGAAACAATTTATATGTTATGTGGGTTGATAATTTTCTTTCTTTCTAATACATACCCAAAAAAAGAAAAAACTATTTAATGTGTAGTAACTAGGTAATATTAATAAAATTCTTGGTAATAAATCATGTATCATATTTTTCTTATTCAATACATTTCTGTAACACCCTGGATAAAGAGATAATGGTTCTGTAATTGAGGAATTTAGGATGCCTATATTAAATTTATATTCATTTAAAATATGTTTTCATTCATATATTTTACAACATCAAGAACATATATTCATTTTCCAATGTTATAAATTGTTTTACAATAAAACCTATTCTTTTTTAAAATTTAGTGTAATACATATTAAATAAATGAGGTGGGTTTTATAATTCATGTTCTGTGAAATTGATTTTATATATGATCATCAATAACTCATGGACATAATGAAAAAGAAACGTGTGATGGTTTTCAAAAAAAGATATCTTGTTTGATTTGAAACCATATTTGTAAAACTGATTAATTTTATGAATCAGATCATTTTTTACCATTGAAATAAACACATCCATTATTTCACCACCAATAATACTCTTAATCGTTGTTATGTATGGATTCTTATAAGTTATGTTAGTTTAATTGGGAAGTAATGATTCCCTCAGTAATACATGTTAATGATATAAGTTAATTCAAGATGGTACGTGACTATATGAAATGTAGTAACACTATCCATGTTTCTCAACATACATCATTATGGAGTTAAATAAAAAAAATATATGTTTATATAGGGTGAAGAGGAAATGTTTGAGGTTATGTGTAATATTCTAACCACCTCATAATGTTTATTCACTAACCAAGAGGAATTACATTCTACATAATTAATGATACAAAAATAATACTTTCCCAGCCAACAAGAAATTTGAAAAGAGTTTTAATTTAATAATATTTATTTAAAATTTGATTAAAATTATTAATTTCAATAAATTCATTCAAAATCGGGAAAATTATTTCTTATTCACAACCAATTTATTAAACCATTATAAATGTTCTCAAAAATATATATTTTATTCATCAAGGGGAAATGAAGGAAATAATTTTTAAATAGAAAGTATGTATAAACATGTTAGAGGTGACACCAATGTTAACCTAATCCAAAAAATCAATAAAACACATATTAGAATTTATCAAATTATTATAAATCATTTAAACACATATGTAAACCAAAATAAAGTGATTTGATTTTTATTCCTACATATGAAATGGTTTATTTTTCTAGAATTATTCATATATATTAATATAGTATTTATTAAAAAACTTATTTCATATATTCAGTAAATAAATATAATTTGACTAATTATTTTATGGAAAATAGTGGAAGATAAACTTAATCATTTTCAATGTAATTTCATATGGGTTGGAAGGACCAATGAATGAACTTACATAAATCAGTCATCACTTCTATTGAAATGACATCACATCAACACCAAGAAATAACCAAAACACATCCCACATTTTTTACTGTTAATTATACATGAAACCAAAATAACCACATTTAAAACCAAATAGATATCTAACAAAAACCTAGGTAGAATAGAAAAATAATTAAATATTTATGTATCTAAACATGGATAATAGCATCTATCTATTCTATGTGTCTCGTGATAGGGAAATTGAAAATTTTTACTAGAAAATAAAAAAAATGTATGGTTTACTAAATAAAATTATATAATTAAAGGTAATATTGTAAAGAAAATATGGATCTTTTATGGAATTATATGAATTATAGGATGCTATATCAAACAACATTATAATATTTTGTAAAACATATATTGGAATTTATAATTTTTCAGATGAGATATATGAAAGGAAATAATTCAAATTTTATCTCTCAAATTGATATAAATAATTTTAAAATCTGAGCCTCCAATTAATTGGAATTCACAATTGAACAAATATTAAAATATGGTCAATTTAGAATCAAATAACTATTAATCAGTTCATTGGATAGTGAGGAACACATGGAATAATATTTTTATGTTTTTAAACATTTAGAATAAATTCTACTTAAATGTGTATCTCATGATTGTGAAATTTAATTTTTTTAAGTGAAAAATAAATTAATTTATAGTGTAGTTCTAAAATGATATGTAAATTACGAAATATAATATATGAAATAAAATATTGTAGTGAAAGGAAAAAATTCATAATTTCATTGTTGTGGTATTCATATAGATGGTGATTAGATGAAACACACCTCAAAAGGCCTTTCATGCATTATTGGTTCTATTGTGAAATGTAATCATGGACTATGGAATCTATTAAAGATCCAATTGAAAAAATGTGATAAATAATACGTATGATGATAAGGAAGACTCGTAATTTTATGGAAAATTTGAAACATTATAAGGAACTCTAAAAATTATAGTATGTTGATTCAAACCATTATATCTTATTTCCTAACAATCTCCCACTATGCACTCGGTAAATCTATCAATGTCTCTATTTTCATTATTTTCCCATAATATTCATGTAATTATATAAAAAACATTCCAAAAAATAGTTGAATATAAATCCTTCAGATTCTTAATCAAAACTCATAAATCATGATCTTGTTCCCCCAAACATGAAAAAATTTTCAAATAAATAATATTCATTATTGTTGGATAACCACTATAAAACCAGGTTTATCCTAGTGGATAAATTTAACTGTCGGGTTAACTTATGGTTTTATAACTTTAAGGAAAATATTTTATAAACATAATTGGTAGAAAAACTAAATTCTAATGAATAATTATACAAATTAAAAAAATTTGAAAAAAATAAAAAATAATAATATGCGGATCATAGTTAAAATTACTTATTCTATTGTAATGATTTGAACAAGATTCTCTGTATCAAACTATTTCATAACCCACAGGGATTAATTATATTGAAAATAGAAATTGTTTAATGAACATTTTGATAAAGGAAACCCCTTATTTCCCCTCTCATTATTATGATTTACTATCAATTTTCTGATGAGATATTTTGATAAACATTGACATTTGATATCCCTTTAGAGTGATTGAATGGAACCTTTGATCGTTATTCTAAACATGCACAAGATCCATTGACATCAGAATACCCATAGAAGTCAGAAATTAAACTATTTAACATTAAATTGCTAGAAAATATATACAAAAATAGTGGATTAAAAATTGTATTGACAAACACTGCACACAAATTTTAATATTAGAATCATGAATCCGAGGACAAGGAAACAATCGATAATAAATAAAATTCAATAGAATCATTAAAAAATTATTCTAGATTAATTAAATAAAGGTAGTAAATTACTATAATTTGCGGTTATTTTATCCATATACACATATAGAATCATTTAGTCAAATGAATAAATAAAATTCACTCGACTTAGAGGCATTAAAATAAATGGATACCTAGTTAGTCAAGGAGAGAAAAAATTTAAAATTCAATTTTGTCATTCAAAAACTAGGGGATTAAGATTATTTAGTACATCATAGGAAAATTGATTTCAAAGTTAACTGATTGTAAAAATTTATATTAAATCACATGAAATTAAATATAATTATTGGATTAATGAAATATTACATATGCCACCCCGCCATACCCCTTATCCAATACAATAAGGAAATATAAATAATAAAATAGTTGGAATACATTTTCATTTCCAAAAAATGATGTATTAAATATAAAAAATATCCATAAATATAAATATAAATACAATAACATTTTCATCCTAAATATCCATTTACACCACCCACTCTCCATTTAGGAACACTCTACCACCCTCATCTAACTAAGAGACACAATATATTCCCCCCATTAAAGATTCCAATTGTTGTTTTTTCATGTAATATAAAAAATTTAATTTTAAACCGGTCTAGAGGGGATAGTTCAACTGAAAACCAATGAACCCGTGATTAGATCAGCTCGGGTACATGTCGAGATTGTTTTATTATAAAAACAGAGAAAAATCAGTCAACCAAGCATTTAAATAGTAAAAAATAGTTTAATCAGCCTATTTATTGGTCGGACTAGTATAACTAAAATTATATACACTACATTTCCTTATACATTGGAGCATAGATGAACACAATATTTTCCTTATAAATTGGATGGAAGGTAGTATATTATTTATATTTTTATGATTTAAGTATTATAATAAATTTTTTTAATGTATTAATATATCAATACGATCATTTATTATTATTTTATTAAATGATATAACAGATTTATTACTCATGAATGATTTTATTTTTAATTATTTACTACACATGATTTTTTTATTGAAAAAATTATTTTGGTATGATTATTAAATATAATAATACATATTAAATGTAATAAATATGTTTTAAAATTTATTAATTTAATTTTTATAGTTCAATTATAGTCCATCCATTACACATTGAACTAGTGCCTCCATTTCCTCTAATGGAGAGTCTATTTTCTAGTTTCTTGGTAAAAATAAGATCATTGAAACACAATCCATGAACTCATACCTAATGTTAATTTAGTAAATAAAACATTAAGATAACAAAACATGAAAACATAATATTTTTTAAAATATTGCAACATAATAAAAAAACCTAATGTACTATAAAGGAAGGCATGCCTAAAAAATAGTTAGAAAAACATCCAAGAAAGGAGATGTTATATGATGATAGTGGTAAAATGAAACTTTTAGAGGGAGAATGAGCTACTAGAAATGAGGGCACAATCAAGGGAGTCAGCAGATGGAGTCAAAAAGGAAGTCATGGAGGGTTCAAATGTTATGGTTTGGGATACGGATTTTTTAGTATATTAAAAATATTTTATACTGGAATAAAAATTTTTAGAGGAAATATATTTTAATAAATTTTAATTCCTATATACAATCAATTTATAAGAAAAAGTTATTATATATTTATAGTGAGCATACCAGACACTAAAAAGTTGTTAAAAAAGGTAAAAATGGAAAACATTTGATATTAAAAGTAAGAATAATTCAAATGTGAAAATGAAATAACTAAAATAATCAATGTTACTGATGAATGAAAAAATTTACAATCTAAAATTATGAGAAAGAGCCCTTAGAAATACAAAATCTCAAAAAACATAAAAAATATTGAAATGTAGATCAAATTTATCTTAGTTTATTATGTTGATGAATTATAGTGGAATTATATATATTCATGGTCTACACAATATGTGTTTATTATAGGTGAGAGGGACAAAATGGTATCCTTTATATCCTAGGCTGGGATGGGATGCGTAGATGAGGAAAAGAAGAGGAAAAAATAAGACACATGAAAAGGTAATGAGTTAACATATTAAATAAAATTAAAAGAAACAAACCTATAAAGAGAGTATGAATTGATTTTTTCAACCAAAGAAAACCCTAAATATCATTGGTGGATAATTTTATTGAGATGTAGTGACCAGTATAGATGAACAGGATGATCTCCAGAAGGTGGGATGGCCACAATTAAAAAATTTTGGAGGAGGAGGTGGGGAGGCTACCTCGAAGCAGCTTCAGTTGGGAGGTCGTGTATCTAGATTGAAGGTCAGATAGATGAGGATGTGGGGAGGATGCCTTAGAGTATATTTAGTGAATAGTCAGGGTGGAATCATCATATTAGATTTTTCAGATGATGAAATATTGTGAGGGTAGTGAAGAAGTGGGAGGTGGGTCATGATGAGGAGTGTTGTGTGAGTGTATATGAGACGAGCCCCACAGGTAGGAGGAGAGCCACTCATTATCAATAAACAATACCATATGGACACCAATTAAAATCAATATATGGGTACATATCAACACATATCCATTAATATAATTAAACCATGCATAAAAATTAAGATATAACCATAGATTTATAAAATTGTGGCTATAGGTGTGTGGCTATAGATAATATTTTTTTGTAGTGTAATATCATTTTGAATATAATCTCATCCATGAATGTTTGTATATGGATTACAAGTATCACTCAAGATATTTATCTTTCCATTAAACCTATGATCACATCTAAGAAACTTTGTATATGGACTCTATGTATCAGTCAATCCATATATCAAATCATAAAACCAGTGATCCCATCCATGAAATTACATATTTGGAATACAGGTATTGCTTAGGGTGTATCATAATTTAATCAACCTAGATCCCATAAAATCATTCTATATCAGGAATCCATGTATCACCCAAGGATTAATATAATTTAATTTAACCCATGAGAACATACAAAGAATCACATACCAGGAACCCATGTACCACTCAAGGTGTATGAAAACAATCAAGCTCACTATATCCAATAATTAAACATAGAACACGAGAATTTTCTTGCCAAATAAAAAACCACCAAAAATCTAGTATTTTAATCAAATAACATCCATGTTATAAAAGGGTCCACGAATGTATACACATCGTGTTTCCATTTATCAGAATACATTTACTTTATCAATTCACTTCAATAAGTAAAAAGGGATAAGTGAAAAGGCATTCCATTTAACAAATCAATATATATATATTTAAACATATATGTTTAATCACTTTAATCATAACTAGTATTCTACATTTGTGTGTTTCTTTAATACATACCATTTACTGAGTTCATCCAATCATCATTTCTAAATTAAAGACAACATACCTATACATGGGAAACATAACCCCAATAAGAACTTTGTTAATTTAGTATTACATCTCATTGAGAACAATTTTTATTCTGAAGGCCTAAAAAATAATTTAACACTAGTTGTGTGAGGGTTCATTACCATGATAAATCCAATCAATTCATTTAGAATCATTTAATGATTCCTATTTTAAAATTATGAATAGATGCACTCACTGGTTTTTTGGAGAATTACACACACTCATCATTAAAGGAAAATAATTTACACACCCATGTGGTTTAACTTCTTTTGGTATCAACCCCTAAAAGTTTCTATAGCTCTCATAAATTATTGTGATAAAAGTATTTTAAATAAAATATTATTTTTACACTCTTGTATAGAGATATGAAGAGACTAAAGTGCATGAAATAATTAAATTTATATATATAATGATTATACTGTGAGTGAAATTCTATTAACCAACCACCTCATGCTTACGAAGGGTCACTCATTTATTAAAAAGTTTTTATTTGACAAAAAATGAGTGAAATTATAAAAATTGGAAAATACCAGAAAAATAGGGTATATAATCTTAGATGGAGACAACATCTAGTATGGTCAAAGAAAGAAAGATTGGAATGATGGGGAATCCTAGAATAACTGATGGTGGTCCAACAATACTGAAATTATTCATTTTTGGGTCTAAAAAAATAATATTCTTCAATTCCTAGTGCAGAAGGAGAGGGAGAGATCCTATAATCATTGGGGTTGTTGGGTATAAATATAAGGATAAAGGTGAGGATAAGGCCTTTAAGAAGTGGAGGGAAAATTCTCCTTTAATCTACTTTAATGAGAATCAAAGTACGGATGTAGGATTTTGATAACCATGAAACAACCATGAAGTGAAACTATATAAATGGACACCCCTATCATGGCTAGGAAAACTATTTGAAAAACCATGCTTTGCCCATTCGGTCCCCCCCCCCCCCCCGATATTTTTCTATATAGACATCACATGGGCATGCAGCCACAGATTTACAATTTTTCAAACACGTTACACCATCTATGGCCATCACTATTTTCTATTTCCTCTAATATAGTTCGTAAAATTTGTGTTATTGATCAATACATGTCGTATGGTTTTACCACTGTGTTTGTACTAATCTTGTACCTAGAATATTTTTTCCAAAACATCCATTTCATGTCCAAGACCCTCCAGATACCCATGAAACCTTAAATATACCATACACTCCCTATTACACATCTAAATATAGATTTTTTAATATTTAATACACATGATATTCTATTCTGAATATCACTTTTTAAAACCACCCATCCACCAAATGGAAAACTAAATTTCCTTAAAAAAATTCATGTCCAAAACATGAGACCATAAAACTAACATCCAATGGACTCTAAGAGGGTCTTTTTCATAACATCTATGTTGAGGTAGAATGGATGGACAACTACCATCACTGGCTCTAATATATTATCTTGGTAGTATTATGTGTCATTATTCATAATGATTATCTTTATCCATATATGTGAATAGAGGGTTATAATTACTTGTGGTTATTTTATACACACATATCTCAAGATATAGTTCTGAAATGGTTATTTTAGTTATGGTTTGTATGGGTTCTGATGGATTGTGATATAACACACAATATGAAAAATATGGTGGCTTCTTGAAAATACTAGGTTACTATTTGAAGGTGTGGATGTGATGATGAGATTCTGTGATTAAAATAGTACTTGATGAAACACATTAGGCCATGTGTATTCAGACTAGATTACTTATAGAGAGAGGTGGATCATGGTGGGAGACATTAGTGAGAAGTTCCAAACAGGTGGAGAAGTGTTAGGGGTAAATTATTTGATATTTTTTGGGATTTTATAAGATTAATTTTATACCATACATGGTGAGTGGTATATGATGACTATAGAAAAGGATTTGTAAACCTCTTTATATAATGATTTGGTATACTAAATCCTCTTTAGAATGCTTTCATTTTTTCACGAGTGGTAGTAGGGATGAACCATATAAGTAAACATGTTATTATCAACCTATATATATAGACTATGTTTCTGATTAATAAGGTTTGGATGGTTATAGATATATAAATTACTAGTTTGATGAGTTATTTAGGGGATGTTAACACTTCTTAGTCCCGGATGAGGGTTTGTTTTAGTTATTTTAGTTGTATTTCATTAAATTTTTGTCATGTATTGAGATTTATTATTATTTTATTATGAGTGGGAGTATTTTAAAGGTTACTCTTTTCTTATCTCCTCCATTTCAAATCATATTGGGTATTTCCTCCATTCTATGTTTATGTTATACCCTTAGTGTTTGTTTCCAACCCAACGAAAATTATAGGTGATTGTAGGGAATTAGTATATCACTTCTAAAATTATTTCCTAGGAGGGATACCCTTTTGGGGAGGGTTTATGAGTGAAATAGACCATAAAAAACCTATTTTAAGTAAAAACACTAGATATTCATGATTTTAAAAATCACTAGTCTATAAAATGATAGATGAATGTAAAAAACTGCCTAGCTAAAAACAACCCCAATATATGAAGGGTTTTTCCAAATTTCTGAAAACATTTTACACAAAAATAAAACAATTAAAAAATATATAATAATTCCATCACACAGATCCAATTTTTATTTATTATATTACTTTTTTCATAACTGTAATATATCCATGAAAAATAACCATTAACATTTTTTTTATATTTTTGAACGCATAAATCAAGAAATAATCCTATTTAAATCCCTCACCTGTCTAAAAACCCCCATTTATTTTACGAAAATCATCTTTAATTTTATAAAAAAAAATCAAGAATTCCTCTGTTAAAATTAAACACTAATGGTCATAGAATATTGGGGAGTCATTACATAATTATGTCCAAAAATACCTTAATAAAATAAACATAATTCATGTCAAATTGAAAAATATATTGAAGAAAAAATAATTCTATATCATATATACATTTTCAATATCAATTGAAATCAATCTAGAATATCAATTGAAAAAATTAAAAAATGAATAACAAAACAAAACCATAATGAGAAACCTGATCTATTTGCAGAATCTTCACCGTGTATACTCTGTTCATGTAACTCATTAATTCCATCTACAACATAATTATGAAATAATATTGCCCATAAATATGGATAAATAAAAATTGATACTAAAATCTTGCATTCTTGACTTCCCTCATAAATTCAAGGATCAAAACATAAAGTCTTGAGTTGAGAATACTTCATACTTACCTCATGAGTTATGACCATCAAAAATCCCATATACCATGATTATCCAAATAACATAAAATAAAATATTTCATTGATACCATTTTTTCATGAACAAACCATGGTCATCCTAGATGTGGGAACCATAATTTTATATTGAAAATGCCCTAAGTGTATTCCCTGATCCCCATAGGATGGAAAATAATATTGGGAATCTACCAAAACTCTACAGGGATTGATTTTTTCAGAGTAAGAAATTAATAGACATAACAATTTCACTCTAATGTTAGGAATGAACTTTATATATATCATATGGTTACAGAAAATAATAAGATGTTTCAATAATTTATTGGATCCAAACAAGTCATAAAACATAATAAATAAATAACATAAAATAAAACATGAGATACCTCACTCAAAAACCAATTTTATCAGATGTAATCCTTTTCATGGCTTCACCACCACCTCCAATGGTAATCTGAGACTGAATGACAGAACCCAACAAAAACAAAATGTATCCAAAAAAATTATATATAATTATGAGCATTAATAAAAGTTGGTATCCTTACCACACACCATACATAACTATTAAATTAAAATGCCTTTTATTTAAGTTTTCAGTTATAGGTATAAAAACAATATTTTTTTACTTAAATTTGAAACCAATTCCCTAAAATCATTACATTAACTCATGATATACAAGAAAAAACTTCATTAATAAAAATATAATTCATCTTTGAAACACTTTTAATGTGTTAAAATTTATGGTAAATGAATATATTCTAAAACAATTTATTTGAAAAATTCTCACAATTTTTATTTAATGTAACATAAAATAATTTTTTAAAACCCAATATTGAAAATTCAATTTAAATCATGAAAAAGTTTGAGTTACAACTTTAAACAAGAGGTAATTCATAAAGAATATGAATGTGAATATCACAGTTACAAAACACCAAAGACCGAGGAATACACTATTATATATAAACCATTCCATGAAAGTAAATGTTAATAAAAATAACATCCACTCAACAATGTGGAAGTAAATAAGTATGGAAAAACATCAATAAACTATAAAATAAAAATGTAATGAAAATAAGTAAAGAACATGATGGGAGGGGGACTAGGGTTATAAGGTTATGTATTAATACTAGGATCCTCTCACTATAAATGATCAAATCATTTAAAACTATTCCCATGCACGTTCCACTATAGAGGACCATAGAATAATTCTAGTAGAAATCCCATCCAAGTCATCACATTATTTAGATAGTGTTGTAGTATAATCCAAGGGTTAAAAAGGTAGTTCCATGACTCTCATTACTTGTACTGGTCTTCCCTACATAATTTCCCAAGGATTTAATGATAAACTAACCATGTTGAGTTCTATAAATCATAAAATCAATCATATAATATATCAAAATACAATTAATATACTTTCACATACTTTCCAATAAATCTTTTTCGAAGTTATCATAAGAATTCAAATCCACCTTCCAAACAAAAAGACACTTTTTCACATAAAAAATCTTCTTAAATATCAACACATTTAAAATAATTTAACTGGGCCTATGATGAAATATTTATGAATACCAAATCATTATTTCATTAATTAAAAATCAACACATAAAACAATAATTGGGGAGTCCATTAAATAACCCACATAATTTAAAAATTCCATCAAAACATTCTAAAATAAAAATATCAAAAACGTTTCCACAATATATACCAATAAATTACTAAAAAATGAAAAATATAGAAAATACCAAGGTATTTTTAGTTATCAAAACACTTTTTCTAATGATAAGAGGTTACCCCTATTTAAAATCTATAACAACCGAAACACCTCTAATTTAATCATATATATTTAGAAAATTGAGTTTAATAGATTTTGCAGTATACTAGAATCATTCATTTTTGGGTGAAAACAGGCCTTAGGTATAAACCATAAAATGATGTAAAGGAGAAACATATTCTAGATAAATTAATTATTTAAATTTTTTTAATTTTTATGGCATTCAAACCATGATTCCAAATAGGAAAGATATCAAATTATTAAAATTCGATGTTTTTAATGGGGTCACCTACCTTAATTGAAGACTCATTCACTAATTTAAAGTTCATAATAACCTATCTTGGGAACCTATTCTCCTAAAACAACCATAAATGGCAATAAATTAATAGCCCAAATATCCAAAAAAATAAAATTTTAATAATTAAAGGCAGACTAACCGAGAAACCAAATGATATTGATCCATAAGATAAAGGGGTTTGGTACGCTCCTAATATGAACTTGAAACTAAACCAAAGAAAATCCTTAACAATAATCTCAATGAAATGACTAATTAAGATAAATACGGCCAAATTACCTTAATAAATTCACATCACAATATTCCTAAATCCAATCAATGAGCAGCGATGTGAATATCCCCTTCTGGGACCTCCTCTATGAGTCACAATAATAAATCCCAACAAAAAAATGTGGAGATCAAATTTAGTTAAATGTAGAAAAATATCTTACTATCTATATAAAAAAATTAATATCATAACATCCAATCATCAAGAAGAGTCCAATTACCCCAACAACGAATCTTACTGATCAATACTATTTGAGATATTGATTAGATAATATATAATAGACATTAAGAGATATGTGAGAATAGAGGAGGATATATAGGTGAGATTTGGGACCCCTATTCATTCAGGGTGACAACTATCCCTTATTAATGTTTTATTAAATTTTTTTTCCTCTTTTTTCACGTACTAATTTGAATTTTATTCTCCTTTATCCTCTCAAGTGTAGCACCCAAACCCATCTCTTCTTTTTGTCAGTTTATATCCCCCCTTACCCCTTACACATCACATGTCGAACATAGTCATCCTTCATTTAAAATTTTAATATTCAATAATTACTATTACTATTTCCCATTAATGTTTCAATATATATATATATATATATATATGTATAAAATAATTCAAATATTGTACAAAAAAATAATAACCACATTATTTAGTTCAAAAAACAACAACAATAATAATAATAATAGTAGCCACATTCTTATTCATTCATTTTTAACAGAAATAATACCATAAACATTATTAATTTTCACAGTCTAGAAAATAATCAAATATAAAAATTTTTTTTATCTTTTTAAATGAATCCAAAATATATTTTAAATTTCACTAAAATCATGTTCTTATAATTATAATAAAAAATACAAACTAAATATTATAATTAAAAATAAAAAATTTTATAATGTTAATTATAATAATAAAAATAATGAATAATAATATAAATTTACATTTTTTGGGATATAAATATAGGCACATAAAAAATAATATATTAAATTTAAATCTAATGCCATCAAAAATGAGTTCCTAGAATACTATTTATAATGGGATTATGATTTCAATTCCAAATATTATTTTTGATCGTATTCTAAATTAGTTTCTAGTTGTTTCATTGATGAAAATCACAATTCCATCACAAATATGTAAGAAGGAAATTATTTGGGATGGGATATATAATCCATAAAAACATTATTTTTTATTGATAAATACATCATTTATAAAATATATTGTCCTCATGGGGATTGTGATAGTTGATCTCAAATAATAGTATTTATGATGATATTTTTCATTATAGGTCATATGTTTTGGGAATAAATTCTCAAATAGAACATCATAAAGAAGTATTTTGTTGTTCGTGTTGTGTATAATAGAGATCGCCTATGGATAAACTAGTGTTTTTTATCCCATGTAATATTAATCCAATATTCTATAAGAATAAACTCATGAATCATCTAATAACATATTAGTAAAGTGGACATGATATTATATTAATTCTAAAGGATCCAAGATCATGTATGATTTGTATAAGGAATGGGATGGTGATTTGATGTTGAATATATATATATTTAAAAATTCATATTAGTTATATCTAGAGGGTTTCCCATATAATATTGTTTGGATAAAATTTGGGTAATTATTCAACATCTCCAACACTACATTTTTCAGATTACAGTGAATAATAATGTAGATAGTTTTAATGAGGTTTTATAAAAGATATCAAGTGGATTAAATAAAAATAATTGTCTCAATAATCATAATCTAATGATGGGAAAATTTCCAGTGTATTTTAAATGAAAATTCCACAAGATTTTAAGAAAATAGTTATCCTATTTTTTTAATTGATATGTTGATCATCGTAACATATCCGATCCAAAAGACACTATAACCGTTTCCTTGAGTAGGGTCATCACATGACCTCTAGTTCTCCTCGTACACTATACATTGCGAACATGAAAAGTGGGCCTAAAAATATGGGGAGACTATACCTACTTATCAGAGTGAAAAAATAGAAATAACATCCCATGATAAAGTAACCAATAGGAAGATTAAATGGAAATAAACCTAAAAATCCATCTTGTAACCAAGTATTCATTCTTTAACAAAGTATATTGAATACACTACATTCTATGAAATCATTCAAATAAAAATTCCAGAATTAAAACTACCAAAAGGTCTTGAGGTCAGACCTGAGCACCAACATATTCTGGACCACCCATACTCCAACAAAACAGACCATGCATGAACCAGACACTAGGTCCCTGTACTAAAAATGTACCATAAACATTTAGAATCCAATCGTGTAACCAAGTGTCACTTAATATTGAGTAGTTTGTTAGTACAACTCAGCATGCCACAAAAAACAGTGTTTAAGGAAATAGCTAGTCTATACCATAATATATGAATAAAAAAGGTGCAAAAAGTAAAAACGTAAATGATGAAGTCATTTAAGTATTTATCTAAAATACAATTTTCTATTAAGTTATCTATAATAAACCAATTAACAAGACTAGCTCAGGTCAAACCCAGAGTCTATTCTGATGCATAATATGTTACACAAACATTTAACGATAAGGGGTGTTCACTAATTGTAACCTATCACATATCAATTAGTTAAAGGTATTCACTTGTGTATACTCTTAATTTTTCAGAGGGGTTAGGAATTTTCATTACTTAATCTACAAAATAATCCAATTAATTTTCATGCGTCAGGAATTAGTTCATTTTCCCTATATCGCTAGGGAAATTGTTTTGTTATAATTACATCTAAATTAACTTGGAGCATCAGTCCAGGTAGTCACATCCAATTAATCCATTATGGGAATAGATCCTCAGTCTGTCTCCCTAACCCATGAATTATATGGGTGGGGTTAAGTGCTTCATTCCAACCCAACCAGTGGGCATAAAACCTCAAGTTAATACCCAACATAATACAAATCCATGTCTAGATAATTCATTAACCATTCACCAAATATACAATTTCATATTTTAATTCAAACAATAAAAAACATTCACCATTCATAATTCATTAATACATAAATCATTCTCATGACCTAACCCATGAAAACATTACAATTTGAAATTAAATTCCCATTAAACCATTAACAATATACAAAAAATTCCCTCATTCTATGATATCAATTAGAAACAATTACAATCAATTTCATTTAAAAATAATTTCGCCATTACCAACACAAACCATAACTATTGAACATAAATATCATTATGACTAATACCCATTATTCCATATCATAAACTAAACATAATCATTATTTAGTTCATTCCTAACCATTTTGACATGCCATCCTAATCATCAAAGCATCTATCTCATGAAGCCACATATTGTTTCATTTACTATGTTCAAAACAGACCTTTAAACCAAATCAAGTATTAACACAATAAAAATATTTATTTGAAATCATTTTTAAGCCACACTTTTAAGCATGGTCTTCCTCTTATAAATCTATGAAAAACCCTAAGACTTTCATTCCCATTTCAAATAATTTGAAAACAATTACCAAAAAAATTACACAAGAAGAGGAACCAAACCCTCATTTCAAATCATCAATTGAAATAACATGATGAAAAACCTTTTTAAAACACATTGAGGTCAGAACTTCATTTTAAAATGTTACCCCCTTCAAATCATCTTTTTTCCTTCATTTATAACCACAACCGAATCAAAATCCCACACACATAATTCAAACCATTTTCAGTAGCCACAAATGAGATTCACAAACACATGAATATAAACAACTCAATTATCCCATTAACCATGCCCATTATCTAAGTATTAAATCATAACCATTAGTTCCCATAATTAAATTATCTCAACATTTACAAATCATATTCACCATTTCAAAGGGTCTATCTTACCCCAAGGGTAGCCGTATGTTCGATCTCATTCACCTACAGACCCAACTTGGTCCCTCAAGTGTTTCAAACCTCAATATAAGGACCAAATCTCATTTCATCACCACGGAAAAATAAACACACCAAGCTGGAACACTAGCATAACCATATACACTGATAGAACATCAATTCAATGGATAAATTCTTCATGACCACCTACCTCTTGTTCATTGATGAACACTTTCTTATCCTCCACCCTTGATTCGAAGTCGGAATGAAATTAAATCCCCATAATAGAATCTACTAAAAATGTGAGGATTTTAGGGAATCATAAGGATATGAGGGATTCAACAATTTTTATTCTTTAAAATTGAGCAATGAGGAGTATTAGACTCACACAGATCTTCGATAAGAAAAAAACACTCCAAATGACAAATAATCAAAGGAGAATCACCCACTGAGGAAGTGAGGTCTACTGGTTCGTCACCCAAGCCAGATGTGGTGAAATATGGTTAAAATAGAGGTATTAAGAAATATTATTGGGATGGAAATGGTATATTTACTCCTTTTAATGGTCACACAATTATCCAAACTATGTGGCTCCCTCTATCCAAGAGGGGACAAATCACAAGGTTTCTTTGGTTCACCAATAATTTTTTCAATCTATTCATAGCCAGTGCGTTGAACACTTTCCTAGATGATATATGGCTACACATTTTCTTAGGCCATGTGCATGGTTTTCACTAACCATGTGACAATCATTTGTTATGCACTATTTGTCATCTTTTAGACTCCTTTTGTCTCCCTAGTCGCTAAAACACCCAAAAAAACTAATCATACACCCAAGAACCACTTCAAAACCCATAATAAATGATGTTTAACCGAAATATAAATAACTACCTTTACATATGGTTGGGATCTAAAATCCTCCCCACCTTATATGGGACCATCCCCAAGCCACACTTCCCGAGCATCTTCAAATCTCTAATAAAAATGGTTAGGCCATGGGGCCTACCTTTCAACTTTCATCCTCTAGGTTTCTCCCTAAACATGATCATTCTATATCAACACATGATCCAAGGAAACAATCATTCCCAAAAAAATGTCCCTTCCATGATCCAAAATCCAAACACGATGTTCCACAAGGACAGATCCACCTAAAATAATCAACCCCAACATCAAACATAATAGAGATGTCCAGTTACGGCTTCAAATCATTGCGTAATATGATATCTACAAGAACTAAAATGATCTCGAAGAGCCAACTAAAACACCCAAATCCTATCCAATCTTCATATAATGGCCCAAATCAGTTTTTACCATTTCACCCCATAATTCTAAAGATCTTAAAGTGACCCAATCCTGAAATCACAATGGATTCCTTCTTACACTTGAGAGATTCGAATTCCACTATTTCATTGAGAAGTGTTGTTGTAATATCCATGTCCTTGGAAATATGAAAAATGGGGAATCCCCTGTAGATGATATTGTGGTTCGCACATCAGACGGAAGAACAAGATGGATCACCTTCCTAGAAACTCAAAAAGGTACAGATCTATCCAACACAACTCTTTCAAAGTCTCCATTATTCATGAAATTGTATGATTTCCATTTCTGAGTTGAGGCCGATCCTGAGTCCCTTCAATAGCATATACAATTTTGGATATTTTCTATTATGGTTCATACCTCAAATCCTAATGGAGATAAACCTCGGCACTAATCTGACCATAAACTGAGAATCAATCATTGTTGGGGCTTCACTGATTGGAAACTAATTGCAATTGAAGGTGGGTGTTTTCATACTTTACTAAAATTGAAGGAGGAACTAAATTTTTTCTGCTAATTAGGAAACAACAATATTAAAACTAGCCTCCTATGAGTATCAGAATGGGTCCAACCTTTAATCCTCAGACTCATAAGAACACAATGGAATATGTTTGTATTCAGTTTCTTGGTATTAACTGGTTCTTCAAGCATCCTATGATCCTAAATGACATAGTATCATGTGTAGGTAACCCTCTTAATATCTATCAATGCAACATTAATGTATAATTTTGATTGTTTGGTAGGGTCATGGTAGAAATAAATCTAGAGTCTAAACCTCCAACTAATGTTATCATTAATGAAAATGATTAAAAAATAGAAGTCAAAATTGAATATGAATGAAAACCACCCTTTTGTGAATATTTAATGATTTTTGGAAATTCCATTCTTAATTGTAGAGTGGTGAGAAGACAATCTCTCCACCCAAAAAAATGACTGGACTGAGGTTAGAAATTGAAGAGGCAAAGCTGTTGTTATTGACAAACCTGACACCCTGATGAAGTGGAATGAAATATTGGTAAAGAAATATATCCACCCAAACCATATATGTGAAAACTAGATCCATTCATCAGATGAACTAGTTGAAATTGATAAAGTTGGGCAGGATATTTCAATTGATATTAAAACAATGGTTGTTGAGGTTTTTTTTACAATCTCAACAATCAATGGAGGATCCTCAGAAAATCACCTCCAATAATCCTAGATCATAGAATTTATAAACCAGTGATATTAATGTAGGTCTTATCATTCATTGTTATGAATGAAATAAAGGTAATAATGTTGAAAACCTTGTCCAACCTTCTTTCCCTACCTCCGTTAGGACGTTGTCTCTCAACAAGGTATTTCTACTACACCTAGTACTCTAAAAAATGTCACCAATCTTAACTTTGAGTGTCCAAAAGGGAAGAGCACACTCAAAACTTCTTTGGACATGGACAAGGATGGTCAGCTATCATAACCAACAATTTGTTATGACATTGCAGCCAAAATGGTGGAAATTTTTGAATTAATTCCTTCTCCTCAGTTAACACAGGTATGGATACGAATGAAATTACCAACTTCCTTTCTACCAACATAAAAATCTAATAGGTTATGAATATGGAGGGTGCGGGACTAGAATTTTAACAGTAGTTAAACCCTGGAAAAAAATTACAGGTACACATAATATTATTGATGATAAATTTCATGCTAAAAAATGCAACTGTTCTGATAATGCCAATGAATTATCATTTAATACTATTAATGTAAATGATTTGTCCAATAAGGATTCCAGTTATAGTCTTCTTAGTAATATAGTAACCAAATTTTACAAGAATGATATAAAATATACATCCATCCCTTTTCCATATTCTAATGGAAATAAGATAAAAAATTAATACCAAATATGTATAAGAATTACCAACGATCAACTAGACAAAAGGTCTTAGATGGTGAGAAAAAGGGGAGTGTTAACTCCAAACACAGGGTAAAATAAAGATCTTATTCTTGAATTATCAAGGTATTAATAACACTGACACATTTAATTCCTTAAAAATAATTCTCAGTATTCGACGTCCTTTTATTTTTTTCCATTACATTACCTAATATCAACTTTTAAACAAAATTCCAACAATTCCATCATTTTGGTTACTCTTTCATAGATACAAACCATAATAATTCCAACAGTGAAACCCTCTAGTTTTTTATATCTTCTTTTAACAATATAAACATCATCCACATATATAATCAACTTTTTACCTATGATTTCTTGATAGTCAATACACATCTTTCTTATTCCCTTGTCTATGCAAAAAAGTGGTATCAAGATAGTAGATATCTAAGGATTGACATATCTAATCTATGTTTTATCATATTTCACCTCTGGGTTGTCATTGGATACTTTAATTATATCATAACTACTTGTGAGAAACTTGGTCCATCACACTCAAAAATATCTATGAATGAATTTAAGGCTTCTATTGAAAATATCAACGTTATTGAAATCACCCTCACTGGTGCCAAATATACATGGTAAAGAGGGCATTATAAAAGAGTTGTTGCTATAAAATTGGATAGATATCTCATTAGTGATCAAGATTTGGCAATTGGGACACTATTTCTAGCACTACTCTCCCCAAAATACATTCTAACCATCATCCTATTATGTTCAATATCTCTCACAATACATTGAAAATACCTCTACCCTTTAGATTCAACAAATCCATGTCCTTGTACTTGGAATGTTGTAATATTATTAAATGGTTTTGGTCCTCTATGACTCACTCAAATGATGCTTTTTCGTTTACTCTGAAACATACAACTCTCAATCAATATCATAAATGTTGGTTCAGTGTAAAATTAAAACAAAATTGACAATGATGTCTTACTTCTTGAGAATGACCTTGACCAACTCCTAAATAAAAACACCAACTCAGACATTGATTCTAATTAGACCCATGATATTAACATCTTGGTGAATATCATCTCTCTCCATGCCTTAAATGACAAAATTCATAAACATGCGTTCAAAATCAAATGACTAACATATGGTTATAGAGATACACAATTTTATAATTCTCTTCTAAGAGTTAGAAAAGTCTGCAGGCCTTTAACCACTCTCAATGATGGAGGCAATCTTCTGGCGAATGATGAGGACATTTCTAATCAGGCAATTTCTTATTTTGAATCATTTTTTAATGGAACTAGAATCAACAAGGGTCTCCTTCATGACATTATTCTTATAGTGGTCACTAAGAAGGATAACACTTCCCTATTAGTAATTCCTCTTGATAATTAAATTAAGGACATTTTCTTCTCCTTGAATCTAGATACTGCCCTGGGATTTGATGGTTTTAATAATAGAGTTTTCCAAGAATATTGGGATTTAATTCAACCTGATGTCTACAAACTAGTGAAATCGATCTTATTTGGTGGTTTTTCTCCACATTGGTTAAATGCGCAATTCCTCACTTTGATTCCCTAAGTATAAAATACCTATAAGATACACCTTTTATGACCTATAGACCTTATAAAAACACATTATAAAATCATTACCCAATATCTTTCCAATAAACATTACAATATTACTAAGAAAATCATCTATTGGAATTAATTCAGTTTCTCCAATGGAATATCCAACCATAACTGCATTTTTCTTGTCTCAGAATTCTCTAACACCTTAAAAAATAGAGGTGGTAATATAGACAATAAACATGTCATTAGGAAATATTTTGATACCATGGACTGGAATATTATCATTAAATCACTTTAATGTTTTAGCTTTAATAACTCCTTCATAACTAAAATTAATTTATTTTCTACTCAGCCTCTATTTCTATATTAATAAATGGATCTTCCAGAAGCTATTTAAAATTCACTAATGGTATTAGATAGAGTGATCCCCTCTCTGCCATTTTTTATATTGTGGAGGATTATTTAAGTCCCATGCTCACTCAACTGGTAGATCAAAACAATCATACACCAATAAATGATGCAAGGAATGGAAATGTCCCTACACATCTTTTATATGTGGATGAAATTATTATTTTCTTACAATGAGACAAAAGTAACATCATAACTTTAAAAAATTCTCTTTCTGAATATAATGACGTCTTGGGTCAGGTCATCAGCTAGAAAAAATACTCTATTTTTCCTTTGAAGAGACATTTAAACTAATATAAAAACAATATTATCAATGATCATGGTATTAAGGAATGATTATTTCTTTTCCCATATCCTGGAGTCCCCATATTTGGGGGAAATCCCAAAACAATCTATTTCACAGACATTTTTGATCAAATCGTTAATCAACTCTCCACATAGAAGGGGAAGAATATCTCTATGGTGGGGAGAATTATCCTTGTGAATTCAATTATTGTTTACAAAATGGTATACTCAATGAGGGTTTATAAATAGTGTATAAGTCATAAAAAAAATGAATATTTACATTAATTTATTTTGGTCTGGTAGTACTTCTGGAAAGTTAGCTCACAGGTGTTCCATGGTCTACTTGTTGAAAACCACTTGACAAGGGGGGTCTTGACAATAAATGGTTATTCATTTTTAAAAAAGATCTTCAAGCCAGACATACTTGGAAACAGATTCAAAACGATTCTCCTGATATTTCCTTAATCAACAAAAAGATCATTGATAAACTATAAAAGGAAACATGAATTTTCTAAACTCCACCATCTAGAATTCTATTTACAAAACATATGCCAACATTTTGACCAATTCTAGATGGATGGTCACTAGGGACTCCTCCATGTGATTTTGGTTTGATAATTTTATTGGTTCCCCTCTATCTAGTCTATTCCAGGATCAAATCCATGAAAATATCACCATGAACATCTGCGATGTCATTAATTCACAACATGATAGTCTCTACATATATGTCATACATGTGATTTCCAACTATCCTTTCTCAAACATGGATTATATTTTTGTAATGGAGCCTGCTCATAATGGAATCCTAGATTTAATGAATTTTTATAATCATCGCCTCTATGACGATAGAAATGACCATAGTTGGATCATGATTTTTTAAATTCCTTGGATAAAACCTTCGCAACTTACTCTTATTTGGAATGTATCACAAAACATGATCCCAACTGATGCGTGTTTATAATCATTTGGGATTCAAATTTGTTCCAAATTTCATATTTTTAATGAACACAGAGAGGATAAAAATCAATTATTTCATTCTTGTTCTAATACTATTGCCCTTTGGAATTATATTTTTGACATATTTTATTGCAGATGGATGATTATCGACTCTATCAATGATCATTTAAAGCCCTGTGTGGATATGGATATCTCACAAAAAAATCCAAAATCTTTTCCATGCTGTCGTTGCAGAGCTTTTTCATGTGATCTGGTATGATAGAAATGAATTGTTTCACAATAATTTCTCACTCAACATCAATGCAGGCTAGATTCAAATACTCAATTCTATTTTTGAAGCTTCCTTGATTCAGAAGGGGAATTTCAATAATAGAGTGAAGGATTTTGTGAATTTGAGAAGAATTCATGTGGATGGAATTATTTTCCAAAATATTCCATGTTTGATGTTTTTTGGAAACCCCCACCTTCTGGATGGATCAAAGATAATGGTGATTGAGCATACAAAATAAGTCAAGGACATGCAGGATGAGGTGCCATCTTCAGGAACCATCATGGTAGAATCTAGAGGTGTATTTTTAGGGTACATGGTGATACATCTTCTCTAGAAGATGAACATATGAGTTTCATTCATGATATCTGCTATGAAAAATAACATGTTTGGAATAATATATGGATTGAGAGTGAATCTACTACCATTGTCTAAGATTATTGGAATGGGTTGGTTCATCTGGCCTGGTCGATACCTACTTGATGGATGGAATTACTTCATTCACTTTAACATATCAATCATATTACAACTCATACCAACCATGAAGTGAATGTAGTTGCCGATGGGATTTCAAATAAAGGTGTAATTCAACACAATACTTGGCTGGAGGATCCACCTGATGACTTACTTTCCCTTCATGTGAATGATTTTAATCTAACCCCATCTTTCTGGATCATGTAATCTTGACTTTTAATTTTATTATTGCATTGATTAATTAGACAAAAAACACTTTCTTAAAAAAATACAACCTACAAACATCACCAAAACTGATACACCGCGATGGATCCCACATGAGTCCATCCAACTTGAACCACTAGTTACGTCATCAGTGAATACTTTCCCTATATGGGCCTCCCCAGCATATTCTAGTGCATATCACTACCTTTCTTCCATTATTTATAAATTTGAAAAAAGGCTAATTGAACATCAAATAGACTTTAAAAATATAATCAGTGTACTTTCAAACTCATAAAATCCAAATATGCACAATAGAATCATCCAACATTGGCATTTTTCCCTTCCACCAAACCCACCAGGATCTGAAATCTCAACTATCCATACTCATCTAAGGGTAACATGGTTCTTCCTCGGAGTCCATTCCTATTAATGAAATATGATTATCCTTCAAAAATTAACCAGAGGAAACATAAAAACCACTACATCTATTCCATTATGTCCATCTGAGTCGAGACATCCCGAGTCCAGTCAATCTATTGATTCACAACTTCAATGATTGGTACATCACCACTTTACCTGGACACAAAACACTTTTCCATAAAGTCTTACCACCATAATCATTACAAACATACTGATGTTATCCCTAACATCTAAAAATACTCCACCATCACGAAATTCTATATTTATCAAAACATTTTCATTCTCTATAGAACCACTCAACTCATCTCCAATTATACCACTGTGATTTCCATTAGAACTAGCCTAATCCTGAAGCCATCTCTCAACTCGATCGAGCATCACATCCAAGGAAAACCTGGTTTTTCCCCCATGAAACCCCAACATGTACTTAAAATTTTTGTCAATGGAATCTCGATGACACCAAATCCTCTTAATAGCTTTCTCTATAGATCCCAAACATAGAATAACACTCCCTACCATAGGAGTGTAGTTTTCACCACTTTTTTTAGACAATTATCACCTCCGTGGGTCATGCTCAATCATAATTTAAATCCCAAAACATGGATATAGACATAAATATCCCATTTTAATAACAAAAAAACATAACCCACTACTCATTGCTAACTTCCAAGAACAACACTCATGGAATTCGTCAACATCTGGTCCATTCGTTGGACCTTTCCAGTAACCAGTCGATGGTGTACTCCCCCACCATATGGCTCCCCCACACATGCCTCTCCTTGAGTGTAACCTCCATTAATCTCAATTCGCAAACAAACAAATTAAGTAGCTATTTATAAAACCAATTATCATTTAGCATACATGTGATGATGATAAGGTATTGGGCATGAGCGTCGGTGGATAATGTATTCTAAGAATTCATCAATGAACCCCACATAAATATATCCAGTATCATTGCACATCATTCCAAGAGGACACCTAAATCTATCAATTTTCTCTGTCTTCCCTTATTTCTAATGTCTTATAGACACTAAAACACCAAAAATTGAATGGAATTTCCAACAAACTCACTTAAACCTCATTACCCTCTAAAAAGCGGTCATGACCCAAAATACATTTTTTCCAACATTATCATCACCACACTAAGTTTATTCTCACATGGTTATTTTGATCACAATAAATACACAAAAATCCATTCCACCAGTCCTAAACCATCTAGTTTCTCGCAATACTAGGGACTCTCATCTTTGATTCCCTAGAATGAACTTGTTCTTACATCATACCAATATGAGTATATATCTTAATTGAATAATGTAACATTAACACATGTGAATCACCAATTACTCATCAGGTCCATAGAGCTCACCTCTGAAGCAACCACCTATGAATCACATTTGAAGCACCTGCAACATTGGTCAAACCTCCCTCAAGGATACTAATTATTTCCAAATATTTTTAAAACATAGACACATATCTCGAAAGCATAAAATTTTATACTTAACCATCTAGGTTAACCCCCCACTATGAAACACTAATTGTGTGCCCCTTCTGAGGTCTGAAACGTCTTTTTGTAAAACACGCTCCCAAAAACACTAACACCATGACCAACCACTCTCATTGGTCATCCTCAAAATTAATATTATTCCAATTCTAAAAACTGGGGGCACACCAAGAACATGACACTACATCTCTAAAATCTACAAAAACCAAATTTCAAACAATCAGCATCTCATGGTAGTTGGCCTACACAAATTCCAAACACACTGCTTCTAACACACCAAAAATCCTTTTAATCTAGGTCCCACAACCTAGATACTACTAAAAATACACTGGAACCATGATTTGAACGCCCACTCTAGGGTCTGAAACATAACTCACCTTGTCTCAATACACAAGAGATTCCAAATTCACATTAACAATATTTATGTTAAAATGTTAAAGTCACAACCTAAACAATGGTGCAATAAGCAACATCCCATTAACTAGAACACCCAAATAGTGAAGGTCTAATATCTCATAACCTATGGTCTCAAAACTAAGGCACCATCACTACCAATAAACCAACACACAAGGTCAAAAACCAAAAATAACTTATAACCACCACTGGTGTCCATAATAGTAATGCTATTATCCCATTTACCTTTTTAATTATACTATACCATTTAAACCAAAGATTTAAATTTTCAAAAAAAATCATTTTCAAATCCCAATAATTATTACATTAAGAAACCTTTTTGTTAGCTATCTTTTCAAAAAATCTCATATTTATTAAAAATAATATTTAAAAAACATTTCTTTTTGAAATCCCAATGATTTACGTATCTTATAACTCTTTAAACTTATTTTTTTTATAATCATGCCTGTCATGAGTTAATAACTAACAATATACTGATGACGTATCTATCCTATATACCTAGAATGATGCTTGACCTTACACACCCTCTCTTATCACACCATTCCAAGAGATAAAAGATAATAAATCAAGGAAAACACATCAAATTATGCCACCTATAGTAAAAATATGAACCAAATATAAAATAAAAAAAACCAAACATCATTTATAGCCCCTGAAAAAATCGAGTTTCCCTCATACATGGGGAAACATGAACCCAAACATGAGCTCATTACCTATCCACCATTCAATCCTTGTAAGGACCCGGCCTCTGAATGCCTGGAGCTGGTGCCCATGAGACATGATGTACCAAAAATACATTACAAACTTTTACGATTATTACATCGTTTCCCAATATTACAGAGGATCGCAAGGTTCAGGTTCTGGTAAAACCAGCTGCATTTTGAAATATTTCAACTGCTGAAAGTTATAACCTAAAAATATTTAATAAACATTGTATGGTGAGCATTGCAATACTCAGTAAGGGGTTTTGAATGTACATAAATACAGTTTATGTAAACTATCTTTGGAAATAATTTCACATTTATAAAATAATTCTTTTTAAGAAATCATCACAACACTTCAAATGTAGCTATAAAACATTTAGTGCAAGAGATGCACAAGTATTTGAACATACCACTGAAATTTACTGAACAATAAAAATAACCATTCTTGAATGGAGGTATATAAAAACTACTAAGTAAGAACAACATAGAATGCAATTTTTTTCCAATACTACTAGACAATAATATTATTAGAGATGTGCATAATTAATCTCTCTATAATTTATTTAAATGTACATGGTGACATAATAAATGTAAGGATAAAATTTTCATTAATAATCTTGAAAGGAAAAATGATCATGCATTATATGTCATATGCACTTATACTCATACTCATAAGTAATGGTTCTTGATTATAATGCAAAACCTTCTCTAAACATATTGTCATAGCATCAGCCAAGAAATAGATTGATTAAGGCCTCGGCCTTAATCAATAATCTCTTTAACCAATATTCTACTGATCAAATATTTTTTTGTTTAGTTAAATTACATAGTCATAATGAGGAAAATGCATATGCCGGACTGTGTCGAGGCCTCGTGCCAAGACCATAATCATCTATGTCTAAAAATTTCACCTGAACCGTCTATGTCGAGGAATTTCACCTGAACGGTCTATGTCCAGGAATTTCACCTGAACTGTCTATGTCTAGGAATTTCACTTGAACCGTCTATGTCCAGGAATTTCACCTGGACCGTAACTACTGTCAGGACTTGTGTCGTGACATTTTTTTGTGTCATGAGACTTACCGATGAATCGAGGCACTACAACAGGCCCCACCCGTCACATAATTAGTCCAACGAATTTCTCATACCTCATAAATAAATGTGCACATACCACTTTGATATATTTAATTTATCTTTATTAGATATTTCCCAAAGTGTATCATTTTACTTTGGGTAATTTAATTTCATTTCACATGCATTATCAAATACAACAATAAGTAAAATGGATAATGAAACTATTGTACATTTACGGTAGAAATACATGATATGACAATGAACATATAAAGTTTGATGATAACCATTTCCCAAGGCAGGCATGGATAAGTGAAATATTGTTTGCACATGTAATAATAATAAAAGTACATAAAATAATGAATGAATGGGGTTTTCTACATGAAATGATAAATTCTTAGTTTAAAGTCCCTATTTCACTCATATTCAATTACGCACATGCTGATAAAAGTTCTAGTGATCATCATTTAGACCAAATCACAACTTTATTAACTAGTGACAATATCTGCAGGGGGTTTATTAAGTAATAAGACTATAGATGAACACAACATGATATGTAGCATATCATGATTTTTAAAACCCTTTTATTCTCTAATATATTTTGGGTTTAGTCAAAATATATTCTCTTAAATAATACGTGGATAATATTATTAAATATGCTTTAATTAAATTAAACTTGATATGTTAAACGTATTATTGTATACCCATACACATAAGTTCACACTACTTTAGCGAACACCAAATTAACATTTATGAGAAATCCTTCAAACATTAATTTCATCAAACCATTAACTAATTCAAATATTTAATACAGGAAGTTAAGGTTTTAGATGATATATAGAAATAATACCATGTATACACAAGGTTTATGTATTTAAATCTTCATAACCAAATAAGGTTTAATTACTTTCTACGTGTAATAAATGTTACCATAACATTTTTATTTATTAACTATACTAGATTGTAAACCAAAACATGTTAGGTTTATAACATATACTACCAGATACATTTACATGTATAAAATTTAGGGTTTTCATACCAAGTATAAATCCGATTGAAATCAAAATATTTTTTGCATCCAATCCATTAATTAAAGAGTGGTATTCATCCTTTAAAAAAAGATAATAACCAGATTTTTAATCAATTACTCATGTATACTCGAATGTTTGATAGGGTATATTTGGTTTTGATTTAGTAAAACAATTCAAAATAAAACCCCGACATCATTGTAAACACATCTTTCACTACTACAATAACTGCCATTAGCGACCGCCAAAAGCGGTCGCTAAAGGCCAATTGAGACCGCCAAGCGACCGCTTTTGGCGGTCGCTGTTGCTTCGTCGGTAAAGAGAAATAGCGACCGCCAATGGCGGTCGCTAATTCCTCTATCGAAATACAGCAGCAAATATGCTACTGTATGGTTGACCGGTGGAGGCAGGGGTGAGAGGGATGGTGAAGCTTCGACTGCCGGTCATGGCGGATTTGCGGCGGCCGGAGGATATGAGGTATGTTGACGGTGCATGTGTCCGGTGGTCCGATGATGTGGGGGATGACAGGGCTCACCTACGAGGGGGTAGGGGGAAGCGACGGCCGACAAAGGCCATGACATAGGTGGCCGGATGAAGGCGGCGCGCGGCGGGGGAGGTGCCCTGATGTTGCAGCGGCGAAAAATGAAGTGGGGAATGACAGGGCGGGAAAAATCCCGCGTTTCTTTAGGCAGGATTAGCGACCGCTAGCGACCGCCAATGGCGGTCGCCCGTGTGCAGGGGCGCAGAAACTCCAAATTCTAGTAGTGTTTCAACCTTTGAATATATAGATTAGTTTGCATTTGAACAAAAAGTAAATGTATTTGTATATATATCCCCTAATATACACGTAGGTATTTTTTGGGATCTATAAGAAGTACAAATCTAATGTCATCCGAAACATAATTCACAACAAAAAAATTATTTGATGATTGGAAATCATCCTTTAAATTTTATAATTCTTGTTTAAATTGAGTCTAGGGCATACATGTACATACTCGAATATGCATATAAGTATATATTGGGTTTTGTGTAAGAAGAACAATTCTAATTGAACCCAAAATATAATTCACATCTTGTCTGTTATGTAAAATTTTAAATAATATTCTAAAAACTATAAACGTACTTGTTTTGAACTACATACATACATATATAAACAACTGCATATACAAAGTATATATTAAAAAGAGGTTTTGCAGGATTAAAACATATTCAAAACAACCCATATTTATATATATGTAACATTCTTTTTGAAACTTGTAAATTATTTCTGGAATTGCATAAAAAAGGGTGATATATAAATATATATATATACATAAAACTGTATATACAGAATATATATATATACAGAACATTGAATGAAGGTTTTAGAACAACAAAACGATTATAAACAAACCCTTATACTTCTTAAAGAAAAAAATAACAAATCCAAACACCCTATATTTTTTTAAAAAAGAAACAAGGGTCGATCTAGTAATGAAATAAATATCAACTTATATAGTATATCAGATTATACCCAGTACATATATAACTGGTTTTCCATTACAAAAAAAAGGGAAAACATCCCCTTATAATATAGAGGAGGAATCTTGGCCTGACAGAGAGGGGATAGAGCTTGCTGGAGGTCTAGGAGGAAGAGTGGGGGTTCGCTGAAATCTTGAGCAAGAAGCCGAGAGGTCTTGTGAATGCTACATATAGGTTTTTATAAAATTTAAATTCAATGAATGATTAGAGGATCCATGGCCACTTTCAAATAAACAAAACACCGGGAAAGAGACCCGTTGTGGAAACTACGTGAGAGTGGAGGGTCCTGCAGCTGAAAGGTGTAGTAAATGGTGATAATATGCAGTGTATGGTTACTGTAACAGGGACGCTGTGGGAAGAGGATAAAGACTGAAAACAAAAACTTCAAATTCAACCAAAATCTGGGAAACGAAACAGTGGAAATCGAACATGATTTCCTACGACAGCAACCCGAAACCTCATGCACATATGGATCTGACAGCACCGCTCAGATCCCTTGGCTTCGAACGACAAACGCGACACCACCAGCTGCGGTGCGACCTCGCGGACCTGCTCGATACCCTTCTCACGGTCTGATAACCCTCTTCACTATTACACACACGCAGACATCTGTCCGCAGCCTGCACCTGGAGTGCGACGCGACATGGCCCATGCGCTCGGCCTCAGACCACCCTTGACGCGCGACTTGTTCCTGGAGCGCAAGTGACGCACCCCCCCCCCCAACCAAGGTGGTCTTCCTTCACGATCTTCACGGGATACCCCAAATCCCCCGAAGTAATTCCCCCCTTTTATTGTTTTATTTTCCTTTCTTTTTTTTGTTTGGTCCATGCACGCCTAACCCCAAACCGGGTCTCCTACATGATTCTCACTTTTTTTATCCCAATTTCCATTATTATCATATCCCTATTATTATTATATCATTCTCATCATTTAATGACATTAACATATTATAACTTTATCATTGATTATTTAATTGTATATCATACTATTAATAACTTTTAAAAGTCAAAAGCTTAGTCCTAATAATATTTTAAAATTATTAAATCATTCACCATTTTTTTTCTTATTTAATATTTCTTTTACATTGACTTTTTCCAATCCAGTTTTTATTATTTATTTGTTTTACATCTCATCCTCCCCATGTAAGTCATCATTTATAATTTGTTTTCTTTTTATTTTATTATTATTATTACCTCATTACCATTATATACTTAATTACTTCAATATACTTTTTATAAAGTTTAATACATGTATTACAAGTTTAACATTTAACATTAATATAGTTATACCATTATAAAGATCATAATTCTAATAATTTTATAAAAATTAATCTATTCATAAATTTATAAATTAAAACTATTAATTATTTCTTTATATACATATATATATCATATTATTTAAATAAATAATTTTATATAAAACTCAAATAATTTTGATATATTCATTCATGTGATATTAGAACTATGTATTTGCATAAAACCCAAATAATTATTTATATAATAGTTTAAGTAACTATCTACTTAATTAAATAGAACAAAATGATTCCATCATTAACAATCTTAGATGTAATGAATAACTGCATTATAAAATTATAACTATAAAATTCAAAAATATATACACATATTTGAAGGACTAAATATACGAGGTTTTCAGTTAATTATCAACCATGGTAAATGACTATATTTATAGCCTTTAGTGTTCTATGGTCACAAAGGAAGGAAATGGTCATAAATTTCTACCAACAGTCCTAAGGACCCATATAAACATGTGTTTAGGGTCGCATACCCTTGATAAACCTTAGCTTAACGAGATGGTTCTTTTTATTCCTTTATTGCTAAGTACCAGCATCATAGTTCTCGCCATCATGATCTTTACCATGACCTACCCAAGGGGTGATAACTATCTGGCTGGTCTAATGATGTTTTTTACTGGTGCTCTGGTGTTTTTAATTGTTCTAGCAGTGGGTATTTTAGGCTAGTTGTGGTCTCATGTTTTATTGTAAGGTTTTATCTGTTGTAATGTAGTATTTTAATGAATACAAGACCGTCTCTATTTTTATTTGTTTTCCATTCACTTAATTTGAATTCATTTACATGAACTATAAATAAAACATTTAAAACAATGCGATGAACCAAAATATAATATTATCCAAGTTCATCAATCTTGGGGCATTACATTATCTCCCACCTATAAAGAATTGCTTCCTAGATTTTCTAAAACGCTCATACAAAAACCACAACAACACCAGGCACATGTCACACCTGAAGTCCCTTTACCGGTAACTCCATCAATTTTAGGGTGATGACAACCTCAGGTGATTTCATAAGGTGTTATTCAGCTACTCGATCTCTTTGTCCCAGACACATTGTGGACATCTAGGGGCGTATGTGTTCCTAAAACACTCGGCCTTCCATAAAGAGGCGCGAGAGGTGTGGAGGTTGGAATGTTCCGAGTGCGCTAAATTCCTATAAGTCCCACGCACCACATCATTCTTGAAAATATTGATATCGTAGAGATCTCCGTACATACTAAAACTATGGACATGGAAAAGGTAGGTCGCTCGATGGTCTCCATCCAAAGCAGCTTCTAGGGATTTACCTACAACTTAGTAGTTATCAGCCAAAGTGAAACATAGAAAAAAAGCTTCATAAAACTTTCATCTTTTCCTATATGACGTAAATTGTGAAATTGCTATGCGGTAAAAGACAAGATTGCTCCCTTGGTAATGATAGAGAATGTTTGGGCGGTTTGACACCCAATGTAGTTGTTCATAGGACAACCTAAGGTTTTCGAAAGTCTCGTAGTCCCCTAAACATGACATGACCATTATAGTTTCTACTATCTTCGTTGGGAGAGACAGAAGGTGTGATGTATCAACCATCTGAAAATTATAATATAATTACTTAGTAATGCTCAGTCATATATTTATACTACATGGTTTCCCAGAGTTATCTAAACCTATCCTCTGATACCAACTTTAAGGACCTGGGCTCCGAATGCCCGGAGCTGGTTCCCATGAGACATGATGTACCAAAAATAAATTACAAACATTTACAATTAACACATCATGTCCCAATGTTATGGAGGATCAAAAGGTTCAGGTTCTGGGAAAACCAGCTGCATTCTGAAATATTTCAACTACTGAAAGGTGTAACCTACAAATTTTTAATCAAAAACGTAGGGTGAGCATTGAAATACTCAGTAAGGGGTTTTGAAAGTACTTAACTATAGTTTATGTAAACTAACTCTGGAAATACATTCACATACATAAAATAATTCCTTTTAATAAAACATCACAACACTTAAAAGGTAGATATAAAACATTTAGAGCAATACATGCACATGTATTTGAACATACATATGAATGTTACTGAACTATCAAAATAATCATGCTTGCATGGAGGTACATAAAACCTAATAAGTAAGAAAAACATATCATGAAAGGTGTTTCCAATACTACTAGACAAGAATATTTTCAGATTTGTGCATAATTAATATCTCTACAACTTATTTAAATGTACATGATGACATAATAAATGTAATGCTTGCATTTTCCTTAATAATCTGGAATGGAAAACTGATCATGCATTATATGTCATATGCACTTATACTCATACTCATAAGTAATGGATCTTGATTATAATCTAGAACCTTATGAAAACATGTTGTCGAGGCCTCAGCCAAAACATCTATTGATTAAGGCCTCAAACATAATCCATAATCTCTTTAACCAATATTATACAAATCAAATATTTTTCTTGTTAATTAAATTACATAGTCATAATGAGGAAAATGCATATGTCAGACTATGTCGAGGCCTCATGCCAAGACCATAATCATCTAAGTCCATGAATTTCACCTAAACCGTCTATGTCCATGAATTTCACCTGAACTTTCTATGTCCAGGAATTTCACCTGAACCGTCTATGTCCAAGAATTTCACCTGAACAGTCTATTTCCAAAAATATCACTTGAACCGTAACTGTTGTCAGGCCTTTTGCCGTGACACTGTTTTGTCTCATGAGACCTACCGATTCATCTAGGTGCTATAGCGGGCCCCACCCGTCACATAATAGGTCCAATGAATTCCTCATACCTCATTTATCAAAGTGCACATACCACTTTTATTTATTTAATTTAACTTTATTAGATATTTCCCAAAGTGTCTCATTCTACTTTGGGTAATTTGATTTCATTTCTCATTCGTTATCAAATACAACAATAAATAAAATGGATAATGAAATTATTGTACATTTACTGTAGAAATATATGATATGACAATGAACATATAAAGATTAATGATAACCATTTCCCAAGGCAGGCACAGATAAGTGAAATATCTTTTTCACATGTAATAATAATAAAAGTACATAAAATGATGAATGAATGTGATTTTCCACATGAAATGATAACTTCTTATTTTAAAGTCCCTATTTCATGATATTTAATTACACGCATGCTGATAAAAGTTCTAGTGAGCATGCATTAAGACCAAATCACAACTTGATTAACTAGTGACCATATCTACAGGGAGGTTTATTATGTAATAAGACTATATATGAACACAACATGATATGTAAAATATAATGATTTCAAAAACCCATTTATTCTCTACAATATTTTGGGTTAAGTAGAAATATATTATTTTAACTAATACGTGGAAAATATTATTAAATCTGTTTTAATTAAATTAAACATGATATGTTAAATGTATTATTGTATACCCATACACATAAGTGCATAATATTTTAGCGAACACCAAATTAATATTTACTAGAAACCCTTCAAACATTAATTGCATAAAACCATTAACTAATTGTAATATTTAATACTGAAAATTAGGGTTTTGGAAGCTATATAGAAGGAATACCGAGTATACACAAGGTTTATGTATTTAAATCCTCATAACCAAATAAGGTTTAATTACTTCCTACGTGTAATAAATGTTACCATAAATTTTTTTTAACTCTACTTGATTGTAAACCAAAACATCTTAGGTTTATAGCACATACTACCAGATGAATTTTCATGTATAAAATTTATGGTTTTTCATACCAAGTATAAATCCGATTAAATTCAAAACATTTTTTTTCATCCAATCCATTAATTAAAGAGTGGTATTAATCCTTTTAAAACAAAGATAATAACCAGATTTTGTATCAATTACTCATGTATACTCGAATGTATTATACTGTATATTTGGTTTTGATTTTGTAAAACTATTCAAAATAAAACCCCCACATCATTGTAAACACAACTTTCAACCTTTGAATATATAAATTAGTTTGTATTTGAACCACAAGTAAATATATATATATATATATATATATATATACCCGAATATACACTTAGGTATTTATTGGGTTCTATAAGTAGTAGAAATATAACATCATCCGAAACATAATTTGAAACTAAAACATTATTTGAAGATTGGAAATTATCCTTTAAAATTTATAATTCTGGTTTAGATTGTGTCTAGGGAATACATGTACATACTTGAATATGAATATAAGTATATATTGGGTTTTGCGTAAGAAGAACAATTCTAATTCAACCCAAAATATAATTTGCATCTAGTCCGTTATGTAATATTGTAAATAATCTTTTAATAACTATAAATGGACCTGTATTGAACTACATACTTAAATATATAAACAACTGCATATACAGTGTATATATTAAAAAGAGGTTTAATAGGATTACGACATATTCAAAACAACCCATATATATATATGTAACATTCATTGTGAAGCTTGTTAATTATTTATTGGATTACATAAATAAGGGTTATATATATATACATAATACCGTTTATACAGAATATATTTATATACAGAATGTGTAATGTAGGTTGTAAAACAAAAAAACCGATTATAAACAAACCCTTATACTTCTTAAAGAAAAACATAACAAATCCAAACACCATATATTTTTTTTAATGAAACAAGGGTCGATCCAGTACTGAAATGTATATAAACATATATAGTATATCAGATTATACACAACACATGTATAACCGGTTTTCCATTACAAAAACAAATAAGTGGAAACAGCCCCTTACAAGATAGAGGTGGAAGCTCGGCCAGACAGAGAGGGGAGAGAGCTTGCTGGAGGTCTAGGAGGAAGAGTGGGGGTTTGCTAAAAGCTTTAGCAGGGAGTCAGGAGGTCTTGTAAATGTTATGGATAGGTTTTTATAAACTATAACTTCAATGAATGAGGAGAGGATATGTGGCCACTTGAAAATAAACAAACACCAGGAAAGAGACCCGTTGTGGAAACTGCGTGAGAGTGGAGGGTCCTTCAGCTGAATGGTGTAGTAAATGGTGATAATATGCGGTGTATGGTTACTATAATAGTAAACTCTATGGGAAGAGGATAAAAACTCAAAAAAAACGTCTACTTCATTCAAAATCTGAAAAACAAAACAGTGGAAATTGAATAGGATTTCCCACGACTGCAACGCGAAACCTCATGTACACATGGATCTGACGGCACCACTCAGATCCCTCAGTCTCGAACGTCAAACGTGACACCACCAGTTGCGGCGCGACCTCACGGACCTGATCGAGACACTTCGCATGGTCTGATCACCCTCTTTTTTGTAACACACACGCAGACATCTTTCCGCAGCCTGCACCTGGAGTGCGGCGCGAAATGGACCCTATGCTCAGCCTTAGACCACCCTTAACGAGCGGCATGTTCCTGGATCTCATGAGACACACCCCCCATACTGAGGCGGTCATCCTTCATGATCATCATGGGATACCCCAAATCCCCCGATGGAATTTCCACCTTTTTTATTATTTTATTTCCCTTTCTTTTTTTTGTTTTGTCCATGTGCGCCTAACCCCAAACCGGGTCTCCTACGAGATTCTCTCTTTTTTATTCCAATTGCCTTTATTATCTTATCCTTATTATTATTATATCATTCTCATTATTTATATACTTTAACTTTTTATAACTTTAAAATTGATTATTTAATTGTATATCATACTTTTAATAACTTTTAAAAGTAAAAAGTTTAATCCTAATAATCTATTAAAATTATTAAATCATTCACCATTATTTTCTTATTTAATATTGATTTTACATTTACTTTTTTCAATACCTTTTTTAATATCCCTTTGTTTTTCATGTTATGATCCCCATGTAAGACATCATTTAGAATTTGAGGGACCATGGAATTTGATTTGGAAGCTCATGGTCCCCCCCTAAAGTTATCCAATTTTGGTGGCAGATCTGCACGGGTACTCTCCCAACTCTGAGCCTCCTCGCTTACCACCATATGTCTAGCACTTCTTTTTCCCCCTTCTGCCCGAACATCCCAGAAACTCCTTTGCACGCCATCATTCACTGCCTGGGAGCGCAGCAAATCTGGACTAACTGGGGTCTGGCTTCAGCCGCTTCCATGACATTGGCCCCTGACCGTACCGATCGTCTGACATGCTGGTCCTCCTCTCATTCCTCAGCTTCTTTAGGTTCACTTTGCATTAGGGCTTGGATTATTTGGGTCCGGTGCAACAATGCTATTTTTCATCAAGCTCACAAACCCCCCGAATTCTGGATTGAACGGGCCACCTCATGGATTGAGGGCTGCAATGACCACAATAGAGAATATATGCCATGTGTTACCCTCCCCTTCCCCAATCATTGGAATTCCCCACCAGAAGGGACTCTTAAGAATTACGTGGATGTGTCGCTCCCAAAGGTTGGTCTTATTGCTCTCGGCCTCCTGGACTGTAATCATCTTGGGAAAATCCTTGCTGCCATGTACGAACCACATCGGGCTTTCTGGGAACCTGCATTTGCTGAGGATATGGCCATCCTTTCCAGTATGTTGCTCGCCTTGTAATGTGGATGGAGTGATATCATTGTGGAGTCCGACTGGCTTACCGTAATCGATGCTATCAACCACAATAAATGTGGGCTCCAGTCTTTTGGCATCATCGTCAGGAGAATTATCTCTCTTCACCAACGCTTATCTTTATGCACCTTCTATTTTACCAAAAGTGAAGGGAACAATGCATCCCATCAGCTTGCGACCTCCAGCCCTTTCAAATCCAACCAGCTCTGGCTAGAAAATTTCCCTTCCTGGCTCTTCACTTGTACTTCTTCTGATTTTAGTCATTAATGTTTACTGGTTTAATAAAAAAACATTTAACATTAATATCGTTATACCATTATAAGGATCAAAATATTAGTAAGTTTATAAAAATTAATCTATTCATAAATTTATAAATTAAAACTATTAATAATTACTTTATATATATATAGGTTATATTATTGAAAAAAATAATTTTACATAAAACTCAAATAATTTTGATATATTCATTCCTGTGATAGATTAAATATGTATTTGCATAAAACCCATATAATTATTTATATAATAGTTTAAGTAACTATCTGCTTAATTAAATAACCCAAAATGGTGCCATCAATAACAAAATTCGATGTCATGAATAACTGCATTATAAAATTATATCTATATAATTCAAAAAAATACACATATTTTATGAACTAAATATACCAGGTTTTAAGTTAATTATCAAATGTGGGCAACAAATTTATTTAGAGCCGTTAGTATTATATGCTCATAAAGGAAGGAAACGGTCATAAATTTCTACCAATGGTCCTAAGGACCCTTATTAACATGTGTTCAGGGTTTCATACCCTTGAAACACCTTGGCTTAAGGAGATGGTTCTTTTTATTCCTTTATTACTAAGTACATGCATCATAGTTCTCGCCATCATGTTTTTTACCATGAAAAACGTGAGGGGTGATCACTATCTGGTTGGTCTAATGATTTTTTTTACTGGTGCTCCGGTGGTTCTAATTGTTCTAGTAGTGAGTATTTTAGGATAGTTGTGGTATCATGTTTTATTGTAAGGTTTTATCTGTTTTAATGTAGTATTTTAACGAATACAGGACCTTTTCTATTTTTTTCCATTCTCTTAATTTGAATTCATTTACTTGCACTATAAATAAACCATTTAAAACAAAGTGAAGCACCAAAATATAATATTATTCAAGTTCGTCATGCTTGGGGTGTTACAATCCTTGTCTCAAATATTCCATTCTAAAATGATTGACAAAATATGACCTTATATGATACCTCATTGTAACATACCCAACCCGAAATCCTCTATAACTTATCCCTTAAGCCGAGTCATCAAATAAAGTCAATCATCCTCCATGTTTTCCAGAGGCTTCTGACAAGCAGTGTGGGTATAAATTGATACCTTGGGAGACTATACCTTCTTATTAGAGTGAAACCACAACAGATGTAACATCAAAATAAAATGAAATAAACCATAATAATAAATAGAAATCACCCAAAAACTACCAACAAGTAACCAAATATTTATGCAATAAAAAATAATGTGAATAAACTACATGCTAGGAAAACATACAAAAAAATACCAAAACCAATACTTCCAAAAGGTCATGAGCTCGGACCTTGTCCCCAACCTAGTTTGCACAAAAAATTCTCCAACAAAACCTCCCATTAAAAAAACATACACTAAGCCTCTATCATGAACTTGAAACGGAAAACAATGGAATCTTCAAGGGTACCCATGTTCAATGGAGACCCAAGAAGGGTGTGAGTAAACAACATATGGCCACCACCAATGGTTTATAATGTAATATCCATCCCACACAACAATTTATGCATAGAAAAAGTGGAAAAATGAAACTATGAAATGAGAAAATCATTCATGTAGTTATATTATATCTATTTATCTATTATGCTCTCTAGAGTGAACCAATGAGAAAAACTAACTCAGGTTACACTCGATGCCTAAACCCTGGAATAGGATGTTACACAAAATTTTGACCATAATGGATGTTCACTAATCAAAATCTATCTCATACCCATTGGTTACCAATTTTGACTTGGTCATTCTCTTCATTTATCCTATTGGTTAGGCATTTAAATTATTTAAACTATAACCTGGACCATTTAATTACTTTGTACAAGGGATTAGGTCAAGTTCCCAATATCACTAGGTAAAACAATTCTCAAAAATTATATCTCACTTACATTGGACCATCTGCCTATGTAATATATGACATATACCGTTGATCATCGGCCCATCTATTCTCATCAAATGCATCTGTTAGGGGAATAGATCTTCAATATGACTCCCTACCCTATAGAGTATAGGGATGGGGTTTAAAGCCTTAGTCAAACCTGACATGTGGGTGTAGAACAACATGTAAATACCACACAAACCACCAAACTTTTTTCACATGTTTATTTAAACATTACGACGTATACCATTTCACAAACATGTTCAAAGAATAACATGACCTTGGTATTCATAATTTATCAATACATAAATCATTCCCATTACATAACACATGAACACATTACCATTTGAAAATAATTTCACTCTAACCTTTTAACATTTTACCAAACAATCCATCATGGCATTATATCAATGATAAAAAATATAAATTAATTTCATTTACAAACCATTTCACCTTTACCGAAGTAAAACTTAACTATTAAACACAAATATCATTATTCTTAACATCCCCTTATTCCATGTTATCAACTGAGAATATCTATTATATACTTCAGTTCATAACCATTTAGACATGCAACAAAATATTCAAGGGTTATATCTCACCATGCCACATATTATTTCATTTATTATGAACATATCAAACTTTTAAAACAATTCATAAATGGACACAATCTAAATACACATTTTAAATCATTTTGAATCCACCCATTTTAAGAACATTTTTCCTACTTGATAATTAAGACAAAATCCAAATCATTCATTACCAATTATGAAAATTACACACAATTAAAAAAATCCTTTTCATAAGATGGGTAACCACCCACTCATTTCAAGTCATCATTTAAAATATCATAGGATAACCCCTTTTTAAAATAATTTTTGGTCAGCACCACTTTTAAAATGATACCTCATTTCAAAACATTGTTTTTATTCATTTAAAACCATAACCAAATAAAAATCCAACACACATCATTCAAAACATTTTCTAAATCTACCTAGTTGATTAAAAAACACAATCATATAAACATATTAATTATTTATTTACCCATTCCCATTAGATATGTACCAACTTCTACCCATTCATTCCCATAGTTCCCTTATATCAACATTTATCAATTTTATTCAACATTTACAAGGGTCAATCTTACCCCATGGGTAGACCTAGGTCCAGTGTCACTCACTTATGGACCCAAATTGGTTTTTGAAGGGATTCACACACCAATATAAGGCCCAAATTACATTTTGCATCCAAATAAAAAGAAACCAAACAAGGAATTTCATTGAAACAACCAAATACACACATAGAAAAATAATAATATGGGAAAATATCAATGACTACCTACCTCATGTTTATTGAATAATTATTTCTTAACATCCACCCATGAATCAAATTCAAACACAAATAAAAGCCCCACGTAATAATATTATAGAAAAGTGATGTTTTAGGGATTCATACGGGGATGAGTAGATTTTAAAATCCCAATTACATATATTAGATCCAAGAGGAGTGTTAGACTCACTCTAATCATCGATTCACACCAGATGGTACTCCAAATTCCATTTATGGAGAATCATCCAAGGAGGATGTGTGGGACAATAGTTCATCACCCAAACTAGAGAAGTACGTATAGGCTGAAAAATCATGAAATAATTAAATAATATTGGGTGGAAAATAAAAATTTACTTAAGTGTAACACGGTTTGGTTACACAGTTTCCCAAACCGTGAACCTAATTTGCACCAACATCTATCCAAGAGAGGCCATATCACACAGTTTTCTGGGTGCACCTTCATGGTTTTTCAAACTATGTGTAGCCCATGATCCAGCCTCAATATGAGAAAGAGTTCTAGCCATAAGGTTTCTAGGGTCAGGGGAACGGTTCGCACTAATCGTGTGTTAGTCATGCTCTATACAATTTTTGGCCTCTTTTCTCCTCTATTTTCCCCCATGCCCTAGAGACTCCCCAAAAAACTTCTCACACACTCAATAACACTTCGTCGCCAATAGAATGGGATGATTAATAAAAATTTAAATAAGGATGTAAATTCACGTAAGGTTATGAGCTTACAATCATCATGTTCATGAAGTGATTAATATATTAAAGAGAACATTCTATGCATAAAAAGATGGGTTTATTTTGAATTTTATGTAATGAAATGAGAATGCTACAATCTTTCATTTCATGTAATGATTTTTGTGTTAATATAGTGGATGAAGGAAGAGAATATTACTAAAATATTCTTGGTGAAATTTCCATTATTGGATCATTAAAGATAAATGATTTTCACTTGGAGGTTAAAAAATCATTCATAGAAATGATATATGTGTTTTTTCAAAATATAATGATGTTTATAAACAAATAATTTCAATGACATTGACTTGATATTTTATGAACATGTAGTGACTGGTTAAAATTTGGTACACCTATAAATTAATGAGTGGTTACTTCAAAGAAATATCCAATTGTTGGTGAACCAATTAAAATCATTTTGCCTCTATTTTATTATTTGTAAGTAACATATTTATTTTAAATGAGAGATGAGTGATTTGATTAACCATGAACAAGATCTATTGAATGAATATTTGAAATTGTCATACACTGATTCACCCCACTCTCAATGTACCATACATGAGTGAGACTAATGAGTGTTATACAACCATAGTTATCAATTTCAATTAATTATCCATCATTATGATCCACGAATGTTATTTCTAATCACATGGGTCGTCTAATATTTAATAGAAATAAATTTTATCATTAAAAAAAATATAATAAATAGTACTTATAATAAATAGTTTTAGATGAGCACATAATTTTATTACATATAATTATGAATAAATTGAAGGAATATAATTAACATACAAATATCATGAAAAATTGGTTTATTATGAACACTATCATGGGTGCTCTCAATTGTTCTAGTTATTTTCAACTAAGTTCATCATAGAGGCTATTATTAGTCTTCCATATGGAAGAGTCTTACCATCAATAAACCAATATTTCAATTCAAATTATTATATTTTTAATATTTTATTTTTTTCAAAAATAATAATAATTTTTTTGGGTTTTCATGTATAAGAATTTATTTAAAAGAAAAATTATCAAAATAAAAATTGTATTGATGAAAGGATACAATTAAATATTTATTTAAATCAATTTAATTGTGTTCCAATAATAGTTTGGACCCCAAAATCCTTTGAAAATCAACAAGGCCACAATGATTAAAAACATAGAACAATATGTTGACTTTGGGACATCTAGTCACAACACGCTTATTTTATTGTGTTCTAAAAGAAAACCTATTATTCATGGCCTTGGATGATAGTATATCTACCCAAGAAATTTTAATTATTGAGTGTGTAGATTTTATTAATTCCATATAAATTGTTCCATACATTGATTATATTTAAATTTTTTTGTTTCACTCTAAGGATTCACAAAAACATGACCCCACAAAATAAATACTTATGGATTGATTTCCTTGAATTTTAATACATAATTAATTGATTATATTTTTATTAATTAAATTTTATTCATGTATTGAAAAAATAGTTGAAGATAATATAAATTATATTGAAAAAAATTAAAACTTCTCTTATGTGGGTGGAGTTATCATCATAAAGGTGTAATATAAGAAATGGTTAAAATTGGTAAAACACAATATCATCTATACTTTTTTATTAAAAATAATGAATTTAAATAAATTAGAATGATGATAGAGAAGAAAAAAAGAAAAATACATAAAAAATATTATAGTTTTTAAAAAAAATAATGGATCACATAATAAGAATGTGAAAGCCTCTTGGAAGGGATCCTTCTATACAAACCTTCTGTATCCAAATTTGATAGAAATGTAAAATAAGAATACTATATTAGATAGTAAATCTCTAATACATTAACCTACCTCCTCCAAAGGTGAAAAATAAACATTTATATACTGGGGGGTGGTTAGGTTATCAATAGTTAAAAAATAAATGTAATAATATTTAGATAATAAAAATATCTCTTTTTTTGTCACATGTTTGAACATCAAAATTAAAAATTATATTGAATAATGTTAAATGAAATGTTATGTTTTAATTTAAAATATATCAGTAAAAATTGGGCATAATTTATAGAGCTATGGGACAATCATTGAATGTGTTCCAGACATATGAATCAAGTCCATCTATTTCACCAGGATCTGATATCTCTATTTGGAAATGAGATCCAACTCATAGTCTTCAAAGATCTATTGTATCCCATTATGTGTAGTGTTATATTTAAAAATATAAAATGAAAAATAAAAATATATAAAATGATAAAATAAATATACTAATGTGAATCTCAATGGGGGAAAAATAGAATTTCTATGCCGTTTCAAAATTTATGTTCTAATTTCAATTTTGAATTAAGTCATCACATTAAATAATATGAATATAATAAAAAATAAATTACGAACAAAACCACATATACTTAAATAATTATTCCTTTTTCATGATTAATTTAACATTACTACATTAATTTGAATATGTGATAATTGCACATCAATTTATAAATTTGTATGATTTAATCCATTGATATTCAATGGAAAAATAATTAAAATATTATCTTTTTTAGTTCCCCCCACGTTTAAAAATTCCATTACTAGGGAATTATCTAATATTTATATAAAATATAATAAAAAATAAATATTGAGAAAATTTCCAAGATGTATTACAAAATACAATTTATTATATAGCATATATGATTATAAAATTCCTTTTTTATTTTCATTTCCCATATTTAAATTTTTTAATCATAACAAATTGGTCCATGACCCAATCATAACTAAACCACATTGAGTTTCTTCCACTCCTCAATCAATGAAATATTAATCTAGAGTTATGATAAAACGTTAATTATGTGTTACTTATTGTAGGATTGAAATTAGTTCAACATCTCAACCCTATAACGAGAAACATAACTATCAATGTTGATGGATTTTAATTAATTATCAAATGAACATGAGGATTTTGGTTAGTGGAAAACGAAGCTTAAAATATAATAATTCTATAAAAGGAGGTCTAATTAATAAGTATAATTCATGAATCTAAAAAGAGAAATACAACTAAAATTTTCCTCCCAAGATGATAAGATCATCTCCTCACTCCCAAAAACTCAAATTGGATGAGGAATACTTGAAAGCATATGTTATGAATATTCCTCTTATTCTTATTCTTTGTTTTTTAAATGATTCTTTTACAGAAGATCTCACATCTACCACCAAACCTCATATGATCATAAGACCATTGGTCATGTAGTGGTGATTTTTTAACTACCCATGAATCAACCCAAGATAATATTATTCTATTTTTTGTTATGTTTTCTATTTATTTTCTTTTTTTTTCAAGAAGGTTGACAAATAATTGACAAAGAATTAAAAAAAATCCCTATTCCATATCCAATGATAACTTCCCACATATCTTTCTCAATGAAAAATATTACTTTATTCCACAAAAACCTCTACCCAACACTTATCCTAATGAGTATCATGTAATAATATAATGAGTAGGGTAAGATAGAAAAATAGTCCTGTAATGTTTCTTTTTCCTATAAAATGAATATTAAAGGATTGTACATGCTTTAAGGGATTCAATGTAAAAGTATGTCCAAGGATAAATGGATAACCATTATGATGCCTTTGTCATTTTAAGGGTGGATTTTGTTCAATCATATCTTTGATATCATTCCATGCATGTTTTAGAAGAAACAATTCATTTGTATGTATAATATAAAGAGTGTAATAATTAATAAAAATATGAAAGTTTAAAATATCAGATATGATGAGAAAAATAATTTCATTCAGTGTTTCATGGTTGTGGATTTCAAAAATTGTTTAGTCTCATTAAATATTTGGTAAATAAATTATTTGGAAAAATTTCCATATCAAGAATCATTTAAAAATGCATTCATTCAATAATCTTGTAAAATTTACCACAATCAATTTGGGTGAGAAAATTGATAATTCATGTTTAATTAAAATCAATGTTCCAAAAAATAATACAAAAAATAATAAATCCTAAAGTGATTTGTACCCCACCCCCAGAAATACGCTATTATTAAATATTTTTTATTCCAAAATTATTTTTTTTGCTTTCTATGATGAAATTGATTAGGTAGTGGACAAGTCAAGGTAGAATGAAATAATAAAACCTATATTATTAGGAGTAAAAACATTGACTTATTCTCCTTTGTCGGTGACAGTAAAAATATAAGTAACACCAAGAATTACTACCTACTAAATTTAATGGATTAAAAATAAATTAAAACAAATTAATAATATAAAGAAAAAGGGAAAATAAATATTTAAAACCTATGTGGGTACTCGGTTTTGATAGATCCAACGAAATGTAGTTGAAGTCGTTATCTACAATATAAGGAATGGTGGGGATTATTTGATAGGATCCAAGAATTTTTTTTATTCAATTTCTATTTAGTTTTCATATAATTTATAGAACCCCATGAATATAGTATAAAAATTTCACCCCCATTATAATAATTTAGAACATTCAGAGAGTAAATAATAAAAAACTTTGGTCATCCTTGATAGCATTTTTCGTAACATCATTTTACAATTAATTAAAATATATAGATTAATAATGATGTATTGTAAAAAAATATTCAATAAGGAGAATTCCAAAGAACATTTATATTTTCATGGAATTAATTCAAGATGCACCAATTTCAAAATAGTCCCCTTTAAAATAGTGATCTTGGGAATCACTTTGCTCCAGCAAGACCATAAGAAATTATTTCTCTTTAAATTAAAATATTATCATGACTTAAATAGTGACTTCTGTAGGATCGAAATAACAATGTAGATGCTCAATATACAAGAGGGGGGGGGGTTAATTGTACACTATAAAAATTTCCTTAAACAAGGAAATATCTATGTTTAAAAAAGTTAAACTAAAAAAATTCACAATACCTCTAATCACAAATGAAATATTGGGACAAAGTATGATGTTACAAACTTCTAGTTCTTTGCACTTGCTTAAATCTTGAAAGTGATTCCAAAAATAGGTTCTGGAAATATGTATCCAGAAAATCAAAATTAACCAATGTTTACAATATGAGATTCTACCATATAGCATATAGAATCTAAATTAATCAGTGTACAAGTGTAAGGAAATATAAGAAGGTTATACTTTCCTTACAATACACAATGAATTGAAAAAACAAGTTGTAAAACTACTAGTAACAATATATAGATCTTTTAACCCAAAGAGAAGGGTATCCAACAACCTTGGATAAAGGTCCCTTGATTTATACATTCAAGAAAGTCTATCTTACCCACACTAGGGTAATCCCTGGATACAAAGATTGGAGTCTTAGTCTTGCTATCCCTGCAAGACCTCAACATCAAGGTAGTTGGAACCTCTGTCTTCCTCAGCAAGAAATCCATCGAAGTTCAAGGAAGTCGGCACCTCTGTCTTCCTATCCCCGAAAGCCCTCGAATGTAATCACCAACATTCGGAGTCACACTAAGAAAGTCTTCACAAGGAAAAGTTTGAACATGCTATTCAAACTTTCTGCACGAAGCTTGAGAGTTGATAAGAGCCTCTCTCTCTCTCTAGAAACCACTTCAACAGCATGTATGAACAAGTTGTCAAAGTTATGTGTTGAGCGCATTCAAATAATCTCCTATTTATATGCACGGTTGGAATGGTCGGCTCCCTCCCCCAACAGTCATATTTTCCTTAAATTTTGGAGGGACCTTTACACGTGTCACTAAAACAACGGTTAGTTAGACACAGAATGGACGACATCATTTTATAACAAAACATGTGTAACTGAATGCACAAAATCTTTTTATAATGAAATAAGTTTAAGCATAAGAAAAACTATTGTTCAGAATATATGAAAATAATAGTTCGGAGTCTAATAAAAATTGAATTCAAAGTCTATAATAAAAAGGATATTAGGATTCTGTTTTATAGGAATTCGGAACCTAAATTATGTAGAAATCTGGAGTCTGAATTTCTAAGAAAATTCGGAGTCTGGTTTCACTAGAATTCATAATTTGAACTTAAAAAGTTCGGAGTCAAACTTATAAACTTTTGGAGTCACACTAATAAATGTTCGACGTCGAACTAGTAAAAGTTAAGAGTCGAACTAGTCAATATTCGGAGTTGAACTAGTAATAGTTTAGAGTCTAACTATTAATAGTTCGGAGTCGAACTAAAAAAGTATGGAGTCGAACTAATAGAAGTTCGAAGTCAAACTAGTAAAATTTCAGAGTCAAACTCATAGAATTTCGGAGTCGAACTAATAATATTTCGTATCTAGAATTCAGAATAGAACTATATGAGAGTTCATATCCAGAATTCGGAATGGAACTTTATTAGAGTTCGTATGTAGAAATCAGAGTGGAACTTCATTATAGTTCCTATCCAGAATTCAGATCATAAAACAGAATGCTTCATATCTAAGTATTATATTATTCTGAGGTTTTAGGTATGAATCCGATTTTTATACTTTAGAAAAATATTGATATGTATAAGGAAATCTAGGTTAGGGTAAATTTCCTTTAAGAAATGAAATTTTCCTTAGGGAAGTAAAATATATATTTTCTTAAGTATAAGGTGTTTGTGATTTTCAAAACAAGAAGGAATGAAAAAGTTAATAGGAAAACATTATTGACTCAACAACTTCATTAAATTATAGATCACTATACAGATAAGTGTATAGTTAAAAAATCAATTTTTCCATTACAAAAGGAGTAACTGATTCAAATAAATATATATCAAAATTGTGTGCATATATTGAAAGTTATACCCCCATGATTAATTTAGCCTCTAGATCATTTTCTTCAATTCATGAAACTTTAATTTATTTCTAAATTATGTGGAAATATATTATCATAAAATGTATCCTCAAAATCTATAATCACTTCATGGAATACATGAGGGAAAGAATGAAACCACTAGTTCCTTGTATTGATTTTGATAAAGCACCAAATAAAGAAAGATATTTCTATTCATTACTCGACTAGGGAATCTAAAATATATTGTTAATGGACCTATTTAATTTAGTTTATATGATATTGAAATGACCTATCTCTATAGTTGTATTTATAAAATCTTTTTAAATAACTTTGAAATTATATAACAACATCTTCCCTAGTTAAGAGAGATTGAAACAAAAATGTTCTTAATATTTTAAATTAAAATAGTAAAATATTAAAAAAAATTAATGAGTTAGATACAATATTGGATCTATGAATATAGTTCAAATTAATGAAAACTATCATTGAAACTCTTAAACATTCACTAAGTTCAGTATAGTGACTCTCCTTGGTCATCCCTCTTAGGGAGCCTTGTCATCGATCACCCGATATTCCAATTCATATTATTATTATTTTGGTTATTTATATTTTTTGGAAATAATTAAAACTGGAGTTTTATGTGTGAATAATAAAAATTAATAAAAAAATAACTAACACAAATGAAAATTAGGTAGACGGAAGAAAATGATTTTTGGGAAAAAAGAGGGGAGAAATACAACTATTACATTAAAAAAACTATGTGACAAAAAAATCAATATAATATATCCCCATTATATTCATTCATAATTACCCATTCATTTAAATACATTTATTTATGGTCACCTAAATTTATTGACCCCTGAAACCTATGTAAATTAACATGACAATAATTATTAGAATAATTGACCCTAGGTTGACTTCAAAACTACCAATCATTACACCCTGATTTGATTGTGCTCTAAAATAAATCCTATGATCAATGGAAAATTTGGTATGCATATAAATCATATAAATAATAATTATTAAGTGTTGTGTTTGTACTCAAGACCTATTATTTATCCGGATGTAGATTATATATGAAAAATTTAGGTTTCACTCAAATGATTCACACTAACTCAACCTCACAAATTAAATTTTCATCAATAAATCATCATAATTTCTAAGAAAAAATTAATTGATCATTCATTTATGAATTAAATTTGGTTTATGGATACAAAATCAGTAACTAATGTGAGTATGAATTAGTGTAATAGTTAATGGTAACTAATCATCCATGGGTGGGGTTATCATCATATAGACTATTTACATAAACAATGATTTGAAAGGTTAAATCCCAATATCATATCCACCCATAGATTATATCCCAAATATGTGGAAGAATTATAATTATTATGAGAGAAGATAAAAAACTATTTATGTAAAATATTTCATTTCAAAAAACTAAACTATGGAATGTGGAAGAAGAAATTACAAGCCTATTAAAAGAGATCATTGTGTTGACATGTTCCTTCTCCAAATTTGTTAATTTTTTTTAAATATAATCACTATATTGGATAATAAATATATACTCCATGAATCTAACAACTAAAAAAGTTTAAAATAAAAATTTATAGAGTGGAGTCAAGGTTGTGGTATCGACAGTTATAAAAAAGAAAGTAAAAAAATTAGTCTACCAAAATACCTTATTTTTGGTAGTGTGTTGGGACTTTAAAAAACAATATGAATATCCTACTTAATTAAATTTTTTATACTTATAATTTTTTCCAAATTATATCTCATATATGATTACAAAAGAAGAATTTATTTCCCAATCACTAAATGCATGTCCAGTTTAAGAAATATATTACAAATTTCTATTTTGGGTCTATTATAACAATTTTAAATTAATATAGGATCATGGTGTTGTTTGTTCTAGTATTTTTGATTTCAAGGGTTTGAATGTTGCACAATCATTCATATTGGGTTCAAGATTTCATTTCGCACCTGCAAGTTACATGTTAGCTTCCAACAGGTTTTGTTCATGGAACTGGAAACACCGAAAAAATATCATATCGTTGATGACTAGTAGACATACTTTTCAAAAATATTACATTCATTGGATAATTTGGAAAATTAAACATATTATCTCACATTGGTTGAAAGGATGGTATGTTTTTCCCATTACACAATTTTATAGGAAATTATTTCCAATTCAAAGACTCTCTTATCGATTTCAGATATTTTCATGAATCTGTTGGTCAATACCAAGTATAACATGGGTCATCCTATGGCCAAAAATATTTTTTTTTTCATGAAATATAACTTTAATAAACAATATGTATATTTAGTTATTCATCTCTGGATATATATATTTGTGTCAATGGTTCCCCATCAATGTTATCCTTTTATAGCTAGACTAGAGATTATTTGGTTTTCTATGATTATGAAAATTGTTTTAAGACATACTAGGTGGAACTCTAGAACTTATGATCATCCAGGGATATATAAATTGTTTTGATGTTGGAATCAAGCCCACAATATTGGATTTATACATATCATTGTGAAACTAATCATAACCCACATAGTTTGGTGCCACATAATGGGACACATCAAATATTTTAAGGTCATGTGCAAGGGAACAAACCATATTGTTGAACATATTGCATCAAGGAAGCCCAAGAAGAAGGTTCCTAGTCAATTTTTTATGTGCGATGTATGTAGAAGAAGCCTAATGTTCTTGGATGATGTTTAATCTCCTAATTGAGGGCATGATCTTACCAAGAATATAGCACAAAAAGGATGGAGATAAAATGGGATTAGAATGAATATTGCCCTCAAATCTAGATTTAACCCTATGGGTAATATGGACAATATAATAATAGGGTGGATTTAGGGTGTTGGGTTTTGGAACTTAAGGAGGCATCCTATGTCTCCAAATTTACAGGGAATTGAATCCCATATAGTTCAGTAGGTTAGGACATACACATATAGAGGAGACTTGTGTTTTTCATATTATTGGAGATTATACCATATATAAGGATCATTGATTCAGATATTTTTTGGATTATACCGTATATAGGGCCCATGTATTTTTGATGAAACATATGTCAGGATCACCACTCACTACTTTTCCATTGATTGTCATGCTCGGTGTGAGAAATAAGTTGAATCAAGAGATCTAAAATCCACACAATCTTTCTTATCTACTGGTGGATCAGGCATGGGCCCAATGGAAGAGGAAACTAAAGGAGGATTTGATTCACACCTTCAGCTATAATTGGACCCTAGGCTGGTGAGGATGATAAAGAGTGCATCCTCCCACAAAAAAAACACTAGCGCCTTACTCTGTAAGGGATTCCCTTTGAATGGTTCCCAATAAATAGAGGAGTATAATTGATTATTCTTCAAACGTAAATGTAATAATGACTCTCTCCCTTCCCATTGGAATATGTAGGTACAAATGAGAAACTCCAAGGTCGGGACCCTTGTTAATATGGGAATGTATAGTAGAGAACATTTTGAGGAACACCCATGTCAAGGAACATGACTCCACATACAATGGGTATGTAGACTATATATGACAAACTGATGTTTCCAATGAATTGGTCATACATATCTAGTGAATTTAGATGTGGACATGGACATATTCCTTACAAGGATACCCAATTAAGGTTTAAATATTCTTAAAAATTGGTTGATGAAGGATCCATTAGGGTAGCTCATAGAGTGAATAAGGTGGTATTGAGTTTCATAACAAAGGGAGGTAATGTTAATGGGAAGTTTGTACCGCCTAGGAAGCCCCACTAAACATACAATGTTGGTATGAGGTGTCAGGATCCATCCATAGAGTTATTCCTTATATTGTCCTAGGTTCCCTTTACATAGTGTTTTTCTTCATTGGCCTAGTTTCCAACTACACATCATTGTTCTATGCATGGTTGAGTTCTGCACACGTAGTGTTCTGTAATGGGAGATCATGTTCCACTTGCATATAATTTTTCAATGAAAGTATGGGTGTCCTCCATGTAGATTTAAACTATTATTGTTAGTTTTTTGAAAAGGTGAATCATATTATTTTTGGGGAATGCTGCACATATATGGTTTTGTTTCTATACACTATATGGTGAATTCCCTTTATTCAATAATGTTGTGTGGTGGGTTTATCTTCTTAGAGTCAAGGGATATTTCACCATTATTCATATTTCTGTTCAGTTCTCATCCCCTTTTCTCTAGATCCACCTTGGTGATTTAATTGAGGAATGGAGTTACTAGATACCGGGATGGTATGGTTTCTATGGTGGGTCGGTGGGATGTTTTTTGCGGGAACCCATGAAGGATTCCAGCTCCCACAAATGATTTCATTCTCTGTAGATGGAAAACAGAATCTTCCCTTGAAAATGAATTATTATTTTTGAGGTATAGTTGTACGTGGGGAAAAATCACCAATAATCCTTGAAAACAATTTTATTTTATTCACGAGCACCGACAATAATATCTTGTCTTGCAAAAAATTATGTTCATGGGACCCACATGAAGTGGTGGAATTACATGTAAAGTTAAATTCCACATATAGTAATTTTCTATGAGGATCAAAGACTTCCATTATGACTTCACTCAATTTATAATTTTCTTCAAACTCTTCTTTAGGAATATTATTTACCCATAAAAATTTCATCAAGGTATGTTTGTCTTCATTTTGGTGTTTTTAGAACCCAAACAATTCCCCCAATATGAATGAACTCTAGTTAGGATGAAGTGGGGGGAATTATAAAAAAGATATTGGTAATATTTTGATTCATTTTGTGGTATGCAAGAAAAACTATTTAGGGGAACACACCTATAAATGGTCTGGGGGGGCTGCTCATTATTTTTTTACTGAGTCTTTCTATGAACTAGCTCGAATGGCCCGAAGGCCTTATTTTTTATTTTATTATAGATAATCCCCATTTTAAGGGTTGAAGTGGAACTCATACATGACTCGTTGGCCCAAGGCACAATGTCCGACATGACCCGCATTACATGACCCGAAGGCCCAGAGGCATAGCATGCCCATTACATGACCCGTAGACCTAGCCCACTAGAACTGCCCCTCCCCAGCATCTTGAATCATTGATATCCTTATCTCCCCACCTTGCATTACTATTCGGCTAGCATTGCCCCATACAAAGTTGAATGGTGCCTTGTCCCGAGGGCGGCTGTCGTACCCTCTCATTCTTCCAATCTGGTTTAGCTCTGCATATGGTGGCTACTACTCCTATTTCTATGATCCTCTTCTGGGGCATATTTTATGTGAACTAGTCCATTTCATGGTCTACGTGACCCGAAGGCTCTGTGGCCCAAATTCCTTTGATGACCCGAAGGCCCTGGAGAGACGTAGGCCCAAACCGGTGGCACGATGGCCCAAATCAGGTGAATTGTTCCGGCTACTACAGTACCGAACCATAACTACTACAGTACCGCTACAGTCCCCCCGGAAATTCGCCTCCACCTGGTTTTGATCCTGGGTCTCTTGGATGCCAAGCAGGAGCCCTTACCACTTGGGTACGAGCTCGTTGGAATCTTTCTATGAACATGCACTCTATACAATCTCTACTTCTTTTAGCTTCTTTTCATAATTCTCATTTACAAATGATTTTTTCATGGATATAACGTTTCCACCTTTGAGTGGTACATCATATCTCCACCTAGAGACTTAATCAAACAAGACACTAATTCCACATGGACTGAGTTCATCGCATGTAGATTACTCGATTGTTGGATGCTTCATGATACACTATACATTGCATTGAATCATTGAATCTTACTTGTATTCAATAATACTTTCATAGGGATAAATTGTATAGGAAACTAAATATGGCTATGGTGTCTACTTATATGGATGTTACTACAACAATAATTTCAATCAATAATAATATTAAAGATAACCTTCAATATCACATCATTCACGAGGATGGTATTATGAAGAGTATCCTATTCCTAGATCTTATAAATTAACAAGTATTCAAAATATTTCAATTGTATAATTTTGGACATCAAGACAATGCTAGAATTATATTAGAATATTATAATCTTCTAATTGTTTGTTCGGAGGTTACCTTGGATCATCTTCTTGGGATCATCTATAATGAGGAGCAAATCATATCCTAATCTGACCAAGAGGATGGTTGTATTTCAAATAGTTTCCTATGTACTCAAAATGGACATCCTAATTATGATATATCCTTATCGTCCTTCATTCATGATTACCCATTTATCCTCATCCTCTTGCGAGGTGATCGTAATGATGGGTGGATCTCCATGTGGGACTTGCGGTCTGGGGGGAGTGGATAAGATAAATTTGATTGGCCATTCTTGGGGAACCAAAATTTCATGGAATTTCCAAAGTGATTCAATATTATTTGTTTATACTAGGTTGTATGTGTCTATTAGAATACAGTATACCTAGTAACTAATATATTATCTAAATTGATAAGTCATTAGTGTTTTATCATCATCATGTTTCAGTTATCCCATGGTGAAGTAAGGATCGACTTATATGACATTTACCAATTAGGAGGACTTCCCATTCATGGAAACATGTCTGAAGAGTCCCTTCCTTTTAGTAACAACTAGTATGATACTGATCAAGATCTTCCATTAGTAAGAAATTTAGTGATTTCAGTAGAGAAATCAATTAGTCATCATCTTTACTCTTGTTCACTTATCCCAATAAATGATTGTATAAAGCTATTCATATGGGCTTGTGGAACAGTGCTAGAGTTTCACTGTATGAAGACTCATTCAAATCAATAATCCCGAGGTGTTTCAGGATCATACTAGTTCATACTTGAGAAAGGTCAACACATTCATGGGGTTACTAGATATATATATATTTATTTATTTATTTATTTTAGTCTTGGGGGATTTTTTCAATGTTTCTGAGTGGAAGGGTCTTTCTATCTCGTGATTTTTTACCAGTGTTATGCATATGTACATTAATGGTGGTGGAAAAATTGGTAGAGGGTAAATTGAATAACCAAGATTTACCCAACCATGCCAATATTTTGGAATGTAGGGATAGATACATGAAAGAAGGTCCCTAAACCACCTTAGTGGGCCATTTCAATTTTATATGGATGGGTGGTGGAGCACTTTCTATGCAACAAATAGTAGTATATAACAAAAATTCCTTAAACTGAATTTATCTCCAGACTACTCAATATTTCATCCATTTTCCCGATATCCCTGGTCACTGTTGGTTTCATTGATATATTAAATGATTTCTCCCTGATTGCATTTATTGCTTATCCACAACCTTCTGGAATGGTGGTGGATAAAACTATAGGTACATCAGAGGAACACTATATAATTGTCTCAATGTTACATGGGATTTCTACAGCTTAGGAGGATGGGGTAACCGTTTATGATAATTATGCACCATAGAGGTTTTCACAAGAATTTATATTTCTGAAATTGGTTGAATCTACAACCCTTAATATAATTTGAAAGTAATCACATACAGTCCCCATTCTTCAATAATGGATCATGATGATGTGTGAGGATTCTGGAATGATAATTTCTATACTACCTATGAAATCTCCCTCTAACTTTTCATGGGGTAATATGAATATGTTCATGTAATACTAACCTCATTGGGTGCTGGGGAAGGCAATCTGATCGGTAGAAAACCCACTAGCTTTTCATAATTCTATATCTAACACACAATCCACATCAATTTCTATGGGATAAAGACATGTATCCTAATGATCCAAAAGCTTCAAGGGAGTGTATTTTTTAATATCCCTATTTTTTTGAATATGGAGTAGATCAGAAAACATTATCCTCTAAATTCATTACCCCTACAGACATTGGTGTTAGTGGAAAAGGCTAGGGAACTCCTATAATTGATTCCATAACTATTAGCCTGGTCCCTGTGAATCAACAAGAGCCATAGATGGAGGATTTTACCTCTTTGGAATCACCTTTTAGAATGACTAGGTCTGATATAAAATCCATTCTATAATATATATACCCATAAAAATGTTTTATAGGGTGTGTAGCCCCATTATTTTATTAAAACTCAGCTTGCATGAAAATGGGTTTGGAAATAAATTTTTACTATCATCATGCAGACTCCATTTGAGGAATTTATTCATAATGTGGACTGCCTTCAACAAGAACTTCCTTATCTTAGCCTTAGGATGGTTTTATTAGAAGCACTTGCATATTCATATCCACTGTTTTTATATCTCTCATTATGACTTATCTGCCTTTTAATGAGATCATACAAAATATAATGCTTCCAAGCCCCATGAAAAAGAAATAAATGATACCCTTATTGAGCTATACAACTTGGTTATTGAAGAAGCAAGATTTCTTTATTACATGGTTACACAGATATAGGATCTATGAGAATATGATTTTTTTCATAGTTCAGTTAAGGGAGTAGTTTTGATCAACGTATATGGGACTTGAATCCCGCAAACAAAAAGATCCAGAGATTAGGGTCATTATAAATAAAATGAAACCAATAAATGAAATTATGGAATGGTAGAGAATCTATTCACATAGGGCCCTTGATGGCTCATTTCACATGGCAGAAAAAGTGTGAATAAATTAGTCTATGTGTCACTATATACATTTAGATTTTGTTTACATTTATATATATCTATTAACTCTAGGGATATAATACAATATGTTTATTATTCTTCTAAATTCTTCCAATGAATGGAAATTTTTACCTTTCTAACTATTTGTCTCTACCTTCCATCATTCCATTTCCATTTTAGTAGCAACACTAGATATGACATAATTGGATGAAAAACATGTAAAAATATAATTTTTTCCTAATAAATGGGACCCAACGAGCATAGTTTCACTATTTTTAGGGTTACATGGAAAACAATAAAAACATTGTATCTTTTCAGCTACCACCCAAATTATTGCCTATGTACCCTATGAAACAGACATAGCAGTAATATATTTTCGTTTTCTTAGGAAAAACCATTCGGGGTTTTCACCAAACATGTTTTTGTATTTCTATTTTCATTTATTAATGTTCATCTAAACTCGTAAGACTGCACATTTAGTAAGATGAGAACCAAATTTTTCTTTGGGAACCATCTATGGGTTTTTATCATAAGGATTACATTGTCTATTTTTGTGGGAATTATAATTTCTTACAATTCAGATGATTTAAACTGATGTTTGAGGTCAAATAACATTGACCATGAATCATGGGGTAATGAACTATGTATGGATTTATGGCCAAGAGTGTCCTGATACTTTTCAGACATATGAGTGATATTTTGAGTCATGAGTTTGTGATTTTAATATCTAAATCATTATTTGGGACAAGTATGAAAGAAAAAAACATAGAGCATATTTGAAATGTGGTTTCTAGTGCGATGTTGTTGAGGTTTACTAAGGTAAAAGTTGTACCTAACTAGTATATACTTTTTTCTGGTTGAAATTTTTTTTTGAAATATATATAATGCCAACTATGATGTATTATGAATATATTAAAAAATGTGTCCTTAATATAATGAAATTCCATTTATTATGGATGGGTCTTTTTAAGATCCAGACCTTTTACAACCATGAAGGGTGGTTTATAATGGGGAGATGTCTGATAATGAAACGAGAATCTCTATTACCACTAGAATGGTAGGGTAAACCATTCCTACATGAATTAGTCTTATAAAAAGGAAGGTATAACATATTTTAGTTTAATTTTATGAAACTATGATTGGTATCGTCCAATTTATAATCTTATGGTGGGGACATTAGGAGTGAAAATCTTGAAGGTAGCATAGATTTGAGCGATTGAATAATGATTTTCCCTTTTCATGTAAATCTATCAATGAAGGTTTCATAATATTGTGGTATGAATGTGGAAACTTTTAAGCTACAATATGGGTGCTTATAAAGGAGTGGCATGGGACATAAACATCTTTTTGTATAACAATGATAGAAGAGGTCCCTCCTAGTGAAAAACATCCCTTGGGTTAGCAAGCCTATTTTTTGGTGATTAATGCAATGAAAAATGGGGCATGTCATGCATAGCCAAATAGAGGTATCCCCATGACACTAACCCCCCATTTATGATGTCCATAAATTGATTACAGAGATTCTAAATTCTCTAGGCACAATGTTTGGATTGTGTGTAAAATGTTCTAGAATATGGAAGGATCAACTAATATCAAAATTACATGGGAATTGGTATAAATTCATATCTCATGTAGGTATGACAATTACAATAGATATGGGATTTTTTTTACAGCCTGGTAAAATACATAAGGTTAAGCAATCACTATATATCTTGTCAAAACAAATGTCAATCCATATGTAGTTATGGGTAAATTCATCACACTGATCAAACTCATGTTTGGGGAAGGGGAATTTTTATTTGAATATTGGTCATGAATGAGATGTGAACCCATATTATACATCCTATGTAATTCTGGCTCATACATAGGATGGTAGGGTATTTTTTGATAGTGTATCGACATGGATATAAGATCTAGTTGTCAGTTCATATTTTCTAAAAAGTGAATTAATACATACTTAGTTTTATGGTGAAACATCCATGTTCGGGTCTAACCCATATTCAGTTAAGGTAGAACATGTTTTTGGTGTATCTAGGCCCAAAATTGGGGATTCATGTGCACTACATATCCTATGATAATAGGAATCAAGACTGAGATAGTTCTTCCAAATCGTGCAGTTTTGTGTCATGTGATAAGGTTACCAACCACGTAGTTTAGCATTATGTGGTAAGAATTCTAGTGAATTGATGTGAAAAATGGTTCATGAAGATCTATAGATTCTAGTTTTTCATTCATAAAATTACTTTACCATGGGAATAACATGTTTTTGGTACTATGATTCAAGTTCTAGTTTTATAAGGAATCCCTTTCTTGGTACAGAAGGCAAGAATTCACTTAAACATCAGGTATTGAAGATGTTGTCGTAAAGTTTAATGTCACGTGAATAAGAAAACACAGGGTCTTGATTATTTTGGTCATAGGTTTAGAAGCATTTGTCATGGAAACAATGAGTTATAATAGGACCATTATTTCAATATGTTTTGACACGCCTCATACATGAGGAGGGAAAATTTAAACCATGATGTTGGGTGTTCCCTGATCAGGGGTAATGACTCAGGATATTTTTTTCTTTTAGTCTTATTGAGACAAAAAATGCCTCCCCTCAGGATAAATTTTCTTCTGGTTAACAATCCTTTTGATGGTGACTTATGTGGATCCAAAATGGGGTATATTAAGCCTATTCAAACAGAGGTGTCCTTAGGACACTGATCCATAACTTCTTAGCATATAAGAATCATTCATATAGATAATGTCCATTTAATTTAGAGTTCCCAACATATATAAGACTCATATGTAAGAGTGTACATTTTTTTTCTGTGATTCACCCCTAAATTAGGGATCCTAGATTAATATTTCTTGCATACATCTTTATCTGCATGTAAGAGGGGAATTTTTTATACCCCATGTATGGGACAAGAACATGGGTTTTATGAATCAATAAATATCTCATCAAAGCGAGTATCATTCCACATGATGTTCTTGAGGGATGATGGATTTTAATGTCATGTGATGTGTAAACTAGCCATGTAGTTTAATTTTATACTGTAAGGACATATGTTTTCCAACATGAAAAGGATATTCCTTGTTCATACGAGATATCCTTTACTAAGAAACCTATTCCCACATTAGCAATGCTATGTGTGAGATACAAGTGGTGTAAATGCTTTATTTAACAATACGAAGGTGATAGAGATGAAGGATATGTGGATTTTGATTTGGTGGTGGCTGGACCAATATGTAATATCTGAGTGTCTCTACTTATCTCGATTGTTCAAGAATCTTGCTGTACATATTTTTTAGAGGCTCCTTTTGCAGGTCTAAACCATACATAGGGAGGGAGGAACATTTTTATTCTTTTGTATGGCTAGACCCAGGATTAGATATATAATCATTATTATATATCCTATGATGGAATTAATCAATCACCATGTAGTTCTTGAAAATCATTCCCTGCATAGATCTGGATTAGGTGTAAAGAGATGGCATTTTTATTAAAATAAACCTGTAAATTGAATGGACCATGTCATAATTCCCCACAATGACTTTGTTTGTATGTAAGGATGGTGTATTTGTTTTCATTATTCATGGATAATCCCTTGAAATAGGGTCTGGGTCCCACAATGTATCCTGCCAAAATGATAATCAATCCACATATTGTTCTAGAGAATGATATGGTAGAAGATCGATGTTGGAGACATATTCTCCTATGGGGAGGACATTGAAATTTCATGTTTGAAACATAATACATCCCATAATTGTTACATAGGTAATGGATATAGTATTAAATTCTGAGCTAAATTCATTTTACATGGTATTTTAACATCATGCGGTAATGACATTGAACATGCATTTTAATGTCATGCTTTCAAGACAAGATTTTTAATTGCTTGAAAGATGAATTTGAGGACTAAAATTAAACAGAAAATAAAACCAGATTTGATTCCAAATGATATTGAAAATAATCTTTATTTTTTTATAAATTAACCGATGGGCCTAAGGTAGGAGGTCAAGGAATCACAACATACCAGGAGATGGTAATAATCAAGTCACACATAGTTTTTGAATAAAATCTCCCTGCATAGGTATGGCCCATACAAAGAGAGGGGGTATACATTTATTTTTTATTCTGGTGGCTAGGATATGATATAGGATTTATGTATCACTACCAAAGTCAATAAAAAAATAATTATGCTATGCATATTTCTTGAATGGTAGTGTGGTGGGAGACCAACACCAAGGGTAATGGACCTCTCGGGTGATGTCCATAGAAATGTGTAGTTTTAGATCAAGAGATTAACATGAAAAGTGAGGTTTAACATCATAAAATTAGGATGATGATGATATTAAGTTTAATATCACGATCCTTGAAGGATATAGTGTACATTTCAAGGGAATTCATCCAGGACCATGATGATATATAGTTTAAAGTCTTACTGCCTAGGGTAATGTGGCTGATTAAATGAAACATTTCCTCAGGATCCATGAATTCGTAGATATTTTGATGAGTTATATATCGGTCAATATCTAATATTAATCTCAACTATTATATAATTTATTAATGTAATAAGGTCCCGCTTATTTTGGTTCCAACATTGGAGGTTTCATTACCAGAATCATTAGTGTCCTAGGGACCAATGCCTTTTCTCCCCCAAGGATTGACTAGAGGTAGAATGTTTTTTAATGTGCCATGAAATTTGGTTTTGGTGGACTTATAAATATTTCAAGGTATGAAATTTCATCTCATTTAATCATCCCAATTCATCTATCTGTTTCTAGGATTACTCATTTGTTGAAAACATCAAAAATATGGAATCATGGGAGAATGGAAATTGGACATTGATGGGTTGGAATTACCCTATCTAGTATACCAATGAGCAAGCGGAAACATGTGTAGAGTATCATATCGTATTCTCGTAAGTCCACAAAGAATGTATGAAATTATCCAGAAAATAATTTTTATCATTTTCTACCATATTTAAGAGTATTCTTGACAAGGTCTTATTTGAGGTCTCTATATTTTAATTATCCATTTCACGATAGAGGGATGATTGGTTGGAATGGATATTATTCTCCAAATATAGCTTCCACAACTTAGAAGAATAGATATTGCTGTTGTTTTATATTAGTAATGTATTTTTGATCCCAAATTTGGTAATCATATTGGCCTTTAATAAGTTGATGATATTCCTTACCCCGACTTCTGTTAGGGGTATAACATTGTACCACATAGAGAAAATTTCGATATTAGTGAAAATATATTTCTACTAAATAGATGCACTATGAGGATATAGTCCCACAACATATGTTCCACATATTGAAAATTTCTAGGAGTATTTGGACGTGTGCAGAAACATTGGAGGTTGATGAATGAAGATGACAACATTTTGGATGTAATGACCTTTTTTGGTAAATTTATTCCAATCCAAAAACATAGTGGGTGAGTATTACATAGTCCTTTGGATTTGATGAGAAATATTGATCCCCGTATCATAGGTTTTTTAGGCTCTAATGTGAGCTTATTTCATTGAAGCATTTGTCTCTTCTCCATCAAAGAGCCTTATAAGGACACATTCAAGGCCCTGCTTATAGATGACCTTTTAATGAATTTTTCCTTCACATAAACCAATATTAACTTCTCGTCATCAAATATTATCTTTCCCAGATCATTCCTATGGGAGAATTTTATTTTTAAGGAATTTAATGATATGTTTCATCCACCTAGTGGTAGGAACATATGGTTTTGGTATGGGACTAACTTTATCATTCTAATCTATTCTAGTTTTGAACAAAAGGTTATTCCATTTGGCTATGTGCAATAATAATTATGATTTAATCCTGGTCCAGATCTGCTAGAGCTATGGAAGTATTTTCTAGAGCGTATTCCTTATTATTTTGAAAGCATTTGACATGAGTCAATGTTGGATCCGAATGGAAATATACCATTAGTTCTAATATAAAGTATAAAATTATGATTCACTCTTCTTGTATAGTGACCTAGTCACATTTGACCTACATAATGACCCAATATAAATCCCCCATTATACATAAGTTATTTACTTTTACCTAAAGTGGGAGTTCAAGACCTACCATGAGAGAATGATATTCTACAGCATTTTCCATGCACCTTTATGATAGTTTGAAGGTTTAAGGTAGGACTACATTTTTATGGAAATAATCATAACTCCCAACCCAACATTGTTGAGCATGGTGTCTCTTATCCTCCCCCTATTGTGCTTTTGAATACACTATAAAAATATGTCTCCCATGTTTGGGGGATTTCGTAAATAAATAATATATCTCTATTTAATAGTTTAGTATCCAGTGATGTCATTTCCACTAAAAGATGTTCTAAAAGAAAATCTTTTAGTTCCTAGAAAGTTATGTATTTTTGTGGCACTAACTAAAGATTAAACTATTTTAGTATTACCTCCCACCATAATATATTCTCATTTATCATTGGATGACTAAGAATGTAGTTTAGTGGGATAATATGAGAGACCAAATTGACCATGTGATTCTGCTTGTGATGTCTCAATTTCTACATATAAAATATTATCACCAAACAATTTTTCTCAAAATTTTAATAACATTTATCAGCATCGAGAATGGTTTGGATGAGATTATAATGACATTTTTCACTGCCAACATCATTCGTTTCTATGAGGAAGGAAAAAAGTGATCGTTCCATGATTGTCATATAGAAACTAAATGGAATTCCTTCAAAAAGTGGCATCAAAACTAGTGGTATCAAGAGATTTATCATAAAACTATAAAATTCTTCTCGAAATTCACCCTTTCACTACTATGAAACCCCTTTTTTAATCAACCAAGTTAAGTGAAAACATTTTACATCAAGGTTGGATATATTGTGTTGAATATTAACAATGTTTCCCTGAAGTCCTATCAAATAGTTTAGGTTTTCATGAGGTTTCATTCTATGTGTATCCACTGTAGTCTCAGGGCCGACAACGATGACACGATGTAGCGCGAATAATCCAATACATTTCTATAAGGTAATTCTGAATGCGCTTTTTCAGGGGTTCATTTATTGGATGTGTTGTTGTTGTTTGTGGGAAATAGTTTCAAGATCATCCAGGTGGGTGTAATGTAATTGATATTTAACCACCGTAACATGAACATAACATTCTAAAAATATCCCCATGAATGGTTTGAAGATGTGATAAATACTTCATTGGTATACATAATGGACATTCATTAAGACAAATAGAATTAACTAAAAGGAATGTTCTCCCTGAGTGGCGTTGAAGGTAGTGGATTCTTCATATACGTAGGCCCTTTTGATTTCACTATATACCAAATATCCATCCATGAAATAGAGGTCTTGATAACTTTTTTTTTCAGAGATCAATATCCCTATGATTGGGATAGAGAAATAATCCTTTGGATAGTTTGGGTTGAGATCTATGAAATTGATTAAGACCTTGATTTTAGGATTATTTTTATTTATGGGGACTATATTGCCTACCAATTTTGGGTAATTGACCTCTCGATTAAAATTGTATTGGATGACCTTATTAACATTAAGATCAATTTTGGATGTGTGAGTCGGGTGTGTCCTTCTACCTTCTTTCTTATAGCCGTGATGGTCGTTTGTCAATCCTAGATAATGAGTGGAAAACATAATATCAAGGCCTACAATTTCTTTGTAGTTTTTTATGATCAAATCCGTATTTTTCTTCATTAATGTCGTATATAACTCTTGTTCTTCAAAAGTCATGGATTTAATGATCAATGTGGGTCATGGGTCCTCTTATGTACCTCAATTTATCTCTATGTGTTGATCAATTGTTGTAGAGATTTCCTTCTTGAATGATGGAGGGGTATCCCTGATGTATTCTTTCCCATATTCTTTCGCATGTTCTCCTTTATCTAATAATATGGGGTCTTTTTTAATTTCAAGAGGAAATATTAGCGGAAGGTAATGGATTTCTTCACATTCCCCTAGTGGCATGAAGAATTATTCTGAATCAACTTATGAATTGAGAGAATTTTTATCTAAGGTTTTACTGTTATCTAGACAGTTTAAAGCATTTTCATCACTATTGGGCTCAGTTGTCCATGTTGATATCATGTGGATTTTCAAATTTGAATCTGAAAAGGGACTCATAAGCTCAATCTGGATTATCAGAATAATTTAATCTTCTCCAAGAAATTTTAAGGTGTTTGACAAGATAATTTATATACTATTGAGGGTGGTGAACTAAGAGACATTGTTTACTATTAGATGTTTCCCTTCCGTCTAGTAGATCCAATCATCAATATATTGTGCCTCATAAAATTCAAATAGCGACACATTTTCTTACTAATTTTTAATTTATCCATTAATACATTATTTGAGGGATTGTAAGAATTTTAAGGGGACTACATTATGATCATTATACAAAGGCCTTCCTAGAGATTAATTGAGGTATGTATCATGAAAAATAACTAGTAATTAGGAATCATACATAGGGTCTCTAAACTGCGACCATAGCTTGATTTGGCCAAGTAGATTTTGATCTCTTATGTCCAAGCCCATTAATGTTATAGTGGATAACACTAGATTATCCTCATTAAAGCCTAGATAGGGAATTTTCCATCCTAGATTGATATTTTACCCCATGCCACTATCGGAAAAATCTCATTGGATATTGAAAAAATTTATCCATATAGACACATATGAGGGTCTGATGTGACACCAAGTAACATCATATTTTTCTTGATCCTCTACAGAGATAACTGTGTGATATTTTTTTGGATCAGTATCTATTCTATAGAATTCAGGGGTTAAAAAATCTTTTTCAATATCACAAGGGATTAGAAAAGCTTCTTTGAGTTCTTCCATAATGTATTTTTATATGATTAAGGAGTCCAGGATTGAAAAACATTCCAACACTAAGATAATTGCTTCAATATATAATATTTCTGGCCAAAATTCATGGGAATCATTATATGTGGATTAGCCTTCATTAATATTTTAGTATTTAATTAGTTGTACGTTTATGGATTATTCATCGAAATATTAAGTTAGGGTTCTCTTGTTCGTGGTGGGATGGACCATGTAGGACAACCTACAAACTAAGGGTGATCATAAACCTATTCCTCTTCAGTTTGATATTTTGTAATGATTTGGTAAGGGTGGATACTGGAATAGGTAGTGGATTTGTTTTCCTCCAGTTGGAATAATAGAAGGTCTCTTCTATATTTTTCGGTAACACTGACAACATGAATTATTCCTTGCCTAGATTTTTATCATATGTAATGACTACATCGTTCCATATACCCTCATCTCCTACAACATGTTCCTTTGGTTCCCCAATCGAGTGCAGAGAAATTGGGTTCATAACCCCACTTGTAATCAAATAGGGGATCGTTTAAATGAATGATATTAATAGATCTAAAGATTAACTGAACATATGATGGGGTTTATTTCTAGGAGGAAATATTTTGTATTACTGTTTTGAAGTGTGGTTCCGGTTGTTTCGAGACTGGGGAAAAATTTTCAAGAAGGTTCAAATCCATCTTTGTCCTTGGTAAAAGTTCATATTCTAGTGTAATCTCTCTATAAATTTATTCTAGATTGTTTCTTAGAAGACTGGATACTATAGGAATTCATTTATGATATTATTTACAATATAGGAGTAGAAGTGGGTTTCAGAATTTTTGGTTGTCTCATTTATAATCAGTGGATACCATGTGTTTGGTTGATTTTCATTATATTCCACCAATCACCAAATTTACCACTTCCTCTGATAAATTTCTTTCCACTCACCTTCTCTCTTAGAGGGATTTGTGGAAAAATATGTTCGTTTTTCTTACGGGTTCCCCATATTTACTTGACCAGAGTCCATCATTTTTGGGAAAATTTCCATGAAGATCAAGAATTCTATAATGGTATTCCCTAGTTTTTGGTAAAATAGGAAATAATTTATCTGGTCATTGAGATATAATTGGTTGGGACTCTTGGACTCTGATAGGTAGAGCATGTCATCAACCACAAGTTCAATGATGTTACTAAAAACATGATCATCATATAACAAATAATCATTATTCGTTCTATCCTATAACTAGTTTCTCATGGGTTACATCCTCTTACCTTGAGCATATGGGATTTTATGTTGATTACTTTGGAGTTCCTCATTATATGGCTTGGATTTTGGTGTTGGATATCATGTTGATGATGGTTTTAGTGTTATAGTTGTAGCATAGGCCTTACCCATTCTATTTCATTCAGGTGGTGGGGCCATCTAGGACATAATCTTTATACATTGTATTAAATCTTACATTTATTTATAAATTAAAATAACATCTCAAAACATTCCCATATATCGTACTAGAATGAGAGGTCTTTTAAATTAATCAAGAATACTCTCTATGAAAATATAAATCAAATATTCCCATTGAAATTTCAGGTTCATAGAGTAGGTAAAACCCTTCTATCTGAAAATTATTTCCTTAAACCTCTCATGCTCCCACTATTTGAAATTGAGGAGGTCAATGATTGATGTATTTTAGAACATGGAGTTGAATCAGAATAGAAACATATGAATGACGTATTCCCACCCAAATAATGACCGATCTGGAAAATTAGTGTACCAAAAAAGGTCATACCTTATTGGGGATTTCCAATGCATCTGAGTTTTATTGCATCTTATTGGGAAGGGATCTCCGTAATGAGATTATAATGGGTTACATTGTGTGTCAGGTGCTATTTTCAGTCTCCTTAACCGTTGAATATTGGAAATACAAGACTTTCAAAATTAGGAAAAGAAGAATTTGTGTCGTGAATTTAGGGTAATGTTTTCATTCTTCATGCACTATTATAATACTTTCCTATGAAACATCAAATAAATCTATCATTGAATTTATGGTTTCAATAATATATTGATGAATTTTTAGTTAATCATGATCATGAATAGTGGTAACAATAGGTAGGACCTAACATGATGGATCTTCCAATATTTATGGTTGATATCTATTAGGGGACATCTTTTGAGGGTTCACCTGAATTAGTTCTAGCTGGTTCCCTAATAGGGGGAAATCATGATATGTGTCCGTGATTAGATTTTGGTAGATTGATGGTCTATGACTAGGGTTGTGCAGACCTTCGGGCCCATCCTTAATAATTGATGTGGTTCATTTTTCTAGAGGTTCATTGGTTTTAATGGCATGTTGAGTATGTACATATAGAGAATACTTATAACAATGTTTCCTCAGTTCAATTCTATATTGAGTATCCTTAACTCTTTACCCTCTTCCTCCTGCCGAGAAAATATTTTATCGAGTGTGGGGGCCTAAAATTATTTAAAATATGGGTCATATTCATCATTTATTTTTCAAATATCGTTGTTTTATGTTTTATGAGGTTGAAATAATGGATTGATTGATGGAATAACCAAATTTTGAGAATGTCACTGGTTCTGGTTTCACACACCTCCTCCATTTTTATCTATGTGGACAACATTCTGAGTGGAACCATCCTCTATTTGGTCCCCGATATTTGTGTAATATTTTGTGTCTTCCACAGGATTGGAAACCATGAAGTTTATCGATGAAAAATACATTATAGCCATTTAATCGGTTGCTGAATGAAAGGATAGTTGTTTGAGACACATGCTAGACCTCATTCCTCCTTTCTATGATCCTCTTCAAGATTCCCGGTGATGATTGGCTGGGAGAGAACTACCACACATTATTTTCATTCATGACTCTTTATAGAGATGAAGGTTGCAAGATTTGATGAACTAGGATACCTCATTTCATGATGATCCTCCTAATAAATAAAATGTTGATTTCAATTGAGGATAGGGATGATGTCAAAATTCTCATTTCTTTATAAGCTGAGGTTGCTCCGATTCGTCAGTTGTCACACCTTGGGATTAATATGTCGGCATGTGGAAGATTTTTTGATAAAAATTTACCCATCCCTGTGGGATGGGGAAGAACCCGTATTGCGTCTACATATTATACAATCACTTCCATATTGATCTCACACACAGTATTTTAGAATTGTGTTTAGTGGAATATGGGAAATCTACTAAAAAACCTCTTCTGATGAAATCATTTGTGTGTGATGATTGGTTTTTATTAAATAATAAGACTATTTAATGTTCTAGGTCTCCCTGATCTTTAGTTTTTTATGGCCCTCTCTCATCAGGCATAACACTTTTGTGAATTCTTCATGGACAATTATTTCTGAGTGTTCCATCCTCTTGAAGAATACGCATTTTCTGGTAGTCACCTAGGAGAAATGAAATTCTAGAATGTCACCTCTGGAATATTTTTTATGACTAGGGAAAGAGGTCAAATGAAATTCTTTATGTTCACCCCACAAGGAAATATTAACACAGGGTGATGAATCATTGATTAGATGATGTAACTTTTTAAATATAATAATGCATTATATTTTAATACTTATCCAATCCTTCTGTAATCATGGCCACTATATAGATGGAAGGTATTCCAAGTTGAGCTGACAACAGAGCTCTCAAAATACATTAACATGTCATGCATAGTGATTGTAAGGCATGAAATTTTTCTTCAAGTGGTGGGGAGTTTTCCAAATATTCAGTTGGAGTTTGTGCATCCATTCTACTGACAATGCATATAGAATTTAAAACAAAGAAGTAGATGAGGGCCAAAAATAAGGTTTGTATATCATCCCTATCTAGTTGTCTTCTCTAATTTCATTATTGTTTTATTAAGGTGTCTACTTTGTCATCCCAACATGGGAGCCTCCTGACTATTTCAGCACATGTAGCAGCACTAGTAGGGGTCTCATTAGAATGAAAATAAACTAGAGGTGGTTATGAGGATGATCATTTCCTAGTACTATCTAATAGATGAGAAATTAGGTATATTTCCCTTGATAACACATTAGAATAAGGCCATCCCCATATTCCCATCTGCCTCAATATTCTGAGGTGCTTCACACATTTGATCTAATAAGGGATCGAAATTCTTATTGATTCGTTTTTTATACATGAGGAAGTATTTTTTTAGTTCCATCGAGATATAGACTCTTATTATCAAGCAGATTGTTCCCATGAAGAAATGTTTCATGATGATCATCCTGGGAAGGACCTCTAGAACATTTGGTTAAAATGTAGTGAGGGGGACCTTCATGACTACTAATTCCACTCACGTGATTTGGTAATGGATTGATATGATCCTAGTCAAAAATTTATAGAGGATTTATGTCCCCTAGAACACCATCATCTTTTAAAGTAGGGTCGCAAGCCTTCTCAAGGATTATGAACTACCCTAGGTGGGATTTCATTTTTATTTTATCCCAAGAGAAGTCGAAACCACGTTTTATGGATGGTGGTTACTATATGGGATTACAGTATTGATTTATTCTTGATCAGGAGATGCTTTCAAAATGTGTAGGTGATACCCAATTATAATGGTTATTTGTTCCCAATATTATAGTCTATTATTTGTAGAATATATTTGGGGGACTTTTCTGAGGGGAGCATAAATGTATGCCTACTCTTATGTGACACTCTTGTTTTATGGTTGAGTCACCTGACTTGTTGATAAGGTTTATTATCCTGAATCCTAGATGTCGTTTTGGTTAGAATTATGCTTTATTAGGCCTATAGGATATGGTCAGGGATTGATGTCTAACCTTCCGTCATTTACCAAACATGTTGAGATACGTCGTTAGTGGGAATGATAATATAAACCCATTCTAGTGTTGGGGAAGGAATATAGGTCGTCCCCCAATTCACAGTCAGGGTACACTAGCTAGGTCCTCCATTATCCACCATATTTTCCTAATGTAATTGATATTCCTAAGCATATACATTTATCTACTCATGTTTCATTGTCATATTTAACAGAGGATACAAATTTGACTCAATGTGGATTTTCATATTCTCACGGTATTACACTTTATATGATTGATGAGAAAGATATTCCTAATTAGGGATCTTCATCTTCTCATTTATTGTCATATTTTACTAACATTCCTGATATTCATAAGTATGGAATTGAATTTTCTCATAGTGTGCCATTATATTTGACTGACAAGAATGATATGTGTGACCTGGGATTTCAATATTCTCATGGTGTTCCACCATATTTTACTGACATTAATGATATTGATACGAAGTTAATTTCATCTTCTTATGGTGTGGCACCTTATATGATTGTTGGGGTTGATATACATGATTATGTATTTTTATCAACTCATTGTATTTCACTATATTTGACTAAAAGTTTTGATATACCTATGTATGGATCTGCATCTCCTTATTTTGCACTATATTTTTCTAGTGATCTTTATATGAATGTGTACTGAATTGTATCTTCTCATGCTATGGTTCTCTAGCAGATTGATGATCAGGATTTGAATGAGTATGGAATTTCATCTTCTTAGGGTGTGCCACCATATTTTACTGATAGACTTACTCTGTAAGGACAATGGTGATGGATTTTTCCTGATTATTCAATCATCTCTAAATATAGGAAACCCTAGAATCCGAGTTATAAAGAACTTTGATGGGAGTCTGTGGGGGGTAGTTTCATGATGAAAATGGTTTTTTTGTTTAATTATATCTAGTATGACCAATTGGGGGGTCTGAATATTGCACAATCATTCATATCATGTTCATAATTCAATTTCTCAACAAATTGTGATGGTTCAGTTTCCAATGGGGGTTTTTCATGGAATACAGACCTGCCAACATCTCTCATAGTTGGGATGTCCCATGGACCAACAGTCCAAAGGTAGGGGTTCATTTGGATACCTATAAAATGAAACCTATGAAATAAAATTGTTTGAGAGGATAGGAATTCTCGCATATCACACCCTTTGGGGGAATTATTCCATGTTCTAGGACTCTCTTATAGATTTAAGATATGTTTTGGAATCCTTTTTCCATTCTGAGGTATAAAATGGATTATACTAGGGATAAAAGTAAGTTTTTAAAATGAATGAAAATTAGAATTATCTATATGCACCTTAGGTACCTCAACACTGGAGATATGAGTATGAATTTGTAGTTCACCATTAATGGTATCCTTCTATTGATGGGTTAATGATTCATTGGTTTTATATGATTATGATTCTGGTTTTAAGACACATAGTGAGGTTTTTACGAACTTATTATAATACAAGGAGTCAGAAAACTTTTTGATGTTTGGATCAAATCCATAAGTAAGGATTCCTATGTATTCTTTTGAAAGTAATCAGAACCCACGTTTTATGGTTCCACTCAATGAGACACATATTGTGTTTTATGGCCATTTGATAATTTCAAAACCATGCAGTTTAACCACAAGAGGCAAGGAATCCTAGGTGGAAGGTTCCTTGGAAATTTTTGGATTGAAACATTTTCCGAATTAGACCAATGTTCCTAGAAGATGTGTCATCTCATAGGTGAGGACATGATATTACTGGTAATATGTCCCAATAAGGATGGTTATGAAAGAGAATTAGAAGGAATATAGCCCTCTGAGATAGATGTGACCACACTAGTAGTATATCCCACTAAAGATTAGTATACATATGGGGTGTCAGGTTTTGTACCTTAAAGAGTCTTTCTACGCATCCTATTCGGTTAGGAATCATATACCACGTAGTTCGGTAGGTTGGGGAATTCACATATAGGGGAGGCCCATGTTTGTTTATTTTTTTGGGGCTTATACCATATATGAGGTCTGAGTATTGGGTTTTGTTTTGGATTATACCATAGAGGAGGCCCATGGTTTGGGATTGTGTTCATGTCATGTCCAACACTCACCTCTAATCCCACATGAGTCATGTTAAGTGTGAGAAATAAGATGAAGTGGGAGATCTAGAAACCAAAAAACATCTCTTTTTTATAGCTGGATAACACATGGGCCTAAAGTAAAAGGGAACAAGAGAGGATTCTGATTCTCATATCCTCCCATTATCAAACCCTTGGCGACCAAAGAGGTTTAAGAGCTCCATATCAGATATGGGAAAGTTGGGGCTAACTTGAGGTGGGATAACTTTCGACTACATCATATAGAAGAGAGGAGTATAATGCATGATTTTTCAATGGGAATGATAATTTCGACTCTCTCCCATCCTGTTCGGAATGGGGAGTTCCACTTTAGAACCTCCATGGTGATTAAAATCTTTACCATGATAATATATACTCATTAAAATTGTGTGGATCTCCCATGAGAATGAGGTTACTAGTAGGAATCCACTTACCATCAGAATATAGAATCAAGAAGACCCATTGATGTGTCCCATAATATGATCATACATAACAATTGTCTTCGTAAGAGTCATTGCCCTGATGTCTTTCACAGGGACACACATAGGTCTTCTTTTATCGTATAAAAATGTACCATTAAGGAATATATTATGGTAGCTCGTGGAGGGGACTAGGTGGGTTCAAATGTAATAACGAAGGGAAGTAATGCGATAAGGAAGGTTCTACACCCTAGGATGCCCCACATGACATGGAATGTTGGTATGTGGTGTGGGTTTACCTTTCAATATTATTTTATACTTGGGCATGTGTTCTATACATGTTGTGTTTTACTTTGCGGTCTAGGTTTACGCCCTCATAGCACTCTGCTACCTGGGGTCGAGTTCCCCCCATATAGCATTTTTCTATGACAGATTGGGGATTGGTCAAGTAGCATTTTCATATGTTGTGAATGGAATCCTCTATATATATTTCTAATATACATGTTAGTTTACCACAATGTGGGCATCCACATATGTTTTTTCAATGTTTTTTCTAATGGGTATTGAGTATATGGAATGTTGGGTAAATTCATTTTCTACCTTAATGTAATGCAGTGAGTTTACCTTAGAAGAATTGAGGGATCTCACATATTTAATCACATTTCCCATTAATAATCCTCCACTGTTCTTTTTCTACACCTCAATGCTTTTTTTAGTAACAAGGTTACTAGATATAGGGATGTTCGGTCTTCCATGGTGGAATGTGGGAATTTCGATAACAAAAGCCCTAGAATGACTCCCAGGACAACATAATATTTCATTCAGAATGGTTGGAAAACATAATATTCTCCACTAAAAACTCATAATTTTTGGTGGATGGTTGTTCACAGGGAAATTCATCATGACATGAACCTACAAATTATTTTATTTCATTTCTTAAAACTGACTATACAATCTTATCCCATGAATGATTTCAATTGTGGGACGCTACAAATAGTGGATGAACACCATGCTAACAACAATCCACATAGCGTGATTTTCAATATAGACCCAAGGCTTCATTCATGCTTCTCCCCCTTCAACATTTCCTTTCAACACTTTTTTAGTTTTATTATTTACCCTTACAAAGTTTCTAGATGTATTTTTATCTTCCTTGCAATGTTTTTAGGACCCAAAAATAACCATTAAAAATTATGTGGTAAACTCGTTGCACTAAAATAAATATTTTATCCCATGATGTGTAGACTACTTTAAAAATGCATAAAATTAAAATTCATCAAATAAATAATTTTTATAATAAATTTAATAAGGTGAATCTCAAAGGTAAATAATTTAATTTTTATAGAGTCTCAAAATTCATTCACAAATTTTAATTTACAATTAAATCATCACCTAAAAAAATAGTATATTTTTAAATAATATCAAATATGAATAAAATGACATATATATAAATAGATATTACATTTTCACAACTAATTAAAAAAATCATTAATTATAATATCGGAAAGTCACCGTTAATTTAACAAATTATTGGTATTTAACCCATTGAAATTCTTTGTAAAATCAATGAACATATTAGATACCATAGATTATTGTTCAAAAGGAATCCATTATTTGTGGTTGGGTGTGTTCTTCCAAAATAAGCAATATGACGATGATGTTTTGTAAATCCACATGTACCATGTGTGAAATGTTGTTAATCATCTCTAAAGGTGGTTCAATGGTATGTGAGGCTAAATTATTGATTTTATAGAACAAGTATAAAGACAAGATGAATACCAAAATGAATCCATTGGGGAACTATTTGAATTAGTGAATGTGGTTATAGAGGAAATTCCTAGACTTAGATAGCAGCTAAATGATATCATGATTTTTAATTGTATTCTAATAAGATTACCACCTCAATTTAATCTAGTGGTTTCTGTGGCCATGGAAAAGGATACCAAGGTAGTGAAATTGGATAGTATTAATAGTACTATAAATTAATATAATATTACAATTATTGATAATGATCTAGTGGTAAAAGAGAATCCCAATGGAGTAGATTTCAAGTAAAATAAGAAGCTTTGGGTAGACTGTATCTCCTAGTGATTTTAATAGAATACTTTGTTCGGTAGCATATACACCATGCGCCGCAAAACATAAATGAACTACAAAATAATATTATTATATGATTTTTATAGCACATATATTGAAGTATCCAATATGGATATAAGTAACAAAATAATTAAATATTTATATAAAATCCATAATAAATACTTTTTTAACAAATTCTTTGGAAATAAGCACTCAATTGTTTTTAGTAATGTCATTTTATTCTTCAAAATACAGTTTCTTCCTTAATTGTTTTAGTTTATGTTTATGTTTATGTGTCAATATTATAATGAATAACTTGACATATTATATGTTCAATTTTATAAAAATAATATCTTATTTAAATCATATTAAAAAAAATTATAGTATGAGATTTCAGGATATTATTTTGAAAATATTTATTTCTTGGTGAATGGTGAAAAAATTATTTTTTTGAATATATTTATATTTTTCCCTTTTAAAACATTCCCTATTTATTTAAAATGGTTACAAATAAAAATTATTTTTTTATATTATGAATAACCCAATTAAGTTCATTAGAACAAATTTTGTGTTTGAATTTGGTAAAAAACTTTTCACTTAAAATGTAGTTTTTCACAAAAACACATTCCAGTTGAATATTATATTTTTATTTTAAATTAATTTCTTATATTTATTACATATTTTGAATTACGATAAAAAAATTTAGTAAATATTACCCTTTTATTTTGTTTTCAATATGAATAGTAACCATAGTATATTTTTGTAACAATCATGAATGTAAAATTGGGTAATTACGGAGACAACTAATTTGATATGGCTTGGAAGTCCATGAAACATTTTAATTTTTTTTCATTTTATGTCTCTATTTTTTAATTAATCATCAATATTTTGAAAATATGACATTTTTATGAATTTTCGTTGTTTTTTCCTTTAATTTTTTATGTTAAAGATTAAATAAATAATGCCTCTCTCTTACATTTAAAATATATATTATTATATAATAGTGATAAAAACATATATTTAGTTATGAAATTTTATAAGAAAGAAAATTTATTTTTTTAATCATGGTAATTTATTATCAATTTTTCTTTTTTAAATAATTACCTTAATTGTTTACACAACGTCAACACAATGCTTGTACAAGCAGTATAAAAATAATGTAAATGTTTTTAAAAAAATATAAAATTAATAATAATATGATTTGTTAATGTTCCCCAATAATATTTACGATAAATATTAAATATTATAATTGTTTTATAGGATTATATATAAATTATAATGTTGTCTTGTTCTTTACTCAGTCAAAGTATGGTCATAGTTCCTAAATGGAAATTAATAGATTTTTATGTTATATAATAAATTCTCTAAGAAATTTATAATTATAAACAAATTAAAGAATAAAATTTTAATTATGAATTTTTTATAATGTTATCCATTTTCCATTTATTATCCAACAGCTACCTTCTAAGAAAAAATAAAATAATTTAATATTAAAAAATCAATTATCATGGTTAACGTTAAAATAAGTTAACTGTTAGGTTAAACCAGAATATAAGGTTTGAAATGATATGTATACCTATTTAATTTATTTTTTTATTATATTATGGCAGTATCCTCCTTATATGTTAATATATGACATTTTTGAACCAATTTACAGGCATTATACTATATCACCCCGAGGATTTACAGATAAATTTAATAGAAGATGTGATGCACACAACACTGACTCTCTGCGAAACAACACATTGTTATTATAATTATCAATGAAATATTGTTATAACCATGACATGATACTAAATTTTTCCACCTCTGTGAATTGAATTATGAAAAATGGACATATACAGAAGAGTTTAGTAAGATATTTAGAGCCTGATAGGATCAACATAATTTTTGGTGAATAGTAACTTACCCTTATGAATAGCAAGGTTACTATTATGAATAATAATGTACCTGTATTAATATTAACGTGACCCTTATGAATAAAAACCTCAACCATTAAAGTATAAATAAAATTTAGGAAAATTATAAATAAAATAGAATATTTTAAAAATTAATAAGAAAGTGTTAGTATTTTTGTGAGTAATAAATATTTAATTACAATTTTATAATTACTAAATTTATTTAAAATAAAATTTATTTTCATAAGAAGTATTCATAAATCAATATTTTTTGTCCTATGATTTAGGTTAATTTAGTTAGAACTTAGTTAATTTCTATCGTTTTATAAAATTTGTTGTAATTTTAGAGACTATAATTTTTGAGTAAATAATTATTATAACTAAAAATTAAATTTTTAAAATTTTTTATTTGAAAAAATGGAATCCATTTTATAATCGTAAATGTCTAAAAATGGTTATGGTGATTTTTTTGAGATTTTTCTAAAATATTTGAATTTTTATTAAATATTGAAATCTGATAATTTATTGTATATATACATTATATGTTAAATACACTATTCCTGGCATCATGGATGTTGTAATAACACTTGGTTAAAAATCAGATGAACATATTACTATTTTTGGTCACAAGCGTAAAACACTATTTCTTGTCTTGAGGAATGTAATATAAAAATAATATGATATTCAAAAAACAATCCTCACCTCCATTATAAAAACCATCCTTCAATCCCTATTTTTCTAACTCCTCTAATCCATCAAGATTGTAAATGTTCTATAATAATACTCTAACCTAGTATCTCTCCACATCCATGATCTCTTGGTCTTTCCAAAATACCAAAACCCATTCCCTTAAGGACGTTCTCGAGGAATATATTTCTAGTGGTAGGCCCTCTTCTTTTTTCTGTTAATTTGATTTTCAATTAGTTTTATTTTCTTATCTTCTCCACAACTAATCTATCCAAATGATCATGATATCTTTATTATCACCTATATTTTATAATTATATCATGTTAATAGAATATTCATTATCAATATCCTTAATATCTCTATATTATTTTAAAAACATGAAATCATCGTCCGGGAGGTGCCAATTTACAACTTTCACGGGCGACGAACCTTCTTTCATAAAATTATCCTTAAATTATTGTCATTAAAAAAAACCTTGGATTAAAAAAACTATAATATATGTATGATAACCTATTTAGTGTTGCGAAACCAATATATATGCATAATATTAATTCATACCACAAAACATGTTCGTAATAATCAAAATACCAAAAAATAATTGAAATGATTTTAATTGATGTTTTCATTAATAATTCATCTTCATTTCATTCAAAAATGATATATATAACCATTTAAACTTATATATTTTCATTAAAAATATATATACTCAATTATGGAGAATAATATTCCTTGCTCATGAACTTCCATACTCATATACAAGTATATCGTTCGTGAAAACCAAAGAAACGAATGCTCCTGAGTGATAAATTTGTATCTTATAACTCTTAAAAAAGTCCAAAAATTAACATAATAAAATTAAAATAAATAAAATACATTTAAATAATGTTATTAATTAATTACAGAAAGGATTTAATTTTATTATCCAGGATGTTATGGTCAAGTGAAGAACACATTCAGATATAAGGTATAGGTTTTCTCTACTCAATTTCATTTTTGTGAGATATGCCATACTCGCCACTATTACTTTTGTGTTTTTTATGTATAATGAAAATTTATATATCACATCATGAATCGATTTATTTTAATCTTATTTAATGTATCATGTTATTATTTGTAATTTTGGGTCATATTATTTGATTGATTACAAAGTGGTAATTGATTTCTACCAGAACCTCCATTTTCATTTGGGTTACACTTATTCTCTACCTACCACAATAAAATTATTTTTTATTCTTATTTAATACTAAAAAATTTTGTTCTAATTTTCTACATATGTGTACCAATAAAAAAAATTCTTTATTTAATAGGTATTTACATGTTTTAAAATTATCAATCCAAAATTCATCCCAATAAACAAGTCTCCTTCAAAGAAACTTCTCAAATTCTTAGAAATTTTTAAATAGACTCTATAATCTGTTTTAAGATACCATTATTTCATTAAAATTACTGATTTTAATTAGAAAATAATACATTTTTTCACTTATGGTTTTATTGAATGATTTTTCCACAATAAATCCTCTTTTCAAATTAATATTGTATTTCTATTAAGAATTTCACTACTATTTTATAAGATTATTTTAATCAATTTAAAAAATCATGTGGAATAATATGTCTAATTTGGATGAATATTTGATGATATAATCTACCGTGTTTTATTGAATGGTTTATGATTAGTTTTTTGATGGATATGCTATCTTGAAACCATTCACCACATTACATTGAATGGTTAGTGTTATGTTTAATGATTGGGAAAAGTGATTGATATTTCATAAGTTTGATTCAATGTGAAGGTATATGTTTTTTATGTTTCTCCCCCTTTCATATGAAGTATTCATTAGACTTAGTAAGTGTGGGGTGGGGGATGAAATAGAATCTCAGTGCATCGGTAGTTCTCATGTGACAAAATATATATGGTTTTTCTCAAGGCCTTACCTACTTAATAGATTTTTAGCATGAAACAATAAAAAATAATAGATTCTTATCATATAGACATGGAAAACATAGATTATAGACTGAACACCATATATATTCATATCATAAATCCTTGAAGGTATGTTTTATATATCAATACTTATGCATTTACATCATTATGAAACAAGTAATCAGTTGTCTACGTAATTATTCGACTTGTATAATATCCAGGGTTATGTTTTATTATGTCATTAATCATTCATCTTTTATTTCTTTTATAATATACTCAAGTATATGTTTTAAGGAATGTGTTTTTAGCTTCTAAATATTCCATTGGTTTGTGTTAATTTTTATTTATGTTGTATTACCTACCCTAACTAAGCATTTAAACTAAACTATTTCTTATGTTTCATTTCCCCTAGGATTCAAAGATGAATACTATGAATAACTTCCTGGGATAATCTGGGAGTTATGGATATTTACAATGGAAATGTAATTATTCCCCATTCAAGTTTTAAGGTATAACTTATATTTGAATTTGGTTTTCCAAAACAACTAAACTATTTAACCTTTGGGATATTATTAATTGTGATCATACTAATATAATAAAATAATGCACTAGCTCTAAGCTTCTGGGGTCAGGGGGTTACATTCGGTATTAGAGGATGAATAGTTGAACCCATGAGAATATTATTTAGAAAACGTAGATTAAGGAATATAAACCTAATATATAATTTGATAATAAGAATAGAATAACATCCAATAATTTCTTTATGGTACAGATTATGTGGGTATTCCAAGAAATACATCCTTGTCTGGATACTACAGGTGGATGTGGATCTGGTATAGATGTACCTAGGAGTAAAAACTCTAAAAAGGTGGTCCAAGCCTAATTTAGGGTAACCTAATACATGATAAAAGGACTTATAATGCACATGGTTTAACACTCTTAGTGTATATGCTTAGTAAAATTCACATTTTCTTTATAATCCATTATGAATTATTTAAAAGTATTTTTTTCATCAATGGATCAATGTTTATGATTATATTTTTTTATGCGTAGGATTTAAATTTATGTTATGTATTTTTATTGTGGATATTATACATTAGTATTCATAACTACATCTATTTTCTGGCACTATTTAAAAATAAAACCTAATGGAAGGAATGGAAACATCATGAATTATTATATCCCATATAGGTATTTCCTTCCTATGCAAGATAATGATATTTCTTATCGATATGTGACTGGTGTTGAGAAATTTATAAAAATACTAGGATATATGACTCAGGTTATGAACAAAAACCTTACTCCTATAAAACATCCTAATTCACAACATGGAAGAGAAACGTAAGACTGCTTCTTTCGACCACAAAATTCCATCATTCAATGGGACCAGAATCCCATTTGTAGTTTAACACTAGATATGTTCCTTACAGAAGGTTTTTCTAGCTTATGGATGTAACTAACGATATAATGTTATCATGGAATCATATCACCACTTGTGAGATGCAGATCAATGGTGGTAATTATTTGAAATTATAAATGAGGAGGAAGAAATTGAAAATATGGAATAGATGTATTTTAAATAAATTTTATTGGATAAATAATTCCCTCATGAGTAGAGAGATTATATAGGGATACAATTATTATGTATGAAATAGAAAGAGGATAGAAATAAAACTATGTTTGAATCTGACATTTCAAGGCTAGAAAAGCAAGCCATTGACTACATACGTAATCGAAGGTGAATGATTGATCATTTCTTTGATAGACTTAAGACAATTATATGATGTTAATTATTCTCCCAAGCATTATCATCATATGAAGATGTGGTGTCGTATGCTGTAAAGATAGATAATTAATTCTCTATATCTTGTTTTTATAAATTTAAATAAGAGAAAAAGTAGAAATTATTGAAAAATAATGATAATGGGAAGAAGGGAAAGACAGATTTTTCAAGATGTGATACTTATCGAAGGAAACACCTTGGTACATGATTAAATATAATTGTAATTTTCTATATGTGTGGAGAAAAGGACACCATGGTTAGCATTTTAAGGGAAAGAAATTATTCTCTATTTACAAATACTTCAACTGTAGGATATGGGTAACAATGAAAATGAATTCTCTAATGGACAAGGAAGTATACCCTGAAAATAAGAGAAGGGAATAAATCCAAGCATATGTTTTTACTAACGTCTATGGGGAACAATAAAATTCTAGGGTTTTTTCCATGAATTAGGTTTTACTGCAGTACATCATTAAGGAATTAAAATAATTCATGTTTTATAAAGATTTAATAGTGACCAATGAATTCAGTTGTTTAGTATAAGAGATACGTTATATTGATTAGGGGGTAACTTTGATATTAAGTGACCTTTCTTCTAAATCTTTGGACATTACATTTATGAAATAAATTAATTTGGTATGTATTAAGGATAACTATTTATGGAATTTATTGATACTATATTATCATTTTCAATAATCTATCCTACCATTTTATTCAGTTATAATTTAATGTCTAAGGTAATGATTTATGAATCATTTGATCATACTTATTCATGTATTAAAATTTATCTTGAATATCCACCTTTCGGATTACAAAGTGATATAGAGATAGATCAAATCACAACTACTGGTTAAGAATATAACATCATGCATGTTTATTTTCTGATGTGATTCTATTGATTGTAAAAGAAACCCTCAATTATAGGAAAATCATTTTGGAACAAAATCATCATCTGTTTACTTTTATCATTATGAAATCAACAGTATTTTATCCGATCATAGATTTATGGATTGATGAGGTTTAACTTTCAAATGAACATTTTCCCAAACACTCTACACCAGAACATGGTTGGTATATTTCTCTTCTATGTCAATGTTTTTTCTTTACACTAATATTATCTTATTTAAAGGCATAATTTTGTAGTAACCATCGCATTTTTCCTTTATCTTTTATTAAGGGGTTGTTTTTTAACCCCATTTCTATTTTTGGTATCCCATAAAAGAATTTTCAAGTTTCAACCATTAACTATTTACCAGAAAATTTTGAGGATAGAATTTATTGAAAGAGGGGAGAATATAACACCCTAGGGATTTACAAATACATTTACTAGAAAATGTGATGCACACAACGCTAAGTGTCTACAAAACAAAACTTTGTTATTATTTTTATATAGGAAATATCATAATATCATATTCGGGAAACAATATTTTTCCACCTCTGGGAATAGAATTTCAAAAAATAGACATACGCAGTTGCGTTCAGTATGTTATTTAGAGTATTGTAGGTCTATATTAATTTTTTGTGAATAGTAACATGCCCTTATGAATAGTAATGTTATCCTTATGAATTCTAATGTACCCTTATGAATAATACCTTGAATTTTAGGAATAGTAACGACACCAATGAAAGTATAAATAAATGTCTTTGCACCATATAAGTTAAATAGAATATTTTAAACATTAATAATTATGTGTTGGTATTTTTGCGAGTAATAAATATTTAATTACCGTATAATAAATTTAAATAAAATAATTATTAGTCACAAAAATACCAAAACATAATTATTAATGTTTAAAATATTCTATTTCACTTATATGGTGCAAAAATATTTATTTTGAGGAGGCCCATGGTTTGGGATTGTGTTCATGTCATGTCCAACACTCATCTCTAATCCCACATGAGTCATGTTCAATGTGAGAAATAAGATAAAGTGAGAGATCTAGAAACCAAAAAACAGCTCTTTTTTACAGCTGGAAAACACTTGGGCCTAAATTAAAAAGGGAACTAGAGAGGGTTCTTATTCTCATATCCTCCCATTATCAAACCCTAGGAGACCAAAGATGTTTAATAGTTCCATATCAGATATGAAAAATTTGGGACTTACTTGAGGTGGGATAACCTTCGACTACATCATATAGAAGAGAGGAGTATAATGCATGATTTTTCAATGGTAATGATAATTTTGACTCTCTCCCTTCTTGTTTGGAATGGGGAGTTCCACTTGCGAACCTCCATGGTGATTAAACTCTTTACCATGAAAATATATACAAAAGAACATTGTGTGTATATCCCATGTCAAGGAGGTTACTAGCAGGACTCCACTTACCATCAAAATGTAGAATCAAGATGACATATTGATGTGTCCAATAGTTTGATCATACATAACAGTTGTCTTTGTAAGATTCATTGCCCTGATGTCTTTCACAATTTCACACATAGGTCTTTGGGAATAAAAAAAGGTACCATGAAGGAATCTATTTTGGTAGCTCATGGAGGGTACTAGGTGGGTTCAAATGTAATAACGAAGGGAAGTAATGTGATAAAGAAGGTTGTACACCCAAGGATTCCCCACATCACATTGAATGTTGGTATGTGGTGTGGGTTTAAGTATCAATATTATTTTCTACTTGGGCATGTGTTCTCTCTATGTTGTGTTTTACTAGGCGGTCTATGTTTATGCCCTCATAGCACTCTACTATCTGGGGATGAGTTCCCCCCATTTAGAATTTTTCTACATGGGATTGGGGATTGGTCATGTAGCATTTTCCAAAGTTGTGAATGGAATCCTCTATATATATTTTTACTATACATGTTAGTTTACCATAATATGGGCATCCACTTATGTTTTTTCTATGTTGTTAGTAATGGGTATTGAGTATATGGATTGTTGGGTAAATTCCTTTTCTACCTTAATTTAATGCAGTGAGTTTACCTTAGGAGAGTTGAGGGATCTCACGTATTTAATCACATTTCCCATTAATTATCCTCTACTGTTCTTTTGCTACACCTCAATGCTTTTTTAGAGTATCAAGGTTACTAGATATAGGGATGTTCGGTCTTCTATGGTGGAATGTGGGAATTTTTATTACAATAGCCCTAGAATGACTCCCAAGACAAAAAAATATTTCATTCATAATGGATGGAAAACAATATATTCTCCATTAAAAAACTCATAATTCTTTGTTGATGGTTGTCCACCGGGAAAGTTATCACCACATGAACCTAAAAATTATTTCATTTCATTTTTGAGAACTGACTATACAATCTCATCCCATGAATGATTTCAATTGTGGGATGCTAGAAATAGTAGAGGAATGCCATGGTGAGCGATAATCCACATACCATAATATTCAATACAGAACCAAGGCTTCAATCATGCTTTTATCCCTTCAACATTTCCTTTAAAAACTTCTATAGTTGTATTATGTACCCTTACAAATTTTCTAGATGTATTTTTATCTTCCTTGAAATATTTTTAGGACCCAACAATAACCATTAAAAATTATGATGTAAACTCATTTCCGTAAAATAAATATTTGATCCCATGATGTGTAGACTACTTTAAAAAAGCATAAAATTAAAATTTATCAAATAAATAATTTTTACAATACAATTACTAAGGTGAATATCAAAGGTAAATAATTTAATTTTTATAGAGTCTCAAAATTCATTCACAAATTTAAATTTACAATTAAATCATCATGTAAAAAACATGATTATTAATGTTTAAAATATACTATTTCACTAATATGGTGCAAAAACATTTATTACTCGCAAAAATAGTAGAGAGTAATAAATATTTTACAAAAATTATGTGTTGGCATTTTTGTGAGTAATAAATATTTAATTACCTTATATTAAATTTAAATAAAATATTTATTACGCAAAAAATACCAACACATAATTATTAATGTTTAAAATATTCTATTTCACTTATATGGTGCAAAAAAATTTATTTATACTTTCATTTGTGTTGTTACTATTCATAAAGTTCAATGTATTATTCATAAGGGTACATTAGAATTCATAATGGTAACATTACTATTCATAAGGGTAAGTTAATATTCACTAGAAAATTAAGTTGGACCTACCATACTCTAAATAACTTACTGAACACAACCACGTATGTCTATTTTTTGAAATTCTATTCCTAGAGGTGGAAAAATATTGTTTCCCTAATTCGATATTACTATATTTCCTATATAAAAATAATAAAAAAGAACCTTAGAATGATTTATAGGCTGTAATGTGAGCTTCATTCATGGAATCATTTGTCTCTTCTCTATCAAAGAACCTTAGAATGACACATTCAAGGCCATACTTATACATACCTTTTAATGAATTTTTCCTTCACATAAACCAATATTAACTTTTCATCTTCAAATATTCTCTTTTCCAGCTCTATCCTATGGGAGAATTTTTTTTAAGGTATTTAATGATATGTTTCATCCACCCAGTGGTTGGACCATATGGTTTTGGTATGGGACTAAATTTATCATTCTAATATGTTCTGGTTTGAACAAAAGGTTATTCTATTTGGCCATGAGCAATAATAATTATCATTTAATCCTGGTCCAGATCTGCTAGAGATATGGAAGTATTTTCTAGAGCGCATTCCTTAGTATTTTGAAAGCATTTAACTTGAATAAATGTTGGATCCGAAGGGAAATATACCATTAGTTCTCATACAAAGTATAACATTGGGATGACCTCTTCTTTTTTAGTGACCTAATCACATTTGACCTTCTTAATGACCCAATCTAAATCCTCTATTATACATAAGTGATTTACTTTTACCTAAAGTGAGAGTTCAAGACCTTCCATGAGAGAATGATATTCTACTTCATTTTCCATGCACCTTTATGATAGTATGAAGGAGTAAGGTACCACTACCTTTTTATGGAAATAATCATGACTCCCAACCCAACATTGTTGAGCATGGTGTCGCCTATCCTCCCCCTTATCGGGCTTTTGGATGCACTATAAAAATATGTCTCCCATGTATGGGGGATTTCTTAAATAAAAAATATATCTCTATTTATTAGTTTAGTGTCCAGTTATGTCATTTCCACTAATATATGTTCTAAAAGAAAATATTCTAGTTTCTAGAAATTTATGTATTTCTGTGGCACTAACTGAAGATTAAACTATTTTATGATTACCTCCCATCGTGATATATTCTCATTTAACATTGGACGACTAAGAATGAAGCTTAGTGGGATAATACGAGAGACCAAATAGACCACGTGATGCTGCTTGTGATGTCTCCATTTCTACATAGAAAATATTATCACCAAAAAAAATTTCTCAATATTTGAATAACATTTATCGGAATCGAGAATGGTTTGAATGAGATTATAATGTCATTTTTCACTACCAAAATCATTCATTTCTGTGAGGAAGGCACAAAGTGATAGTTCCATGATTGTCATATAAAAACTAAAAGGAATTCCACCAAAAAGTGGCATCAAAACTAGTTGTATCAAGAGATTCATCTTAAAACTATAAAATTCTTCCTGGAATTCACCTTTACACTACTATGAAACACCTTTTTTAATCATCCATGTGAAGTCAAAAAAATTTTCTTCAAGGTTGGATATATTTTGTTGAATATTAACAATGTTTCCTTGAATTCCTATCAAATATTTTAGGTTTTCATGAGGATTCATTCTAAGTATATAAATTTTAGTCTCAGTGACGACATCGATGACACGATGGAGAATGAAAAATCAACTACATTTTCATAATGTAATTCTGAAAGCGCATTTTGAGGGATTCAATTATTGGATGTGTTGTTGTAGTTGGTGGAAGATAGTTTCAAGATCATCCATGTGCGTAGAATGTAATTGATATTTAACAACCATAGCATCAACATTACATTCAAAAAATATCCCCATGAATGTTTTGAAGATGTGATGAATATTTCATTGGTATACAAAATGGATATTCATTAGGACAAATACAATTAACTAAAAAAAAATTTCTCCCTGAGTGGTGTTGAAGGTGGCGGCTTCTTCATATACTTACGCCCTTCCGATTTCACTATATTGCAAATATCCATCCATGAAATAGAGGTATTGATATCAATATTTTTCAGAGATCAATATCCCTATGATTGGGATAGGGAAATCATCCATTGGATAGTTTGGGTTGAGATCTATGAAATTGATGAAGGCCTTGATTTTAGGATTCTTTTTATTTATGGGGACTATATTGGCTACCCAATTTGGGTAATTGAAATCTCTATTAAAATTCGATTGGATGAACTTAGTAACATTAGGATCAATTTTTGATGTGTGAGTTGGGTGTATCATTCTACCTTCTTGCTTAATAGCCTTGATGGTCCTTTTTCAATCCTAGATAATGAGTGGAAAACATAATATCAAGGCCTACAATTTCTTTGTAGTTTTTTATGAACAAATATGTATTTTTCTTCAATAATGTGGTATATTCCTCTTGTTCTTCAAAATTCATGGATGTAATAATCAATGTGGGTCGTGGGTCCTCTCATGTATCTCAATTTATCTCTCTGTGTTGATCAATAGTTGTAGAGAGTTCCTCCTTAAATTATGGAGGGGTATCCCAGATGTATTCTTTCCCATATTCTTCAGCATGTTATCCTTCATCTAATAATATGGGGTTTTTTTAATTTCAAGAGTAAATATTAGGGGAAGGTAATGGATATATTCACTTTCCCCTAGTGGCATGAAGAATTATTCTGAATCAACTTATGAAGTGAGAGAATTTTCATCTAATGTTTTACCATTATCTAGAAAATTTAAAGCATTTTCATCACTATTGGGCTCAGTTATCCATATTGATATCATGTGGATTTTCAAATTTGAATCCGAAAAGGGACTCATAAGCTCAATCTGGTTGATGGGAATCATTTAATCTTCTCCAAGATGTTTGAAGGTGTTTGATAGGATAATTTCTATACTATTGAGGGTGGTGAACTAAGAGACACCATTTACCATTAGATATTTCCCTTACCTCTAGTAGATCCAATCATCAATATATTGTGCCTCATAAAATTCAAATAGGGACACATTTTCTTACTAATTTTAAATTTCTCCATTAATACAGTATTTGAGGGACTGTTAGCATTTTAAGGGGACAACATTATGATGATTAAACAAAGGCCTTCCTAGAGAAGAATTTAGGTATGTATCATAAAAAATAACGAGTAATTATGAATCATACATAGGGTATCTAAACTATGCCAATAGCTTGATTTGGCCAAGTATATTTTGATCTCTTTTTTCCAAGTCCATTAATGTTATAGTGGATAGCACTATATTATCCTCATTACAGCCTAGCTAGGAAATTTTCCATGCTAGAATGATATTTTCTCTCTGCCACTATCGAAAAAATCTCATTGGATATTGACAAAATGTATACATATAGACACATACGAGGGTCTGATGTGACACCAAGTAACATCATATTTATCTTGATCTTCAATAGAGATAACTGTGTGATATTTTTTTTGGATCAAGAAATGGTTCAGAACATGATCTAGCTGTGAATTGTCCATATTTTGGAACAAATTTGGTTTTAATAAACCTTTTCTGTCCTGAATGATATCTTAGACCAGTTGTATATTTTGGGGCAATCTGTTGTCCTAGAAACTGAGTCAAGGTATCTATACCAGTAGTAAATGTTTCACGATCTCTCTTTAATTTTTCATTGGATAATTTGAGTTCAGTAATTTCTTTTAAAAATTGATCCCATTTCATTCTCAATATCCATATCATATTTGTAATTAGTATTTAAAGCATGTTGTCTTTTCAATAATTTATATTTATCCTTGAGTTCATTAAAATTATTCTCAAGTATTCAACAGTATTCAAATAGTTCATCGTTAGTCATATTTGTATCATTGTTTGATTCACCTTCATTCCCCAAATAATAATCATTAGGCATATGGGAATTAGGTGTTACCTTAGATGTTTCTGTCATGAAGCACATGTTGGAATGATTTTTCCATTCACTATCAGAATCATCAGATCCACTAGAGCAATCTTATGAAGCAATCCATGTATCTTTCATATCCTTTTTATAACCTTTGACTTATCATCATATTTCATCCTAATTTTCAGCTTGGGGCAGTCTGCCTTCACATGACCATTTTTTTAGACTCATAACAGATTATTTCATTCTAGTAGTCATTCCATTATATGTATTTCCTCCATTTTCCTTTACTATCATACTTTCCCATGTAGTTTGACTTCCTAAAGAATCTCTTGTTTCTGGAGAATTTTTTTAATATTCTAGAACGATGAGCCATCTCCTCATCACTATCTGAGTCTTCACATCTAGAAGTATCTACCAGAGCTTAAACATTTTCTTTATCCTTATTATTTGATGTAGTAGTCTTAAATGCTACATATTTCTTCCTATGTTCTTCATCTACTTGTTGATTCACAATAATTTCTTCTTCATACATCATAAGAATTCCAATTAGTTCTTTTACTGGAAGTTTGCCTATGTCTCAAGATTCTCAGATAGAAACAGAAGTCCCTCTCCATATATAAGATCGACATCGAAGTAGTCTCATAATGTGCCACTTGTTTTCCACTAGTTTCCCAAGAAGAATCATAGTATTCACTATCTCACTAAACCTCAGATACATGTCAAAAATGAGTTCATGAGGCTTGATTTTAAATTTATCATATTTAATAGTGTATGTATTTAACCTCATTTCATTAACATTGGTTGTTCCATCATGATAAATAGCTAAAGTATCCCAAATTTCATATGTAGTTTTAAAACCAGATATTCTACTAAATTCCTCATCACCTAGAGAATAGTACAATGAATTCATTGCATTACAGTTATTGTTAAATGCAGATTTAGTCAACTGAGACCATGTGTCTCTAGCAGTAGCAGGTAATGTGTGTTGTTCTCCAATTGTGTCCCAGATTTCAAGTCCCATGCTCTCTATATACATTTTTCTTTTTAATTTCCACTGAGCATAGTTATTTCCATTAAATAAAGGTGGAATGTTAGTAGAAGCACTCTCAACTCTATTTTCCATAGATAGTTATAATATTAAAGAACTTAAAATTTAGATATGATGGAAATTTTAAGATCTTTAGGATAAAACTAAAATCATAGTTAAAAATTTTTTTCACACTGGATAAAAAAACCTCTAATACCAACTGTTGGTCACAGTGGATAATCAAGAGGGGGTGGGTGAATTGAGTTCCAATTAAATTTTTTGTTAAGAAAATTATTGTTAAGAAAACCCCCAATTTTAAAAATGGCCCAGTTAATTGAGGAAGTAGAAATGTAAATGTTCAATTGGTCAACATGTTTCTCAAAGGGTGATTAATCCTCAGTTGAATCTGTGTAGAACACCAATTCAACATTTGAAATAGGTTTACTGAATTAAAAAAATAAACACACTAATCAAAATTAGCTATCAAAGTGTAATAAAAAATAGTTTTATATTTTAGCAAATGTAATCAACGGATAAAATCAAAAAAGAGTATATAATGATTTTCCCAACAATGTAAACAAGAAGTTCAGTCTCAAACTGATACCTAATCCTCTCTACCTGGTGATCACCTGCCACCAAGAAGTTTGTATAAAAATTTTAATTGACATCCTGTATGAGGCATTAAAATAGGTTTCTCAAACTATCCACGGAACACACCCTCAACCAAATTTCTTGGTGGGAAAGACAAACAAAGCAGACCACACACGGTCACTTCCACAGTTATATGTGGTAAACATAGATAAGGTGATGTTTGATGTAAGGATAGTTAATATCCTCAGTTCTAGCATAAGAGACAGTGTGTGATATAAACAGACACACAAACTTCTCAATGATATAAAAAAATGAAACACAATAGTGAAATTATGATGAAAATAGTTTATAAGGATCTATGTGTTTGAAGTTCAACTCTTGACTCCTTGGAATGAGAAATGTTGAAGTTCGAGCCAATCTCGGGAAGTTATTTCCCAAACAGAGTGTTGTAACCTTTTATCGGTGACCATGTAGTTGTATCCTTGTAACGATAATCTTGTAATAGTGATCTTGTAATAGTAAGCTTGTAATTGTATGTTTGTAACTATAGCCTTGTAGTGGGAAGCATGTACTTAGATAAATTCTGCACTGTAAGCTTAACCAATCAAACCGTGAGATTGAATGTATATGAATATTACTCTATAGGAATAAGAAACGTTAATGAAACATAATTAGAAAATAATGAAGATATGGTTCTCACTTAAATGAAAACATGATTTTGGATTATCAAAACATATTATGAGATTGTAATAATATGATTTGGGATTATAAAAATATGATTGTGGATTATAAAAATGTGATTTGGGATTATCAAAATAGGTTAGTCTAAAAAACATTATATTTAGTTAATGAAGTTTATTTTAAATATCAAATAATTTTTTAACATGGTAATTAATATTTTAAAAATAGTGATGAAATAATTACATTAATTTCTTGTTCAACACCATTCAATGGCGACACATCACTTGTGAATGTAGTTGAAAAATTAGGTAAATGATTTTAAAATCGATAAGAGTAACATTCTTTGGATGATTTAATGTGTAACAATGATTTTGTATATAAGTATAATTTATTATAGATCTGTTAATGGATTATATATTAATTAAATTTTTTATATCTACTTTTGAAGTTAAATTTTTTGAATAGTTTAAAAAATGGAATTAATTATATTTTATTTTACATATATTTTTAATAAATAATTTGAAAATTATAAAAATATTTAAATAGAAAAATTAATATTTTAAATCCACTAAAATTTCATCTAATATTCATTTATGATCAAATTGTCTCTTTCTAAGTATAATTTAAAACCATATATTATAAAATTTCATTACCAGAGTTAGTATTAAAATTTTGTAACTAAGAGGATAAACAAAATGATATGGTATAAAATGATTTCCATACAAGTATAAATTTGATTGGACTATCAAATTAATACAATATCCACATATTATTACAAAAAATATAAAATTTGAAACATTTTACAATATTTATAAACATAGTATATTATAATAATTCATGTACTTACTAAAATGATATTATTGATATTTTAAAATAAACACTATTTATTAAATTATTTTAAATTCATAAAAAATATATATTTTTGAATTTTAGTGGTATATGGTCATAAATATCATTCACAATCCATTTATTGTCACTTTTCATTTTAAGGTAACATTATTGACCCTTAAATAGTAGAAAACTTTGATATTATTGTAATTTTCAAACAGGTTAACAGAGGGTTAAAACTAAGTGATAATGGTGAAAACGTAATCAAAACTTGTGAAAATTTATTTTATGAGAATATTTCAAATAATAATTATTTTATATATAAATTACCTCATTTTTGTCCATTTTAAACATTAAAATTAATTTATATTAATTTAATACTATAAGTAATTTGAAGAGTCCCCCCCCCCACTTTACTTATAAAGGGACCTCTTCTCCTCTCTTACTCACATATTTTGAATCTTATATATTATCCAATATTTGATATAATACCATAAAATATACCTTCACTACATTATAGAGATTATTTTCATCACCAAAGTACATTCCTATCATGGTTTAAACTTTAATACCTAAATAGGTTTATCAACAAAGTGGTATAACACATAATCTGTCATTTTAAAATTTACTTCTTCTTAGAAATCCTATATATCTATGGTATCAATTCTTACATAATTATTTATGAATATTTAATATAAATAATTTTTATCAAAATGATTTAATAACCACTATATACATTAATTTTATCAATTGTAAAATGAAAACGTTGCTCATGTGTACATGTGGACTATCACCTCGAAGAAGAGTTGGGATTTGTTTTCAGTTCAGTTTTACATGGATGGAAATAAATAAAAATTTAACTAATATATATTAGATATTTGATATAATATTTATTATTGAAATTTGAAATATAATTTAACTTTATTTTATTCAATCAAGTGAAAATGGAAACAACATTAATGCGTACATACAACATAACGTATCTATTAATGGTCTAAATCATTTTTCCAAATCTATTTTTCTATAATATTCTAAATATTAATTTAATTAAAAATTATTATATATCTATCATGGTAAAAATCCTAAATATTATGGGACCATGATCAAATTTAAAGGTACAAGGTTACCAAACCAAAACATTCTATAAAAAACAAATTAGTTATCACTAGGAACTACGAATTTAAGAACAAGTTGATAATAAATGGGTGATGAGATGTTATAATTATATGATATATAACATTATATATATATATATTAATATCATTTTATAATACATATATAATAAATTTATATTTATTTTTTAGGATGTTTTAACACATATAAATCAATATGAGTCTTGAGGTAAGGGATTTCCTTCCCACTTTTATTTTGATGAGACTCGTGCCATATTAAACACATGTTTCATTTCTGTGGTGTAAATATTTACTATTAATATAATTTATGATTATTATAAATGAAATTATGAGATATTTATAACCATATATTTTTATCTATTTAATTAGGTTTTTATTCAAATGTTACCAAAGTGGAAAGGGATTAACATTACAATCCAATTTTATTCAAGCTTGTTTAATATTGAATTTACATTGAGGAAATTATATGAACCCTATATAATAAATAAAGTTAATTTTTCTTCTAGTATGATTATTTATATATAATAAAATTTAAACTCTCCTTTCCCTCACATAAATAACTCATGGTACTAGAGTAAGGGTTTTAACAAAAACTGATTGTTTTTAACTATTTAGTGGTGACACATTTTCTTCTATGTATATATTTTATTTAAAAACATTCCAAGAATGATTTTGGATATTATAAATTTATTTTCTAAATTATTTTTTACCCTTATCAAAATTTATACTATTTTTTTAAAAATCATACTTATTTTATATTTCTGGATGATATAATTCATAATTTTTACAAAACATTTGAAAAGAATCATTGTTTTAATGGCCACAACATGAACATCATTTTCTGAATTCAAGAACACTATACGTACAGATGATTAATATAATGTTTCCATTTTTTGATTTCAAATAATCTATTTTCATTAATATTTTTGGAATTTTTTAAATTATAAATATGTTATTTCAAAACAAAAATGGTATTTTCCTCAAGAAAACATCCAAGTGATATTTTAAAGGAATATTCATATAATTTGATATCCTTTAAGTATAATTGTGAATTACTGGCGATATAATTCAATAAAACCATCCTTGTTCTTCCTCTTTATGGTTTGTGATTATGGTAATAATATTTTTGCAAACCCAATTTTTCTTCCCTAGGGTATGGTATGATGAAATTATAACTTTCTATAGAACCCATTTACATTCCATCGGACAGTTTATGATCATATGATGAATGTTTTATTATATTGTAGAAAATTATATATGGGTTTCATTGTGTGATGGGTGGGGTTGGAATTATATATCCCTCCAATTCATTGGGTAATTTTTTATATGTCACGAGTTAATACTGGGGTGCAATTTGGTGTACACGATCCACTACAGGAAACAATTACATATGCCTCTTCCACTATTGAAAGAATTTGGTGACTCCTAATCTAATATGTGAAACAGGTGAGGATGAATGATTTGTTATGATAATGAAAATTTGTATTCAATCATGGCCCAATATAATTTTATGGTATTAGTAATTAATATTTATATGTGTAATGGTTACTATGCATATAATAGAATTACAATATTATGACCCAATTGAAATATGGAATTATAGTTCATAATTGATTTTTGATGATTTCACAATATTATGATTCATCTATTTTTAAATGATAATATTTTATGCCATTAATTATGATTTTGATCTATGATAGGTTTAGTGTGAACTTTTTATTTTTTGATTGGAAACTCATACCTATATACTTAATTATGATTTTTTATGTTTATCAATTAAATTCTGCCATGTTTACCCATACTAAGCATCAGAATTCATCTTTATTTTATGTTTACTTTCCCAAGGTTATGTCGATGGGTTTTATGAGGGGTATTCCAAGAAGTGAAAAAAATTATAAGAACTATATTATACATGTTAAATAATGTACCAAAATTATATTTTCTTGCATCTATTCTCCAACAGCATGAAATATTTATTTCCACCACATGGATTATAATGTTATGTAATGAATATTCAAATGAAATGAAATTTGTAACAAAATGGTTTCCATATAGAGGAGGATTCTAAAAAAATGATGATGATATGGTAATGTGAGTTCTTTCATCAAATATGAAAATGCTAAAAATAATTTTGAAGAGGAAACATCCACTTTATAGTTTTTAATGTGTAAAGTGCTGCTGAGTGTCTTAAAAAGCCACTAGATGATGAAAAAGAGGAAATAACTATGATGAAATTTTCAACTGATATGATATTTAAAATGAGTACCACGTATAATTTATCCAATACAATGATTATAATTTTATTAGAGAAACAAAAATCAAAATAAATGAATGAAGTGGAATGTGAGGAATAGAAATATTTCAATGAATATGATATTGTGGATGTTTTAGAAAAACTCTACATAAATGAGAAAATTATATTTGAGGAAACTATAGTTGAGGGTGGAGTAAACCACATAGTATAATTTTATGATACACATGAAGTGATAGACCTTTATTGATCTTAAAAAATGATATATATTTTAGTGGTACATGATTCAAAACTAAATATGCAACTATAAGAATAGAGTAATTCAATTATGATGAATAATATTAAAAATATAAAATATGACATTCTATAAATCACATAGAAAGTGGTTGAGATAAATATAAATGTGGAAGAGTATGAAAAGATCATTGGTAACATAACACACTATGTTAAAGATAGGATCAAAACATTTAAAATATATTTAAATCTTAGTCATTAAAGTGAGGTGAAAGTGTACATTTTAAGAGATAATCATTACCATTAGGAAGATATCATGATGTCAGATTGTGAAAGGTATCAAAAATGTTAAGTAAAATCACCGTGATCTAAAAAAATAATTGGAACAATTTATACCCTGGAAAAATACATAATCAAGATAAAATCTGGTGTGGGGAATTATTATAATCAAAATGAAATCATAATGGAGTATATGCCACAAAACCTACCCACATAGAGTGATTGATTTGAAAAGACCCCAAATAATTCTAGATCAAATCCGAATACATAGTAAAATAAACGGAAAATATGGTGTTACTATTGTGGAAATATGGGGTATACAGAAAACAAGTATTTTAATAAATAATATAAAAGGATAAAGATGAGATTAATTTAGTATAGTCAGTAGGATATAATTGAATTTATTTTTTTATGTACAGGATATAGACCCAATTCTATTTATGTCTCATAAATAATCTAATGGAATGTTTCAAGTGAGCCTAAATGTGAAAGAGGATGACATATTAAGGATTCCTCCAGAATGAAAAAATGTAAAATTGATTTTAAAAAACTTATTAATAAGAAGAACCAATCATATCGAAAAAAGTAACAAACATATAAACAACAAAAAAATTTGAAAAAAAACCATTTTTCATGAAGAATTTTTTTGAGAAGTTAATATCTGGTAATAAGTCTTTGAAGTTGATTGTCTAATCCATAGTGTTTATCCTTAATAGTGGTATCACTTTCCAAATATGGGAAAAAGGATTGAGTCCTGTAAAATAAACTCAACATGGATTTTATAGTTCATTTTACAAATAATAAATAATTCATGATAATTGGATTTATGAAATCTAGAATCAGTGGTAAGGAATCATGAATGAAAGACATATTAGTACTAGAATTTTTTAGTCTTTATTTGTTCAGCATAATCCAATTGTGTGTCTCAAGGATTATAATATATTACACCAAGAAGTGGTATAATTTTAGGGTAAGATATGGTGAAATAAAAAAGGGTGGTAAATCAAATGAATGATAATTTATACATTATTAGTGGATAATAAGATATGTTCTTCTTCTATAGCAAGGAAGAGAATAAGTATAAGCAAAACAATCATGGTCACATGATCCCTGAAACATTATAAGAGATAGTGAAATAGGATAGAGTAGGTTAAATCCCTAAGATTATAAATGATCATACACATTTGTTTTATATTTTTTAAAAGAAAAATATCATTCTTAATATTTAAAATATGAGAGAAAATATGTCAACGTGGTTTCAAAAATTGATTCACATTGATATTTGTGGTTTGATATCACCATGTTCCATTAAAAGAAGGTTGAACAATGTAATATTATTTTATTCCTACTAAATGATGGATGGTTGATAATTATAACCCATATGAATAAAATATTTAATTGAATTATATGTGATCATTGATCAATGGATAATATTCTTGGATATAATATTTTGATTTTAAGAATTGAAAATGGCTTAGAGTTCAATAATAACCAATTATACTTTTATCTGAGTAATCATTCAATTGGGAGTCATGTGTTTAATGTATGGAATATTTAAAAAAATATTTTTATTTTTTGGATACACTGAATTATTTAAAATATTCATTAAATGATTCTAATTAAGAAATAAATCCTATATATAATTTTGAAGGAAGAGTCCATGCCATTAGTCAATATATCAAACAAGGAATAATTATGTTTCTGGGAAAAAGTGTCAACAAAATATGTGTTATAAGAAGAATAAAACATTTAAATATTTTTAAACAATTTGAAGAAAATTATTTATTCTATCTATAGAGAATAAATGTGGATGTTTTAATCTCTTGTAGATGTAGAAATTTTTCATCGTTGTTCATCTTATGGAAAGTAATACAATTATTTCAATAATAATATTACATTTTTTTGGAAGTCAAGATGTCATTGGATCATAGAATGAGAATACTGTATAATAAAATAACATGAATTGTTTTAGGAATGTGTTATTCAGTTTAGTTTCATTAGAGGGATCATAATGGTGTGATATTAATTAATTATAAGACACTAATAATGGGGATGAGGAGAAAAAATCTCTATATTTAAGTAGGTAAATATGCATAAATATAATTGATGAGAAAATAACTTCTAGTGACCTGTGAGTCACAGTGAAAACACAATGTATAAATTCTCTATAATAATCTACAATATTTTATAATTTTGATATATATTTTTTGGATAGAATATTATAAATTATATTTTAATTAATAAAAAATGTGGATATATTGGGTAAATCAAGAATAAATAGACTTAAGAGATAGTTTCTTAGATGGAGGGACTGAAGATTATTTGAAAAAAATGGTTTTTCTATATTTTAATAAAAAAAATTGATAAGTGATTGAAAACAAAGCATATATTTTTTTAAATGGTACTCCAAAATTTATGGGAGTTATGTGGATGCAACATCTTCTCCCATGACATGGTTTTAAATTATTTGATTATTTTTCAACATAATAGTGAAAAAAAGTTAATGGTATTCCAAATAGATGTAAAATATATATTCCTCAATAAAAATAATTAAAAAGAGGTACATATTTAATATATATATGGGTTCTTGTTAACCAAGATGAGAATAAATCAACCTGGTAGAAGAATTCATTTAATAATATTATCATTCAACCATAGAATAATATTTTAGGAATTATTAATACTTTAGGGAGTTATAATTCCATTGAGTGGGAGTTGAGCATACTATATATATATATATATCAAAATGGAGATTTATTAATGGTTTATGGTGTATATATATGTTGACGACATAATTTTTAGAGCTTCAAACAAACCAAAATGAAATAAATTAACTAAATTCATGAGAAGTGGGTTTTATATGGATAGGATTGGTGATTTGAAAATTTTCCTTGGTTTATAGGTTGTAAAAAAAGAAAAGAAATGTTTATTTTGGAATCCAAATATCCCTAGGAGGTGATAAAAAGATTTTTAAAAGAGGGTTTCAAGGTAGTTACATCACCACTTTCTACGTGGGTGAAGTTTTCATGAGTCTGAAATGGAAAAAAGATTTATATGATGTTGTCTAGGGAGTTAATTGGGAGATTACTACAAATAAAGACAATAAGACTTAACATTTCATTCAACCTTTCGAGCTGACTTTTAAAAATGTAATAAAAAATATGGACACATTCAATTCGTGAAATGAATTATTTAGAATATCAAAATATTGATGAATTTTAAGGTGAATTATAATGAAAAATCCTATTATAAGTTATTAGGATTTAAATATGCAGATAGAGATGGTTTTGATAATGATATGAATTATACACAGGGAAGTACATTTTATCATGGATATTTTTTCATTTGTTGGATAATTATCAATCATTATTGAATATGATTGAACATTTCATTGTCTAAACAAAGGATTGAGACTCATATATATAACCAAACCTAATATATATATAAACGATTAGAGGATATTGAAGTCGAATTGAAATATACTAATACAATAAATATTAATAACTCAATTTTTATTTATATTAATTAAAAAAAATTCACATCCAATTTTTGAAAATAAAATCAAGATCACATATCAATTCATTATTGATAATTTGGAATTTTTTTAGGGATGTTAGAGTATCTATTTATACTAAATCAAGCTAAAAATATCCCAATAAAGGCACTATACACAGAATCATGTCATAATAATATGATAGTTTCTAGTATTAAACCACCTCTAATCATGTAGATAAAATGTATAAGTGACCCCCAATACACTAAGTTGTTTATTTTTTCATGATTGAAGTTCTGTTGTTTCAATAAACTAATGGGATATTTGTCAGGTGGGGACTGGAAGGAATTTTATCTGTCATGATAAAATGGATAACATACCCTTTCCCTTTAGTGGACAATAATGGAAGTGATACATGTGTTTTTTAATGAGTGATAGATTTAAAAAAATACTTTTTCAAGGGTAGAAATTTACCAAAAAAGGGTATGAGGTGTCCAATTTTGAGAAATGGGAACCATACATTATTAATAAAAGCGAATATTTTAGGATATTTTATGTGATATAACATAAATGTTTATGTGATGGTATTTGATGACGATGGTTAAATATTTATAACTAACAAATAGAAAAAAAAATTCATTGGGATTTATTATCATTTTTTAACATCCTTAATAAGTAGTTTTTACAGTATTTTTTAACAAATAGGTGTTTTTTGGTGTAGTAGTTATGTGTTTAAAAAATTTGTTATTACCATGTAATTTTTAGATCAAATAATAAAAATAAATATATATTTAAAGGTGAGATTTTCATGAAACATTTATTCTCATACTGGTCATGACTATTGTGATCTTACAATGAATTATTTGTTAATAAATGAATACACCCTATGAACATAAAAGCGCGGATAAGAGATAGTGTTCGAAAATTAATCCTTTTGTTAATGTAATTTTTTTTAAAAACCTAAAGGGGGTGGTTGTTAGAAAAATCCTCACATTGATTTTTGGGTTTTGTTTATTTGAAAAAAGGTGAAATCCTACAAAAGAATTATACAATAATTAGTGGTTTGTTTCATTGAATTTAAAGATGTTTTGTGGATGTTGGAAATGTTCTACACTTGTGTAGGAATAATGTATAGAGATATGTTATATTAACATGGAATTATCATTGGCCATGTAAGAATAATGTGGAGAATAAATTCGATAAATATGACTAATCTAGAACTTATGTAATTTGTTAAAGGGTTGAAAAAGTATAGAGAAAATAAAAATAAGTAAATTGGTTTTTTAATTGATTGTGTATGAGAATAAACAACGTTTCAATGGAAACATAAAAGTAAACTAGATATCTCTTAATTTTAATCTATAGTTTACACAAACCATGTTATAATAATGTGATCTTATGTAAGAATAAATTTGAAGCCTTTTCTAGATACATATAACTAAAATAATATGGATGAATTATAAATCTAAATGTTTGAATATCTTGTATGTGTGACATGAATACTGACCTCACATTGTGAGATTAAACCAAGCATCCCAAAATTCAACTAAGTGATATCTTGATGTTTTTCCCATATATGACTCGTTAAAAATTTGAAATAATTGTTTAAAGTATCCAATAATGATTTTTTAGATTTTCGAATAAAGAATAATGTGGAATATTTCAAGGGATTTTAAATCCCGATAAAAATATAATAAATAGAATTAATTGTATCTATATTTTAATTTTAAATATGAAAACATATCATCATGATTTTGAATGAAAATATCTATTTATTTCATGGAAATAATTTTCTAAAACATTTGAAAAAATCAAGGGTATAAAGAATACAGATTTGATGAAGTAAGAAGAATATATTTGAGAGCCAAAACAATGGAGTTATTTCAGGAGGTCATCTAACTTTCGATTCATGGTGATCATCACATTGATAAATGAATAATACGGTTACAGATAATTATGTGAACAAAAATAGAGTTATTCCAGAAATTTTATAGAATGACATGTTATATTTCTAAGAGTTCTTTTTATTGGAAGATCATATATAATACATAGTTTTTGAAGGATAAGAGTATATTTACACTAATCTGGGGGTAATTATCATTCTAGGATAATAGAGGATTAATGAGTTTCAATTGATTAAGGTGTTATCAAATTATTATGAGTTTGGTAAACATTTTAACAGAGTGATATCACTATAAAATATTATGATCACGCTATAAAATTAGTGAATTCTGGTACACTGACATATCGAAGTGTGTATTTTTCTTTTAATGTAACCCATCATAGTTGAAACATGTAAAGTTTTTAAGAATCTATTTAATGCTTTATCTCTTCAATATTTTTTTGAAGGAAAGAATAGTGTTTTGACTAATGAAATAAAATTTTCATTGAAATGTACATTTCAAAATTTAATTACCTAATTTACCCTCACATAGGTTATCTTCCAAATATGGGTAAAATAAGTTGTATAATAGTATAATGGTACATTTGAAGGTATTTTACCTCTTTGTTTGAAATTAGAGTTATTTTAAATCATTATGGTATTATGATATTTGATGAAAATAACATTCCTATATGAAGTAATAATATGAAATTCTACATCCACTCACTAGACATGTATGTGTACATGAATGGAATATATGGAATTATGGTTAATGTTAAATTTATATCTTTAATATATAAATATCATAATTGATTTGATGTTAAATACAAAGGAATAAATCTGTTGCAAGGAGATTTTTATAATAGAATATACATGAAGGGGATTTTGTTAAAATCATATCATTTCATGTGGAAATGATTTTAAGAATTTATTAAGGATAATTTAATGTTAGTGATTCTAAATTTTAATTTTATGGAACATGTATACAGACTTGAAGATGTACCAATGTTGAATTATTTGATAGATTGAATGTTACAACGGTGGACATGCTCAAACATGGAGAAAAACAGAATTTTATCATGATAGTGAAGATTATTATTTTGAATATTTCTACATTGTTTCAATTTCAAGGTTTCAGTGCTCGAGGGAATGTATTCAAAGTTATTTAATCTTAATAGTATTATTATTATTATTATTTCACCAAATAGGTGGAATGATGATGATGATGTAAAAAAGTAGAAATTTCATTATATAGAATTCAAGTTAATGAAGAAACATTTAGTAGTTTATATTTATGAATAATTAGAGGTTTATGAGATCATGTAATTATTATTCTCAAATACAAGAAGCCAAAAAATAAATTTTAATGGGAATCTTAAAATTTATTTTTAATTAGTGTTGAATGGTTGGACACCTACATGATAAGTTTCCCAAGATGTTCTAAGATGATGATAAAGATGTAGTACCCATAAATAAAGCTTCAAAGGATATGGATGGAAAGAAGAGTACCAAGTATAATTTCATAAATAATTATAAATTTTTCTCATATGTGGAAAATGGTTTAGAATAAATATAATTTGAGGAATTTGGAGATTAAAAACACCTCAATGAATAAATTCTTATTTTTTGAGAAACCTCATAAATACATGGTAATGGTTTAAGAGATTTCACTAATGTTAAGGGTGTACATAACCTCAAAATGGTGTTATAGAAATCACTTAATTTGATAGATGTATGGATATCAAAAAAATCTATTGGAGTGGTGTAGGATTTAAAAAACATATTGAATCCTCAAGAGAATAAATATGAGTTTAAGGTTAAGAATTAAAAGATAAAATATGAAAAGTCCAAAAATAGCGAGAATGTAGTTTTTATCATGTATGTTGTGTAATATCCGGATCAAATCATTTTTTTGTTACGTATTGTAAAAAATGGGGTTAACATATTAATAGATTTAAGGATAGGTCATTGATGTGAGGAAGAATATTGAGAATCAACGGATATATATGACTAATGGGATGAAATCATGATGTAGGATGACATGGGCTATTGAAATTTGTAGAGGAGAATAATAATGACCTATAAAATCATATTAAATATTCCCTATAATAGTAAATGAATCATTAAAAGAAAAAATTTGATTTGGGGATTGATCATATGTTGAATTCAATCACTGTGTATGCATTGAAATAATCACTCATTCTTTAGAGAAATATTTATTTAAGAAGTACCGAAAATACATCCATAATAGTAGTGAAGACACACAAGAATAAATAAAAAATATGATTATACTATTGTGTAATGAGGGGGTATGTTCTAAATGTGTATTTCATAGCCATGAGGTTCATTATGGAACAAGAAAAAATATATCGAAGAAATGAATTTGTTATTCATGGTATGTTTTCAATGGAAACTATTTTTTTGAATGATATGTTGAAAAAGAAATTTAGTTTTCATAATATATTAAAAGTAATGTGTCTAGATTGACTATAACAATTCAAAGAAAGTACTTCTAAGATAATTAAAAGAATATAATAATGACAAAATGTTTTAAAAAATTGAATGATAAGGTAAAAAAATCATAACCAGAGGATGAATATTCATATCTATCAGTGTAATATTTTCATAAATAAAACTATTTCGAGAAAGAAATAATATAGAAATTTATTTTAATGAAATAGTACAAGACTGTCATGGACCAACCCAGATACCTTGGTTCACTATTATCTGAGCTGACACTAACATGTATCGAAGGAATTTATTTTCCCCCATGGGTTGGAGAATAGCACCTAAAATCACAAAATATAAAAGTGGGAATAAATGTTCCACAAAATAATGGAATATAAATTATACAACTAAGTATGCTAAAAAACCCTGAGTAAAATATACCAGAAACCAAATAGCTGTATCCAAAACCAAAAATAGAAAATTATCAATGTACTCATGATCCAATAAGAAAACTCAAATGTCCTAAAGGATACATCACCCTAAGACTAAATGATCAAGAACATCAACCTCCTCCCAGAGGCGCTTTACCTTTCATGGGACCTAGTAGAATGAAATTTATAAATTCTTAATGGAAAAGGTAGGGTGTGAGATATAAATCACAATAAGGTCTCAAAAATTATTACAAAACAAGATTCCATAACAGGAAAAAAATTTCTTTAAATTTTAACCAAATTGGGCATAAAAATATATTTTAATATTAAAAAAACATTCTTCCATTTAAAAGTGATGGAAAAAATTTCAAACAATGATTAAATAAGTGCTTTATATAAAATAGTTTATATAAATTAGTAGGAATGAGTAAAAATACTTTATAATAAATGGAATATATATATATATCAAAATAATTAAAATTATAATGATGGTCATTTACTCTATAGTACACTATTTTGTAGTTATAGTATCCCCACACACCACATCTCATGGATCATGGAAATATGTTTAGAAACATCACTTAGAACCATGATGAATAAAACCCATCAGCATCACATCTGATATAAGATCATTATGACTATATTTTTGTTAGTGTTGTCTTGTTCAATCTGTTTCTAGAGAATAATCATACTACTATTCCTATCCCGAATAAACCACTAACTACCTTGGCATAAATGTTCCCAATCAATCAATTGAAAAGGGTAAAATCATTTAATTTAAAACCATTAATCATTTAAATTCAATTTCCTACTTTTATTTTTAAAATACTAATTCACTTTCAAAATAAAAACATGGGGTTTTCACGAATTCATTATTTTCCAATAATAAATGATTTATAGTTTTTTATCAAATCAATATAATTGATTATGTAAAATAAATTCTTAAATCATTTGATAAATTGCAACAACATTAAAACACACCATAAATTCCAATTCCAATAGAATTTAGGTTTTTTTCTCAAAATCTATTACATAGTAAATTCCAAATTCCAATTTTTATAAAACCTGGTTTTCATAATTCAATTAAACTCTATTAAAATAAATCATGAAATTCCATGTTTAATTATGTGGAACAATCAAAAATAGAAATTCATACCTTGTATCACAATAATTAAATATCAACAACACTCTCTATGAGTTTTTCCAATAAAGAATGATGACATAATATATCTTGTAATCCAACCTAAAATCAAAAAGAAATTTAATAGATATTATATCCATAAAACATGTGATCATATAGAAAAATATATGCTGGAAAGAAGGAGGGAGTGTAAGAAGATTTATGTCGGGAGAATCACATACTAGAGAGGGAACAAACGAGAACCTACATGCTTCCATCTTACATGTACTGGGGTTTGTAGTTCTGAAAATGTTATTAAGAGATCCCATTACATAGTAGTTTTAGATTGGCCTTGTTAGAGTTGAGTGGGGACTTAACCAGGTTTTGTATAATTTTATAATAATTTGTATAATTTAAAATTATCCAATACATGGATATATTGGTAGGGAATCATGAATAGAAGAACTATGTGGCCTAACCATGTTTCTCTATACCGGGTTACATGATTTTTACTAGGTGAGAAATATTTTTCAAACTATTTTCCTATAATAAAAACCACCACATTCCAAGGATTAATTGTTTTCATTGGGTGGTCAGAAGGTTTTGTTAAACAGTTATCTAATCATGCACACTGAAAAACATTGTTTTTTTTTTCAAATTTAACCCAAAGAACCAATAAAAAGGATCCAACCACATGATTCTAAAAAGGGGTGTCAAAGTGTACCTGAAAACCAATAACAGCATTTTAAAACCTCTCCATCATAGAAATTTATGCCCCCAAAAGTCCTCTAAAATATTACCCAAATAAAAAATATGAGAATACTACTCTCTCATCAGTTTCTCATGTTTCCATGTCTCAAGTGAATTTGAACTATGATTCCATAGAACATAAACCAAAAGAATAATCCTTCCATTACATTCCTTGGTCTCTAAATCAAAATTACTCATTATACTCTCCGTCACAGATAAATTAGGCTCAACACCAAGATCAATCCAGCTCAAGAAATGAGATGTATCAAAACATTTCTTTAATAACTAATATACATTGACCAGATTATCTATTGACGTAATTTATGGTAGATTTATAGACAACAAGTCACTCTCCCTACATACATTACATCCTCAAAGGTCCCATAATATGTGGAGTAATATTACCATTCCTCCCAAGCCTTAGATATCCCAAAAAAGGTGACACATTCAAGAACACCTAGTCACCAACAGAAAAATCCAATTATCTATGATGATGATTATAATATGATTTATAACGGACCTATTCCATAAATTACTCATTCAAATAAACTGAATCTTTTATTTTGTCTCTTGGACCAATCTCGGTAGAACTATCAATCAATCACCAATATCCCACCAAAACAACAACGATTTACATGTTCGAACAAAAAAGGCCACAAAAGAAGAAATTATGGTCATGAATTGGTAACTGTTTTTGGTATTCAAACTCAACCAGTCCCAAATGGCCATATGTAGATATAAAAAATAAAGGATGTATGCAAGAATCATGTCCTAATGAATATATATATCCCCTCTATTTTGCCATCCATCTGTGAATGTAATGCTATTCTCAAATAAACCTCAGATCTCTTTTCCTTCTAAAGGATTCTACAAAATGGGGTAGTAAAATGAGGGTCACTATTGGATACGATATTAGAAGAAACTCCATGAAAAAAATTCTCTTTCACATAGATATTTCCAAATTCCTTAATCTTGGTTGTATCATGAAGGGGTATAACATGAGATGATTGTTTTGGTCTATATATCACAAACCATATCACGTACCTATTTCTCTAGGAACGTGGAAGAGTAACCAAAAATAACATAAAGATATCATACCACATGCAAGTCGGCACTAGAAGTGGGTGATGTAACCCCAATGGTATATGGTGATTTTATATGTCCTATTGGAATGTATAGCATTGAGAGGCATAATCAGCAATGCCATGTCTCATTCCTAGCGACTATAATCATAACTGTATGCTATAGAACATCATGGTGGTTTTTATGTGAACAAAACATTGGAATTATGTCAATCCCCAATCATATAATTCAGCATAGGTAATGTAACAAAAAGATGATTTTGAAAATGTATATTACTCTCTTTGGATAATGGAACCCCAGAAATAGTATCCCCACCATAAAGAGAGTGTCTAATTCCATGGAATTAATCTTCAAGATGTAGTTCTTGAGGAATCATCTTGAGAAGCGAATAGGTCAACTGAATACTGGAAAATAAAACTTCAACACTAATTTCTAGATCTTCTATATGCAACTAAGAAATACCTATATCACGTTCTACTGTTCCAATTATTATTTTATGAACTTTTTTTGATGTTTCCTACACAACACATCGTTGATAACATTCCTTTTACATTTGTTATATGAAATGTGAAAATCAATAGACTATGGGTACTATACTAAATTCATCTAGTGGAGATTAAAATATTTTTTATAGATGAAATAACTCATGATCTCGTGGTCACACCACAAAGTAATCCCTTTTCCATAAAGGATAATTCAACCAACTCTTAATCTCATGAATCCTGGTTGCAAGTTCAATGCTAGGAGTCAAATTATTACTCTTATGAGGACCTAGATGCTGATATATATAAACTACCATGTGGTCACCTAGTATAATAACATAGCCAAAACCAAAACATTTCACATCACAGAAGACCACTTTGACATGATCATCATTTGGAAGAGTAAACATCATTGCTTAAGTTAAAATAAATTTCTGCTAAACAAATTTAATCTAATATTTTTTCATCCTAATAAAATTAAACCGCCTTCTAGGTGAGAATGGTCATTGGATAACCAAATTTCAAGAAATCATTTACAAACCAGTGATAATACACTGCTAAATCGATGAAGCCCGGAATATCGAAAACATTACATGGTGGTGCCAATCTCATAAAATTCATGTTCTAACATTATGTGTATAATTAACATCACTTCTCAAATCCATATATCACATTAATATATCTTGCCATAAATTCAGTTCTTTCTCAATTACTGTTGAACTGATTTAGAATGGCACACATGATTCTCCTTGGACTTATGGTAAATCTATATTTCATCTAAAAAGACTACTAGGAATGTATCATGATACTCATTGAAATTTTATTTCCTCAAATCCATAAAGATTGTAGGAGAATTATCTATACCAAATGACATTACATGATACTCCTAATGTCTATACATAATCCAAAAGGGGGTTTTATAAATGTTATATTCTTCTACTCTAAATTTGTGATAACCAGGTTAAAGATCATTCTTCCAAACCCACTTAAACCCTTTAAACTAGTCAAATGAATCATCAATCCATGGAATCCGATACATTTTCATTACCATAACTCGATTTTTTTTGTGGTTATCAACACATAGGTGATGTGTTCGATCATATTTCTAAGAAAAATCAACAGGAACCGCCCAATTTGACACACTCTGGTTTTTAAATAATTTCTCTAACAATTATTCCATGTAAGACTTAATGTCATTCATTTCAACTAGGTCCAATTGGATAGATGGTATAGATACCAGCTAAGTAGAAGGATTAAAATCAAATGAGAACTCTACCACCCTTACTGATGGAAAACTGGATAACTGAGAAAAAACATTAGAAATATCAGCAACAATTGGAGGGAGACCATCGCTCATCAATTTTATCTCCTTCTAAAAAAGAAAAAACTGATATTAAATTCCCAAAATCCTGATAAAAGGGTCTGGATCTACCAAACCACAAGACCCATTCTCCCTTAATTATAATACACACCCCACCAAGCTTAGTAAAGAAGAATGGTGAGATATAACTATCAATTCAATACTTATTATAAATAATCCACTCCATCTCAAAAATAAAATCAAGAGGTATCATATTAAGAACTAGATAATACCATGTATATTAAATCTCTGATATAGAGAAGACGCGTGAAAGAAATTAGAGACCATTCTCTGTCATTTATTTGAGGGGTGTAGTAATATCAATCACATAAATCAAATTCTCTATAAGAATATTTAACACTATCAAAATTAGAGTCAAAATGAATAAATTTGATGCACCAATATCAATTAAAAATGTCAATAAAGATTAATTCATAGTGATGGAATATTGCATAGTCACTAGAACTGTATCAACATCCTCTGGAGACTCTTCTACAACATAAAGAATCTCCTTCCTAGATGTCTATGTCCAGAAACCCTTATATCTTGATGCATCTAATTTCACCCTTGTATCATTAGGTGTTGATGAGATTGTTCGACTATATTGGAATATATATATATATATATCATAACTTCTATAATGGACAGGAGCATCCACATGAGTTTTAGAACTTGGATAACTTAGTTAAAGCCTATTTTGAATACCTTAGTTTTTCACAATAGAAACAAGTCATCAGACCTCTACTAAGAACTACCGAAGGTATTGAAGAACCCTACTATTGAAATACACCAAGATAATTATAACAAATTCTCATCCATTTTTTGGAACTCAAGTAAATACATATGGGAAAAATGAAACTCCCATCAACCTTGATATCCATTCCTGGTCATGCAAAACATTCATTTCCCTATACATCATATCAGCAAAAGCAGTGATCTTTAGAATTGAAATATAATAACTAATGTTATAACCATTTTGTCCTTATATTTTTATTTGATACAATCGTAGGAGGAAACTACACAATCTTGATGAATTGGTTCTCATTCTCCATCATGGTCTTGTCTGTATACAGAAGATTTAAAAAACTACATTGCCTTAGCTAGCACTAAAATCATTATATAGAACTAGTTAGTTAAAATAAAATTAAATTCCTTCTACCCCAAAAAACATATTACTATTTCATAACCATGGGGTCCCACCATATTTTTTCTAGTCCCCTTTAGATTAATGATGTCACCTTTAACTTTTATTTAGTTAGGTGTTTCTAAGAACTAAAAGAGAAGCTATGTATTCCATAACCAATCCTGAGCCTGTAGAGGATCATTTTAGCATTTGAATTATAGTGAATTTTAGTTAAGGAACTCTTTAGAATGAAACATATATTCATCCCTCTGAGGGTGGATATATTGTTCTAGAATGGGAATGGGTGTCAGTGTTTTTTACCGAGCATGGATACAATAAAAAATAATCTCAATGAAATTCTATTCCATAGGGTATTGAAAATTTTTCACCATCAATATCCTACAAGATATTTTTCAAATGTCTTCTTAGAGGAATTATTCTACAAAACATTAATAAAAAACATTGAATACATTAGAAATGATGCACAGATCATCAAATCAAACAAGAGAAAAAATTAAATTAATCCCATCAGAAAAGAAAACTTGTTTTGGATTTCAACTATACAAATAAGAATCAGTGAAAATTGTAAAATTATATCAAATATTCCTAAAACCGTTATCCCCAAACCACCCATGGTAGCATAGGGAACATTATATTAAGATACAGCTAAGAACGCAATCAAAACAACCTCCAAAGTGCCATCAAGATACTGCAAACTAGAAACTAACATTACAGAAATATGAATAACCCAATCTTTAATACCACATTGTCCTAAACAAGCATGGATACTTTAGCACCCTAATATCTTAACCATGACTGAAAATACGTTAATGGAATTCCCAATCCATATTGGTTGGTGATTATCACATGGAATCATAAAACACAATATTCTTAACAAAGTTCCCACAAAAATAGTAGATGATAAATGATTCAAGTTAGTATCTTCAAAAAACCCAATAAGAGAATGTACAATAAACCAAATAGGTTTATAAAGAACCAAAAATAATACATCATAAATGTACTAAGAATATGACAAGAAAAATTTAAAATGAAAATGGAGGCATTACTCCAAAACTAAATGATCAAGAACATCCACCACCTCTATGTGTTGGTTTACCATTTCTCATACCTGGAAGAAGAAAATATATAAATTCCCAAAGTACAAGGTATGTTGTTTGCAATTAATCCTAGAAATGTCTCACTATATGATTCATAATAATATTCCATTTTAATAAACCAAATCATTCTTTCAATTTTAAAAAAATAGGGAATGGAAATATTGTTTCTTATTTAAAAAATTTCATTCATTACAACATGATATAAAACATTTCAAATGTGAATTAAAGAAAAAATTTATATAAAAAATATTATATATATTAGTTTGAATGAGTAAAATAATTTCACATTCAATGGAATATATATATATATATATCAAAAAAATCATAAAAATAACATGGATCATCTACCATGTAGTACAACAGTTTATAGTCATAGGACCATCACATGTCTCATATCTATGATAATGGGAACATGTGTACAATAGTCCCTTAGTATCATGTTGAATATGACTCATCAACCTTACATTAGAGATATGATCTTCATAACTAGACTTTTATTTCAGTTTTCATCATCCACCCATTACTAGGGTATAATAATCATATCATTATTATCCAAAAAAACTAACAACCCAGTTTCTCATGTGTTCAATCAACAAATTAGAAAATGGAAAATCATTTCATTTCAAATCATTCACCAATAAAATTCCACTTCCACCTTTTCCTTTTCAAATTTACAATTCACATTCAAAACCAAAACTTGAGGATTTCATCTATTCATGTCATATTCAATATAATCCTAATCATAGGTTTTTATTAATTAAATAGTATACCTTTTCAAAAAACAAATTTAATATCATTTCATAAATTCCATCAATTTTAAGATAAACACCAAATTCTAATTCCATTTTAATTGGGTATTTTTTTTAAAAAAATTACTATATAAAATTACAAATTCAAAATTAATTCAAATTGTGTTTTCACAAATCAATTGAACATTATTCAAATAAATCAATAATATCACAGTTTAATTATATGGTGAATCTAAAATGAAACTACTTACCATTAATATAAAAACATGTATTGACATCCCCTGAAATGGGATTTTACAAAAACTAACCATGAAATTGGAGATCTATAAGTCCAAAATAGAATCAATATTCTACTAAATAGAGTATAGATCCATTAATGACATTCTGATCTAGAATAGTCTGTGAAGGATATAGAGATAATGAGACAAGACACACAGGAGGAGAGTCATATACCTGAGAGAGATCGAATGAGATCTACGACATTTTGATCCACAAATTATGGGATTTAGATGAGCCAAAAATTGTTATTGAGGGCTCTAGATACCTCAAAATTTGATTAAGGTCATCTTAGGGTTAATCTGGGAGTTAAAAGGGAGTTTGGGGATTTTCAAAATAATTTTCAGAATTAAAAAGTCATTCTTGCATGGTGAGATGGGTAGGGATGCATGGTTAGACAAGCGGTGCACCCTAACCATGCAACCATCTATCAGGTTTCATGGATTCTTCTTGGTGGGGACACAGTTTTTCAAACCATTCCAAAACCATGAAAATCACCATGGTCTAGGGTAGAACGATTTCAATAGGGTGGGATGAAATTTTTTGAAAACTTTTCCATAACCATCTATAGCCTAGAAATATCTAAAAATTTTCGTAATCACACAAGATGAAGCCCTAAAAAATATCGAACAAAATAATGATAAAAATGAGGGTCGATGGGAAATGGAAAACGAGTAAAATGATGTAATAATTATAGGGTGTGAATACTTTTTCGATGGTTTATTTTCCACATGAAATGAAATATGGAATGTATCATATGCACAAAAAATGGTAGTAAATGTGTTTTTTGGATCATTTATGATGAGGGAGTAAAGATAATTGCATCTAGGAAAGAAAACACAACTCTAGATTATAGAAAAATAATGTATATCTTGGCAGTTGAACAACATTTTCACTATTTACTCAATATATTACTATTGTGTGACTCTGGGAATGAATTCAATTTCACCAAAAAGTCATCTACTATCATGGTAATAGATGTTGTAATAATTTTGTAGGTATATTTAAAGATGTAGAATCTCTTCACCATTAGTGGATTGAAATTTTTTCTTCCTATCCAACGAAGAAGCAAATAGGTTTTGGAAAAATCATCTTGTCCATATATTCCAAAAACACATGAAATATCTAGTGAATCCTAGAAGATCATGTAAAATACCTAATATTTCATGTTATTGAACCCATATATATGATATTTTTTGAAATATATAGGAAATTTAGAAGACATACATGAATAATGATAATGGAATGATGTATTTTATAGAATTTCTATGTTTTAATGTTTTTTGGAAGATATCACCAAGAGCCATTGTGGGGAAGTTGTATTATATTGTATTTATTTATGATTATAGTATAATTACATGGTTTATGGTGATCACCCATAAAAAAGTGTTTAGATTCATTATATATGATAAAATATCAATAGAGAAAATACGTGGAACAAAAATTACAAAATTACATACTACTGATGGAACATTGTTCACAAATATCAAAGTGTATATTTTTCTCAAGAGGACTTGGGTAAGGAATAAAGTCTTAGTAATATAGAATTATATAAAATAAAGTGTATTTGAGAGGATTAAAGATATTATAGATCACACGGGTCCAACAATACTTCTTGAGAAAGATATACAATAGATGTTTTAGAAGGAAGTGGTCTTGATATTAGTCAATATTACAAATATGGTGTTGTTATGTCATGGGTAAGAAAAAAAATATCATATGATATGTGGAATGAGAATAATTAAACATTGATTTTTTTACCATTTTGAATTAAAATTTTAATTCTATAAAATGAGATGAAATATATCAATTTTCAATCTTATTGAGATAAAGGAATATTTATTTGTCACTCATCAAAATTGTACGTAAATTATTTAATAATGTGTTAATAATTTGATAACATATTGGGTAGAATAAGGATATGGGTTTCTTTCATTGTAAGACACTATTAATGTTTATTAGGATAATAATTCTTTAGTTTCAAAGAGACAAACATGCGGGGATAAAATTGATGAAAAACAAAATACTGGTAATTAGATATCCCCAGTGCATTTAGGAATTATGAAGTATCTTAAAAAAAATTTAAAACTATATTAAGAGTATCCTGAGTGTGTTGATATAGTTTTTAACTATGTGATTTTAGTCTATGTAATTAATGATGAGGTTGACCAAATCTGAAAAAATTGGGGTTACTAGATTGCTTTCATGGATGAAAATAATATTATTGAACCTATATGTTTTTATAAAACAAACTCAATGAAGAGGGTAAAATAAATTGAAATAAGTCATGAAATGTGTGAAAAGTAAAATACCCAATTTAATTGATTGATGTGTATGATATGTATACATGTATGGCTACGGTAGATACCATTATATTTTATTTTGGATTAGTTGTCTTATGAAAATTCATAGTAATCCCAAAGGATTTTAAATATTGATTTATTAATGTTTTTTATGGATAGGAAGTCTACATTGAATAGTATTATTCATTTATTATTCATGTAGTTGAGGTAGAAAATATATTTTGAATAGGAAACTTTATGGTATAAGATAAAAACTAAGATAATGATATTAAAGTCTCAATCAATCATTGAGAAATCATGGTTTCCATTGTAAAGGATTTGATCATAATATCTATGTTAGAATGTAATATGATCAAACTATGATGGTTCTTATTTATTTCATGAAAAAATATTTTGATTATTTAATTATTTTTAATGTAATAATTATTATAAATTCAGGATATCAAATTACCTAATATCGATGGGTTGTGACCCAAAATTTTTCCTTGGTTTAATGTGGATAAAAGAAGGCATCAAGTGCTTTTTAATGAATAAAAATACCATAATGAGGAATATAAAACGTTTTTATTGATGGATTTAAATGCATTGAAATGAAATATTGTTACCCATATTATGTTGTCAAGCGATGAAAAAAACTATGTTTATTTGAAAGTCTATAGACAAATCAATGGGTTCCTACTCTATTTAACAATAATAAAACCCAGAATTACTATTTCTACTTGTCTAGAAACGATTATTCAATGTTTTACAAATAAATACACTTGTATTATATAAAAATAATACAACTCTTTAATATATGAACATTGAATTTCTATTTTTTTCATTAATGAATGATCACATTTGACGTTATGGAATTTTATGGATGCAGGATGGGATAGTTCAACTAATTATTAGAATTAGACTTCCAGACGATTATTTTATCATTTGTATTTGGTTATTTCTTAGCTAAGAAATAAGTTTTATTCCATATCAATGGTATTTATAGAGGCTAAATACATATATAGAACTCAGTAGTGTACATAGATCTTATGAATGAAACAGAAACAAAAAGATATTTGATTTGATGATAATAATATAATTTTCATCAAGTGTGATTACATGATTTCTATTAATCTTTCCTAACATATTATTTTTATATTAAGTAATATTCCTATTGTGATTAAATATCACATTATTAAGGAGAAATTTGAAAATGGTTTCATTAGATTAATGAATGTGTCTACATAAGGTCATGTTGTGGGCATTATGAGGGATTTAATATACATAGAATGATTTGAGAAAATTCAATTGGATCTTGGGGATAAATCATATTAATTTTGTTTGATATCATATAACAGGTACCCACACACCCTTAATGTGTTTTTAATTCCCTGATTATAGATTCACAGTTTCATTCAACCATTTGTATCTTCATAAAGTGTCTGATTGAAAGGTATTATATCTCTCACGGTTAATTGGATGAGTTACTCTTTATCCTATATGTATTAGAAAGTAAATAGTCTTTTGGCTTATTGTTAAAGGGGAATATTTATATAAATGTTATCCCAAATATGTAAATAATCTCAAATATGGTTTTAATGTAGGTTTATTATTAAAAAATTGGAACTATACAAAGTTAAAAAGGGTAAAATTCCTTAAAAAATTTAGGAGAGCTTGTAAATTCTTATTAATGGGAATATTTTTTATCATAATTTAGATTTCATTGGAAATAAGTAGTTTAACATGTTTAATCAAAGAGGATGGTCTCAAATTGTTTTTCACTTTGTTTTCAAGTGTTATGTGTTGATATTTTGAATGAACTTGTAGGGTTTGAAGAAGTAGTTAAGTGTATCAAAATGTGATTGTTACTATTTTTTCATAGAGAAAAACATAAAAAAGTGATTCTTGGTGAACATATTATATAAATCTAATTTTTGTGAGTATGTTTTGTTCATTTTAGAAAATAGGTAATGATTATTGAGTCATTGAATACAGAATTCGAAGATATAGGTCCTTATATATAGATGATGTTTGAAGAAGAATATTTTATTTGAAGAAGTGTTTCCAAAAAACAAAATGTTGGATATTGATAGAATAAATATTCACACTCATTTATGGGTTTTTTGGATAAAGTAGAGGAGAAATATTCCTAATGAATCATGTAATAATTTTGGAGTAGTTTTAAAGAGTTTGGAAATGATTAGAGAATGTTAGAGATTATTCATACTTCTATATGATTAATGTGTATTATCACATTAGATTAAAATGGAATTCACAAATGATATGTAAAAATAAAATGTAGAATCAATTGGTCCTGTAAGAGTAATATGGAAATCATATAAAATGTATAAATAGGTTAGTAAAGTTTAAAGTTGATACATAAGATTAATCTAGTTTTTTAACTAGTTGTGTATGAGTGATGAAGATGTTTTAAGGGCCATGTAAGAATAAACCTAATCCCACATAAGATTAAATTTTATTTTTTTATATACAATTTAATAATATTCAAATATTTCAGAAACAATAAATTGAAAAATATTTGGGAAATGATTGTGTAAACAAGATTCTGTATAAGATTAAATATAATGGTTATAACTTCATTTATGGGTAATATAAATACTAATATGGAGATGCCAGATTAAAACTGAATTCTTAAAATTCATATAAGTTATTTATTGAGGTTTTTCCAACATAAGGTTTTTTGAAAAAATATTTAGTTATTCAAAGACGTATAAAATTATTTATATAATGATTTAAATAATTAATAACATGTATTATTTACAGGGATATTTTTTAGAGATATATAGGGGATTACATTGAATAATTTAATTCAATATTTAGAGTTCAATGTTAAAAATTTTGAGGGTGATTTTCAAATAAAAACCTATTGTAATTAATTTTTTTGATAAATTTGGAGGTATTCTATGGGAGAATGAATATACAGATTTTGAAGGAATAATAACATATAGAGACACATATAAAATAATTGTTGTTCTATAATGACACCTAATTTGAGTATTGTAGTTGTTTTCGATGATTTCGCTGGGGCGCGCGCATCCGTCCGTCCGCGGAGGAGGACACGCTGCTCTTGTTGCCCCGCGTTCCCGCATTCCAAAGGCGGGAGACATTTTCTCCTTATTCAGGGATGTCTGCTCATTGAACGAAACAGGATGATGGGATGTCGGTTCTTCCTTCTGTGGATTCCTCCTCAGAACTCTTCACCTAGTCCGGGTCTCCCTCATATATTTAATACGTTGTTTGTGAAACTCTTCCCAGTGTCATGTTTCCATGGGCGCCGGTTAATTACACTGCTTCTGTCGGGACATTCCAAAGGGTCCGGTCAGGGCAGCAACCTTCAGTCGGGGGAGTAGTCACGTTAAGGCATCAGTAGCGTGTCTGGATGCTGGGGAACCTAGCATGTCTGTCTATTATCCCAGGTCACAAGGCTTCTCGAGGGCGTGGAACCCCGAGGCATCCCACATCGGGCGTAGGGAATTATATGCCATAGACACATATCTGAAGTTTTCCTCATCTTCTCATGTTTAACACAGGGTATGCCACGAGTTTAACGTCTAGCGGAGACGAATCAGCCCGATCGGAGCAATAGCTAGAATAGATCGGATTGAGAGGTTTCCTTTGAAGGGGTTCCGATACCGGGACCAACCCATGGGAGGCTGTGAAGAGGAGCGTATCGACATGGTCTCACCGAGATATGACGGTCCGGGCGAGAATCATGATGGGTGATATATGTATGAATGGAGTGGAGGGGGGATGAAATGGGACCATCGTAAGGGAGACAGTGAAGTTGGGCTTGAGCCTTGAAGAGGCTTCCTACGTATCCCTGTGGCAGGGAATCAAAGTCTGCGTAGTTCGGGATGGTTCATGTGAACTGACGGGAAGGTGGACCTTGGCCCGATGGATGTCGTCAGCGAACCGACGTGAAGGTGGACCTTGGTCCGATGGGTGGTGGGATTGAATCTCGGGGAGGCATCCTACGTACCATGCCTTGACATGGATCAAAGACCTCGTAGTTCAAAGGGTTTCATCGGTGAACCAACGTGAATGTAGACCCGTGGGTCTACTAGTGGTGGGATTGAACCTTGGGATGGTTTCCTACGTACCATGCCTTGACATGGATCAAAGTCCTCATAGTTTGAAGGATTGATGGAACACAGTTTAACGTCATGTGGGACGGTAGTGAACCCTGACGTGAATAAACGACGGGCGGTGGGTTTCGAAGAACCGACATAAATGAGGGACCTTGGTCTGATGGGAGATGGGTTTGAACCTCTGGGAGGCTTCCTACGTACCACGCCTTGAAATGGATCAAATTCCTCGTAGTTCGGGTGAAAATGGGGGGGGGGGCTTGGCACACCGTCAAGGAGATGGTCCGGGCCAATGATTGTTGGGCTTGAACCTCTTGGAGGCTTCCTACGTACCATGCCTTGACACGGATCAAAGTCCCCGTAGTTCAAATTGTGGAATACAATTTAACGTCATGCGGGACAGGGGTGAACCGACATGAATGAGGTCGGAATGACCAGATGGTGGGTTTGAACCTTGTAGAGGCTTCCTACATACCACTCCTTGACATGGATCAAAGTCCTCGTAGTTCAGGTTGGTCACAACGGCTTACCATCCGGCTGGAATTGCAGTTTAACGTCGTGCTGGACGCAGGTAGAACTCTACGTGAGTTGGATGATGGGTGGGCTTGAACCTCATGGAGGCTTCCTACATACCACGCCTTGACATGGATCAAAGACTTCATAGTTCAAATGGGTGTGCAGTTTAATGTCATGTGAGAAGAAGGCATACAGTTTAACGTCATGCTGGACGAGGGCATGCAGGTTAACATCATGCTGGATGAGGGTATGTGGTTTAACGTCATGAGGGACGGGGCATGCAGTTTAATGTCATGCTGGACAAGGGCATACAGTTTAACGTCATGCTGGACGAGGGTATGCAGTTTAACGTCATGCGGGACGGGGCGTGCAGTTTAACGTCATGCTGGACGAGGGCGAAACTCGACGTGAATGAACGACCGAGTAATGTGGCTTGAACCTCATGGAGGCTTCCTACGTACCATGCATTGACACGGATCAAAGTCCTCGTAGTTCGCTGAAGGTAGGGGTCAGGGTCGGGGCTCACTCTAAGCCCACGTGAGTCATGCTCGGTGTGAGAAACAAGAGGTTGCAAGGACCTGACGATCATGTCGCGAAGGGTGAGTCCGTGAGAAGCGAATAGGGTCTTACACGTTAGGCGGCCCATGGTGCTAGGACTTACTCCAGGATGGAGGCCCAGAGTGCGACAAAGCGCAGCGAAAGAGGGACTCGGGACCAATGACAGGAGGTGCCTTGTTCCCTATCACGCCCTCCACTGACCTTGGTAGTGGGGAAGTACGGAGATGCAGGGGTGCATCCATCCATTGGGGAACTAGGGTCGCCCTTCTCCTGAGAACATTCGCCACTCCAATAAGGAGGATATCATCCCTTGTGGATGGGTGATTCCACTCCCGTGGAGAAGAGTCGTGTAAAAAATGTTTGAGCTGGGGGGACCCTTCGTGAGAGTCACGGGGTCGGGTCACAGTTTAACGTCATGTGTTGAGGACGTGGTGCTTGGAAGTTTAACATCCTGCATCTCGGACGAGGTGGGTTCACTCCGCACCCCTAGAACTTACATAACTGCTACCCTCTGGTCCTTGGGGAAGGAAAGGTACCAGTAAGGCCATAGTCAAGGGGGGTTGTGGAGAGAACCATCAAGGGGTCCACTTTAGCATGGCTATGTGAAGAAGCAAGAGCCGTTAGTGTGCCTATGCAAAGGAGCATTAGGTGAAGAAACGCTACGGGTGGTATTGTCCATGAGACTTTGAAATCACATCGCGTAAACCTGGAGGGTCGCACGAGAAGAGGAATTTCCAGGCAAAGGAGTGTGCTTCGCGAAGGAGAGTTCCTTGGCCTTAGCATGGGGAATAGGTGTCAGTGGAGGGTGCTTCGCGAAGTGGAATAGTATTCGCAGAGCACTGCCTCGTGAAGAAGGGGTGCCACGCGAAGCAGGGTGCTGCGAAGCAATGTGCTTCGTGATATGTAGTGATCCTGCCTTAGCATAGGGAATACTAGTATAGCTTGGGTGCTTCGCGAAGCATAAACGCTCCGCGGCTGCCCGGGTTCCCTTGGGAATCCCCTTCCTTCGCGAATGCCCTTGAGCTTCGTGAAGGGCATCCCTCTATGAAGAGGGGCTCAAAACGAGACAAAGAAAAGGTGTCTCACGAAGGAGAAGTACCTCGCGGAGCTCATGATTCCCGGGGGAAAAGGGTTTTTCGCGATTCGGGAGAGGATAAGCCGAAAGGTCAGATTGTCCTTCCTCGGGACTCAGGGGGAGTCCAGTATTTATAGGGAAGGGGCGCCGCGGAGCAGAACTTGCGTTCCGCCTCAGGTGCTTCGAGGCGCGCTCGCGGAAGTCAACATCATCCGTGAAGAGTTACCGCCTCTGGAGCTTCGCGGCGGGCTCGTGAACGTCAAATGCGTTCGCGGAGAGTTACCACCTCTGGAGCTTCACGGCGGGCTCACGAACGTCAAATGTGTTCGCGGAGAGTTACCGCCTCTGGAGCTTCACGAGACCGCGATGCTCGGGGTGCATCGCGGTGGTGCTTCACGTCGGTGCTTCCCGAGGCAGCGTACCATCCTTCTTTTTCATCCCTTCCTTTCGTTCCACATTTTGGCGCCAACAAATGCCCCCCTCAGACTTGGAGCCGCGGAGGGTGAAGGGTCGAAGTCTGAGGGAAATCGCCAAAATTGTCGGTGGTTCGCGACGCAGCTACGCGAAGGGGGCCCGCAGTGCTGACCGGGGCCACGGATCCGGACGCGCCTCGATGCTCCGCGCGGGTGAGGCATGCCGAGATGCTCAGGGGTCGCCGCCTATAAATAGGGGGGTTGACCTCTTTTGGCTTCACACGACTTCCTTGTCTTTTTGTGCTCTCGACTTCATGAAGCTTTGCATACTCCACGACAGCCCTCCGCGAATTGAGCTTCGCGGTGAACCGCGGGTCTCCGACTCCACGTCCTCGCCAAGTGAACTTCTACTTGTCGGCCTAGGCCAGACTTTGCGGCTTGGTCTCGCGACCGACCTTCGCGATCCGGCTTCGCGATCCAGCTTCGTGATCCGTTCTGAAAAATTCTTTTCTGAGGGCCAGAATCGAAATGGCCCATCAAGAGGCTGTTTTGGGGGTGCTTGCATATGACGCCCGTCTGGATGAGATGGCCAGCTGTCCAGGCCTTGGGGAGATGGTCTGAAGCCATTCGGACCACGCTTCTTTGACAGATCTTCTATCGGAGGGTCAGAAGAATTATCCGCAGTGTAAGAATCTGCCATTGTACGGCTTCGAGCTGAGGGATGACATCTTCATCCCTAAGGAGAGTAGGGACGAAATAGCTTGCTGGTTCAGGAGCACACCATGCTAGCACCAATGGTTCAGGGCGGCCGATGGTCATGCACAGGAGGACTTCACACCCGTTATCGCTGACTGTCTCTACAACCATTTGAACGATATTGACGGGAAGCCACTGCAACCGGAGACGTCCCCTCTTCTCTACAGCACCATGATGAAGGAGGCTTTGTAGAATTCGAAGAAGGGATGGTCCGATGAGTGGGACCTACGCCAGGGTGGCAACTTTACTGATGACTGGGCCTGGGCCAACTGGGTTGGCACCTCATGCGAGGAGTTTGGGGCCGAGCTGAGGAGAGTGGGGTTGTATGAGGCGGCATGGGCCTCCCAATTCCACATTTACCAACCAAAGAAACTGATGCCGGAATTGCTGAGCAGATGGTCGTCTAGGACCAATACCTTTCACCTGCACCACGGGGAGGTGGGAATTAGCTTGTGGGATGTCCACCAGATTTCTAGGGTTCTGATATTGGGGTCCATGTATGATGAGTTCCTCCCTGTCATGAGTGCGTGTGAGGATACAGAGAAAATGCCGCGACTGGCGTCAGTGCTGATGGCGCTCGTCCCTAGAGAGGACAAGGAGGCAGTGAGGGATGTCCAATTTAGGAGATGGTTTAAGTGATTCCTGAATTTCCTAGAGAATCGAGAGTTCCCTCCGAGGCCTCGAACATGTCCAAGGGCGGCCCAACGGGGAAAGGGGCACTCATATTGGCAGGCCTTGGAGGACAACCAATGGAAGACTTGGGGTTTCAGTGTCAGCACTGAACAACAGCTGATAGTCAGGCTGGCGGCGTTCATCGCGGCTCTCATCTGCGGTTGGATCCTACCAGTGAGGGATACAAGCATGGGGGTGTGGCCCAGCTTGTTTATTATGGCGTCAATGTTGGCCATGGGGCAGCGGATCAATCTGGGGATTCCAATGCTCACCAAACTGTACAGAATTTTGCGGCACATTAGCGAGGGTAAGAAGCCGCCAAGGACATGCGGGCTCATCCACCTCTTGTATGGGTGGATCGCAGCGCATATTAGGGGGATTTACGAGTATCCAAACCCCATTTCGTCGCCGGGATCGAACATCCACCCCTCCATCCTGAACGCGGTCTGGAGATTCCCGTTCAAACTAGCCATGCCGATGGTGCTGAATCGGGTGTGGAGGGCGGATGAGTTTAATTTCCACCCCTTCCCATTGCCGACGGGGATACTTACTGATGACGGGCGGGGAACGGAAGAACATCAGGCTTACCTCCTGGACTTTCGAGGTGGAGTTTTGGTGGCATGAGTAGATCGTGAGCCAGTCTGCGAACCGTACACCCCGCATCGGTTTGCGAGGCAGTTCTGGTGCCTCTAGCAGCTGACCCCGTAGGTCTACTAGGAGGTGCGTCATGAGGATCACCCGTGTGTGATGAGGCAGTTGTGGCTCATGTTCACACAGGAAGATGGGAAGATGCGAATTGCATTGCCTCCATCCACCGCCGCATTCGGATTGGTGAGGGAGTATGCCATTAGTTGGGAGGATGCTTACCCGGGGGAGATGCTGAAGAAACCAACTATTCGGGTTGGTGACGGTGGGCCTCCTCTATCTCGAGGCCGGGGTTAGAGGGCGGCTAGGGCCGCTCACAGTAGCGGGGCTGCCATGGCGGCGAGACCCGCACCAACCAAGGGTATGGCAGCAGCGGTGGATCCGGTGATTCCGGAAGAGCAGGGCCATCCGGTGGGGCAGCCACCGATGAGATTTCATAGGATATCCACTCAGGCTCCGGGGAAGCGCCTGCGTCATATCGACATGGAAGAGGATGTTGTCTTCCTGGAAGCCTGGGACATTTGGGATGTCAACCAGCAGTTCCTCAACCCACCCGAGATATGGGCTCACCTGAATTGCCTCGGGATGGAATTACCGGTCATAGGCCCAGTCCGGGCTAGATTCATGGCGTCTCCAGCAGAGGCAGAGTAATACCTGGATGAGATGGAGGATTATGTCCACTCCAGTGGTGTCCCTCGCCCAATTAATGACCGGGTGGGGGTACTGTTGAATCAAACGGTCCCCCCATAGTTACCGACTGCCGATCTGGGGGAGCGCTTCCCCCTGCCGAAAGAATCAGAGGACTCCTCTCGGGAGGATTAGGCTAGAGGAGGGAGTCCGTTGGAGGGGGGCGAGGTCGGAGATCAAGGCTCAGATTCCGATGATTTCACAGAGGCTCTCGAGGTAGCTTTCCAAACTTCCTTCCTTATGATCCGTTCTTGGGTCACTATGGACTTCTGACAGATGTTTGAGCCATGAAGGAGGAACTTGCTCACATGCCTCGTTCTCGCCCCTCAGCGGGTGATGATGCGGGACCTTCAGAACCCGCGCCTATGGCTGCGTCTAGTTTCGCGTCTGGTGGGACCAAAGAACCCGAGGTGGTTCCCCCAGAATCTCCAGACCTTCCAACAGTATACGGAGGGCCTCTCCTCGGGGTCCCGTCAATACCGGCTCAAGAGTAGTTCCAGGAGGTCGATCTCCATATGTTTCCTCTACCGGATTCCTCGTCGTCACATGTTGACTATGCCAATTAACGTTTATGTCCCTCTTTGTCGTATAGTTCTCTAACTGGTGTGGGCTGTTGTAGCAAGAATGGTCGGGATGTCTGGTGGCGTCCCTCCTAGGGGCATGCCGGTGATGGTGGCGATAGTCCCCCCATCTCCTCAAGCTGCGACACACATCATCACTGACGGGACCACCAGTAGGGTCGTGTTTGAGGTCATCAAGGTGGACTCCGATGAAGAGGATCAACCGGTTGGTCCCAGTCCTGTCACGCCTACTTCGGCGCCAGATGTCATTCTGGATTCAACACCAGATGTAGATCCTGCCGTGGATTTCTTGCGGGCGTATCTCGCGTACGAGCCTGCCAATCACGCAGACTGGGACGAAACGGCCTATGACGAGGAAGACAGCAGCATAGTCCACCGCCGGTCGTGGAAGCTAATCACGTGCTTTATCAAGGACACCCCCAAGCGCAATGGTTGGCCGAAATGGACAGACTTCGATCGTGGTTGCACGAACTGTGCGCTGGGGGAGTAGATGCCCAACGTCCTCACGCACTCATCCGAGATCTTATGGCTGAGAAGATCCAGGAGCATGATCGTGGGATCAGCGTGGGCTGCCAGCGGTGGAAGGAGACCAACATCAATAAGCTCCACGAGGCTGAAGTCGAGGTCCAACAGATGCAGACCCGGGCAGATGAGCTTTCAGGCTCTCATAATGCACAATCGGAGCTGGCCTCACGGTTGAAGGCCCAGCTGGCAGAGGCAGAATAGCATATGAGGTAGACCTCTGGAAAGATGGCTGTCGTTCAAGCTAGCGTAGAGAGGGCCATAGCCAAGACTGACGAACTGCGCCCCGCTGCTGATGAGGAGGAGTGGGAGCTAAGTCAGCGGAAACAAGCCTTGGACGCCACAAGACAACGGGTGGCGGAGATGCAACGCTCTTTTGATGGGGTCAACCCGTCCATGGGGGGAGTTGACCCCCGGGTATTGTAACAAACCAAAAAAACCTTTTATTGGTACTTTCGTGCCTCAATTTTTTCTTTCTTTTCTTTGAATGCCGTAGCGCGCATGATTTCCACTGTTTGAATTGCCTTGTTACATCCATACAATGTTTTCGGGACGTTCGGCGATAATTCCCCAAGCCCACATGGGTCGAGCCCGATGTGAGAAACAGGAGATAGTTGCCTTCTCGTCCCACCTAACATAGGAGTGGAGACCATGCTCCGGGCATCCGGGATTCGGATTACCAGTCCGGATTTCCGAAAGATGTAAGAGGCTTGACCGGAGAAGGAACATTTCAAAACAGCCGAATTACCATTTCATCAGCGTGCTCTTATGCACGAACGGTGCAACGCCAGGGGAACTGAAATCAGTCCAAACAGATGAAAATGGAAAGTGTGAATCATGATACCCAAGATTCAGAGCACTGTGGGGATGGCATGAAAATAAAGGACAACCGTTAACCATGGTGGAGAAGCAGTATCCTTACCGCGTTAGCCTGTAATGGGGACAAAAATGAGGGTCAACCGTTGACCTTGTTCGAAACACGGGACCATGTCACAAATATTGTCGGTCAATCTTTCGGGACATTGACCCATGATAGTTGGCGGACCATAGGTCAAACATCCATACTGTTAGGGGGTCCTTCCAAACATGACCAGTCTTCCGGAACGTTGGCCCAGGACGGTAGGTGAGCCGATGCGGCATGAGACCAGGCCGTTAGGGGGTCCTGTGAGACATGAAAGGGGACGAGGGTCCGAATAAGGGGCATGCAAAGTGTGGAATATGGAGTGATGGTTTGTCAGAACAGAATCCAACACTTAGGTAGTTACACCACCGTGGTGGGGGTACACCATATGGGCGCATTGGTTTGATCATGGATCATTCCTTCTTTCAGACAGAGCCTCTCTGGAGAGGGGATTTACTGCTTCCCAATGTAATCTTGGGGCATTCTGAACTTGTTTAGGGTAGAACCACAGTTTAGTGTCATGCGTTGAGGACACATGGACTCCTATAGTTTAACGTCATATGATAGGACGTGGAATAAAAGGGAAGATCCCAAGGAGTGTGTGGCGCGGTAGATATGAAACCAACGTGAATGAGGACTTGGAGTCCAAATCATACCACGCACCCCCGGAGAAAACTCTTTAGGTCGAGGGTCCAAGAGTGAGTATTAGGCTGGGCCCGAAGCAGAGTGGTCGGGCGTTCCTACGTACCCCATGAGGATGGGAATCAAGCCATACATAGTTATGAAAGCGCAATTTAACGTCATGCGGGACGATGAGAAGCCTGGCTGTGTTGGTACACATCCTGCCAAAACTACTAAGCCCACGTGAGTCATGCTCGGTGTGGGAAACAAGAAGTATTTGTAGGAATTTCCCAAAAAAAAGGGCCAGGTTAGGGCAAAGGGACGCTCGACAAATACCGGCCAATTTACACTAACACGATCATTTAGTGCACCTAGATGCGCTAAGAGAAAGATCCGGGTATGATGGAATTCCACTTGAACATGATGAAGTGGAAACGTGTGAATCATGGCGCTCGAGATTCAGATCATGATGATGGTGGCGTGGTGATGGAGGATAACTATTGACCATAACGGAAAACCAGCATCCATATCGTGTTAGCCTAGAATGGGGACAAACAAATGAGGGTTAACAGTTGACCATGTTTGAAACACGAGACCATGTCACAAATGTTGTCAGATATCCGTAGGGACGTTGGCCTGAAACGATTGGAGGGCCCTTAGGTCTAGCAATAATGGAGATCCCTTAAGCCTAGTATCCATGTCGTCTGAGGGTCCTTTTGGATGTGGAAGAGGATGAGGATCCAAATAGAAAGCTCACGAAGCATGGTCATGGGATGGGGGGGATGTCCCTGTGAAAATCTCACACCTCGGGCTCTTTGTCAAAACACATCTGAATACGACAACGAGATGTATTAGATAGAGGGAGAAAATTCCATTCCCATAGGGAGATCTTAGTTTAGGGTCATAGAATTCAGACCATGGATGAGAGGAGACATAAGAGGCACATTGTGGAGTAACTCAAACACCTGGCGTGAATGGGAATAGGGGGTGTGTGCGGTGAGATGAACAACCTGACGTGAATGAGGACGTAATCCCATACCACACCGCACGACCTCCTTAGGAGAGGTTTTATGTCAAGGAACTAAAAGCGAAAGTTAGGCTGGGTCCGCAGGGAAGTTCATGTGTGCTCCTACGTATGTCATAAGGATGAGAATCAAGCCTCACGTAGTTCTTGATGTACCTTAGACCATAAATGGGTAAAGCAAGAAGGGGACACATGGAAACAAAACCCGACATGAAGGAGGACCTAAGCCCTACTTACCATGCGTTCTCTGGGGAAAATGCTCGAGTCGAGGGACTGAACACAAAGGTTAGTCTGGGCCTGCAGGGAAGTGCCCGGGCGCTCCTACGTATCTCATGAGGATGAGAATCAATCCACTCATAGTTTTTAAAGGTGACATGGTAAGATTCTAGTTCCGGGGGAAAAGGGGAGTGCGGCAGTGTCCCTTGCACTAAAAGAAGCGGAATTTGATAAATCTTGTTTGTCCTTTAAGGTGAGTGGTTTTTTTTGTGAAGCGACAGGCCTATAGTAGTAGGTCGTGGTGTTGACACAAGGATCAAGCCGTGATAGGCGTTGACAAATGGCATGGCACGTGACCAATACCCAATGTGATGTCCTCTACAATGAGGTCACCACAATGTTGTGCCGTTTTTCGTCATGCGTCCAGGACGATAATGTCACAGTTTAGGGTCGTATGATAGGACCAAGCATGCATTTTATCGTCATGCAGCGCAGACGTAGCAGAGCCGATGGTAGGTGGGGAACGTGCGTAGTGTTATAAAACACAATTGATGGAGACATGATCCCACAGCACATTGTACGCCACTCGGAGAGGGAGACCTTAGGCCGAGGGGCCTATATAGAGGTAAGAGGTGAAACAGGGGGGGGACTGGCTCCCTAAATGGGTTGTACCCGAAGACAGGGTGTCCGAGCGGTCCTACGTATCCCATGAGGATGGTAATCAAGCTGAACATAGTCCCAGATGGATATTATTTTATGGTCTTAGAGCTCGGACCATGAATGGAAACAACCTCCCAAGTTAGCGCAAACATCAACCCGATCCCTAAGCCCACGTGAGTTAAACTCGGTGTGGGAAACAAGGGGGGAGACCCTTATCGCAATACTTGGGGCATCCATCAGAGGGGAGTCGGTAGAGAGCCACGAAGGACATCTTTGACGCGGCTTGTTTCTCCAACGCGCAGACGTGCACGGAGGAAAAGTACCAAGAGTTTTGAGACTCTACTTGGACACAGTGATGTGATGAAGGGTGTGAAATGTGTAACCGACATTTTGGGCTTAATGGATTGGCGTGGTGATAGAGGAAAACTGTTAACCATGGTGGAAACACAGCTTCCATATCCAGTTAGCCTGAGGTGGGAACAACAAACGAGCATCGACCGCTAACCATATTCGCAAAGCGGGATTTTATCGATTTGTTGTCCGAAACCCTGGAGGGCGTTGGCCCGTAACGGTAGGAGAGCCCTTGGACGTAGTATCCGGGCCATTCTTGGGGGTCCCTCTAGGTGTGAAAGATAATGGAAGCCCTGGTGCAGGGATACACAATGCCTGGAAAGCGGGTGCGGACGTGTCCGAGTAAAGCTTGGAATTCCAGGTAATAAACCAGAGTACTCTTAGGCACATTGGTGAACCACCTAAAAGGGATCGACAAAACAACTTAGGAGGGAGAGGTACATGGCGTGGTCATTACAATACCGACATGAATGAGGACATAATCCCACACCACACCATATAATCCTCTCATGGAGGAAGGTTAGGCCAAGGGGCCAAGATGGGATGAAGATTCACGAGAGATGGGGATGGACCCGAATCCTAGACATTCGGGTGGTCCTACGTATCCCATGAGGATGGGAATCAAGCCGAACGTAGTTCTATAGATGTAGTTTAACATCATACAGGACGAGGAAGGGATTAATATACCCCCAAACAAGGGAATTGTACGGTACGGAGAATAAAATGACGTGAATTAGAAAATAATCTCACACCACACCATACACTCCTATAAGAGAGGACCTGGGCCGGGGGCCGAAAAGGCCAAGGGGCCTAATGGTTGGGCATTGGTCAAGAAGGCCTGACCTGCTTGAAATTTAACGTCTTGCAATGAGGACGAGGGTCGGGGACCAGTGGTGGCCAAGGGGCCTGTGGCTGGGCCTCGTAAGGGAAGGCGTACGATAGGGTACATGATCCCTATGTAAATGAGGACATAGTCCCACACCACACCGTACACCCTGGGTAAGTGGTTGGGCGGAGGGGCCTGAGAAGGCGAAGGGGCCTAAGGTCAGGCATCAGTCAGGAAGGCCTGACGGGTCTGCAGTTGAACGTATTACATGGGGACGGGGGTCGGGGACCCGATAAGGCCAAGGGGCCTGAGGCTAGGCCTCGTAAGGGAAGGCGTATGGCATGGTACATGATCCCAAAGTGAATGAGGATGTAGTCCTACACCACACCGTACACCACTATGGGGAATCGGGGTCGTGGGAACGATTGCTAGCGCCACCCGGGGAGGAGCTTGTTACTTCGGCATGGGGTAGAATGAATCACTGTACTCGATGTATGGGACATTTCGGGGTGGACCCGATGATCCAGGACACTGTTGATCATGTTTGAAACATAGCGTTCCTATGGTAACCTGATATGGGAGCAACAAATGAGCGTCGACCGCTGACCAAATTCGCAACGCGGGACTTGTATCATCTTGTTACTTTAAAGCCCTTGGGAGCATGGGCCCGTATCGGTATGAAAGCCCCTGGGCATGTTATCTAGTCCATTCTTGGGGGTCCCTCCGGGTGTGAGAAAAAATGATGGAATGCCAGTCAAGGAGTGGGTGAAGCATAGCTGTATCCATCCACAAAAGAGGCAAACATCTCCAGGGGGGATGTGCAGCCGGGTCGAGGCTTGCTCGATGTGAGTTGGGTAAAAAGTGTGCACCCTGCCATATGTCTTGACCCGAGGGGAATATTTTGGCTTTTGGGCTGGGCCAACAGACAAAATGTCCGGGCGTTCCTACATATCTCATGAGGATGAGAATCAAGACATACGTAGTTCTTGAAGGCCATGCAGTTTAGCGTCATGTCGTGAGGATGTGGGAGGATAGAAGAACGGGAGTGGGCACATGGTGCGACCTTTACAATCCTTGTGTGAGCGGGGTTGTATGAGAAGGGATAAAAAAGACTACCCCAAGCTACACAAAGATCCTCTGAGGAAACTATTCCTAGGGGGGATAGTGGAAGAGAAGAGTTCGGGGTTGGGCTCAAGATGAGGCGTCCGAGCGTTCCTACGTATCCCATGAAGATGGGAATCAAGCCACACGTAGTTCTTAAGATGCAGTTTAACGTCATGCGGGATGCAGAACATCTCATTTGGGGATATGTAAGGTATGACAAGAAATCCAATGTGAATGAGGACGTAGTCCCACACCATACCATACAATCCCGCAAGAGGGTATGTCGGGGAAAACCAAGGGGCCTGAGGCCGGACCGTGGTCAGGGAGACCTGACCAGCTTACGGTTTAATGTCTCACGGTGAAGACGGGGCCTTGGGCCCAAGGAGGCCAAGGGGCCTGAGGCTGATCCTCGGTCATGAAGGCCTAACTGGCTTGCAGTTTAACGTCTTACAGTAATGACGGGGGGCCGGGGGCCCGAGGAGGCCAAGGGGCCTGAGGATGAGCCTCGGTTAGGAAGGCCTGACTGGCTTGCAGTTTAACGTCTTACAGTAAGGACTGGGGGTCGGGGGCCCGAGGAGGGAAAAGGGCCTAAGGCTGAGCCTCGGTCAGGAAGTCCTGACTGTCTTGCAGTTTAATGTCTTAAAGTAAGGACGGGGGGCTGGGGGCCCGAGGAGGCCAAGGGGCCTGAGGCTGGGCCTCAGTCAGGAAGGCTTGACTGGCTTCTAGTTTAATGTATTGTAGTAAGGACGGGGGGTCGGGGGCCCGAGGAGGCCAAAGGGCCTGAGGCTGAGCCTCGGTCAGGAAGGCCTGACTGGGTTGCAGTTTAACGTCTTATAGTATGGACGGGGGGCCGGGGGCCCGAGGAGGCTAAGGGGCCTGAGGCTGAGACTCGGTCAGGAAGGCCTGACTGTCTTGCAGTTTAACGTCTTGTAGTAAGGACGGGGGGAGATCTTAGTTTAAAGTCATAGAGCTCGGACCATTTTGTAGTTTATCGTCTTGTAGGACGAAGATGCAGTTTAAAGTCGTGCAGGACTTTACAGTTTAATGTCATGTTGGACCATAACGTGCAGTTTAAGGTCATGCGGGAACATTTCATAGTTTATCGTCTTGTAGGACGAATATGCAGTTTATGGTTGTGCAGGACCCTTTTTCCCTAGGAAAGGTATCACTTGGGGAACTTTGCATTGGTGGGAGGGGTTATGCGCTCTCCATCTGTGGTAACCAAGGAGTATTCTCCATTGGGGTAAACCTTATGGATGATATAAGGACCTTCCCATTTGGGTTCTAATTTGGGTGGTTTCCTACCGGAAACCATTGGCGCTTGAAGGGCCAATACTAGGTCGTCTTGTAGGAAAGAACAGAGACGAACCTTCTTGTTGAAGGACCTCACTATCTTATCTTGATGCCTTTCCAGATTATGCAGGGCATGAAGCCGGTTCTCGTCCAGTGCTTCTAATTCAGCTAGACGGATCTCAGCTACCTCATCTGATGTCTGGTGATCATAGACTGCAGTGCGTAACGATGGCAGCTGGATCTCAATGGGTAGGATGGCCTCAGCTCCATACACCAGGGAATATGGGGTCACCCGGGTAGAGTTGCGAGTCGTCGTACGGTAAGCCCAAAGGGCGTTGGGGTGCTTGTTCGGCCAACTTTTCTTGTTCTGACCAACCATCTTCTGTAGAATGTTAGAGAGGGGTTTTTTGAACGCCTCGATCTATCCAATTTCCTGTGCGTGGTAGCGTGAGGTATGGTTCGACCGGATGTCATACATGGCGTACACTTTCTTTAGTTCAGCCGCTCGGAAGATGGTGCCGTTATCGGTGAGGACGGTGTGAGGGACCCCAAACCGGTGGATACTATTGGAGCTCACAAAGTCAATGATGGAACGGGCCTTGACCACTTTGAGTGGAACTACCTCTACCCACTTGGAGAAGAAATCTATAGCAGTTAGGATGAACCTACACTGGAGGGCTGTTTCCAGTGGATACGGTCCCACTATATCAAGTCCCCATACCGCAAATGACCAAGAGTACTTGGTGGGGTGGAGGGATCCGGCGGACGATGCAGGAAGATGGCGTGAACTTGGCATGAGTGGCATCTCTTGGCATATCCAATGCAATCGTGGATCATAGAGGGCCAAAAGTACCCCAACCTCCTGATTTGATGGGACAGCTTCGGCCGAGCTTGATGGACGCCATAGGAACCGGCGTGAACCTCTTGCATAACTTGAGGTATCTCTACTCCTTGGATGCAACAAAGGAGGAAACCATCGAAACTCGGCTTATAAAGGATCTGTTCAAGGCTGGGGCTGCTCTGGAGGGTAAATTGCAGCGCGCAACGTCGGATTCGCTCGCGCTCAGCCCGGTCATCCGGGAGGCAACCATTTTGGAGGTACTCGACAAAAGGCGCCCTCCAGTCAGGAGTGGATTCAACCACTATGTCTAACGAAACTGGGACCCCTAGTGAGATGACCTACCCGCAGGACATCATTTTCCTCTTGGGTGATGGGGGAAATGACTCTCCAGTGTTCCATATGTATGATTAAATCATCTTGCTCGGGTTCTATGAGCGACGCGGCCAAGCCAGCCAAGGCGTCTACTTGACCATTCTGTGACCGTGGGACATGGGTAACCTCTGGTCGAGAAGAGAACTGGGCCATTCGGCGGAGGGTGTATTCCAGCAATGGTGCAAGATCCGGCTTCCTGACGACGTAGTCTCCATTAACCTGTTTGATTACCAGCACGGAATCTCCCTTCACATGTAGATGGGATACATGGATCTCAAGGGCCAATTTGAGGCCGGTGATGAGAGCCTGGTACTCTTCCTCATTGTTCGTACAGCCTTCTGACAACAGGAACGAGTATGGCATGACGGCTTGTTCCGGGGTAATGAAGACAATACCCCGGCCCACTCTGTCGAGCTTGGGATCATTGAGCTGCCTACCGGTGGGGCTCCGGGAGGCCCCGTCGAAATGCATTTTCCAATACGGGACGACATGATAGACTGAGAGGATCGTATCATCAAGAAAATCCAGGTCCAGGGATTGATCCGCGGAGGTTGGATGGGTAGCTAAAAAGTCTGCCAATGCCTGTCCCTTAATGGCCTTCTGAGGTACGAGCCTGATATCAAACTGCTGGAGAATCACTGCCCACCGTGCTAGTCGGCCAGTCAGCATGGGGCAGTTCATGATGTACATCAGTGGGTCTACCCAGGAGACCAATTGCACCTCATGGTGCTGCATGTAATGTCGCAACTTCTGCACGGCGAAGAAGAGCGCAAGGCAGCTCTTTTCGATAGGGGAGTATCTGACCTCCGTATCGAGAAGCATGCGGCTGAGATAGTAGAGACTGTTCTTAGTACCCTCGTTATTCTTCTGGGCGAGCAGCGCACCGAGGGATCCTTCCAGGGCGGTCACGTAATGGACCAGCGGCTTTCCGGAGATGGGTGGCATCAAGACAGGAGGATAGAGCAGATACTGCTTGATTTCCTCGATGGCGGTCCGACACTCCTCATCCCATTCTTAGGCGGCGCCCTTCTTCATCAGCTAGGAAAAGGGCTTACACTTGCCAGCCAGATTCGCGATGAATCGGCGTATATAGGCTAAGTGGCCTTGAAGGCCTCGAAGTTCCTGAATGTTGCTCGGGGGAGGCATTTGGCTGATGGCCTTGATCTTCTCTGGGTCGATCTCGATACCTCGGTATCTGACAAAAAATCCCAAAAACTTCCCAGAGGTGACCCCGAAGGCACACTTCAATGGGTTCATCTTCAAGTGACGAGAACAGAGGAAACCGAACACTTTCTCGAGGTCTTTGATATGGTCCTGGCGCTGATATGATTTGACTACGAGGTCATCTACGTAGCATTCCACCAATGTCCCGAGAATCGGCTTGAATATGCGATGCATGGACCTTTGATAAGTGGCACCTACATTTTTCAAACCGAATGGCATAACCTGGTAGAAAAAGGTACCTTGGGGAGCCCTGAAGGCAGTGGAATCCTCGACTTCGGGGTCCATCTAGATCTGGTTGTACCCGGAATACCCACCCATGAAAGAGAGATCTTGGAACCCGGCCGTGGCATCAATTAATAACTCCGTCACCGGGAGTGGGAAGTCATCCTTTGGGCACTGGCGATTAAGATCGCGGAAGTCGATGCAGACTCTGATCTGCCCATTCTTCTTCCTGATAGGCACAATGTTGGCAAGCCACTTGGGGTACTGGACTTCCTTAATGATGTTGTCTTTGATAAGCTTGTCAACTCCGGCCTCAACCATAGCACCATGAGAAGGTTGCATCTTCCTGGGAGGCTGCTTAAACCCACGATGTTTTTCCGGGAGGCCCAGATGGTGAACGGCTACATGGGGATCTAGTTCTGGCATCTCGTTGTAACTCCAGGCAAACACGTCACAGTTTTGTTTGAGGAAGACTACGTACTGCTGCCGCTCCTCGAGGGACATGGCTGCCCTGATCAATGTGGGTTTCAGATCTGTCTCGCTACCAAGGTTCACCTGTACCAGTTCATCAACCATGGTAGAGACTCCTTCCTCAAAGGCGGGGGGAGCATCCTCTAGGTCTTCCTCCCCACCCGTGGGGGAATTTCCTGCGACGGGAGATACTTCTGGGCTATCAAAACCTGGGGGGAAACTGGTGCCGGCATGGGCAGTAGTGGTAATCATATCAGGAGACTCACTCACCATTGAGACCATAGCAATGAAGGTAGTCGATCCTATCCCATATGGCCTTCGACCTAAGGGCCACGTTTGATAATATCAAAGCAGTGGTGACGTGTTGGCCTGAGTCGGTGGATTCTAGCCTGGCGAAAGAGACACGTATGGCGTACCGCCGTTGTCATAATCTTGAAGTCCTAGTACCGTACAGGGGTAGGAGGTTCCGAGATCACCTGAGCCTGGTTGATGTAGGAGTACAAGGTGATTTTCCACCGTCGCTTGGACACGGGAACATGCCTTCCTTGTGTACCCGAAACAACAAAACATTGCCCCATGTCGGGGGTCATGGCCTCCAATCGATGGATTGGGAGGACGTAGGCGTCATCCATGCTTTCCCAGAGATCACTTGTGACCAGGGCGGGTTCATCCTCACTTACTAGGATTTGCTTATCCTTACATTTGTAATAACCTGCATCCAGATAGCGGGCCTCACAAGAGGCGAAAGGGGACGCATCTCCTTGAAGCTCGCCTAATCGACAGTTGAGTGAGTATTTGAGGCACTGGTGATACGACGAAGGGACCGCTGCATGCAGATGGAGCCATGGCCTACCCATCAACGCGTTGTAGGCGGTGTCTTGAGAGACAACGATGAACTCGGTGCTGGAAATTAAGCCACCGAACTGAGTCTTCAGGCGGATCTTTCCGACTGGGGTTTTCTTGGTCATGTCGTACCCCTGGATTCTGAGGTCAGAGGGAGTTAAATCACCTTTAGACATACCCAGCTTCCGCAACGTCCGTGTCCGAATTAGATTGATTCTGGAACCCGTGTCAATGAGGCAACGGCGGACTTCCACACCATTGAAGTGGCCAGTGATGTAAAGCGGGTGAATGTGCCCCTGTATAGGAGGGTCCTCATCTTCACTAGAGAATGAGATAACTGCCTGACATTTTGCATTTTCAATCGTCTCGGTATGGAAGGCTTCTACAGCTGCTACCTCTGTCTCAAATTGGAGGGGGCTCCTTAGGGCCTCGTCAAGTGCATTGCGCATTTCGGATGATAGGAGAAGGGCGTCAAGGATTGAAAGCCTTGCCGGAAAGCCGTCCAGGTGCTTCAGGACATCATACTTTCATGCCAAACACAAACCTCTGCTTATAGGAGGTCGTTCGGAATTTGGAGGCATAGCGGGTCCGGCCGGTTGAACCGGTGATCGGCTAGTACTGGGTACATCCTGCTGACTGCTAATTGAAGCCTGGAGAGTAGTCGCCGGACTAGGATTGGACAGTGTAGGCTGGCCTGTAGCCGGGCAAGACTGACTGTGATACGAACGAGACATCTCTCGCTGATCTAGTAGCACAAACAGTGGTGGAGGTAGAGCTGAGGGTGTTAGATGGGGTTGCGCATGCTGATCTCTGCGCTGAGCCTACTATCTGGTCTCAGTAGCGTGCACGACTTGGCTAAAAGTGCCCGCTGATGTACCTCGATGACCAGCGCGGTTGCGATTCCGCTGACATTGATGTCGACTAGAAACGTTGGGGAAGTTCGCCTGGCATTCCCCCTCATCGGGGGTCATATAGGGCTTTACCAGCTCCATGGTGTTAACCGAAGCGTACCCATGGCTGTCGCCCGAGGAGTCATCCACCACTAGGCGGATTATGGGAGGAATCCCCATTTCAGGGGGCAAAATTTCACCGAGAGTGCGGGATGACGACGGTAACGGCGGTGCGCGTTGCTTCTTCTTGCGTCGCTGCTGCTTGCCCTTTTGGGAAGATGTCGACTGTGAAGACGATGCGGAGGTACCAGCTACCTCTTCTGAAGGTTTCGGCTGCTTGAGGCATGCCTGGATGATACCATGGGCACGAAAAACGGTTTTTCGAGCCATCCAGTCGTCGTATTTCCGGGATCCGCGACTCGGAACCTGCTGCCACTCGCCTTCGCTGTCGCTGCCAATCTCTGATCCTGCAAAGACACCCGCCACTTATGCTGGTGTCGGGCCCAACTTGACTATGTTGTTGTTGACCTGGTCTTGAAGCCAGTCTTTAAAAACATAACATTTCTTGAGGGTGTGCCCCAGAATCCGATGATAAGGGCAGTAGTTGGAGTGATCATTGAGATTTGCCTCTACCGGCCTTCTGCACTCGGGCCGGCGCACAATCCTTTGCTCTAGAGCACTTCGGAAGTAGCCAGGGACCTGATTTTCGTTGAACGAATAAGTCTGGTGCCTTCTTTCCGGATTGGGGGCCCTGGGGGCCTAACCCTGAAGAGGGGCTGGAGGGGCCTGCCGAGGAGGCAGCGCCTGATTGTCTCACCTGGGTGGCGGTGGCGCATTGCACAGGGGAACCTGTCGATTCTTAGGAGGTCGCTGATGGGAAGGAGCCTATGCTTGAGGTGGAGGACCTCTATAGGGTTGCAGGGATGGTGCCACTGGCAGTAATTCTAGCTGCCTAGGGGATTCTATTTGGGCCACCGCGGTGGGTTCAGCCCTGGCGGTCGTCCTGGCTGGGATCATAGGGGGCAACGAACGTGCCTGACTAGCCTGTTGCAGAGCTTCCTCAAGCCGCTGAGCCTTATCTGAGAAATCTCTGAACCCTCTAGGGTAGTTCTGGGTAATCAGGGATGGTACCAGCTCCGTTTTGACGTTCCCCACACACATCTTCAGTAATTGCTCCTGAGTCAGTGGCATATCGAGGGAATATGTAAGTCCATTCCACCGGGTGATGAAATCTGCAACCCGCTCATCAGGCATTTTCTTGCACATGAAGAGGTCTTCAATGCTGGTCTTCCACGTGGTGGAGCTGAACTGGTATAGGAACTGCCGGCCGAGGTCCTCCCAACCGGTCACCGATCCGATTGGGAGCTGGTTGTACCAGACGAATGTTGGACCTTCCAATGTCTATACGAAACACTGGAGTTTGGCGGCTTCTTGCTGAGCCGGGGTCCCCATCATGGGACCACACCTGGAAGAAAAATGTGCCAAGGGCTGTGGCGGGTCCCCTGTCCTGTTAAAGGGCAAGAAAGTGGGGTTCCCAAAACCCCGAGTTGCGGGCATATCATCCACCCACGCGGGATACGGCTTGCCATCCGGTGGGACCGCCACCTGCCACGTTTCCAACGCTTCGATGCGGGCTGTGAGTGCCGCAATAAGATCATTCGGGTGGGGGTCCCTGTCTTGATGGGGATCCCTAAACACAAGTGCATTGCCAGCTTCTTCAACACGGTAAATGGCTTCGGCAGCTCATGGATCAACTAGCGGAACGACCTGTGGGGTGACTGGGGGAACCCGGACTGGATTCTTCAGATTGCCCCATCGTTCGGGGGGGTTTGTCGAGACGTATCGCGCCCTCTTGCCGTAAGTTCCGGCTTCTGCCCTGTCTGCGGCAGTAGTGTGATCAGGGTTGCCCGAAGGCAGCTCACCGGGGGGAAATTGTTCCTTCCCCTACTGTCGCGGCCTGGGATTACCATAGTCAGGTCGCTGCTCTGCGGCGCGCTCAGCCAAGAGTTCGTCAACCAGCCTCTTCTGCTCAGTAAGCTGCTGGCGTAATGTGGCCTTCTCGGGGTCTTCGTCCGTTTTCTGCACAGAGGTAGACAGTTCAGAGTGCTTGATAGTTCCGACGTGCTCCTTAACCTTGCCGGTATTTCGACCGAGTACCAGCGACTCGGTGGGTACGGGGAGGCCTAGCAGGTTCCTCTACTGACGGGTAACCCTCAATGATGGGTCCAGCAGTAGAGGTACGCCCTCGAGGGGTAAGTCTCCATAAATTAATTCAAGCTCGTCTTCCTTGTCCACAACGTCAGCCATGTGGACAGCGACCCCTCTCGAGGGCATGTCCTCGATGTCGCATAGCGAATCGGGCTACCGTCGGATAGGGTCGAAGAGGAGAGCAGTATAGTGACCCAACCATGGACTTGCACATGGGGGTAGCTTCTCTGACGATTCTGCGGTGTACTTTGAAACTCTAAACACATTTCCGTTGAAGGGCGTTCTGACGACCTGGTGACTTGGGGTGCTGGGCCACAAGGAGTGCGGCCGAATCGATCAGGCGGCACTGCTCGCCGATTTCTTCGAAGTGCTCTAGACTTCTAGGGTACACCACCCATTCGTAAAAAAGGTGGAAGTGCATAGCCCATAGGGTTTGACCAAAGCATCCCACTTCTTCAGGGGTAAGGGACTCTGGTGCGTGAATGTTCAGCACTGCCGTCGGCCAGAACTTCTCCGGGAAGTAATCCGCTGCAAGAATATTCCAGAAGCTCCTGGGTTCGGACTCTGGGTCTGGCCCTATATTTCCCCACTCATCAACCGCGGGCGGCTGAGGGACTGGTAGTGGTACCGAGGTGGACCTCTAGGATAGTAAACTCAGTGGCGGAGAATACGGCGAACGGGCTGACTGGCCTCCGAATTCCGGGCCATCCTTCGAAGAGTAAGGTGACCTGGGCACGATGTCATGATATGATGGGCTGATAGTCGCAGCTTCCGGCACAGGAATCGCGGCTACCGGCGACAGGTCATGTCGTCTCTCTACCGCCGTTGGCCCCCAAAATAGCTCTCTGTGATCTCTGGTAGAGGTAGAGGGCGCTTCTGGTGACAATGGCAGTGATTGTGCGGTAGATACCTGTGGAATTCCCAAGATTTCTTCCTCCGGGATGTACCTGCAGAGAGAGATGGGAATCTGCTGGACCTCATATTCCGGGAGAATGAGGTTAACGCGTCTGGTTCCTGCCCCAGTCCTTGATACGGAGGAGCAGGGAGAAGGTTCCATCGCTGAGTCGCATTCCGCTTCAGAGTCGGAGAAGCAGGCAGGTTTGATCTCCACCCAAGCCTTCCTAGGACTCTTCTTGTGGCGGTGACGACCCACTCTCCTACCCCGGGGTGTCTCTTCGCAACAGGGTTTATCCCTATTATGTAGTCTCGGGGCGGTGTTGGCGCTGTGGCGGCGTTGGCGCCGTGGCGGAGAGGGCCCCTACTCGAGATAGCCGCGGTGTGAGGGGAACCAGGGAAAATGCCGAAGGGTACATGGGGAGGACCTCCATGGAAATCACCCATGTGGGCGGAGCCTCTGTTGGAATCGGCAGGAGAATGGGGAGGACCTCCATGGTCGATGCGTGCGGAGCGAGGCTGACCTTCACTCCTCGAGTTGCTGGGGCGAGGAGGACCTTCGCCGGTTTCAGAGAGGACGAAGGGAGGGCCCCCACGTTGGAGAAGGAATGGATGGGTAGTTCCTTCATATTGGCGGTCAGGGGCAGGAGGATGGACCCCATACCCTGTATAGTGGGCGCGTGAGAGGTTTCCGCGCCGAGCGTCACTACCGCGGGGCAGGTCTTCCTTCGGGATGGGGGTAGCATGAGTCATACCTCCATGACGAACTTCGGAGCGGGGAAGGCCCACGCTATGTGGAGTAGTGGTACGGGGAGGGCCTCCGTACGGGGTGACATCACCGCGGGTTAGTTCGCGGTGATCACCACATGGGCCTGCAACCCGGAGAGTCAACCCAGCCTACCCGTGGGGCGGTTGGGGTCTCGATCCTGGTTGGGTGTAGGAGTTCCCCTGCTCAGTGTATGCAGGGACTTCATGATGCACCTCAGCGGTGGCACGGGCCACTGTAGCTGTTGATGTTGACACATCTGGGCGAGCGTCCTCAGCCCGGGTCCGGCACTGATGTCGGGTCAGGCAAGCAGGTGCAGGTGGTGTAGGGGGATGGCCTGCCTGCTCTTCTTGCGGAGTCAGACGGCGGTGCTGACACGGCCGGGAGGGAGCTCTTGCCTGGAGCCCTTGGGTCGGGACCCTGAGCGGGCTGAGCCGGACGGCACCCGCCTCATCAGCATAAGGTGAGAAGTCATCAAGGCGTTTTGGTGACAGGCTCCCGATACGGTTGAACGTTGGGGTGGGGAGCAGGGGCTCCCTGCGCAGCCTGTTAGGGCGGTGTTGACGGCGGGGCCTAAATGCCTCTAGGTCCAGGTGGGCCATATCCTGAGTTGGGATGACCCCTTCCTCCTCGTACCTGCGCACGAGGTTATTGATCACCCTTCACTGGATGACCTCTGATGGGGAAAGGGGACATGGGTGCCCCGTATTCCGCAATGTGGTAGCCGTCGTGGCGGTAGCAGCGCCATGTGGGGTGGTTGTGGCGATGTTGCCCCTTCCCCTGCGTAGGCGAACGAGCGATGATCGCGTCTCTGTAATAGAAACCTGGTTCCTGAGAAACGAAGGGATCAACTCATCAGCACTGAGAGGAAAAGGATTGACAACCAGTGCCCAAACGTCCTTCCATTCTCCACGTCTGTAAGAAGGATCCATGCCAACACGTTGCAGAACGGAGTGCCCCACGTTCTACTACCTCGACTTCTGGTGAGTTTCACGACAGGCCCGCTATTTGCTTGGTGAGACCAGGCGCCAGATATCTGGATCTAGTGACACGTCAATGTACTGGTGTCTCGAACGCTACTAATCTCCATATTGAGGAGAATAATTTCACGTCGGGTTCACCATTTATGTTTCCGACGCTTTCTCCGGGGCGCGTGCATCCGTCCATCCGCGGAGGAGGACTCGCTGCGCTTGTTTCCCCACGTTCCTGCTTTCCAAAGGCGGGTGGCATTCGCTCCTTATTCAGGGACGTCTTCTCCTTGATCGAAACAGGATGATGGGATGTCGGTTCTTCCTTCTGTGGATTCCTCCTCAGAACTCGTCACCTAGTCCGGGTCTCCCTCATAGATTTAATACATTGTTCGTGAAACTCTTCCCAGTGCCATGTTTCCTTGGACACCCATTAATTACACTGCTTCTGTCGGGACATTCCAAAGGGTCCGGTCAGGGAAACAACTTTCAGTCAGGGGAGTAGTCACGTTGAGGCATCAGTAGCATGTCTAGATGCTGGGGAACCTGGCATGTCTGTCTATTATCAACGGTCACAGGGATTATTGAGGGTGTGGAAGCCCCATGCATCCCACATCGAGTGCGGGGGATTATATTCCATAGACACATATCTGAGGTTTTCCTCAGCTTCTCGTGTTTAACATAGGGTAATCCGCGAGTTTAACGTCCAGCGGAGACAGATCAGCCCGATCGAAGCAATAACTATAATAGATCAGATTGAGGGGTTTCCCGTGAAGGGGTGCCGATACCAGGACCAGCCCATGGGTGGCTATGAAGAGGAGCGTATCGACATGGTCTCACCGAGATATGATGGTCCGGGCGAGAATCAGGATGGGTGATAGATGGATGAATGGTGTGGAGGGGGAATGAAATGGGACCATCGCAAGGGCGACAGTGAATTTGGTCTTGAGCCTTGAAGAGGCTTCCTACGTATCCCCGTGGCAGAGAATAAAAGTCCGCGTAGTTCGGGATGGTGCTGGTGAACTCACGTGAAGGTGGACCTTGGCCTGATGGATGTCGTCAGCGAACTGATGTGATGGTGGACCTTGGTCTGATGGGTGGTGGGCTTGAACCTCGGGGAGGCTTCCTACGTACCATGCCTTGACATGGATCAAAGGCCTCGTAGTTCAAAGGGTTTCATCGGTGAACCGATGTGAAAGTAGACCCGTGGGTCCACTAGTGGTGGGCTTGAACCTTGGGAAGGTTTCCTACGTACCATGCCTTGACACGGATCAAAGTCCTTGTAGTTCGAAGGATTGATGGAACACGGTTTAACGTCATGCGGGACGGTAGTGAACCCTGACGTGAATAAACGACGGGCGGTGGGTGTCGACGAACCGACGTAAATGAGGGACCTGTGTCTGATGGGAGATGGGCTTGAACCTCTGGGAGGCTTCCTACGTACCACACCTTGACATGGATCAAAGTCCTCGTAGTTCGGATGAAATTGGGGGGGGGGGGGGCTTGGCACACCGAAAAGGAGAAGGTCTGGGCCAATGATTGTTGGGCTTGAACCTCTGGAAGGCTTCCTATGTACCATGCCTTGACACGGATCAAATTCCCCGTAGTTCAAATTGTGGAATACAGTTTAACATCATGTGGGACGGGGGTGAACCGACATGAATGTGGTCAGAACGACCGGATGTTGGGTTTGAACCTCGTAGAGGCTACCTACATACCACGCCTTGACATGGATAAAAGTCATCGTAGTTCAGGTTGGTCACAACGGCTTGCTGTCGGACTGGAATTGCAGTTTAACATCGTGTTGGACGCAGGTAGAACTCAATGTGAGTTGGATGATGGGTGAGCTTGAACCTCGTGGAGGCTTCCTACGTACCATGCCTTGACATGGATCAAAGACCTCGTAGTTCAAATGGGTGTGCAGTTTAATGTCATGCAGGACAAAGGCATATAGTTTAATGTCATGATGGACGAGGGAAAATAGTTTAACGTCATGCTGGACGAGGGTATGCAGTTTAACGTCATGCGGGATGGGGCGTGCAGTTTTACGTCATGCTGGACGAGGGCATACAGTTTAACATCATGCTGGACGAGGGTATGCAGTTTAACGTCATGTGGGACGGGGCGTGCAGTTTAACCTCATGCTGGACGAGGGCAAAACTCGACGTGAATGAAAGGCCGAGTAATGTGGCTTGAACTTCATGGAGGCTTCCTACGTACCATGCCTTGACACGGATCAAAGTCCTCATAATTCGCTGAAGGTAGGGGTCAGGGTCGGTGCTCACTCTAAGCCCACGTGAGTCATGCTCGGTGTGAGAAACAAGAGGTTGCAAGGACCTGACGATCACATCGCGAAGGGTGCGTCCGTGAGAAGCGAAGAGGGGCTTACGCGTTAGGAGGCCCATGGTGCTGGGACATACTCCGGGATAGAGGCCCAGAGTGCGATAAAGCACAGCGAAAGAGGGACTCGGGACCAATGACGGGAGGTGCCTCATTCCCTATCACGCCATCCACTGACCTTGGTCGTGGGGATGTAAGGAGATGCAGGGGTGCATCCAACTGTTGGGGAACTAGGGTCTCCCTTCTCTAGAGAACATACCCCACTCCAATAAGGAGGATATCATCCCTTGTGGATGTGTGATTCCACTCCCGTGGAGATGAGTGGCGTAAAAAATGTTCGAGCTGGGGGGACCCTTCGTGAGAGGCATGAGGTCGGGTCACAGTTTAACATCATGTGTTGAGGATGTGGTGCTTGTCAGTTTAACGTCCTGCAGCTCGGACGAGGTGGGTTCACTCCACACCCCTAGGACTTACATAACTGGTACCCTCTGGTCCTTGGGGAAGGGAAGGTACTAGTAAGGCCATAGTCATGGGGGGTTGTGGAGAAAACCATCAAGGGGTCCATGTTAGCGTGGCTATGTGAAGAAGTAATAGCTATTAGTGTGCCTATGCAAAGGAGCATTTGGTGAAGCAATGCTATGGGTGGTATTGTCCATGGGACTTTGAAATCACATCGTGCAAACCTGGAGGGTCTCACGGGAAGAGGAATTGCCAAGAAAAGGAGTGAGCTTCGCGAAGCAGAGTACCTTGGCCTTAGCATGGGGCATAGGTGTGAGTGGAGGGTGCTTCGTGAAGTGGAATATTATTCGTGGAGCACTACCTCACAAAGAAGGGGTACCTCGTGAAGCAGGGTGCTGCGAAGCAATGTGCTTTGCGATGTGTAGAGATCCTGCCTTAGCATAGGGATTACTAGTACATCTTGGGTGTTTCGCGAAGCATAAACGCTCTGCAGCTGCCCGGGTTCCCTTGGGAATCCCCTTCCTTCGCGAATTCCCTTGTGCTTCGCGAAGGGCATCCCTCTCGGAAGAGGGGCTCAAAACGAGACAAAGAAAAGGCGTCTCGCGAAGGAGAAGTACCTCCCCGAGCTCATGACTCCTGGGGGCAAAGGGTGCTACGCAATTCGGGAGAGGAGAAGATGAAAGGTCGGATTGTCCATCCTAGGCACTCACGGGCAGTCCAGTATTTATAGGGAAGGGGCACTGTGAAGCAGAACTTGCGCGCCACCTCAGGTGCTTCGCGGCGCGCTCACGAACGTCAATGTCGTCCGTGAAGAGTTACCACCTCTGGAGCTTCGCGGCAGGCTCGCGAACGTCAAATGCATTCGCGGAGAGTTATCGCCTATGGAGCTTTGCGGCGGTCTCCCGAACGTCAAATGCATTCGCAGATAGTTACCGCCTCTAGAGCTTCGCGAGACCACGATGCTCGGGGTGCTTCGCGGCGGTGCTTCGCGTCGGTGCTTCGCGAGGCTGCGTGCCAACCCTCTTTTTCGTCCCTTCCTTTCGTTCCTTATTTTGGCGCCAACAGTAGTGTTCATAGTGTTGAAGATTATAGAACATGATTAGTTAGATGTGTGTGTAAACAAAAATTGGGTTTTGAAATTATTATTTGAAATAAAATTCAGTGTTCTATGACTTTAATAAAAAATAATAATGTGGAGTTCATCAATTGGTTGAAAGAGGACAATATTTTGTCATTGTTATTTTTTTAATTGTTAATCTTGGTTTGTTGAATATCAAGGATTACCATATTCAAGGGAAATTAGAATTATTAGTGGGGATATTAATGGTTCCTCAAATATTTATTAGGGATGTTGTTTCTGACGCTTTTCCTGGGGTGCACTTGTCCGTCTGTGAGGATGAAAGGAGTTGTTTTGTTTCCCCATATTCCCGCTTTTAAAAGGCGGGCATCATGCGTTCCTTGTTCAGGAATGTTTTCTCCTTGATCAAAATGAGATGATGGGATGTCGGTCCTTCCTTCTATAGATTCATCTTCGGAACTCATCACCTAGTCCGTGCCTCCCTTATAGACTTACGACATTGATAATGAAACTCTTCCAAGAACCATATCTTTACGGACACCAGTTAATTACACCGCTTCTGTCGGGACATTCCAAAGGGTCCAGTTAGGGCATCAACCTTCGTTCAGGGGAGTATTCACATTGGACATCACTGTCTTGTCTGGACACTGGAACACTGGTGTGTCTGGGTTTCTTCCCCTTATTATAGGGCTTCTGGAGGGCGTGAAATCCTGAGGCTCCCACATCGAATGCGAGGAATTATATTCCATAGGCATGTATCTGAGGTTTTCCTAAACTTCCCGTGTTTAACACAGGGTATGACACAGGTTTAACATCCAGTAGAGATAGATCAGACTGATCAGAACATTGACTTGAGTGGATCAGATGAGTGTAACCCCTACATAACACTCTGATGTAGGTGGGTCGACATGACCTTACCAGGATGTGGTGGCCTAGGTAAGAATCAAGATGGATGATGGGGTGCTTATTGAAATGTGTGGTGAATGGGATGGAACCGTCGTGAGGACGATGGTAATGTTGGGCTTAAGTCTCACTGAGACTTCCTACGTATACTTGTGGCAGGGAATCAAAGTCTGCGTAGTTCTAGATGGTGATGGGACGTCTAAGGAAGAAACCCGTGAGAATGGACGCATGAATGGGACCCATAGGAAGTGGATCGTCTGGGTTGGGACTTTTCCTTCCTGAGACTCAAACGCTCGAGGGGAAGATAAGGCGATGAGCTTGAATTGGGGTGTACACGTAGGACAAAAACTCGATGATGTGTATGGGGATGATGCGTGGTTATCAGCTTGGGTTGGTCTGACGTCTCTAGGACATACCAATGATGTTGGTCCCAGCTAAGGTGATTACAATGACTTTCTGCTGAATGTCACAACGGCATAACACATATTGAAGGACACAATGGCTTACCGCTTCATGGGGCACAACGTCTTACCACTCCGTTGGCATAATGTCTTACCACTGAATGGGGTCTATAGTTTAATATCATGCAAGTCGAGGGTGAACCGACGTGAATAATACCTGGGGTTCTAATAGCTGGTGTAGGTGATCCGACAGGAAGGTGGTTCGGAAAGCCAGGGTGTTTGGCTTGAACCATAGGGAGGCTTCCAACGTGCCTTGCCTTGACAAGGATCAATGTCCACATAGTTCGGGATGGGTGTGGGGCTTGCCCAGTAGGTGGACCAAATAGCATGTCATGGCCGATGCTTACTCTAAGCCCATGTGAGTCTTTCATTGTGTGAGAAACAAGAGGCATCAGAGAACTGACAATCACATAATGAAAGGTGTGTCTGTGGGATGTGGAATGGGGATTACGCGTAGTTAGCAGTCTGGTGAGATGGAGATTGGGACTTACTACTGGATGGAGGCCCAATGGTGACAAAGACCAATGGGATAGGGATTTGGCACCAAAGAAAGGAGGGGTAGGGTTTCTACCTCGTTCAAGAATAGCTAGGGGACTTACACAGAGATGGTTTCCCTTTCCCCACGTAGGATGCATAGGGGGAATTCATAGTTCAATGTCATGTGCTGAGGTTGATGATGCTTGGATGTTTAACGTCATGCAGCTCAGACAAGGTGGGTTCACTCTTCACCCCTAGGACTTACATAACCTTAACCCTATGAACCTTGGTGAAGGGAGTGCAACGACAATGCCATGATTGGGGGGGTGTCATGAGGTGATCCCATTGAGGGTCCACTTGAGCATGGATATGAGATGAAGCAATAGTCATTAGCATGTCTGGGTGCCGCTAAGGAGTGTCAATGAGGAATGGGGATTATGAATGGAAGCGGCATGGGTGCCTCTATGGAGCGGCAATGGTGAATGAGGCTTATGCAAGGATGCTACCTGGGTGTCGCTATGGAGCGGCAATGGTGGATGGGACTTACGCAAAGAGGCCACCCGTATTGTCTTCCTCGTGTCTAGCCATGAGGGCATCCCATTCCACTGGTGGGTTGAGTTATATAATTGGGGTCCACAATTATGCGCTAGTGCATAAATGGGATAATTTCAGTGGCGTTGGAATTAGTCCGAACAAAGGGGAATGGAATGTTTGAATCACATTCTCGACATTCGGAATGCGGTGAGGGTGGTGTGATGATGGAGGATGAACATTGACCATGTTTGAACCAAAGCATCCATATTGTGTTATCCTAAAATGGGGACATAAAAATCAGGGTCTACTATTGACCTTGTTTGAAACACAGGACCTGAGTCAAAGTGTTATCCAAAGTCTGCTGGGGCGTTGTCCTAGGATGGTAGGTGAGCCGAGGAAGCATGGGACCAGGCAGTTAGGGGGTCCCTTCAGGCATGAAAGAGGATGATGGTCTAAATGAAGGACACACAAAGCATGAGGTGGAGGGATGGAATGATTGAAAGGATTCCAACACACTTGAAATTACGCCACCGTAATCATGGAATTAGTCATCTTATACTTGGAACATAAGGAATCTCTTGTTTGGAGAAATATGAGTCTTATGTTTGGAACATAGGGTGTACTACAGTTCATATTCATGTAGATAGGAATATTGGAATCTTATTCTTGGAGCATAATCCATCTTTTTCTTGGAGCAAGAGGCATCATATATTTGGAACATAGGGTGTAATACAGTTTATGGTCATGTAGATAAGACTATTATGCATAAGGAACCTAACAATGAATTGTGTTAGGACATACGCAAGGGAGGACCTTTCTAGTTTTACCTGGAATAGGAGTCAGGTGATGGGGGTTTGGATGAATTTCTGGAGGAATGGTCTGACTCAAGGTACTCTGGGAATTGATGATGGGAATCTCAGCTCACGACATAGGAAATGAACCAAGAAGAATATGTCAACAAAAGGTGTTTCATGGGGTGCATAGGAGTATCTCAAATCATTGTATTCTATAGGTGGAAGGTGGGTGTGCATAAGGGCACAATGGAATATCTAGACATACATACTGAAAAGTTCATGGTGCGACACTCTATTTTATATGGAGGTCATTAATGATAGCGAAGGGACCGATGGGTTCAGGGCTGTATACTGTTGCACGTAATAGGAGCGACACGCATGATGGGTTGTGCGCAAGGAGGGGCTGCACGCAATAAAGAAGGATTTCACGCAATAGGGTAGGCATGTGTGCAATATGGGTCATGTTCACACAATATGGGAGATTTTCACACAATAGGCAGTCATGTGCGCAATAGGGGAGGTGTGTGTGCAATTGGGAGATGTGAATGAAATATGGGTGATGTGCGCCCAATAGGCCACCATACGCACAATAGAGAAGGAATTTCACGCAATAGGGGAGTTATTTGCGCAATTGGGTAGGTGCAACATTGGTGCACGAACAATTGGGCACTGTTGAGTGCAAAAATAATATTTTGCACATAAAATTGGGCGGGTTTCCCCCTTTAAGTGCAAAAGTGACGTTTGGCGTGTAAGATGGGGGGTTATATGCGTGGGTGCGGAAAATTTAGACATACACACATTTGAGTGGAGGCCAACCTCCGGGGAATCTCTGGAAGAAGGGTTTCCCTTGAATTTAATGTCAGAAACTAGGGAGGTGGTGCATGTAAAGTACCACATGTGCAATTGGTTTTCCATGCGAAATGGTGTGTGTAAAATTCCATGCGTGCAATGGGTTGCACGTAAAATTCCATGCAAACAATTTGTTTTATGCGCGAAATGTTGTGTGTAAAAATACACATGCGCCAGGAGGGGCGCGTAAAATTCCACCTGTGCAAGTGGTTTTCTACCCGACCTATAGTAGGCATTCTTGAAAAGGGGCGTTTGATACCCCTTTTTGTGTGGAATTGGTTTGTGTGCAGGTTTGTGCACAAAATTACTTTAATACGCGCAATATTCCCTTTTTTCGTCCAAGATTCCATTTTTATGCGCAAATCCATTTTTACGAACAAGATTACCTTTTTACGTGTGAGATTCCCTTTTTATGCGCAAATCCATACATGCCCCAAAAACCGTCCTGGATGGTCATTTCCAACAGCCCAACTTCAAACAACCATAAATTCTTATCCGTAACTTTGTTTGGGCCCCATGACTAGTCAAATCGAAGCTTGGGGAATGAGCTATGAGCTGGGGTCATATATGGAAGAAATCAGTGAATTACATGGACATGTTTTCTGGGGCCAATAACTGTGAACATAGAGGGCTAGTGATACCACTATAATATTATATAAAAAAGTAGTACACTTAATTTTTTTACGCCATTACATCGAAGAGTGTACATGACTTGGATGCATCCCTATTAAAATAAACCAAGTAAAATATAGTGTGCCTCTATTTTATAATTTATCACATCTATATTTTTTATGAGGGAGAGGGTTGTGTCTCTAATTACCAAATATTATGGACATTTGATGGGACCAATGGATTTTTTATAAAATGATTCACCATCATGATGTTCATGGAAAATTCCATGCATGGGATCAAAAAGTACGACATAGTAACTTGTGTTAAAAATGTGGAATCTCTAAAAATGAAAAAGTTACAAAAATAGAGAGAATGGAAATTGATCAAATTGGGAGAAAATAAAAAAACTAACATGAGAATATACATATTTTGGGAATATTCCTAATATACATAAAGAGGATTAATTATTTTCAATATGATAAGGATAAAAAATATTAAGTACCAGACAATCAATAAACTGTATATTTATGTGATCTAAAAAAGTATTACATGGTACTGTAATACACTATGTTGGTATTGAATATATATATATATATATTAATCCATGATGCTACCAAAATAATTTATACATTCAAAAGGTAACTTTTTTTACATTGGTTAGAATTGTTCTTTTGGTCCATGATTTAATATAGAGGACATCAACCCTTATACCCCCAGAGAATGTGAATGAATCCCTATGTTACCCATAAAAACATAACCATGTAAGGTGTAAGACAACTATAATAAATGTTTTAATAGAAGTTGTCACAACTCTATATAATTTACCTCAATTCAAAATAAAAATAACCATGACATGGTGCAGTCCAAAATTTTGTAATTTACAATATCATTCCAAATAGTAGATTTATTCTGTCATATCAATCCACAATTAATGAAAACCAAACTATTTATCCACTTACTAGACTATTTTTTCATTAAAAAATCATTTATTGACACAACCCAACCCATCAGGGTCTTGCATGGGCGTGTGGTAAGATGCGAGTGCCACCCCAATCACCACATTAATAGGTCAAGGGATGGTGACTGTCACTGAGTAAGAATATGTCATAATAAGTTAATCCTTAGCCTATATACACCAGAAATCGATATAAATCTCTAATATATTGGATAACCCAAAACACTAGAAATATATATATATATATATATATATATATATATATATGGTCCACTGAACTGTATATAATGCACGCATGAGTGAAAAAATAAAATTATATCCCATAAGGGAAATACAACGTAAAAATTTATATTTAATAATAACCTATATAAAATAAATATCAATATCATATATGGTGAACTTACACATAGATCACTCTATAGCCAAAATGGTCACCCCCATCACCACAAATCGCCTTTCTTCATAATGTATCCCTAAGAAACAATAGGCGTCAACACCGAAAAAGACACACCATATCCATGTCTTACTAGATCATCTAAAACCCCATGCATGGATAGGATAAACAAAACATGTGTGGGAACAATGAAAATATAAAGGAAAGTATAAAAATAACCAGTAGGTTTCCCTAAAAACCCAAACAAATTCACAATGAAATAAGTCTATTCAACTCATGGTACAACTAGTGATCAGCTAGAAGACGTAGTACATGATTTAAAACACCAGGTTACATAAAATATCATGGTACTGTTGAATTATTCATAGAAAAAATAAATGGAATAATACATATATGATAACCCATGAAAAATCATAGAAATATTGAGAATTCATAGTCATCTCATCCACGAATCTTGAATATTGTTCCACATTAACAAAATGAATGCTCGCCTCACTAAAGCTTCCATAAAACATGAATTAAACAGCTAGATGATCATAACCACTAAGAGACACCCATGGGGTAATAAAGAGTCCTTAGTCTCAAATAACAATGTACTACATTGCCTATCCAATTATGACACTACTACTATAATCCAAGAAGTGGTTCCAAATCAGGACAGAGAGACTCTCTCCCCCCAAGGGAATAACACATCCTTAGGCCCATAAATTCTAAAATATCAATCAATAATCATTGATATATATTCCATGAAACCTATTTAAACTCACCATAAATGTGACTGGATTTTCCTCGCTAATTTTTATATAATGGGGTGAGGGAGTATTAACCCTTCACAGAGGATCATGCCCCACCTAAGCTCTTAGATAGGGGAGTGATGGGTTAGAGTATAAGGGAATACACTGAGGTGTGTATGTTTGAGTAAAAAACATATCTATACATAGAAAATTGGAGTACCAACCATAGGATAACTCTGGAAAAATATATCTGAACCCCGTTGAATTACCATCAATTAAATGAACAACCCACATGAATCCCATAATATCAAAATTTTAATATTAAAATAATTTTTTTCATCACATTCTAAGTACAAACGGGCTTTTATTTTTTTATATTTTAAATCCCAATTTTAAGGGTTGAGGGGGAATCCAAAAGTGGCACAAAACATGACCTGAAGGTCTTAGTATAATTCATCACAGACTATAACTCCTAGGAATTACCCCTACAAATCATTAATATAGCAATGTTAGAAATCCACATTCATATGAATATTCAGTTAGTTGTCTTGTGCAGTGATTTGTAGGCTTGATACCGATGGAAATTTGCATACCATCTCATTTTTTTAAATTTGAGTATCTCTACTCTGGTGAATGCATGTGATCTGATTATTCATCTTGAGCATGTTCCTTGTGGTGTTTTTCTGGTTGGTTAAACACATCATGTGGGACAACAACCTTGATATGGCCCTAACACATTATCATCAATGTGGAAAAAACACCCTCAATCACCACAATGACATGAACTCCAATAAAACTGCAGCTCTCAAACACAAGACACTTTGAAGAAAATTAGATAAGGCGGCCTTTGAGGAAGATCCATTACCATCAAAAATCCAATATTCCAAAAAAGCAAGAAATCCATTAAAAAACAATATAAATAAAACAAACACCACCGAGAAAGAGAGGAAAATGGAACATTATCAATTGGAAGTGCATCATAGAGGCAACTGAAGTAACTGAGATAGATATCATAGATTCGACTAGAGTATCTAGTAAGTGCATCATAGAAGCAACTGATTAAACTGAGATGAGTATCGTAGAGGCCTATGGAGCAGTGGTAAGGTGCATCACAGTGCCAAAAACCTCTACCACCACTTGATATAGAACCCCCAGATGGAGTATGGGATATCTAAATGATGAAAAGTGTTTCTTCCAGCAGAACTAGAATTGGCTTCGATGGAGGAGAAACCTGTAATGATGCTCGAGTTTGATTGAACACATCCAATGACGATGAGAATAAATATACATCTGCTGCCGATGAAAATTCCATAAGGCAACAATTTCCGAAGTACCCTCTCCAGTTCAGAACCCCCCGCTAATATCTACCCAATTATAGGAAAAACCATTTCCATCATTGATTGAAGTTGTAATAAGCCCATCGGAATTGTTGTCACCCGACGAAAGCGTCAAGACCACTGATTAGAACACTAAAAAAGCTTTCCCCCACCACATGAACCAAACCTCCATTAACCATCTAAGCTACACTGAGGTCATTTCATTCTTATTTACAGAGGTCCACTTATGCTGCACCAAGGAAAAACCAAATCCACAGGGCCACTGAAGAGAAACTATAAAAAACCTAGAGAGCTCTCGGCCAAAACCAAGATCACCACCCATATTCTTCTATGGGAAATTCATATGGACAAATCTACTACCCATGAAATAAAATACAAAATTGGACATGGTAATGGATGTGTAAATTGGTTTTTATATGGGTTACATAGTGCCTAAACCCTAAAAATTAAATAATTCATGCATTGGAACACCAAATATTTTGAAAGGGTCATACACATGGCCTATAGTTTGGACTTTATTGTGTGTTAGGACATGAGGTCTGATCGGCATGTACCATCAATGCTTGAGGAATACATAACCAATGTACATTGTGTGTGGTGTTGATCCACATGTTGTCTAAATCCAAAATATCCAAGGAGTGTAATTGTTTTACAAACGTTGATGTTATTATTAGGGTACAAGATGTGTGAGTAAGTTCATATGGAATGTAATATTTAACACCATCCAAGATTCATTTCACTACACCCATGAGATTCGTGACATGCATTCCTTTGAACTACATGATGTGTTGTCATGTATTTCAAACTACCATCATCTTATCACAATGATATTTCACATTCAATACTAAAATTACCACCAATTTTGATATAATATTTTTCTAAATCCCTAATCATGATTATAATGACAATAAATATCAATACCAATCCTTTGATTTTAATAAATAAAATTCACCAATGTACATGGAAAAAACATTTTGTCTCAGAACAATAGAATAATTTTCACCTCCATACCATATGATCACCATTAATATAAGAATCAACACACATTCCCAAATATTTTACATTAAGTACCAAACATGTCATATGTTATATGTAATTTTTAAGAACCAAGACTTTCTTTTCAGGTACGTTTTTCCTTTTTTGGAGTTTTAGAGAAAAGCGCAGTTGCTCAAAATTTATGAAGTATATGTCATGTACTTTATGAGTACACGCCGTGTACTTCGTTGCCGCTCAAGGTCGTGTGCCGGTCATGTCATGGACACACACCCGACCATGTAGGGGTGACATGGAGTCTGCCTAAAAAGGAGTACGGAAAAACCTTGTATACGATGTGTACTCCAAAAATACACGTCATGTACTTTTTTTTCATAAAATGCATCGGGGTCACGTCTAATCACCAGAACACGCTTCTTCTCCAACTTCTTCGATCGAGAGCGCTTCGTACGACCATGAATCTCCTCTGATCCCCCGAGCCTCCGTCCGTTCTCCAAATCAACCCCTTCCGATTGCGTTGGAACCGCAGTGGTAAGCTCTTCCTTCTCCTAGATCTTTGTTTTCCAATTCCTCTTCTTTCTCAAGTTTTCGTGGGTTGAACATATTATGTGTTTTCGTAGATCTGCGATGTTATAAAGAGGTTCAATCCCCATGTATCAAGTATATTGATCTCTTAAGGTCGAGGTAGGTGGTTTGTGCCTTTCTGTAGAAAGTCTTTGAGTATTTTGTGAAAATTCCACCAATACCCTTGAATTGGGTATTGTGTGTTTCATGTTTTTCCCTTGTTGTTTTCCTGCTTTGCTTATATGCCTAAGTAGGGGATATTTTTTTTTGAATAGGGTAATTTACTCTGCTTTGGATGTTTTTCCCATGCATGTTTTTCATGTTTATGACCATTTGGTCTAGTTTTTCATGTTAGGCTATTTCCATTTCCAGGCCTAGTTGTAGGATGGTGTGACTATTATTCTTCGATGCTGAGATTATGTAGACTGCTAGCCATGTAGATCTTGAGGTTCACTTTGGCCGTTATGCGATGTGATACTTGCTGACTTTACACGGGGTTATTAGAACCTAGTTTAGTAGACCATCTAGAGAATGGACGTAAGGGCTTCTTCAGAGTGTCTTTATAATACGATGTGAGACAACAAGGGGAATTGACGTTGGGTTCTTTCTCAGAGTGTCTCTAGTTCCTCGACGCGGGCCACAAGGGGAATGAGACGTTGAGTGCTTCCCTAGAGCTACTTTAATATGATACGAGACTATAGGGGGAATTGATGGTGAGTGCGTCCCCATAGAGTCTATATTATTTAGATAAACAATAGTGGTGAGACTCTGTGTGCCTCCCAGAGGGTTTCTAGTACTTGTATGTTGATCCATATGGGTTAGGCTATGAGAACTACGTAGAGGGTTAAATGTTTGGTCTACTTTCTTGAGTGGTTGTTTTATTATTTGTACATTATATGCTAGAGACTGTGAATTGACTGCTGCTAAGAATTGTTTTCTTGTTTACTATTTTCTGTACTTTTAACTACTATATATTTAGTTATTGTTAGGAATAGATCTTCGAATGGTATCCTACTGGGAATTTTTTTTCTCACACTCTGCTTGGGTCATGCTTTTGGGCCCAAACAAATTATATTGTTGTAGGTATAGATAAGGGAAAGCGCTGTTCTACTTCTGGTTCTTGATTTCACTAGAGCTAGAGATCATGGTACCAAGATACGTCTTGTGATGCTAAAGAGTTTTTTTGGTTCCTTTTGTGCTTGGGTTTAGTAGTGTATTACAGCATTGTGACTTATTTTGTTTTTTTCCTAGATGCATTTGTATCATGAATCATTTATATATTTCTATAGTTGTTTATTTATCAGTCTTCCGCTGTTTACTGGTGTTGTATATTTACTGCTTCCGCTATTTTATGTACTTCTGTACATCCAGTGTGTACTCTGCCAATGAGGGCATAGTTTCCCTACTATCACTCCCAAGGCCCTCACTGCTAGTCGGCAGCCTCTGGCATTCGAGGAAATGTGCTTGAGGCTGTGTGACCTACCGGGTACGGGGTGCCTCTGGGTGGCATCCAGAACCGGGACATTATAAAGTGGTATTAGAGGTTTCTTTTCTCTTGACTTGCTGTTTGGAGCCTATAGCCAATGATAGGATGGAATAGGTACTTGGTAATATGTTGTTCCTAGGAGTAGCTAGCCCGTGTATAGGGAAAAGCCAATCTACCTCGTTTACTACAATTTTTTTTGGTTTTGTGATTTTTACAGTTGATTTGATTTCACCTTTAGTGACCCACATGATGTGTGTTGTTACTATTGATATTATTGAGGTTCTATTTCTATTACAACTCAATGAGATGAGGGTATTCCATCTCATGAATCATATAGGCAGTTGCTAGAAATCACATGTCATGAATTTTTTCCATGCTATCTAGGATGCATTAGTGATTTCATGTTGTTGTGATATATGATGTGTAAAATATGCATGTCGTTTTGATAGTTTCCATGATAGAAATACTTGATGTTTGATAGGAAATTGTTTGTGTAGAGATTTACTGGAATGAATGCCAAATTTTGATTGTAGATGTGTTATGGGCCTTCATGAATCAGTTCATGGTGGATCATTAGTTACACTTGAATATGATATGTACGAGATGCCAAGCATGGATTCACGGGGAGTATGGGCCCTCATGGATTAGAATTTGGCACCTTCATGCTTTTTCTTTGTGTTATCTGGGATTTAGAGCAGTTTCTGAGCTACTACCCGGAAAAACAAAGAATACGAGGCATGTACTATAGGAATACACACCGTGCAGTTTTTAAACAGTGTCACTGACTGTGTGGGTAGAAACATGGAGTTGTGGAAAATATCCAGCAACATGCCTTGTTGGGAAAGTACACACTGTGTTGTAGTGACTGTGTGTCTACCCGTGTGACTAACAACATGGTTGGATAAAATTTGACTTTACATGCCATGTCCTATTTTCACATGTCATTCCATAAGAATCCGTCCATGTCACTAACAACACAGGTCGGGGAAAGCCTTGAAGTACATGTCGTGTTCCCTTGGAGAACACTGTGTAGAGTGAGGTGTGTAGCCTTCGATGTAACTAACAACACGGGCCATTGAAACCTTATTCAGTGCACGTCGTGTCCTTAATGAACATGCCATGTAGTCTTGGATTAAAAGGACCATGTGGGTTAGTCATGTAAAGAGACTCTGGTAGGGGAATAGAGTTCAAGTACACTCCATGTGTAGGGACAACACACTATATTGGTTGGGCGTTACACGACCAGTTGTGGTAGAAGTACACGCCCATGTGAATGACATAAAAGAACACGCTCTTTACTTTTTATACACACTGTGTAGTTATGTTTTGAAAATTTTGAATTCTTTATTTTCCCTGTTCCCTTATTACCTTCCCAGTTTCAGTCCTTGATAATGTGATCTAAAGTGTGTGTTTGACCTTGCAGAGTCATGGGACTGAGACATCCTCCGGTTCTCCACCAGTTTTAGGGAAGTGATCAGATGCCAGATATGGATGATTAGGGTCTTCCCAAAGATTCTCTTATTGTACCAGCCTTGGCACCGATAGTGATACCAGTTATGGGCACTGATTCATAGTTTAGGGAAGGCTTTATGAGGATGATGTAGACCTTCCAGGGAGCACCGCCTGCTGCCTAAACTATGGAAGACTTGACGTGGATTTTTCAGCAGTAGCATCCTCCCACCTTCTCAGGGGAAGAAGGACCTCACGCTGCAGAGTCATGGCCAGAAGCCATGATGATGATCTTTGAGAATCGTGAGACACCTCCATAAAGGTAGTTCAAGCATGCTACCTACATGCTACGAGTCTCCGCCAATAGGTGGTGGGATGTGATCTCATAGGTGGTTCATCAGCAGGTTATGGCATGGGATGAGTTTTTGTGCACCTTTTACGACTAATTCTATCCGGAGACCCTGAGGGACAACTGAGCCTAGGAGTTCATGACCCTAGAGCAGGGTACTCTTTCTCACTTGGTGTATTCTTCTCGTTTGACTGAGGTTCAGTCTTTCACACCCCTCCACGACGGATATGGGTTGGTCTTGGAAAGGATGTTTGAGGATGGTCTCAGACAGGAGATTCGCTCACAACTGAATATTTCAAGATGAATTCGATCGCATCCATCATCAACTAGGAACTGATTGTGGAGCGCAATATGAGAGATTCTGGAGCTGAGAGTCAGGGCGGTTACTCATACAGAGTTAGTGCTTCACCAGCTGACAGCAGGAAGCGTCGTAGGGAGTCTACGCGCAGTGATCCGATGCGGCGAGACACATCTTCTGGTAGGCAGGTGGTATGCTACCAGTGCAGAAGGGCTGCGCTTATTTGGACAATGTTTTAGAGAGACCCAGTGGAGTTTCGATCTTGCGAAAAGATGGGTCACCTCTAGAACTTCTATGAGGTTTTCTCACCAGTATCTGGTGACATGGGTTCTTCCATGACTCCACGTTCCAGAACAGCGCCACCAGTTTATCACCAGTCTTGAAACTAGAGTTCTTCAGGCCTTTCGGGCCGAGGTGGAGGTCATGTCCTTGGTGGCCAGTCACCAGTCTTTTAGTGACAATAGGGTGGATCAGCTCAGAGCAGTCTGGCAGGGTCACATGGCAGTGGTGCAGGCCAGACTTTTGTAGTGGAGAAGACACTTCAGGAGAAGGATCCCAGACCTTCTACCATTCGAGGTACGATCTTAGTAGCCTTAGTTTTATCTTCTTCTCTTTTTGATACAAGGGTTTACAATAGCTTTATCTCTGTTATTGTTGTTGTGGAGAGCCTTGGGCTCTATATCTTTTCCTCTACTGATACCTTGAATCTAGACACACCGTTGGGGATTAGGACGGCTAGTGTACATCAGTGTAAGGATTTTCTTCTAGAGGTGGATGGGTATCAATTATTATGGGACCTCTATGTCCTTTAGATGATGAGCTATTATTTCATTCTTGGAATGGACCATATAGTTCGATTTTAGGTAGTCATCGACTGTTATCACCACAAAGTGAGTTTCATATCACCAAAGGGTGGATCCTTCCTTCATAAGGGAGAGTGGGATGTCCAGGCCAGCCGAATGTGTCCAAAGTATCATGGGTTGGGAGAACTAACAACCCAAATTCCTAGTATTTATCTGGATGACCAGGGGACTTCATATTTAGACTTTCCTCTAGTGGTGGATCGTTTCAGAGATTTATTTATAGAAGAATTTTTAGGTTTTCCTCCGGAGCATGAGGTATACTTCTTGATTGATCTTGTGCCAGGAGTGACACCAGTTTCCATTCCTCCTTACAAGATGGCTACACCTGAGTTTCAGGAGCTCAAGAAGAAGTTGGAGGAGTTTCAGGTGAAGGGTTTTATCTGATCATGTACTTATCCTTGTGGTTCTCTTGTCCTGTTTGTGAAGAAGGCACACGACACCCTTAGGCTTTGTGTGGATTATCAGAAGCTGAACCAGTTGATGTTCAGGAATTGATATCCCTTGCATAGGATTGATGATCTCTTTGATCATCTTCATCGAGACCGGGTGCTCTCGATGATTTATTTGAGGTTCTGTTATCATCAGTTGCATGTTTGACCATATGATATACATATTATAGTTTTTCAGAGTAGGTATGGTCTATATGATTATATGGTTTTGTCATTCGGGCTCACGAACACACCTACAATTTTCATAGCACTGATGAACCGAGTGTTCCATCCATACTTAGAATCTTTCGTGGTGGTCTTCATGGACTATATCTTTGTTTACTCTTACACTCGACATGACCATGCTACTCATCTTGATATCTTTTTGAGTACACTAAGGGAGCATTAGTTATATGCTAAGCTCTCAAAGTTACACTTTTGGGTGGATCATATTCACCTCTTGGTTCATGTTATCTCAGAGACAAGAGCATTAGTATACCTAGAGAAAATGAGAGTAGTAGTTTCCTAGGAGTAGCCAAAGAACATCTTTGAGGTACGGAGTTTCATAGGGCTGGATGGGTACTACAGACGCTTCATACAAGACTTTTCATGCTTAGCAGCACCACTGACGGGTCTGACCAAGAAGGGTGAAAAATTATTATGGTTAGTTTCTAGTGAGTCAGCCTTTTAGGAGCTGAAAGGGAGGTTTACTTTAGCCCCAATACTAGTCTTTCCAGAGCCAGGAAAGAGCTACACTATGTATTGTGATGCTTCAAGTATCGGGATAGGATATGTGCTTATGTATGGAGATGGAGTTGTTGTGTACGGGTATAGGTAGTTGAGGCAACATGAGAGGAATTACCCAACACACGATCTAGAGTGGCAGCTTTGGTTCATGCCTTGCGCTGTTGGGGATATTATCTTCTGGGAGAGGACTTTGTGGAGCATACCGACTACAAGAGTCTCAAGAACATCTTCACTCAGCGTGATCTGAATCCGAGACATAGTAGGTGGGTCGAGTACCTTCAGTTCTTTGTCTTTGATCTTACCTATACCCCTGGGAAAGGTAACGATGTGGCTGACACATTGAGTAGAAGAACTCAGATACAGGCAGTTCAGAAGGACAGTAATGAGTGGCATCTTATGGCTATATTTTCTGAGATGAATTTGGATGTGTACGACAGTTAGGGGCTTACGTTTCTTTCTTCTGTTGTTGTTACCTCTACCCTTCTTGATCAGGTACTAATGAGGCGGCTATCAGATTCTTAAGGCCTAGTCCTATGGGAAAGTATGTCAGAAGATAACCCTATTCCTGGATGTACAGTAGGTGAGGATTAGATCTTGTGTTTCCTTGGATGCGTATGGGTGGCAGCAGACATACATGAGGAGATGATACAGGACTTTAATTCATCGGTTTGGATAGTTCATCATGGAGTCACCATGATGAATCATGATCTAAACAATCATAATTGGTGGCTAGGTATGAAGAGGGATGTTGCTGGTTTTGTCATGAGGTGTTCCACATTTAAGCAGTTGAAAGTGGAACAACAACAACTAGAAGGTCTTTTATATAAGTTACCCATTCCCGAGTGGAAGTGGATAGGTGTTTCAATGGACTTCATGACCAGTTTTTCAAGGTGACCTCGAGGGAGTGATTTTTTTGGGTTGTCATCGACAGGCTTACAATGTTTTCTCACTTCTTGCCGATCAAGGAGACCTTCAGTGTTGATGAGCTGGTATAGTTTTACATCCGAGAGATTTTATGTATGAATGGAGTTCCAAACACCATTGTTTCAGATAGGGATTCACATTTTACTTCTTGGTAATGGTAGGGACTTCATAAGGCTTTGGGTACACATGTACTTTTGAGTAAAACATACCATCCCTAGATAGATGGCTAGTCCGAGCGTATGATTCAGGTGCATGAGGATATGCTCCGAGCTTGCATTATGGAAAATTTAGGTTCTTGGGTGAAGCATATACCTCTTGTAGAGTTTTCCTACAATAATAGTTTTCAAGAAACTATTCAGATGGCTCCTTATGAGGCTTTGTACGGTAGGCCATGACGATCACCCTTATGTTGGTAGGAGGTAGGAGATGCAGCTTAGTTGGGACCTCGTCTTGTTCAAGAGACCTCAGAGCAGATAGATATGATTTTGAAGAGGATGGTTACTGCACAGTCTCATCAGAAGTATTATGCTGATCAGTAGAGACGACCTCCGGAGTTTGAGGTCAGGGATTAGGTTTTCCTGTATGTCGCACCGAGGTTGGGACACAAGAGGATTCAGAGATAGGGTAAGCTTTCATTGAGGTATTTTAGGTCGTTTGAGGTGTTGGAGAGAGTTGGGACGGTTTCCTATCCGCTACATTTACCTCAGAGGTAATAGGCTATGCATGAGGTCTTTCATGTTTCTTAGCTCCAATGATACTTTTCAAACTCATCTCATGTCATTCAACCTGAGGTGGTTGAGCTCAAAGAGGATGCATAATTTGAGGAGCATCCTATCCGGATTTTCGATCGTAGTACAAAGGTTCTCCGTGGTCAGTCTATTCCTCTGGTATGTGTGCTATGGAAACACGGGCAAGTATTGGATGGGACTAGGGAGAGGGATGCTGATGGACGAATGCAGTGGCTAGAGTTTTTTGGGGTTTCTTCTTCTATGTCATGTTAGGAAAATTCTTGTACAAATTTCTTTAATGGGGGATGTCTGTAAGAACACGAACCTTCTTTTAAGGTATGTCTTTCCTTTTTCCAATGTTTTTGAGAAAAGAGGAGTTTTTGGAAATTTGTTAAGTACACGTGGTGTACTTTATGAGTACATGTCGTGTACTTTGTTGCTACTTGAGGCCGTTTGTTGGACGTGTCATGGCCACACACATGACCTTGATGGGGTGACATGCAGGCCGCCTAATGAGGAGTACATAAAGGCATAGTACATGCCATGTACTCCAAAAGTTCATGTCTTGTACTTTTTTTTCATTAAACGCACCGGGGTCGCGTCTAATCGCCAGAACATGCTTTTTCTCTAGCTTCTTCAACCAAGAGCACCCCGTACGACCACGAATCTCCTCTGAGCCCCTGATCCTCTATCTGGTCTCTGAATAGACTGATGTCGATTGCGTTGAAACCTCAGCGGTAAGATCTTCCTTCTCCTAGATATTTGTTTTCAAATTCCTTCCTTTTCTTAAGATATTATGGGTTGAACGTCTTGTGAGTTCTCGTAGATCAACAATGTTATAAGGAGATTCAAGACCCGTGGATCCAGTATATCAATCTTCTAAAATCTAGGTAGCTAGTTCGTTCCTTTCTATATAATTTCTATTAGTATTTTTTTGAAAATTCAACCAATACCCTTGAATGGGGTATTTTGTGTATGATGTTTTGACCTTGTTATTTGCCTACATTTCTTATATGCCTGAGTAGAGGATATTTTTGGGAATAGGGTAATTTACTGTGTTTTGGATGTTTTTCCCATGCATGTTTTTCCTGTTTATGATTGTTTGGTCTAGTATTTCATGTTAGGTTATTTCCAGTTCAATGCCTAGTTGTAGGATGGTGTGACTGTTGTTCTTCCATGCTGAGATGTTGTATACTATTATCAAAATAGTTATTGAGGTTCAATTTGGCTGTTAAGTGATGTGATAATTTCTGAATTTACATAGTGTTGTGAGAACATAGTGCAGTAGACCAAAGGGAGAATAGATTTAAGGGCTTCTCCATAGTGTCTTTATAATACGATGCGAGACCATAGGGGGAATTGACGTTGAGTGCTTCATCAGAGTGCCATTAGTTCCTCGACACAGGCCACAGGGGGAATGAGATGTTTAGTGCTTCCTCAGAGCACCTTTAGTACAATACGAGACTATAGGGGGAATTAACGACGAGTGATTCCCCAGAGAGTCTATATTATTTAGCTGAACTTGAGGGAAGAGACTGTGTGTGCCTCTCAGATGGTATCTAGTACTTTTTGGTTACACCACAGGGGTTAGGCTGTGAGAAATACCTAGAGGGTTACCCGTTTTTTCTACTTGATTAAGTGGTTGTTTTCTTGTTTATACATTAAATTCTAGAGACTGTGGATTTTCTACTGTATAGTATTTTTTTCCTATTTACTGTTTTCTAAACATTTACCTGCCATATATTCACTGAATGTTAGGCACAGATCTTCGGGTGGTTTCTTACTAGGATTTTTTATCTCACACCCTATTTGGGTCATGCTTTTGGTCCCAATAAACTATATCGTTGAAGGTATAGATAAAGGAAAGCACCCTTCTACATCAGGTTCATGATTGCACTAGAGCTAGAGAGCATGGGACCAAGCTACGACTTGTGATGCTGTGGAGTTTATCTTCTTTATTTTGTACTTGGGTTTAGTAATCTATTTTAGCATTGTGACTTCTTTGGCTATTTTCCAAGATTCATTTGTATCATGCATCATTTATATATTTCTCCGGTTTTTTATTTATCAGTCTTCTGCTGTTTACTGATGTTGGATATTTACTGCTTCCGCTATTGTATGTAATTGTGTACTTTCGCTCTGTAATCTGCCAATGAGGGCATAGTTTCCCCACTATCACGCCAAACTCCATTTCTACTAGTCGGAAGCCTCTAGTGTTTGGGTAAATGTGCTTAAGGCCATGTGAACTACCACACACAGGGTGCCTCTAGGTGGCTTCTGGAACCCGGACGTTAAAGAATTGGTCACATTAAAATTTTAAAAGAACATGAAATCGTCAACCTAACCATATACTAATAATGAATACATGAAAAATGGTGAGTGAAATCCAAATAAATGATAATTTAAAATAATTCATGGTCATTATGAACTAATTCCTCAAAGATAGGTCTGAAAATATAATAACATATTAAAAAAAAGCCAACAAGTAAATCCATAACAAAAAATAAATTAAAAAATTGATATATAAATGTGAAGGTAAATAATAAAAAATAATTCATTAATTCATACTAGTAATGTCAATGATGAATGCGGGAATTAAGGAAATAAAAATTCCCCACCACAACCATGGTATTAACATTTCCGAATATTGAATTCACTTCAAAATCATTGGCATTTATGTGGAATTCATTATTGACCCCACACTATTGATTCTCCAATGTTGGACCCTCTCTAATAATATAAGGGTTTTGTTGATAGCCATTATTAGTTTCCTAAGTAGGGATTACATAGTGTTTTAATAAGTAACAATATTTAATAAACAATTTAATTAGTTATTTCATTAATATTTCAATTAGTGTGCCCACGGATGAACACAATCATGAGACTTAGTGTGAATGAAAGCCACATTTTCCTCTGGGTAATAATTATGTTATGGGATTAATAATAGGTCCCATTTTCTTATAAAATGATCCATTATAGAGATACAATAATTTCATCATTCATAAATGCACACTAGAAAAAAATATTATTTATATCCTTGATATATTTCTTTCAAGTCCTTGCCGCACTCATAATTTGGTGTTTACTCGGTTTGGATATAAAAATAATAATAGAAACCGCGTGACTAACTTATTATTTTTTCAAGGTTGATAGTTGGGGTAAATTTACCAATTTACTCTTTGGAAGGTCCAAATACTCTTGAATTTAAAATTAAACTAATTCTCAATCAGGAAAAACCTAGGTCTTTAAATCCACCTCATCTTAATACGCATCATGTCATCAATAAAGAACGAAAAAAACCAAAAACCAGAACGAATTTCTCATAACATCATGGTGTGTAAATATCCCACCATAACATGAACTTCCTTCACCATGAAAATCCCTTTCACATATTATAATTGGAACATAACTACCAAGGAAGGAAGCTACCTCTTTCTTTCGTGAAGAAACTAAATTTCGATATCTATAAAAATAATTTAAAAAGGAATAAGCAAGTACTATAGTAATGTATTTACATTATTCCACATCCAAAACCTATCATATTCTAAGGTTATTCAGCAGATGGTATGAAATGGAATCATGAACCATCAAAACCCATACTAGAAAATGTTTTATTAAAAAGGATATCTTTGGTGGGAGTACCTCCCTCCCAACCATTGGAGAGTATTCATGATGGTTTTCATATGAGTGCAACCCAACCACATCATACTCACCTATGAGGTTATTTTTCTAACACCTTACACTAAATCCTATAGATTTTTTAGGCAACATGATCCTTTAGACCTACGTCGGCTTCACTTAAATCTTCTTCCAAAAAGAAAATTCCTCAAATATTAATAGATTGTGGTTCAATATTGACATAGTACCCCTTTATAAACTTCAATAAAAACATCCATATGAATTCCCAAATCTACACTAATATCTTCGATATGCTTTTAGGCACAATTAAAGATAAACTAATTTTTTTATTTTCTAAATTTTTATGAAATCTACTAATGTACAAATCAATAAAAAAATATATACCTCTCTCAACCACTCCACATCACACCATACCCTATATAGTTCCCCAATCTACCATAATACATAGTGAATGATCCCGAACATTAGTATGAAAATACTTTTTCCATCATAAACCATGTGATAAAAATTACCCAAGTGATAAAAACTATATTATCCTTAGAAAACCACTCCCTCCACCACATAATAATATATGACATGTGACGGGAAAACCGACATAGTTATAATTGATATAACTTATAGAGTGTAGAGTTTCACTAGGGTGTCCCCACTCAAGATGTGCATATTTATACTCACGATGAACACTATGTAAAAAATATAATATCAACATGTGAAGGTGGTGACCATTATCCCCACCTTGAGGTGCACCTATTGATAATTTCTAGTTACAACGGATCACTAAATAGACATTGCCACTATGACCTTCTATCTCACTAGGGAAGAGTGTAGGGATTCCACTATTGATTGAAGGTGAGAAATTATTCTTCCTATACCAATGTGCTAACTGATCCGGAGCTAGTTTCTTATAAACCACCTATAGAATTATAACATAGATACCTATACTAGAAGAATAAACCAAAACGCCTCTACTATAGTACAATGATTTCAAGAATCATCAGGGATTCAATACCATGATGAAAAAACAATACACCAGTAATCTAGATTCAATACCCTGATAGTTTATTTGAAATAAATAAATCTCTTTATAAGATAAGGGGATATATCTCAGATTCCCAACATGATCCTCCAAAAACAATTCTTAGATGGGTTGGGAAAATATGTGTCCAGATTAAATAAAGTATCTCATCACACCACTCAGTAACATTCAAACATCATCCTTAGAATGTATGTCCCTTTATACATCCACCTTTTGATAGGTGTAAACCATGGGTTATCCATTATAATGATCCACTTGTTCCTTCCAACTCAATGAAAATAAATTTCCATCCACACACATAGTTCACCAATCCATGAGAACCATTGAATGGGTAGTTAATATTAACTACCAATGGGTTGGCCTTACTAACAAGACAAGAGTGTGTCCTCCTTAATACTTAATAAGGGGCACACCTCATAAACCTAAATTTAAAACATCTAGTGAAACCATAAAAAAATCAAAATTCTTTGTCGAGGTGGTTGACACTCAACCACTTATCTTATACAAAAAATTCTCCAAAAAACAACATTCCCTAAGAATGATAAAATAACATCACTAAAAGGGGAGACTGAATGATGTTCTCCATAAATGGAAACACCCAATCAAACTAGGATCTAGCTAGGGATTCCACATGAATCTATACCACTCTAATATAAATTATTATCACATGTTATTTAATAACATTTACACAATATGAAATGATAATAAAACCCTATATTGATGATAAATTACAATTTTTTGGTAAGAAAGTTTTTAAATTTTCAATAAATGTGTTTATCATGGATTTATGAATGGGAAATATCACTCTTAATACATTGGAATATTAGAAATAATATTGTCAGAATCAGGAGCTGAGTTATCATGGAATTCCATGCCTGTAAATCCTGATATTAATTTAATAAAAATAAAAAATATATTATGTCAAACACATATTCTTTTTCCAAATAAATAAAATATCACTGAAATGAATTATTGTATGATAATTCTGAGACCATTATTAGTTATTAAATGTGTGGATTATTGTTGGTGTGACATAACATTTCTGCACGTGAGGCTATTCCCACAGTGAACCTGTAGATAATTTATTTAATAGTGTATACGTTATGTTTACAAAAATAATGGGATATCTGTAGAATGGTGTCTTAGATTGAAAATATAAGACCTTTATTAAATATGAAATGTGTGTTTTTCTTAATCATGAAATAAACTAAGTGTCATTTGGGTGGTGGATTTGGTCACCTGTTAGGTTAATAATTTTTTACCCTCTAAAATTTTATAATAGTTTTAAAATTCAAAAATAAGTTTTATGAATTATTTTATCAAATTATTTTCAATTGACTGAACAATAAAAATTAATCATTATTAAAATATTGGTTGGGTAGTTAAAAAAATAATTTTATTATTTTAATTATGATTATTATTTGTGTCAATGAAAAAGAATGAAATTGTGTGTGTAATTAATAATTATGGTTAAGTGTGACTGATAAAATGCATTTACTATTATTGTGTTTTAATGGAAGTTAGTGGTGTTAATAAATTGAGATATTTTCTATTAATAATAAAATATTTTTTCTGTTATTATTATAATTAATTTGGGAAAATATTATTGGTGTATATATATATAATCCATATACATAGGGAATATATATATACATGTGACGGTGTATATTTTTATATACAGATGTGTACAAATATATCATGTACATATATGGGTTAAATATATACGTAAATACATACATACATATATATATATATATCTGTGTGTGTGTGTGTGGGAGTACATATGTATATAAGGATGTGTATATATATAACATGTATATATATAGATATATTAAATTGTGGGTACATATATGACATGTTTATATGTGAGTTAAATATATATGTACACATATATTTATACATATGTGAGTGTATATTTATATATATGTATACATATATATATGTATATGTATATGGGGGTTAAAATATATATAATTCATATATATATATATATATGAATTTTAAAATATGTTAAATTTATTATTAAATAAATTTTAGAGATGTTGTAAAAATAATGAAACCCATGAAGTCCAAGGTGGATCTTGTTTCTAATATTAAATTGTAATAATTAAATTCGGTAATAAAATAGAGAGAAACATAATATATTTAGTGATATAAAAAGAAGGAAATAAATTTAAAATGTAAGGATGGTGATTGGTGCACTACGTGCATTTTTTATGAGATAGGTATTAATGATGAATTAATTGAAAATTAAATGGAACGATTTTAAAAAATAAAAAGGGAAATAGTTGATTTAGGTTGTTTTTTTGTGGAAGTGGGGAATTCCACCCCACCCATTCTACTCCCCACTCTATAATATATCCCTCTCTCTTCTATTATTTTTTTCATTTTATTTATATTTTTTCTCCTGTCTTCTCTCTTAAATATCAAATTTGGTATTGATTGGATTGACAGGATGTGTGTGTCGTTGGAATCATCACGATGACTATAATTTTAAAACTATTTTGTTTAGCAGACAACAAGTTATTTTTACATATTTAACTTAATACTTTTTATTCTAGTTTTAAATATTGATTATGGTGATATTTTTAAATCTTGGTAAATTAAGAATGATTCAGGGATTTCATGGTGTAATTGAGCTTAGACATCATCCTTTATAGTCATTTTTTATTTCACATATGGTAGGAATTCCTTGACTTTAGTGCATGCTTTATAAATGATATTGGCATGATTTTAAAACATGTGGTCATAGTCTATGATTCTTATGTTTTATGTTAGACAACATTACATGTGTGTCTATAGACTTTGGATTTTTCTAGTATTTTATGCATATGGAATTTCATGACTATGATTTTGATACTTGTGGATTGATGTGATATTGACCTATCATTTTCATTATGTATTTTATATGATATATTCCTATCTATAGTAGTTTAGAATAATATAGGTTTGGACTATTTGGTCAACTTGTGATATGTGACACATGTATTGGATGACATTGCAAAACATTTGAGACATGAAACATGGATGATGACCTGTGATATTTAATGCTTGTTTGAGACTGTCCTCTGAGGGGGATGTGAGAGGCTTTGGTTGAAATGTACATGGACTATTCTAGTTGCAGCATGTGTCAGAAGATTTTGACTATACATACATGAGGGATGTGATAAGGAATTTGTTTTCATGTGAGACTTGAAGAATGTTTTGTCTATATACTAGAGACTAATTAGATATTACCTTATATGTAAACATGTCAGTGGACTAACATGTCCTGAGGAATACGTCACATTATTATTGATATCTACATGAGGAGGATGTATGATGATAGATATTGATAATTCCACAATGAATTGTGTCGAAGTAGGCATGTTTCCACTTGGAATGGTTCCAAAGTATGTAGAGATATTCCTCATGAAACAGCCATTTTTCTGATACATGTTAATATATTTTATTTACATCAGTAACCTATATATGTCTATGAAATTAACTGGTATATTTTATAAACTAATTTCATGGGTCTTTGGTTCTATCTTACTTTGTCTTGTAATAAAATCATACCCAATAATTTCAGTTCACTATTAGACTTCATGGAGGGAGACTCAACAATGGGAAAAGCCCCTATAATGGATAGTTGGGTAGGTCGATCATGGGAACTTTTCATTGCTGGATGGAATTTTGGTGGGATGACTGCTAATGCATTTATTTATTAGCATTACATGTAGAAGATAATCTTGTTTTGTTTTTGTTATTATATAAGTTATTTCATCTTTTTTTTCCACATATAATAAAATTATTTATTTTATTTATATATTGATGTTATTATTTAACATTCCCATGACATGATACAGAGGTTATAATCTCCCCACAGTTGGATTTAGACCCTCACTAGTAGTTGGAAGGCTCTTGTGTATGAGGAGGCATGCTTAAGGTCATGTAACATTCAGCTCGAACCTAGTGTTTTAGTTAAAGATTTCACATAATGGTTTCAAAACATCATGATTCACTAAAATGTTATTTATCTTTTCCCTGATTTGGGATATGATAGATAATATTAAGGTTGGTTTGGACTTGGGTAGTGAATCTTTGTAATTGTATTATTATCCCTTTATAGTGGACATCTGAGTTTCAATAAAATGGATAAATTATGTTTTCCAATTACTATTCGTTAAATTCACCTTATCGATTCACATGATGTTGATATTTGATTTATGGGTTTTTGGTTGAATTAATGAATCACGATAGACATGAACATTCACATACCGTATATACCTATTAATTTTATTAGATATATCCCAAATAACTAGCTTCCAATTGGAATTGGAATATCTTCTTTATTAAACTATTTATATCTTTCCATATATGAATATTTTTAACTATATGATTCAGAGTATATAAATGGTTGTAAAAAACATGAAGATATTGGAAATGTGAAATTAAAAATTTAATAGATCTATGTTTTTTGTGTGTTACTTTCAATGAGCCCTAATAGAATTAGAATGTTCTAATTAGGAACAACTACGGTGGAATTAATATAAGTTTAAATAAAAATTTATTATTAAAAATTAATTTAGTTATAATATTAAAAATTTAAGATGGGGATTCATGGCGCTATGATATGAAGTGCTTATCGAGGATGAGATGAATTATGTTTGGGAGAATTGTAATATACAAAATTTTAATTGATAATAAAACCCGTTTTTTAACAAACTCCAATTATTTATTTTTGTGGGAAAAAATTTATTTTCCTACACATTTATTAATATGGATTTATGAAAGGGTAAAATCCATGTTAAAACCTTTTAATACTATATAGAATATTTATAAAGTTAGGGATTTTGTTAACTGGAAATTATAAGTCCCATAGAGCCTCGGTATTTTTTTAATATATATATTAAATACAATATGTTACACACCCATAATTTTTCATTAAAAATAAAATTTATCCTAAAAACTCTCTCGTATGAGAAATAGGAGACCACTATTAGGTCTGGGATGTAGATTTCATCCTAATAGGTACATAAAAATTGTGTGTGTTGGGTGTTTTGTCAAAGAACATGTGGAGATAATTTATTTATTATTTTTCCCAAAATATTGTAATATCTCCAAAATGGTGCCTCATATTGGATATATGAGACATAGATTAAATTTGATATGTGGTTTTTACCCTAGGTGTGACACAACCATTTTGTGTGTAGGTTTTTTGGTTACATTGAAGGTAAGATTATTTATTTTTATCTTATTTGAAGAAAATTGTTATTTAAAATTCCAGTTTATATGATTGTGAAGAATTTTATCAAAACATTTTATTTTATTTGAAATGATATTACTAATCTGCATTAATTTTTGGGGCAGTTTATAGCAATAATAATTGTAAAATTATTATTATTCATGAAAATTAAAAATAATGAAATTACATTAATAATTAAGAAGCTTGGATAAGTGTGATTGATAAAATGAATTTACTATTATTTGATTTTAATGGATTATAATGGAAGTAGTGATGTGATATATTTAATAATATTATTAAAATAACACATCTATTATTATTATTGTTAATTTTATAAAATAATATTCATATACATATATAACACAAATAAATATTTGTTATATATATATGAAAAAATATATATACAAGTGAGAGAGTATATTTGAATATATGGATGTGTATATATATAACATGTATAGAAATTGGATGACTATTTTTGTATATATATTTACATATGTGGGATTATATATATATATAGTATATGTATATATATGAGTTCAGTATATATGTAGATATATATTTATAAATGTGCGGGTGTAAATATATATAAATATATAAATATATATATTTGTATATATGTATATTCAAGTTCCTATATATGTGTTGTGTATATTTTAGTATATTCATCTGGATTAATTATAAAATATATTAAATGAATTATTAAATATATTTTAGAGATGTTTTAAAAACAAAGAAACCAATGATGTTATGGGTGACACTTGTTTTTAAGAGTAAATTAGAATATCTAAATTTACTAAAAAAAGAGATAAACAATTAATATATTAAGAGGACGAAAAATAAATAAGTACATATAAGATATATGGGGGTTATTTGGGTGATACAAGAGTTTTTTTTTGGAAAGATGGACTAATTATGGATTAATTAAATAATAAATAAATATAATTATTAAAAAAACTTTTAAAAGTTAAATAGTTGGGTCATGGGGTTGCATTGTGGACAAGGGGAATTCAACCCCACCCATTCTCACTCTACTCTCTATATTATATCCCTCTTACATCTATTATTTTATATTTTTTTTTTAATTTCTACAATCTCTTATCTATAAAAATCTCATGTGATATTGATCGTATTGATGCACTGTTAGTTCCATTGGGTTTATCCCAATGAGAAGAATGTTAAACAATTTTTTTTTCCAATGGTAATGAAGTCGTTTTACATATTAAAATTTACCATTTTTATTCATGTCTAAAATATCTTTGATGGTGATATATCTAAATCACACTGAATCGAGAATGTTTCTATGATTTAATGGTGAAATTGTGCTCAAATGTCAACAATTTACATCATTTGTCATATCACATCAAGATGGGATTTCATTACTTTTTCACAAGATTTATACATGTTGTTAACATGATTATTTAGAATGTATTTGTAGCCTATGAGACCTATGCTTCATGCATCACCACATGAGGTGTGTGTGTGTGTGTCCTTTGACTTGTTCTTATATTTATTTTAGGTGGATTTTGATGACTATGATTGTGATACTTTCTTAGTGACATGATATTGACCAGTCATTTTCATTATGTATCATATATATTGTATTCCTATCTACTATAGTTTAGTGTGAAGGCTTGGTCAATTTGATAAACAAGTGATATATGACACATTTATTTGTTGAAATTTTATTAGATGTGAGATATGAAATAGGAATGAAAACATATGATATTTGATGCATGTTTAAGAAAATTCTTTGAGAGGGATGTGCTAGTATTCGTTTAGTATGTACTTGAACTATACCAATTTGTAGGATTTTCACATGATTTGGGTTTTCTATATAGGATGGATGTGATAATACTTTGATCAGCATGTGATACTTCAAACAAGTTATAGATACCCACTAAAGAAGGATGTGATAAATCCCTGGTGTTTGACATATACATAGACTATCCCTATAATAAGAATCTATTTCATGCTTGAGGATATACATTAAAGAAGAGGTGCGAGACTAGTTACTGATGATTCCATCTAGAATTGTACTGATGTTGGTATGTATTTCCAATTAGGGTTTTAAAGGTGGTAGGGCTTGTCCCGAAGAACCAATAACGTGTTTGGTACCTATGTGATATATAGTTTTTATATATGTAGCTTATTTATGTCTATATAATAGAAATATATATTTTATACACTAATGCTAAAGACGTTGACGGTGCTCCACTAAGTCTTATACTCACACCTCACTTTTGAATTTCTATTCTCTTGTTGACATCATAACTACAGTTCCAAAAAATGGGAAATCCCATATGCTGGATGGTTGAGAAGGACAGGTGGAAGGATATGGTTGTTGCTGGACATAGCTCAGGATGGACATCAACTGATGCCTTTATTTAATATCTTAGTGTATACCCAGGATCCTTGATCTGTATCCATTTTTATACCATTTATCCCATCATCAATTATACAAATGTAGTCTAATTATTTAACTTATTTATATATTTATAAGACTATTTATTAGTCCCATGACATGATAAGTTGGGTATAATCACCCCACTTATGGATTTAGACCATCATTGTTGGTCGACAACCTCTTGCATATGGGGAGGCACGTATGAGGTTATGTAGCATCTGGCTCTAACCCAGTTCTTCAGGTTAGGATTCACACTGTTTTTTTCCTCTTTTCCTTGATTCGGTACATAATAAATAATATTTAGAAAGGCTTGAATCATGTAGGAGAACAATGTCACATAATGATCAGTACTGTATAGTCGACGTATGAGTTTCAATAAAATCGGGGAATTATTTTTTGTTGTTATCATTGATTAAATTCACCGTGTGTGATCCATATAATATTGATATTTGATTTATGTATTTTTGTGTGAATTCATGCTGCATGTTGGGCACAAAGGTTCACATTCAATATATACCTATTGATTGCTATAAATATTGTCCAAATAATTAGATTTCTATTAAAATTGTGAAGTGTTCCAAAGTGCATTATTTATAGAAATCCGTGTATTGGAATTTTTTATTCTATGATTGAGAGTATATATATGGTTTTGACTAATATGAATATGTTTTTAAAATGGACATCAGAATTTAATAGGTGGTATGTTTTTTTTCTATTCCTTTCAATGATATCGAGTGGAATTATAATGTGATGATTATAAACACCTATGGCGGAATTAAAACATATATTATTAAAAATATTTTACTTTTAATATGAAAACCTATATGGTGGAGAGTAGTGGTTCAAGCATTTGAAACACTTTATTGTGGAAAAGAAGAATTATATTTGGGGATAATTATAATATCATCAATTATAAATGATTATAATCCAATTTTTGGTAATATATTATTTTTTTATTATGAAAAACATAAAATTTAAATAATTATGTTTATTATGGCTTTAAAAAGGGTAAAATACCATTTAATAATTAAGAATATAATATTGAATATTTCTAGAGTCAGGTGCAGAGTTATAGCGTAATTCGAAGGCACATATAGCCTATGTATTTTTTTAATTAAAATATTAAATATATTATATTATATGTGAATTATTTTTTCATAAAAAAGAATAACATCAAAAATGGTGTCCCGTATGAGAAATATGTAACTACAGTTATGTAATGAATGTGTGTTTTATCCATGCAGTGACATAATATTTTTGCATGCCAGTCATTTTTTCAATGTGCACGTGAAGATAATTTATAAAACAATTTATTTATTATTTTTCCAATAATATTTTAATATCTCTGGAATTATATCTCAGATGAGAAATTTGAGAACTCTATTAAATTCAAAAGTCTAGTTTCATCCTATTCACAACATAACCATTTTGAAAATTGTGTGTTTTATTAAAACCATTGTATGGTAAATTATATTTACTATTTTCTAAGAATTGTTTTTTTAATTCCTTATTATATGTTTCTAAAGAATGTTTCAATGTATTTGCATTTGTATGAACTAATAAAAATAATCTTTATTCGAATATTATTTTGGAGGATAAAGAAATATTATTATAAATATTATTATTATTTCTTTGAAATAAAAATAATGGAAGTAAATGTGTAATTAAAAATTGTTGTTATGTGTGACTGATAAAATGAATGTAGTATTAACAGTATTTAATAGAAGTTAATGATGGAAATGATGTTAGATATTTAATAATAATAATTATATATTATTATTATTATTAGTTTGGGAAAATAATATTGGTGTATTTATATTTAATATACATACTAATAGAATAAATATATAAGTATATATATGTGTGTTTGTGGGTGTATATAAGTATATACAGCAGTGTATATATATAAGTGGAATATATATGTGTTAAATATATATATTTGTAAATATATATAATGTGTAGGAGTATATATGTATATACAGAAGTGTGTGTATATATAATATTAATATATATTAGATTAATATCATTGTATATATATACATATGCTGGTGTAAATTTATATAGATGTGTATATATATACATCTGACGTACATATATGAGTTAAATATATATGTACATATATATTTATAGATGTGTGGGTGTAAGTATAGAAATAATATATATATATATATATATGTCTCTATGTGTGTGTGTGTGTGTGTTTTTGTGTGTGTGTCTACGGGGGAATATATATATTTCATATATATATATAGATTAATTTGAAAATTTATTAAAGGGGTGAATTAATATATTTTAGAGATGTTTTAAAAATAAACACATGATGTTATGGGGGATGATTATTTCTAATAGTAATTAGGAAGAAATAATTTTATAATTAAATTGGAATACAATTAAAGGATTGAGGGGAAGAAAATTATATAAATAATTTTATTATGTGAGGGGGTGCATGGGGTGATACATGAGTTTTTGTTTTGATGTGAAATGAATTAACGAAGTATTAAATGAAAAATAAATGCAATGGTTTTCAGAAAAATATAAAAGGGAAATAGTGGGGTATGGGAGTTGCATTGCGGACAAGGGGAATTACACCCCAACCATTCTCACTCCACTCTATCTATTCTCTCCCTATCTCATATATTACACTTTAATTATTATTATTATTATTATTATTATTATTATATTCTCCAAACATATCTTCTCAATATCTATTATGATATTGATCAGATAGACGCGCCGTCAGTGTCGTTGGATTCATCTCGATGAGCATAATTTTAAACATAATTCTATTTTTGAAGTTAGTGAGGTAATTTAAAATATTTAATTTAATAATTTTTAGTCCTGTTTAAAATATATAGGATGATGATATTTTAATTATTGTGATGAATTGGGAATGGTACTAGGATTTTCAAGTGGGGGGTCTAATTGAGTTCTGAAGACAACCCTTATGGTCATTTTTCAAAGCAAATAAGTTTGAAATTATTTTTAGTTAACACATTATATATATATATGTGTGTGTGTGTGTGTGTTATTGGCATGGATGTTTTATATGTTTGTATAGACTGTGAGTCCTATGTTTGATTCTTGACCTCACTAGTCTTGAGTTTGTAGCCTTTGACTTGTTCATTTATTTACCACATATGGACTGTGATGATTGTGGTTATGATACATGATAATTGAGGTGATATTGAAGTTTCAATTTCATTATGTATCACATATGTTGTATTCCTATATAATTTAGTTTATAATGAAGGTTTTTCCTATTTAATTGACATGTGAGATGTGGAACATGAATTAGTCAACATTTTATGACATGTCAGATATAACACAGGATTGAATACATGCAATATTTTATGCATGTTAGAGATTATCCACTAAGATGGATGTTCTAGGATTCGGTTTACATGTACTAGGACTATTCCAATTGGTGGGTTGTGTCACATGTTTTTGGATATCCGAACATGAGGGATGTGAAAAGACATTGGACGACATTCAGACTTGAAACATGTTTTGGCTACCCACTAGAGATCAATGTGATTAGAGAATAATTACCAACATGTACTTAGACTATCCGGATTACCTGAATGTGTCACATTCATTGGGATATCTAATCAAGTAGGATCTATTAGGATAGTTTCCAATGATTCTATCTGGAACTATGACAAAGTAGGTATGTTTCTCTTATCATGGAGTCGAAGCAGGTTGATCCGGTCCCTAAAAACCCAATAGGCATTTGGTACTAGTGAGATATATATTTTTAATCTGAAACCTGTTTATGTCCCTACATATAAATTTTATTTTTTTATTCACTATCATTAAGAGTTTTTGGTGGTATCCTACTAATTCATGTACTCACACCCTACTATGGACATTCAATGTTCTTGTAGACTTCATGACTATAGACTCGACGAAGGGAAGGAGCCCAGTAGTGGACGATTGATCAGGTGGATCCAGCCATTGCTTGATGATGTTTGGGAAGGACGTATACATCTACATTTATTTAAATGATTTTCTTATACCTAGGATATTAGTTTGGATTCAATTATTATATCATATATTTCATATTTATTCTCCATCATGTACAATGATTTTTTATTTTATTTTTATATTGATGTTATTATTTATTTTTTCAATAAAATTATATGAAGGGTGTAGTTACCCCCAATAACAAATTTAGAATGTTGCTTCTAGTCTGTAGCCTCTTTTGTATGGGGATACATGCATGAGGTCATGTAGAATTCAGATCAGACTTAGTGGTTTGGTTTAGGATGTTACTAGGTTGACCAATACAAGAGTTCATGCAGAAAAGAAAATGGTCATATGTTGGGATGAAATTGTTGCTACTCTACCATAGCCATTAATCATATTCATCATAAAACATATCTAACTATCATCACATTATATTCTATAAAAACAACAATGGTGTAAAAATTGTGGTATATGATTGGAGATCCATCGAACTCCATCTCCTCTCACGCCACACGGCCTCCAAAGAACAACTCCTTGGTAGGAAACATGGTCTACAACAAGGAAGTACTAAATTTAATAAACAACCTCAATGTAGTGTTATATATGTGTAACCCATATGTCTGATTTTAGGTGAAAATTGACATAATCCCATATCTAGATTAAATATTTTCCATGAATCAAAAACCTTACCAAGAACAACTAGGGAAATGTAAACCAATTCTTTTTTGACTGAAAGCATAGTAATATATCATAACGATTTTCAAAGGTGTATCTTCATGAATTCATAATCTTGATCAATTCCAGAAAATAATTCCTAGAAAAAAACACATAAACATTATGACCCATAATAGATTCTCGAAAAAGTTAGTGCCAAACTATAGATAGTTCAACATTTTATGAAAATCATCATTGAGGAAAAGGGATTAAAATCTAATAATGGTATGCCTCCATAATATGAGTTCAAGAAGAAAATAATCTATCTAAATTAGAAATTGATTCCATACAAGGTGCTCAATTAAATAATGACCTAATTTCAAGTGATATACTCAATCCATATATAATCATGAATATCATATTCTATCACAACCTCATCCACTAAAGGATAACTCTCTAGGAAAACCCATGAAACCCCTTTCATCATAATGCATGGAAAATATCTGGATTTTTTATAGACTTTTATAACACTTTAGAAACTATAATCCATTCTATAATAAGGATCCACCCTAACTATGATGTGGGCTGAAACAACCTCAGGTCAGGGAGAAGCAATGTATCTCAATAGATATATCAAAAGAATTTCATATTCCATAATATATGGAACTGATAGGTGAAAACCCATTTATAGTCTCATTATATCCCTCCCTTTGTGTTGAAGATAACATGTTTTGTGCAGAAGACATTGATTTTTTTGGATAATCCCATATTAATTTTAGCATTCTGGATGAGTTGACATGGATAAAAAATTCTACATTATAACTAACTACTACATGAAGATTGTACCAACCTTAAATATAACCATAAATGATACCTTAATTATCTTGGTTTACTGTCATCCAACAAAATCCATGGAAAAATGATACGTTTTTCACTATGCCTATGCTGGTATACCTAGCCTGATAACCTAAATCAATATCCTAGTAAAATTGAATACCCATACCAAAATCACAATATGAATTCTCACATAAAATTTTGTCCCTATGATAATCCTTCTCTAAGACAACAATAACATGACCAATCCAATTGGGGTCCTATCACTCAATAAATAATATGAGAGTACTACTCCATGATTTCTACTAATTGGTATGTGCTTCGTGAATATCTCTGAGTAGGAATATGTCAAAACATTAAAGGTATTATACTATACCAATATAAAATAAGTAAATATATTTAATAAACATTATAATTGAAAACACCATCAAGATATATATAAATAATCAATATATGTTTATATGTTGAATTCCTGAGATAAAAAATATGTGCACATCCCACAAGGTAAATATTGTACAATGAATATGTCCAAAATGACCCAGAACACAGAAAACCAATGATACCATTAATGAAGAATGTACTCCTTGATGGATCTACATCCACAAAAATAACCAACGCCATCAAAAGTCACCATGATCTATAGTTAATCTCAATGAAACAGCATGTGTCATCCCTAAATAAGCCAAATATTCTCCCAATCTATATAGAAAATCTTTTACCATGTGTCGAACTATCATAGACATAAAGTATATGCTAACATACATTGTGAAATAGTGAGTATAAATATAACTATAAAGATAACATAGAAACCACAATTAAGTCATAAATAAAAAATTCATATCAACTATTGGTATGAGTGGCAATAAGGAGGATAAAAGGTGAAGAATTAGAAGACCATGTCAGTTTAAAGTTCAATATACCAAACAATGTAAAAGACAAAAAAATAAAATTAATAATTTATAAAAATTCAACCATTAGGTCTCTAAAAAATATAAAGAAGTCCCACTCATCCTGACTTTGACTTTTAGAGGTCATTACACATGACTTTCCAATTGTAAGGTTCACTAAAGATTCCAAGAAACATGAAGACTGATAACTAGATTCTTGTCGTATCCTAGGGTAACCAGTGGGGACCAATGATTCCTGGTTAAAAATTAAATTTTTGCAACTAATCTTGTCAAATTATGACATCACCACTAGAATCCAAGAAGGGGATCCTTCTTATCATTGAATCATTCTCACCCTATAAGGAAATCAATAATCAAACAACCCATCAAAACTAAATCATTGATCAACCATACATGCTATAAAAGATCATAAAACCATGTATCCTTTAAAAATAGTGGGGTGTGATGAATCGCTGATTGATGCATTACTGTTCAAGGGATTATTAAACCTGTGCTAAAGGATTATGTCCCACAGGACCACTATGATGAAGCAGTACCAACTACATGGATGGTGGATCACACCACAACTATTTCTATGGGAGTATAGAATATATCTACACATAGTAAATATGGGACCTATCCCAAATATAAATCCACATATCTGGGGAGTACCGACCCTATAAACACTTAAAAAAACCATGCTTGAACCCCAGCAATGACACATCACTAAAAATAAAAAACCACTCAAATCACACCATTTTAAACCTATAATATTAAAATAATGTCCATTCTCATCTTCTTTATGAAAAAACACAAATGATATACTATTCAAAGGCCCATATTTCAATCCAATTATTAAGTATAAGACATGTGATATGATAAGGAAGGATTAAATAGAATGCATAATTGTATACATGGAATTTAGATCCTATCAAAATTATAGGACATTCATTAGATCATCCCATGGAATTAATGTGCCTTCTATAGAACATGTTGGTTTGATTTCATGTTATGTTAAGATTGGAGGGGTTATCCGATAGTAATCAAAATGATATATAGGGATAAAATTCATCGTGGGAATATAGTTCCTATACACTCCATTGTGGATCACTAGGGGTACATGATATGTGAATAGGGTCACATGGTATGTCACTCTTTACTCATGACACTGTATCCACCAATTCAATGAGATAGAAGAAAAATGATATTCCAAAATTGATGGTTTGAATTAAGTTATTTGGAACTAGAATCAAATTCTCACCCCATAAGGCAATCTTATTGACTGATTTCAACTGATATAATAAAAAGGTGGAGAATATAGCTTGTGTATCACTAATGTAAAAAGTGAGACATAAACCTCTTACATTAAGTCTTGACTCTCTTCATACTCTTTCAAACCTCTAGAATAGTAAATATATGTTTGTAATAAATATATCATAAAACCATATTTATATATATTTATAATAGTATATATGACTTACTTAGGACTTTATTTTAATTATTTATTAATAATATCATGTTAATGTTATGTTTCGTGTAATAACTACTTTGTTTTTATACATGTTTATAATTATTATTATTTTTCATCTTACTTTGACCCAGATTTAATATCCTTCATAATTATAAAATGATATAAATATCATATACATTTATTATATTATAATTATATTAATCCATTATATTTAGTGATAGGAAATGAAATACATTGTTCTCGGAGACAGTATGGCATACCTACGTATGGATGTCATTCCAATTTTCTTGTCGTAATAAAAGAATGAAATGTATTTGAAAAATTATAATTAAAATAATATTTATTTCATATATATCAGAAATTTTTATTAAACTCATCATTAATAAATTCCATATATATTGCTAATGAATCACATCACGTCGTGATGTAGTAGTATGTTGTACACACAAACAACAATATTGGTCTCCCAAAAAATGGAAACCATGAAGGAGTGCGTAATATAATAGTGATTGAAGTATAAATAATTCATAAATATCAAATATATAAAACATAAACGGTATTTCTGTCATTATTCCCAACCATGAATGGTGGTAATGGAAAGATGAATGCCATCAGTTCAGGAGGCGGTAGTCTGCCAAACACACCAATGACGATTTAATAAACTATTTGAAGTATGTGTGTGATGTTGTTGGTCACACCCATAATATAACAACATATAAGTATATTTAAGACACATATTTAATTATATAATAATTATAAAATTTTGTTTGAAGGATTTGGATATGGAAATAAAACAAAAACACTTTTCGAAGTACATTACATCTTATTCGGGTATCCTCATTAGTTTTTCACTAATTTTTTCCTAATATGGATTCATCAGACATTATAAATTATTTTTATCCCAAATATGGAATCTATTTTTCAAACTCAACTCATATAAGTCGATAAATTTAATTCAAAATTAATCTCATTTTTGTGACATTAAAGAGAGTTCTTAATGTGAAAAAATGATCAAAGGATTACAAATTTTTTACATCCCATTTTAATATGAAATTGATTAAAATGAGATAAATTGGATTAATAGATATATAAATTTAATAATTATAATTTAAACCTAACATTAAATATTAAAGAAAATTACAAATCAATAAAATGAAAATGAAATCATTAAATTAAAACTCCATATATTTCACTATTCATCAAAAAATGAATCTTCAAAAAAAATTAAAAGATAATTTTGATATTAATATATCAAAAGTAATGATTATTATATAAAATAAAGTCTCCAAAAGTAGTAAAATATAATTTTAATTATTTTTCTCAAAGAACAGTTAACATGTCGTTTAGAAAATATATGATTTTTTGAAATTATTTATCTTTATTTTAAATGATTAATATTTTATTTTTAATTAATAGATAACTAATTTTTTTTAAAATAATATATTTTCATAAGTTAATTAATCAAATTACTTCTCTCCATACCATCTTATTGTAGTAAACTATTATATTAAAAAATAATATTAATAGTATATTGAAGTTCAGTAAAACTCGATCTTGTGTGTAACACAAGCTACCAAAGCGACTCAGTCTTGTACATTCCTCATAATTAATTGTGTTCTTGTCTGCCTTTGGTGTTTTAGGAATTAAAAATATATAAACAGTTTTGGAAAAATTTAAGAGAATTTCCCACACTACCTGAGCTTATACATTCCTTGTTTTCCTTGTAGCTTTGGAACCCAAATGACGTCCATGAGTAGTGCTGGAGATCGAGGCCTAGTATGATGATTTATATGATCAATAGAGGGAAGATCAAGAGGAGGAGGATGGCCAATGGATGAAGATGTTTCATTAAAGTTTTCATAATATCTTCGAGATGTACGAAGGGAGCATCTCAGAAATAGAGAAATAGAGATGGCTCGAGGAGCTGGTGATAGATTTTAGCGTGATTCGGGCTCTAGTAGAGTACTAGGTTCCTTTGGTAGTGAGACAAATACAGGTAGAAGCATGTTAGTGGTTGACTCTCTATCTCAGAGAGAATAATGAAGTTGAGGTTTTTTGGATTGACATTGATAAAAAGTTTTGAGGAGAATTCATATCTTCCATGATAAATGATGAAAATAAGAAAGAGTTTTTCTCCATTCAGCAATGGAGTATGACAGTAAGGGATTGGGGATCAAGATCAAGGATATTTTTTCTCTCTCCATACCACTTCTGAAATTAGGAATCATGGGAACGACCCTTAGAGGAGGTGCTCTGACCTTCTCTCCAGTATGATGTTACCCCCTTCAATATATTGATGTACTTGGTGGTTCAGAAGAAGGCTGGAGTAGTGGAGAGGATGCACACTCTGGGAGGTGTGTTGCGATAAGGGAGACATTTTAACTCCTCAAAGGAGAAGAAGATCAACATACTTCTCCAATCATTTGGGCCTTCCAAGTTTTAGCCGGTGGAGAGTAGGCCTCAGTAGTTCTAGTTTCAATCTCCTAGTCCTCAACTTTTCTCAATGACCCTATAACTAAGATGCTTTATCTATTGCATCCATGGGCACATTAGAATCAATGCCTAGACCTAGTGTAGTATAGTGGGGGTGGGAATGTTCTACACCCACCTTATCAGCACCAATTTCTATCCATACCTGTTAAGAAGTAGCAGTACGAACAATGAGCTCCTACTCCACCATGGGCGGATGACACCGGATGAGGCCAACCTCCGGGAGTTCCTCAAAGTCATCAACTAGGGAATATCATAAGAGGCGGCCGATAGCTGAGGGGAATAGAATCTAGGTGTGGGTAGTTTCATTCCATAGAGGCATCTGTTCTACCAAGGCCAGTGGTCCTTTGAGGTATGATCAATTTTTTTATCACTCTAGCATGTTCCTTGTTTGATTCAAGAGCTTCTCACTCCTTTGTTTCACCTAGTCTAGCCCATGCATTAGGCCTAGAATTAGACATACATTCCATCCCCCTGGTGTTGAGTATTTCAGTTAGTGTTCAGATCATCTTGTTTGATGTTTGTCGAGGATGTATGATGATATTTTGGCCGCATCTGTCCGGTAGAGAACTATTTATTCTATAAATGCAGCCATACGATGTCATTGTGGGAATCAACAAACTTTTTTACATGAATGATATTATGGAATGCTTCTAGAGAAGGTTTGTATTGTCAGATATTGGAGGATAGAATGTGTCCTTTGTTGGTAAGTGGGATTTCCAGGAGGTCAGTTAGAGCGTGGAGCCCATTCTTTCCCCGTTAGCCGAGCTATCACTGGGATTGGAAGACGCATAGATGGTGTAAGTTCCGAGGATTGTTAGTATGTTCCCATACATGTTTCCTAAAGATATTGTTACTATAACCCCTGATGTTATGTTTAGTTCAAGATATAATTACAACTTGGTGCCCATCTTATTTTGATAGAGCGCTATATGATGGTGCCTTATGAGTTGTGGTAGTTTTTGGATTCATGTTGATGACATGATAAAAAAGGGTTTTATCCAACCAAGCACCTGGCCATGGGGTGCTCATGTATTGTTTGAAAAGAAGGAAGAAGGTGGTATCAAGCTATTCATATACTATTGAAGACTGATTCAGGTAATGGTTATGAACTATTACCCCCTCCCTGAGGATCTAAGAACTTTTTGACTTGTTGAAGGGGTTCTTCCTTTATCTATATTTATTGTGCATCATCCGAGGTGGGTTTGATGATGTTACCTCAGGAAGTATATGTTTAAAACTTTAATGAAGATAATTATTGATCTTTTGAAGAATAATGGGGTGGTAATGATGATGTTGATATCTTTACATTTTACGACTATTTTTTGTTGTGAATTGTATGGATTCATATTCACAAAAGTCACGGTCATTTCTTTTCCTTTCGTGCACACTAATGAAGCTCTGTTTTCGGGGATGATCTTGTTATTCAATTGGTATAACATGGAAACTGGTTAATCGTGTAAATGTTGTTGATTAAATGGATTCCTAATGAATAATATCCCATGATTGATCACCCTAGTTAACCAAACTGAAGGAATGAACTCAACGAATGGTTTTAGAAAAATCTAAAATCTTCTTTGCCCCATTCTGGTGATATTTATGGTTTCACTGTTTAATGCCTTGTGGGATGATGTAGAGGAGAATGTAACCTATAGTTGAGAGGATATTGGTTTTTGAATCTTTTTCTATGTGGAGTCGGTATGTTTGGGATTGTTTTGGTTCCCATACTTCGAGGGATCTCACATATCACTATTGATGTTGTTACTTCACAATAGAACTAGGTGTGAATGCTTAAATTTCACTTGTCTCTTTTTCCATCAGTTGTTGTATTTGGGTTGTGGTTTTTCATTATAGTTTCCTAGTAGTGTAGTAATGTTTTTAACAGAATCACTTGAACACGATAATGATAATGGATACAATGGGGGATTGTTTTCAAGAAATGGGTTGTTCTCTATTTTGGGATGGTGTGTATTTGTGCTCGTAGGGATTACATCGAGAGTGGTTCGGTATGGATGGTTGTATATTTTAAAATCCATAGGTTTAGATGATTTCATGATTACCTATATATATATATAATATTTAGTTCATGTGTTTCTTATATGAACCCCACCCATGTTGAGCACTTCATTCTAAACACCCCCATTTCACGGGGTAGGTTGTTTTTCCCAACATTTTTATCAGTGGATAGTTATTATCTCTTTTGTACTCCCTCTCCCATGTATCCCAAGATTCATCAATCAGGATGTTCCGGCCTAAAGTTCATTATGGCCCAAGACACGTTGGAAGGGTTTGTGGTGGTGGTTGGCCCATGTGTGTGTAGGGAGGTTTGTTTCTGAAGTGTCTTCGGGATGATTCCCAGGTGTCCTCCATCATGGGTGTGGTTTATCTGGTCTAGGATTCTTCAGGCATGGCAGTGTTTGTTCTAGCACATGTGTCTTCGGGCGTGGTGGTTGTTGGTGTGCCCTAGGTTTTTGTGGGCATGGTTATTTGTGGTTGTGGTGACCTAGGTTTCTGCGGGTGGGATGTGTGGTTGTGATGGACCATAAGGTTGTTGTTCGGTCGATAGTGGGACTGCAATGGAACTGGTTGGGGAGGTTCGATGTGTAGGATGTCCTAATAAAATAGTGGGAAAGCAGTTCAGTTTACCCAAATTTCGATGTGTTTTTACTATTACATTACCTGACATGCGTTATTTTGGGAGTGAGCCTTGGTGAGGTTGGGTGGACAATTTCCTTGCTTGCTATTTTTTTATCTATTTTATCACAGGGAATTATAATTCCTCAACACTTGTGAATGAATGATTTGGTTTTCTATACTGAGTATACCTGTATACTCACTCTATGTATATAAAACATCTTTTAGGTTTTGAGGAGGACGTTAAGGATAGTGTCAGACCTTATTATCTCAGGCTTCAAGAGTTTTCGTTGCTTCTTTTCTTTCTTTCAGTACATTTCTTTAACTTTTTTCTTGTACATTGTATTAGTTTATTTTGAACATGAAAATGGGATTAGATTTTTGGATTTACTTTTAAATTCAATTTTTGGTGTTGTTTGGGATTTATCATCTTATCTCCTGATCTTTTTCTATAAAAAGGGTAATACATACTATATTAATTTAGATTTGGTACCCTAGGTTCTAGTTGACACTCAGGGGCCTATTGAAGGTGGGACTAGGGGGTTATTATCTCTTCTTCAACATGAATAAGGATGGGTCTGACATTTTTATCAAATCCCTAATCTTGGTGAAGGCGGGACTCAGGGGTCATTATCTCTCCCTCTAAATTCATCTAGTTTATCAAAGGTGTACTATAAATATCCTTTAATAGAATCCCATGTGGAAAAAATGAATACTAAAACATCCTTTGAAAAGAAAAAGTTTGGAACATAATGGTTACCCAAAGTAACTCATAACCAGGTTTCCATATAAAATAACTTAGGTGGGAAGTGAAAATATGGGCATATAAGATAAAACTAACACCAAAATACTGATGGAGAGTGATAGGCAAAATTTTCAAGAGAAAGATAATGATATGAAATCCATAAACCAATGAGTCTTGAATATGATCATTGATATCATAATAATGATGATAAGAGGAAAAATATTATTTCAAGACCCTTTTTGAAAAGATGAATAACTTTCACATGATGATATACTTATTTGGGTTCATTCCATTTCATAATCACAATATTAACCATTAGTTTTTCCTTGATCAAATTTTAATTCATATCTTACTACAATAAATAATGTTGATTTTTTTTCTGAATCATTAATACATCATAAGATCCATAAATTCAATGTTAATAATTTCTTCCTATCTTTAGTTATTATCACAATAAAATTGTACAAAAAGGATATCCAATATTAATAAATATTTATATTGTGTAACATTAATCTTTAATACCATATTCAATATTCAACATGAACATTTTCAGAAATGGTAAACCTTGTTAATATTTTGAATGAATATAATCCAAAACAATAAAAAGAAGGTCACTAAATTTCTCATAATCAACTTAACATTCATACACCATATATCATAACGCACCTCATGATTTTTACATAAAAAATATGGGAATATCCAAATCAATTATTCTACCGAAACATGGTAATAACATGAATGACAATAAAAAACTACCACAAAACAGGGAAAGGCAGGCACCGACCTTTATCAATGCTAATAGAAAAGTGCTCATAAAGGGGTATTCCTTTATCAGCGCTAAAAAAGTGCTGATAAATGTACCATTTATCAGTGCTAAAACAAGCGCTTATAAAGGTGTAACCTGTATCAGCGCTTTAAATATCCTGTTGTCAACGCTTTTCTTAGCACTGATAAAGGTTAAATTTCTCAGTGCTTTTCTTAGCACTGATAATGTTAGTTGTATACATTAAATAAAAAACACATGTTATAACTAAATATATATATATATTATTAAATAATAATAAGATTAATAATAAATATATTTATTATATTTATAAGATTTATAAGATTTCTTAATTCATTATATTTATTAGATTTATTAATTCATTATATTTAATATATATCTTTATTATATTTGTTTATATTTAATGTATTTTCTTTATTTATAAATATATAATACTTTCAAATCTATTTGTATAATTAAAATTGTTGAATATATATGTGTTTTCCAATTAATTGGGGTCAATGAATATATCATGCGTATATATATGTGCTTGAATATTGTTCATTTATAGATTATAATTACATATCACATTGATGTGTTGTTGATTTATAATTCATTATGTTACCCATATAATATATATGTTCTAAAAAATGTACTCTTATAATTAAAATTACATTATATAAAAAAAATATATATTTTATTATATTTTCAATGATATATTTATATATTCCTTTCAAATAATTTTATAAGTATAAATAATGATATATTTATTTAGAGTTATAATTATAAGTATATATATATCATAAATATCATTGTAAATAAATATATAATAATATAAACATATTATTAAATTTATACATTTATACGTGCTTTTATTAGCGCTGATAATGTATGTCTTTATTAGCGCTACAAAAGCACTGATAAATAGGGACTTGAAAAGCGCTGATAATATCACCCTTTATCAGCGCTACAAAATCCCAGATAAAGTCCTACCTTTATCATTGCTAAAAAAGCACTGATAAAGGGAGTATTTATCAGTGCTTTTCATTTTAGCGCTGATAAAGTCCCCCTTTATTAGTGATTTTTACAAGCGCTGATAAAGGTCCATGCGGGATTTATAAAATCTACTGCCTCCTCCTCCTCCTCCCTGCACCCTGTCATGATTTCGTGGAAGCCCTACTCTATGCTACTGCCTCCTCTCCGCCGCTGCCTCCTCTCCGCCGTTGCCTCCTCTCCTACACAGCTGCAGCCACCGCCTCCTTCTCCTACTCCTCCGCTGCGGCTGCCACTTCCTTCTCCTCCTCCGGCGCCTACTTCTCCTCATCCTCCTCTTCAACAACTCCTCGTCATCCTCCTCCTCCCTCGCGGCTCCTCCGCCTCCTCCTCCTCCACCGCGACTCCTCCTCCTCCTCCTCCGTCTACTCCGCTGCCTTCGCTGCCTCTATGCTGCCTCTATGCTACCTCCGTGCTGCCTCCACGATGCCTCCGCACTACCTCCTCTGCCTCCATTTCCTCTATTGTCGATGCCACCTCCTCCTATTCCATCGGATCATCCTTCTTAAGGTGAGTAAAATTGATTTTTCATGAATTAATTTTGTTTTCATTTATTGTCAATATTGAGATTAATTATGATTTGGTGTGATTAATGTGTGTAATTCTTGTCTGTGTGACAATTCATCAGGATTTGGGGTGTAAACCATATGACTATTACCTTTATAGAATCCTAAATGAGCAGTGTAATTAGATTCCTTGAGCGATTTGGTTGGTTAATGATAAAAGACAGTTCAAAATCATGGGTTTTATTAATGGATGAGTAAAGTTATATGGTTCAAGAGAGAGATGATCCATTTAGAGGTAAATCCTATGGTCTAAAAGGGATAGGACTTAAGTGAATGACTTATATGGGTCTGTTGAGGGTTCATTGGGATATTTAAGTGCCCTTTATGGTTTGGGGTAATTAATGAGTTTTTTGGTTTGGAGAAGCCACTCAATAAGTGAATTGAAAAGGGTGATATGCAATTTGATCTTAGTTAATTCATTATCATAGTATAATGTTTAATACACTAAGATTAGGAGTATTCCCACCAACCATTATACAGTTTGGTATGGTGAGTAGATGGAGTAAAAATTGGAAACATATTATTACTAGCATCAAAAAGAAATATAGGCATGGGTTTTAGATGTATTTTACCAATATATTTATTGAAAACATGATCATATATGAGTTAGCGAATCATTAAAGGTGAGAAAAAATAAAAACATTATGTTTTTTTTGGATAACGAGTGTCCCAAAACAATGAGTACGTGATTACAATTTTATGGGAGTGCTCCAAATGACAATGTTCACTCTAGTGTAAGATATCACACCATAGTAGGGTTGGTGTAACTATGAAAGGTATGAGATGTAGAGGAGGCATATTGTAATATGGAACATTTAAATATAATGGACATACCTACGGGAATATGAAGAGCCAATTTCATTGGGATACCAAGTTCATGAAAATAAATGTTGCACTGGTTTGGGGGTCCAATGGTATCCGTATGTATTGAAAAGGATCACGCTATAATAGTTTTATTTCATACTGTAGTATATTGTTCATTAGTAATTGGTGTATCAGTGTTTAAAAGAACGTTTCAGACCATGCCATAACTATAAGGGTCATACCATGAATGGTATTCTATAGGTATTGGTAAATATGAGCAGGCATGAATCACATTTTATGATATGTTATGTTAGGCCATAATGGTGGTGAAGGATCTTTGGGATTTAGTTTCTAATTCATTTGGAATTAGGATTCATTCCATATGGAAATTATTCACACAAAATTACATTTAATCTCTATAAATATTGTGTTACATGACCCAAATCAATGATTGGGTTTTAATGAAGAATCCTTCAATTACCCAACCATTAAATCCATGGATTGTTCCAATGATGGTTTAGTTAACATTTGAGGAGAATAATAAGGGTCCACACATAATCCAAAATCTATAGGCACTTGTGGTCGACAAAGGGGAAATCAATGAACTTATATATTTATATCATTATATCACATACATGGGTGTTTATGGTAATATCCTTACTATGTTCATTATTATTATTGATAATATTCCAAGAACAAGATTCTAGACATCATGAACACTAAGGATAAGAAAATTTATGACAAGAGTTTGTGAACCATGTAATTATCCCTTGATCCATGTGAGTTATTTCATTAAATTACTATCATCATTTTACCATCACTATCATGATCCTTTTTTCACTAATCATTATTTTAAAATGCGTTTAGATATTGTGTTTTTCATAACCATTGGTTCACCCCAACCTTTAATTAGTTTTCTACTCTCACCTAGTTTTTTCGCTTGTATGCGTGGGTAACTATCCTTCTTAATTGTAGTTGGGAGGTTGGAATTATGATGTGTTCACTAGTAAGAATTGTTCATGATTTTTTTGTGAAATTTTCATTGGTTATAATGGCCATAATAAAAGTTTCAGTATTTAGAAATTTGAATTTAAATTATTGTATTAAGAGATAATTAGGTAATGTTTATGGGATATGAGATTATAAAATAGATGATGGATATGGTTGGAACACATATACCCATGCATGAATGCACAATCATGCATAAATTGGAACATGGTTTTGTATTATAGGGTCCACCTACCACAACAAATAGAGTAAACACCTCACCAAGATAAACTCATCCTCAACCAAGACTATATATGCCTTATCTAATATTGTACCAATGATTGAGACCGAATCTAAAGGCACAATTCCCAAATAATTAATTATATAAACTTATAATTAATTATTCACCTTAATATAACTAGGAATAATCTTTTAAATACTCACTGGTGAACATAACCCCACCTAAACCAAACAAAACATGGTGTATTCATCACACGAGGATAACCTATAGATAATACAAACAAAATATACATCATCTGAATTGATTTGAAGATGATATTGTGAAATCATCACACAAATCCAAGTTAAAGTCATCCCAAATCATAGGGAAATAAAGGATAATAGTAATGGAGGAATTATGAGGGAAGAACTTACTAACACACTAATAAAAACTCCCAAGAATCACCCCTCATAACAGGGGATCAAAGAGAGGAAGAGAATGGATGAATCCCAAGAACCACCCAAGATTTTCTATTAATGAGCACACCCCCACCATTTTAGAAGTATCTAGTTTTTTATGTAAATTATACTCATATTCCATCTCCACTAACCTATATAACCATCCTTTTGATTCCAAATAGGATGAATATTAATAAATAATGGATTAATTCCAATCGGTTGACAAAGGAGTATGACGAAGGCATCAAAGAGTTTATCACGTTTGCAAAAGGTCATGCATATGACCCTTCTCAAATCATTTTTCCGTGTTTACGCTGTTGTTATTCAAAAAAAAATTTGTCCAGAGGAGTTGGATGAACACTTGATCTGTCAAGGAATATATCACAGTTATACGTGTTGGAAGAAACACGGGGAATAAACGAATGTGTGTAGTGGCTGGGATAACACTACATTTTATGGATCATATGATATAATTATAAGTATGAACAATGAAGATGACCATATTGAGGATGTGATTACATATGTGAATGATGATGAATATTGTATTGAGGAAATGACAAGGATCATCGAATTTGAAATTTGTGATTTCCTAAAATTGGTTGAGAAGTTAAAAAGTTGTGTAAATATGCCATTTTATGCTGGTCGAACTAAATATACAGCACTGTCAGCCGTAATGAAGCTGTATAATTTGAAAGCGGAAAACTGGTGGAGTGACGCCAGTTTTACTGAACTACTTTCTCTCCTAAATGACATTCTACCAGAAGATAATGAGCTCCCGAGCCGAATATTTGATGTCAAACGAATGCTACACTTGATGGGTACGATCATTGAAAGAATACACGCCAGCCCGAATGACTGTATACTGTTTCCCAAGGACCACAAATCACTTAATGAATGCCCAATTTGTAGTGATTCTTGATACAAGAAAGATGAATCTAGTCCTACTAAAGTTTTATGGTACTTTCCAATCATTCCAAGGTCAATGTACAATTGACATGGCATGTCGATACAAGAATTAAAGATGGGATACTACGTCACCCGACAGACTCTCCTCAGTGGAAGAGAATTGATCACGTGTATCGTGAATTTGGAAACGAGTCGAGAAACCTTCATCTTTCATTATCTACAGATGGAGTGAACCTTTTGTTTTTCAAGGCAACAGTCAGAGTACATGGCCGGTTATGTTGGTACATTATAACATACCACCGTGGTTATGCATGAAATGAAAATACATCATTTTATTTATGCTTATATCAGGACCAAAGCAACCGGGTAAAGATATTGATCTTAATTTATCTCCATTGATCGAAGATTTGATATTATTTTGGGATTCAGGTGTTACATTGTATGATGCTTACAAAAATGAAGATTTCACTTTGAGAAAAATGTTGTACGAGATGATAAATGGATTTCCTGCTTATGGGTATTTGTCAAGATATATCATTAAAGGAACTCAAGGGTGTCCCATTTGCGAACAAAGTACACAATCAATTAGGTTGAAACATTAATAAAAAACCATGTTTCTAGGACATCGCAGATTTCTACCACAACGATATAAGTACCGATCTTGGATGAAATCATTCGATGGAAGTTCAGAATAACATACAACACTATATCCACTAATAGGCGATCAATTGCTTGAGAAAGCTAAAAATGTGGACACTACATTTGGTAAACTGGATTCGAAAAAACTTACAAAAATCGGTTGAAAAATAGATCAGTTTATTTTGAATTACCATACTGGAATTGTCTGTATGTCAGTCATTTTCTTGATGTTATGCATGTAGAAAAAAAAGTATTTGATAGTGTCATCGGCACATTGCTAAATACAGCTAGAAAAAAAGATGGAATTAAGGCTAGGTTGGACATGGTTGAGATGAGAATACGAGAAGAGTTGGCACAAGTGAATGGTGAAAAATGAAAATTTATTCATCCTGCTGCTTACACTCTTTTCAGGAAGGAGAGATATCATTTTTTCAACTTCTTTAATGATATAAAGGATCTAGAGGGGTATTCTTCAAATATCAGGAACCTCGTTTCAATGAGAAATTTGATGTTAAAAGGTGTGAAATCACATGAATACCATGTTTTGAAGCAGGATATAATTCCTATTGTTTTACGTTGTATTTTCCCCATGAATGTCCGCTATACATTAATGAAACTATGTTTCTTCTTCAATGCTATATGCAGCAAAGTTATAGACCCGCTGAAATTCCCAACTATGAAAAGAGAAATTTCCGTCATATTATGTGAATTAGAAATTTTCTTCCCACCTTCATTTTTTTATATGATGGTTCATTTGATGGTCCAATTGATGAGAGAGATTCAACTATGTGGTCCTATATATTACAGATGGATGTACCCCAATGAATGGTATATGATGATTTTGAAAGGGTATATCGAAAATAGAAGTCGGCCAGAGGGTTTTATTACAGAGCGATATATTTTTGTGGTAGCCATCGAATTCTGTACCGAATACCAGTCTGGTGTGGAAATCATTGGCCTACCGAAATCTTGTTACACTAGGTGTCATGAGGGTGATGGAATTTCTAGAAGACAGGTTTTCATAACCAATATTACAGATCGAGAGTGGGCCCACCTTTATGTTTTTCATAACAATTTCAACATTGACCCATATTTTGAAACCCACAAAGAAATATTTAGGCATTTGAATCCATCATGTTCTTAAAAATGGATATCAGATACACATAATCTACAGTTTATAGGAGGGTTTCCGGACCATATTTTTACGAAGTCAGATGAAAATCCAGAGTCAATTTCAGACCAACTTTGATGGCTAGCTGGAGGACCAAAAATCTATGTATTATCTTAAAATTCTTATGTAGTTAATGGTTATACATTTTATAATAATGAACATAATGAAGATACCACCATGAAAAATAGTGGGGTTACACTTATGGTTGAAGCGATGCATGTTTCTGGTGTAAAGGACAAAAATCCAATTTATGCGAATATGTCATACATTGGCATCATCAAACAAATATCGGAGTTGAATAATAAGGTATTCCAAGTTCTGATTTTTCAATGCAAGTGGGTTTATAATAGGAGTGATATTAAAATATGTCATTTGGGATTCGTGAAAGTTGATTTTAGTAAGGAAGGGGAGAAAGATAAACCGTTTATAATGGCATCACAGGAAGTGCAAGTATTTTATGTTCTAGATCCCACAGAACGAAATTGGTCAATTGTTTTGTTATCGACCAAAAAACTAAAGGATCAGATGAAAATTCAACGGAGGATGACCTTTTCATTAGTAATTCGCAATAATTTCATAGTGGTACCAATGTAGACGACGTTTTTTATGTCAGATGAGACCACAATGAAGGGATATGTATAGTCGATAGAGGGGTCAAATCCCTTCATCCTTAAAAAAAGAGAGTTCAATAATCAGGTTATTTTATATTGTAATATAGATTGTGTTACATTATGTTATTATCTGTTTGCTGCTGCTTTTATGTGATTTAAATTAAATGTTAAACCACTTCTGCAGATAATGACTTCTACAACTTCTGATGCACCCAATCCCGAGACCCAACAGGTTTCTCAACCTGTTGCAGCTGGTCCCACTGCTGAGGTACAATAGGTCTCTCAACATGTTGCAGCTGGTCCCAATGCTAAGGAACAAAAGGTTTCTCAACCTATTTCTGCTGGTCTCGCTACTGAGGTACTACAAGTTTCTCAACCTTTTGTTGCTGGTCCCAGTGCTGATGCTAGCGCTTCAGAGGAACATAATAATGATGCAGAAACCGAGGAAATGGTAGGCAATGAAACCCCAGTGGCACAAAAAAACATGTGTGCCGTAGTTTGAATGTTTTAGCCAAAATCCTTAAGGAAAAATCAAAAGGTATCAAATATGAGGTGGGATGGAATAAGCGAGGCCAGCATGTAAACCCCAATAAAGCCATGTTTTGTAGCTACATTGGAATCGTCACTTGGCAACGCGTGCCGATTGATATAGTGTCATGGAACCATGTTGTCGGTGGGCTGAAAACATTAATGTGGGAAGAGATTAAGATATAATTAAGATATCAATTATTTAATTTATTAATATAAAATAAAATAAAATACTAAAATATTGACTAAATATACATCATCTCTTGCAGAGTGCATTTATAGTAGATGTCTCACACAAAGAATATGTATTAAGACTCACAGGAAGGGTTCACAGAGGCTTTTGAACCATTTTAATGAAATATTATCTGAAAGATGCTGAAGGAAAAATCAAGCCGCACCCACCTCTTCTTTAGGTACACTTGATATCCCAAGGAGCATGAGATGCGTTTTCAAACCATCGTGCGGAGTAGACTTTTCAGGTACATTATGTTTGGTAACACATTGTTTGTCGTTGCATGTATTCATCACTTTGATTGACAGTTTTTTATTTACGAAACATCAACTGAGTGCGGATAATAAAGAATGGGCAGCAATACCAGCGTACCCCTACTGTAAAGCAAGACTGGGTACATTCAATTTAAAAACAATTGGTACATATTTTAAAAGTACTGTAATACATTTATGTGACATAAAACAGAACTGTAACCATGTTTCTATGTTTCTATACTTATATGTAGATTGATGAATCTAAATCCCAAGCCACTTCCATCCCACGCCATGTGCTATGGAAGGAGGATCGTGTTCATACAAAGGGGAAACTGGTAGATGAAAACACACAAAATTTGTGGGAATCATGTGTAAGTATGACATAATATAAATTTTTATTGCTTTAAATCACTCTTATATCACGATGATTAATTATTTTCCCATATTTTCAATTTTACATAGTCACATGAATCAACAACACCCACACAGGATGCATACATACTTTCAGTGACCTCGAAACAACCAGAACAGTATGGTCACCTCAGAGGTGCGGGTTTTGGGGTGACACCCCGGACATATTTTCAGAAAAAAACAAGAGGAGGAACAAAATAAAGAAATTCAAATGATAAGGGATAAACTAGATACCCTTGAAGAAAAATTCCAATGTCAGGGAGAGTTTCTAGAAACTTTTATTGGGGAGAGGTGAAGAGAAGAAACAACTCAAGAACAACCCGCCCCACCCCCACTAGCTTTGAGGCGATCCATTCTACTCAAAGACCTGACTTAACAGAGGTAATCAATGTTATAATATTTGTATATGTGAAATGTGAATCACATATACACTGATACCTTTCTTATAATGATACTCTATAGTGTGAAAATGAATGTGATTTATATCTGTCAACTCCCACTCATCGCCTTTTAGCGAGGGCTATGGTGTTCAATATGTAGAATGACATGCTACACTCTAGTCCACTTCCAACTGGTCATGTAAAAGTGTTTATTAATGTATCTCATGAGTTTATCACTGAGATACCCATTCCAAATGACAATGACGACATTCATACAGTGGGAAAAAACTGTTGGAAGATTCGTTGCATGGTCGTCGATCTTGTAAAAAACATGTCGACCATGAGGTATTCATTTCCAATTAATTTTTCAAGAAGAACCTTTAACATTTAATTAGAAAAGGGCTGAACTGATGAATGTTATTATAGAAGGACAAAAGTATGGTGCTAAAATGAAATAACAACTCAAAAGGATCAACCAACCGATCAAAACAATCTACTGAGGGGACCATCACCCAGCCCGTTCTATATCCACATTTAATATCATTTCAAGCTCATGTGGATACAAAAATGAAAGGTTTCAATAATTACAAAATTTTTTGTGAAAAAGATATGTACAGAGAGATAACATTAGATTTTTTTAGTGCTAACACTATAGCTAAAATAATCACATATGACTAGCTAGGCTCTTCATTTATAAATGTATACATGAGGTATGTTTTCATGATTTGATTTTAAAGAAGCTAATATACTATGATAATTATGGCTAAATACATTTAATATTTTTCGCAGGTGTATATATGAAAAAAATTGAAGGTATTTTCCCGTGAATACAAATTTGGACTCGTTTGTCCTGACACCATGTCTACACAACCAAAAGAAATAAATTCTGATTATCAGGCTGAATTAATGTCAAACCTACTCAGAACATCTCAACGAAAAATTACGAATGACAGGCTCTTTTTAATACCAATGTTGTAGGGGTAAAACTCTTCATTTTAATCATATCAATTATATTTTCATTTCTATCATTACTTATCACCTTTTGTGTTTTTAGGCAGTATTGGATTCTCATTGCAGTCAATTTGGATACTCCAAAGAATTATTTCTGGATTCACTCCATGGATATCCAACAAACTGACCACACATGATGTCGATTGTCAATTTTTAATACACTAGACCCAACATTTTAGAACTAAAAGTCTAATTTTATAATTTATATTATCTTTTAATGAGGATTCTGTTATGATTGGGTGGTGTATGAATATCATCTAAAGGATGGAATGAATCTAGGGTCTAATAACGACAAGGCGCACGATATCTAAAAATAGACAAGTATCAGGGTATATATAAGTATACTGCACTATCCAAATACATATCAAAATAGATTAATTATTTTTCTCGATGTTTATGTAGTATCCGAAACAAAAATATGGAAAGGGTTGCAGTTATTATGTTTGTAAATTTATGAAAGATATCATATTTCATGATCAAACTAGCATCCATGAAAAGGTATTTTTTAAAATAATTACTTGTTCATTTAAAATATTTATTAATCCTTTGTGTATTTATATGTTTTCAGTATTACTATGACTATCTCAAAAACTCTTATTCATAAGATGATATAGATGTATTTAGAAACAAATGGGCAGCGTACCTGATGGAAGAATGTAAAAAAATAGGACAATTAAGATGAATTCCTACTACTTATGTTATATTTATATGATCATTGATATCTACCTTATTAACACTTATTGACCATATATGATCACCCTTTCTTATGTTTCATATCCGTAGATTATGAAAACTGGTTGTAGAAATTATTTGAGTTTCAAGTAAAGAATAACTTAATGAGAGACTCTTATGAACTACTGACATACATAAAACTGAGAAAACGCATTCTGATTGTTTTGATACTTTAGGACAATGATCCATGAGTCATTTTTTGAGGTGTATGAATTGACCGAACCTCAATCCGATTCATGATGTGACCAGTATGGATAAAAGTGTCTGATATCAATTTGAAATTTACATAAACATTAGAAAACAACACTACTGACATACGGAATACTGAGAAAACATGTTCGGATTGTTTTGATACTTTCGAAAAACATTCCATGAGTCCCTTTTGACGTGTACGAATCGACCTCACCAATCTGACGCACTGTGTGACCGGTATGGCTTAAAGTGTCTGATATTAGTTTGAAATTGACATTAAATTTAGAAAACCACACAAGTGACATATGGAATACTGATAAAGAACATTCTGATTGTTTTGATACTATAGGAAAATAATCTATTAGTTATTTTTGAGGTGTACAAATTGACCGCACCTCAATCCGACGCACAGTGTGACCGGTATGGCTAAAAGTGTCTGATATCAGTTTCAAATTGACATAAACTTTTGAAAACAACACAAGTGACATACGGAAAACTGAGAAGACACATTCAGATTGTTTTCATACTTAAGGAAAATGATCCATGAGTCATTTTTGAGGTTTATGAATCGACTGCACCTCAATCCGGCACATGGTGTGACCATTATGGATAAAAGTGTCTAATATCAGTTTGAAATTAACATAAACTATAGAATGCAACACAAGTAACAAACAGAAAACCAATAAAATGCATTCGGATGGTTTTGATACTTTATTACAATGATCCCTGAATCATTTGTGATGTGTAAGAATCGACCTCACCTCAATCCGACGCACGGTGTGGCCGATTTGGAAAATGGTTTCTGATATCAGTTTGAAATTTACGTAAACTTTAGAAAACAACACTACTGACATAGGAAATACTGAGAAAACTCATTCGGATTGTTTTTATACATTAGGAAAACAACCCATGTGTCATTTGGGATGTGTATGAATCGATCACACCTCAATCCGACACATAGTGTGACCGGTATGACTAAAAGTATCTGATATGAGTTTGAAATTGACATTAACTTTAGAAAACAACACAAGTCACTTATGGAATACTGAAAAAACGTGTATTTATTGTTTTGATACATTAGAAAAATGACCCATGAGTCATTTTTGAGGTGTACGAATCAACCACACCTCAATCCGACGCACGGTGTGACCGGTATGTATAAAATTGTCTGATATCAGTTTCAAATTTACATTTTCATTAGAAAACAACACAACCAACATAAGGAAAACCAAGAAAACGCGTTCGGATTGTTTTTATACATTAGGAAAATGATACATGTGTCATTTTTAATGTGTACGAATCAACAAAACCTCAATATGATGAACGATGTGACCAGTATGGCTAAAAGTGTCTGATATCAGTTTGAAATTGACATAAACATTAGAAAACAACACAAGTGACATAGGGTAAACCGATAAAATGCATTCAAATAGTTTTGATACTTTATAAAAACTATCCATGAGTCATTTTTGAGGTGTATGAATCGTCTACACCTCAATCCGATGCACGGTGTGACCGGAATGGCTAAAAGTGCTTGATATCAGTTTGAAATTGACATTAACTTTAGAAAACAACACTGGTGAAATATGGAAAACCAAGGAAACATGTTAGGATGGTTTTGATACTTTAGAAAAATGACACATGAGTCATTTTTGATATGTATGAATCAACCACACTTCAATCCGATGCACGGTGTGATTGGTACGGTGAAAACTGTTTGATATCAGTTTCAAATTGACATAAAATTTAGAAAATAGCACTATATATATATGGAATACTAAGAAAACTCATTCGGATTGTTTTGATACATTAGTAAAACGATCTATGAGTCATTATTTAGGTGTAAAAATCAACCACACCTCAATCCAAAACACATTGTGACCGGTATGGCTAAATGTGTCTGATATCAGTTTCAAATTGACATTAACATTAGAAAACAACAGAAGTGACATATAGAAAACTGAGAAAACACATTCAGATTGTTTTGATACATTAAGAAAATGATCCATGAGTCATTTGTGACGTGTATGAATTGACCACACCTCAATCTGATGCATAGTGTGACCGGTATGGATAAAAGTGTATGATATCATTTTCAAATTGACATAAACTTTAGAAAACGACACAAGTGACATACGGAAAATCAAGTAAACACGTTCGGATTGTTTTGAAACTTTAGGAAAACAATACATGAGTCATTTTTGATGTGTAGAAATTGACCACACATCAATCTGACACACGGTGTGACTGCTATGGCTAAAAGTATCTGATATCGGTTTGAAATTGACATTAACTATAGAAAATAGAACTATTGACATATGGAATACCAGGAAAACATGTTCGGATTATTTTGATACTTTAGGAAAATGTTCCATGAGTCATTTCTAATGTGTATGAATCAGCCACACCTCAATATGACGCACAGTGTGACTGGTATAGCTAAAAGTGTTTGATATGCGTTTCAAATTGACACTAACTTTAGAAAACAACACAAGTGACATATCGAAAACCGAGAAAACGTGTTCGGATTGTTTTGATACATCAGGGAAATGATCTATGAGTTATTTGTGACGTGTAAGAATCTACCGGACCTCAATCTAACGCATGATGTGAATGTTATAGCTAAAAGTTTTTGATATCAGTTTGAAATTGACATTATCTTTTGAAAACAACACAAGTGACATGTGGAATACCAAGGAAATGCGTTCAGATTATTTTGATACTTTAGTAAAATGATCCATGAGTCATTTGTGGGGTGTAAGAATCGACCACCTCAATCTGACGCACATTGTGACTGGTATGTCTGAATGTGTCTGATATCAGTTTCAAATTGACATTAAATTTAGAAAACAACACAAGTGACATATGGGAAACTGAGCAAACACGTTCAGATTGTTTTGGTACTTTAAGAAAATGATCCATGAGCCATTTGTTAAATGTAGGAATATACCACAACTCAATCAAATGCACGATGTGACCGATATGGATAAAAGTGTCTGATATGAGTTTTAAATTGACATAAACTTTAGAAAAAAACACAAGTGACATACGGAAAACCGATCAAACGTGTTTGGATTGTTTTGATACTTTAGGAAAATGATCCATGAATCATTTGTGATGTGTAAGAATCCACCACACCTCAATCCGATGCACATTGTGACCATTAAAGCTTTTTATTAGATAAAGAATCAATATTTATTAAATGAGATAAACCATCAAAAAACCTATTGATTTTACATTATTCATTTTCATTATTATTAGAATGAAAACATTTGAGTTTATAATTTCCATATTTTAGTTTCACATTTCCATATTAGTGTATTCTTTTATATTAATTTGTTAATTTATTTCATTATTATATTACTAACAAAATATTTGTTTTCTTATATAGGTGAATTTTTTTCCTTGAGTTCAGATGCTTTGTTCGACAACAAATACCGTGGATGACAATTTTTGAGAGAGGATCACAGATATCCAAGTATGAAACATTAATGTTTATAACTATTGTTGGATAATTGTAATTATAACCATGTAAAATTTTTTTTGAAATGTATATATTAGGGTGTTTTTTTTGTATTCATGATGTTAAGTAAATGTATATAGCATTGTTTGTCAAAATATAGTGTGTGGGTACTATTTTGTGCAGGTGTGCAGGTGATATTTTGTGCAGGTGTGCTGGTTTGTGCAGGTGTGCAGGTGTGCAGGTGTGTAGGTGTTGGTTGTGTAGGTGCAGGGGAAGGTGCCTTTATCAATGCTTTTTTGAGTGCGGATAAAGGACACCTTTAACAGCGCTAAAAGTGCCCTATTATTAGAGCTCAAGGTAGTGCTGATAAAGGTGTTCTTTATCAATGCTAGAAAACCACTGTTAATTCCAGTTTTTAGTACTGTTAAAAGACCATGTTGCAGTAGTGAAACCAAAATAAAATCATATATGCTTCTTCAATCCTTAAATAGAACATAGATTTTTTATTATATTTCTTATGTCAAGAAATTTTATAAACATAATCAATGAAAACATAAACTACATTATCAACAACTTATTTATTTAAACTAAGGTCCTCAATACTATTAAATTTAAATAAGCCATACCAATTAGTTATTTATCCAAACTACATACCATTTTCTCAACATAATGATAATATTAAGGGTTAGGTTCCCTTATTCACATATTTTATAGAAATTATAACACTTCTATTGCATATCATTTATACGTTACCTGTACCTTTCGACATATTATTTCAAAATTTTAACAAAAAATATATTGAAAAATATATTTATATTTTATACATTAGATAATACAATATTTTAATTCAAATACATAAATACTCCATTCATATCCCTTTATTCTCAAAAAATTAACTAGGATTTGTTATCTTATTCTCTAATAATTCATTCCATTCACATTTCACCTATAGTCTATTCATCATTAGTAATATAACCATTACTAATACCTCATTGCTAATTAAATTCCCAATATTTCCCATTAGGCAATTTATTTGTATAATTACCATACATTTCACATTTAATGCATTCAAAATTAAATTTTATTATATGGATTCCACTAATCTCATCCATCGTGTTAACTAAATTTTTCATTTTTCATTCACTATTACATGATTTTTTTCCTTCTATTAAACATTAAAAAACATCCTATTCATTTAAGTCATATAATCAGGTGTTTATTTTTTACATTCTTGGCACAAATAAAACTAAATATTCTTTCCACTATGGTATCCATTTCCGAAAGACTCATGGAACTCTATTTTTTATCTTCTTTGTTGAGTCTAATATTTGTTTAAGGTACACATTGTTACTCATATGTTTTGAAAACATATTTGGAATAAAAAAATAATCTTCACTCTAGTCATCCTCCAATTTAACTTCTCATTAAGAAATTTTTGTTCCCATTCATGGTTAAACATGTTACTTATATTCCCCCATTGACTAAAAACAAAAAACATGTTGTGAGAAATAATTGTCATTGTTGAAATCCAAATAATAATAAAAAATCTCTTATTGGATGTATAAATCATAACTCCATCTAAAATATATGACACCTTTGGCTTATCCGAGGTTGTTGATATTCATCATCTATTTAAATCCTTAATGATGGTTTATAAATAATTTTTTAAATTTCCAATGAATATCTCATAGGATTGTCAATCTTTGTGTCATGCAGGGACTATTTTCATATGCTAGTTTGGTATCAATTATAGCTCAATACGGTTATCACATGGTTATTGTTATAGAACCCTAAAAAAACACCTAATAGGGTAGGGGTGAATCAAGATATCACCTTTTTATTTTAAATAAATAGACCGTTTCCCCTCTTTTGTAGGAACTTGTTAAAACTATATTATGGAATCATGCAGTAACGGAAACATCAAGAGTAGTGAGAAAAAATAGCTTTACTTGGGTCACAACTTAGGGACATTCCAAGGTACACTTGCCGATATTATTTCTGTCATACCAAAATCTAGTAATCTTCTATAGTTGTGGTGTAAAAAACAACAAACATAGTCACCCTATATCAATAGCATTTCCTTTAAATGATATTTGGGATAACATAATGCCTCAGACATAAACCTTCAGTTGAATCCCCCTAACCCATAGCCTTGGAAGAAGTATTAATCTGTTTAATAAATTGATGTTTTCTTCAGTAGATTTCAATTTAAGGCTTTTTCCTTGTCAATCATTAGACTCTTATTACATTGGTGTTCTGAGTTGAGGAACTTGAAAAAACTTTTTACTCATACCAGATGTTCAACAATATTGTTTTGTAATCTCCTTCATGAATTTCCTTCATGAAGAAAACACCCTTCATGGAACTCTAAGTTATCCGGAAACAACTAGTAATCATGAAAAATCTTTTTAGGAAATACCTAAGCATTGGTGAGGAATAAGACAACCTTTTTAGGATTCTTTGAATAATAATGAATAATTTATTCCAAAATATAATATCCTTATTAAATTTATATTGAATCATAATTTTCTATAATTATTTTCATTTTTAAATAATGTGGCGGTCTCTGCTAATTTTTAGGCTCAACCATTCATGACGATTCCAAGACTCCTCAAGAACCTCTAAATTCATGTTCATAAATTTCCTTCATTATTAAAGCATGAGTTAAATTTTTATGTATTGTGAAGAGTCACCATAAACTCAGCATGCACTCGTGATGATCTGTTTTAATCATAGAGATTTAAAAGTTTTTCATTGTGCATTAACAATGCTTCATGACTTCTCGAAACCCAGTATTCATGAATCCTAGATTTCATGAAACCTATTTATTTACAATATTTGAGAATTGGAAACTCTAGAAAACAAATATTTGTGAAGCATTATCCATACTACTGATTTAGATCTCAAAAACTTGAAGAACACTGCAAAATGATTCCACCTTCATCCATGTAGTCATCTTGTACCATAAGATCACATGATTTAAAAATTCCCTAATCAACCTAGTGTGGATTGACAAAAAATAAAAACAAGACTCCATTTATAGAAATGAAATTTTTTTGTTATGATAATCTCAACATTTGGGTATGTTGAAAATCTATAGAAAAAAATCAACAAATAACCAACTATCATCAATACAACAATAGAGAGAAACTACTCATCCGTAACTCTAATCATCCATGAGAAATGATCAGTGTAGACAACAAAGGGAAGGAAGACCCCCGGGCGGCGGTGTGGGTCAACCTTCTGGGTCTACCTCTTCCTTTCCAGAATGGTGCTTTTCTGAAGGCCATCGGGGACGCGTTGGGTGGCTTTCTTTGCTCTGATGTCCGTACTCGACGGGGTGAGGAGTTCATGGTGGCTCGGATCTGCGTGGAACTGGATCTCGCACTCCCAGTTCCGGAGAAGATCTCTCTGCAAGTACCGGAGCTAGTGGATTGGGTTCAGGATGTCGTGTACCCTGTGTTTCCTAGGTACTGCTCGTCATGTTTACTTCAAGGCCATTCTCTTCAGTCTTGTCGCATGCGTACAATCAGAGGCCGTCGTCGTGCTAGAGCTGGTTCCAAGATAATCACTGATGTTTTCTTGCCTCGTCGTGGACCAGCCCCGCCTTTGGGTTCGCAGTTGGTCTGTCGGTCTTCTGGTCTTCCCCCAGCCCTCCTTCCTAGCATGCTGCAAGAGGTTTCTTCTGAGAGCTCGCGCGTTCCAGAACAGTTTCAGGTGGCTGGCGGGTTTTTGAATTTCCTCCTGAGAGTGCCCAAGGGCCTGGTCCCTTCTACCTGGCAGCTCCCGGGATGTTCCTCGGTCGCCAGATCAAGTGCTGCCCCGGTCCTCTGGGATGCTCAGGTGGCAGGCCCATCCCTGGTGACCGTCCCGGAAGGGGCTAGGTTGCGTGCTCAAGGTCACTCGCCATGAGGTTGTCCGGTTGCGGAGGCTGGCGCTTCGTCCAGTAGAGGCAGTTGTGGTGTCTCGGTCCAGCCTGTGGTTCGGGAATCTGTGGGGGAGGTGTCTCTGGCTCGAGTGGCGAAGGCAGTGGATGGGCCTGTCCTAGAGACCCCTCAGTCTTCACCCTACTCCGCTAAGGTCTCTCTGGATTCGTGCAAAGGTATGTGCACTAGGCAGATGAAGAGGAAACTTCAGGAGGGGGAGAGATCCTCAGCTACGTCGGGAATGACCAAGGGTCCTGGGGCCAAAGCCAGGACAATTCTGTTTTAATGTTTCCGGTCATTATTTGGAATGGCCGAGTAATTGGGGGGAGGGTGAAGACTGAATTTTTAGTTTCGGAAGTCAGGAACCATAAAGCCAAAATGGTGGCGATCATCGAACACAAACAGAAATGTGTCAAGATCCAAGAATTCTCTCGCAAACTCAACATGCATGAGTATATGCATGCAGCTCCGACTAACAACCACATTTGGCTGTTCTGGAAAATGGAAGTCACTGTGGTGATGATGGCGGCTGGTGAGCAGCACATCACGACCAAGGTCTCGACTGGTGGAGAGGAGGTATTCATTTCTGTGGTCTATGGCAGCTGCGATGCCCAACGAAGGGAGGTCCTGTGGCTTGAACTCAATAGATTCGACCCAGGTGACCTGCCCTGGATGGTGGGAGGGGATTTCAACATCATCATGCATCCGGATGAGAGGAAGGGACAGGGTGACTTCGCGAGGCGGGCTAGCGTGTGGTTTGTGCAATTTGCGGCAGGGAAGGGGTTAATGGACCTGGGCTATTCAGGCGATCCATTTACCTGGTGCAATAACCGAAGGGGGGGAAGTCGAAGCTGGAGTAGGCTGGACCGTTTCTTGGCCAATATCCATGCAATATCCAGATTCCCAGAGGTGAAGGTGAGTCATCTGTCACGTAGTATCTCTGATCATTCACCGCTTCTGTTGTCTCCTAGCAGGATGGAAGTTGCGCAGGAGGGCTTTAAGTTCTCCAGCCATTGGGCGAGCATCTCGGAATACCATAATGTGGTCAAGAGATGCTGGAGTGAGCCCCCCAGGGGCCATGCTTGGGTGGCCTTCCACCATAGGTTAAGACGCCTAAAGCAAGATCTCCTAGGGTGGGCTAGGTCTCGCCCTTCTCCAGATCAGGAGATGGCAGCGCTAAAACAGGAGATCCAAAGCCTCGAGGTCCTGCTTGAGAAGATCTGGGACGAAGGGTTCTTTGGTAAGCTTGCGGAGTTGAAGAGTGCGCTGGAGGTGATGGTGCTTTCCCAAGAGCGTCATGCAAGGGATCGATCTAGGGTCAAATGGCTGAAGGAAGGAGACAGGAATAATGCGTACTTCCATGCATGCATTTGGGAGAGGAGGTGCGTAGTGAAACCAAATCTCGTGATGGAGGATGGCACCTTTTCAGATGATGCAGATGTGGTTGGGGGTATGGCATGCACGTTCTTTAAGGAACTTCTTGCGGGCACCAATGGTAGCATGTCTCGTGGGTATCCTTCAGGGGAGGCCGAGCTTTGGAAAGGGCTTTCGAGAACTGTCTCGACGCAAGAGAATGCTGTGATGGAAGGCACCCCAGATGAAGGGGAAGTGCATGAGGCAGTGTGGAACCGGAACCCAGATAGCGCTGCAGGCCCTGATGGCTTCCTTGGCTCCTTCTACAGGGGCTCTTGGGAGGTGGTGAAAGCTGACCTTATTTCCGCGATTCATGATTTCTTCCGAGGGGGTGGCCTCCCACGGATAGCGTCTGCGACTACACTGGTCCTCCTACCGAAGGTTAAGGATCCTTCCGCCCTCTCCCACTACCGGACCGTGAGCATGTGTAATTTCCCTTACAAGGTCCTGGCGAGCATTCTGAACAGGCGGATGGCCAGCTTCCTTCCCCGGTGGATTGCATTGGAACAACATGGATTCGTCAAAGGACGATCGATCCAGGGTGCATGGGTGATGACACAGGAGCTGTTAAAGGATCTGAACACCCCTTCCCGTGGTTCCAATATGGTAATCAAGCTGGACATGAATAAGGATTACGACCGGATGGAATGGGGCTTTATCAATAGAGTGCTCGCGAAGATGGGATTTTCGAACTGGGCATCCGATCTTATCTTCAGGTGCGTGTGTTCACCGTGGATGGCAATATCGTTTATGGGGAGAATGCATGGATTCTTTAAAACCGTTCGTGGTCTTCGGCAAGGTGACCCGCTATCTCCCAGTCTTTTTATTATTATGCAGAACACCCTGAGCAGGTTGATCAGCAAAGGCGTTTGTGAAGGATCCATTAGTCCATATCGAAGGAAGTTCAGAGCCCCCCCCGGTGTCGCATTTGATGTTCGCGGATGATTCGATTGTGTTCATGAATGCCGGGTGGAGGTCTCTTCAAGCGCGGAACCGGATCCTTGAGGAGTACAGTGAGTGGAGTGGCCAACTCATTAACAGGGAAAAGAGCAATTTCTATCTTCCTGTGTCATGCAATCCGAGCAGGGTGGCCAGGATGGAGAACGTGCTTGGAATGTGGAGAGGATCATTCCCCATGGACTACCTTGGTGTTCCTTTATCGGTAGAGCGGGTGCGAAACAGGGAATTCGACAAAGTGGTGAGCAGGATTTCGGATCGCATCCTGAACTGGAAAAACCACTTTCTTTCCTTCGGAGGCCGGATAAACCTGGTCAATAGTGTTCTTTCTGCTATCCCGATGCATGCCTTGGCTTCTACGAGTGTGCCGAAGGGAGTCATAAGGGCTATTGACAGGATTCTCGCGCGCTTTATATGGGATACGTCAGGCGGGGGCAAGAGACGCTGGGTGTCGTGGAGTAAGATGGCTCGTCCCATCTGTGAAGGGGGGATCAATGTCCGGAGTATGGCAGAGTTGATTCCATCCATGCATGCTAAGCTTGCATGGGAGTCCATTGAAGCCCGATCCTTGTGGGGAACACAGATGGCTCAGCGATATAAGGATGATACGATGTACGGGTCAAATAGGGGGACGACTCTTTGGTCCTCGGTTTTTAATATCATTCCAATCCTCCTTCCCCTCTCTCGATGGATTGTTGGGGAAGGGAGCATTCTGTTTTGGCAACATAACTGGGCGGGTGAAGTATTAGGATACCCAGAATGCCCGGCCCCTCTAATCTCCTTTAGGGAGGCAAGTTCATATCCCCTGTTTTACAAATCGGTTCTCGACGCTCGCCTGCAAGAGATTTTCGACTCTGTGGTCATGAGCTCGGAGCAGGACACCTGCGTCTTCACACCGTCCAGGTCGGGGAGGTTCAATGCCAAGGATTTTCGCAGGATGAGCGGTATACAGGGGAAGAACGATAGGTGGAACAATGTGGCTTGGTGCAACTCGATCCCATCGAAACTCAACTTTCTTACCTGGAGGATACGCAACAAAGCGATACCCTCTGATGACCACATCAAACGGCTGGGGATCAGCCTTGCGTCGTGCTGCCATTGCTGCGGGAACAAAAGAAAAGAAACCATGAACCATATATTTTTTGAGGGTGATTGGGCCCGACATGTCTGGAAGTTATTTGGTGTCTGCTCAGGCTTCCTTGAGCAAGGAGGCAGTGTGGAGCTGTTTATGGAGCACTGGTTCCAGGGGGCTAGTGTGTCAGGGGAGGAGTCTAAGGTACGCGCAACTATTTTCAATGTGGCATGTTGGCACTTATGTCAAGCCAGGAACAGGGAAAGATATGAGGGGAGAAGCACCTCTGGTCGTTCTGTGGTGGCTAACATCCAATGCATGCTGATTGACCTGATTGGCGCAGCGGGAATTGGAGGGGGAAGGTTACCCTTGCGGGTGCAGCAGGCGCTTCCAAGGAGCGCCACCAGGGAAGGTGGGGTGGCGCGGGGTAGATGGATTCATTGGATTCCCCCTAGCGAAGGGCTTAAGATTAATACAGATGGTTCCTGTGTTCTGGGTGACATGAGGGGAGGAGGAGTTCTCCGAGACTCCAAAGGGAGTCTAGTTGTGGCTTTCTCAGCTCACTTTGGCAGTGGTTCGTCTATTCGGGTAGAAGAATTGGCAATTCTGACAGGCTTATCCCTATGCAGACACAGGGGTATCTACATTACCCATTTGGAGACGGACTCTATGGTTACGCACGATGCTCTCCATGGTAGAGGCAGTACACCCTGGGCTATTACGTACACTATTAGAATGTGCAAGGCTCTCCTGAATGAGAGAGTTAGAATTTCTCACACGTGGCGAGAGGGGAACAAAGTGGCTGATTATATGGATTCTATTGCAGTTCCTGGTATGCAGGTGACGTGTCTTACCAATGTGTCCAGTATGAAACCGAAGGGGGTGAACCTTGTACGGGGTGATGCCCTTGGGCTACATTATTTCTGTCCCCCATGATCCTGTATCTCTCTCCCTTCTCATGAATAAAATTTTTAATGTTGGATGGAATGTTTCTAAGATGATATCTGGCCATGTAACAGTCATGTATAATAATCTTAGAATGATCATCTTGTATAGTGTGGGATCCATATATGTACCATGATTATGCTTTTCCATGTTTTATACCAACCACAATGGGAGTCGAAATTGGTTTAGAATCATGAATAATGAATTTCTTCATCCAATAACTATTAAATTTTTCATGAGAAAACGAAGGTGTAATCCAAGTTTTGAATCACCTATAACCTAAAGAATTATGTGAGTTAACCATGCATAGACATTTCATATTTTTATTTCAGGTGATTAGTAAATTCTTATAATTATATCTACCTGATTCCACTAAATATAATATCATATAGATACAACAACTCCATGAATTGATTTACCAAGAATTATTTACATAGAGATGATGGTCCAAACCTCCTCTTTTAAATTTGAGATTATTTGGATATGCATTGAGTCGAGAATACCATGGTAAAGATGCATGATTCAGACCATAGAGAGAATTCATTAACATAAAAACCTTAGTCTCATTATTTATAATTAAAAATCCTTCTATTTTTTCAATGTATACTTCTTCTTCAAGCTATATTTTGGAATACCATTTATAAATCCATCTTACATACTTTGTACACTCTATGAATTTACTTGGAGAAGAAAATACTCATCGGCTCCATTGTAGCTACAAAAGCAACCATTTATTCAATATTAATGCCTTCAATATTTATTTATCCTTTACATAAATAGAGTCCCTTTTTTGACCAAATTACCTTGCTAATTGAATTTGATTTTAGTGATCCACTTTTCTCCAATCACATTGTAGTTTTTTTCATATCTTGACTCATATCCATGTGATGTTCTTATTAATTTGATCAAGTTAATCATTCATGTCCCTTTCCAATGATTCAAAATTAATTGCTTCATCAAATTAGGCTGGTTACACAATTTAAATAAAGTCATAATGTGCTTAATTACTCATTATCCATGTCTATGTGGCTGTAGTCCATTTCCCAATAATGATGGATTGATCAATTTCTACTCTTCTATTTCTCTTATGAGGTTCTGATGATTCTTATCCTTCTATGATTTCTTCTTCTAATTATTCTTTTAAATCATCATCATTTAGTGTGTCCAGAATGTTTTCCAAGACTTATACTCTTTTGGCATTCGATGTTATCCTATGTCCAATTTATTCTACATATTTTATCATATCAGTATATGATATCCTTATTAAATTTGTTGTTTTATCTAAATGATCATTACATCACCTCTTTACACAATAATTATAAGATGAGTGTTGTAATTTTTTTATGATTTAATCGTTATTTAATATCAGAGTAATATCCCCTCATCTAAAACATCACCATTATTAAAATGATATTCTTCTTTGTTTTAGACTAAACATTTACTTTAAAAACATAAAAATAAATTAGAGAGATATTTTTTCCATACCATAAATAATATTTTTTCATTGTTTCGCCAAAAAAATCCTTGTTTGTTTTTTAGAATAAACCACTACTGGGGAATCCACATTCTAATAATGATGAGAAATATGACTCTCAATCAACATAGTTATATCCAAATTGTTAACTTGTAAAATTCTATTTTCAAAAACTCTATATTAATATAGGGTTCCACTAGTTATAATTCATGATTTATTCCAATATTTTCAATGTAATTTTCAAAATTCAATACATTTTTATTCTCCTCCACTCTCAGAATGTAGTATTTTGATAGTATGACTAGTTTCATTCTCAATAATTCAACAATAACTCTTCATGAAATCAATCACTTTTTTTCTCTGCATAATCATTACACATTCCATTTCACTATAATAATTAATAAAAATAATGATGTACCTATTTATATATATTCCATCTATATTTATTGGATCACATAATTCTGTGTAGATGAGGTCAAGAATATTTGATTCATGTTTGTTCTTCGGCCAACATAATCACCTTACCATCATTCCTCACATGAAATAAATAAATGTATTTTCTCATTGAAAAATTATAGTGGGTATATAAATGACTCTATATATCTTGGATATATTTTCAATTCCCTTTTAATTAATATTCCCCAACCTATAAGGCCACAATTGGTTTTCCTCTTCAACAGTTCAGTAACAACTGTTCTATTTACTTTCAACACGGTATAAATTTCTATATGTTATGTATTATTTCATGAGTGAATTAAATATATTTCGTTTTATCATGAACCCCATTTGATTAAATGTAAAAATAATTCCTAAGTCTGATAGTTGAATCACACCTTAGATATTGTGAAGAAAACCATCTACAAAGAGAACTTCAGTTTCCCTAAGTTTTTCATTTTCCAATAATTTACTTCCACTACCTATGATATTCAAAGCTCCATCTTTTTCAAAAAAACACTATTACATAAATTGTTTTAATAAAATTAGTCATTAAATCTGTATTTCCCTTCATATGGGATTATAATCCACTATCGACAGTCTAGGTGCTACTGTTTTTGTTTCATTGAAATTTTTTTCATTAGGATTAGATTTCTCAATTTTCTTATTTTCCTTCCATGGGATGAATGATTGTGTGGAGGGAAAATATGGAATTTACAATATATTTTCAATGTGAATGGGTTCATCATACTCATATTGTTCATCTATATGAAAATAACTATTTCCAAGATCAATTCCGCCTGGTTGGTGGGTGTTAAAGTTTCTCTATATTTTGTAGGTAATGTTCCAGATTTTCCTCTCCCTACAATAAATAGCCTTATAACCATAGTTTGAATTGTGAAAAAAACCAATGTAAACCAATTCATGTATATGATGAGGGATATAGTATATAATCTTTTTTGACTTCCAATTGATTCCCCATTCAGATAAACCCTTAGTTATTCACAGTATGGCATGTTAAGGCCTAGAGGGCCACAAAATATACATTTCATAAGATGAATGTATTCTCATGCCCATTCCATATCATATAGCCTTATTTTTTAAAATTATTTTATTGGGGATCATCTATGGATACTTGAGTATAATTTTTTGGATTATCTTATTTATAGTGTTTGATATTTTAAACTAATATAAAATCACTCTTTTTCCAATAACGTTTTATATTTGACGATTCAAGGCCTTCAATACTCCTTCAAAACCCCAATTATCTCTTTCTAATAGGTTTTCATATGAGTATATTCAAAAATATAATTTCTTTTTTGTTTCCCACAATTTTTATTCAGTTTCTAGTTTTAATATCAGAGTAACAACATCATATTCATGTCCCTGAACAATTTCGGATGACTCCTCTAGTATGTATGTGATTTCATTGACTACATTTTATTTCTCTTAAATCATTAGCTTAAATTCCATAAATTCTTAGGATCTTTCAAGAGTTTATACATGTTATTCTTCTCCTTCTTGTAGTCGATAAATTGCTGCTTCAAGAAGAAAAATATACTTTGATTAATCTAATATAATAGATATGATATTTTAATTTTTTATAAAATTAATGTAAGTATTTTCAATTGAATTCATAAAATCTTACCTGAGATCAAAAACACCAATCAATAAATTATCTATATATAACACAGCTAATTTATAACCTATAAACCGTGTATTCAATATTGTGTATTACATGAAACACCAAGAATGTAAGGGAATTTAATATTTGGATACATTATATTATATTTAATATTAAAAATATATTCTATATATATGTACACATGAAACATCAAGTTAGAATGCATTACTTGCAAGAGGGACTCTCTTCAAAAGCTTGCGCTTCACACAAGATTGAGTTTCACCAAATAAAAAGTATTAATAAAATACTATTATTTAATATAATATGATATAACCTAGCCATTATGTTAGTGGTTTTGAATATTATTAAATATCTTTGGAATTTTTTGTTTTATATAAACATAAAATGAATTAACTGGTTACCAATTACTGATAAATGAAAATAAGATGCAATTTGACATAAAAATAATTATTATTTTTTAATTCCAAAGGAGTTTTGTCTCAATAAAAATAATTAAATAATTTTTTTAATTATTTTAATGATATATATATGTTATATATTAAAAATATTTAACACATATAATAGATTTTATAGGCATAAGATACGAACATACCCTATTTTACACATAGAAACCTATAATTTTATAAAGGAAATTTTACAACCTCTTAATGGAGACAAATTTTTAAATATAATAATTGACCCCATTATAGGTTTATTATTTCAAAATAAATTTCATATTTTAAATAAAAATATAATAATTATGTTAGGGTTTATTTTTTTGAATTTTCTCCGAAGATTCATTTTTTAGTGAATAGTTAAAAATACGAAATTCTAATTCAAAACTGCTCTTTCATCTATCTTATTTATAGTGTGAAATTATATTTTCATTTTTTTCAGTCATATTATATAAAATATAATAAAAATTCTCCAATGTATATCATTTTGAACAATTTCATATTGATTTTGTTTGTAAAATCTTGTCAAATATTTTGACATTATTTCTTTAAAAACATGTAATTTCATCCTACCTTCATGATTAAATTTAAATAAATTTTTACTAGTTATATGATCGGAATTTGGAAAAATTCATTCCAAATTTTGAATCATCATAATTTATAATTTCTAATAATATAAAAAAAATCACCAAAAATATTATTGAATGTCATTAAAATTAATTACAATGACTGGGGTTATATTAAGCTTAATACGGGACTAATGATTAACAATAAGGCCCAAAAAGACATTTATAATTGTCCAACTTCTATTGGTTGGCCATATATCGATCATATCCTCTAATTTACTGAATTTTTTCTATTATTGGATCCACTTTGAACATGAAAAAGATTCATGTAATTCTATTGTCTCAATATTAAAGGACTGCCACTCCTCCACTATTAAAGGCCAACACTTCTCACTATTCCTCACACCTCTCAAACTACATAGGTTCTAAAAAGATTTATCAAAAAATATAAAAAAATACATCACCTCGACCTTGATTCCATAATTTTGGGCATAAATACATACATGGAATCCCTTTGGTATAAACCAAATGGAGTTCCTGAATTTTATGGTAATTCTTTCCGATGATCTATTTTCTTTTATTCACTTCTCCACCACATCAAATAATTTTCATCAGTATATATACAATAACACAATAATCCCCAAAATATTGTATTTTAATTTTATTAAATGTTTTACATACGCTAACACACACTTTCATCTAAGGGTTAATGAACATGATGTTTATGTGTACGATGAAGTACCCCCTCACAAAATGATGACTGTTCTTTCTTCTTTTACCACCTCTGATGGTGGTAATTTTGATGGAAAAATTATTTATATATGTTATAAATTATATTTACTATTTATTTAATTATATTTATGTATTTTGAAACAAATATATTTTAGCTTTCAATTATTTAAAAAATAGTAACATCATTTGGGGAATTGTGGACTACTGCCCCCTCATGTGTGGTGATTCCTTCACATGATACACGGAATGTATAAAGTATGGTTTTAATTAAAAATATATGAAATAAAAATTATATATATGATATTAATCAAATAATTATCTTTCCGAAAATATGATATATAACATTTTCTTTATTACCTCTTTACACACATAAAAAGTGATAACTTTATTCAGGGACATGTGGATTACCGCCTCTTTAAAAAGATGTGCTGTTTCTATCATCACAAGAATTATATATATAATTTTATATGATTATATAAAAATTTATGAATGATATAATGATCATTATTGAAATATAATGTGTTACATAATTACTTTCCATAACAATCATTGACAATTAATAACATTACTCATGCCTACGTACGACCTACCATCCCCTCGATTGTGACATTAATCCATTTTTAATAATGATTTGTAATGATTATATTTTAAGGTATAATTAATGTATAAATAGGATTATAATTTAACTATTATTATTATGGATATGTTATATAATAACCCCATTGACCGTAGTTGACCTACCAAGGTTATTTTGACACATAAATCAAATTTGGTCAAAACACCCGACTAAAATTTATTTTTTTTATGTAGTTGTTCACTACATAGAAATAATTTTAATATAATTAATGACAAACATGAAAATGGTTATGAATCAAGTTTAAAATTATCATTTATTTATTCTAAATAAATTCAAATTATGTTCACTTAAAATGAATCTCAATTGAAGATGTTATTATCTCAGTTTTTACATCTATGAGATAAATGACATATTCAAAACATAAATATTTAGTGTGGTGTATATACTGACCCTTTGGTTATATAATATCAATAATTATTTTACCTTATTAATATTTTAATATATTATATAATTTTATTACTTGAAGAGGATTATGATTTAAAATGTTTCAAAGTGGTATGGGACACTTTTAAATGATTAAATATTATATTTATCAACAATAATGTTAATTATAATTCTAAGGTATTTCCTTTTGATGAAATTATATGAACATTGTCCAATAAAAGCTTTCATTTTCCCCTCGTATGGTTATTTATGACCATTTTCAAGTATTATAACCATTTTTCCCACTCCTTGGTACTCAAAATGTTTTAGAAACTATTTTTCAAAGGAGAAGACAATATTTAACTCTTTAGTTAGAGAACTAGTTTTCTCATAAATACATTATTTTGTTATTCTGATTTCTAAAATATTTATAACATCATTTGGTGAAGAAAAGTTTACCAAATGTTTCATTTACGAATGTTTTCAATGGAATTTTATTATCACTTCCTAATCAAGGCATTTTTCTAACATTTAACCTGCAAAATGAATGTTCTTTTTACCTCATATGACTTGTATGAATTTATCCACCTAAATATTTTGAATCTTCCTTTTCATTTTAAAAGGTACATTTTTTAAATAAAATATTTCCAAAAGTGGTATCCAATGAAAAATTATTTCAAAAGGTTTTACAAAAAAATGATATCTTCCTCATGAATTGTTTTAAAAGATAATTTTATAGTAGTTCTATTAATTAACAACAAAACCCTTTAAATTTAATCCACTTGAGATTTTTTGTATTGATATCGTACCTATTCTTCCTCTAGATGGATTATTATTTATTTTTATAATGATATTATTCACTTTCAATTCCTTGAGTCATTTTTTATTTCCATTGAAATATTAAATCTCTTATGATCACTGAACATTATATTTCCCTCTTTGTGTCAATTTAATTTATCCTAGACAATAATATTGCCTAAACCATAATGTATTTTACATATGGTGTCCAATTGGATAGTTATTTTATTATTTTGGGAAATTTTGATATCTTTTTATTCTTCATTCAGTGTGGGTATTTGATAAGGCATATAATTGTTTTTTAAAATATGATGAATTCGTTGAATTGGTAATGATGGGTAGTGATTGGACTTTATATAGCCCCTTGATTCATCGATATGTTCTCATGATATAAATAATTTTTACAAATTAAAGGGTTTTTATCCATAGTTTTAAACCATCTTGTTAAAGGACTTAAATGAATTGGTTTTCATGTACCTGAGACATGAATTCCATTAAGACTTTATTCCCCTCATTTAGTTTTAGTTATTAATCTTCCATGTGATTTTTCATTGACGTATCTATCAATAAAATTCATTTTCCAGTCATTGATTAAATGTTTTCTGTTTCAGTTTCTTACTTTTCCATATTTATTTTTCCTTATCTTGTTTTTTGAATGACTTATGTTTTCATTTTTTACGATTCCATAGAGTTTAAGAACATCCTTCTTAGTTTTTTTGATTATATGGTATATGTGTTTTATAATTTACTATGACTTTATTATTTTTCTCATTGATTCACTATATATTTCAATATATTTTCCACATAGTGCGAATTTTAGCTCACCCTTATTATGTTTATTTCAAAATAATCTAATAATCACACAATGAATGATATGAATGAATTTACTAGATGTATTAGAGTTATCCTCAATGTTATTTATTAGAAAACATTTATGTCATAATTGGTGTATTCTTTTGTAATAAATGACTCATGTGTGTATTTGGTTTACCAAGACTACTAAACTCATTGATCCTTTTGGGATTTATTACTCGTAATCGTGCCAATGTAATTAGTAGTAAACATAGTCTCTGGGCCTCTGGGGTCCGGTTTCTATAATTGGTATCAATGAAGATTTAGTAGAAACATTGGACCTGTTTCTATAAAACATATTTTAGAGAATGTAACCCTATGGTAGAATTTGAAGATAATTATAGAAGAACATCATAAAATTTTGTTATTTGATAGATTATTAGGGTCTTCCTAGATATAAATCCTTGTTTGGATTCTAAAAATAGGTATGGTTATGAAGAAATATACCTAAGAGTAATATCTCTAACATGGTGTTTCGAGCCTTACTCGATGTAACCTTGTGTTTGAAAATGGTCCTTACTGCGCACCTAGTTTGACACCACTAGGGGAAATTCTTAGGATAATCCACATTTCCTATAAAAACTATAATTAATGATTTGAAATTGAATAACCATGGTTAATCCCATAGTGTATTATATTGAAGATCAAGTTTCCTGGTTTATAAATTTAATAAATGATATTATGCATGAACTCTATAACAAGGAATGACATATGTAGAAATAAATGGATGATGTATTTATCTATTAGGAGAGTATTTAAAACCTTTATTAAAATGATATTTAGTGATTAACCATGTATCAAGGATGTCCATAATATTTTGTTTGGAAATTATATTAATTTGGTATTAGAAAAGGAAAATTTATAAGCCAAGTGACAACCTATGACGTCTGGGAAGTCCACTTGTCTTGAACCCATGATTGGAGAACAATAATGGTTTTACACTAACCACTGAACTATGAAATGTTCTAGTTAATTTTTCATTATTTTTAGTTAAACACTTTAATGAGTTAATGTTAACGATGAACCGGTAGAATATCTTTTTGATATTAGGGATTAATATATTAACCATATTGGTTTTGGAAGATAGTTAAAGACAAAAAGTCACATGTTTCACTATTTTATGGGTATTTATATCCTTTAGAAAGTTATTAATGTGCTTCATGGAACAATAATTTTTGTAATGAATAGGAAAATAGATCAAAGAACAACCAAATGTTGAAATTCAATTTATAGAAATATAACAAGTATACCAATGTAGTAAAAGAATTCCTCAACACTAGAAAAAGTATTTTCAAACAAAAATATTTTCTTAATACCTTTATTTATTGAACCTACGACCGCCTAAATGATCAATGATTCATGTATTTGAGGCCCTAAACATTATATTGATCATTTAATTGTATGCGATTTATGACCTCAATCACTCCCTATAAATATTTACACTTTTCCTCAATGTACATATCTATTTATGACCCTGATGTTCTCCTACTTAGAGACCTAGTTACATGTTTTTCCATGTTACCCTTGTAGTAACCATTCTCTATTTTCTATAGGATGTTTTAAAAACCCTTCTCATGATGTGTTATTTCATCATAGGAAGTATCGAAAAATATTTTACCAATATCATGTTTAAATTGTGAGGTCCCAATTTAATAATGCTGGGAGAATGTAACACCTCTAAATTCTAATGTATGAACCTTATATTCAATAGTGTGTATGACATACGACCCAAAGCATGTAATGGAATCAAACATATGGATACTTTGTAAAATTATTACTGTTTAAAATAGATTCTATTTATCTCAATTCATTTAACACTGAGTTATCATTTGTTACATACAAGAGAGACCTTTTACAATGGCTTGCATTACATGTAAGACCAAGTTTCACTAAATAACAATGTATTATTAAAATCTTAATATTTAATATAATATGAAATAAACCAGCTGATATTATATTGTTTTTAATAATTATTTACTAAATTAAAAAAATGTTTTATTTATATTAATATACATTGAATTATTTTGTTACTAATTAATGAGAAATGAATACAATAACCAATTTTATATAAAAAGAAATATTATTATATCAGTGATTCTAAAAGTGTTTTTTCTTAATAAAACATTAATTAAAATTAGTTTATTATATTAATAAAATATATATTTTATATATTGAATAAAATATTTTTTATATTAATCGAATATATTTGATTTGCATAAGATAAGAACAAACACTCTATTACATTTAAGAACTTATATTTTTATAAAGGAAATTTTATCGCATTTTAAGGGAGAAACAATTTTTAATCCGATCATTGAAAATTTAATTAAGTTAATATGTCCAACTAAAATTCATCTATGCAATAAAAACATATTAACCAGGTTATGTGTTATTTTTGGTCATTTTTTATGATGTTTCATTTTTTAATGAATAGTTAAAAATATGGAATTTAATTCAAAACTACTATCTCATATAATTTTTTTATAGAGTAATGCTATATTTTAAATTTTTTCTAAAGTAAAATTATATAAACTATAAAAAGAAGCCAATTTTTTTCATTGGGATCAATTTTACATTTAAATTGAACGTAAAAATTTGTCGAACGTTTGGGAATTTTCATTTTAAAATCCTGCATTATCATCCCCCTTGTGGGATTAAATTTAGTTCAAATTCTACCACATATATGATTTAAATATGAAAATTGGATTAACTATTTGGAATCAGAATAATTAATAATTTCTAATAATACTCAATTTATTTTTAAACTAAAATAATAGTGAAAGTGATTAAAATTAATTACAACGATTAGGGTAAAATTATACTAGATAAGTGACTAAACCATAACTATAAGGCCCAAAACGATCTATAAATTTTTTCAAGAGCTAATGGATGGCCATATGTCAACTCGATACAATATTTTATCTAATATTTTCCATAATGGAATCCAATTTTGACATAAAAAATGTGCATGGAATTCCATTGTGAAAATATTTCAAGACTGTCATTCCTCCTCCACTATAAAAGGCCACCACTTCTCCCCATTTCTCACACCTCTAAGAAAACATAAATCAGGACAAGATCCACCAAATAGCTTACCAAAAACCCTCCGATTGACATTGAAGCCTCATTTTGGGAATAAGTAATTCCATTTAATCCCTTGGGTATAAACCAAATGGAGTACCCAATGATTAAGGTAATGATTCATTCATACGATACATATAATGTATAAACGGTTATTTTATTTAAAAATCTGTGGCATAAAAAAACTATGTTATATTAATTATATAATTATCTTTCTGAAACTATATTATAAAACATTTTCATTATTACACATTCACACACTTAATAATTGATAACGTTCTATTTGGACGTGTGGACTACTACCTCTTTGACATGATGTGATTCTTTTTTCATAACAATATTGATATATATCATTATATATCATTATATAAAATAGATTATATGATATAATTATAATTTGTTAAATATATGGTTTTACTTACCTACTTTCCATAACATTCATTGAAAAATACGAACCGTACTCATTCATATGTACGACCTACAACTTCTATGATTGTAATGTAAATTCATTTTTCCAAACTATATGTAATGATTTTTTAAAAAAATTGTCTATTTATAAATATTATAATTATAAAATTATTATTATTATAGAGATGATATATACATAACTCATTGAATATATTATACATACCAATGTTTTTTATGAAGCATAAATCGAATTTAATCAAAACACTCGATGTAAATTTAATAATTTAAGAAGTTTTATACAATATGGAAATAAGTGAAATAAAGTAATGATACAAATGAAAAATGTTCTGAAAAAAGTATAAAATTAATATTACATTAATTTAATTGAATATAAAAGATGTTTACTTGAATTATATCTCAAGTTAAGGGATTCCCGTCTCACTCTTTACATCAGTGGGATAAATGTTATGATCACTACTAACATAATTTCTGTGCTGTATCTACTGTCCATATTTTATATAATATAATTATTTAATTCAACATAATGGTATTATAAGAATTCAAATAATTTTATTCCATCATGAGTATTATGATTTAAAATGTTTCAAAATGTTTTGGGAGACTTTGGAATTTTTAAATTTTATTTTCCTCAAAAATAGTAATGACGATCTTTCAATAGTATATCCATTCGAGGAACATATAAAACCATTACTCCATAAAACCTTTAATTTTACTCTTTTCTATTTATTAATGACCATTTCAAGTATTAGTACCATTTTTTCACTCTTTGTAACTCAATGTGTTTTAGAAAGTATTTTTTAAAAAACCTGGATTCGTTTCTCTTGTTAGTCGAAGAACCTATTTTATTTTAAAAACCATGTTTTTTAAAAATATTTCAAAATTATTTTGTAAGTAAGTTTTTACCCTTTTTTAATTTTACTAATATTTTCATAGGTATCCTATTCTCACTTTCTAAGAAAGTCATTTTTCTGACCATTAACCATGTAAAATTAATGTTCTTGTTTACCTCGTACGACTAGTATGGATTTACCCCTTCATTTAATTGAATCATCCTTTTCATGATTAAAATATTAATTTTTTAAAAAATGTTTTCAAATATGATTTTCATATAAAAGGGTTTTCAAAAGTTCATAAAAAAGGACATTTTCCTAAATAATAATTTTATATTTTATTTTTATAGTATTTATATTTATCATTAATAACAACCCTTTATTTATACACCACTTGTGATTTTTTGTATTGATATAATCCTTATTCTTCCTCTGGATTATTTATTATTCACTTGTTCAAGTATATTATTCACATTTACTTCCTTGAATCATTCATTATTTCCATTGAAATATTAAATATCCTCTCATCAGTAGACATTCAATTTACCCTTAATTATTCATTTCATTTATCAGGGATATTACTATTTCCATTTCCATATAAAATTTTACATCTAGTGGCTACATTGATTGTTATTTTTTTATTTAAGGAAATATTTATAACTTTTTTATTTTGTTCAATTCTAATATTTGATAAGGCATATTATTTATTTTGATTATTCGATATGAGAAAGGCTTTGGAATGGTTATGGTGGTTGAATCCCAGACATTATATAGCTCTTCAATGCATTGATACATTATCATGCGACAAATATGTTGTTCAAATGAAATGGGTTTCTATCCATATTTTTAATCCATCTTGTGAATTAGAATGATGGTATATATTTTCATGTGCCTTATACAAGATCTATATTAAGAATGAATTTACATTATTCAGTTTTATTTATTATTCATCCTTGATATTTTTTGTTGAAATATATATTGATACATTTAATTTTCATTTCTTTGAAATATGACATGTTTTAAGCTTCTCACCTTTCCATATTTATTTTCCTTATCTAGTTATTTTAATGGAAAAGTTTTCATTTTTTAACTGTCCATTATGTTTAAGAACATACTTATCATTTTTGATTATGTGGTATGTGTGTTCTATTATTTATCATGGTATTATTTTTATTCTCAATTATTATCTATTTATTAATATATATTTTTTCCTTATTGAAAATTGAAGATATGAACTATTATATTTCATTCCCCATGAATCTGTGATGTGTACTGTGAATGATTTGAAGAATTGTTTTTGATGGATTAGAGTTATCTTTAATGTTATTTATTTAAAAACAAAAATATGTTGTAATTGGTGTAGTATTTTGTAAAAAAATACTTTTGTATGTATCTGGTTTACCAAGACTACGAAACACATCAGTCCTTTAGGTCTTGATTCTATTTAATCATTCTAATGTAATTAGTAGCAGAAACTATCTCCAGGATTCTAGGGTCTGGTCACTACATTATCTTTTGAAGGTTATAACTTTTAAACTGTAGCCATAATGGACACTTGGGTTCCAAATATAAACTATGGTTCTTCATCCACCATAAATTCATTTTCATCTTGTTCCTCTTTACAGATAGAACTAGTTTTCTATAATTTCATTCAATATTCCGAGTCTCCTTTTTGGGGGAACGTTTTTTGTGGATTCTGCATGATTCTTGCAATACATTGTTTATCATATAACATCATTGATCATTGAGAGGCAATGTTCCCAACACTTTCATATAAATACTGGATAGTTGAACATTTCCTTAAAATATCAATTTTATTCGATTCAATATAACTGGAAACGATAAAGAAGTTAATCTTTTTTCTTATCTTCAAAAAATCTATCTCTATAATCCTCATTGTTTTACATGTCTTTTAATTCCATTTCCTTTTCAATCTAGTTGTATTATTTTCTTGTGTGAGTCTCATTTCATAAGACACTAGACTAGATAAAAATCATCAATAGAATGTTTAGGTAGATATAATTACTGAAAGGATGAAATTTTTGGGTTCAACATTGGTGGAGCCCTTCTCCAAATTCTCTTAATAATTTTAATATCATTAATACCTTTACCATGTCCTCATGTTGACCAAAAAAATTTAGTAATTTGATTAAAAATTTATCTTCATTTTCATTAGGATTTTCTAGATCATCAAACCTACTAGGAAAAATCATTGAGTTTGTACTCCATTAATTTTTTTATCACCTTTGTATATATTTTCTATTTTTTCCCAAAAACACTTTGCTGAAGTGAAACTCATCAGCATCAAAAAAAAGTATTAAACAGAGCAACATCAAAGGAATTCCATGGTTGGTCAAATGTATCAAGAATTGTTTTGTCTATTTTTGTCATAGATCATCAAATCTCATTAGTGACATGAATCCCCTCCAAGGTGGGAAATGAAAAATCATCCAAAGATATCACATATGATATCTCATCATGTTCCTCCAAATTTTTAAGTTTCTTACATTAAGGTGGGGGACACTCATGACATTTACAAAATTATCCATCAATAAAATGGAGGAGAGATTTAACTCCAACAATATGTATTCTCTAATACCACTTATAGGACCATAGAACACCCTTAGATGGGAGGGTTTAACCAGATAATTTTTTTAAGAGACACATATTGTTACCAAATTTTTAGGAACTTGTTAAACATGCATGATATAATCATTATGTAATCAAACATTCGCATGTAGAGAGATAACACAACATTTTTACATGGCCCACCACAAAGAAAAAATACATAGAGAATAAACTGACCATGTGTTGGTCATACAAATATCCACTAATCTTAAATATTTACGGAATATAATAATTCATACACATTAAATCTATGCTGGAAAAAACACCTCTAACAAGATTTTAGGGATAACACACTACCTCCATCAGATTATATCTATTAAATCCCCCTAAATCACTTATTTGGGAGAAGTATTACCCAGTTTAATAACATTAAGGTCACTTTCAAATATTAGAGTTTATGTTGTTTTACATGAATAACATGAGACTCTTATTGAAATGATGATTGGACATAATTTACTTGAAATCACTATATACTTAAACTATTTTTTCAACACTGTTGTTCACAAAGCTTGTTCACAAAGATCACAACCATCAAAAATAAAACTCAATTCATGGAATAGTAAATCATCATGAAACAAGAAGTCATCACAAAATTCCTTTCATAAAGATATAGAAGCATTGATCAAGAATAAGATCTTATTTTCCTGATGGTCAAGCTTATAATGAAAACCCTATTTGCAAATCTCTTGGCCTTTATGAATTCAGTGTGATTCAACCTTTTCTATATTGATTTTAATTTTTAAATGAAGTGTAGGTAGAAACCTATTTATAGGATCATCCTTTCTAATTGATTTAAAGCCTCTATAGAATTTATCATGAAAATTATAATTCATGTTAATGAAGCTCCATCATTGCATATGTTCTAGTGAAATTTATTTTAGTCTCATTGAGTCACTGTCACTCATCGCACACCGGTGATGCATTGTCATAGATGTAGAGATGTACCATTTTCAATTGCTTATTCAAAATTATCCACACATTCAGGAAAATTATTGTTAACAAAATCCAATCATTATAAAACAAATTCCTTTACCATATTTTAAAATAGTGAATTATAGACAACTATTGTACACGAATAATTCACTATCATCATAAATTTAAGCCTAATATTTTGAAAAACCCTGCGAAATGATGCCACCTTCAACAATGTAGTTATTTTCAATTTTAAGATCACATATCAATCAATCTCTCTAATCAAACCAGTGTGGATTGATAGAAAACAAAATCTATAATCTATTTACAGCAATGAAACACTTTAGTCATAACATTTTTCACTATGTACATATGTGCAAGAGCCACATCAACTTTTAGTATCATGACAGGTATGTATTTATAGGAAACCACTCTCTTTATAATTTAACAATATTCCAAGACATTTTAATATACTTATACTCATCCATATAACTGTCTATAGAAACATCCCATGAAAAATCCTTCAAAATATCCCAAGGGATATCTCTAATGACTTATCATCCTTGTTTCCAACGGTTGACTAAACCATTCCTTTTAAACCGAATTAACATACTAAGATTTTACATAATTTTAGAACAATATTCATTATATTACATAAACTCATGACCTACGATCAAAATAGTTTTGTTCATTTGGAATATTGGAAAACTATCAACGAATATGATGAATGATTCTAAATATTTACGTCAAATATCTTCCAATTTGGTATTACTACATAAAACATTTCTTCATAACTATGAAAAAGGAAACATAAGAAAGTGTGAGATCAAATTCTCATTATGGTTAAATAATAGAGATATATAAACATAAATTAAATATAATGGTATGATACCATGATAATAACAGTTGTATACCTCACCCCATATATTAAAGATAATAATCATTAGTGGTGGAATAATTATCGGAAGTTCATAAGACATAAATAAAAATATGAGAAAAGAAAATGTTCATGAGAGAATAAAATCATCATAAAATATATATATTTGGAATTCTTGTGATCATATAGAATCATTCACTATAAGTAAGGGAACATTTCCTAAATATATGAGGGAACTTAATTGTGTCTTTACATATAGAATATGACACAGAACCATCCCCAGTCAAATCCCATTCTTTATAGTGGAATGGGTTTAGTACCCAATGAGTCATAATGGAAAATGTCCCTTACTGTACCAGGTTTACTCTACATTCCATCCATGTCTATTTCAAGAGATATATAAATCATTACCAAATGAATTAGTGGGATATATAGGTCCCACCCATCACATAATGAAACCATACATATGTGTTCCATATTATCATAAAATATCACCATATCATAACCCATGAAATTAAATGGGTTTCCTAAACATTTTATAATATTATAACCTATGAAAATTAGAGACATATTTCATAATAATTTCATTATAGTATAACCCTTGAAAAGAATAATGTTTCATATGAATTTTAAAATACAATAACCTTTTGAAGAGAAACTGGTTTCATAAATAAATTTGATTCTAAAACATAAACCATAAAAAAATTCAATAAGAATGGTGTCCCTATATGATATCCCAATTAAATCATAAACTATAAGAAAATATTTTATCTTTGACGTTCTTTTTTGAAATATTGCATGAAATATTTCACAAGAAAAAATGTCTTACATTGAAAATAAATTTATTATTTTTCTTCAAAAATCCTTTTATTTAAAAATAAAATTGAAAAAATATAATTATATCATTGAATGTTCATTTAAAACATTTTATTAGAAATATATACTTTCTACTATAAAAAATTAATTTTAAAACATAAAACCATTTGAAAACCATATTATATGAAATTAACCAAGAATATTTATAAATATTCCCAATAAAACATTTAAAAAACTTTTTAAAAACATAATTCAGATTAAAATTGATATTAATAGAAAATAAACATTGAATGATATAATTAAAACATTGAAAATTATTTTAAACACTTTTTGGAATTGAAAACATTTTCAAAATACAATTCCATGAAAATAAATTTTAAAACAAATAATTAAAAATTATTTAAGAAGAACTTTTATTTTTAAAATATAATTTAAAATGTATAGATTAATAATTAATTTATATATTGATCATGATGGCGGCAATTCTGTTCGTGACGTATATATAAATAAAATGATTCCTTTCACATTGTATGTAGAATTCAGAAAGGCTTTCATTGGAAAATGACCATATGATTCCTTTTAATTTTTTTAAATTTAAAACAAGGGTAAAATTTTAAAATAATAATAATAATAAAACATTTTTTGGAAATTAGTTTAAAAAATAGTTTTGAATGAAAATAATGTTTTTATTAAGGACAGAAATAAAGTTGGAGTTTCATAAAAAAATTAATCATCTTAGCTTCTAAATAGTGTAAAATAGTACATTTACATGAATTTGTCATTTATTACTAATGGGGAATAAAAATCAAGGAAATTATTGAGATATGTATTATAAATATTCATCAATGGAAGGACAAAAATAAACAATCTTAATAAACGATGGGATTGCAACATAAAATCATTACCAATTTGGTAACATTGAATCACAATACACATGAAAGAATAAAATTACATGAACCTTAAAATATCATTAAAATAATGCATTTCATAATATAACATTTCATAGGGTTATTATATACACCTCTTAAAAAAATAGGTCCATATCATAACATGTGTCTCAAATAATGAAAACTGATAAAAAATTACATTACAAATTCACTAACATTGAAACAATAATCACATAAAAGAGTGACAATTAAATGGATATTTAAATAAAAAACATTTATGTAGAATACTCCTGAGGTACATTAATAGGTATTATATACATCACATAGAATAATGATGTGGTGAATAATGACATCTCTCTCACAAAAGTAAAAAAAGTGATACATAAATCCTTATCCTTAGGTTATGAATATAAGCATACGAGTTCAAACCTCTGATATAATAAATATAAATTTATTATAAATCTATCATATATAAATATTCATATATAAAATACTATATATTGTTTAATTATGAATTTATTTTACTCATTTATTAATAATTACATACTAATGTTATGTATTGGGTAATAACCAATTTTTTTTGGTATATGTTTTGACTTGTTATTTTTTTCTCTTATAATGATAAATATTTAGCCACCATAATAATGATAAAAATTATATAAATATAATTTATATTTATTATATATGTGTCTAGAGTAATTTAAAAAATTCATTGATAGGAAAACAAATACACCATTTAGGAGACGGTTGGTCATACGTACACATCAATGATGTATACATTTTACTATCACATTAAAAAAATAAATGTACAAGATATATTATCATTAAAAAGAAAATTTATTTCATATGTATCACATTTTTATTTATTAATCCCATCCTTAAGAAATTCGATATATAGAATGGATAAATAATATAGTTTTACAAGAAATTCGTCTGTCGTATAGACGAATGACGTTATCATGTTTCATCAAAATTAAATGAATGTAGGTATGTGTTATATAATAATTAATGTAGCACAAAGACAAAATAACAATCATATATATAGTTTATAAATAATATTATTTTAATTATTCCCATCCTTTATATGTTTTATTGGAAAAATGTATTATATGAGATCATGAGGTGGTTGTCTAATGTACACATGAAAGATGATTTCGTTACAAATTTAATAAAAGTGTGAATTTATAAGTTGATCCCTAAAAATAATAACATATTACCATATTTAAGATAATTATTTTATAATATAAACATGATATGATTAGAATTTATGAATATGGAGAAGAAAATAAAATAAAAATGATATTATAAGAACATTGCCTCTTCTTTAGGTAAACTTTATGAAGTTTCAACTAATGTATTCCAAAGATGGATTTGTTATCCAATATAAATTTATCTGATTCCAAATATAGAATTTATTTTTTCAAAATCAATTTATAGTAGAGGAATAAAATAATTTAAACTTTTTCCTTCCATCGTGAAGAGAAAGTGGGTTCTTAATGATAAATAATTATGATGTATTTACAATGTGTTTTATTCAATTTTGATATGAAATTGACACCAAGAACATAAATTATATTATTAAATATAATATTTAACTAATTATAGTTTAAATATAATTTAAATTATAATTTAGCATTATAAATAAATTAAATTAAAATTAATTCATCAATTAAAACTATCTATTTTTTACTATTCATCACAAAAAGAAAGTTATCAAAAAAAAACATTAACCCTAAGAAAATTTTGATAATCCTCTTTCAAAAATTATCGTTATATTTTTAGAAATGTTTTCTAAAACTGGTAAAATATTTTTTTTAATGTTGTGTTCCCAGAATTATTAACCTTTATTTTAGAAAAGATAATATTTTAAAAAAAAAATTCCTTTTTATTTAAATGATTCATAATTATTTATCATCAATAGATAACTAATAAACATTTTGAAACTATATATTTTTGTAGGTCAATTCATACTATTCAATTACTCCATTTAAATAGGTAGGTGATAACTATAATATTAAATTATAAGATTAATATTATATAGTTTTTTGGTAAAACATGGTCTTGCATGTAGCACTAGCTATCAAAGGAGCATATTATTGTTTTTAACTTATACCAAATAAAGATTTTCATGTACCCCAATCTACACTCATTGTAGAATTTAGAGAATGTTTAAATTTGATTTCCAAATTAAAAAACGTAACATGATGTAGTGTGCAATGCAGGAAATCAAATATATATAACATTTTCAAAAAAATCATAAAAAATCATGTCATTGGGTTCTGCCCCACATAAAATGAACTTTTCCATAAAAATAGTTAATATGGATCATCAAAGGATTAATACACATGTTTTACTCTAATAAAACCCTCATCATAAAAATTAATATTAAAAAATCATTTGAATATAAAAATTCGGAAACATAACAGTTATCCAATGTCACTCATGAGAAGGATTCCGCATAAGATAACATAGGTGAGAAGTGAAAACATGGACATAAAAGATAAAACTAACATGCAATTGCTGATAGAGAGTGATAGATAACATTGTTAGGAGAAATTTAATTATCAAAAATCAGTAAACCATATATATATTAAAATGGTCATTTATATCATAAGAAATAATGAAAACATGAAAACATTTTATTTCAAGACCAATTTCTTAAATTTGACTAATTTTCACTAGAAGATAAAATTAATTTCATTCTATTTCATAAGCACAATCTCATCCATCAGTTATGTCTTGATCGATTTGCACATCATATCTCACACTATTAAATTAAGTTTAATTCAATTTATCTAAATCACTAATTTAGCATGAGATCCAAAAATAGAATGAAAATTAATTCTATCTATAATTAATTATCATCACAACAAAATGGTTCTCACAGGTTCCCCAATATACATAAATAATCATATTTCCAAAAATTAATATCAAAAACCATATGGAAATTTCAACATAATCATTTTTAAAAATATATTACCTTTTAAACCATCAAAAAGTTAAATATCCAAAACATTATAATGAGGGTGGAAAAATTTCATAGAATTAACATATAATTGATCCCACAATATATCACAAAGTATATGTGTTCTGTCCCATAAAAATTATGTGAATCCCTTTATCTTGAATTTTCATAAAACATGGTAATAACCTAAATTACCATAAAAAATACAGAAAACATATGTGAAACTTCATTCCTTAGATAGAAAATAAATTATTAGATTTATTCCATAAATAAAAAATGTTTCATATATCAGCATGGATAACATAAACTACTTTTTCAACAAATTCATTATCAGTTCTGAGGTCATAAATATTATATAATTTAATTTATCATATCAGTGGTATATTTATCTGAACTAAACACCATTTTCTCAACATCATGATCATATTAAGAGTAACATTCCCTTTATCATGTATTTTCTTTTAAATTTTACATTTATATTAAATCTGTTTTCTAGGTCATCAGTACCATTAAACATATTCTTTCAAAAACATTATGAAAAATATATGCTGAATAATCCTTTTATTTAAGGTGGGGTTTCCTAGCCAAAGGTCCAAAAATAATTTATTAAAAATTAAAATATATAAATAACATTAAATAAGGGGATTTTATTATTATAGTTTTTAAAAAGGAGATACATATCTCAAGGTAATTCATCAAATCAAGTGAGATCATGGTCGATTCCATTATCGGAGAGTCTGTCCGCCATTGTGATAGCTTCTTGATATGCATGGGTGATGTTAAAGTTGATGTTCATGAGGCATGAAAGACATTACATGCATATTAAAGTGATTTTCCATGATCGGTGAATCACTCTATACCGTATATCATAAACAATAGTAGTCGATTCAATTTATGGCCAAGGGTTTTCCCATCCATTATTTATATAAATTTTCACAGCATGTATAATAATGACAATTTCAGCCTCCAATTAATAGGATGTGCTACAAGATCTAAATAAATATCCTAGGGTCCTTATATTATGGTCTTGAAAAAATCCACCACAAATGAAAGGTAATGGGCTACATTTTGAGGCCCTATCGACATTAACTATTATCCATTGTTGAAGGGGAGCATGTAAGAATACATCAACGAATTTGTCCTACTACATAAACTTTTCTTCCACCACTAGTTCTCTAAGAACCATAATGTTCTAGATAGAGTTTTATCATTGGATATGTTAAAGATAGTTGGATTCCTTTGAAGTAATGATGGGAAAAACTAATGATGATTGGAGGTAAACGGAAGAATGGTTATGCATGATGTCATTCTTTCTTTTCCAGATGAGGTACATGATTTCTGTAGTAGCTTCAATTAAAAGTTTTTGAGATGAGGAGAAATCTTTAAAGATGAGTATCACTGAAGCATTATAGTGGGGTGGGATGTTTCTGGTAGTGGGATCTCAAATAGATCATAAAATTCCATTAAGATTGTAGATTTCATAGAATAAGATAAGAATAAATTTTGTGTATCCTCTCTGTTCTGTTTTCTTATTTTACAACTTGAAAATATAATAATACCATTGGATACCAATTATTTGTCAGTAATAATTATTTGGTGATAAATCCTTTCATTGTCAATATTGATAGAGTGATCCAAATCTTATTTAAAAAATTAAGCTATGATAAATCCTTATCTGAGTAAAATATATTGTGATAAACATTCATGGAATCAAGAATGAAATTCTTAGAAAGTTCCCATATTAGAGTGTACCTATTAGGGGAAATGACATAATTATTCATCAAGGAATGATAGTTTTTATATAGCTCCTTTTTGGTAACAATAAGGAAATTATTTAAGGAAATATTATTGTCTATAGGATTATTCGGTAGATCAATTAGAGAAATGAGGGGAGTACCTATCGAATTATCCAGATAAATGTTAATGGAGGACTCCTTTCATGAAATCCATATGGAATGATACATGATATTGATAATGGAAGATTTTATGGAAGGACAAATAGAACCATCTATATAATAAGTTATTCCCCTTTTCAATTAGTTAATAAACTTAGATCTATGAAATATGAGAACTATCAAATCACTACTAAGAAAATTCTAAGTAAACCTATTTGGAAGATCTTTATTAAATAGATTAATTTTGTTAACTTCCATACCACCCTTATCTAGTGGCATACAACATGTTTTGAAGTGAAAAATGTCCAATTTACATTAGAGTAATACCACTACAAATAAATTATACGATGTGGGGATTTAGGTGATTGAGTAGAGTGGTTGGCTATATATAAATCATAAATGAATAGACCATTTTTGAGGTAATATTGACTTTGACTAGAATGATTTTACCAGCCAGTGAGAGTGACTTTCCTTTATAGGATAAATTTTGTTTCTTGATTTTATCTACATTCTTATAAAATTAATTAATTTTTGGTATCCCCCAAATAATCAAACTCCGTGGTATTGAATGGTCAAAGGTCCCTTTTTGACACCCAGCTCCAATAAGAGGTCATATATTATAGCAGCTTGAATTCCCTTCCCAAAGTAAACAAAATAAATATTCAAATTGATATAATTCCCCCAAAAATACTCATAGTGAGAGAGGTTCATTTTGAGTTTTTGGATGTTTCTTTTTCCTCTTTGAAAATATTATCATGTTATTAGAATATATGAGGCGGGTTGGAAAGATAAGATTCATTGAATCATGAATGCGTTAAATCATGGATTTCTCTACCATGTGTGTGATAATACTTCTTAGATAGTCTTCAACTACATAAAAAAGAATGGACAATTGATGATTACTATCACTAACTCTCTATGAACATTTATGTTACCCCTTTGGAGAAAAATGTATAAGGAATGAAATATTAGTGGATTAAAAAGATAATTAAACCATTTAAAAAACATAATTGATGAAAAATATATAGATCACTTTGTATATAAAACCCAAATCCATTGTTTAAAATCATTCTTGATGTTGAGTTGGAGAGGAATACTACCAAACCTATTTTTTTCTAGAAGAGATGTACAGTTTCAGAGGTCATGGTGATGTAATATTGGATTTTTCTACATTTCAAAAAACAAAATTTATTCAAAGAGGAAATATTAATTTCAATTGTCGTAATCCAATTTTCAAACATCTTGGTAATAATTTTGTTGCTAGTTTCTTTGATGTAAATAAGGCTATAAGGTTTTTCATAGAGTCATGGTAAATATTAGTGATAAAGGTGAAGAATTAGAAATTAATACCTTGAGTTAATACACTTATAGAAAATAAGGATTTAACTTGTATGTAGACTTCCAATTGAATGAAATCCCAAAATGTTTTCAAAGAAATGATTCAGAGAACCATTAGGTCATAGATCATTGTCCGTATTGAGACTAAAAACAGATTATTATATGTCAAAGCCAAATAGAATGCTGGTATGAAATTTGTTATCTATATCGTAGACAATATTTGTAATAATTTCATCAATAAGGGCCTTATTGAGCTCTGAACCATTTAAAATATTATTAAAATTGGTGAAAATGTGATCTGTGAGTGTCACTCCATTATATATGATTGTGTTATCATCATTTATCAAAGAGTGGGGTTGAAATTCCTTCATAGTACTTCGGTGAGAATTATTAAATTGGGTATTTCTATCCATTTTCTTTATTTATTTGACCTTCAATGATTCCTTTTTTATTTTTTTATTTATGGAGAGTAAGGTATTCAACAATATAAAATTGTTTGATTTTTTACTTAATATCCATCACCAAATCTGAATGGGAGGTCTCATATTTCATCAGATTAATTATGGATTCAACTGAAGAAATACCATTATCCATATAGTTGAAATATTCCCTGCACAAACCCTTAATATTTTACTCCAAAATATTTAGCATCCTGATATATTAAAATGGGTCACATCCACAATGACAAGATATATGTAAATCAAACACCAAATTACCCAAATTCGAGTGTGAAGAACATGTTCTATTTTATCTAAGAGGAATACATTCTTTGAAATTTCTAGTGACAAGGTTGAAAAGAAATTTTTGATATATAGATATGATCCATGGAAGTGTAATAAATGAAATAATATCACATTTCTCATGGAATATGTAATTATAGAAGTCTTGATCAATTTTTCTAACGAGCATTCTACATTTGTGCCATCTCTACCAGGTGAATTTTTTACTAACTATATTAATTTCAATCAAAATTTTTCAATTAAAGTGTTTAAATCCCTTGAAGAAAGTGTGAAATGATAACGCCCCATCCATTCACTAAACACAAGATATCATTGAAATCAATGAGAATAATCTAAGGGTCTTGAGTTATTTGATTGATATATTCCATTTCTTTTCAAAGCCTTATCCTATATTGATATCAATTCATACCTTAAATGAAGGAAACAAATAAATGGATATTTGTGATATTAGGTTCACAAGTAATCATCTTTTCATCAATATTGAAATAACCTCACCATGAATAAAGTTGTGAGGAAAATCCCATAAATATCTACATTACCAAAAACATTGTTTCTTCTAATCATTTTGTTTCCCTATTTTACATACCAGAAAACCCAGGATAATAACACTTATTAAGTTCTATAATTCCTAGTATGTTAAGATTATAAAAATATATGAATCTATGTAAGTAGTTTTCTATATCAGAGTTAGAAAATCCTTGAATGTTCTAAAATAAATGATTCATTTAAATCTATGATTGGGGGTGGAAATCCCTTTTTTTCTTACCTCATAACCTCCCTTTATTGGTAGATTATCTGATTGGGAGAGGTTTTTGGTATCATACTGAGGAGGTCCTGGATGATCAATGTGAACTATTGAAGACTTTCCATTCTTCTTTGAATATAATCTTTTCTACCTCCTAATTTATCGAGATCAATTCATGTGCCTTGTGATCGTTAAATAGAGTATTTTTTTTAAAAAATTAAAATATTTACTATAGGAGATATAACATTATCATTCATGAAATTTTTATCAATAGGCGAAGTATCATTATTGGAACTTTTATGATTTGGGGTGAAATTTTCAATAGGAGAATGGAGTTTCTGTTTTGATGGTGTGATCACTAGTCTATAATGAGTGTATACAATCTCTATGTAAATACCCGAAATTTCTGTGGAAATGTTTTTTCTTAAATACATCAAAATTCTACGAGACCACAAAAACAGATAGCGCATGGTTCTGAGGCCTGGTGTGCTCGGAATCAGTTTCTGATGTTTTTTCGGGTACGTTCAGTAAATGTACGAGCGGGGCTTTTATAACTTTTGAACTGGTGCGTGGAATTGAAATATGAGTTCACCGTTGAACTCACAGCACCATTATTCTCTTATGAATAATTTCACCTCGACTGCAGATGGTCGGGAATAAAAGATAGTTTTTGGGTTATACGCAGGAATAATAAAATAAAATAACTGTATGTATTATTTTATTCTATTTGTTATAACCACCCTGTGGAAGTTGGAGGTATGGACTGCCACACCTTAACCTCCCATGAGAGGATATGGAGGTGGGGAACACCCGAAACTAACCTCATCTTCATGTTTAATATGGTGGGGACCACGAGAGGTTAAATCCTCTTGAACTCCCAATTATATGGGGAGAAACCCCTTGATCTCCCCACTTAATGGTGCCACCACTCATTTTAATTTATTACGCAAACACCTCTTGAATTGGTGGTGAAATTCAAATTAAATTATTAAAACATAATTTAATTTATATTGGTGATTCCTTTGTTGGGAGAGGGGTTGGAAAAGCACTTGGGGAATCTTATTCTCTCCAATGAAGAATGGTCCTCCCAATGAAGAACAACCATCGAAGAAAGAAGAACATTTCATTTTCCAATGATGGAAATCTTCTTCTTTGATCTTAAAATAGAACAGGGGAGGAAGCTCTTCCTTGAAGAACGCCGCGATGTCTTCCTCGACTTCATCATCTTTTTTTCCAACATCAACGAATCGACATCCTCTTTCCACATCTTCATAAAAGACCAACGAACAAATGTTCCAAGAAGAGCGTTACTCATTAGAAATAATTTTTGATAGATGGTGACATCCCAAGAAGTGTGTGACTTCTTTCGGAATGAAAATCGGGCAAAAAAAACTCGTCTGGTGACCCATAGAATGTTCGTCGGTTCACCGGTGGATGGAACCAATGAACGTCACCCCGTGACGGGGGCGGCACAACCGGGCCGCCAGAAGCGTAACACGCGGCCATCGGGCAGCTGTGGTGTAGCAGTGGCTGGAGAAAGCCCGACTGCGAAGAAAAATAGTGGCCTGAGACTCCGGGATTCCATAGAAGGCGCGGCGAACAGCGCTATACGTTGGAGCAAAAGGGGGTCGCTGAGGTGTAGCAATGGCTGGAGCAAGGCCGGCTGTGAGGAATACTAGTGTCCTGATCCGCTAGGTCTCCCAAGGAGGCGTGGCTCATCTGTGCCGCGTGGGAGGCAGCTGGTCGCTAGGCCAGATAGGAGGAGTGGGATCCATCGATGGGTCCCATGTGACGTAGAACGACACAATGTGGCACCGATTGACTCTCACCCGAATGACTAAGCCATTCCGGATTTCCATGGGTTGCAGCCTCCCCCTAGGCATAGCTAGGGAGGACCCCACCTGCCGTCAGTCGTGCGGGACACCAGCCGCGCGGGCCGCCGGGCCGGACCCAGCACGGGCCGGGACGCCAGCGTGGGTCAGGCCGCCCCCGCGGGATGGGCCTCCAGCAGGGGCCTGGCCGCCCCCGTGAGTCGGGATGCCCCCGCTGGCCGGGCTGCCTATGTGGGGTGGTGCCCTCATTGGTCTGGACGCCCCGGCGGACTGGGTAGGACCCCTGGGGTGGGTCGGACCTCAGTCTGGACCCAGGTTGGTCCGTCTGGGCCAGACCGGACCCAGACCTGTTTGACCTATTTCCACTCTTTTCCCCATAACATGAGCTACATGTATCCAATTGTGAACCATTTGTGGTGACATAAACCTTAAAAGGAGACAGTTCTTTTGTTATACCCCAATCGATGTTTGGACACAGTTGGGGTACGGCCAGGTTGGATCGAACGTAAATACATTTGGGCCCTTGGAATGACAATTCCAATAAATCTCAGACTGGGCATGCACTTGAGACAGGATCTGTCGCATTAAGTTTCTTATGTAAAGATGGATCTTTTGGATACATCAATTTGGGAATTAGTGGAAGTTGATGTATCAAACATGGATTGCAGAGTGGACCCTCCCGGAATCAATCATTCATTATGCTGAACCCTGTGGCTGGCTATGTACTAAAAACTGTTCCAAGATCCTGTCATTGCTCGATAGCACTGATGACCATTCCTAGATCCTGTGTGTGTTCTATAGCACTAATGAATGTTCCAAGATCCTATGTGGGTTCTACAGGATTGAGGATTGTTCCTCGATCCTATGTTGGTTCGAAAGCTCCGTTTACTGTTCCTAGATCTTGTGTGTGTTCGATAGTTCTGAATTCTGTTCCTGGATCTTATGTGGGTTCGACAAAATAGATGATTCAGTGGATTTATCTGATCATATCTATCTCTCTACAAAAGTTGTATACCTATGTGAGTTGAGTCATTAAATTTGTGTTTTCCTCATGATTGAGATGGATTACTCGATAACATAGGTATATGAGTGGGTATATATCTAAGTGGGGTTATCTTTTGATTTCATACCTTGTGGTTCATCCTTGTTAGATTTTGTGAGACCTTGAGGGTCTCAGAGTCCCTACTAAGTATCGTTATACTCACCCCTACATGGGATATGCCCACACCTCGTTGTGTTGGATACAGACGATGGACATCGCAGACCGACGCTGAGTGTTATAGGACTGGATGGTTCCTGGAGGTGGACCTCACGATGAGTCGGTAACAGGAAGAGACTGACATATGTGTAGTACTAAGAAGGATATATGTACCTACCCTTCAGTTAGGATCTGTGGAGGACAATGCAAGAGATTCTTTTCATCTTTCCTCTATTTTGTCCCTTTTTAGTTGAACTTTTACTTTATAGTTGGGCTTGTATTTCCCACTCCTTTAATTTTTAGCACTCTCTTGTTATACAGTTTTGCTTTGTGTTTTTTATCTAGTTGTGTTCTCTATTGTGTGTGTTTATAGTTATAATGGAAATGCCTTCCCAGATTTAGGGAATTACACCATTGGTGCTAGTCACTAGCCTATGGACTATGGAAGGCAGGCTTGGGGTAATCACGGCATGGGCCCGAGGGTATGGACCGCGAAAAATTGGTATCAGAGGTGTCGGTTCTACTACAGAACATAGCACTATGATATTTTCTATTAATCAAATTTGTTAAGGGTATTGAGTGTGGTTTTCAGTTTAGCGAATCCAGTTTTGCTGTGGTGGCTGACATATCCATACATCATGACCCTGACTTCTGGTTTCTCACTCAGTGCACGAAAACACTTATTGTGTGTGTGTGTGTTTCATGAGTTTTCTTAGTGATATCTTTCAGTCAGCTCACCAGGTATAACTTATTGACTGTGACACACTTATTTCTTTTCAGGATGTCCCCACGTAGATAGCCAGCCAGGGTTCTAGGCTCTGTATGAGATGGCAGCCCACTGAGCGATGAGGCCATAGTGCAGGGGCCCATCTTAGCGGAGGCACCAGTGGTACCACTACCCGTTGGGAGACCGATGCCACCAGCCCCTGCAGCAGAGAGTGCGCACTGCCTGAGAACTTTGCATGAGTTCCAGCGCCAGAGGCCGCCTAGGTATACGGGAGGGATGGACCCGCAAGTAGTTGAGAATTGGCTAGAGGCTATGGTGAGAGTCTTCAAACTGGTAGGGACACCAGTAAAACTTATGGTGACCCTTTTCATGAGTCTCCTTCAGGAAACAATAGGAATATAGTGGAGCCTGATGCTCCAGGTGCATGAGGAGGCAACACTTCTCTGGGAAGACATCGAGAGCTTGTTTTGGGTGGATTTTTTCCCAGCCACCCTACGAGTAGTGTGGATAAATGAGCTACTACATCCATAGCATGGTAGCGTGATCGTAGCTTAGTACTAAGTGAGGTTCACCGACCTCTCACGCTAGTTCACATATATGGTGCGAGACCCATTTTTCAGGGCCCGGACCTTTGAGAAGGGGATCAGGCGAGAGATCAGTGATTTGATGATCTCCCTCAACATCCCAACGCAGGTGGGGGTGTTGGAGTGGGCCCTATTAGTGGAGAGTTTCCTTGCTGAGCAGTCACCATCAGCGAGATCCACCACCAGGGTCCCATAGTGGAGTCTTCTATAATAGGGTGAAGACAGATGTCGTTGAGGTCGAAGAAGACCCGACCATCCGATGGAAGACCTCAGGACTCGGGTTCAGTTGTGCGAGGCACATGAGACAAAACTGGTCATTTAAAGAAACATGCAGTGTTTCACATATGATGGGTAGGGTCACATGGCTCATGACTGTCCGACCTCCCATTCAGATGATCAGCAAACAGTTGAGGGACTTCCCATGCAGAGGTAGAGGTTCGATTGAGGTTATCCACAGGGCACAGGAAGACATAACAGAGGAGCTGGTCGTACAGCTGGTAGGGGGTGACTTTACGAGGTGTTACCACTACCACCACCATGAGGTCCACCCCTGACCATAGGGAGTAGGTGGATAGTAGAGAGCTCATATCCAGGTGGCTAAGGTTTAAGATCATGACACTCCGAAGATGATTTGAGGCACGATATGTGTATAATCCAACTTAGCTATAGTTCATATAGTCACAGGTTCCAATCACTCTTTCATTACCACCATCCTCATTCGGAGCTCGAAGATTCCGATGGAGCTGTTGGATTGATCTTTATGGATAGATATTTCTATGGGAGCATATTCGATTATTACGCACTAGTTCCAGTAGTGTGAGCTTACTATAGGAGGCGAGAGATTCGGTTGGGATCTCTTAGTAGCGGGCTCGAGGCCTTACGATGTCATTTTTGGTATAGACTGGTTATCTACAGTCCATACAAAGATCGACTGTATTAGTTGTAATGTACAGTGTGTCCGCACGGATGGGACCAGGTTCACCTTCACCGGCAATAGGGGGGCCTTTTCAGTGTAGGATGGACTTACTCAGAGGAGGGTGCAGCCGATCACTCATCAGTTATCCTGCATTACCCTCAAAGCAGTTGATGTAGAAAGTCTGAGCTATCCTGCAGTGGTAGACCAGTAAGTGGATGTTTTCTCAGATGATGTCCCAGGTCTACCTCTTCGCAGAGAGGTGGAATTTTACATTGACATATACCATGAGATGACACTGATATCTACACCAGCGTATGAGATGGCTCCCACGGAGCATCACGAGCTACGGGTATAGTTGGAGGACATGTAGGGGAAGGGATTCATCTAGCCTAGTGTTTCTTCTAGGGCATCCCCGATTCTGTTCACCAAGAAGGCAGATGTAACCTTGAGGGTTTGTTTCAACTACCGTCGCTTGAACCCGGTTACCGTGAAGAATATGTGCACACTCCTAAAGATTGAAAATCTCTTTTATCAGCTGAATGGATCATGGTGGTTTGCGAATATAGACATCAGATCAAGCTATCACCAGCTCAGTGTTCGAGATGAGGATGTGCAAAAGATGGACTTCAGATGTCGGTACGAACACTATGAGTTCTTGGTTATGAATTTTGGCATATCGAATGCTCCAACAGTGTTCACGGGACTCATGAACAGGATTTTCCTGCCACACCTTGATAATTTTGTCATAGTCTTCATCGATGACATTATGATCTACTTGACTACTGATGAGGATCATACCTATAATTTGTAGGTAGTACTGGACACACTCCGAGGGAACCAACATTATGGTATGCTCTCAAAGTAACAGTTTTGTATTGGAGAGGTTCACTTTTTGGGACATGTTATCTCGGAGGCTGGAGTTGCAGTAGACACAGCCAAGATTGAGGCAGTACATGGTTGGGAGCCACCCATAAGTGTGACGGAGGTACGGAGTTTCCTGGGATTGGCTGGTTGTTACCAGAGGTTTGTACCAGACTTCTCCAGTGTTGCAGCACCACTGTCATCCTTGACGAAGAAGGGGAAACCCTTTGTGATGTAGGAGAGATGCCAATAATGATTTTAGGAGATGAGGAAGAGGTTGAATAGTGCCCCTATCTTGAGGCTTCCAGAGGAAGGCATAGGGTACGTAGTTTACTGCGACACATCATGGACCAGACGAGGTTGTGTCCTGATGTAGGAGCGAGCACTGATTGCTTATGGTTCCTGTCAGTTGAGACAACATGAGATTAACTACGCCACCCATGACCTGGAGTTAGCAGCAGTGGTCTTCGCCCTGAAGATGTGGTGGAACTATTTGATGGGTGAGCATTTCATAGTCTACTCTAACCACCAGAGTCTCAGGTATATCTTCTCTCAAAAAGACCTGAACCTGAGACAACAAAGTTGGGTTGAGTTCCTCCAAGACTATGACTTTGAAATATTCTACACTCTTGTAAAGGGGAACTTTGTTGCTGATGCACTCAACAGAATATCTGGTATACAGATGCTATGCGAGGTGATAGATCAGTTGGCCGCTTTGCAGATATCCATTGTAGATAGAGATAGAGCATATTTCCTTCAGTCCCTTATAGTCTCTCCCCCACTTCTTCAGTGATTCAGAGAGGCACAGTGCTGGGATGCAGACTGCAAGACACTATGTGCTCAGATATCCATAGGGCAGGCACCTGATGGATTTTATGAAGGTGGGGAGCATGTCATCCTCTTCAAAGGACATACTATGTTACCAGTTTCACTTCTGGAGGAAGTGTTAATAGATTTCCACACATCCCCTTTAGTGGTACATCCATGAATGGCGAAGATGTACTAGGACCTTCGATGATAGCACTGGTGGACAGGTATGAAGTAGGGAGTTGCAGTGTTTGTCTCATGGTGCCTCACTAGTCAGCAAGTGAAGGCGGAGCATCATGTACCAGTAGTCTTGTTTCAACCTTTAAAGGTCCCACAGTGGAAGTGGGATGGGATATCCATAGACTTAATGAGAAGACGTCCACATGCATCCAAGAGTCACAACTCTATTTGTGTGATCGTTGGCCGACTCACCAACTCAGCCCACTTCCTACTTATCAGAGAGTAGGGTTTAGTAGAGAGCTTGATACTTCTCTAAATACAAGAGATTGTGTGGATAGATGGAGTACCTTCTTCTATTGTCTCCGATCATGACACACATTTTACTTCCCGACTATGGAAGGGGTTTCAGGAGGTTTTCTCGATGCAGCTAAATCTGAGAACCGTCTTCCATCCACAGACGGATGGACAGACTTAGCAGACCATTTTGACCCTCGAGGACATGCTACGTTCTTGGTTCCTCGACTTTGGTCACAACTGGGAGGATCACTTACCTTTGGTGTATATTTAATACAACAACAGCTATCACTCCACCATCAGGATGGCACAATTTGAGGGCTTATATGGTCGACCTTGTAGATCGCCACTATGCTGGATAGACCATGGGGAGTCCACACTAGTGGGACCATAGATGGTACAAAATACCATGGAGAAGGTGCTGATCATCTAGGCGTGGATTAAGACTGCATTGATTTGATAGAATTTGTATGCTGACAGGAGATGGAGACCTATGGAGTTCGCGAATGGTGAACACGTCTTTCAACGGGTCTCACCCCAATGAGGTTTATGAAGATTTGGCCGAGGTGGAAAGTTATCTCCATGTTTCATCGTACTTTTTCAGGTCCTCAGCAGAGTTGGCGAGGTGTCATACTACTTAGCTCTTCCACCTCAGTTGCACCGGGTGCATGATGTCTTCCATGTATCCTAGATGAGGTGATACGTGCACGAACCTTCCAACATCATCGACCATGGAGTGTTGGACATCTACGATGGGTAAAATTTTACGGAAGTTCTAGTGGAGTTTGAGGATCGACAGGAGTGGGTCCTTTGTGGATGGTCGATACCTCTGGTGTACATTAGTTGGAAGCACGAGAACCTACAGTAGAGCACATGGGAGTGGGAGGCTGAGATGCATGCTCAGTAACCCCACTTGTTCCCATAGTCCGAGTTTTAGCTTATGGGTATATAAATCCTTGATGTTGGTAGAATGTAGAGACCTAGAATTTCCATGGAATTTTTTTTTTTAAATACATGGGAATTTTACGAGACTATGAAAACTGACGGCGCAATATTCTTGAGGCTCAGTGTGCTTGGAATAAATTTCTAAAGTTTTTTTGAGGTTCGTTTAGTAAACGTACGAGTGGGTTTTTATAACTTTTGAACCGGTGCTCAGAATTGCAATCTGAGGGAATTGTTGAACTCTCAGTGCTCATATTATCTTAATAAGACTTTCACCTCAACTGTAGATGGTCGGGAATAAAAGATAGTATTTGGGTTTTATGTGGGAATAATAAAATAAAATAAGTGCATGTCCTGTTTTATTTTATTTTTCACATCTACCATGTTGAAGTTGGAGGTGAGGACTGCCACACCATAACCTCTAATGATAGGTCATAGAGGTGGGGCAACCTGAACCTAACATCCTCTTCATGTTTAATATGGTGGGTACCACCCGAGGTTAAAACCACTTGACTCCCCATTATGTGGGGAGAAATATCTTGAGCTCCCCACTTATTGGTGCCACCCCTCTTTTTAATTTATTACGCCAACACATTTGGAATTAATGGTGATATTCAAATTAAAATATTAAAACAAGATTTAATTTATTTTGTTGATTCCTTTTATGGGAGAGGGGTCGGAAGAGCACTTGGAGAAACATATTCTCTCCAATGAAGAACGATCATCCCAATGATGAAAGACCATCAAAAAATGAAGAACACTTCATCCACCAATGACAGGAATCTTCTTCTTTAATCTTCAACCGGAACAAGGGAGGAAGCACCATCCTTGAAGAATGCCGAAAACTTCATCCTTGACTTCTTCATCTTCTTTTCTGACATCAATTAATCAACGTTCTCTTTCCGTGTCTTTGGAAATGACCAATGAAAAATGGTGGGGGTTCAGGCTTGGTTAATTATTGCATGTTCGTAATTTTACTTTGAGGATTAGAATTCAAAGATGCTTGATATCACTCTAACGTGGACGGCTCGGGCCAAAAAAACATGGCCCGACCCCTCTACCTTCTTTGTGGAATTTGACGCTAAATGCGGCATGAGACCAAGATGAGCGTTACTCATTAGCAATGGTTGTGGATCGAAGGCGACGTCCCAAGGAGTGCACAACTTTTTACGGAACGAATATCGGGCCACCTGAACTCATCCAGTGACCCGCGGAAAGTTTGTTGGTGGATGGAACTGACGAATGTCACCGCATGACGGTGGCAGCGCAACTGTGCCATCGGAGTAGTAACCCACGGCCTTCGGGCCACAGTGATGAAGTGACGGCCGGCGCAAGCCCAACTGTGAAAAAACCAGTGGCCTGAGCTTACGGGTTGCTGGAGAAGGCGCGACGCAACATCGTTGGGCGATGGAGAAAAAGGGGGTTTTGGCCCCTGGCCGTGGCGGTGCAATGAAAGCCAATGAAAGTCCGACTGTGAGGAAGACCAGCAACCGGAGCCTCTAGATCACCGGAGGAGGTGTGGTGCATCTACGTGACATAGGATGCGGATGGCCGCTTGTCCAGCTGAGAGGAGTGGGACCGATGTCTAGGTCTCGCGTGATGCAGAACAGAGTCACATGGCATCGATTTACTCTCACCTGATTGGCTAAGTCGTTAGGGATTTCCAGGGGCGCGACCTCCCCCCTGGGCGCGGCTAGGGTGGACCCCAAGGACCTTCGGCCATGCGGATCATCGGGCTGGACCCAGCATGGGATGAACCCAGTGCAGGTAGGGCCTCCCTCACGGCCCAGGCCGCCCCGAAGGACTGGGTTAGACCAGCGGGCCAGGTCGGACAGCAGTCTGGATATGGGTTCGGCCAGGTCGGTCCGACCGGGTTGGGCCAGACCCGAACCTATTGGACATGTTTCCACAATTTTTCTCGTAACATGACTTATGTGTATCCGATTGAAGAACCGTCAACGGCAAGGGGAACCTTAGAAGGAGATGGTTCTTTTGGTATAACCCACTTGAGGTTTGGACATAGTTGGGGTATGACCGAGTTGTATTGAATGTAAATACAACTTGGCCATCGTAACAGAAATGCCAATAAATCTCAGACCGGGAATCCGATTCCCACACCATCTATCGCGTTGAAATTCTTATGGAAAGAATGATATTTTGGATACATCAACATGGGACTTCATGGAAGATGATGTATCGAAACATGGATTGAGGAGGGGATCCTCCCGGAATCAATCATGATTTGTGTGGAAGCTTATGGTTGGCTATACACTGATGGCTATTCATGGGTCTTGTTTTGGTTCGACAGCATAGACGAATGTTCTTGGATCCTGTGTGGGTTCGACAGCACTGATGACTGTTCCTAGATCCTGTGTGGGTTCAACAGCTTTGAGGACTATTCCTGGATTCTGTGTGGGTTCGACAGCTCCGTTTACTATTCTTGGATCCTGTGTGGGTTCAATAGTTCTGAATTCTGTTACTAGATCCTGTGTGGGTTCGACAGAATATATGACTCAGTGGATATATCTGATCATGTATATCTCTTTAAAAAATTTGTATACCTACTTGATATGAGTCAGCAAATTTGTATTTTCCCCATGATTGGGTTGGATTACTTGATAACTTTGGTATATGTATGGGCATATACCTAAGTGGTGTTATTTGTTGATTTCATACCTTTTGTTGTATCCTTTTTCGATTTAAGAGTCATTGAGGTTCTTGGTCTCCCTACTGAGTATCATTATACTCACCCCTCCACTGGCTATTCCCGCACCTCGTTGTGTTGGATGCAGACGATGGACATCGCTGATCAAGGGTGAGTGTACAAGGACTAGACGGTGCCCGAAGGTGGACCTCATGACGAGTCAATACTCAGAGGAGACTGACGGACGTGGTGTGCTGAGGGGGATATATGAACCTACCCTTTAGGAATGATCCATGGTGGATAACTTGGAATATCCTTTTCATCTTTCAGCTGTTTTGTCCATTTTCAGTTGTACTTTTACTTTACAGTTAGGCTTGTATTTCCGGCCCCTTTACTTTTTAGCACTATCTCGTTATAATGTTTTTCGTAGTGTTTTATCTAGATGTGTTCTTTGTTGTGTGTGTTTGCAGTTATAAAGCCAATGCCTTCCAAAATTTAGGGAATTAATCCTTTGGTGCTAGTTTCCATCCCCTGGCCTATGGAAGGTGGGCATGGGGTAGTCACGACCCGGACCAAGGGGGACGAGTCGTGACACTCCATGGAATAAGTTATTTGGGGAACTGGTGTACTATCATTGAATTAATATTTTAATGGAGACTCTACACCCTCAAAAATAGTTGGAATCATTCTCGTAGAATCATTATGAGTATACAAAACACAAAGAGAGTCAAAAATTCAATCAATTTGTATAGACTCGGAAGCGGTCTTCTTGTTGCAATCTAGGTTTTCACAAACTATTCTAGTTTAAATGGAACTAGTAGAATTAAAAATAACATGGGAATGATCAAGTTACAGAATTTTCATTTAATTTTCTTTATCTTATTCATAAAAAATATTTTCATATCATTTCCTTATTCTAGGATATAATGTAGTAACTTGTTTTCCCCATTTTCTCCCATCTGTCTTCTTTGATAAATCTATTTTACCAAATGAAAATATCTTTTCTTTTATTTTTTCCTGAAAATTATCTTCAATAATTTTCATTTGGAGGTGGTTTCAGCTACTTCTAGATAACCATTCATTTACCAAAAAAGTGTCCAAAATATTTAGACATCAAAAAATTGAAGATTATATAAGTTCTTGATCTTGATATCATCCTTATAATCATTGTAAGTGAAGTTAATTACATCTGGATGTTTTGAGTCTATGTTATTTCTCAGCATGTATCCCATCATAGAGACCTATATATCTATTTATGGTATATTGGTCTACTTTTTGAGGAACGCCAACACTATAGTCAATATCCTTCAACATCTTTAGATTATAGAAAATCCATATTAACCCATGGAGTCTAACCCAAACATTGGTTGATAATTTCATTGGGAAAATGATTTAAAATTGATATCCCAATCCAAAATCCTCAAGACTCTATGCTTTACGTGCAGACTTCCAAAACTCTAAGATGAGATCAAATCAACCCTGACTCTGAAGATGATATGAGAATATCCATTTCAAATTTGAATTAGTCTCAAATTTAAAAGGCCCCAATTTTACAAAAATATTTTATTTAAGATATACAATGTACCATGGATTGTCTCATTTTGGGAGAATAATTTACCCAATAATGGAAATTTTTCACATTTCTAACCTATTTTGAAGAGATTCAGGATCTGTAACCACTAAAAATCACCAATCTCACATCGTTGTAATACGGGATAGTTTAGGATAGGCCTCAGTCTAGAGATCTAAGCTTTTAAGTGATTCCAAAAATGAGATACCATTGGATATAAAGAATGAAATTTTCATACTCTAATTTAAATCTAGGGTATTCAATATTTTCTTAATAGACCACTTATTTTAATGATCGTTCCAATTCATGATTGAAGGGTTCTATAGAAGATGATAGAAATATTATATCAAGAAGCATAATCTCACTAGATCACCAAATCCATTGCTCAATCATTCCCAATAACTGAGGTCACATATCTAATAAGAGGAATCTTTTCCTTTTCCAAATCCATATATATTTCATACAATATATTATATAATCATTGAATTACAACACATAAAAACTTCATCCATCCCACTTCATTCTCAAATAGTTATCTAATCTTCTTCATATTCTTTTTTAACACTTATTTCCTTTCAAGTATAATTTCATGTCTCTTCATCATCTGTAATATAACAATTACTCATACATCCTTGTTGATTCACTTAATTGGAGTAACCTTTAGGAAATAAATTTTTATAATTCACATACTTTACACATTTAAAGAATTCAATAGTCGATGATAGCATTGGGAGGCTATTATTCTCATCCAGTTTGTTAACATAAATTTTTATTTCCCATTTCAAATTTCATTCTTGTGTCCTTCATTTCAATTGTCAAAACATGTTAAAATTATTTTAAGACATCAACTTTGGTGATTCTTACCATATTCATGACTAAAATGAAATTTATTCTTCATTCCTCCATGATCACCACTACCTGATATCTGAGAGAAAAATTTCCTTATACTCATTGGTGACTCTGATAGTTGTTCAATAAACACATTTTCAATCATTTACTTGAAAATTAATTAGGAATATATAAAAATTCCTTCACTCTACTCATTATATCATTTAACTTATAATCATGAAATTTTCCTTGACATTTATTTTTAACCAAATTCCCTTTTGTTCCCTCTAGTAAACAAACCCTAAAAATATTGTGTCAAAACCTTACCATAAAAAAAGAAACATAATAATAAAAAATAACATAGATAATGTCTAAATCATGACATGTTCCGTAATATATGGTACTTTGGGATTTTATAAGGTTATTCACTATCATAATTAATTTAAATCCCTTATGATTATTTTCAAATCGTTTTTTAATTTCCAAATCATATCTGTCAGGAGTGTTAAACGAGGTGTGCAACAAGGCTTGTAGTCATGCATGACAGAGTCATAATCAATATTGTGTTTTGGGGGTTATTACCCCTTGGTACATATGTTCCAGATCCACATCCTCTTTTAGTATCCATAAACGGATGTATTTCCTTGAAACCACTAACTTTTTCCTTTACCAAAATTCCTTGACATTTTCATGCACTTTATCACATCCATAAAATTATCTGTAGAGACATCCCTAGGAATATCCTTAGAAATATCTATTGGAATATCACTAAATGTTTAACATCCATGTTTCCAATGGTTTACTTATCCTTTACTTTGATACAAACTATTCTCACCCATGATAAACATACATGGATATTAAATCATTTTGGAAGTATATTAACTACGTTACAAAGACACACATACATGAGTGCCATAATAATTTAGTGCCTTTTGAAAAATTAAACACTATATTATAAATGGTTTAATGAAATTAAATATTTTCCTCAAAGATCTCAAATAATAAATCTTTCTTCATATCGTGGGGAAACGAAACGTAATAAAGGGTGAACATAGATGCTCAGTATGGGAAAATAAAGGAGATACAGAAACATAACATGACCATAAGGGTATGAAAACAAAATAATAATACTTTAAAACAATTATATACATATAAAATATCACAATCATGAGTCATAGTATATTAATTTTTTGTTAATTATACATGAATCATAGAGAAATCAAAAAACATGACCTCTGAGAGAATAAAAATCAGAGTAAGAAATAGATATATATAATACCTTTTATAATATAAATTAATTTCATTGAAGTCAATGCTCTTTGAAAAAACATATTAGGGAATTTCATGGGTCTAAATCTACTTGGAGTGTCACACCATTATCCCAAGTATCAGACCATTCCTTATAGAGGAATGAGGTCACTCCTTAATCCATAATAATGGATAAAGTACATCATTGAATTGGGTCTACTCTCTCTTCCATACATTTTTATCTCATGAGATAAATAAATATTTACCCACTGAATTGCAGGGTGATGAAGGCATGCCGTCACATAATGCAACCATACATATGTGTACCACAATATCATAAATTGTCTTCATATCAAAACCCATTAAATGAAATCGGTTTCATAAATCTTCCATCACATAATAATCTATGAAAAATATAAAGGTTTCATTATAATTACATCATAGTATAATCCATGAAAGGAAGTGGGTGTTATAATTATTTTATCACGGTATAACCTTAATAAAAGAAATGGGTTTCATAAATAATATTTATCCATAAATACAAACTATTAAATGAATGAATAAGAATGGTGTACTTGGATAATATCCCCATTAAATCAGAAACTATATCAAAACATATCAAATTATGTGGATTAATATTTTTTAAGATAACTTGGAACATTTTATAAGAAAAATATCATTTAATTGAAAATCAATTTCATAAAACATTTTAAAAATTCCTTTTTTTTAAATAACAATAGAAATAAAGAATTCAGAATTCATTTATAAAATTTCTTCTGGAAAATATACTTTCTATTTCAAAAAATTCTTTTTAAAACATAAAACCGTTTCAACACCATTCTTATTGAAAATTTTCTTAAAATCTTATAAATTAATCCTTAAAATCATTTAAAAAAACTTTTTACAGATAAATTATTCTCAAAATGTGTTTCTTAGAAAATAACATTTGAACTATATAATATATTATTTTAAATAAATTTTAAAAACCTTTTAAAATATAAAACATTATCGAATTTTTTTTTGTGAATATAAATTAATAATAATAATATTCTAAAACTAGTTCAGAAAAAAAATTATTTTCAAAATATTAATTAAAAGATATAATGGAATCTTCAACTAATTGAGTGTTCATGACAGAAGATAATTGTTTATATGACATATACGTAATAAAAAATATTCCATTCAAATTGTTAATATAAGTAATGAGAGCCTGGATCGGAAAATGAAAATATGATTTATTTTAAATTAAATTTTATAAAAGGTAAACCATGGGTAAGATTTATTTTAAAAAAATATTATAATATTATAAAATTTTCAAAAACATTTTTGGAAAATATATTTTTGAAAGTAAATATAATTTTGAACAAAGAGGGAAAAAATGTCGGATTTTAATTAAAAAAGTTTATAAATTATATTAAGTACCAAAGTGTTGGAAAATGGTAACATTAAGTTGTGATGTCAGAAATAAATATAATGTGAAAATCTTTATGACAATTATTGAGATATGGATCATAATATTTCATCAATTGAATCATGAAAAAAATAATCCCAATAAATAATGAGATTGAAACATAAAATCATTACAACTTTGGTAAACATGATTCATAATAACTATTAATGAGTAAAATAAAATGAAACGTAAATTATCATGAAAATAATAATATTCATGGTATAACATTTTAGATTGGAAATATATACACCTCGTAATAGAATAAAAGTTTATATCAAAACATGTGTCTCAAAGAAGGGTAATTGAGACAACAATCCCATATCGATGTGGTAACATTGAAATAGTATCCCCATGAAAGATATATCACTGAAAAAATATTTTAGTTCCAAATTTTTATTAAAACATTCATAAGGACCATTCAGCTTAATTATGTACACTACATTCAGGAATTATATGGTGAATATAAAATGTTTCAAAAAAAAGTAAAAATTTAGATTTAAATATCATAAATTTAGTCTTGAATATCATCATAAACATTCAAAACACATGTATATGAAATATAAGTTTATTTTAAATATATTATATAACCATATTCATATATATAACTATATATATTATTTACTTGTGATGTTATTTTACACATTTTTAATAATTCCATGTTAAAATTATGTTTCTGGTAATAACCGCTTTGTTTTTTTGTAAATGTTTTGACTTGTTATTCATGGAAAACTTACTTATATAATGATTTAAATACCTAAAAATTTATTACCAGGATATAAATATCATTTATATTCATTATATGTTTATTTTTTTCTTAAATAGTATTTAGTGATAGGAAATGAAATACATTGTTCATGGAGAAGGTAGACTGTACGTACACATGAACATTGTTTCCACTTTTTGTTGTATTTAAAGAAAGAAATTTATAATATATATTATCCTTTAAAATCATATTTATTTTATATAAAACACTTATTTTTATTAATACAATCATTAATAAATTCTATTTATAGTGTGAACTAATCAAAACACCTTGATAGGGGATATTCTTCCGTACACACGAATAATGATATCATACTCCCAAAAAAAGGTTATCATGATGCTATGTGTTATTTAAAAATTAATGAAGAATAAATAAATCATATATATCATATATAAATAGTTATTTCATTTTTTTAACTACCTTTAATGGTGGTAATTGAAAAATGAATGGCATTAGTTCGCAAGGATGTATTCCTCCATAAACATGAATTTTTATTTCGTAACCCATTTAATTGAATTGTGTAAATATTTAGGTCATATAATTAATTTAAAAATATATATTTATATTCAATAAACTAAAGCTACTATATTATCATTATATTATAAAAATTTATGGAGATTGAGAAGGAAAAAACTCTTTTAGAAGAACATCACCTCTTCTTTAGGAATCATCCATAGGGTTTAACAAATTACTTATAAAGTTGGATTATTTAGAAAATATAAATCATTATGATTACTAATAATTAATAAAGATATGAAAATTAATATTACATAAGTGGATGAAATTAATTTAAAATTAATACCACATTTGTGAGGAGAAAGCGGGGTTTTAATTGAAAAATTTATCAAACATTTAGAAATTTAATATATTAAATTTAAATATGATATTGACTATAATGAAGTAAATCAGATTAATAGATATATAATTTACCTAAATATACATTAAAATTAACATAAAATACATTTTAACATTATAAAGAAATTATATGGAATGGAATATTTCAATTAAATTTCATTATGTTTTCACTATTATTTGAAAAAATAAACTTCTCATAAAAACAAAAAAAGTCAATCCATTTATAATTTTGAAATTTTTCTATAAAACATATTTTTTATATTTTAAAATAAGTTTTCTAAAATTGGTAATATATAATATTAAATTACGTGATCCATGTATGATTCACCAATCATTCAGAAATGTTACTAATTTTTTGAAAACATTTCTTCTTCTTTTATGTTTTTATTATTTTATTTATAATCAGTCGACAAAAATAAACATATAAAAAATATTTACTGTAATTATGTATTAATCACTATCTGTTCCCTTCATTCCAATTTCTGGGTAATAACTATAATCTTAAATAATATAACTAATAGAGTATTTTAGTTCAGTAAAACCTAGTCTTGCGTGTATTGCAAGATAACAAAGAAACTTGTATCTTGTGTAATAGAAGAAAAAAAAGAGTTTCATGCAACCAAAGCTAAGATTATGGTTATCTGTAGCTAAATCCTAACATTTTTTTGTATAAAACAATATTAACATGGTGTATCATACAGAAAAATCCATCCACAAGTTTTAATTTATTCAAAAAACATTCATAAAAAACATTCAATGTTACACACACGGATAAGGAATGGAATTTTATTGAGATACTCATAATATAATGCCATATGTTTTGTGGAATGAAATAAAATTTAAATCATTTAAATTATATTTTTTTATGTTTAATAAATTGATAATAAATAAGAGTAATTATTTTCTAGAATTCTTACACACTATATAAGGAACCAAATATATTGTGATTATTCTTTTCAACCAACAATTTAATCAACTCTAGGAAAAATTAACTAGTCTGTTTCCATATTAATTTATTTTTTACAATAATATAAAAAAAATGATTGTAGTGTATACCCATAAACTCATATAAAATACATCTTATGATTAATGTCGATATCAAATGGGGTTCTGAAAACAAAAAAAATAACGTTACTACCAATATGTTTATTAGATATATATGTTCTTAAAAATATTTGATATATTATAATAATAATATGTATATATTATAAAATTAATAATAAAATATCTGTTCAAAATAACTTTCATTATATTTGATATATAATGTTTCTAATTTAAATATTGATCATATTTCACGTATTATCAAAAATATAGTTTCCACATCATTATGTGATTTATCATAGGAAATTTAAATGTGATGGATTAATCATTAAGATGTTTGACTATTAAAATTTGATAGTGTTATTATATTAGTATATTATAAATAATATAACATAAATCCACTATTCTTGGGTCATTTATAAAAAACTTCATCTCTATATAACCTAATTCATTTAATTTAGGAGATCTATAAAAATACACCAAATCCCCAATGTATAATTATATGAATGTGATAAACTCTCCTAATATTTTTTTAGTTGTTTATCCCTCTAAATTTAGTGGATTTATCACATTTTAAAAGGATTAAGATTCTTGTGTATTTAAACTTTGATTCAAATAACATATAGTTTAACGAAATATGAATGACCTATTTTTCTTTATCTAAGGGAACATCATAAAACCTATTTAGGAAATGTATCAATTATATAGAATAACCTAAAATTATTTCCATATTTGTTTTGTAAATTTAATTTAAAACTTTATATGTATATATTTATTGTATTTTACAACTTATTTTATTATGTTTATGATATATTGGATGTTTTTGTAATTTAGTAGTGGAAAAGAGTCACTTCAATGATTTTTTTAAAAAAACTAAATTTTTATTCAAATTTCAAAAATAATAAAGAATATTTTTTCTTGCATTATGTTATAAGTTTATCTCATTATATGACATGATTCATAGGGTATGATCTAAGGATTTTGTATTCTATGATTCGTTATACAGAAATTTTAGTTGCATGATCAATCAATTTTATAGTATAATTAGGTAGTCCATAGGATATATCATGTATCACATTTTATGAAATATATTACCATAGGACACAATATGCATATAATTTATTGTTTTGAAAAACAAATAATTGTAGCACTGTTACAGTTTAACGTATATTTTATGTCATAAAATATGGAAGACATTATTATTCAATTTATAAAAGGATTCCATATAGTGTAATCATAAGGTAAAATATCTAAATATGACTTATGATATGGGTAGGTAATGAATAAAAATAACCATTTAACATTGAATTGTATGATACAATATAAGATATCATAACATACAAATAGATTCCACATTATATGATATCATAAAACCATGGTTGTTAGGATATATAATATATAAGGGGAACTATTATATTTTATTATTTGATATAGTGATATATTATAATAGTACATGAGTATAAAAAATATATTTAATCATTTATGAAATGAATAATAAATTAGAAATTATTTTTAAATTATAAAACCTTTTCAAGGAAATGTCTTTTATTTAATAAAAAATAATTAAATCCATATTTAATTATAAATTTATTAGGTAATTTAATTACCAAATATTTATGTAATATTTAATTAAAAATATAAAAACCTTTCATATTAAAGCACTATCTTAAAAAACATCTCTAACATGGGATTGTATACTCCAAAATGAATCTTCCTTAATTTACAACATAACAAAAATATTTTGGAACATATGTTCATTCTTTAATGTGAATATATTATATTCTCTATTTAAAGAAATGTGTAATATTTTAAATAATGAGATGTTATAAAATTAATATATATATATATATATATATATATTATATTTTATGATTTCTGATATAAAGGTATAATATATCACACAAATTATACATTTAAATAAATGTTAATGAATTGTATTTAATATTTAATTATAATTTTAAATTACTTGTATATATTTTATATATTTGAAGACCTCATATTTATTTGTTTTTTTGGAAGTACATAAATTTAATACCTAAATTTAAAATTACTTATATTCATGTGTATAAAAAATATTCAAAAGTTGTATTTTTAATTTTCTATGTATTCATAAATATCATTACTAGTTTATGAAATGCTCATTTATTAATTTCATTATTTTAAAAATATATATATATATAATATATTTTTTGAATATTTTTATTTTATATCTAAAATATTTAGATGACTATAATATGTGTCATTTCATGCATTTATAATGATTCATAATGGGTTTTATAAAAAAATTAATTTATTTTAGCCAAAGTTATTGATTTATTTTTTATAATTCCAAGGAGAATATTTAATATATAATATTACATACATAGCATTAAAATATTTATTGAAACATTAAATCACACTTTAGTATTGATAAATGGATAGTGGGGATTTGATACAGAGTTCCCATTAGACCAAGGGATTAGTCCTTTTTTCTAAAAGTGAGTATTGTTTATATATCACATCATACATTCTCTTGGAAATTTTTTTTACTCCATATGAGTTTAATCTTATATAGTAACGATGTCTCATCTACTATTTTTTTTGATTCATAGAGCTGAGTTATTAAATATTAATATTTATTTTTAAATTTTGGAGTCATGAAAAAATTTATAATAATAATAATAATAATAAAACATTAATATGATTAAAACATACTAATATGGATAAATATGTTTAATATGTGTGAATTAAATCAATAATAGTATTTGTGTATAAAAGGATTAAATGAGATTAAATATGTATAAGTTATAGAAAGTAAATATATATTTAAATATCCTAAAAAAATTTAGACTCATTCAAAGGTGATTAATCATTAAAATACCAGTTATATAAATATGCATTTCCTTTCAATGCTAAATTTAGTAGGACTTTAACATGTAATGTATGCATGGGGAAATAATATATTTTCACTAATACTAAAGTGTACTCAAATGATAAACTAATTTGTATGATATTTTAGGTACACTTGGATGAGTAAATTAAAAAGATATATAATAAATTGAATACATTTTGGATGGTTTATTATATGAATAATGAAAATTTTTCATTTTCCTAATCATAAAATTGTTATATAATATATTTGATTTTATTTTCAACCTAAATGACTATTTTATGAGAGGATCAATTTAGTGGACTCAAACATTATTGAAACATGGATATATTCCCACTAATGTATATGATGTATTTAGGGTGATAATTTTAATTATACTATATTCAATAAAATACCTTATTTATTATATATAAAAAACAAAATAATCACATGAAATATAATTACACAAAATATAACTATGAAAATATGGTCTATATAAAATTCATATTCAAAATAAAATTTTTAATTGAATAAGTTAAATAGGAATAATTTTCTTACATAGTATTAGAACATCAAAATAGTTCTAAAACATATGAAAACATTTTATATTAAAGGGTAGGAACATTATAAAATTATAACATGGACAATGATAAATACGTATTTAAATATGATTCTGTAAATTTTAAAAAATGTTATCTTGATGCCTCAATTCTCATTCATGTCACTATGGATATAATATTATAAAATCAATATGTAAAAATTGAAATTTTTATGGCGAATGATAACCATAAAAGGATTTATTTCATATGGATAATGTTACACTTCAAGATTATATGAAATATGTTTTTCAAATAAATATTATTATTTTGATAGCTTACGTTACATGCAACAGTTAGTTTTAGAAAACTGTGACAAACAATTAATATTGTTATTTAAACACGGTTGTTATTACTTATACACTAAAAATTTTTGAATTAAAATTAATATATTCATTTAAAAACAATAATTATAAGGGTTTTATATAATGAAATTATATTACTATAATAGAACTTAATTTATAGTAAATTATTAATAAGCATCATAAAAATACCTTTTTCTTAAAAAAAATTATTACTATAGCTTTTGTGAAAAAAATAATAAAATTAATTTTTTGAAGATTTATAAAATAAATTTTAAAAAATTGAATCAATTTATTTAATCAAAATCTTAAAACTATTAACTTTTCTTTTTTCTGATTTTTCATAAAAAATTAAAATTTAGATGATTAGTGAAAAAATCGCTTTTATAGAAAACTACATTTATATTTATAGAATTTATAAGGATACATTTTGTATTAAATATTTTTAAAAGAAAAATTATTTCAGTTATGTTATAATTAATCCATTATAGTTCATTGTAATAAATATATTATTAAATTTCAATATAAAAATTTTTATAACTTTTGGAATATTCCCCCGTTGCAAAACAGATATTTCATCGCATTTATAAGTTTTATTTTCAATTACAAATTGATCCTTCTATGAATTTAATATTAAAAAATGGATTAATTTTTTTAATTAAAATAATTTATATTTTCTAATAAGTAAAACATATTTTATGACCATAATCTAGAATACAAATAGTAAGAAATAATTATCATGGTTATTGTTAAAATGGGTTTGTTATGGGTTAAACTAAATAAATAAGGTATAAAATATCACATATGATTGTAGAAATACCATTCGGTGTACTTTTTTGGACATTATAATCAATATGGTTCAAGAATTACTTGTTTCAAGACTTTTTAAGAGAAAACATGGGTACATATTATTATTTTAATATTTTTCATTTGTGTCCTCTCTAATACTTATAAAATTCCACCCCCTCTCCGCTCCTCTTCATACGTCGGAAAACATTTTTTCAGATAAAACTGAAATCATATCATCAATAACTCCGTCAATAGAACCTAGTATACTTATTCTTATTATTATAACATCATATGTATGATTTAAGTAAATCCAAAATAGGTTCTCTGAAGAATATGTTACATTTTCAAACATTTATTTTTATTTTATTTCAACTTCAACATCCTTAAAATAATATTAAAATGTGAAAATATATAACTCCATTATATATCATATTATGAGATGCTATTATTATAATTTAATGACAATAATATATCTTCTCCTCCATCTAATGGGAATCTAAGCCATCGATTATGTGTATACATGACAACTGCCTCCCAAACAGATGTTATTTGTTTCCCATCACCACTTCTCACTACTGGATATAGTGATTGATTTATTTATTATATATGGTATTTATAAAATTATTATAACTATTTAATTATAATACTACATCCAACTTATTACATCCAAATCCTTTAGAAAACAATAACTACCCTCGTGTGTATGATGAAGTACCACCCTATGAAACGATATGATGTTGATTTCATTTATACTATTCCTGGATGGTAATAAGAATATGTTAAATTAATATTTATTATATTTATAATATAATTATATATATTCAATAATTATCTCACATATAACTTATTGATTTATATTTTTTGGGTGATACGAATATGATGTCCATTTTACGGCACATTATCGCCTCACAAAGCGATGTGGTTCAGGATTGAAAAACAATTTTCATAGAAATAAATAAAAGTAAAATTTAATGAATATATGTGGTATATATGGAATAAAATATTCTTTAATTGAAATATATTATTAGATTTATCTCTTTTCTTATATCAATAAAACGGACACAACGCTCATCTGTACATATGATCTACAATCTCCATGAATAGTGTAATTCATTTTCTATCTCTATCATTATTGGATTTATATATATACTTATATAATGAATATATATTATATTTATATCATTGTTAAAATTTAGGATATGAAAGAACCAGGATAAAAATTATGGGATATAATATACACAACTAAAACTAACATGAAAAAACAAAGAATTTATTACTTGAACATGATTTTAAAATGAAATTGTTAATAAAGATGTTATAAATGGTCATAAGCAGATCATATATGGTATGATACATATAATTATTCTTAATTAATATTTTTATTATAATCCCATATTTAATATTCATGATGTTCTAATGTGTATGAATGAAATCAAGACTAAAGGTAATAGATTTTGACTCAATTTCCATATTTGAGACATATGTTCTAGTATGCACATATCTTATTTTATAAGGTTTATATACATACCTTTTTAAATTTTATATCATTAATATACGTAAATTAATGATATTTAATGTTTCTATTGAAGTTATTTATTAATAGTACTTTTGACATAAAACATACCAAAGTGATAAGGGTTTGATGTTATGTTCCCATTATTTAATGAGATTTTTATGATTATGATTTCAATGATAAAATGTGAGAATATATTTCTCAAAACATCATTTATTTTACTTTAATATGGTAATTTATTTATAATACATTTTTACCTTAATTTTTCTCACTTTATACACTCAATATTCTAAAAAATAACTTTAAATAAAATCGATTTTTTCCAATCTTATGTTACAAAGAAATTTTTCTTTCATGCCCATGATTTATAAAAAAATATTTAAAGATATTATAAATATTCCTAAGAAACATTTAATGTAATTTTTCTGTTGTTTTATTTTTTTAAAATAGTATTTTAAATTATTTTTTATGTCATGTTCCAAACAATTTCCATTTGTCTTTTACCGAAGATGTGAAAGGAATCTTTGTTTTAAAGTGATTAAAATAAACTGAATATCCCACTATCATGACTAATAAGTTTTAAAATATTAATTTATATGTTTCAAATATAACTTTCAAAAAAAATTATTCCCAAAATAATTTATAAATGTTTTTTTTATGAAAATATTTTTAAAGAAAGGTTATCATCCTCAATTAATGTTTCTAGTGATATTTCAAAATAATTTTCCTACTTATAGGACATTATTTGATATTATTGATATTTTATTGGGGAAAATTTTCAGTGAAACCATTTTTATTATTATTAATATTGATTATTCTTATGATTGTATTATATTTATTAAATATGTATAATTTTTATGATTTATATAATGATGAAATGTTTACAAAACTCATTTTTTCTAGTATCTTATATGATGAGGTTTTATGATATTTTTTAAAACATATGTATTATTTAACTTATTTTATAGAATTTATATTATAATTTAGGATGGTGGTTAAGTTATAACAAAGGAGTTTTGTAGCATTGTAACTAAGGATGATGGTTACATTATTACCAAAGATGGTTGTCATATTATAACCACAAACAGGTGGGACTTATATCTCATGATAATTACTTTTTTAAATATTTTTATGTGAGAATATAACTTCATGATCACATGTTTATGTTTGGAAAACATTTATTTCCATAGGATAATGCATGTGGATGAATTCATGTCCTCATCAAAATGAGTAAACCACCATATATTTATACATTTTTAAAATGTAATTATTTTCTGAGTATGTCACAAATCAATGCCTACTTCTAAGGAAATTATATCCTAAATTGTGTACCCTAATTCCATTAGGATTCTTGTCTCTAAAAATATTATGATTTATCCAATGACTCAAGTTTATTTTCAATGATATTCCAGGCATGGTTTTCAAATGTTGAGGTTAAATTATCATATCCTCTTGCTCATGTTATTATTATGTGATCATTGATATCTCCCTTGTTTACTGTTATTAAGAATCTAATATCACCATTTATTATGTTTACTTTTAAATTTTATAAATAAAGGTATTATATATTATATTTCTATGAGCGGTTCAAGATATTGGTAAATTTTTCGGAGAATATTTAGTTCACATACAACGTAATTGTTTATGTTTACAAGTATCCAAAGGTACTGAGCCTGTACAATTATGGCATATAACGTTAGGTTATGTAATGAATATTCATTTAATAAGATGTTATATTTATTTTTGAGATGTTTGGGTATTTAGAATTTTTATCTGAGAAAGGTTATGTTATCTATTGAAAACCAGGATGAAAAAACAATTGTGATATATAAAGGGATATGTTTAAGCATAATTATAAGGATAACTCTAAGTATAAGAAAATGTCATTGACTTTTGGTGATAGATAGGGATAGTGGTTTCAATGAAATTATATCCCTGTCTAGATACTAGAAGTGGACATGGTTCTAGTAAAAATGGATACTAGGGAAATTACCCTAAAAATGAATTCCAATATGGAATTGAGTGTTACCTAGTACATATAAATGGGTCTTACTACACAACACGTTTGACACTCATAGGGGATATTCATTAGAATTTTAAAAAATCATTATGAACCACAATGATTTATTTGAATAATGAAAATTAATGATCTTAGTTTAGCCACATTATTTATAAAATGAAAAGAAGTTTTCATGATTTAAAAATCATATAAGTGATGTTTCATTTATATTTGGTTCCCCACTATGATTATTTTTTTTCACACAATGTTTTTTAGTTTTAGTTAATAGATAAATCTGGAAGGAACTGGGCTAATGTGAATGTGATATATAATTTATAATGCAAAACCAATTGTTGTAATAACTAGAGTGTAAAATATTATTAATATTCTTAATCAGTTATGATGACAAATGATTAATAACTTGGAACTCAACAAACTCTCAAACTAACAAGAGAAGAGATGGATAGATTTCAGAAACTGCTCGAGTCAGGGATTCCAAGGAATATTTTAGGATATGTTTTCTATATTTCAATTATTTCAGAATAAGAAATCAATGAAATGAATTAGTGGAAAAATAAGATATTTTATTTCTAGAGAAGAATGGAACACATTAATTGATTTCCCAAAAAAATTAAAAGTTAGTTGACAAAATGGATTAAAATATTGGATTCCTTATGGAACAACAAAAATAAATGGTTTTAAAATTTTAAAGTACGGGAATCATGCAATTCAATTTCCCATGGGCAATTTCATGTATATAATCAGTAATGTTGTACAAGAAATGGTCATATTTCTGGTAATGAAGAGACTACAAATGACATATGGGAGGAAAATTGTTAATGAGTAAGATGAAGAATCCCATTTAATGGTGTATGAATAAATTGTAATGAATTATATTTTATGTAATTGGATTCAATGAATTGTGTTGTAGAGTAATTTTTATCCTTGGTATTTTGGTTATTAGAATAATGAAATGTAAATAGATTATTCCTCATCCTTTTTCATTAAGTATTTTCAATAATTTTTGGAATAATAATTATTACCTAGAATATTAATTTAATTCAAAGGTGATACTTTATTGAAAACATGGGATTTAGGTGAGATAACCTTTAATATGTTCCTGATATTCAGATAATGTTTTTTGTTTGGGAAAATAGATTATTTATATAGGTATGGTTTATTGGATATTATTTATAACCATGGAACATATTAATTATTTTTTGAAAATGTAGTTTACATTATCATATATGGATTTTACAACCAGTTTGGATTTGTGGGATATATTTAATAATCTATTTTTTATGGAATGAGTAATCATTCTTGTTTTCATTGATATTTTATAGGAATTGTTTCTACCAATATATTTAAGGAGAATATATTACCAAAGTATTCACATAGTTTATATGTGTCCACTAGCATCTGCTATATGATATAATGTGTAATAATGGTAAGAAGATTTTGGAAAAAAATTTAAATTCTAAATAAATATTTCGTTTTGGAAGGTTAATAAGGTTAACCATTTATGGAATAGTTTATGATGAAATTTTGATAAGATTTAATGGATTAAAATATTTTTTAACCATATAAATATTTGTGACTATTGGATAACCAATGATAATAATTTTGGTTATGATGATCAAGAGAGATAGAAAGACTGAATTATCATTCTCGTTTGGATCTAATGACCCATTAGTTTTTTAGGAGTGAAAAATTCATTTTCAATTCATAAAGTAAGAGATGAAGTTGAAATTGATCAAAGAACAAACAATGGATAAGAGAGCGATTAAAAAATGGAATAAATTAAGAAAGTGTATCTTCTTATGAAAATTTATTATCTTTAGGTTATCGATCTCAAAAAAATGTTATAAATTTACATTCATTTATTGTGAATGAATGGCCATTAACACATAATATTTTTAGGGTATTGTGGTTGATAACTTATGATCATTCAATTTATTAGGATAAATTATCTGTAGAAAATAAATTTCCCCCTTGAAAATTTATTCACTTCTTACAAATGATTCATATTTGGAAACCAAGTAATCATTCATGTCAAATAGCCTTTATTTATCTATTTTCCTTTCTTTTTGACTGGTTCTTTAATCAAAACTTTTATGATATGGGTTTTACAAAATGGATTTTTTAAATGAAAGACCCTTGATTTCCATGATAATTTTAAAGAGTGAGTAAACTATCTTCTAATAATTTTAATATCTCGAATTTCCTAAGTAATATTTTCAAATATTATGTAGAATTATTTCGAGACTAGGGGATGAGACAACATTCTATTTCGAGGCCTGCTGTGACTGAAATAATTTTTTGAAATATATTAAATATAAAACATTAGTGGTATTCCTGAAAAAGAGGAATATAATCTAAATGGGTGACTGGATCAGAAATCAGAGGGCACCATTGCATTAAAAAGAAACAAATTTACCTTAGGTGAGTTCTAAAATAAACCCTCATAGGTCTTATGGGAACATCAGTTTTTTTACATTTTTGGAAATCAAATAAATTAAAATATTTATTTTATCGACGTTGCTTCAATGTAGAAATGAGTAATTTTAAATCTGGTATTAAGAATAATTTACAGGGTTATCCACATAACCCTTTAATTCTCTAGAGGCTTGGAGAGGAGACCCCTTGTAGAAACCTCTCAACAACGAACGATGAAGAATCAACTGTTTGCGAATTGCAGAACCAAAAATGATAGAGGATCTCGTTGACGACTGAATCAAAATACCTCTTTGTCAATGATCGATCCTGACATGAGGTATGTCATGTGTTTTTCATTTTCTTCTTACCCATTTTCGTATTAAAGGATGAATGTAGATCAACCCATGAACAAGTTGACCCTCAGGTCGCCCGTTCATTATAGAGGAAGTTTGTTGCGGGTTTTTTTTGGGAATTTTATTTATATTTCATATTTAGTTCTTGATACATATAATTGGAATAGATAGATGTTTTAATGTACAACAGTTGAGTTTTGCTACCTAATTTTTTTCTATGTTTCATCCCCTTTATCCCCACGTGTTCATTATTTTTCGAGGAAAGTTCAATAAAGTATAGTTTCACATTAATTTCATGGTGCAATGATTCGAAATAATGAATCATAAATCGTGACTACCCTAATGATGTGCGACAACGATGGTGGTTGATAAATCAACATGGTTCGGAAGAAATCACTCTTCGACTGTTCTTCATGTGGATGATAAAAATGAGTTTTTAGGGCTAATTAGAAAAAAAAATCATGTCGAATCAGCATTTCTTTGGAGGGATTAACTAATTCATCAGATTCAAGTTGTTTGAATGATTGGATCGATAATAATTGGAGAAATCGTGTCACGCCAATGAAGAACTATTATTCTAGAAAATTAATAACAACATGTCATGTTCTCCGATGAACCCAATGTATAGGGACATATCAGTGGTGGCTAGGGGTCCATATTACAGAAAAATATGAAATGGAATTTCATCTTGGTCACATGGTGTGTGAGTCCTTACATTGGAATCGGAATGTATCTTAGACGATACACGGAGACAGGGTGGAGTACAAGGCATGCACTCCACCACACATCATGACTAGGCCTATTATGTGGGTTACCCTATGTTCTGATACATGGGTTGGTAGACATGGGTTTAATCTATGTACAGATATGTGGAAATCATAAACCAAGTTACCCCTAGATAATAGGATAGGGTGTGTTACTCCACTACATGTCGTGTATATCGTTTTCTACATGACATTCCATTTTCGACATGGTTCGTTATACACAGGTAGTATCGGAGATTAGAGGAAACATCTTGTGACACTTATACACTGTATGTAATTTTATATACATGGATTGATCTCTATATCCACCATTTCATTGATAGGTTTCATTTGGTTTAGCTCCCCCTTGATAATTCCCCTAAATTTCAAGTATCTTCTTATATCTACATGCATATGACCCCAACGTCATGACATTCTTGATAGAGTCCCAAATCCCCTCTGAGAGATCCGGATTAAGATTTTCTATCCCTTCTTGATCTTTGGTAGAGCTTGGAATTTTTGTGAACAATCTTATATTATATCCATTCCCTACATATTTGGTCAATATAGATGAGTCATGGTATATTTGAAGGCCTTGTAAGTGATCCTATCCGTGTGTCGTAATCCTCCCCACATAGAAGTGAGTTCTCTCAGAATGAGTGTATTGTGATCTTCCAAACTCAGAAGTGAGTTATCCTATAATGATTCTATATCATTATATATCACTCTCATGACAAATAATAGAAAAATAATTCTGATACATACATAATCATGGTTATCAGACTCAGAAGTGAGTTCTCTCAGATGAGTGCTTCATGAATCTTTGAGCAAAATCCCTAGTGTCGGTATGCAGATCATTGTGATATACCTATAGAAAATGTGTCTAGGTTTCATGTATATATGTATATATTATTGATATATAATTTGGACATATACTTGTATACAGATGACTGCTCATTTACTTATTGTATAGCTCTATGCTTTTCAGGGAGTCCTAATGAGTATTGTTATACTCACCCCTACATGGGAGATTCCCACATCTGTTGTTTCTTGTGTAGATGATTGGAATTTTTACCGAGTCCTAGTCAGACCATGAGTAGAAAATTCATTGTGATATTCCCTATCGGTTGAGGTGTTATTTCATCATTGAGCAGTAGTCCCATTACTTTTCCTGTTTATAGGTTGGAGTTTGTGGTTGTAAAATCTTTCTTTTGGCGGGATTGTATTATATCCTCATTACATATCCACACAATACTAACTATTGTACATTATTGTATGGTTTGAGTTGTAAGAATATATTTTCATCTCTAGTGGGTTTTACATTTTTAAATTTTGGGTCTTTGAGATGTGTCTTTTTGTACATGTACATATACAATGCCTCCCAAGTTATTGAAATTCCAACATGATGCTAGTCACAAGCCCCTGGCTTGGTTTGGGATGTCGCATTGTAGGGCCCAATGGGATGGGTTTTTACAATGTGTTATTAGAGGTGTTAGGTTCTACCATAGGGCTAAGAGCCTGAGGGATTTTTTTGGGGAAACAATGTTAGGTGTTTCGAGTTTGGATTTTAGGCTAGTGACTAGTGTTGTTGTGGCGGACAACGTATCCGTACACGAGGACTCTAATAACCTACTTATTGACTCAGTACATTGGAACACTAGTTGTAGGATTATAATGGTACATGAATAATATAAGAATGGTTTTTGGTTCCATATCATTCTTGATTTATCTATCTAGATATACCTAATGACCATGGTACATCTTGTTTTTATACAGGATGCATCGATGACACATACTGAGTAATATTAAATAGATCAATCACTAGGTTGATCCCCCCAGTGATGCTGCTTAGATACATGGGTCATTTCCATAGATGACGCCTCCAGGTGGTGCACCATCCAAGCCCCCACTGGTAGAGAAGCACATGGTACCCTCCGTACTAGTAGATTAGGTTTGTAGGCTGAGTGAGCTTCATGAGTTTTAGTAATGGAGACCATTTAGGATCAGAGGAAATCCCGACACACCAGAAGTTGATAATTGGCTTGAGGCTGTAACCCAAGTTCTTTATCTTGTCAATAAACTAGTGTATCAGATGGTGTTCTTGGTGGTGAGCCTTCATCATGGTTTAGTAGGACGGTGGTGTGGTTTCGTTACCTGATCATATAATGAGTTTACCATATTGTGGAAAGATTTTGAGAAAATTTTTAGAGAAGAGTTGAAAACTAATAAGATACTGTCTATTTATATCCATGAGATTATACAGCTTCGAGATGGTGACATATCATTATTGGAATATTCTTCATGGTTCACAAATCACTCAATGTACTCGATGGATATGTTATCAGATCAGTGCTTCAAGGATCAAACCTTCGTGAAAGGTATGTATATAGAAACATTAGCATGTGTTACCCCTCTGTCCATTCATACTTGTGCTGGAGTTCTTGAGAAATATTTGGAGGTGGAAATCTACTTCTCTAGGTGGATAAAAATAATGATTTCTAGTAGTGGGAAAGCAGGAGCAGAGACATCGACAGTTGGGAAGCAACACCTACCTCAGAAAGCCGAATGTAGAATATGTCCAAGTGGGAGACCCAAATTGGAGGAATTGTAGTTTATGCCTCCTAGGGTGGGTCCAGTCTATCTGGAGATAGGCAGTGTTATGCATGAGACAGTTGGGGACATCTTACTGGAGATTTTCTAACCTATAATACTACTGATAGGAAGAAAATTGGTTAACCGTCGAGGCTGAGACGATGAGAAGAGATGATAGATCTACAAGTTGGATGATGTTGTAGAGGATGTATGAGTGTAGCTGGAGAAGGTTGATGTTTCGACTTATTTCCACCCCTAGGTGGTCCATGCCAAACTCTTAGTGATATGGGATAAGGGATAGGACAACATCATATGGTTAAGGCATATAACCCAAGATCTCCATGGATGGTTTTAGGTATTATCTTTTATTTTTTCAATTAAATGTACCTTTTATATAAACAGGTCTTAGTCATTCTTTTCTTTCCACATACCATGTTTATGACTTGAAGATTCAAGTTAAACTGTTGACTTGACCCCCCCCCCCCATATGGATACTCCTACTGGAGGAGACACAATGAACATTGGAAATTTCTTATAGCTCAAAAAGACTCATGGTGGTGAGAGTTTTGGTTGGGAGCTCTTGGAAGTGACGTCGCGGCCTTATGATGTATTTCTTGGTATGGATTGGTTATCTTCATTCCATGCCCATATTGATTGTTTTTTATGAAGGGTAAAATGTCTCTATAGTGCTGGAAAAGGGTTTTACCATTTTTGGTGAAATGAAAATCCAGGAACCACCAGATGAACTCATGCATAAGAATTTGATTGCTGATGGATCACCAATTGGCTAGTCTGGCCCTTGGTAATGTGGATTTTATGAGTTCCCAGTTTCCAGTGGTAGTGGTGGAGAGCAATGACATCTTCCCTAAATGTGTCCCAAGATTATCTCCTCACAATGAGATAGACTTTTGTATTTCATTTCACCATGGGATGTCACCAATCTCCTCATTATCATACCAAATCACTCCGAGAGAGTATTGTGAGATGGGGGTGCAGTGGGTAGTCTTGTAAAGGAAGGGCTTTGTAAGACCCAGTGTATCACATTAGTCGTCCCCAATTTCATTTTCCAAGAAGGTTGATAGGAGCCTGATGTTTTATGTGGATTTACGATGCTTGAATCAAGTGATCATGTAGAGTATTTATCCACTACCATGGTTTGATAAACACTTTGATTAGTTAAGAGGGGCACGATGGTTCTCGAAGGTTGGCCATTGATTGGGCTATCACCAGCTACAATTATGGGAAATGTATATACCTAAGGCATATTTCATACAAAATTACTGTGACTATGAGTACTTGGTGATAACCTATTCCTTGAAGAAGGCCCCATTAGTGTTCATAAGACTCAGGAACTGGACCTTCTAGCTTAGACCGGTCTGAAATAGTCTTCATCGATGATATCCTTGTGTATTCGGTGTCTAAGGAGGAGACCATGAGACCCTTAACCATTGACTAGGAATAACTCATAGAGAAAAAACCTTATGGGAAATTCTCAAGGTTCCAGTTTTGAATTCAAGAAGTCCACATTCTAGGAATTATTGTCTCAGTGGATGGTGTGGTATTAGACGTAGAAATGGTAGAGGTAGTGAATGCATGGAAGTATCATAGGAGCATGACAAAGGTGTGAATATTCCTTAGGTAGGATGACTATTACTTTATATCCATCACAGATTTCTCAAAAATATTAACACCCGGTATAGCTTTGACCAAGAAGGGGATGCCTTTTGTGTGGATATAAGTTTCATCAATTTTCTAAGAAGTTGAGGTTGTGTTTGAAGAGTGCCCAATCACGAGGTTGATGAAGGAAGGTGTTGAGTATGTAATTTTCCACGATGTATCAAGACCCAGGCTAGGTTGTGTCCAAATGTAGATGCTTGTTGTGGAAGCCTATGGTTCATGAAATTTTAGACCACATGAGCAGAACTATGTGACCCATGTTCTTGAGATGGTAGTAGTAGTCTTCACGTAGAAGATGTGGCCACACTACATGATGGGCAAGAGGTTTATCATCTACTATGATTAGGAGGGTCTCAAGTATACCATCTATTATAATAATTTGTACATCAGACATAGTTGATGGCTAGAGTCCCTCCAAGATTATTAATTTCAAAAAAATATTATACTCTCGTTAGGAGGAACGTAATGAAATATGCTCTTTGTAATGGATCGAGTTTTCAGCTGCTGAGTGGGGTGATAGAGATGTTTCCTTCATTAAAATTATCCTTTATGGATGTATATGATGAATCATACCTATAATGGGTTGTTTTCACACCTCCACTCATACGGTGAGTTGGGAAGGCATAATTTGGGTATATCGACTGTGATACTCCTAAGTACTCAGTTAACCATAGGAATTGCTGCTGACGGATATTTGAAAGGAGGCGAGCACAGTGTTATTTTAAAAAGTCAAATAGTTGTACCTGTGTTGTTGAGGAAGTATGTTTGGTGGGAGTTTCATACATCCCCTTTTTATTAGTACATCCAGTTGTGGTGAATATATACTAAGACCTTTGATGTCAGTTATATTGGCTAGGGATGAAGAAGGGAGTTGCAGAGTTCATTTCTCGAAGCCTTACGTGATAGCAGGTAAAGGCTATGCACTATGTTCCAATGGGTTTGAATCAACCCCTTTATGTGATAGAGTGGAAGAGTGGTGGAATATAAGTGGACTTTAGATGGGTTTACCACGAACATCTACGAGACATAATGATGTCTAGGAGATCTTGGATCAACTCACCAAGTCTGCCCACTTCTTAACAATTCAAAAACTGACTTCAGTAGAGATCTCAGGATATATCTACATATAAAAAGATGGTTGGGAATTGTTTACGTGGGAGCATAGATTTACAAAAACAAACATGGGCCTTTTATGTTTGAGGAAGGAGTTCGTTTGTTCCTTCGAGTCTCACCTCAATGTTGGTTGAGAATATTTGGCCGGGGTGAAATGTAATCCCTAGGTTTAATAAGGCCTTTTTCAAAAGCTATGTATATTTGGTGAGGTTTCATACCTCTTAGCTCTTCCCCTATTGTTTTTTTGGGTATATGATGTCTTCCACATGTCATAAATGAGGTGATACATGCCTGACCCATAGCACATTATTGACTTTATCGAGCAAGATATCGAGGGTGGATTGAATTTTATTAAAGACCTTGTAGAATGGATCAATCGGATATGATCATTCATTGGTGAGAAATTCTCTTGATGTGTGGCTGGAGGTACCCTAAAAATCTTCAGGATAGTACTTGGGAGTAGGAAGCTCTAATTCATGCATTGTACCCACATCTTATTAAATAGCCTTTTGTTTTGTCTTTTGAGGATGCTGATACATAAGGTGGGGAGAATTCCATGTCACTTATTTTTCATATATTATTTTTAAAAAAATATAAAATTATTTTGAGAAAATGTGTGGAGATACTAAGAAATTTCAAGGATGGATATGGCCAGAATATGTGTTTGAAATATATTAAATATTTTAAATATGAAGAACACACAGTATTCCTTAATAGTAGAATAACCTCTAAACTAGTTCCTTGACATGAAATTTATGGGTACAATTGCCTTAAGAGTTGTGTCTTTATCTTATGTGATACCTAACTTCATCTGGTGCGAGACATGTGTGATAGTTAGATTTTAGAAGTTTAAAAAAATATAATAAATTAAACAAATTATTTTACTATCATTGTGTCAACGCAGCGACCTAGGGTTTTAATTATACTATTAATTAGAATTTCTACAGATATCCATATTGTAGAGAAAATATTTGGAGGCGTGGAGAAGAGACCCTTTGGAGAAACCTCTTGATATTGAATGACAACGAATTGACCATTCATGAATTGTGGTGGCAGTTGATATAGAGGATATCATTAAAGACAGTAGTGTAATCCCTCTTTGTTAGCGATCAATACTAACTCTAGCCAGGTCTTGTGTTTTTTATTTTCTTTCTTACCCCATTCTTTAATTAAAAAACGAACATGGATCAACCCATGAACATGTTGACCCACAAGTCTCTCATTCTTATGAGAGGGATTCAATTATGGGTTTTGTTTTTGATAATTGGGTTACTGTTTCCAATTTTATTCTTGATAAAAATTAATGGGAATGGATCGAGGCTATAATGAAAAAAATTTGAGGTTTGTTCCTCATGTTTTTTGTATGTATCTTCCCCCATTATCCTCGCATGTTCATCATTTTTTGTGGGAATCTAAATGAAGGATCATTGTGCATTCGTTTCTTGGAATAAAAATTAGAAATTTCAAATTTGAAATCATGAAAACCCTGTGGAGGTGTGATAATGATAGTGTATAAAAAATCAACGTGGTTTAGAAGAAATCTCCCTTCGACCATTTTTTGTGAGGATAATTAAAACGAGTTTCCAGGGCCGATCGGACACCCAATACTTACTGAAGAAGCATTTCTATGATGGGAAAATCCAGGTACTTGAGTTTTGTGGTGATTTATTGGGTGGATTGAAAATCAGAGGAGAAACTAAGGTGTGATGGTGAAGAAATGAGATTTTGAAAAAACCCGAAAGAACACGGTGTGCGGGGACGGATCAGGGACGACTAGGTTTCGACATCATATAATGTGATGACACAGTGTGTGACCTCTGTCACATGGTGTGTAGGTCCTTAAATGGGACTAAAAATGTATCTTGAATTATACACATTCACAGGGAAGAGTACATGACATGTACTACACCACACGGCTAGACCAAGCTGGTTACGTGGGTTACCCCATGTACCGGTACATGGAATGGCAGACACTAGTTGAAGCTTTATGCGGGCACATTTCCAATGTACACAGAGAGGCCCCAGGATAGTGTAACATGATTTGTTACTCATCTACAAGTTATTTATCTCCTTTACTAAATGAAATTTACTTTTTGAAGTGGGGCATTATACACGGGCAGTACACAGTGTCAGACGACATGATGTGTGACACCTCTACATGTTGTGTACTTTCGTGTACATTGATTGATCTCCTTTTCCATTTTAGCATGGAAGAGTTTATTTTCATTTTTTTACAACTTTCTAATTCCCTATAAGTTTACGTATCATCTCAAATCTATTGGAGTATGACCCCTTCAGCAGGACGTTTTGGATAGAGTCAGGAATCCCCCCCGAGAGGTCGAGAGAAGGATCCTCTATCCATTCATGACTCATGGCACTGTCAGGTATCGGCATGAACAATACTAAAAGAATTCAATATTAATCTTATAAGGTGAATCTATATGGTTTGTGGTATAGGGGAAGGCCCTGGAAATGATCCTCATCCATATATCATATTCCTCCCCCACTCTGGAGTGAGTTCTCTCAGAATGAGTGTATCTGGATGTTCCGACTCAAGAATGAGTTCTCTCAGAATGTTTCTATCTCTTTATATCTTTATCTCTCATGAAAATTCCCAAAGAAATTACTTCTCAGATATATTTCTTCAGGGTTATTTGACTCACGAGTGAGTTCTCCAAGATGTGTTTTTCGTGATTCTTCAAACTGAATCCCTAGCAGGGTTCTGTGAATCATTATGGTTAAAATATAAAATACGGGTCTCGGTTTAGATTATATATAGATATATTCTTGTTATATTATATAGAAATATATTTCTTTAGATATGAATGTACCTTTCTTTTGTGTTTTGAACTTTGGTTTACAGTGTGTCTTACTGAATGTTGTTATAGTCACCAATGCTTGGGATTTTCCCACACATGCCTTATCTTTTGTAGAAAAGCATAATTTTGACAAAATCTAGGTAATATAGGGACCTAACTAATATTATTAATCTTCCCTACATGTTTAGGTGTTCGTTTGGCACTGATATGTGGTTTGAGTACTTTTCATGTTTACAGGGTGGACTTTGTATTTCCATACTCTTTTTTGTGGGCTTGTATTTTGGCCCGGTAATTTTTCCAAAATCTACTTACTATTGTAATATGATGTTTGGGTTTAGTTTTATGAATTCATTTCATTCCATATTTAGTTTTAAATATCAACATTTTTTGTGCTTGTAAATTTTTGCGTGTATACTGGTACTTAGGTAATGCCTCTCATGTTAGGGATCTTCCTACTCAATGCTAGTCACCATCCTCTGGCCTATTGGAGGTGGGATTAGGGAGTCAAATTGTGGGCCCCATAGGGATGGGTTATGAAAAACATAAAATAGTATAATACCCTATCAATTTATAAAATATTGTTTTTAAAAGTTATTTTCATCAATTTCTTGAGTTGAATGGATCACTGAGTTTTACCAAACAATGATAAAATATTAATATTATTATTAAAAAGAAATAATTATTACCTAGTTAATAAATATAGTGGAATGAATAAGAATATTTATTTTACTAATTAATTATAATGGTTTTATATAAATAAATCACATTGAAAAATATACTTTATTATTATTAAAGTCTTTAAAAGCATTGAAAATATATTATTTCTAACAAAATGATTTGTATTACTTTAGGGAAAAAATTATAAAAGGAATTTTTAAAAATTGTAGAAAAATAATTTTAAATGTTTATTTTTATTTTTTGAATAATGTTTCAAAAATTATCTTAGGGTGATTTTTTGAACTTTCTCAGAAAAGATAAAATTTTCAATAAGCAGGGAAAATATTTTTTTTAATTGAAAACTTTTGTTCCATTTTAAAAAATTCATGAGATTAAATATAATTTAAAACTATTTTTAAAATTATAATCAGATAATTATATATATAAATAACACAATATAGGTCATTGAGATCAGTATTAAATTTATTATTGATATATACTTTTTAATCATTTTGAAGACTTTATCTTTGGAAAATAACCTTTTCATCGCATCAAGGGGTTTAATTTTAAATTAAGATTTACTAATATTGTGAATGGAATTTATAATAAAGGATTATATAATGGAATAATAATAGTAAATATTATCTAATGTGTTCAACTGAAATTTTAACCCTAATGATTCATAAAATATTATAAATTAATCACCACAATTAATGTTAAAGTGGGTTTATCAGGGGTTTAAAATAATTGATAAGGGGTAACATGACATAGAAACTTCTAAAAATAAAATTTTATGAACATGTTTAAATCTTATAACCTATAATTTTTTATAATGATCTATTTGGAGACTTTTTTATTCATAAAATCATACACATCATTCTTTTCAAAAATCCCATCAGTTTCTACCTCTCCACATGTAAAAGGCCACCCCCATATTCTCCACTTCACATATCAAAAACAAATTATTGAGGCCAAAACCTATAAAAATATCTTACTTAATTCTCTCCGCACATCCTATTATCCTTTCACTAGTTATAAATCCCATATATGAAGCTTTATTTATAAACCTAAAGAAGTTCTCTGAAGAAGATGTAAAATTCATAAACTTGTGTTTTTTTATTTCTTATTAAACATAATTAAAATATTATAAAACATTAATAATATAATAACAGCAATATATGATATTTAATTATATATAATTATGTTATGGAAATGACGTACATCTATCTCCTCTTTCGTAAAATTGGTAAATGAAAATGTCGATCGTGTGTATGGCAGAATATCATCATTCAAACCAATGTTATTCGTTTTCTATCACCTCCTCACATGGATGTATATAAATATGGATTTAATCTTTATATAAGATATTTAGGATTTTATTATACCTATCTAATAATAATTCCACATCTACCTTCTTACCTCCCAAACCATTGTAAAATAATAATGTTGGTCTTGTGTATGGAAGACCACCACCTCAAAAATTGATGTGATGTGTTTTTCATTTCAGATTATATGGATGCAAATAAGGTTAAAATAAATAAATAAATATTATATTTGAAATTTAATTATTCTTATGGGGTTATGATATCACATATACATTCTTAATTTTTATTCCATGCAGAATACGATAACGTCATTCGTGTGTACGGAGGAATATTGTATCCCTAAGCAATGTGATCCGTTTTTTTCTAACACTTCTCAAGGAATGTAATAATGGTAAATTTAATTATTATATATTAATATATGAGAAAAATATAATTTTTTAAATTTAATCTATTATCTACCTTCCTTTTCATTCATCCATTTAGAAAATGGGAACAAAATTCATTGGTATGTATGAACAACCATCTCCATGAATTGTCTAATTAATTTCTTATATTTAACATTTGTGGATTTCTAAAAATAAGTATATAATTAATATATATGATTTTTATATAATTTATAAAATACTATAGATTATGAAACCATGATCCAAATTATATGTCCAAAGATTCCAAATGAAAATATCCATGAAAAAACAATGAATTTATTTTCCAAAACCTAATATTTAATTAGAAATTGTTGATAAATGGGTAATAAAATATCATAATTTGATCATATATTGTTTTATACACATAATTTTGGTAGTAGGATAATTATATTATGAAACAATATTTACTATATAGTAGGCTTTAAATTGTCTAATGGAAGTTGAGACTTAAGGTAATAGATTGTCCCTTAATTTTCCTTCTATGAGAGATATGTTGTGTTATGAACATATATTATTTTATGAGATGTATATAATACCCATTTGATATGTTATTAGAGAAATATACATCTATTAATTAAATTATATTTTTATTTTTATGTTATTATTTATGGGTTCTTTTGATTAAAAAGTTACAAAAGTTGTAAGGGCTAGATGTTACAATATCATGGTTCGTAAAGATTGTTTATTATTAGCATTTCAATGATAAAATATAATCATATATTATTCAATCATTTGATGTATTTTCAAATAAATTGGACATTTCTAGATAATACACGTTTCCCATCATTTTCCTCTCTTTATACACCGAATATTCCAAAATAATTTTTTCAAATAAAAATGACTTTTCTTCTCTCTTCAGTCAAAAAACCCTTTATCTTCCATGTTCATATATTTTAAAAATTATTCAATAAATGTTTTAATTTTTTAAATTATCTTTTATAATTCCATTTTATCTTTGTTTTTTTTTATTTTTTTATTTTTCTATAATGTAATCATTATTTTTTTCAAACAAGGATTGTTTGGATTTTAATGAAAATATAAAAAGAATCATTTTTAAGTGTACAAAATGAACAGAATCTCCCACCATCATGACCACTAAATGTTTTAAATATTTATTTATATGTTTAAATTTAAATTAAATGATTTCAAAACCATTATATGAATTTTTTTAAATTGAGTTTTGAATATAAAAAATTTTCCTCAAGAAATGATTCATGTGATCATTAAAAATCATTTCCATTCTAAGAAGACATCATATAATGATACAATTTTTTTACAAGGGATATTATCCTACGATACCATATTTATTATTACCCTTGATTATTTATGTTCGTTATGGAAATATTTTAACAAATCATTTCCTGTTTCCATGGGTTTTACTATGAGGAAATATTTACGAAATCCATTTCTTTTCACAATGCAATGATGTGATCAATGTTTTTATAATATTGTGGAATCCATATGATTGGTTTTCATTATTTTATATAGGATACATCATAACAAGGTATGGTGATTAAATTTTAATGAAGGACATTGGTCATGTTTTATCGAAGGAATGTGATGTCATTAAAACACGGGACAATGGTCACATTATAGCAATGGATGGGTGGGACCTGTAACTCACTCTAATACATTTGTTAATGATATGTCATTCATAAACCAAACATTATGTTCAATATTTTAATCATGTGCCGTCTTTCACTTCCATAGGATTATTCATGGTCATGTTTTGGTGTCTTTATCAAATTGAGTGCTCTTATTTCTATCAATACAAGTACACAATGTTATATATTTATGTGTATACCAAAAATCCAATCATTACTCCAAAGTTATTGTTTCATGTATTATATAACTTTATTACCTTTTTATTCATATATTATGAACTTAAAAGAGTTATTACATGACACGTGTTTATGATCTATGCTTTTAAGGATATGGTTTTGAAATGTTAATCTCATATTTGGATACCCTTATGGTTATGTAATTCTAATATAATTATTTATCTCTCATTTTTTACATTATTGATCATCTGATCTCACCCATTATTATGTTTTCTTCCCCATGTTATAATGAACTGTTTTAAATATGGTAATTCTATGTAGGGTGATACATATGAAGAACCACATGGGAAAATATGTACTTCAACTACGAACATGTTATTTATGTTTCCATACATCTAAAGGCACTAGACCAATATGATTCCAGTGATTATTTTTATGTTTTATATTGAATATTAAACTATAAATATGTGAAATATGTTTAAGAGATGTTTGGGTCATTATATATATGGGTATGTATTTTATGTTTTAATTTTTTCAATATATATATTTTTTAAATACATCATTAATTATATTTTGAATATTTATTAAAATTATCCTCCTAATATCATTAATATATATTTATTTATGGATAATATATAAGAGGTTTTTGATTAAACATTATGATGATGTGGTAAAGGGATAAGAGTAAATTTTCGATTTATAAAAGAAAAATGATCATTACATATTACAAAGGTATTATTATATCCTTAAAATTGAATGAAGGTATATTTACAGAAGGCAAATTCTTAAAATGTGTAAATATTAACATTGGATGTAATATTTCATGAAATATATTATTGGGATTTTAGTGGTACAAAAAGATACCATATTATTTTTTTATGTTATATGGATAAATTTCCTCTATTATGTTCAAAGGGTATAAGATATTTCCCATGCATTAAAAATTTGTACATATGATTAGGAACATATAATGAAGGGAATCTTATTAATAGTGTTAAAGATGCTTGTTTCAACAATATAAAATGGTTGATAAAATTAGGAATGGTATGAATGGTCTACATCATCATAATGATAGATAGGTCTAATACTGAGGATTTTTTCTTGTTATAATACCTATATCATAATATCTTATTTTATAATAAATATTTCTGATTGTAAAAGAATAAATATGATTTCAAATTAATGATATATCTATAGTTTCATGCACATGTTTAATGGTTTTTATATTCATAACATAAATATTCATTTCATAATATAATAGAATAATAATTATGGTGTAAAAGTATTATATTGGTTTTATTATATTGTTATAATGAATACTTAACCTATTGAAAATTACAAATGATCCAAAACATGTTGAACTATTTCACATTTATTATAGTTAAATATTTTTTTCTCTATCATGGATGTCGATCTAGAAATAGTATATTATTAAATCTTGACTCGTCTATTAATAATTCAAAACCCATATGAGGTATGTAATTGGTTGTTTTTTAACTAATGTTTATATATTTGTGTACATATTAAGTGTATACATGATAAATAGATACATAAAAAATATCCTAAAATATAATAAATTCTTATTTTTTTGATATCTCTAGGAAATGATTTCTTATTTCAATCTTAGAATAAGTCATTTTTATTTCATTTGAGAGGAAATATATTTTCTACTGAACTAGTAGGAGAAATTATACTTAAATGTTTTTAAGATCAATAAATTGGAACTTATCCTAAGATGGGATGGGGAAATTTCATTAATAGGTCTGGAATTAGTAGATACCAATTTAATAAAAATTAAATAAAGTGGTTTATTTGCATTAGTAAATAAGGTAGATTGAATATTTAACAATAATGTATTAATGTCAGGAAGATCATTTTGTAACTAGTTATGTCAATACTGATTTAAATCTAATAATGATAAATCAAGATATCAGTTTGGGTTTATGTTTATGTTTTTCTTAAATAGTGAGCTGGAAAACATTCAATCAATTAATGTTGACATTTCATCATATAAATTATGTTCAATTGAATATAATATTTATTAATCCTAATTAGGGATTCATATTATCATATAACAATCAAAAAATATTTTTCATTGACTTGATATGATTATAGAGATCAGTAGGAGGGTTTATGTAGATATTGGTTATATGGATATGAATAATAAAGTGGTAGGGTGACTACATGTTAATGTTAAAATTACTCCGGAAAAAATACAACAAAATAATTACTTCATTTACTTTATTTAGTGTACTTATATATTATAATATATTAATACAACCTCTATGTATATGGTCTAATGTAATAGTATCCATGATTTTTTCAAAATATCTGATGATGGGATTATATAATTTATCATAGATTTAAAATAAATGAAACTGAACACCTTATCATTTATTCATGTGTGTTATGAATACTATATGATATTAGATGTGTTAATTAATTTCATTGGAGTAAAAAATGTCATTTATCATTAATTGACGATTATCTTGTAAAGGAATATTTTCTGATGGAATTTTAATATTTCTGTCATGGATCATATATTGATATAATGTTAACACATCAGTCATAGATTTGAATTATTTTTTGAGTTGGTTCTCTTAATTATATCCAATGTGATGTTATAAATATATGAAATAAGAATACATATAGTGTCTAATTTATAGTAACCCATTACAAAAATGGTTAACATGGTTTCAAACATGCTAAACTTCATACATATATACCCATTGTATATAGGACAAAAATATTATCCAGTTAAAGTGATTTTAGGGGTTTCAATAATTGTCTTAAAAGTTTTTAATTAAAAATTCGTTTTCCTTCATGTACATTGAGTGTGTAATATAAGGAATTAATTGGTTATATTAAACTAAATGAATGATTATAATTAATTGAGTGGTATTTAATGTACTTGTCTACTATGATGAATGAGATGGAAAATCATTAATATGATTGACTAGAAATTTTATAGGGATCATTATTGTCCCTTAATTGTTCAAGAAGCATTGATATGTTTCTAGATATTTAATTTCTAAAATATAAATTTATAATTGTTATCAATTCTATAAACTCCAAGAAATTTACAACAAAGACTATAAAATAAATTCATGTTTTTTATGAAATTGTCATCAAAACCTTTACAAGTACCAAATGATAGATTCATTATGTAGATTTTTTATTTAGTTTCAAATATTATTTTAAGATATTTGTAAATTAGATGTTTCTTTTATACTAACGATATAAAAAATTATACATTTCATATATCTTCATGTCATATTATATGATAAGGATTTAATTCTTTTTATGCCTTCTATTATACTAAATTTTATAGTTAATGTGTTAAAATTTTTTATGTTTCTCACTGATAGTTCATACTTTGAACCACCTATTAATATTATAAAAAGATGGTCTTTGTATCTATAGTTTATATGGAAAGGTAGTTTAAATGTGATTCATCAATCATTGAATTAATAAATAATTAAATATTTATAATAATGTTGTAAAAATACATTATGAATGTGATAATGTAAATAAATACTATGTTTAGTATATGTGAAATGATTATTATTTGAGGATCCTCATGAATTTCTCATTACTATATATATTAAATGAAACTCAAGACTCACTAGATGATAATCTAATTGAATTATACAGAACCTATATTGATATTTTCTCATTGTTGGTATTTTAAGGATCATGAAGGTTATTCGTATAAAAAACACTTTCATACCTGATTCATGATTATAATAAATGGTATATAAACTCTAAATGATAGAGTTAATTATATATGTTTTTATGGATATTTATTTCATATATTATAATTCTCCTCAAATTTTTTATCATGTGAATTTATTTTAAACACCTCCATGTAGATCGTGGATAGGTTTTTATTGTTTTTATTAATTTATGACATATTATGTGAACAAAAAATCCATTATTATACATAAAACAATAATAATGATCCCACTATAAATTTTTTTTACCTCTATATACTCCCAAATAAATTACATATCTGCCTCATCAACATGAAGTCATTTATTATTTATGAAATATATTTTTTTAGAAATTTTTCCTATAGGATAGGAGAATTTATTAATATTCCACTTTATAAATTTTTTATTACTATTCCATTACATTTAATATTTTTATACCATTATCATATTTTATTCATGTGTTCCATTAATACTGAATATTGATTAACTGTTATATCCTCTCTTTCTATTTTTCAGTCATCCATGGTAGGATTGACATTATCAGTGTAACTATTAAACATAATTATAAAATCATTTGGGATATTATCAACTACTTATATACCCTATTTTTGAATCATTTAACTATTTAATAATTATATTCAATTATAAATAACAAAATAAAATTAAAAAACTAAAAATATTTATTATAACAATTATATTCCTCATAGTGTTATAAATATTATGTTATTTTCATTAATTAATTAATAATTTTTTTATGTGTTTTAAATTTTCAAGTTTAATATATTTATAATATATTATCATATATTTCCCTTATTAAAATTTAAATATATTGACTGTGATTAATTCTATGATTGAATTACATATAACTATTGAAATATATTGACGTTGTTTTTTTATAATGGATTATGACATTTAATGTATGTATTGAATTAAATTTTCAATGATGAATATTTTTAATTGATTTATTTTATGATAAATACATGATTTGGGATAATATTTAAGGATATGGTGAATATGGGAAGTGTGGTGTTCCTATAATTCACAAGAACACACCAATAACTATTTGATTGGGGCACAACTAGAACACAGTGGCCCTCTAGATTGGGAAAAGTGCCTAGAAATGTCTACTAGAAACTCAATTTTCCTGCAATAGATTTTTAATTGCCTGATTTTTTAGATAATATATAAAATTAAAAATTATTTTTAATATATATAACCAAACACCTCCCTCATTCATATCATGCTACATGACTTATAAGGGCTTCCCCTCTTCTGATGTTCTTCAAAGTTCTTCAAAGTCCCTATTCAAGATTAGATTTCTCATTCTAATATTTAGTGATCTCATATAGGTAAGTATAAAATATTTAATTTATATATTTATGTGTTATCCTTCAACCACTTTTTATAAAATTATAAGTCATTATTTTGGGGAACTTTCTGAGAATGTTTAATTTTATCTTATTAAGGATAATTCTCTCTAAAAAAATTAATATGATATTACCTAAATTCTAGAGGTAGGCAGACCATAATTTTTTCTCTCATTTTATACTTGATGTGTGTTCCATGTCAAATGTGTGTTAGGGATATTAGGTGAACATTCTATGGTTCCTAATTTTAAATATGATTTTTCATCCCATATCTGGGATCAACCATGTGTTTTTATTAACTTTAGAGGTGTTGGGGGATCATTATAGGTTGGGGAACAGTCCTTATGTGTTTTCTTAATATTGGTGGTAACTTTATAGAGAAATACATAAATATTATATTTTATTAGATGAATATTAATATTATTCCATTAATATTCACAGTAAAACAATATAGGTTTGTTTTATTTGTAAACATGGATACATTAATTAGTCGTGAAGAAAATATACATCATATAGCACATCTATATTCACAAATATCTCCCATATTAGACCCATTATGCATAAAACGTTTCTTCATGTAATATGGAATATAAAACATAATATAGGGTGATCTTAGATGACCAGTTAGTGTAAACAAGGGAGATATACTGGATTATTCGAAAATAACACGAGCTTAATGCCTATGAAAATATGAGATTATACATCGAAAATAATACCCATAAACTCATAGATCAAAACCAAGATTCTTATCATTATAGATGGATTTTCAAAAGACATGAATCATTGATAGATCAAGGAACATAATCCATTATTGAGAAACATTGGTATAATATCATATTATATAATAGTGTACTAAAGTTTTGATTAATCATAATCATATAAACATTATTCCAAGTGTAAGAACCAATCATCTTTTCTGGTATGTTTACCTTTTTCTGGGGTTTTTGAGGACAAGTGGAGTTTCTGGATGTTTTTGTAGTACATGCTGTGTACTTTATGAATACACACTGTTTACTCGATTACCGCATGTATCCATGTATTGGGCACGTAGCATCCATGTACAGGGCCTTGTGTTTTGATTTGAAGGCTGCCTAAAGTGGGGATGGTAAGGTAAAGTGCATCCATGTACATACAAAGTATACGCCATGTGCATACAAAGCACACATCGTGTACTTTCATTTTTCTCATTAACTACACCGGGTTCACGTCTAATAGACAGAACCATCTCCTTCTAGGTCTGGTTCGGCTGAGAGAGACCATACCATCATGAAACAGCTCTGATCCCCAGACTGATTATTTGATCTCTGATTTGACCACCGTCAATTGTGTTCGGATCGCCTTAGTTTTTTCTTCCTTATTCTAGATCTTCGCTTCCTGATTCTTCCTCTTTCAAGAGTTATCTTCCATTGAGAGTTTTAGACTTTTTCGTATATCTATGGTGTTCTTGGGTGATTCAAGGCTTCAGGGTCATGTATATCAATCTCCCAACACTATGTTAGGTGGTTGGTTCCATTCTGTAGAATTTCATTGAGTCATATGTGCAAAATTTCCAAATACCCTTGAATGGGGTATTGTGTGTTTACTGTTTTAGCCCTGTTAATTGCATACTATGCTTTTATGCTTGATTAGAGGATTATTGAATGTGAATATGGTTAATTTATATGTTTTGGAAGTGTTTGCCCATTAATGCCTTATTTTGATCGTTTGGTCCTGCTTAGCCTGTTAGGAAACCTTATTTTTTCCCATGACTATTATTTTAGGATGGAGTGATTTGTTTATTTTTCATTATTATATATTTTAGACTACAGTCCAAGTAGTTCTTGAGGTTTACGTTGGCTAATACACATTTCTATGCTTTCTTGACTTACATAGGGCCATGATAACATAGTGTAGTAGACCATAGGGGGAATGGACATATGGTCTTATCCAGAGGCTCTGTTTTACTGTTACAATGTGAGACCACAAGAGGAATTGACATAAGTGCTTCCTCAGTGTGTATGTAGTTCCTCGACGGGTGCCATAGGGGGAATGTGATGTCAGTGCTTCCCCATAGTGCCATTTAGTTACAGATACATGACTATAAAAGGAATTGATGGTGACTGAATCCTCATAGAATGTATGCTTATGTTGAACTAGAGGGGTTAGACTGTGTGTACTTCCTAGAGGGTTTTTTGTACTTGATTGGTTGAACTAAAAGGGTTAGGCTGTGATTACTTCCCAGAGGGTTACCGATTGTGTTTAGCTGCTTGCTTGTACTTGTTTGGTTAAACCAGAGGGGTTAGGCTTTGAATACTACATAGAGGGTTACCTTCTTTGATTAGCTACTTACTTGATATGTGGAATAGAATGCCTTAAAAATGGGGTATTTTTACTATTGAGTACTTTCTTGTTTACTACTTCCATTTACTTATTACCTGTTATATATGCACTAACTATTAGTCATAGATCTTTCAGTATTTTCCTACTAGGATTTAGTCTCACACCCTGTTTGGGTTATTTTTTTGGGGCCAAATAGATTATATTGTCAAATGTATTGATAAGTAAAATCTCCCTTCTACATCAGGTACTTGATTGTTGTGGTGCTAGAGAGAAAGAGACTAAGGTTTGGCTTGCGATGCTGAGGAGTGGTTTACATTTTTTTGCACTTTGTATTAGTATAGTATTCAACATTGTGACATGTTTGGATGTTTTCCTAGACATATGTATCAGGAATCATTGTATATATGTGCTCTAGTTGTTTATTTCTTCATTCTTCCATTGTTTACTCTTGTACAGTGATATTATTATTGATTCTACATTGGTATATCCATTTACTTCCACAGTGTCACTCTGCCCATGAGGGTAAAGATTCCCCACTATCACACCCAAGGACCTCGCTGCTACTCGGCAGCCTCTAGCAATTCAGGTAAATGCGCTTGTGGCCATGTGACCAACGGGGTACGAGGTGCCTTTGGGTGTCCTCCAGAACCGGGATGTTAAAATGTGGTATCAAGAAGAATTCATACTTTTTGACTAACTATTTGGAGCCTATAGCCAGGGATAAAAAGAAATAGGTACTTCGTAATAAGTTGTGCTCAGGTGTAGCTAACCTGTGTATATGGATAAGCCAATCTACCTCGTTATAGAAATTTTTCAGGTTTTGCAAATATTACAGTTGATTTGATTTTACCTTTAGCAATTCACATGTTTTGTGTGAATGTTGTTGTTATTATTGAGGTTCTATTTCTATTGCAACCTGATGAGATGAGGGTATGCCATCTCATGCATCATATAAGAACCTACTAGAAATCACTTTTCATGCATTCTTTAAAAGCCATTTAGGGTGAATTAGTGATTGCATGTTGTTGTGAAAGATTTTGTCCTAGATATGCATGCTTTTTTGGTAGATTCCTTGATAGAATACCTTCTATTGATAGGGTATTTATTTGTGTATGTTTTGTTTGAATGAATGACAAACATTGGTTCTTGAGTTGTTTTGGGTACTCATGAATCAGAATTTGGTGGATCATTGACTTGTTTCCTTGCATATGACATGTAAAAGATTCCAACCATTGATTCGTGGGGAGTATGGGCCCTAACGAATCAAAATTTGGCACTTTCAATGTTCGTTTTAGTGTTTTTCTGGGATTCATATTAGTTTCTAAGGCTTACTGTCTAGAAAAAACTAGAATACAATGCGTGTAAGGGTGAATACAGGCCATGTGTTCTTCTGTTCAGGAAGTAATTGTTTTTCATAAGTACACTCTGTGTACCGTATGTAAACACCGTGTAGTATCTAACCATGTCACTAAATATGTGGGCGTAATCACAGGGTTTGTACATCTGGGTAGAACAAGCCATTTGCTCGATGTACACGCCTTGTTGTAGAACCGTTTATCCAGCCATGTAGCGAGCAACACAGGTCAGATAAATCTTCATGTACACGTCGTGTCTAGTAGAATATGTCGTGTTGTTGTAACCGTGTGAATACCTATGTAAATAACAACATGGGCCGTTAAAACCCTAACTAGTACATGACGTGTGCACCTGAAACATGTTGTGTAGTGTGAGAAGTGTATCCGTCCATGTCACTAAAAACATGGGTTCGTGATGCTCGTCTAGTAGTTTCCGTTTCTGGAATGAAAACTCCATGTAGTCTTCTTCTAGGAGAACCGTGTGTCTTAGCCTTGTATAGGAACTTGGGTAGGTGGAGAGGATTCAAGTACATGCCGTGTGTTAGGACCACACGCTGTGTGTTTGGGGTGTTACAAGACCAGTTGTGGTAGGAGTAAATGCCATGTGAAATACTTCAGCGAACATGTTGTGTATCCTTGTTTGGATAAAATTGAATGATTTCTTTCCCATGTTCCCTTCTTAATCTTCTAGTGTTCAATCCATGACAATATTGATCTAACGTTTGCGCTTGACCTTGCATTTTCATGCCACTGAGACGTCCTCTGGTTGTCTGTCGGTTACAGGGCAGTGATCAGAAGCTGGACATGGCTGATCAAGGACTTCGAGTAGATCCTCCCATTGTGCTAGTATTGGAACCATCCATAATTTCAGACATAGGTGCAGATGAACAGTTCTGAGAGGGATTCAGCAGTTTCATTCAGACCTTCTGTGGGGTACTGCATCCTGCTCCTTATATGGAAGATTTGAGGCAGGTCTTTTAGCAGCAACATCCCCCAACTTTCACTGTGGAAGGAGGACCTCATGCTGCAATGTCATGGTCAGAAGCCATGCTTTCTATCTTCGATCGCCTAGAGATTCCCCCATAGACGATGGTCAAGAATTCTACATATATGCTTCAGGATTCTTCCAATAGATGGTGGGATGTGATCTCACAGGAAGGACGCCAGCAGGTTATGGATGAGTATAAGTTATAGTGTTCCTTCTATGACTACATTTACCTATAGACTTTGAGGGCCGATCCAGCCCAAGTGTTCATGAGTCTAGAGTAGGTTACTCTTTATGTTATGGAGTATTCTTCTCGCTTCATAGATCTACAGTGCATTATGCCCATTTCAGGAGTTGATGAGTTATTCCTAGAAAATATTATTGAGGATGGTATGAGGAATGACATCTGATCTCATGTGAATATCATCTGGATGACATCTATCACTTCAATTTTCAACTAGGAGCTTATCACATAGTGTTATATGAGGGATTATGGAGTTGTGAGCTATGGTGGCTCGATATCTGGAGAAAGTGTACCTCCTACAAATAGCAGGAAGCTCCATAGGGGGTCTTCCTGTGGTGGTCCAAGTAGGTGCTACACTTCCTCTGGTAGCCAGGTTGTGTGCTACCAGTGTGGGAAGAGCGGTCATACAAGGACACATTGGCAGAGGGACCCAGTGGAGTGTTGATCTTGCGTAAATATGGGCCATCTTCAGTGCTTCAGTCATATCTTTTCACTAGTAATGGGTGACATGGGTTCTTCCATGACTATGCATTCAAGAGCAGTTCCACTAGTTACCCGTCAGTCAGTAAATTGGAGTTCTTCCGACCTTTCAGGCTGAGGTGCAGGTCATGGCGGTGGTAGACAATCCCCGGGCTTTTAGTGACGACAAGGTAGACCAACTCAGAGTGTTCAGGCATGGTCACATGGAAGCATTGTAGGTCAGAATTTTTAATGCTACAGACCCAATAGGAGCAAGATCCAGGACCCTCTACATTTCGTGGTATGATTCTAGTGGCCTCCGTTTTAGCTTATACTCTTTTCGATATAGGGGATTCTCATAGAATTATATTTGTTTCTTTTATGGAGAACCCTGGGCTTTGTATCATTTCTTTTATTGATATCTTGAAACCAGAAACTCCGTTTGGGACTTGAAAGACTAGTTTAAGTCATTGAAAGGAGTTCCCTATAGAGGTTGGTGGGTGTCACTTCGTGTGGGACCTTTTTTCCCTAGATATGACAGGCTATGATGTCATTCTCAGAATGGACTCGCTAGTTACTTTCTAGGATGTTTTGGATTGCTATCATTGTAGGGCGAGTTTCATATCATCAAAGGGTGGATTGTTTCATCATAAGGGTGAGTGGGATGTCCAAGAGAGAAGATAGGGAATCGAGCATCATGGGTTTGGTGGTGTTACAACCCTAATTTCTAGTCTTTATCAGGATGACCTTGGGACTTAACAGATGGAATTTCCTCCAGTGGTGGATCATTTCAGGGAAATCTCTCCAGAGGAAATTTCAGGTTCACCTCTATAGAATGAGGTTGAATTTTATATTGAGCGCATTCCAGGAGTGATACTAATGTCCATTCCTCATTATATGATGGATACACCAGAGTAGCAGGTGCTCAAGAAGCAGTTGGAGGAGTTGTAGGTAAAGGGTTTCATCCGACCTAGTACTTCTCCTTGTGGTTCGTCTATCCAATTTGCAAAGAAGGCATGCGGTACCCCCAGTCTTTGTGTGGATTATCGTATGTTGAACCAATTGATGGTCAAAAACAGATATCCCTAGCAGAGGATTGATGATCTCTTTAATTAGATTTTAGGAGCCCGGGTTTTCTCTAAGATTGAATTGAGATTCGGTTATCAATCGTTACGCGTTAGACCATCAGATATACATCTTATAACCTTTAATTGCAGGTTGAATCTATATGAGTAAGTAGTTATGTCGTTTGGTCTCACAAATGTACCTGCAATTTTAATGGAACTGGTAGACCGAGTGTTCCATCCGTAATTGGATTCCTTCATGGTAGTCTTCATGGATTATATCTTGGTGTAATCTCACACTCTACATGACCATGCCACACATCTTAAGATCCTTTTTAGTACATTGAGAGAGAATCAGTTATATGCTAAGCTCTCAAAATGTCACATTTAGATGGACCAAATTCAATTCAAGGGTCATGTTATCTCAAAGACACGAGTATAAGTAGACCCAGAGAAGGTGAAATTAGTAGTTTCCTAGGGGCATCCGAAGAACATCTTTGATGTATGGAGTTTCCTAGGGTGGGATAGATACTATAGACATTTCGTACTAGACTTTTCAAGCATATCAGCACCACTGACAGGCCGGACTAAGAAGGGTGTGAAGTTCTTGTGGTATGCTTCTTGTGAGTCAAACGTTCAAGAGCATAAGGGGAGGGTGACATCAGCACAGATATTTGTATTTCCAGAGCTGGGAAAGAGCTATACTATTTAATGTGATGCTTCAGGTATCAGTTTCAAATATGTGCTTTTGGAGGGGGAAGGAGTAGTTGCGTACGGGTCTCGGCAGTTAAGTCCACATGATAGGAATTACCTAATGCATGATCAAGAGTTGGATGTTTTTTTTCATGATTTACATTGTTGGAGACATTATCATTTTGGAGGGAATTTTGTGGTTTTCACTGACCACAAGAGTATCAAGTACATTTTCACTCAGTGTGACCTGAATTTGAGAAAGTGAAGGTGGGTTGTGTACCTTCAATCCATTAAAATTTAGCATTCCTATATTCCTAGGAAAGGAAATGTAGTGGATGATGAGCTGATTAGGAGAACTCATAGACAATAAGTTTAGGAGGCCAATAGTGAGTGACAACTTATGGCTCTGTTCTCTGAGATGCATTTGGAGGTGCATGATAGACAGGGGAAAACATTCCTTTCTTCTGTAGGTGTTACCTCTAGTCATCTTGATCGATTGTGAATGAGGAAGCTATAAGATTCTGAAGGCCTAGTCCTACGGGAAAGCGTGCCAGGAGAGGACCCTATTTTGGGATGGACCATATGCGAGGATGAGATATTGTGTTTTCATGGGTGCGTTTGGGTGACAACAGACATACACGAGGAGATGATACGAGACATTCATTCCTCAGTATGGGAAGTTCATCATGGTGTCACAAAGATGTATCGTGATCTACACCATCAGTATTTGTGGCTAGGTATGAAGAGAGATGTTGTGGGGTTCATCATGATGTGTTCCACCTATCAGCAGGTGAAGGCAGGGCATCAACAAACAACATGGATTTTGATGTAGTTACTCATTCCCAAGGGGAAATGGAATGATGTCTCAATGGACTTCGTGATGGGTTTACCGTGGCCACCTCATGGGAATAATGCAGTTTGGGTTTTCATTGACAGAATCACGAAGGCTGCTCACTTCTTGTCGATTAAGGAGACCTTCAGTGTTTTTTGAGCTGGGACTGTTGTACATCCGAGAGGTTATACGTCTACATGGATTTCCACACTCCATTTTTTCAGGCAGGGATGCACATTTTACTTCTCAGGTCTGGTGGGGACTTTATAATCATTTGGGTACACATCTACTTTTGATTACAACTTACCACCCTCAGATAGATGTCTAGTACATGTGTACGATTCAGGTGCCTGAGGGAATTCATTGAGCAAGCATCCTAGATTTTGGATGTGCATGGGAAAAGCACATACCTCTTTTTGAGTTTTCCTACAATAATATTTTTTATGAATCTATTCAGATGGAACCTTATGAGTCGTTGTATGGTAGGCCATACTGATCACCTTTATGTTGGCTGGAGGCAGGAGTTGTAGCTATGCTGGGACCTCGTCTTTCCTAGGAGACCACAGAATAGATATAGTCGATTCAGAAGATATTGGATACTAAACAATAGCGATAGAAGTATTATGTTGATCGATAGAGATGTCCTCTTGAGTTCAAGGTCGGAGATCACATTTTCCTAAGCGTCACACCGAGGTTGGGACATAGAAGGATTAAGAGTCAGGGTATGATTTTTCTGAGGTATGTCGGGCCATTTAAGGTTTTGAAGTGAGTTTGGCCGGTTGCCTATCGGCTGTAGTTACCTTAGTGGTACTAGGCTATGCATGACATTTTCCACAATTCTCAGCTTCGACATTACTTTTCATACCTGTATAATGCTTTCTAACCTGAGGAAGTAAAGTTTGAGGTGGATGCATCTTTTGAAAAGCATCATATCTAGATTTTCGATCGAAGTACGAAGGTTCTATATGGCCAGTTTCTTCTTCTGGTATGGGTGCTATGGCAGCACAGGTGAGTATAAGGTGAGACATGGGAGAGAGAGGATGATGTACGATCTTAGTGGGCGGATCTATTTGGGGATTCATTATATACACTTCTTTTCTAGGGAAATTCATGGATAAATTTCTTTAAGGGGGGATGTTTTCATGTATGTTTTCATTTTTCTATTGGTTTTTTGGAAATGTTGAGTTTTTGTAAATTTTTGATGTACACGCCATGTACTTTATGAGTACACACCATGTACTCGATTACCACAGGTAGCCATGTGTTGGCCATGTAGTGGTCATGGACACGACTGTGTGTGGTGACTTGGTGGCTACCTAAAGTGGGGCCCAGTAAGTGAAAGTATATGCCATGTACTTTCAAATTACACACCGTGTAAACTCATTTTTTTCATTAAACTCGTCTGGGTCACATCTGATGGACAGAACCGTCTCCTTCTAGCTCTGATTCAAATGAGAGAGTCATATAACTTCTCTGAGCCCCTGATTGAGTATCTGATTTTTGATTCAACAACCGTCGATTGCATTGTGATCTCAGCCATAAGCTCTTCCTTCTTTTAGAGCTTCATTTCTTGATTCTTCTTCTTCAAATATTTCACTTCCGTTGAACATTTTAGATGTTTTTGTATATATACAGTGTTTTTGAGAGATTCTAGCCTTGAGGTTCACGTATATCGATCTACCAACACCGAGGTAGGTGGTTTGTGCCTTTATGTATAAATTCTTTAAGTTATATGTGCAAAATTTCCCAATACCCTTGAATTGGGTATTGCATATTTACTTTTTTAGCCCTATTAATTGTCTGATATGCTTGCATGCTTGAGAAGAGGATGATTGAATGTGAATATGGTTAATTTATATGCTTTGGAAGTGTTTGACAATGGATGCCTTGTTTTGACCATTTGGTCCTGCTTAGCCTGTCAGGATGCCTTATTGTTTTTCCCAATGCCTTATATTGTAGGATGGAGTGATTTGTTTATTTGACATGCTGATATGTTGTAGACTGCTATCCAAGTAGTTATTGAGATTTAATTTGGCAGATATGATTAGCTATTCTTTCTTTACTTACACAAATCCATCAGAACCTAGTGTAGTAGACCATATGGAGAATGGACATAAGGGATTCTCCAGAGTGTTTGTTTTACTATTATGTTGTGAGACCATAGGTGGAATTGACGTAAGTGATTTTTCAGAGCTTCTGTAATTCCTCTACATTGGCCATAGGGGGAATGTGACGTAAGTGCTTCCCCAGAGAGCCTTTTAGTTACCGATACGATATTATAGGATGAATTGATAGAAATTTCATCCTCAGAGAGTCTATTAATATGCTAAACCATAGGGGTTAGTCTATGTGTACTTCCCAAAGGGTTTCTTGTACTTGTTTGGTTAAACCAGATGGGTTAGGCTGTGAGTACTTCCTAGAGGGTTACCATTTGTGTTTAGCTACTTGATTGTAATTGTTTGGATGAACCAGAGGGGTTAGGCTGTGAATACTACCCAGAGGGTTACCTACTTTGATTGGTTGCTTACTTGATATGTGGAATTGAAGGTTTGAAACTATGGAATTGTAACTATTGAGTACATCCTTGTTTACTGCTTTCGTTTACTTCTTACCATCTATATAGTCTCCAACTGTTAGGCATAGATCTTTTGGGGGTTTCCTACTAGGAATTTGTCTCAAAACCTGTTTGGGTTATGTTTTTTGGCCCAGAAAGATTATATTGTTGCTTTTATAGATACGATATAGAGATCTTCTACTTCAGGTACTTGATTGTTGTTGAGAAGGAGAGCAAGGGACCAAGCTATGGATTGTGATGCTGAGGAGTTGTTTTATTGTTTTTGTTTCTCTTTGGATTATTACTGTATTCATAATTGTGAAATGTTTTGATGTTTTCCTAGACCTATGTATCATGCATCAATTTATATATGTTATCTAGTTGTTTATTTCTTCTGTCTTCTGCTATTTACTTTGGTATGGTGATATTACTTCTTCTTCCAATTTTGTATATCTGTTTACTTCCACTGTGTTACACTACCCATGAGGGTATAGTTTTCCCAATATCACACCCAAGTCCCTCACTGCTAGTCTGATGCCACTGTAATTTGGGGGAATGCGCTTGAGGTCATGTTACCAACCGAGTACGGGGCACCTCTGGCCGACCTCGGGAATAGGGAAGTTACATCAAGGATACCCATAATTAATTTTAAAACATTTTTTATGGCATAACCACCCTAAAGAGTTCTTCATTTGTGGGTTTACCTCTAATTCACCCCCTTTTGGGACTAGGGTAACCTCCTATTTACCCTCTTTTTTTCTATCATCAGATATCCTCTTATGTACCCTATTTAGGGTCTCAAAAAACCTATCGTGTATTGTTTATTCACATATAACATTAATAATTACCATATTCATTGGAGGCCTAAATAATTATGTGCATATTGGTCACATAATCATAAATACATTCATATACATTTTAAATGATCATAAAAACAATCATCAAAATTTATTTTGTGATACATAAAATGAGTTTCATTTTTTTATAATCACAATAACAATAAAACATATATATAAATAATAAAATTGTATCATTTTATCATATCTATAGTATATAATAAGTATCAAAAAATTATATTATCATATATGAAAAATTACCCTAAAAGGCCATGTATTTATTTCTTGAAGAAATGCCCTATCCATTGTTAAATAAAATATTTGAAACTAAAAGTTTGAAAAATATTAAGGAAACATTTGTCTTTTAAAAGGACATAGAAATTTTTTACTTAATCTTATATTTATTTACTATTCATGATGTTGAAAAATTATGTTCATATTAGGTATGTGAAAACAACCAGTCCTTTTGTATTTTAAATAAAAAGAAAAAAAGTACCTTATTTAGAAAATGAAACAAAAAATTCCTTTTAAACCACTTTTTAAAAGGAAATCATTGGAAAAAATGAACTAAACTATTATTTAGATAATATTAAAACATTCAAGAAATTGTTTTTGGAGAAAATGGACATAGATAATAAAGTATTCTTGATCAAAGAGATAAATAAATTCATTTTCCATGGAAATGTTTTTTTTCATCCCTTTAGAACATAAAGTCATGAAAATAAATAGAAAATTATAATTAACTAGAAATAACGATTAGAAAATAATATTCATGATATTAATGTGAGGTACTTCCTAAAATTTCATCTTTAGAAACTTATTCATAACCAATCATAGTAAACAATGATATTTGCAACATAAAACCCATACTACAAGTTTAATTTTCTTCAAAACCACATTACCCTGATGTAAAAAAATTAAAATTTATTACAAATATAATATATTTTTTTAATAATCATAATTTTATAATTTATCCTCTTATAATATTTAGACACTCAATTACTAATAATCAATGATTATAATCATCATTTACTTTTGTTAATTGTTTTTTTCATTTTAATTTTGGCTTGGTAGTTCATGTACTTGTCCATTGATCATGATTACATCATATAAAAATATTATTTGAGAAATTAATTTAATATATATATTCATCATATAAAAATTTAAAATCATCCCTAAAATAGAGTGATAAAAATTTAATTACACCTTCAACAGAGGCGGTAAGCCGTATGTGTGGGTGAATAAGTTTTTCACTTTTTGATAGATAGAATGAATGAAAGGTAAATAATAATTCTACTTTCAAGAATCATTTTTATATAATAAAATATTTCTTAAATACGTACTTATTCTCTTCCATGGAATGAATAAATGAAAAATGAATCATATCACATCGTAGAGGTGGCAGTCCACATGTACACAAGAATATCATTATCATTTCCCAACATATAGGTACGCAAGATGGTTGATATGATATTATAATTATAAAAAAATAATAGTTTCATAAATATTATTTAAAAACATTAAACCCAAAATAAAACAAATATTGTGTTGGAAAAAATAATTTTATCACTACGTGGAGGTGCTAGTCCACTTGTAGGCACAAATGATAATTTCACACCCTGTTTTTTGGAAAAGAGGGTGAATAAAGGTGGTTTCATGTTCATAAAAAATTATTTAATTTCATTATAATTAATGTATTAGGTAAGGATTAAAAATATGGATTTTGAGGAGGTAAAATAAGAAATAAATTGAAAGTGTTAGGGTTAGATGATTACCTATTATTCGGGAGACCTCATGTAGATCCTTTCATAAGCTCTTTTGGAATGGTCTTTTAAGAGGACAATAACCTTTAATTTGTGATGAGGGAGGTTCAATATATAATTTTATAGGGTTATTTTGATTTAGAAGTCTCAATATATAATAAATAAAATATAGAAAGGGTGTCTTTTATAAGGGAGGGAAAGAAAACAATTGGAATTTCAAAAATTATTAAAATATAATAAATTTATTCTCCAATAAAACTCTTTAAAATGGTAATATATTAGGATAAAATATATTAGGATAAAAATATTATTATTAAATGAATTTTACAATGGTTTGGGTATTATTTTAAACCTTATCGTTCTTTTATCCACTAGGTTAACCTGTTTTATCTTAACAGTGTTATGAAAATTTTTAATTTTAAAGGGTTATAAGATTACAAATAAGTTAATCATACAGTAATAAATGGATAAGAGATGAATTTTTTGAATTTTTCTCATACTAGGTGTCTTATTTAAATATTTTAATTATTTTCATATAATTAAATAAAATTTTATTTTACATAAAAAATCATTAATGTCATCTTTGACAACATTCATTTAATTTGACATTAAAGACTACATTATTGAAAGGAAATTCCCATATAAACTTTTAAAACAAACATAAAATGTTATATATATCTATAAAATTCCTGAAACATAATAATTCACCCAAATATTATGACTTTTAATATATTAAAAATCATTAATTTTATTTTTCTATTAATGGAATAAATATTGAGTATGTGTTGCGTAAGCACTTAAGGTAATTGTAAAATTATTAATAATTTAATATAAAATAATATGATAAAGAAATATTTTAACATTAAACTAAAAACATAGAATAGAAGTTATGCTTTTTATCAATATATAAAAAATTATACATATTAAAGTGAAGAGTGTTACATTTTGTATTTATTCTATTCATGAAATAATAAAAGGTTCATACTCCATGATATTTGTAAAAAGTTATTTATTTATTTATGAATTGGATGGCCATAGATGAAAAAAATTCATCCAATATAATGATGTAAATTATTATAGATATTTTAAAGAATTGTCCAAATGTATTAACCTTATTGTTCAAATTTTACCCGTTAGAAGGTGACACAAATTTACCTAGGATACTAAATATTATGAAAAAAAATACAAGGGACCTATTTACCATATTTTATTTATTTTATTCCAAATTTGAGAGGCACTTTTAATGATTAAATTTCTATAAGAGTTATATATTTATTTTAATTTTAGTGTGAAAAACGCACCCAAAACCATTTATGAGAAAAATATTTTTTAAGGATGAAACTGGATGTTTTCATTTTTGGGGAAATTAAAAATAGATAAATGTTAAATAATTCTACTGAAAATACAATATATATTTCTTTAAAATGTATCAAAAATGTTGAATAAAATAATTTATTATGAAAAAAACACAATGAGTGCATAAAAAATATTATTGGAAAAATATTTCTTTTACGTTCAAATGATTTTTTATTTTCATTTATAATGAATTGATAACCAATGAATTCGTTTTATAAAAATGTAAACCCAATATTTCTAAAAAACACAGCTATTTCTATTCATACACACCAATAAAATTTCTATGTGATAACTATAACATTACGTAATAATATTTTAATATTATATCAAAGTTTGTTTCAAATCTGGGTTGCGTATAATGAAATATGTAATATTTATTTATAGAGAACATTGTCAGATAATATAAATATGTTAAAATTCACATACCTTAAAATTGATTTATTCCATATAATTTTATCATTCGGATACAAACAAAGTAGGATATGCCTTTTCCCCCAAATCCCCAGTTTCGCAATTAGCTTCATTGAATTTCTTATTCCTCAAGAGAACATTAACATAGTGAGTAGTCCTATTCTGTAAAACATTATATCTCTTGTCTCAGATTTCTACTGTTTTTTCATCATAAGAAATTTAATACTCTATCACTATATCCTCTGAATTCAATACTGTTTATGGATCAATTATTTACTTCCTCATGAGAGTTTTTTAGAACACGTTGGGAACATGAAAGAGTTTTGGTTGAAGTTTCAAGATATAAGGTAACTTATATACTCAACCAACAATATTTTCTGAGAACATATACCAATGTATTAAATTTAATTTCATTCCAAATCTCATAACCATCATCCACATATTAATTCCATTAATACCTTTTCTCCATTTTTGAATTCCTTATTTCACTAACAATTGAAAGTAAAACCATTATGTCAACTCTAAGTTGAATTGATTTGCGGAATGACTCTATCTTTATCTTCCATTTCCTAAACTAGATTAATTCCTAATTACATTATTTCAAAAAATTCATCTGAAAACATTGGAGTTATACAATTCTTTTGATATCCGCATTTATAATCAGCTATCTGAGTTCTTGAGTGAAAGATATTTTAGTTAGAAAACTCAAATAAAGGAATGTGTTGATCCTAACAACCTATAAAATCAATATAATATTATCTAATCATATATAATAGGGTTTTAATGGTTCCCTCTAACTTACCAACTTTTATAATATGATAAGAAGTATTTAATCTTAACACTATGTTCATACCATACTAAATAATGTTCCAAAGCTTCAGGGTAAATCTTGGATCCTATTTAGATATAATAGAATGTGGTACTCTATCCGGCATAAACAATTATTTAATTTATATTATACTAAGATGATCATAAGATAAATCTTATCAAATAAAAATGATATGTATTGACTTTATATGGTGATATTCTAAAACCAAAATAGAATTAATGCTTTTATAGATTTTGGGGAGTCTAAGGACGAATTTCATGTTAATGTTTTCCCATTTCCATTCTTATTTGAGTAATGTTTATAAAATCCCCATAGACATATGTATCTCATTGATAACGTGATTAAACACCAATAAATAAAATATATATTCTTCAATATCCCTCTTCATGTAGTCCCTTCATAAATACTCTTTCATATCTCTATAAATCTTCATACTTATAAGATGAATACAAAATAGTGAAAGCTGAGCCTGATTCAATAACTAATTATTCAAATATAGTATCAATAAAACACACACATAATTCCCAAACCATTTGATTCCCCTACAATAAGGGTTGAACTCAATACCATTTCTAACATTATTTTACAGTTCCTCATCCTCCTATTTTATTTTAATTCCCACATTGATAGATGGTTGAGAATAATTTGAAGAAGGTATAATTTCTACCATTCCTTTATGATTCCTAGATAGAACCTTTCACAATATAGAAATATTGGATCTTTTTTAGTCCTCCTCATAGATATCATAGACTGATCCTTTCAACTAAAATCATTTACCACCTAGTTCTCTTTTCCAGTGTTAAAATTTATTGATCATTCATAATCTTCAATTAACTCTGACTATCTTATATAACTCACATTCAACTAGTTTGTAGATAATATATACTTTAAATTAAAATGATCAGTATATATATCAGATTATTTTCCAAAATCATATTATCTCGATACATTTAATGTAAAAAATTCCAATTTCAAACTATGAATCATTAGTCATTTAATTTTTCAGATGAACCATTAATCATTGTTAGAAATAAGAAATAAATATTTTATTATTCATAAGGAGGCGTCATAGTATCTTATTTGATGCATCACTATATATCAAAAATACTACTCTATTGTTGGGTAATTTATGAAGAAGTGTGCAGACTAACCATCACTTCAATTACAATGAATTATCATTTAATTTATATATCCAAAAGAACTTTTATCCCTTACAAAATAAATTGTTTAGTGGATTTTAAATCCATAAGAAATTATCCATAAGGAATTGATAATATCCAGATAAACCCCAAAAAATGTAGATCTCAATCATATTGGATGGTCTGGTCCAATAATAAATAACTTCCATCTTTTATTGATCCATATATATAACCTCCTTAAATATAATAAGTCCCAAAAAATGAAACTTTTTTGAAACCTAAATTATATCTTCATAAATTTTACATGAAAATTATTCTTCAGTAGGTTCTTCACTAAAATCCAATGCAAAATTCAATCTCATCATTTCACATTGAATAAATAAGATTATATTCTATAAATACCAATAAAATCTGATCAAGGAAATATATAAAGACACAATTCATTAAATCCATGAATTTATTGTGGGAATTAGTAAAATAAAATGGTATCTGTAGAAATTCATAAGGTCCATTCATTTTACAGAATTTTATATTTGGTAAATCCTCTTTTTTAAACAATAATTCATGACATCCAAAATGACACTATTTTTTTTTTGAAAAGTAATGAGATCCGTGTAGTTGATACAAAGATTCATCAATATGGCATAATTTATAATTTTTATTAATAGTGATCACATTATGTTCTGGATAATCAATGCATATTCACATTTATAAAAAATTATTCATAAAATAATAATAATTTCAACCTAAATAAATTAACTAGGATAAATTAATCCCTTATTAATACTCTTTCATAGTTTCTTCTTTAACTCATAAAACTCAATGGGTCTATTCTACATGAATTCATTTAAATATATGAAAGATTAAGTATGGGTTCTATTATGATCTAATATAATTTATTTGGTGGAATACTAAGAAAATCATATGAAAACAAATCAAAAAACTGTTGTACAATAAGCATATCATTGATGTTCAATTTCTATTCAACCGTCTATGATATATACCTATTTTGAAAAGGAATAAAAGCTATATAATTGTTGTGATTTCCATATAATTTTTATATTTATTGCTGTAATGATATATGAAATCATGTGTTTTTATAATATCATATTTTTCTTCCCTTTATAATTAGTAGGTGTTGGATTTATGTGTGTAAATCTTATCCATGAATAATATGACATCATATTAAACTAGATGGAGAGTAATTATATTTTCTGGAAGAGAATTACCACAAACCATATCTAGAGATGAATCATAGACTTTAGATAGGATCATAATTCCATTTCATGGTTTAAATACAAATTCAACATCTAATCATTGAGGTGGTATTGAGATACTATTAGAATATTCATAAAAAATAAAAGGGTGGGTTGGTCTAAAATGAAATAAAACATTAATAGTTCTATAGTGGATGGAAATTGTCTATTTCACCATATTATTATCATAAAACTCACCAAAAATAGTGATCATAAGTTATTTAACATTTTCTGTTGAATCAAGATGTGGTTTACATTGATTATATTCATTAATATTTGGGTTCTAAAACTCGTAAGCTTTATTCCAATAGTCCATGCATTCGATACAATAGAGTGTGGGTGGGGCATCATGTGGTGATTTCCTTCTATCATTGGAAAACATCTTCCCATCTCATTGACATTCTATTCTATGGTGACCATAATTTCCACACATAAATCATTTAATAGTCCACAATATACAATTTTTTCCACAAAAAATTCTAGACAAAGAGAATAACGTAAGGCATGTCTTCTTCCCCTAAGAGTTTTTATTTTTATATGTTCTTTTGAATTTCACCATTCTTTTATTTTCAAAACCATGAGTTTAATGGGAGAATATATTTTCCCTTTCCACCTTGACAGTACAACAAACAACTTATTCATGTTTAAAAATGTACCTTATGGCTAATTCACTTTATAGACTACGTTTTGTGACACTGAACAATTGATCAATAATTATTTATGGTACATTGAGACCACTATAAGAACACCACATAGGTATTGTAAAATTTACCTCCTATTAAATAATGAATTAGTTTTCCTTATGAAATAGCTCAAGGAAATTATTATCCATTTTCATATGAAGAAAATAAGGATTATAATTATCTAAAAATAATTTTCTACACCCATCCCAAAACATGGATTAATTTTCATCACATGGCCTCGTGTTCATGGTAAGAGTCCACCCTTGATATTATTTACCTTCATAATTATAGACAACCAAAATTAATTTTCAATTACTCAAAAAAAATTATAATATAAATTATTTTTTTAATGGATATAATTTATTTATCAGGATCTAGTTTATCATTAGATCCACTAAAATAAGATGGATATTTCCTCATGATTAACACAAGAGAACATGGTTCCCTCATTTTCTTGTTTGAACTTCATCATGATTAAAGTCTAGATAAATTTGTGTGATAATAATGATGGTTTTTTCATTCATGATCCCATAATATTTGGTTTTATGAGAGGCCAAGAATTTTATTTTATTTCACATTCATCATTTACATGGTATCTTCAGTTCCACCCTTTAACTAAAACCAAAAAAATATGAAAAATAGTATCATAGTGGGAAATAATATTATTAGGAGATTTCATTTATATGATTTTAGAATCATGAAACCTTATTTTTCTTCCCTTAACACCTTAGGTTTAAACTGGGTAATATTATATTCAAATCCATTACGATTGATTTAAAAAAAATGTTAATTAACCCTGATGTATTCATCAAAAGTGTCGAACTAGGAGCATTATAGAGGATCAGTCAATATAAACTGGACTGATGGAAAATATATACTCAATAAACACTTTTTTATGGTATTAAACCTAGATTCATATTTTCTTAAACTATATCCACTTGTATTTTTAATGCATGGTTGTCTTTTAGAAAAACCATAATCCTTCCACTACCATACCTTTTTATGTTTCCTTATACATATGATTATCCTAAAGGTTCGGAATAATGATTTCTAATTTGAGTTTCAAATGTTAATAATACCATTCTCTAATACCAACTATATTGACTTTTCCATTTCGTACATAAATTTTACATATTATTAATTGAATATTCATTAAATACCATTATGATCTATGATAGAACGTTATAGGTTCAGTTTCATTGGAAATGTGGATATAAAAAATATTCTTTGTAAAATATCAACATCACCTCCCACTCAGTTCTCCATACATATAACCCTTCTTAGAAACATAATTCTTAAATATTTTCATTATATCCGAGGGAAAATAAATCATATTAAAGGGTTAGTTTAGATGATAAGTAATAAAAATGGGTATTTTTCTATGGTCCCATCCTTTTCAAAGAATAACCCTCAATTAATAGGTCACAAGAATGGGTCATAGAATAAATATTGGCTGTTGATATGAACTAAATCATAAATTGATAAAATGACATGATCCATTAGAACAAAACATTTTCATAGGATCATGTATTAAAAGTGTTCCATAAAGTGTAGAATAATCATAATCATATTAATTTTAATTCAATAATTCCCAATTATACATTCATAACATGTTATTATTAGGATAACTTCTTTTATAACTACATCTCACTTGGGAGAACCTCTCATGTACTATCTTTTGGGAATGGGAAAACCTCCCATGTACTCTCTTTTTTTGAGCAAGTTATAAAATCGTGTGTACCCTCCTTCAAGAATGGGATAACATCCCATGTATCCTTTGAGCTCTTAACCCATTAATATTCACCTAATTTGTTAGATGTATATATAATTCTTAGGTCACCAATCACATAATAATTAATCTATTCATATGTAGGATGATCATGTAAACATTCATCCAAACTTATTCTTTGCAAACGAAAAAAGGTATCATTTATATTTCATCATCATAAACATAAGTTATATAGATATAGAATAAATTTCATGACTCGACTTGTATTAGTCTTGAGACACAAATACCCTTAGCCTGCCCTCATAGGCCAGGGTTGGAGACCAGTTCTGAAGGCATAAAAAACATGGGGAGGCATTTTCATAAGTACCTATACACAAACAAGCATCCAACTCAATGAAAAATTGAAGAGCTAAAGGAAAAACAACATACAACACTACTATATAGATGAACCAAAAATATGCATCGACCTCTAAATAGCACAATTATGGTAAGGTAAACTCAATCGGAAAGGGGGAAAATACAAAACTAACTGGAAAAGTGCCACAACCTGGAAACATGTGGAAAAGTAAAACATCTGAGAGAGCCCCACTCCTGATACCCTTGCTACGACCACCCCGCGCTGTACAAGAACTCTCTATCCTTGTGCTCCTCTGAAGGAATGATCAACATGTTTGTCATTTATAAGGGAACATTATGTTTAGGCAAAGCCCAAGAAGAGGTGAGTATAAAAATAATCAGTAGGATGCCTCAAAGGCTTAAGGGAGTGGAAAAAGATATATTGAAGAGGTTATAATTAGATAGAACAATGTAAATTAAAAGAGTACAACTCAACCAAACTAGAGAGTAATATAGGATAAACCAAACACAAGAAGCTATAAATGATGAGAATATGAACTTTTCATGATGTCTTTAGTACCAATAATAGGAGAGTTGACTCATCTAACCCTGAGAATCTAGACACGGAAAGCACGTGGCATACCCTACACGTCTTCACCTCTCTTGGAGGGAGAGTAACCAAATTCAAAGTAGTGGGTACTACAATATGATATATAAATATTCTCAAACAAATAAGCTCACAAGAGAGAGTAAGTGTATCTCCATATCATCAATCATCCATGAATAAGAGTCATCAATAGTTCTAGGATTAACCATCGATGCCTATAATGTCACATGTCAACTCTAAAATGCAATTCAAAGGGTGTCAAACACTACAACCTAATACCATCCACTTTAGGCGGCACCGTATCTCCCTCATGATTTTATGTCGTATCCCAAGGATGTGTCTTACTGGAATAGTTTCCCTCTTTCTCATGAGTTTAATGGTACGTAAAAACATGTCTCATCATTGTGTCACATAGTCGAGAAGTCATATCATGTTTGAGGACCAATAACCGACCTGGCTAGAGGGTTCCACTTTAGTGACATTGAGGACTCATGCACAGTCTAGCTAGAGGGTGCCACTCTAGTGTCATCGAGGACCACTGCCTAGCCCTGGTGGAGGGTGCCACTCAAGTAAAGGTGGAAGACCAATTCCATTCCCTACAATAGGGTTCCACTTTGAAGATCATCGAGTAACTACAATGGTGATTCATAAAGGATGGTACCTCTTACAAAGATAATCGGGAATTCCAAAACCCAGTACCACAAGTGGTTAATCCCAGAACTGCACTGGTGATTCTGAAAACATAACTGTCATCACTTCCATCATTGAAAATCACCCTGGATAGGCATGGTACCAGAAGCATCTCTCATCATATCTCAAAATCCAATATAGATGGAAGCATCAGATTCTACGCATAGAAAACTCTGATAGGCTACTCATGGGCGTAAATTGGAGTTCAAAAGAAGTAGATAAAATAGAAAAAAGATTCATAATGTGGTACATGACATGTGTAGGGACCACATGACGTGTGGCCCTGCCTCAACATCTAGTCATGTATCTAGCTAAACTTGGGTACTAAACTGTAAACAAGTACCGATAAGGGGTACCAATGTACTGCCAGAGTACACATCACCTTTAGGAAAAGGATGATGAGACCACATTTCTCGTCACTAATCAGAAGGGTGAAAATGTAACTCTATCAAAATGCCTCTTGTAAATGGCCTAGGATAACCAAACGGATCACATAGTCATGATCGTTGTGGGAAAATTCATAGGATTGACTATTCATTCGCCTGAATTAGACTCTTGATGAAGAAACTTTATTTCAAAATGTTGCGCCTAAATGGTCTTTGTGAGACCACATTTGGAATCTAAAACACATCAAATGGATTGTTCCATTGTGATTCTCTTGGAAAGGTACAAGTGATTGGCTATTCATTCATCCCTAACAGACTCCCAGTGAAGTAACTTCATTCCACCACATTGTGCACAAATAGTTCCCCATGGGGCCTACTCTTCAATCCCGAAACACATTAAACAGATAACACCATTGCGATCCCCATGGAAAACCAGACCAGGTGGACTACTCATTCATCCAAAATGATTCACTAGTGAAAAAGTGACATTTCACCCCAAATGTACAAGATGGGGCTTGTGGGGTCTGTAAAACCATTTCGGCTTAAGAGACCAATATTAGTCATCAAACATCCTTCTCTACTCTAGGGTACCAAAACCTATAACGGTGCATCAATTGAACGTCTCTTGTACATGTACGGTCTGATAAATGTTTCCCAAATAATAATAATTATATTATTATTATAAAAAATGGACATTTCATACCACCAAACATTGATACAAGAACAAAAAGTTTTCGAAGTAGCCTTAAAAGATCCTCCTTGGAGTAAGGGTCAAGTGGACTCAATTGACACGTGAATCAAACCCTTGGATTGAGGGTTATGAAGATTTAAATTTAAACTAAAGTCCAAAAGAAACAGATCCAGCCCAGATTGGCTGATCCAGCTTTCTCACCTGGCCCATCATGGGCCAGCGCACTGTGCCACCACCACTAGCACACACTTATGTCTTCACTCTATTCTCGACAACTGCACCCGAATAGTGTGCCACTAAATTCACAAGCTTCCTTCACCGAAACCCAAAACCAGAAAACTAATGTAGACCTCTATGTTCTCTCAGTTAATTAAAATTTCAATTTGAGACCAGATCTTGACTCATCAGGACAATTCATTCCCACCCCTAGCCTTCACCTTATGATCCATTGATGTTTCGTCATGTTGAAAAGTAACCACCACTTCCGCTCGCCGCTACGCTTCCTTTAGAGCCCGAAACTCAAAATTGATTATAGATCAAGACTCCTTGAGTCGAGAACTTCATAAGTATGGTTCTTTCTCCATTATTGGAGGTCATTTGAGGATGGTGAAAAGTTTTCCAATGATGAACTTTAATAATAACAAAAAAAATAATGATTTAAAAATTAAACGGTCGATGGTCATTTTTAGTTTGGAAATCGACGGAGGTTTCATAGCCGTAAATTTGATCATAAGTGATTTTCGTCAAAAAAAATTAAAATATGGAGCAGTAGAATTCAAACTCGAAATCATACATCGGATTTGGATATGTTGTTGTGTCTGATGTGCTATGATATACTAGTGCAATTATTTTCATCATGATCTGATGATGTTTGGATATCGAATAGACATTGACCACAGCTCCAACGTCTGAGAGAAAAATGAGCTAAATCTTGATCATTTTTCATAAATCCTATTTATAGAAGGATTAAAATGATATGGGAATCTGAATCTCTCACGCACTCTCAAATGAGGTCACCCCATGGAAAAACACCACACGATGAACTCAATAGCGGTCATGTATTTCTAATTCGTGTCCCCATACATAAGTTATTCAAATTAGCATTTCAAATAAAAAAACTTTACTTAATTATTTCATTTATGATTTTTTCCATCAAAACTGTTTCTATAGAAGTCTTGTGTTGAAAAACTTTATACCCCTTCTAGGATAAATGGCTTGCTCCAGACACAATCGTGGAATCGTATTTATTATTTGAGTTTCCATTTGATTATTATTTTGTTCTAAGCAATTAAATGAATGAATTAATAAATTAATTCATCCATTTAACATATCGCTGATGATAAAGGGATTCAAAAATCCCACAATGACATATTTTATTTTGTTCTTAGGGTAAACACCACATTCCAGACCCAATCATAGTCTCATAATTCTGATCGGATCAACCTTTTAAGAGATATCTCGTTTCCATCAAGTGAACAGAATTAAAATACATTAAATTTTTATAAAAATTATTTATGGAACACTGGGACTCTGAATCACATGCCATCTCATCACCTTGTTCTAGAAATATATGTTGAAGTTTTCTAAAGTCATACAATGGAGAAACTGGGTCTCTATATTATTTCCTCATTCAATATTTTCATCCCAAAAAGTAGAACTATGAAAGGAAACTCGAGATACTAAGCTCACACCTGGATCTCTTATTCCTATGAAAAAATACCTATCATTACAATGCTTTCACAACACACGAATCGGAGGGATGGTCCGCACTCATAAGGTTCTCTCCTTTCGATGACGTGTGTAGGAAAAAACATGTATCTCATCAACTGCAACACATGGATGATTTCATGAACCCACTCCAGCTATTGGGGGTATGGTAGAGTGGTAAGAAACCTCTCCATCTATTTCATGATTCTGAACATCCTGAAGAGACTTGGGGAATAGTTTAATTCCTTGAATTAACATCTACATTCCATTTCATGATTGGAATCGTGATTTTTTCGTATAACAAGGCCTCTTGATTCCCTCTTTTAGAATATCGATCGGGTGAAACACCCATGGATATCTTGTTAAGAATGATTTTAGAGTTGATGCATCACAACCAAGAATCCCTAACTTTTTCGAGAAGTGAAGGAGTCAACAAAATTGAATAAAGAAATTGTGTACCCTTCTGCTACACTAGGGTCAGCTACTGGGAAGATAACAACTATGAAACATGTTGTACTAAGTGAGTCTAAGACATCCAACTAATGGAATTTTCTACAACATTACGCTTTTCAGATGAATAGACTTCCTCAAAGTCATAGTCCTGTAGGAATTTCAACTAACTCCACCGCCTTAGGTTCATGTATCTCTAGGTGAAGACGTACCTGAGACACTAGTGTTCTGAACAAAACACAAAGTACTCTCCCAAAAGATAGAATCATCACATTCTCAAGGAAAAGGCTATTGCTACCAGTACCCCATAGTGAGTCACATAGTTCTATTTATGGGGTGTCCATCACCATGACCTGTACTTGATAAATAGAGTATAAAGACTGATGTTAAGCACAAAAGGCACCCATGAACAAGGAATGTGAGTAAACTCATCAAACTGAAAGAGGCTTGACAAGGAAAGAATGTGGCATACCATATGTCTCCTTTTCCATATTAGAAGGAGAGTAATCCCCAAAATAGAAACTCTTCCAAACCCACAAGTGACACCAAAAGAAATGGGAATTCATGAAGCAAGACTGCCTTGGAAAACCCAAGACCTACTCCGACACACCATTGCACAACACCACCACGAACATAGAAGTTATAGGAGTTCATCCACCACTCCGTGATACTATCCACTTTACAAGTCACTGACTGCTCCCCATTGATTTTATCATCTAACAATAATGCATCTCAGTGGGGGAAGAACTCCTCTTGGTCGTTCTTTGAAAGCTACACTGAAAAATACATACACAAGGTTACCCTGACAGCCTACTTCACCCTCAGTAACTCCATGAGAAAGGAGTTTTAAGAAAATTGTACCTCGTGTAGTCTCTAACAATTTATAAATAAATAGGAAGAAAAGTCATAGAGAGTACCACTTATCATCTCATTCACTGCAGGATTGATGACATCTATAGCATGAAATAGCCACAGCCCGAGCCTCTAGCTCCCTATAATGAATGTGGGTCGCCTAGTAGTTGAAGGACCTCACAACATCGTCCACCAACCATGGTTCTTCATTCTCTCCTGCTGGAAATACCTCCCTGGGGACCACCGTACCCCCTCTTGGGAGATACCTGATCATGACACTACCTCTATCATGGCGGGGCATCTTCTAAATTCCAGAGAATCTTAGAACATTTTATCAGGTAGCCCCATGTCGCATGACCTTTCAAATCATAAGCATAGAACTAGCCCTACCTAGGATATCATGGTGCTCTACACTATCCCTGACCATGTTCCTGAGTCTTATCAAGGGGAGGCCCCTAAATCGAGGGTCTACTAACTGAAATATTCTACCTGTGGGAGATTTCCCAAATTCATTGTGACCAATACCAAAATAGGCCTACTAGCACCCCTATGATCGAAATATATCTATCACCAGTGCCTACTCTAGGACCCTGATAGTTGATGATTCACTAGGTCACTATGATGGTCTGAATCTCCTCTATGGAGTCCTTTATTTGACTTCCAGGCCTGAAAGTTGTCATCACAAACCACGTCCAAAGAGTACTGATTAATGCCTATGAACCTAGTCTCATACTCTGGCACCGTCATCCCTCCCTGTTGATGCTCTAGTAGCTCCTAAAACCGTATAGAGTGAATGAAGTAGGGGTAGTACTCCTTACAAAATAGCTTCTAGAAGTCATCCCACTAGATTTCTTACTCAGTTTGCATCTGAGTATCCCGACTCTACCAATTCCAAGATTCTCCAAGAAAAAAAATTGCTTCTCACAATTCCATGTAAACGGTCAGTGTCCGAAAAATCATAAAGAAGAGAACCACCAACTCTAGACAACTCTTCAATGCCTGAGGTTTTTTCATACAGTGGAACCTCAGTGGTCTCTAATAGTGGAACTCGCAAAGTGATCCAAACCTATGCACGTCCCCATATTTCTCCAGTTGGGATAACTTCTTCTAAATAGGTTGAGGTGATACTACTTATCCACCTGGAAAAATGTAATCACATGAGGGATCTAGAACCAAGACCTCATCACTCACGAAATCATCATCACAAACTAGAGCTAGAATCCTAGCTAGCTGTCGTCACACTGGAATCTTGAATTCATTCAAGGAATACTAAAGTCAAATAAGTATATATATATATATATATCAACAATGGTGGAATGATAACTCAAGAGGTTATACAAATACTCAATCCTATATGATATATGTACCAATGATCCCTTCAACAAGCGTCTTAGCCCATTATGTTGACAACCGAGTTATCATGGTCCTGGTTAATTGCTATGTTGGTCGTTGCACCACAACTGGACTCCCTAGACTGGAAGACAATATCAAGATACATTGACATTTCTTACCTAAAACACAACCAATTCATTTTTAGGGAGCGTAAAGACAACATTCCAATGAACTAACCACAATAAAAACAACCTTTTCACGGCTCGACCCATACCAGGCTCGAGCCACGCCCACCCCAAGCCAGCCCCTATAATCCAGGGGCTAGAGACTAGTTCTGAAGGCATAAAAAACTTGGGGAGGCCTTTTCTTAAGTACATGTACACACACACACATACATCTCAACGAAAGAGTGTAGAGGGAAAGGAAAAAAATATACAACATTGTTATATATATAAACCTCAAATAAGTATCGACCACTTAATTGTACATTAACAGTACTGTAAACTAAAGGGAAAGGGGAAAATTACACACCCAACCATAAAAGTTACACAACCCAGAAATAGGTGGAAATATAATATAGTTGAGAGATCCTCACTCCTAAATCCCAAGCTATGACCACCCCATTTGGTCCAACCACCCTGTATCTATATGATCTTCTTCAATCATGATCATCCTATCCATCATCTATAAGGGAACACCATGTATTGGAAAATTCCATGAAGGGGTTAGAATAAAAATAATCAATAGGACACCACAAAGGCTCAAGGGAGAAGAAATTTTTTTAATTAAGAGGGGACCAGTAGATATAACAAGGTACAATAAAAGAGTATAGATCAACCCAACTCTAGAGTGAAGTAATCTCCTCAAAACATAGGGAACTACAAACGATGAGAAGATAAACTTCTCATAGTGACTTTGCTACCTATACTATGAGAGTAGACTCATCCAACCAAAAAATATATAAACATGGATAGAATGTGGCATACCCCACACATCATCACCTCTCTTGGAGGTAGAGTCACCAAATCCAAATGAGTGGGTACTAAAATACTATATATATATATATATGCTCAACCAACGATTTTAAAATGAGAGAGTAAGGGGATCATCATATCACATATTATCCCAGGAAAAAAGTCACCAATAGTTATAGGAGTAACCATCGATGCCTAGAATCTCATGCGCCTACTCTGAAATGCAAGTCAAGGGGGCTCAATCACTTCACCATAATACTATCCACTTTGTGTGGCACTGTCCCACCCTCGCGATTTTAGGTCACATCACAAGAACGCGTCTTTGTGGGAAAATAGTTCATCTTTCTTGGGAGTCAAAAGGTACATCAAAACATCTCTCCTCGCAATGTTTTATAGTCGAGAAGTCATCTCTAGGTCAAGGAACCATACCCAGCCTGGCTGGAAGGTGCCCCTCTAGTATTGTCGAGGGCCAATGCCTAGCCCAATAGGAGTGTTCCACTCTAGTGTCGTTGAGGACCCATTACCAGCCTGGCTTGGGGATGCCACTCAAGGAAAGGTGTAGGACCCATTCCCTTCCCAACATAAGGTTTACACTCTAAAGATCATTAAGGAACAACACTGGACATCCTTTTTGGCTGGTACCTCTAGGAAAGATCCTCAAGAATTTGAAAACCCAGTCCCACTAGAGGGTATGCCCAAAATTACACTAGTGATTTTGAAAACCGCATTTCCATCACTTCCATCATAAAACATTTCCTCAGATAGGCTTCACTCCCGAAAAATAATATATTGTATCTCGAAATCCAATACAGATGGCACCATCATGTTCTCCATAGAAAAATACTCGGGATAAGAAACTCACAAATAAAAATTTGAGTTCAAGGGGAGGATATATGAGAGGTAGATGATTCATAATGTGGTACACAACATGTGTGGTGCCCACATGATGTGTGACACCACCTCATCATCTGGATAGGTACCTATTTTTACTTGGGTACTAAACTATAAATGTGACCTACAAGGTGTTCTAGTGTACTCACAAAGTACATTGCACCTCTAGACAAAAGGCCAACATGAACACGTTTCTTATCACTAATCCAAAGGGAGAAGACATAATTCAACCAAAATGTCTGTTAAAAACTTCTATAAATAAACATAATGATAAAAAATTACTGATCTTTATGAGAAAAATTCATATGATTGGCTATTCATCACCTGAATCGAACTCCTAGTGAAGAAACTACATTTCACAGTATTTCGCACGAACGGTGCTTTTATGACCCACACCATGATTCTCATACACATAAAATGGATTGTTCCATTATAATCCTATCATCAAATCACATGGAATTGTCTATTCATCTATCCCAAATGAACATCTGGTGAAGTAACTGCATTCTACCATGTTGTGCACAAATAGAGGCCCATAGGGCCCACACATCAATCCCAGAACTCATTACATGGAACGTTCCGTTGAGATACTCACTAAAAACCAACCAAGATGAACTAATCATTCATCTAAAATAGATCACCAGTGAATGGTGAAATTTCATTGAAAATGCTCATGATGGGGCTCATGGGGCCAACACCGCCATTTTAGTTTAAGAATATGGAATTAGTGTTGAAAGGTTTGCCTCAAATATGGAGTCAAAACACCTCTGATGGAGCATCAATCAGACATATTATGTAGACGTATGGTCCAGTGCAATTTTATGGAATAATAAAAATAATAATAATATTATTAAAAATGGACATTTCGTACCACTGAACTTTGAGCCCAAAACAAGAAGTTTCCAAAGCGGCCTCAAAAGATCTTCCTCGAAGCAAGGTTCATGTGGACGCAAATAGCAAGAGAAACAAACCCTTGGTTTGAGCGATACATGTATTTTAAAAAAAATCAATCCAAAAATAATTGGACTAGCCTGGACTGGCCTTTTCGGTAAGCTCATCTTGCTCACCACCATCCAAAACACTACACCTCTCCCATCAGCCAACTTTGTCACCTTCCACTACACCTGGTTGTCATGCCACCGCCTTCCGCTAATCCACCAATTATTGTCACACTGCTACCTACTGTCACTGCCTGCTAGAGTTTCCCTCACCAGAACCCGCCAATAGAAAACATCCACACACCCCTACGTTCACTCTGATGATCCAAATTTCAACCTGAGACCAAATTTAGACTCCTCGGGACAATACCTTCAAATCCCTAGATTCATATCAATGATCCGTCGATGTTTCAATTTGGTGAAAAGTAAACACTGCTTTTTCTCACCATTGAGTATCCTCCAACACCTGAAACTTGATCATGAGCATATATTAGTAATCCTCAGGTTGAGAGCTTTATTGATATTAGTCTTTATCCACGATCAGAGTTTGTTTGAGCATGGGGAAAATTTTTCCAATGAATAACATGAAGAATGATGAAGAATAGACGATCCAAAATTAAATGGTCAATAAAAGTTGTTATTTTGACAATCGACGATGGTTTTCAAAGAATTTAAGATGATCAGAAGTGAGTTCTATAAAAAAATTAAAATGGGAAGTTGCAAAATCAAAACTAGAAATCCTACCTCGCATTTGGATATACCTTTGTGTCTGATGTGCTCTGATCATCTATCACATGATTTTCCATCACGATCTGATGATATTTGGGTGTTGAATCACCATTTTCCAGGGCTCTACTATCTGACAGAGAAATTCTCATACTCTAGTGCATTTATCATATCTCTTATTTATATTAGGCTATCAGTGGTCGTGAAATCCCAATATTTCATGCCCCCTAAACAGATGTCACCCCAAGGGAATCCAACATGTTATAAACTCAATGGCAGTCTCCGATTTATAATCCATGTCCATGTTCAGAATTTATTCAAAGTAGCAATTCAAATAAAACACATTTATTTAATTATTTTATTTACGTTTTTTCATCTGGGACATTTTCTATAGAAGACATCCACCAAAAAAACATATAACCTCCTAGGGTAAACAACATTCCATAGACTCAATATTGGCCTAAAATTTCTAATTTGAGTTACCGTTTGATTGATATTTGGTTATAATCTTTTAAATGATTGAAAAAATAAATTAATTCATCCACTTAACGTATCTCTAACGAATGAAGGATCTGAACATCATTTGATGACATATTTTATGTTGCTCCTATAGTAAACACCATGTTCCAGACCCTACTGTGGTCTCATAATTCTAATCAATTCAACTGTTTATGTGATATCCCATTTCCATTGTGTGAATAGTTTATAAATAATAAATATTTTTATAAAATTTATTTTAGGAACACTGGAACATAGAATTGAATGTCATCTCAGTACCTAGCTCTAGAAATATTTGTAAAAGTATTCCAAAATCATAAAAGGAAGAAATCTGGTCTCTACATTAAATATGGTATAATTTGATGATTTACCCAGTAAATGATATATAAAATAAATGTATTTTATCATAGATTAAAAATTATCCCAAAATATCACTGAAATATTTCTTGGGGAAAATACCCCTTTCTTTTTTAAATCACATATAATTTGTTTAAAATATTAATCAAAATATTTTTTTTGAAAAGGAACATGGAAAATTATAAATGAACATTCAAATAATGAATATTTCTTATTGGCTAGACATTATGTTTAAATATTGTACTTTAGAACAAAGATTACTTTCAAATTTTTTATAATAAATCAAATGTAACTCATTTAGAAAATGAAATGAATATTCTGTTCAAAAAATATAAATAAATTAATACATGGGTAATAATGTGTTACAAAAAACATAATATAATTATAAATAATTCTTGAAACCATTTTTATAAACCATGGCCCAGATGAAATTGGGTTTTTGGCTAAAGATAGAAATAATGTATTTTTTCGTCCTAAATGATCCTATAATCTATTGGGTTATTAAAGTGAGAAAATTTAAATGGAAATAATAATTATCTTTGAATAAACATATTATAATAAATATCATGATATTATCGACAGGTAGATCCTAAAATTCCATCATCAAAATCATAAACATAAACAATCCCAGTAAAAAGTAACAATGCAATATAAAACCCTTACCTCATGTACGACTTTATATGAAAGAAAATTAACATCATGTATATTATATTAAAATATATTATAATTATATGCCATATTTATTTACCTACTTATTATATTTTATATTATTCCATTATAATATGTCATCAACAATTTATTAATTATTCTTTATTAAAATCTCCGTTTCATAGTGTTTACTATTTCATTGGACATGAGAATTTTTGTTTAGTACTTCCAATACATTTAAATTGATAATGGTTAAATTGTATAATGACTGTTATTTATGGCATATATATATCGTATATATTAACTATATATAAATATATTAATAACCATTCATAATAGGTTGATATAGGAAAATAAATTACATCATTCATATAGATAGTAGGTCGTACGTATGCATGAACACAATTTTCACTTTTAGACAGACAGAATGAGATAATGTTAAATAATACATCACCTTAATAGAGTCATAATTATATGATATACATTAATCTAATCCATCCATATTACCATATATATAAATATTAAACAAAAAATGATTCACATCACTTAGTGGAGGATGCAGTCTATACACACATATGAGCGAAAATATCATTTTATAATAGATTGAAATGTAAGAAGGTATAAATTATATTATAATTCGAGAGTAAAAATAATATCATAAAAAAAATTTAAAAACAATAAAATAATCATAATACCCATCCACTAATTATGGTGATAAAAAAGAAATTGAATCCCTATATGGAGGTGGTAGTCCTCACGTACGCACCAACGATACTTTCTCACCCGCCTTGATAGAAATGAGAGTGGGTAATTTTGATTTCAGGATCACAATAATATTTAAGTATATTGAGTACATATAATTAATTATTTTATGATTATTATCATATATTTAGATTATGTTGATGACTAAATAAATTGGAAGAGGTTAGGTATAGTGATTACTTAATTTTTGAGGTACCTCCATTAAATCCTTTCATATGGACACTTGTAATGATCCTATTTACCCTTTTGTCTATGGGATTTGATAAAATATTTTTCCATGGCATGGTCAAGTTAAAAAGATCAATGTCATATAAATAAAATAGATAATGGGTTTCTTTTTACAAAGGAGGGAAAGGACACACATTGAATTGAAAAAAAAGATTAAAATAAAATTATTTCATTCTCAAGATAAACAATTTAATATGTACCTAGATTTGAGTGATAATCATATAAGGAAAAACTATAATCATACAATAAAACTTAAATAGTTTTTCTATAAATAATGTATTTTGGTATAACCCCTTTGATAACCAATTTTAATATTAATTATTGTTGTGACTTATTTAATATAAAAGAGTTACCATTTTACTTATTATTTTTAAATTTTCTACCAAATGCACAAGTGATTAAATTTTAAATCATTTATAATCCTACCTATCCTCTTGAAATATATTAATGATTTGAAAATTTTAATAAAATATTCATTATCATAAAATATTATTTATTTCATTTGTAAACTATTCATTTAATTTACTTTCAAATACTACATTGTAGAAAAACAATTAAAATATATACCTTTAACACATTCCAAAAATTGTATATTTTTTATATAAATTTTATGGAATAAACAAATTTACCCAAAAATCATTAATTTTAATATATTTAAATTGATTTATTAAATTTTTCAATTAAATGAATAAATACTCTCTTGGAATTGAGTAAAAATTTAATGTAAATACTAAATTAGAAAAAATTATAAATAAATTACAATGAAAAAAATATTATTCTATCATTAAAATAGTAATTTATGAATGAACATCAACTCTTTTTATAGATATGTAAAAAAATTTTATAAATTAAAGTCATGATAGTTAAATTTTATATTTATTATTTTATGAAAATTATAAAATGGTCGTACATCATGAATAATGGAACCAAGTGGACATATGTTAGATACAGGATGTTTATGCCTGATCCACACTCATAAAATTGGTTAATATAAAGTCATAGATAAATTTCACTTTCTTATGATAAAATATTTACCATATATTTCTCCCTTACAAATGTGATAATGATTTCACAATTTTATAATTCATTATAAAAAATTAAATATTTTTCATATTTTAAACTCCCCAAACAAAATTTCAGATACATTTTTAAATATTAAATTTAAATATGTGGTGTAAATTTATTTTAAAATATGTTCCCAAAATTTTACTAAAAATATTTTTTATAAAAATACATTTTAATCATAAAATATAATTAATTGAAATTCATGCCTACAAAAAACTTTATGTTAATTTTAAGAAACATATTTAATAATATGTATATATATATATATATATCGATTATAGTTTTCATAAATCGTGAAACATCTATTTGTTATAATAAAAACACATTATGTGGATAATAATAATTTACAAAAAACGTATATTATACTTTTAAAATGTTTTTTTATTTAATATCCATTTTATTTGTTACCAATAAATTTACTATTTACATGTTTATTCCATAAGAATTTTATAATTTTGTTAGTCCTATTAATACCTGCCAATCCAATGGCTATATGATAACCACAATACTAAATAATAATATTTCAATATACTTTTTCCATTCCTTGGAACTCCACATTTCATGGAATTAATTATATAAATTTTCTTTATATAGAACAATATAAAAACATTTGTGGGTGTTACATACATTTTTTATGTAAATACACATATGGTGGTATTTTAAATAGTTCAATTGTTTTTTATGTTTTTATGCATTTTTTTTCTAAAATTAGTTTCCTCAATCAATATTTGATGTTTATGGGGTTTTTTAAGTTACTATAGTTTTCCTAAATTTAGAATATTACTAGTATGTGAGGGTAAAAACAATTTGACGTACACGATTCATTGTAATGTTTTAATAATTGGTAATGTTTTATTCATAAAATGAAGGATATTCCTATGTAAAAATAACCTTCGGCAGTGTTTGTAGAATTTTAGTAAAGTGTAGGAATACAAATTGTGAGAAGTTACTCTTATGTTTGGTTTCTCCATGCATACGAATACTCCATATGAAAATTAATTAGTGTCGAGAGCTATTTATGTGTAAGAGTAAATATTTGGAAAAATGGTAGGAACATGAGACTAAACTCTTTTGGTTTAAAATTAAGAATTGTATACACAATAGAAATTTTATGGGATTTAGAATAATTTATATTTCTACCGTATGAGTAACAGATAATTTAACTTGTATATGTAATTGAATTAATTTTAAAAAAAAGATATTCAGAAAACTATGTTTTCCATTTTGTAGGAGTAGTTTTTAGTTAAGGGGCTATGTAAGATTAATATCAATGATATGTAAGAGTATCCCTTGAAAACATAAGTTTCCTTTTTTAAAATATTATAATTTTTCTAGGATTTCTGTGTTTTATGAGATGTTTATCTATGAGGTGATATTTAATGGTAATTTTCATACATAAAATTAATTTTTTTTTCAAATTTCATCATTTCAAGTTTTTTCAATATTTTTTCTTGAAATTTTTTAAATGATTAACCAATTGGTAATTTTATTATAAATTGTATTTAGAGATTCTCATAGAAAGAAAAAAAATATATATTATATGGAGATGATACTGTTTTAATCTTCTTCTCCTAGTGACATTCTAGATGCATCTTATTTGTGACTTATATAGTCTAAGGCACTGAGTATCCATGGGTACTTCTTGTAGTAAATACACTTTCATTTACCATGTTTCTTCATTTTTATCTCATATTGTGATGACAACCCCAAATAATGGGTCTTATGGTATATTTTGGTTAATATTTTGAGTAAATATGTATTGTTCGGAGTCCATAAATGAGTTGAATCTCATATACTCTAGGTTGGTGGTGTGAAACTAATTCACATGTTATATATTTAAATAAGGGATATGTAATGAATGTGAATAGGTAGGGTGGAGTATGTGTAAATTGGAACATGAAAACATATGGTTTTCATTGACCAAAAAAGATACCTAAGTGTAGTCTTATGCAATAAATGGTGGGTGTTATCTAGTCTGGAATGCTTTCAATGATTTTTGTTGTTTTAAGACATAATGATCTTGATAGAAAATGTTGTCGATAATGTTTTATTGGTAAATGATGTTTATATGGATATAGTGTGTGAATTTGATGGTATTGAAAATTTCTATAGTGGAGATGGAGGTTCACTCAGGTGGTTCCATAGGTTATTGGTAACACCACTCATCGTTGGTCTAGGAGGCTGTTGGGGTACTTTTCAGACATGATTGGTCTCATGAGGTGGTTTTGTCAACACATTGTTGGTGTAAGACCCATGAACATCAATAGAGAAAATGTTATACACAATAGTTTTTAAAATGTTGTAGTGTGTGATACAATCATATGGGATCAAACTACATGCTATGTTGGGATATTTCAGGAACAAATATTTAAATGAGTTTTGTACATGCAATTAAAGAATCGTGGTTGATTGTAATAGTGATTCCATTTTATATGAAACTATATAAGGGATAAGGGAAAATATAGAATGAAAAAATATAAATATATCATTTTGCTCCAGCACTGGCCAATAAAGGTAAAGGATTACTCAAGGTTAATTGAGTTCAAGTGGAGTAGTTTATGAATTTATTTATGGTCATTGTATATTTATATTTACATACATTTGTAAATGTATGAATATAAATTAGGGAAACCATTAGTGGTGTTCTACTAATATCATACTCAAATCCTTTGTAGGGCCTCTTGGATGTGTTAAAATTTTGTGTCTTATTGTAAAGGTAAAAGAATATGCTCGATTATTAGAACCATATAAGGATGGGAGTTCATAATGTGTAATAGATGTATAGAATGGTTAGTAGATAGTCTAGATAGATTTTTACTTCTAGATTTTTATTATTTTTTGGTACTTTTACTCTTGTAGATATTTGAAATAAATTTGATAAATTAGTGGAGTTCTATATCCCTATCATGACTGGGATATTTTTAATTTGGATTTTCCTATGTGTATTAGTGTTTTTATTTCTTAATGTTTTAAATAAATTTCACTAATTAATGTTGATATGATAGATATTTTTCTCTAGAGGTTATTTTATCCCTACTATTACCTCTCAATGATTCACTTCTTTTCATCAACCATTAGTTTTTGGGGAACAACACTTATGTTATAGTAACAATTTGATCTAACTACTATATATTGATCTGGTCTAGGGTTATACAATGTTTTTTTAGTGCTGGATAAAATAAGTTTATTTTCAGTCTTTTTTTTTATTTTGGAATGTTATTTGGGGGTTTAGGATGGATAAAACATAGAGATTTGTCCATGTATGGATGTATATATCCTATTCTAAGTGAATTCACAAGTTTCTTTTATTCCTGATACTTTTATGGGTTTCATGGTTATAGTTGAGTTATTTAGTATGACTAAATGTTCCTTAAATTTTATTTATTTTAAATTCAAACTCCAAGCCCTAAGAGTTAAGAGGTATTTCTAATACATCTTTATAATAACTTAATCCTCACATAAAATCAATTTCCTTCTTTTGATTTCTATTTTTTTCATGGGATGGAAAAAGGTTATGTTTCTAAATGTTTCAATAATAGAATAAAAATTGGATTCTGATGTAGTCTTTTAGAGGCATTGAGGATTGCTATCCAAGAAAGGGTAGTAGTTCTAAAAGTGAATCAATGGACCTTGACTATTTACACTCTTATCAATGTTATATATAGTGTTTTCCCATATGGATCCTTGGTGGTAGTTCACTCAGCCATCCTAGGGGTGTGAATCTTTATGGGAATGAGTATATGGATCCTACATGTGTATTATTTGTGTAATTCGAGACCCTAACATGGATATGATGGGTTATGTGGTTAGATGTTATGGTCATGGGTATGCTATGGGATTGTAAGGGTCAGTGGATAGCAATTCCTGTTATAGAATTTCATATTTTATGATATTTGTACTATTGTATCATTATTGATTATGGTATTTAGTTCTTAGAGATATGACACCTCGAAAAACTATATTAGAGAATCAGGAGGGTGGAGCTGTATTTCCACCAAGGTGTGAGTATATTGAGGCCCCAGAGTAAGAAGCTGAGTATGATCCACATGTAGAGGATCTATGAGTTGATTATTAACCAAATGAGCTATTTGATCTATGGTAAGTGATAGATAATGAGTGTGATAATATAAAGACGATAAAAATCAGGATTTAGGGATTTGTATCATCTACTAATGATAAAGACAACATATAAAAATTGAAAATTACAATTATGTGAATGATGTCTAAATCAAAAATGTCCATCATAGGTTACTATATTTGTGATTTCTTAGTATTTTATCACCATTATTTACATGTTAATCCATGACATTTGATTTTATCTGGTGATTCATCCATCTTTATGGACTAACTCATTGTACGATTTCCAATTAGTCACATAAATCATTCTTGTGTGATCTAATCCTATGATTACAAATAGTGGATAAACATCGAGAGTTGGAAAAACATGATCGGTTCCATCAAGAGTGTATTTCAATGATAAATTGTGTTTGGGTGAAAATTAATCTTGTGGGGTGATGGGAATGAAATTCACCCGGGAGTAATGAATGAAATCTAGTCACAAGTGTGGATTTTACCTTTGTCAATGTGTTGGATGAATGTTTTTTATGGTTTCCCTATGTTTTTCAACCATGATATGTAATGTATTAATGTGTTCATTATCAAATAAATATTAATTTTAAAGGTCATGATTATCTATTAGGAGTTATTTAAAATGGGTACCCTCCCTGATGTTTGAACTGACTTAACGATAAGTTTCCTTTAACCATCCTTAGGCAAGGTTGGTTATTTCCCCCAGAGGATTAGTTTATGGAATCACTTACCTATAAATCATATAAATTCATTAATTCACCAACCTATTTGGGGTACATTATCCTTTATATTCTAATTCAATATTCTATATATATATAGAGCTTCAGTGGGGTGTGAAATCCTCTACCAGAGTCAGTATCCCCACTACACTATAATGGGTGTGTGATCCCCCACTATAGGTACCAAGAGAATATGTGGTATGTTAATGTTTTTTGAATTTGAGAAATTAGATGGAATTATTTTTTTGTCTATGAGGACTGATGACTTACTCTATAATCTATATCCCTCTATAGAGAAAATTTGGGGTAACAATATATCCTTACACTATTGATTGTGATTAGAGTCAAATATTAATATTTTTATTTAATTAAATTGTTTTTTATGGTGTATTATATGGTATTTATATACATACCCTTATATGGGTTCTGTTCCCACATGTTATGTATTATATAGGAAATAATTAGTTTGATAGTATGTTAGGTAGACTAGTCGAAGGTGGTGTATTGTGGTGCATGGTGGCTGTTTTGGTTGGTCTATGGAAATACATTAGAGGCTATATTATAGGAAAATATTCACAGTATTATTTAATTTTGTACATACTTTCTAGTGGTTGGGAATTTATTTTTCCTTATTGAACTTTGTATATGTTCTTTCGGAATCATTTTTCTATTTAAAGTTGGTTTTAATGTGGGTTTTATTATTATATTCACTAATAAACATTTTTTTATGATGTGTAGAGATGTGTGTCAGTATAAAAGTACATAGAATAGGGCCTCCTCTATGTGTGATATTCGTACTAGGGGATATACACCATCCCCAATCCTATTTGAGGTGGTTTTAGGGTGTCACAATATGTTTACTATTTTCCTAGAAAATTCCACATAGGTTTATATCATTTTAGAGTGTCATCATTACTTATTTCCATAGGGATGACTTTTGGAGATATATTCATTATATGAATTAGTTTGTGAACATAAAGAAATAGTGTTGAGGTGTCTTCGGCATAACCCTCGAGATTGACAACCCAGAGGTGGTGTAGTCGCCAAAGAATCCATATACCTGGATTCTAATAACTTTCATTTTAACATGGTACACAGAGGCACCATTTGTTGGAAAACTTTTAGTATATTCCTCATGTAGGAATGGTTTAGATATTTCCCCTCCCTTCTCGAGTTAGTTCCTTAGATATTTTCTAATGATCGTGCTTCATATTATAAAATTTTTAGAGGCCACAATGAAGACTACAAATGATAGTTCAAATATAGGTTCTTGATTAAGACAACATGAGTGGTAAGGTTCCAATTTAGAGACCGGTTCTCTAGGAATTCCCTTAGGGCTGATATCATGTAGTTATTAAACTCTTTGATTATTAAGAAGACCAACCTCCAGTAGTTTAATTAGATACTCTAAACCATGGTTAGTACCTGATCATTATAAAAGATCAAGATTAGAATATATGATGATTGAGTGTGTTGTATAAGTTATAAAGGTTGAGGTCACTCAGAATTCAAGGTGACCTGAACCTTCATGAGGAATTGATTGACTATAGTTATTAATCTATGTTTTTTATCAGTTCTGGACCCCTCATGATCAAATAGTTTATCTTCTGGAAATTAAAAATCTTATTGTGATAAGATGGTGGTTGTTTTTCATCATGTAAACTCTTGAAGAAGAGATGATTCAATGGATTGAGTTTACATGCCTCTTAAAAGATATGTATTACATAGTGACATTGTGTTATATTCTTATTCAAGAGTTCCTTGAGTTATAAAAGGTAATAATGGCCATAATTGAGTCTTTTTCATTGTTCAAAAACCACACATTAAACTACCAATATATGAACACTATGAGTAATTCATATTGTATATGTTCATGTGATTGATTTTATATGAAGTACAATAATGGTTAGTTATTCTATGAATCGAACCAATTACAGAGTGTTGAAGAATGACCTGGTAATGGAGGAAATTTCAAAAAAGGATTAGATTGTATTCATGGAATTTATTAGCACTATGGGGAAGAGTCTTCAAATGAATATATCCAACGAAATACTATATTATTGCGGCATAAGGTACGTCCATGTGATTTTTCTTGGATGTAGGGTTATGTAACCCATGGGTCCCAGAGGGGATTTAGTCACCCATGAGATAGGATATATTACACCTTCTAGGGTTAGAGTTTATGAGATCCCTCCTTTTTGTTAAATAAATTTTCATTACATTTTACAAATATAGTATCTTTCAAGTCTAGTGTCTTAGAAAATAGAAACAACAAAACAAGAAAACCTAAAACACTCTTTCGAATCCCCTTGAAAAGCTTCTGGAAAATTTTATTCTCTGTGTAATTATGGCATCTCATAACTTGGAGACATACATCAAAGCATAGGGTGAGCTCATGGCCCAGTAAGTAAAGAAAGGGAATTAGTTTAATTGTGAGACCAATAACAACTTTATGAAAACCATAAGACATGATAAATGAAAAAAAGAGGCATATCATAATAAAAAACATGAATCACAACTTGAATATGTGGGTACAACATTTCAGTTAGACATTCATAGACATATCACCAAGATTAATCCCCAATGTGTCATAAAACATTTACCAAGGTTATTCACCAAGGTATCGTGAAACTTGTCATCTCTGTAGATTAAATTCTTTACCAAATTCATTGGAGAAATATCAGGGTGAACCCCTAATATTTCTTTACTTTAATGGGATCCACATAGATAATAATCAATAACGGCAAGAAAATAAAAGAAATGCGTTTCATTTCAAAAAACGTGGCATTTGAAAGTGCTTAAAAATAAGATCATTATGTCATTTATAACCCATGAAAAGGTAGTGAGGATAATTTGTATGTCAATTCAAGAATCAAATATATCAATTTTTAGTATTTATGAACACCCATAGAAACAAATTTGGTCTTGATGTTCACATAAACAAAACTATAGAATTTAATGAGAGAAAGAGAGAAATTTGGAGATGAAATTTCTACAGCATAACGGCTATAAAACATTGTTTTAGAAAACTATAAAAATAAAGGGGAAAAAGGACACCCATAAATAAATTAATAATTTTACAGTATAGGTATGGAATAAAAGAAATAATATCATGGTGTGGAATGAAATACCCCATGAAAAGGAAACTTGAAAGAAAATAGAAAATGTTATTTCTTTTATGAAAATTCGGTAGACTAACAACGTCAATTAAAAATTTATAAAATAAAGTGATGAGAGAATAGAGGGTATCTCATCATGTGGACATGAAACGGAAAGTAATAATGATATATAATAATATTCCCCTACATAAGAAGCTGGAAACTAGAAGACATAACAAAAAGGAAGTCATGACATAAAAGATGAGGGTGGAAGGTTCCCTTACCTTGAAGAGTGACTTCACAATCACGAAGGATGGGACCTTGGGGGCCTGAGGGACCTTTGGAGGACTCCTTGGGAGGTAAAAAGACCATAGCTTCGTTGAAGAGGAATATGGAATGAAATTATTGAGGTAATGGATTGTTATTTATAGGAAATGTGAGGGAATTTTTAATTAATTTCCAAGGGACACCTCATTGGTGGTATTTGAAAAACCACGGGCTTTCCCATTTTATTTTCCCATGGTATCATCCATATTAGACATGTCATAACATATCAAACTATTCATATGTAGGATAGATTTTTTACATCATGATTACATCATCAATGATGTCATTAAAGAGTCACAACTCAAAACTGTATTATTACTATTCACTAAAAATTCAACTGTTTTAGAAAAAACCAAAAAAATACTGTAATCTAATATTGATACTCCTAATTCAATAAAGAACTCCATTTTACGAAAAAAAAATTAAAAAACAATTTATCTAATTTTATATACAATTAATATTTATTCAAAATAAACACTTAAACTATAACTTGTTTTTAACACCTTGAAAAGTAATCAAGGTCCAATAAAATTATTGTATAACAATAAAACAATAAAGTAACATTTTATGATAACATTTTATGAAAATAAATTTTCATTTTAAATTATTAACTTAATTATAAAATTGTAAAAAAATATTTATGTCATACAAAAATATCTAAACTTATACTATGATTGTTTTTTTTTACTTTTAAGATGTCTAAATTGTATTTATACATTCATGGATGATGTTTCTACTTTTTTGGATATTTTACTATTCATACTATTCATTACTATTCATAAGGGTATGTTACAATTCATACATTACTATTCACTAAAAATCAAGTTGATCTTATTAGACTCTAAATTTTTTACTAATCACAACTGTAGAAGACAATTTTTTTTAAATCATTTCACATTATTAATTATTTAAATAATAGAAAAATATTAAAAAATACCCCTTTTTCAATATTCATCAATAATATGGAACATCTATAAATTCATGAAATATTTATCTGGACATTTGATATTCCAAAATTTTACCATAATGAGAAGTAAAAATATTATTTATATAAATAAATACAGAAAGTAACTAAGGTTTCGTGACATAAACACTTTTAACAACTGTATAAGACCTAAGTGTCTGGTTTGTTATTGTGATAGAATATTAGGGTGGTTTGGAAACCATTACTCGTGTAGTTGTTTTTCTCAGCTTGAACATCTCCCTTAGGCGATTCTGTTTAAGAAACACATGTTGATTTTCGGCTAGGGCTTGGTCCAGAGAAAAGTACAGTGATGCTACCTCCTTCCCAAGCTCTGATAGATGGGATTCATATGGCTCGAGTCTACTGGATGATGCCATCGAATCTTCTTTCTGTATTAATTAATCAATATCAGTTGAATTTATAAAAAATAATTGTAACGTTAAGAGTTTAGTTTCCAATGGTGATATTGACCAACGGTCATATAACAGTCAAAACCCAACAGTATCACTTCATTAAATAAAGGATATAGTTTGTGGAGTTTAAAATGAAATAACACAAAAATTTAGGAAACAAATATTATTCAAAAGTTTGACTCGTTACATTTTTCCCACCTAAAGAAATTTCAGCCTTGAAATTTTAAATCATACACTAAGAAGAGAAAATATGTGGGTATTTCTCCCTTATAGACTCATTAGTTTCCCACGTAGCTTCTTCGCATTTGTGGTTCCTCCACAACGTAAGGATTGATGTTCTGAGAACCAATTGTTTTTTATATTGATTTTATGAATGTACACTTATTATATATTGTTCATTGTTCTGCATGACTATAATATAATAATGTCCTGGAATATTTGTTGCATTGATAAGGTAATGGAATATCCCCGCTTTGATGAGAACATTGAAATGGTATAACAATATTATTAAATAAAATTATGCGGTTGGATGACAATATATGATAGGAAAAATAGTATACAGATCATCATGTGCGAGTACTCATAAGAAGACGAGACTCTCTCTCTTGGAGTTCTCACTTTGCAATCTCCAAGATGGGAGATTATGAGAAAAGACCTGCCAGTAGCAATTCTGCATGTGTTGGTGTCATCAGACATTGCTATTTGCGAGCGTGTGTGATGGTCCTTAGACTGGAAGATTATCATTAACTTATCCCATGACTCGCACACTTATATTGGCTGACGAAAACCATCACGAAGATAGTTGGTGGGAAGTAGGGTACGTTGGGTGCGTCACGAATTACATGTTGTTAATTGATAAGTCGAGGAAGGATTTTTCCCTTCCAAGTTTGTGGAAGTAGATATCTTAGTCCCTTTTATTGAAATAGAACCATTGAACAAATTCCACGGGCATGGTGACATGACGATTTTATTTCTGTAAGTCAAAGAATGACAGATCATGCATATCGGTTTATGACACTACCTTGAAACCTGCATGATGATATATTGAGACAAAGGGATTAAATTGCATAGTAAGCGTTCGTATGAGGTGACATGTCAATGCAGCATCAACTTCTTTCTCTTGGGTTCGTTGACCCGTTGCTAGATAGTAATCTTGGTCTTTAGGCAAGCCCGCCTAATGCCAATGAGAAAGAGGCCTAGAGGGTCACACACTAAGTGTATTCAAGTATCTCACATAGAATAAAGATTATTCCCATATGTGTTTTAATAATTTTTCAAGGAATCCTAAATTTTTTTAATCATAGAGGAAGAAGGAAATTAAAAAAAATATATACACACCATGTAGTAATGATTACACACTGTGTAGTTTTTCATGGAAAACATGTACATGTCGTGTACTAATGATTACATGACATGTAGTTTTGATTTTTGAAAGGAAATGAAAAACAAGTACACGCCATGTTTTAATGACTACACCCCGTGTAGTTTTATAGAAAAAAAGTACATGACATATATTAATGTTTACACGCCGTGTAGTTTTCTAGTCAGGATTTTGAGGATATAATATTGTTTTATTAAATGATATTTATTATAATCAGTAAGGGAGCATGTCAAGGAATTTATTATTCAACATGGGGGTTTTCAATATGTGTCAATGAAAGAAATAAAATGTGTAAAACGTTTTAATTATTGTCATAACTCTACAACCTCAAACCTGATTATAAATATCATCACAACCCAAACTCTTTACGTACAAGTGAATCATTGTACACAACAATTCTTGGAAATTCTATCAAGACCGAAAGAACTCCTTCCTCCAAGAGTACTCTCATGACTGAGAGAGATCCTCTTCATCATATCTAGATGATCTATGGTGGGAAACACAAGCAATGGTTTCTCCACACTAGCACCCGGAGACACCTTTGGCGACGTCTAGAGATACATAGTAAAAGTTTTGATCACCGCTAGATGAATTCTACGCTTGGATTCTGCGATGAAATGAAAAATCACATCGGAACGTGATCAAGAATATCATTGAAGAAATAAAACCAAAAATTTACTTCTTTTCAATTAATTGAGTTAATTATAATAAACCTATGATGATATACTTTTGTGGTTCTAGGACCTTTCTTCGTCTTTGTCTATTTCTATGAATCAATCAGTGGAGACTGGTATTTATCATCGTATTGATCACAGATTGATCATCGCTCTTTAAAAAAATCCAAGTGGGAACATCCACTCACGCGCTTCCGCTGCACCCGGAACCTTCAATTGGTATTAGAGGGAGGTTACAACTTTTATTATAGTTATTTAATTTTCGTTGATAATTTACGCATTTATATTCGATTCAATTCAAGATAAATCATTCTATAAAACTGAATGAAAGAGATCTGTTCTTCCTCCTTTGTTTCTCGATTCACATAACAGAAATGAACTATTAATTTTGATTTTTATTAAATTAAAAACCAGGATCTCATATGGAGGGTCCTCTCTTTATGTCGATACAACACAACAATACACGGTGTGTAGTGAAAATTATACAATGTGTACTTAGGTTCAATGAACCGATGATGGTCCGCCAAACCACACCTTGTGAATTGATTACACCTAATTATTTATTATCCCGTGTCGACCAGAAATGAATGGCGTGTGGGAACAAGAATACATGGTGTGTATGGTTAATCAACACGCCGTGTAGTATGATCTGGTCCAGGTGAAACTAGGTATAAGGAGAAGCCGTGTTCCACTTACCCGGGATAGCCTGGCCGGTAACTGCGTAACAAGTATATTCCATGTTAGATTAATCTACAGGATGTGTAATCCAAAATTTCCAACGTAGAGAAAACACTACAAATCCCGAGAGTGTACTTTGGTTAAATGGTGAAAATGAATACACGCAGTGTAAATATAAACTACACGCCGTGTACTTTCCAGGAATGAAATTTCACCCTGTTTCCTAAAAAAGTACATAGACCTGTATAAGGAATGTGGATGAGAAGAATCTCAGGGAAATTTAAAAAGGAATTTAAGATAAAGAATTGATTAATTATAATGTCATAATTAATTTAATTCAAGCACGACTTATCTTAAATAATAGAACGATTAAGAGAATTAGAATTGAAAATATGCGTGAATATAATTGCAAGCTATGGATGAGCATGAGCAAGACCAATGACCATTTTTATGAGGGTATGGTTTCATTTAAATTTGTTTAATTTAAATTCATTGGCTTACAAGACTTGTTCCAAAAAAATGTAGGGCATGTATGACCATGGTTTCTTTAATGTAAACCCCATGTAATGGAGGATCTCCCAAGCTAGAGGAGATGGTTAAAAATCCGAAGCTGAGGTGAAACCAACCCAAGAAGATGCAAAGGTGGACAGGAGGGTGCTGCAAAACAGGAACCATCAGTTCAAGGTGTTTTTCCCTTGGTCCGAGTTAGCTTATCAAAATCGAAAGATAAGCTAATCAATAAAATCTCATTATCATTCCATCTTATTTTACTTCTATCTAATTTCATTGTTTATTTATTAGGTATGTGTTGTCATGATCACATAATTAATGAAATAAACAAGCATGGAAAGATAAAATAAAATAAAAATCAGAGTATGCGTAAATATGATGAGAACATGGTTAATCACATAAGCAAGAATCACGTAATATTAACAAGAATGTGATAATAAAAAACTAAACATAAAGGATTAAAATCCCTCAGTACCATATTAAGTCATACCAAGACTTATGTTACTTTATTAAGGGAATGAATCAATAAAACTAAGTGTTTGACCAACCCTTTTTGGGACACTTACTTTTATAAAGGAAGCCCTTATGAATGGTTTCTGGATGACTTAACCATATTAAATATAGAGGATTATACCTTGATAGACTTGATGTAATATTGAAGGCAAGAGTTGAGGAAATCCAAGTTAGGTTTTCTGGATTGGGGAGTCCACTCAACAGATTAAGGAACTATAAGCTCACAGTTGTCAAATACCTGCCTACCTAAATACCGTCAAATAGCTTGACCAACCCTTTTTGGGGTTATGTGAAAGGGAATATGGATCCTTTCCACTAGAATGTCAAAGCGACTGGACATTCTGAGTTCAATGGTGAGGGCCATTGGGACTTGAGAAAATAGTGGGAGACTTAATAAAATTTATTATTTCACATAAAATGTAATTAAGAAAGTACGGATAAATATGCTCTTTTAATTTGTAGAATATGACAAACTCCTCAACCACATTTTCTCTACGATAAATTCTGGATAAAGACAACATCTTCGTCAGCAGTAACATTCAGGAATGGTTTAGGTGCCTTCAGGTTATCCGACGCCATGAAAAAAAGTTTTATGTATTGGAGTCCTCACTTCTTGATTCTCCTGCACCAGGGGAGAGTGATGATGATTTCCTGGTCTATGATCAACATTTGAGAGATGCACTCGATGTTCAATGTTTGATGTTATCATCTATGTCTAGTGATCTCATGAAGTCTCATGAAGACATGGATGCCTACAGCATACTCAAGCACCTCTGTGGTTTATACCAGGAGAGAGCAAGACATGAAAGGTTTGAGATCTCCAAAGCTCTATTTCAAACCAAGATTGGAGAAGGTGCCCCTACTGGACCTCATGTAGTCAAGCTCATTGGCTACATTGAGCGCTTGGAGGTTTGAGGGTTTATACACCCCAAAGAACTAGGTACCTATCTCATTCTTGCATCACTCCCCAAAATCTTCTCCATCTTTGTTGTAAATTTAAACATGAACAACATTGAGAAGTATCTATCTGATCTTATTATCCTCATTCGCCTTGTTGACAATGATATGAAGCATGAAAATCCTTCTATCCTCATGGTGAATAAAAGGAAATGTAAGGCGAAGAGCATTAAGCCAAAATCTTCTTCATGACCTTCCATGAAAAGGAAGATCAAAGGGGAGGCAAGAGAACATGATGTTCTATGTTTCACATGTCGCAAGAATGGCCACTGAAAGAAAAACTGCACCCAGCCAATGAAGAAAGGGGAAGCTTCAGGTGCGTTTGTTATAGAATGGAAACAACCTGTTTCTATCAATTTTGTATTAGATACTGCTTGTGGTTCTCACATCTGTATCCAAATATAGGATCCAAGTAGAATCAAAAATATTAACTGAGGTGAGGTGGATCTACGAGCAGCCAATGGAGCCAGACTCGCTGCTGTAGCTGTCATATAATACCATATCACATTACCTACTGGGATGGTTTTGGTTTTAAAAGGATGTTATTATGTACCCTCTGTAACCAAAAACATTATTTTAGAATTCAGATTAGATACAGATGGATTCATCTTCTAGTTTGGAAGTGTATTTTGCTACTTTTATAAAGATATCATTTATTTTGGTAGGGCACATTTATATAACATCTATTATGTGTTAGAATACACAAACCAAGTAATGGAAATCGATGACAAAGTTAATTCACATGACTCATACCACACCCAACATTGGCATCACCGGCTAGGTCATGTCAACGGGAAACGTTTGAAAGAATTACATCAAGATGGGTATTTAGATTCTTTCGAACTAAAACCACAATATGTATGTCATGTGTGTCTACAGGGAAAAATCACCAAATCCCAATTTAGTGGGAAATGTGAAAGGGCTAAAGAGATTCTAGAATTAGTTCACACAGATGTGTGTATAGCATTTCCAGTTATGTCAAGGGGTGGGTTCTCGTACTTCATAACTTTTACTGATGATTTTAGTAGATATGGATATATTTAATTAATGATGTATAAGTCAGATTATTTTGATCGATTCAAATAATACATGAATGATGTTTAAAACCGTTTTGGTAAGAATATTAAGAAACTCCTCTTAGAAAGAGGAGGAGAATATCTTAATCAGGACTTCATTGATTTCTTACGAGAGTTTGGGATTCTATCTCAACTCACTCCTCCTTACACACCTCAGTGGAATGGTGTTAGTGAAAGGAGGAACTGCACCCTATTGAACACGGTGAGATCAATGTTGAGTCATGAGAGTCTTCCATTATCCTTTTGGGGATATTAATTACAATCTACAACACACATACTAAACCAAGTACCAACTAAATCGATAAATGGTATACTATACGATTTATGGAGTAGAAACAAAGCCATGTTATTAAATTTACATGTGTAGGGTAGTGAATCATTTGTTAAGGACTTTTAATGTAACAAAATTTCACCCCGAGGCACAATGAGTATCTTTATAGGATATCCCAAGGATACTAGGGGATATTAACAATACAACCCATCAGACAAAAAGGTTACAGTGGAAATACACGCAATATTCCTTGAGAGGGATAAAATCACCAAAAGAGATAGTGGGACTGAGATAGGATTTGATGAAGTCGAGGCTCAAGATGCACAAGAGTTGGTGCAAGAACATATTACACAAAGCCCTGTGGAAGAGCAATATGTTCCAGAGACACAAGAACTGCGTAGGAGCACAAGAGAGGTGAGAGAACCAGAATGATATGGTTTTGTTCTCACCGAGGATAGTGACTCATTATTGGTTGAAAATGATGATCCTCTTACCAAAAAGGAAGAAGTTGAAGGAATAGACGTTTCCAAGTGTCAAGAATCCATGAATTTTGACATGGATTCCATGTACCGAAACCAAGTATGGATTTTGGTAGATCCTCCTGCTGATGTAAAGCTTATTGGTAATAAATGGGTATTCATGATGAAACTGGACATAGAGGGGAAAGTCAACACCTATAAGGCACAACTGATTGCCAAAGGATTTAGACAATGTCAAGGAATTGACTATGATGAAACCTTTCTACCGGTTGAGAAGCAGAAATCCATTAAAATCCTATTGGCCATTGTCTCTTACCATGACTATGAAATTTGGAAAATGGATGTCAAAACAGCATTCCTTAACGGGAACCTCCAGGAAGATGTATATATGACACAACCTGAAGGTTTTGTGCTTCCAAAGGATGCCAACAAGGTATGAAAGTTGCAAAAATCCATTTATGGGTTAATGAAAGCATCAAGGTCATGGAACATTCGTTTTGATGAAGCTGTAATGGTATTTCACTTTGTTAAGAATGAATGAGAGCCTTGTGTCTATAAGAGGTTTAGTGGAGGTGCATTCATTTTCCTAATAGTATATGTTGATGACATATTACTAATTGGAAAAAAAGTACCTATCTTATAATCAGTTAAGGAATGGATAGATAAATGATTCTCCATGAAATACTTGGTAGAGGTGGAATATATTCATGGGATCAAGATCCATCGTGATAGATCCAAGATAATGGTGGGACTGAGTCAAAGTAAAGACATTGACAAGATAATGAAGTGATTCTGTATGGAATAATCCAAGAGGGTATTGTTGCTAGTGTCACATGGCATTCATATTTCCAAGAAAATGTGTCCTCAAACACATGAGTAAAGAAAGAAAATGTCATGGATCCCTTACACATCTGTGATTGGGTCAGTCATGTAAGATATTCCATGTACAAGGCTAGATGTTTCTGATGCATTAAGTGCAGTAGGCAGATATCAAGCTGATCCAGTAGACTTTCATTGGGTGGCAGTCAAGACTATCCTTAAGTATCTGAGGCGTACTAAGGATATGTCCCTAGTTTATGGAGGAGATGAGGAACTAGTAATCCGAGGACATGTAGATACTAGTTTCCCGACTAATCAAGATGACATCAAGTCTCAGATTGGATACATATTCAGTTTGAATGGAGGTTCAGTGAGCTAGAAGAGTTCAAAGCAAAGTGTGGTGGAAGATTCTACAACAGAGTTCGAGTATTTCACAGCTTCTGAGGCAGCTAAAGAAGCGATATGGATGAAAATCTTCATCCAAGATTTGGATGTAGTACCTAGCATTAAATATCTTATCACACTCTATTGTGATAATAGTGCAACAGTGGCACTTGAAAAAGTGCCAAGGTCACATCAGCGGACAAAGCACATACTTCGGAAGTACCATCTCTTGAGATATTTTTCTCAGAGAGGTGAAGTTGCAGTGAGTAGTATTTCCATGAAAGAAAATGTGGTAGACCCCTTGACTAAATCCTTGACTCAGTAGAAACATGATCATCATGTGAGATCTACCAGACTAAAGGTCATAAGAATTTGGATCTATTCTAAGTGGGAGTTTTTAAGTGTTGGTGTTATGAGAACCAACTATTTTGTACTTTGATTGCATGAATGTACACTTATTATATATTGTTCATTGTTCTGCATGACTATAATATAATAATGTCCTGGAATATTTGTTGCATTGATAAGGTCATGGAAGATCCCCACTGTGATATGAACCTTGAAATGGTATAACAATATTCTTAATTAAAGTTCTGCGGTTGGATGACATAATATGATAGGACACATAGTATACAGGTCGTCATCTGCGAGTACTCATAAGAAGACGAGACTCTCTCTCATGGAGTTCTCACTTAGTAATATCCAAAATGGGAGATAATGAGAACAAACCTACCAGTTGCGATTCTGAATTTCTTGGTGTCATCGGACATTTCTATCTATGAATGTGTGTAATGGTCCTTAGACTGTAAGATTATCATTAACTCATGTCATGACTCGCGCACTTAGATTTGCTGATGAAAACCATCACGAAGATAGTTGGTGGGAGTAGGGTACTTTGGGTGAGTCACGAATGACATGTTGTTAATGGATAAGTCAATGAAGGTTTTTTCCCTTCCATGTTTATGTATGTAGATATATCAGGCCCTTTGATTAAAATAGATCTTTCGAAAAAATTTCATGTCCATGGTGACACGACGAGTTTATTTTGGGAAGTAAAAGAATGACAGATCAAGCATATAGGTTTATGACACTGCCATGAAACCAACTTGATGAGATATTGAGACAAAGGGATTACATTACATTGTAATCTTTCATATGAGGTGAGACATCAATGCGGCGTCAACTTCTTTCTCTTGGGTGCCTTAACCCGTTGCAAGACAGTAATCTTGGACTTTAGGCAACCTTGCCTAATTCCAATGAGATAGAGACCTAGAGGGTCACACACTAAGTGTATCTAAGTATCTCAAATAGAATAATGATTATTCCCGTACGTGGTTTAATAATTATTCAAGGAATCCTAAATCGTTTTAATGATGGAGGAAGAAGTAAATGAAAAAAAACATATACTCATCGTGTATTAATGATTACACGCTATGTAGTTTTTCATGGAATAAAAGTACATGCCATTTATTAATGATTAAACACCGTGTAGTTTTCTTTTTGGAAAGGAAATGAAAAAAAATTACACGCCGTGTATTAATGACTACATGCTGTGTAGTTTTATGGAAAACAAGTACACGCCGTGTATTAATGATTACACGCTGTGTAGTTTTCTAGTCGGGATTTTGAGGATATAATATTGTTTTATTAAATGATATTTATTATAATCATCATGGGAGCATGTCTAGGAATTAATTATTCGACATGGGGGTTTTAAATAAGAGTCAATGAAATAAATAAAACACGTAACGCGCTTATTTATTTTCATAACTCTACAACCTCAAACCTGATTATAAATAACCTCACAACCCCAAATTTTTTCATACAAGAGAATCGTTGTGCACAACAATTCTGGAGAATACACTCATGACCGAATGATCTCCTTCTTCCAAGAATACTCTCAATACTGAGAGAGATCCTCTTTATCGGATCAAGGATGATCTAAGGTGGGCAACGCAAGAAAAGGTTTCTCCATGCTAGCACCCGGAGACACCGTTGGCGACGTCTAGAGATACGTGGGGCACGTGTGGATCACCACTAGAGGAAGTCTACTTGTGGCTTCTGCGATGAAACGACGAATCACATTGGAACGTGATCAAGAATATCAATGAAGAAAGAACACCAAAAATTAACTTCGTGTCAATTAATTAATTTAATTATAATAATCCTGTGATGATCCACTTTTGTGCTTCCGGGACCATTCTTCTTCTTTTTCTATTTCTGTGAATCGATCCGTGGTGACTGGCATTTATCATTGTTTTGATCCCGGATTGATCATTTCTGTTGAAAAAAATCCAAGTGGGCACATCTTCCCTCTCTCTTCTGCTTCGCCTAGAACCTTCACACAACACCTTAACAATGTGGGTAGTCTTGTTTCATAGATCCTTGTCTATATGATCCAAGATATCCACTAGTTTCTTCTTATAATAGATTTCACGTTCCAATTGTACCACATCTTAACTTTTTACAAGTTAAGGGTTAGGTACGTACTTCCTCGAGAAGGATACGTGGAAGAATTCATCAACTTATGCTAGATTTGGAGGATGTGCAAGCCAATAGACCACTACTCCTATGTGATCAAGGATTTCATAGGGGCCAATGTACCTAGGGATGAGTTTTTCTTTATTCCCAAACCTCTTGAACCACTTTCAAGGTGAAATATGAAGAATGAAATTATCACTAGTATCAAACTCCAAGTCCCGTCAACGGTTTTCAGCATAGCTATTTTGCCGACTCTGAGTACCCTAAATGTGTAGCTAGATGGAATGGACCATTTCTGGCATCTATTGTGCAATATCAGGCCCAAAAATATTTTTCTCACCAACTTCATGCCAACAAGTAGGATTTCTACATCTCATACCATGTAGATCTTCATAAGGATCCATATGAATGCTTGAGTGGAAGTTGTTGTTGTAAGAGAACTTAACAAAAATGATATGTTGATCTCATGCACCTTTAAATTCTATTGAGCATGTTTTCAGCATGTACTCTAGTGATTGAGTAGTCCGTTCAGATTGGCTATCATTTTGGGGGTGATACGTTGTAGTAAATTCAATTCAGTGCTTAGAGTATGTTGAAGACTTGTTCAGAATTTTAATATGAACCTAGGATCATGATCATATTTGATAGTAAGTGGAACTCCATGAATCCTTACCACTTCCTTCATGTAATAATGGAAAGTTGACCATGAGCTAAATCTATCCGAATGGAGATAAAATTTTCATTCTTTGTGAGACGGTCCACAATAACCCATATCGCATTGTTTGCTTTAGAAGTACTTGGAAGACCAGTGAAGAAGAACATAGTGATATTGTCCCACTTCCATGCTGGTATAGGTAGTGGCTGCAATACCCCTTTAGGAATTTTTCACTATGCCTTCACTTTCTGACATACCAATCACCTTGAAGGGTAGTCATCAATACCCCTTTTCATATTATCCCACCAATAATGATTATGAAGGTCCCTATAAATTTTGGTGCTTCTAGGATGTATAGAAAATTAGAACTATGAGATTCATCCATTAGCTCCTTCATTATTTCTAGAATAAATAGAACAGATATACTTGTATGAAATTTTAGTACACCTTATTGATCGATATTGAACACAAGAAATATCCCATGTTTCATAGTCTCAGACTTCTTCTGTAACAAAGGATCCTCTTTCCAATATTTCTTGATCTTCTCTAGTAATGATGGTTGAGAAATCATTTGGGTTTGGGTTGATGATGTCCCTTCCCATATAATTCCCATGTATATCTTTACAAGGTCATTGGTCAAAGGATCTCATTGAATCCTCCTCATGGAATGAACAACTGGGACTTTCCTACTTGATGTATCTAGGACATTGTGTGCTCTTCTGGGATGATAATGAATTAAACAATCATAGACATTGAGAAGTTCCAACCATATCCCCTGTCTCATGTTCAATACCTATTGTGTGAAAATATACTTCAATCATTGATGGTATGTGTATATATAAAATTCCTCCCCATAAATGTAGTTCTTTCATATCTTCATAGAAAAAATGACCACAAACTGCTCCAGATCTTGCATAGGATACTTTTTCTCATGATTCATCAACTATTGAGATGCATAATCAAGGAATTTTTCATTATGTATGAGGATGCACCAAATCGTTTTCAGATATGCATCGATAAAAATAACAAATCCTTCTACACTTGAAGGAACAGTTAACACCAGTGCGTCAATTAATCTCTTCTTTAGATATTGAAAACTTTCCTCACACGCCTTTGTCCAAACGAACTTGACCCCTTTTCGAGCTAACATGGTTAATGGATTAGAATTTCTCAAACTTTTTTTCACAAACCACCTATAATATCATGCTAATCTAAGGAAACTATGAATATCAGTTATTATTGTAGGTTGAGGCCACTCCTCTATAGATTTTGTCTTTGAAAGGTCACCTATTATTACTTCATTGGTTACAATGTTCCCTAAGAAAGAAACGTGTTGCAACCAAAACACATATTTTATGAACTTCCCGAAATGCCTCTTCTTCTATAGAGATTGAAAAATAACCCTTATATGATCCTCATGCTCCTCCCGAATTTTGGAATATATCATAATATCATCAATAAAAACTACCACAATTTTATCAATGTAGTCATTAAAAAAAATATTCATCTAATCCATAAAAATATAAGGTTTATTAGTCAGTCCAAAGGGCATAACAACAAACTCGCAATGCCCATATCTTGATTGGAATGTATATTTTGGAATATCTTCTTTCTTCACCCTCAATTGATGATAATCAGATTAAAGATAAATCTTAGTGAAAAATGGATCCCCATGAAGTTAGTAAAATATGTCATCAATTCTTGGAAGAGGATATTTGTTCTTTACTATGATCCTATTTTGTTCTCTATAATCAATAAATTATCGCATCGATCCATCCTTATTCATCACAAAGATAACCAGTTCTTTCCAAGGAGACACACTCGGTCAGATAAAACACGTCTCCAAAAGATCATGGTGTTGTTTATTTAACTCCACCCACTAAATATTTTCCATCCAACATGGGGTCTTTGATATCGGATGGGATCCAGGTATGAGTTTAATGGAGAACTCTACCTCTCCTTCTAGGGGAGGTCTTGGTAACTCCTCTGGATATACATCCATGTATTCTTGGAAGATTGGGACATTTTCCATCCTAAAACTCTGATTTCCTTCTTCTTCTCCACTGATAAACTCCATTAAAAAGGATATATGAGGTTCTTCGAGACCAAGATCAGGTTGAGATATCTCTCATTGGGAGATAATTTCTGGTTTTCCATTCAAGATTACATAGATTTCCATGCTTCTCTATTTGATCTTAGCACTACACATTGAGAGCCATTCCATCCCTAGATTAATGTCAAATTCAAGAATTGGAATGACTACTAGATTTGTGATAAGATTTTTCTCAATAAATTAAATACAATATCATCTAAACACTGACGATGCTTGGAAAATCTCACCAGGATTCTTTACTGATAACACTACATTTAGAAAATTGGGGTTTGTTTCTAAATTTTTTGAAAACATGGAGGAAATAATGGAATGTGTAGAACTAGAATCAAACAAAGTACTTTCTAACATTAGGAGAGAAAAAAACAGTACCTACCACCACATAATTTAGTGCTTCAACATCATCCCTAGTGATTGAAAAAGTACAAACTTGTTCACTTAGCCGTTGTAGAGGTTCATGGTGATTCCCCTCCACTGCCCTTAGATTTGGATAGTTATTAGAAAAGTGCCCATGTTATCCACACTTATAGAATCGTACATGAGGTGGGGCCTGCACCATCATCCCCTTGTCTTTAGTGTTGGTAAGTTGTGGATTCACCTCACTACAAAAATTTCGCACAATGTGTCCATCTCTACCACACTTTTAGTACTTCCCGCTCCCGAGAAGAAAGTTCCCCAAATCCCACTTCCGATGTTTATTACACATGGGACGTTGTGCATGCTTTCCTCCTCTTCCCTGATCAAATATCCTCCCTAATCATGTCTCCATTAATATTTTCTTTTCATTGAATTTATGAGACCATTGCGTCTCACCAAACTCTAGTTTGACATTCATCGCACTTCACATGATCTCCTCATAGCTATCATAATCTCGGTTTTCAAGATTTTTCTAAAGATGAGGTCTCAGTCCACCAAAAAATTTATCTACATTACCATTTGGATCCATGAAAAATATAGAGGTGTAACGTGAATTCCTTGTAATGTTTATCTCGTAGGTTCCCATAGATTCATTCTTCTTCTATTCCAGCTCAAGAAACTCCTTTTCATTATTTTTCTCATCGATCGAGGGAAATACTTGTTGAAGAATATCTCTATGAACTCTTCCAACTCCATAGCTTCAATATCCACTTTTCGCCTTGTGTTTTTAGTCAGTTTCCACCATTGATAAGCTTCTCCCTCTATACAATAAATGACCAGGTTAACCTTATCTTGTTCAGAAAAGCAGAGCACAGAAACGATATTCACAATAGAGCTAATCCACTAATCAGTAATCAATGGGTAGGTAGATACACTTATGTATGGTGGTTTTTTACGCATAAAGGACTCAATAGAATTTTTTCCCATCGTAGTGAAATTGGTCTCTCAGCTTGATTGATGTTATTTACCATAACATGTGTTAGATGGTTCATTATTAACATGAATGTTTCCATTCCATCTTCCATCGGAGGGTCGTCAGCGAATGGTCGATTGTGGTCACCATTTGCACAGATCCACCTATTTCCCACAATTTCATAAAATAATAAAACATTAGTGAGAAGATTATTTCATTTATGAATCTTTTAACTATAAAAGACATTATTTCTTAAAAAAATTTCTTAAAACAATTACATTTATCTATGAATCCTTCATAATGATTCATAAAAAGCTTATGATTAACCCAACATATCCTCCATAGTGTCATTAATAAGAGTGTAGTAAGGCTCATTGTTGTGTACTAGGATACCCTGGGCCATGCCCAAAACTCATTGTCAGCATTTTCACTCCTAGGCACATCTGTGCTAGAACCTCCCCTACGTGCTCGTATCCAGACAGGGATGTATTTGCTTGATAAAAAACTTACTCAATAATCACCAAAATATCAGTAAGTTTTCCTATTTTTAAAATTTTCTCTAGGTTAATTTCTGATGTTTTCATATCGTAATTTTCATAAATAACGAAACTTTCCTTTGATACCAACTATGGCATCCCGCATTTTTGTTACATAAATTTTCATTACATTTTACAAACAGATGATATTTAAAGTCAAGTGTCTTGGAAATCAGAAACAATAAAACTTGAAAACATAAAACACTCTTTTAAATCCCCTTTAAAATAATATTGAAAATTTCATCCTATGTACAATTATTGCATCTCATAACATGGATACATATATCAAATGAAAGGGTGAGCTAAAGGCCTAATAAGGAAAGAAAGGGAATCAGTTTACTTATGATATCAATGGGAACTTGATGAAAACCATAAGACATGAGAAATGGAAAAAGAGGCATATCATAATAAAAATAACCTGAATGAAAACTTGAATATGTAGCTACAAAATTTCATTTATACATTCATGAACATATTACCGATGTTCATTTCCAACGTCTTAAAAAAATTACCATTGTTAATCAACAAGGTATCGTGAAACTTGTCATCTATAGAGATTAAATTCTTTACCCAAAACATTGGAGCACTATCAGAGCACACCCTTAATATGTATTTACATACATGTGGACCACATAAATAATAATCAAACATTTCATAAATAACCCAATGAGAATAAAATAAATGGGTTTCATTTCAATATCGTGACGTTTTAATGAGGTAGCATAATGGTTATAAAACATGGTTTTTGAAACCAATAAAAAGATAGGGGATAAGGGTATCCCATAGATAAATGAATTATTCTATAGTAGAGGTACAGAATAAAAGAAATAAAATCATGGTGTTGAATGACATAATACATGAAACAGAAACTTGAATAAAAAGAGAAAATGTGATTTCCTTAATTAAAATTCGGCAGCCTAATAGTGTCACTTAAGAATTTAGAAAATGAATTGATGAGAGAATAAATGGCATCTCATCATTTTGAAGTTAAATATAAAGTAATATGAATATATAAGAAAATATCCCTTATAATAATATGGAAACTAGAATACATAACATAATGGAATTCATGACTTAAAAGAGGTGGGGTGGAAGGTTCCCTTACCTAGAAGAGTGACTTCAAACGGTCAAAGATTAGGACCTTGGGGGCTTGAGGGAACATTGGGAGGACTCCCTGGGAGTTAAAAAGTTTAGGGAATTGTTGAGGAGGATTTTAGAATGAAATTAATGAGGTAATGACTTGGTATTTATAGGAAAAGTGGGAGAATATTTAATTAATTTCCATGGGACACCTCATCGATGGTATTAGACAAACCATGGGATTTTCCATGGTATTTGCCATGTTATTGTCCACTAGGGACACATCATAACATACCTTACTATTCATAAGTCAGCTAGATTTTTTACATCATGATTACACCATCAGTGATTCCATTAAACATCCGCTACTCAAAACTGTATTTTGACTAATCACCGAAATTTCAACTGTTTCGGAAAAAACCAAAAAAATTTAACATAACCTAATATCAATGCTCTAAATTCTAAAATGAACACCATTTTATGAAAATAGTTTTCTAAATATTTTTAATTTAATTTTTGAATGAAATCATTATTTATTATAACAAACTACACTAAAACTATAACTTGTTTTGTAACACCTTGAAAAAATAATCAAGGTATAGAATAACCATAAGACAATAAAGTAACAATTTATGATTACACTTTATGAAAATTAATTTTCATTTTAAATTAATAATTTAATTATAAAATGGAAAATAAAATATTTATGACATATAAAAATGTCAAAACGTATACTATGATCACTATTTTCACTTTTAAGTTGTCTAAATTGTATTTAGACATTCATGGATGAAGTATCTAATTTTTTTGGCTAGTTTACTATTCATTACTATTCATAAGGGTATGTTACTATTGAATCGTTACTATTCACTAAATATCATGTTGATCTTATTTGACTCTATCATTCTTACTGATCACAACGATAGGAGACCATTTGTTTTGAAAATCATTTCACATTATTAATTATTGAAAAAATACAAAAATATTTTAAAATACCCCTTTTTTCCAGAATTCACAATAATATGTAACTTCTATAAATTCAACCTATATTTATCTGGACATTTGAAATTCACAAATTTTACAATAATAAGAATTAAAAAAATTATTTATACAAAATGATTATAGAATGTAACTAAGGCTTCGTTTTATAGCCCCTTATTACACCTGCATAGGACCTAAGTGTAAGGTGTGCTATGGTGATAGAATCTTAGGGTGGCTCTGACAACATTACCCGAGTGGTGATTTCAATCAGCTTTAACTTCTCCCTTAAGTGATTCCATTCATGCTTCACATGTTGATGTTCAGATTGGGCTTGGTCCAGAGCAAAGCTATGTGATGCTACCTCCTTCCAAAGCTCAGATAGATGGGCTTCATATGGCCCGAGTCTACTAGATGACACCATTGACTCTTCGTTATGTATTAATTAACCATGATCATTTGAATTTATAAATAATAATTGTAACGTTAAGAGTTTAGATTCAAACAGTTATATTGACCAATGGTCATATAACAGCCAAACCCAATAGTATAACTTCATTATTTAAAGGATATTGTTTTTGGAGTATAAAATGAAATAACAGACAAATTTATGAAAAAAATATTATTCAAATGTTCGGGTCATTACAGTGTTACATATATAAGTATTTCTTAACATAATTGGTGATATATATTTGGAATGTATTTTATGGGACACCATTGTAGAGTGAATACGATGAATATTTCACTCATAGTTTTTGATAGGGAGTTATTCAGGGATATGGATATGACAATGAATGTAAATGAGATATAGGAGATGATCATCATTAAGACCACATACCCCATCCACCACCTCTAAGTTGTTCACTCCAAAATTAGGGAGTTGGTGGCCTATGGTGAAGACAATTTGGGTAGTTGAATCTTATGACCATGCTGCACCCAATGGTATATGAGGAATGATCTACATATTTCCATCATAACAACAGTTATGTTAGATATAGGTTTGATGCATTCCTTTACTACCTTATTCAATGTTCATGTACTAACGATTCCATTGTACCCTCTATCTTGAACCTTATATCTAGAGGCTCCTATTAGAGGATATTTTTCAATCCAAATCTTCTATTGAGATTGTGAATTATCCATTATGGATGATATGTCATAATGGGATCTATTTATAGCCATGATGAAACATTATGAAAACATTCATTATATAGACCATCTAACCATAGACCATGATCAGATCCATTATTTCCAATGGTGAGTAAAGTGCCTTTAAGAAGGTAAAATAAGGATTTACTTCACGTATGAAAAGGATTTTCCGGATGGTCAAAAAAATATTATTATCATGAATTATAAAACCAATTCTCTATCATGTGGATATAATGAATCTTATCATCGAATATTGAATGGATTTTTGTTCCTTGTAGAGGTAGAAGAGTACCCAAATGACTTCATTAAGTAAAAACCAAGTCTAACTCATTATCAGGAGGTTTATTTCCTTATTGAGATATAACATGGGTCTTCCCCAATATTTTCAATAATTTATCATATATAACATGAAATGATTTGAGGGATAATGGTTCAGATGGAGGACCTTCAGGGGAAGGGATTACATAGAAAAAATGGGTACCACTAGGAATCTCTAACAATATATATTGAGAAGTTAGACAAAAACATTTGGTTTTTCATTGACAATCTCTACTTAAACAACGTTAAAATCAATATTGATACCCTTTTATGAGAATAAAAAAACATAAATTGTTTAAATTGTTCTCAAAGATTGACCCCATGTTAGGTTATCACTGTCTATGGGTAAATGATAATTATATTCTGAATTTGATCTTCAGAAGTCACTATGGTAATTATGATTTCTTATTTATTCACATTCTCATGAAAAATTCCATAGTGGTGTTCCTGGGGGCTATCAAATATATCTTCCAGCCTTTCCTAGACATGTTGGTAGTGGTATGTATCATTGAAATCATTCTTTACATAACATCAATGGATGAGCTTTTTGGGGTATTATGGATTTTATGGGCCATACATCAATATAATCAACCATATAAAAACCACTAAAAGTGTTAGATTTAGATTATATAGGTTCAATTACCTTGTATTATAATCTATTAAGGTCTGTCTATGAGCCCAGTGAATATCGACAAAGTGCTTTATTAGTAACCACAAAATATTTTGATGAAGAAGTATAATATTCATAGGTTGAAGAGCTCTTGTCATATGTTTTAGTGGAAATATACATGATTTATACCCCCATTATGATCATTACCAAAAATTGGAATCCTTATATTTATTAATGGAAATGGAATAGTTTCTTTGATGAGTGATGAATGAAATTGACAAGTTCCCCGATTACATGATTTCTAGAAGAGGCGATTAGAAATGTAGAATTTTTTGATGAAACTAGATGCATGATAGGGTGAGTTTCTAGGAAGATGAATGTAATAATATCTTATATTTATAGGTATTTAACACCTCATTAGAATAATTACATGACACACAATTTGGAGCAGGCGTCAGTTATGTTCACCCAAAAGACATGGTGAAACCACGTTGTTGGTGTGAATTAATTTCTAGTACAAGCACAATAAACTCAAGAATCTACTCACCAAGTTATATCTCAACCCGATATAGAGGTCATGGATAGGTTTCCAGTAATGACCCAGTCTCTAGAAACCCAAATATAGTGTTTACTTTTTCACATTTGTACAAGATATAAGAAATCATACCACACATGATCGAACATTTAAGAAGTAATGGTAAACTGCATACATATATGATAGCCATATTAAATTGTAAATATATAAAAACAAAATAAATATCATTTCATCTTTTAATTCAACATATCTATCTCAATATCTTAAGGAAAGGAAAAAAACAAAGCATAAAAATGGCCAAACTAGTTGTTGAAGGAGGTATTAACATGCACAACCTGGAGGAGACCCTCTACTACATGCATCCAAGGCTTGTATGGAGCATCTTGGAATGATGTACTCCCTATGGGATTACCATGCATCCATATTCTATGTACCTTCAAGACTATAGGGATGATAATTCTTCTTCCCTTTGGTCATTGATTGGTCCCAATGTTGCTTTGGTCCATCCTTTCTCTTCATGGATGGTATGGAAAGGCGATTTATCCTTCTGGCATCATGAATGGTGTAGTTCGGTATTGAGGTTCCCCGGTTGTTCGGAAAAAAATATCTCATTTATGTAGGATATCCTTTTCCCTACATTCATCAATGCGGTTTTGGATAAGAAGTATCTTCATTTCTTTCATCTCATTGTGCTAAATGAAGAGGAGGATAAATGTTTCTTCACCACTTCCTCCTCAGGCATCTTTTCATCAAAAATATTTTAATAACATCAGTAACTAAAAGGTCTGGTCTGGAGGTTAGGATGATATTATCTGGGTGAAAAAGATTCCCACAAAGATCAAATTTCATACATGGATGATTTGGAACATATCCCTCCCTCCCGACGATAATATCTGAAGATTCGATATCCAACATGCATCTAGGTGCATCTATTTTAGTGTTCATAGTGAGGAGAGAACTACTCATCTGTTCTTTGGTAGTGACTTGGCATGTGAGGTGTGGAATGTCCTTGGGGAGTTATCTAAGACCCTCTCCATTTATGAGTCTACTCTCACCTTTTGTGATAAATGGTTTCATGGATCATAGTGTGGAGGTTCTAAGAGGCTGGATCTATTGGTGAAGGCTTAGTTAATTATCATTTCAGAAAAAAAGTTACTTTACCTGAGCAAGGTGGTGAGGTCTTGGAAGGAGGCTCCTTCTTTGCATCGTTTTCGGGAAGGAACCAGTGTTCCCTTTCCATCCAGAAGTAGAGAGGGAAATTATGTATGCTTGTGTCCTCCTTCAGTAGGATTGAAACTCAATACTGAAGGGTCTTGTGTCCAAGGTAATATGAGTGGAGGAGGAGTGGTTTGTGACTTCAATGGTTTTATTTACTTAGAATTCTTGTCATGGTAGGGCCAGTACTCAACCCTTCAAGGAGATGAAATACAAATTCTCATCGGGCTCTGAATTTTTATGCAAAATGGATTACTCTCGCTGAAATTGAAATAGAATCCTTAATTGTTCCCAAGACCCTAAAATGGTATGAAAACTCCTTTTTTGGTATGCTATGTCTCCAAAATATGTCAATGTTTAATCAGTAGAAACGCTCGAGTACTTCAACCCTAGAGAGAGTGGAACAAGGTTGTAGACTACTTGGCCTTGGTGGACTTCCCTAGCACGGTGGAGGTGTTCCTTCACACTACGGGGAGTATTCATCACAATGGGATTGACTTTGTTAAATGGGATGTGCTAGGGCTGCACCATTTCGGCCCCCCTTAGGCTCTTTCGTGGGTGGGGGGGGGTCTCCCTCCAGGTCTTCCATTTGTACTATTCTATTTAGAAAATCACATAATGATGATGATTTAATGATTGATAAATTCTAACTAAGGATTATGTACAATAGAATCATTCATGAGTAAATATAGAAAAAATAAATATTCTATACTAACAACTCAAAACACATTCCATAAAATAAAAAACATGAGTTCAATGTATATCTATAGATAAAACATACATAAAAATCACATGGATATTTGAAACCGAATTCTCAATAATGAAAATGGAAATCTTTATAAATTCAAAATTATATAATCAAGTCCATATCCAATATATCATGAATGATATCATTGAGGATTTGATCGATACATTCTAAATAATTGGGTTAGTGTAAACAAGATACCTATCTAAAATTGTATTCTTGGTATTTTATCACCATAGACATTTTAATTCATCAAGGTTCTATCTATATCCACTTCCTACCCATCACTTAAAATCTCATCCATTCCACAAATATTTAACTATTAATATAAATAATTCTCAAAATTCATAATAAATCATCATTTATTCAGATGGATTCCTGAATACAAAATATTTCCCTAGGAAAGAAAATAACATTCTTAATAAACACAGTTCAAAAAATTTATATAGAAACAATATGCACTAGAAAAAAGATCATTGTGGTGAGAATTATTCTATATAAATCCATGACTCTTAAAATATACACATGTAGAAGAAAATTATATGTATATAAATGATTGATATTGATTGGGGATTTGATCAAGAGAAATTTAATATCCATAAAACAATATACTGATAAAAGAAGAAATAATACAACAAATTCATCATAAATAAATATTTTTTAAAACACCAAGGATATTAGATATATAAAATGAAATTGAATAAAAAAATTAAAACTAACTTCCTTGTAACATTTAGAAAGAACAAATTTATAAATCAATTTCAATATTATGTAATTCAATTATGAATATAATACTCTTTTATTAGGATATAATTTGAAAAAAAAAATAAATACTTTTTGAGGAAAATATTTTTTTGAAAAAAACCATGGAAACTTGTAATAGAAGTTTCAATTTAATGAGTAGTTATTATAGTTTTAATTTTAATTCATATGATAAATTTTGAAAAAAATATTCATTTAAAACTTATGATAAAATGATAAAAATACAACATTTTGATAATGAAAATAAGATTTATTTTAAAACATTTAAATAAAGTACAAAATGGTTGCAAATTATTTCAATTAATCAGTAGACTTTACATGTGAATATTTTTGAAACATTTATACGAAACATGACATAGAAAAAACCCCATTGGAAGGAAATCTTTGAAATATGGGGTTTTTTTTAACGAATATCCATTAATTGTAACTCACTAGTTCCACCTTGATCAGAGAGGTAAAATTTGTGAAATAAACATGCAGAACCTAAAAATTACTTGATGATAATAGAATATATACAATTTATGAGATTTGAAAAATATATTTTTCCCAATGTAAATATGATTATAAATAATCCCGAAATAAATTGAGAATCTAATAGAAATCCATTTGTAGACCCCAGAAAACGCGTCCCCAAAATTTTCCAAATGCCTCCATACATGATCCAAGATCGTAGTCCATTTCACATGCTTCGATTTGGTAGGTCGTAGGGCCCGAACGGAGTTACGGATTAGGAGTTATGGACGTTTGAAGTTTGGCTGGAAATCTGGTTCGCGAAGCCCATTCGCGAAGCCCCCTCCGTGATCGCGGAGCGCCGCCGCGAAGCAATGAGGCGGGAAGCTCCACGAACCTGTTTGACATTCGCGATGAGCCGCGAAGACCCGTCGCGAAGCTTCGGAGGCGGTAACTCTCTGCGAACGCATTTGACGTTCGCGATGCGCCACGAAGTCCCATCTCGAAGCTCCGGAGGCGGTAACTATCCGCGAACGCATTTGACGTTCGCGAGCCCGCCGCGAAGCTCCGAAGGCGGTAACTCTCCGCGAACTCATTTGACATTCACGAGCCCTCCGCGAAGCTCCGGAAACGGTACCTCTCCGCGAACGAATTTGACGTTCGCGAGCGCGCCGCGAAGCACCTGAGGCGGTGCGGGAGTTCTGCTTCACGGTACCCCTTGCCTAGAAACACCAAGCTCACCCCCCTTCTCGAGAGGACGTCCACGGCCACTTCGCCCCTTGGGCGGCCGAGCGGAGCTCCGCATTGCGGCACCATGAAGCCATGCTCCGCGAGCAGCTCCCTTTGCGTTGCTGCTCTGCGAGCCGAGGCTCCGCGAGTCCATGCTCCGCGAGCCAATGCTCCGTGATGCTGCTCCGTGAGACCAACCTCCGTGAGTCCATGCTCCGTGAGCCTATGCTCCGCGATGCTGCTCCACGAGACCAAGATTCACGAGAGTCCTTTGCTCCACGAGACCCCTTTGCTCCGCGAGACCCTTTTGCTTCGCGAGAGACCATTGCTCCGCGATGCCATGCTCCGCGAAGAAAGAGATGCCTCATGCTCCTAGCATGAGACACCAACAGTTTTATCTATATGACTCTAAACTGTAGTAATCCCTATGTGCCAAACATAGGATGCCTCTTGCCCTATACGAGAGATTCCTTGTTCTCCTAGCATGAGATGCCAATAGTCCTATCTATATGACTTTAAACTATAGTACCCCCTATCTAACAAATGATAGGATGCCTCTTGCCCTATATGAGAGATGCCTTATGCTCCTAGAATGAGATACCAACAGTCCTTTCTACATGAATTTAAACTGTAGTAATCCCTATGTTCAAAAAATAGGATTCCTCTTGCTCCAAATAAGAGATTCCTTATGCTCCGAGCATAAGATGCCTAATGCCATGATTACAGTGGCATAATTCCAACGCCCCTAGGCATTCTCCCTCTTATGCACCAGTGCATAAGTGAAGGCCTCAACTCACCAGTGAGTTGGGATGCCCTCATTTCCTAACATGAGGAAGAAATTACGGGCGGCTTCCTAGCGTAAGCCCCATTTACTATTGCCGCTCCATAGCGGCACCCGGGAAACTCCTTGCATAAGCCCCATTCACCAGTGCCGCTCCATAGCGGCACCCGGACAGCTCCTTGCATAAGCCCCATCCACAATTGCCGCTCCTTAGCGGCACCTGGGAAACATCCTTGTGTAATCCCCATTCACCATTGCTGCTCCTTAGCGGCACACCGGGTAGCTCCTTGCATAAGCCCCATTCACCATTGCCGCTCCATAGTGGCACCCGGGCAGCTTCATTGCGTAAGCCCCATTCACCATTGCCGCTCCATAGCGGCACCCGGGCAGCTTCCTAGCGTAAGCCCCATTCACCATTGTCGCTTCATAGTGGCATCCGGGAAGCTCATTGCGTAAGCCCCATTCACTAGTGCCACTCCATAGTGGCACCCGGGCAGCTTCCAAGCGTAAGCCCCATTCACCATTGCCGCTCCATAGCGGCACCCGGGAAGCTTCCTAGCATAAGCCCTATCCACCATTGTCGCTCCCTAGCGGCACCCAGGCAGCTTCCTCGTGTAAGCCACATCCACTGTTGTGATCCCATGTAGCGGTAAGCCATTGACATCCTTTTACAGCGGTAATCCGTTGTGACCCAATCCAGCGGTAAGCCGTTGTGACCCGATCCAGCGGTAAGCCGTTGCGACCCCATTTAACGGTACGCCGTTCACACCCAATCCAGGGGTAAGTCGTTGTGATCTGATCCAGCGGTAAGATGTTTCAACCCCATTTAATGGTATGCCGTTCACATCCCCATCCAGCGGTAAGCCATTGTGACCTATCCAGCGGTAAGACGTTGTGATCTCATCCAGCGGTAAGCCGTTGACACCCCATTCAGCGGTAAGCCATTGTGACCCAATCCAGTGGTAAGCCATTGAAACCCCCCAATCGGTGGTAAGCCGTCATCAGAAGAACTACGATGACTTTGATTCCCTGCCACGGGGATATGTAGGAAGCCTCCATGAGGCTCAAGACCAAAACTATCGTCATCCTTTTCTTCGGGCCTCCATCCTACAGTAAGTCCCAACACTAATGGGCTGCCTAACACATAAGCCCCTCTTCGCTTCTCACGGACGCACCCTTATCGGCAGGATCGTCAGGTCCTTGCTGTCTCTTGTTTCTCACACCGAGCATGAATCACGTGGGATTAGAGTTGGCATTGGCCATGACAATACCTCATCCAGCACGACGTTAAACTGCATGCTCTCGTCCAGCATGATGTTAAACTGTATGCCCTTGTCCCACATGACATTAAACTGCACACTCATTTGAACTATGAGGTCTTTGATCCATTTCAAGGCATGGTACGTAGGAAGCCTCCACGAGGTTCAAGCCCACCCGTCATCCAATTCACGTCGAGTTATACCTTCGTCCAGCATGATGTTAAACTGTATTCCAGTCCGACGGCAAGCCGTTGTGACCAACCCGAACTACGATGACTTTGATCCGTGTCAAGGCATGGTACGTAGGAAGCCTCCCCAAGGTTCAAGACCAAAAATCATTGGCCCAGACCGTCTCCTTGTCGGTGTGCCAAGCCCCCCCCCCCCCCACCCCATTTTCACCCAAACTACGAGGAATTTGATCCATGTCAAGGCATGGTACGTAGGAAGCCTCCCTGAGGTTCAAGCCCATCTCTCATTGGACCAAGGTCCATCATTTACATCGGTTCACCGACTCCCACCGCCATCCAGAACTACGGGGACTTTGATCCATGTCAAGGCATGGTACGTAGGAACCCTCCATGAGGTTCAAGCCCACCGCCCGTCGTTTATTCACGTCAGGGTTCACTACCGTCCCACATGATGTTAAACTGTATTCCATCAATCCATTTGAACTACGAGGACTTTGATCCATGTCAAGGCATGGTACGTAGGAAACCTTCCCAATGTTCAAGCCCACCACTAGCTGACCACCAGGTCTACTTTCACATCAGTCCACCGATGAAACCCTTTGAACTACGAGGTCTTTGATCTATGTCAAGGCATGGTACGTAGGAAGCCTCCTCGAGGTTCAAGCCCATCTCTCATTGGACCAAGGTTCACTTTCACGTCGGTTCGCTGACGAATACCGCCCTTTGATCTAAGAGGTCTTTGATCCATGTCAAGGCATGGTACGTAGGAAGCCTCCCCGAGGTTCAAGCCCACCACTCGTCAGACCAAGGTCCACCTTCACGTCGATTCGACGACGAAGCCCCTCTGAACTACGTGGTCTTTGATCCATGTCACGACATTGTACGTAGGAAGCCTCCACGAGGTCCAAGCCCACCACCACTAGGGCCATCTTGGTCCTCCCCATTCACGTCAGTTCGCTGATGATGCCCATCAGACCAAGGTCCACCCTCATGTCGGTTCCCCGGCACCATCCCGAACTACACAGACTTTGATTCCCTGCCACGGGGATATGTAGGAAGCCTCTTCAAGGCTCAAGCCCAACTTCACTGTCGCCCCTGCGATTGTCCCATTTCATTCCCCCTCGACTTCATTCATCCATCCATCACCCATCCTGATTCTCACCCGGGCCGCCACATGTCGGTGGGATCATACCATCCACCTCCTCGCTGCTCCTAGCGGTGCATGGGACGCTTTCCACGTGTAAGCCCCAGTATATCTCCGGGTTATTGTCCTCTGTGTACACCGCGATTCATCACCCTTTTAAACTACGTGGGTTTTGATCCCTGTCGTCTACATAGGGTACGTAGGAAACCTCAAAGAGGTTCAATCCCAACCAATGGTAAGCCTTGGTGTACCCCATCCTGGGGTGGACTTCCCCTGATCATCCCTCAGTGGTGTTCAGATCAGCCATTACGGTGTGACATCTCCCCTCCATGGGGCGCACCACCTTAGATCCTTCCTCATTGGGCGTTCTGATCCATCCCCTTGGTAAACCTTCCAGGTGTTCCCTCCCAGGGATATACCAATCTGACCCATCTCTATGGGAAGTTTTGATCACCCTCATTCCATCTCCACAAGACGGTAAACTCGAGGCCTACCTCGTGATAAACACGAGATTCCTGAGCAAAACCTCGGATGACACGCCTTTGGTGTAACAGTCTCTGCTAGACGTTAATCTTGAATCATACCCTATGTTAAACACAGGAAGATGAGGAAAACCTCAGATACATGCCTCAGGTTCTGCACCCTTGAGATGCCCTCTTATGAGGAAGAATACAGGTTCCCCTATGTCCACGCACCCAGAGATGCCCCGACATGCCTGATGTTGTCGTCTACTCCGACCGAAGGTTGCTACCATGTCAAGACCCTATGGAAAGTCATGACGGAAGTGGTGTAATTAACCGGCGTCCATGAAGATATGGCACCGGGAATGAGATTCACGAACAACGTATTATATCTATGAGGGAGACCCCGACTAGGTGACGAGTTACAAGGAGGAATCCACGGAAGGAAGAACCGACATCCCATCATCCCATTTCGATCAAGGATTAGACGTACCTGAACAAGGAACGAATGTCGCCCGCCTTTGGAAAGTGGGAATGCAGGGCAACAACAGCGCGTACTCTACAGACGGATGGGCGCGCCCCGGAAAAAGCGTCGGAAGCACCATTAACATGGGTCCATCATTTGCTGTATGTGTTTAATCCTCTAATATTATAAAATTTAATTTATTAAATAAATTATTAATATAAATTTTCATCTATATTCAATTTTTACTGTACTTTTATAGCCATTTGAAATTCATTCATTCAATTGCACTTGTTCATGTATACTATTTAATGTTGTTCGGAAAATTTATACAAAATTACATTAGTTTATTGGACAATGTTAATGTTTTTATAAAATTATTTCATAATATCTATAATATGAATAATTTAATTGACAGTTATTATATATTATTTTTGAATCATTAATGGTAAAATAAAAAAATTTCATCTCTTCATAGAGGTGGTAGTCCCCACGTATTCACAAGATACTTTATCATTTTATAATATATGGAATGGTAAAAAGATATAAGATATATTATATTTCTAGAATCATACATATGTCAAAAATTTCACATATATTTTTTATTGACATATTTATGGCCATTTCTGAAATGTGATGATGAAACATGACCTACACCACTACATACAAATGGTAGGTCTTTAGTACACATATGTGATATTTTTTCATAGGTTGGTAATGATATAAATATATATATATATATAACATAAAAAAATCATTGTTGTGAATATACTGATTTAATTATCTTAATATGGAAATTATATATTGTTTTTTTTGTTTCTAGGGAAATGAACTATAAAAATATCGACAAGACCATATACAAGTTCTTTTGGTAATTTTTTTTATTACACATTAATCTATCTCTATGTTGACATCTGGTGATACAAAGACCTAAATAATATTTATATACATATTTGGAAGGTATTTGGGTATGGAGTGGTAAATTTGTGTTGCTCGTGGAGTGTGGATTAGAGATGAGAGGGGGTTCATTTTATAAGTTTGGTGCATGGAATGCTTCTGAATAGTTGAAATTTTATTATATAATATATGTTTTACAAAAGTAAAACAAATCTAAATTTTTATTTTTCTGAATATTACAAGTTTATGTTCTAAATAAAACAAAAAAATGAGGTTTATTAAAAAATCTATAATTTTTCTTATTGGTTTATTTAATCAATTTTAACTCAATTGTACCCATAAACGAAGAAATAAATATTTTTATGGTTACTATTCACAAAGGGAAAAAAATGTTGAAAATATATAATATTTTTAATAATTATAATTTATAATATGGATTTAATTTTTTAATATAAATTTAATTGAAGTGGTTTAATATTTTTCATATATTATTGTAAAATAAGGTGCAAACTATTTTTAGAAATAGGTTTATTTAATCACACAAATGATTTTATAGGAAAGAATATTTAATTTTGATTACAAGAGAATTAATTGAATTAATATAAATCAAAGATTAATTATTTTTATTTAAAAAAAACACCTAACTAAACAAAACCTTGTTTATAATAGATTATGATAAATTGAACTAAAATCTATTTTTAAATGAAAAAACAACTACATAGATTTCCAAAATTTTATGGATATATTTCAAAGTTAAAGATTATAATATTATAAAAATTATTTTAATTCATAAATTTTTATTTTTCTAGAAAAATGGTTCATAAACAAAAAATTTATTTTTTTATCATTATAATGTCACAAACACACTATTTTTTGTAAAATTAGTAATTTTTACTATTCACCATAAAATTATTTATTTCCGAAAAATATAAAAAATTAAAATTTGATAATTTTGAAAATTTTATTTCTTTAATTAAAAAAAATTTGATCAAATTAAAATTAAACAATTTTTGATTTATATTTCAATCACATTCTTGAATAATTTTATGCACATTATGTTGTTGTATCTTTTAAATAAAAAACCTTACTTCCTATAATTTAATCTAGAGTGTTACATTATTACTTCCTTAAAAACATTCATCATTAAGAATTTCAATAATATCACATAATGGAAATATTTTTTGTGTTATTCATTGTAACATCCTCAGGTTCCCACATTGAATTTTTTATTTTATGATTTCCATATTGTACATTCACTAGTCAAGTCATCCCATTCTGAAACACTTATTCTCTATTGTTAATAACCAAGTTGGGTTATTCAAAATAAGATAAACCACATTCCTATTTTTTTAACTTATAGTGGACAAAACTCATTGGGACATGCATTTACTTCCTTAAAAAAGAGATATGGAACACATCTTCTACTTTAAAGAGGCTTTGATAAATTTCTAAACTATATGACCTAACTCCAATTCAACAAAAAAAATTCAAAAGGATTGATGTACCTATGAATTATTTTTCCTTTCTTATTAAAACCTATAATACCCTTGTATAAATATTCCTTAAATAAAACATGAACTCCCACTTGATATTATAAATCCTTAATTAGGTTATCAATATAGACTTTTTTCAATATTGAGCTATAATAATTTTACTCTTAATAATCATTACTATCACTATTTTATCCTCAATATGTTCTAGACCGACAAGACTAATTTTAGTAACTTCATCAAACCAAATTGGTGTAAGATATGTTGTCTTGTAAAAATACTAATAATTTTCTATTTAAATTCATAAATGTAGGATACTATTATAATTTAATTCCTCCCAAGATAAATATATATCCCACATACCAATATTGTCTTGTGAGAATAACCTAAAAATGTCATATAATGATTGAATAGTTCTTTCAGAATATCTATATGATTGAGGATGATTTGGAAATTTAAAATATAGCATGGTGTTAAGATCCTTCTAAAGGTTCTTATATAATTTGGATGTAAACAATGGGTTATGATTGCATAAAATTGAAAGAAGTGAATGGTTATGTATCAAAACTTCATTAATATAGATTTTTGTGACGCACCAAAGAGGGAGATCATTCCTTACGGTGAGGAAATTTGTTAATATGGTAATGTGATCAATAATATCTCATATAGAATCAGTATTTATATGAGTTTGTTTTTCAATCCAATGATAATTTCTAGAGTAATATCATAATATATACACATAATAAAGTGTAGAGGTTTCGCGAACCAATTATGATGAAAACTATAATCCCTTACCTATTGAAAAATAAGAATATTGATACATATATTGTTATTTATCTTTTCATATATTCCAATAAAATATGTTATATCAAATCTCAATATATTTTTGTACCAAAAAGGAATATACCACAATTTTATCAATATTATTCATCTAAAAAATATCCTTTTACCTCAGGTATATATGGAACACATAACCAGATTCAAAATTTCAATATACCATAATTAAAGATGAATTCTACCAACGTCTCATCATTTATGGATTTTATTTTCTTTTGAATATTCTTATCATCAAACAGGGAACGTTTTGTTTTCTCCAATATGGAATGTTTAAGAACCATTTTGAAAATTGTGTTTTATCTATTCCTTAATGATTCCAATATCTAAATTTACAAAATCGATTAATATAGGAACACTTTTAGTCCTCATTTTTTTTTTCAAAACCCCATAATCTTCTGTAATCCTTGAATCAACTACCTTATTTTCTGTATAAGTGTGGTAGATTACTAAGGAATAAAAATCCTTGAGTAATTCTGGCCATCACATATTAATCATTTTGAGCTATTTCTATGATAATATGTATCTGAAAATTTTCTAATATGTATATATTTCAAATTTTTAGCATGAAGGAATGAACTCCATATCATTAATTAAATGATTATATCTTCCTACTCTAGATTAGGGGTTGGATAATTGTTTTAATTAATATTTGAATACATTAATTCATAGGTAATGACTTTATCATAATACATAAGGAAAAATATAATTACGTTTTTTATGCATACCTATATTTACTACTAAAAAATAACCCTTTAACAACACTAAAAATAGCCTTTTTGTAATAGAGAAGAACTGACTACATGTTTGAGATTAAAAGCCCTAGTCTTTTATCATTATTTGTAAATGTGATGATACTGGACAATTTTATTAGATCTTGTAAATGTTATGATTAATTAATGATTTATTGGTTCTTTTAAAAATAATAATAATGTTCTATATTTTAGTGTTTTGTAATAACCCACTGCATTACCAGTGTAGTGTGATGTAACAACACACTACAACACCGAAAACACCATGAAATATGAAAAATCAAGTATGAATACAAAATTTAAATGAAATAAAATTTCAAACACATTTTTAATAAATTAAACAGTATATTATACACATTTAAAACATTAGTTTAAACAGTTACATAAGAAAAATTGATTACATGCATTCAAAAAATGTATTTTTTCCTTTTTCTTTAGATTCGAACATCATCTCGATCAAAAAAAGAACCTATATAGGAAAAATATTTTTATGTAAATAATAATTTAAATTAATATATTAACAAAAAACATTAATTTTAACCAAAACTTTTAGTCATACAAGGAGTTGTTTGTATCAGATTTAGTTGTAGTTGATTCTTACACATCAGACCATTTTTTGTTCATCTTCGAACTTTATCTTTGTGAAAAGTAACTAAATAAGTATAAGAACAAAATGATAAAGAAATTAATTAATCAATAAGAGAGAGTATGAGAAAATAATATTGTCTCGTTTTCTTGGTTTTGGAGATGTGATGAGTATTTTAGGCTAAAATAGTAGTTATATATTGAAAAGATGCACATACAGTCATTTGGGTCACACTGTGTGTCAGATAGAAATGTAGCTGATTATTATAAATCTCAAATGACTTATGGATTGTTTTCCTAAAGTATAAAAACAATTAAAATTTGGTATTCTCTATTTTTAGTGTGTTTATTGTATTTTATGAAAATTTCATTTTAAAATAAAAACATTCACTGTGACTTCTACCAATCACATCATGTGTCGGTTTGATATGATTGCAATTCTTTTACATAAATAATTAATTCTTAATCGTTATCCTAGATTATAAATATAATATGATAATTTCTTATCCATTTTCAGTGAATGTCACTTTTTGAACTGTACAATCAATTTTAAATCAACAACAGAAAAATTGAGTCATTCCGGATTCCTCGTGTATAAAATTTTGACGGGATTGATTCCTACACATCACGAAGATATATTAATAATTTTTTTAAAGTATCAAAACAATATAATTGTATTTTCTTAGTTATGAGTCGGTCAATTTTCTTCATTAATAAAATTGATGTCAATTTCAAATAAAAATATGCACATAGAGTCATATCGGTCATACCATGCATCTGATTGAGGTGCGGGTAATTCTGACTTGTCTTAAAAAGAGTATGGATAATTTTCCTAAATTATTCAAAATAGACTCGATGTGTTTACTCTGTTTTGAGTAATTCTCTTGTATATTTATCTAAAATTTCATTTAAACACGAATAAATCACATTAAATCATAATGATTATATCATGTATTGGTTTAAAATGAGACTAGTTCCTACATGTCAAAAATGATATATGAATCAAATTACTAAATGATCATGGAAATCTAAGAACATTTTCTCAATTTTTAGTGAGTGATTTTTTTGGAACTACACTTTTGATTTTAAACTAATTAAGGAAAAATTGATATATATCAGGAGTATCGTGCATCTTATTGAGGATCTAATGATTCTTAACCATGAAAAATGACTTATGTATTGTTTTCATCAAGTAGAAAAATAATCCTAATACATTTATTGATACTGAGTAGATCGGTTTTTCTTTTTAGTAAAATTTATGACAATTATAAATAAAATGATGCAATTGGAGTCATAGAAGTCAAACAATGCTTTAGACTGAGGTTTGGTTGATTCTTATACGTCAAAAATGACTTATGGATCATTTTCCTGAAGTATAAAAATAATAGTAATGTATTTTCTTGGTTTTGAGTAGGACACTGTTATTTTACTAAAATGAAATTTTAAACCGGAGACACAATCTTTGACCCATATTGATCACATCATGTTTCAGTTTGACGTGAGACCGGTTCATCAACATCAAAAATGACTTATGAAACTATGTACAAAATCAATAAGAAAATACGAGTGTGTTTTCTTTTTTTTTAGTGCATAACATTTTTGAACTAGATTGTCAATTATTATCTGATAATTTACCCATTGAGTTATAGTGGTTACACCATGCATCATATTGAGATGAGGATGATTCATACATTTCCCAAATGAATTATGTATCACATCCCTAAAGTATCAAAATAATCAGAATATGTTTTATAGGTTTTTTGACGCTCATTTCATCATAGAATCTAAAGATTGGAAAAGTGGAATATCTGAGATCAAAGTGATTAAACCTTTAGAAAAACATCAAAAATCCACAAAGGAATGAACAAGGATTCAAATTCACAAGGGTCACGCAAGTTCCGTCATTTTCGCGCAAGTATACTTGCGCGTCACCTAATAGTGGCGCAAGTGACTTGCGCACCCTAAAGAATAACCGCCTGAGGTCTTCTCCAGCATATAAATAGACTCTATGGGCCCCCCATTTCGGGAGGAATTTTTCCAGAATTCATAGATAGAGCTATGAACACCCAATTCTCTCCTTCAGGTCTTCTGAAGACTTCTAATTTAATTCCTTACCTAGAATGGAAGGTCTAAAGAAGAGGAGTAAGGTCTAAGTGTTATAATTCACTAACACTTGCGCGCCTATGTGGTTTTACCCTAAAGGGAAATGGGAACACTTGTGTGCCGCCCTACATCCTCACCAGAACTTGTGCACCATCTTCTAGAAAGCCTCTAGGGATCATAACAAGGGTTTGAGCCAAGTCTATCCAAGTATTAACCTAAGGTATGAATATCGCGAAAGTACCAATGTGTCACGCAGGTATACCTGCGCACCCATGTAGTACCTGCGCGCCTGCCAGGACTTGCACGCCCCTACCTTTTTGGGTGCCTTTGCTGCCCATTTCACCCCTCTTATGCTTTTCCACCCCTCATATTCAAGATTCAGTCTTCAAGAAACTCTTCAAATACATTTATGGCATGATTTCTTTATTTGGATTCCTTATCTGAAAGGAACTCCGCGGAACATCTCTCAAAATCTAGTGATTAACACATCTTTATATCACTAAATATTGAGATTTCATTGATTCAACCTCATACTTTAAGATGAGATAATCCATAACTTAGGCCTCCTTTTCAAGAGTAATCCCCAGTCCGAATTCTCATTAATTTGGTAATCCTATTTAGTAGTAAGCCCCAAGTCCTCTTTTAACCTGGGCCTCCTTTTCAAGAGTAAGACCTAGTCTCAAATATGGCCATCCTCCTCAAGAGTAAGCCCCGACCATAATTCTATTTAACCTGGGCTTCCTTTTCAAGAATAATCCCCAGTCTCAAATATGGGCATCCTCCTCAGGAGTAAGCCCCAAATACCTTTTTTTTCAATCCCCATTCTTAGTTTCTCTTAAACTGTTCTAATTTACTTTTGATATGGGGCTTCTTTCTCACGAGTAAAACCCAATCATACGTCATCTCCTAACAAGGGAATATTCCTTAGGAGTAAGTACCATGATTAGAGTATCCAAATCTCCATAAAGTACATATACCATTGTGGACCCGGTTCCTGGATTTCTTCCCTGATGTAAATATTAATCCTTATCTATTTGGGTAGTCATAAACACATAAGCCTCACATCATTGCATCTGTCATGGAACAATTGTCTGGTTTAACCAATACCTATTGTTTCTCACACCGAGAATGACTCACGTGAGCTTATAATGTAAAAGTAATCACGACTTATTTCTTTGAGCTATCAATAATGCATAAACATCATACTCCCTTACTCGAACTACGTGGGTTATGATTCCTTTTCCTAAACAACGGATACGTAGGTAGCCCATCTATGAGTACGATCCCAACTTTGAAACAATCTACGTCCTTTTGAATGACAATAAACTTCAAGTGCCCCACTGAGTGGCTTTAAAACCAGTATGGTCATCATAATGACCAAGAGACTTTTATGCATTGAAGGATACCATTGGATAAGAATTTCTATACAGATACAGATGATTTTATATCGATGAAGAACCTCGAATACATATAAAATATTCTCTAAATTTCCTACATATAAATTGTTGTTTGTTAGATCTAAAAGAAAACTCATTTTATACTTGGTAATGTAATAAGGATTCACGAACATAAATTAAATCTCTAAAGAGATTCCTGAAGTAGACAATAACTCCCCTCAAAAAGGTGTGATGAGTTCGACCTCCCATCCTATCAACCAATGAAAATTATTAAGCCTCATCAGTCCACAACTAATGGGCGCCTACCTTTGGAAATTAGATCCAAATGGATAAGGAATCATTCGATGTTTCCGGTTCTACGAACAAACCTGTTAGAAACCGATTGGAATGTTTGAACTATCAATCAACGAGGTCATCCCCGATTCCAGGGGGAAACAAAAAATAGTTAAACCAACGTGAATCCTTAACCAAGTTAAAATAATGTTTTGCTTATTTGTTAGTCCCCTATTTAAAATGCAAAGGGAGGGCCAACAAAACAATCATTGACATATGTGATCATCCAAAAGAAGTAGTGGTTGAATTTATCTTGATTATGTCTGTTACATCAAACAGGCACTCTTTTTCATGATTTTCTGCATTTCCAGAATGGCTGCTCTCAAGTTCACACCTATGAATTCCACTGTTGTGAATTCCACTACTGAAAATGACACTACTTCTACTCCTGCTGGATCATTATTCACTCTGAGGATGACATCACCTACTCAGCGTCTTCAACACTGGGTATCAAACGCGATGGTTAAAGATTACCATCAAAAAGGTACTATTCCAACTCTGGAGGTTGCTCGACAAGCCCTCCATGTGAACAATTCACCTTGGTCATCCAGACAGTGACGACCTGTGATCATGAATCAGGGAGTTCTAGCCACCATCTCCAACTATTTCGGGTCGTTATCCCTAGAAAGCAATCTCCATTCACTCCCATATTCTGAGGAGGTGAATGAGCAGGTCCCTCAGGGCCTTAATTCAAAGAAGCAGGAGTCCTTCCTGAGGGCTCCCATCAACCATCGCTGCCAGAATCGTGCGACAGTGTGCCCTCAACATGATGAGGGTGTCGACTCTAGGCGTTCGGCTCAGGTTCCTTGAACCCAAGCAGGAAAGACGAATCACCAGAGGTGAAATCCGGTTAACGGTCAGCAGGTCCTCATCTCTGCCATTTCCGGAGAAGTCCACCAACCTAACTTGGTGGAAAGAAACGAGCGGGCGCACACACCTGCCTGTTTTAATTCTGTTGTCCAGCAGACTCTTCTGGAAGCATCACGCCAATCCCGCTAGGCAATTCCGGTGGAGTACTATAGGCAGGAACATACACCTGTTTATACATAATCAGTTAGTCAGTAGGCTCATCTTACTACATATGATAGAGCTCGTCAACCATGTTCGGCGAAGTACAATCAGCAGTCACATACACCTTCTAGTATTGATCAAGCCTACTAACAGTCTCACTTGGTAGCACGCAGAGAAGTCATTTGGAAAGCTCCGACGACAAACAGGAGGCAAACTCAACTCTCTTCCCCAACACTTGAGTACTGTTAGGATTCACTAACAGGAAAAGGAGGATAGGAGCAGGCACATACACCTACTCCAAGAATGGAATGGACGTATATCCCCGTTTCGGAAGCTGAAGTCACCATGAATATTTTATAATTGGTGAAAGAGCATAAGAAAATCCCTACCCATATTCTGGATGCTTTCCAGGATATTATAACAGCTTCAACAGCATCTCAGGGAAAGACACATAAATATATCCCTACCAGTGGAGTAACACATCAACAGTTCACTCCGGAAGAGACACACACATCAGTTCTAGTCAAAGAGGGTTGTGGTGAATACTCCCCCATATCATACGGACAACCAAGTCAGGCACATACACCTGATTTGAGTAGAGATCGTCAGCCTAACCTGGCCTTCTCTCCTGATCAATCACATACAACTACTCAGGGATTTTTCTTTTGTCAACAAGTGGTTTCCAAGGTGAGTAAAAAGGCATCTAGGAAGAAGACCCACCCAACACAGTCAGGAGATCTAGAGCCAATCTGTAACAAGGCCTTGCTCGATACTGGAGTTCTTGAATCCCTCATACAGTTATCTGTTGGAATTCAAGACTCTACTCCCTCATTTCCCAATAGTGGGAACATTAATTCCGAAGGTCTTCAACATACACTTCCTCATGAAGGATTGCTTCATGATAATACGGACGATCTCAAAGTTTCATCTTCGGATGAGAGCCACAGGAACCCTCTGTGCGGTCAGAAGAAAAAGGAGAAAGAGATCTCATCTTTTTCTGTAATCCACCATGGTGGTCCTCCCTATGATGATGAATTTCTCTGTGAAAGTCCTCTCTGCAGTAGTGATGCACATGGCCCCGAAAATGTACCAGTGGAAAATGTAGTGCCGAGAAAGCCATCTTATCTTGAGGCACTTGAAAATGAGAAACCATTCATTTCTGATGCTTCATTGCTAGTAGCTGAAATACTTTCTCAATAAGAAGATAGCCCAGGGTGTAGGTCATTCTCTGAACCACCCCTAATTAATGAATCTTCTAGTTTGATCAGTGATTTCTCTACCAATCTTGTTTAATCCGATGAAGCAACAAGGATGCACCAGCTTTGGTCAAATCAGGTGGAAGAATCTTTATTAAATGATAAAGAGGAAATACTAAACATAAGAAAACAAATGGCAACAGGTGAAGTGATAGTCATGTTTTGGCCTCCGGCTGACTCTCAGTATGACATTCCAGAGATGTTGACGGAAGATGGAATTCATGATATTCGTCTCAACATATGGAAAACACTTTGTCAATTGATAAACAAATTATTATCTTATGATGAATATGAAAATCATATTAAGATAATAGAAGGGTTGCAACGACAGATTGATTTGGCATCTCTATCAGTCTCTTGATATACGACGGCTGAAAAGCAGCAGAGAACCCTTCAACGTTCATGCCTTGGCGCACTAATAAGATTGCACCAGTTAATTTCAAATGCCCCATCTGGTATTCATGTAAGAGTATGGGGTGTTCATGGGGAACTACATTTCACTATGCTCTCCAGTCAAAAAAGCCCACCGAAAATGGTCTCATGCAATGTTATTTCCCATGGCCAGCCACAGTCAATGAGTTTTGTTTGTAATCAAAAGCTTCCCCAAGAATAGGTCACAAATATTTCCCCTCAAAATCAAGAATAAAGAGAAAGAGTTGTTGAATTACTCATACATCAAGCAAAAGATAATATTGAACACACCTCTCGTATAGAGCAAGCACATCATAAAGTGACAGAAGTGTCTTAAATCATTCAACGGTCTTTTGAATCGGGTGATAAAAGTGGATACATATTGATGCATCCGCTAATTTCCGGACTAAGGTCCGTAAGATCAGGAGATATTTTAATAATGTCTCAGACATAGCAAGTCATGAGCCACCCCAGCTTTCCATATTGGGGACTCTTTTAACCCAACCATCGAAATAAAAAAATAGGATTCGAGGAGTTGAGAAAAGATAGGAGGAACAACCCCAGTTCACCGAACTGGGGAATTTTTCAAATCATCAATCCCCTCCTCATAGAAATGATTGGAAAAGAAAGCCTCAAGAGGAAAGAAGTGAAAAATTATCAGGAGATTCTCTCCAAATTACGGTTCACCAAGAATTTCCTAATTGATTGAATCAACAAAAGGCAATGTCTCATCAAAAACATGGAAGAAGAAAATATCACAGAAATGTTGATAAAAGGGATGTGATGCATTATGAATCAATCAATGTCATCAATGTCGTTGTTTCTGATCCACCAGATGAGGCTCATTCAGGGGACTCAGATGAAGAGGTTCCTGCTCAGAAAGTTGTACGCACAGAAACAAATGAAGAAGGTGTGCGTACACAAAATCAAGGATTTACCCAAAATATGGGTGTTCCTTTAAATAACCCACTTCACCCTCTTCGGAAGGGATCAAACAAGGGGAAGGGAAAGAATCAGGTTACATATCCTTCCTCTGGAGAAGGCCAATCGCTCTCATTGGAGAAAAACATTGCACAACAAGAGGAAGAAATGAAATAATTGAGGAGGTTGAACGTAGAACTACTTCAATGTAGTATTCCTCCTAAGCATGCTGGAGTCAGTCAGCCAAGGGAGTTTTTTGCAGTTACTGAGATGGATCAATAATGTCATCCTTTATCAGTACACCCTCACAGGTCTAATCCTACGGGTCAAGTGCAACAACAATTGGCAGTGCTTCCATCAGTTTCATTACCTTCCACCACATCTGTCCAAGCTCTAGTCATTGCACCTACCCAAGTACATGTTCAACTAGATGTTTCAAAAAAGTTAATAACTACCATTGAGTCATTAACAGCTCGTTTAGAGACTATGGAAGGGAAGCATGTATAGGTTCAACCGGAAAAGAAAGATTACCCTGAATGGGTAGATTCAATATCTCCCCCATCAAATTTTGGGAATCATGTATTCCCTATTTTCAATGGATCAGATGATCCTGAAGATAATTTGATGCATTACATGTCTTGTTTTGATCCTATGATGGGAACTCCGGAGTAGCAAGAAGAAGTGAAACTTAGATTCTTCATGCGAACCTTGCAAGGATAAGCTTTTTTCTGGTATAAAAGCTTGAAATCCCGGTCAATTACCGGATGGGAAGATCTCCGTCAACGATTTATTCTTCAATTCAGATCAACATTTCCAGAGACAACAGTTTTTAATCTTACAAACTATAAGCAAAGAGAGAATGAAAGAGTCTCTAATTTCATTGCTCACTGGAAGGGATTAACTTATTCTCTAATCATAGAACTCCCTCAAGAGGAAATGTCGCCAATCTGTGTGGAAAATTTTCATGATGAGTTACGCACGCCATTGATCCCTGTGAAATACACAGGAGGGTTTCAAGACCTTACTTAAATCACTCAACAGATTGAATATTCTCTTATACAGACTAAGGCTAAATCTCATGTAATTCCATCAGCTCTAGGAAGGAGAACGAGTAAAGTAGAAAATGCTACAATTATACTTAAACAAGAACCTATACCTACTTCTACCTCAAAACACTCATCTTCTCGAAGGGCTCCACCTCCTGAGCATCAACAACAAAGGTCGTTTCATCAAGACGATCAAAGAGATCAAATACGGAAAGAATTTGAGGATCTGAAGAGAAAAACATAATATTTCCTAAATGAAAAAATTCATGGTTACTTCATTTCGGCTCTCGAGAAAAATTTGGTTCAGGTGACAAAGCCGAAGAGGCCAAACAAGGAAGGAGATGAAGACCGTCCCAATTATTTACCCTTTCATCAAATGTTTGGACATCCCATCTAGGAGTGTTTTGTCTTTAAATACCTCCTGCAAAAGATGGTCAGCTCGGGACAAGTCAAATTGAAAGGCTCTTTAGCCCAGGTATCATGTGTTACTGCTACTATTCCAGAGGATGAAGGTGAGTGGGATGAAGTAAAAAAGAAAAAATTCACAAAAATATGATGATTAGATGGTCAGAAAGACGATCAACCAAACTCATGCTATTTTTTGAACACAATTGAAGAAACCAATTGTGCCTCCTGCCATGAATGCCCCAACAAAATCCTCTTCAGAGGGAAAATCCTCAAAAGGGGGGCATAATTCCAAGAAAGAGAAAGAATCAGAAGAAGATGAGTATGTGTCAAAGCCTATGTTGTCTTTCACTCTGGTGGACTTCATACCATCTACTTCAAATCAACGGGAACCTCCCCACCAAATGGGATAGCCTAAATTGGCTAGTAAGGTAGAATCCTCATCGGATGAAGAGTTGATTTTCAGTTCTGTTAATATGATTCAATTAAAAGATCCATATGTAAGTCATAGTTTCAATTTCAATGAGCCTGAATTCCACGTATCAAATAGAGGAATCAAAGGATGTTCCAGAGGCTCAGGATATAGGGGAATACATGGATCATTCAGAATCCACTATTCCAATTCTACCCCTGCTAGAACTGTGTACGTAGTAGAAACTTGTGGTAGAGCCCTTCAGCGAGCTCAGCAAGAACAAGCATGTTCTTCTACCAATAGAAAATTCAGTCCTGGAACAGTTATTCTGGAAGACCAGTTGAAGGTTCCATCTTATTCCTCTCAGCAAGTGAATAGATCTAATCAGTCTAATCTTCCAAAAATAGGAATATTGCCAACTACTATGCCAATACAAGATGCACCGACTTCTAAAGCATCTTCTTCCATGACACCTGCTAAACCACATGTTCCTGTTGGGAAATGGAGACCTCTGGATCAAAAGTATGATTTACTGAAACACTTGGCCCAATTACCGACCAAGTTATCAATTTTGGATGCTTTGAATCTGTCAATGGATCTTCGGGATTCACTCATCGAGGATTTGTGAAGTCCTCAAGAGTTTGAAACTGAAATTGCTTTAGCTGAAGTCAATCACATAGAGAATAATCCTACGGAATGCCATGCAGTGATATCTTTCACTAATGAAGATGAAGATGATGTCGTGCATGGGAATATTAGAACTTTTTTACTTATCAGGAAAGGTCAACGGCGTAGACATCCGAAGAGCTTTCATTGACAATGGTTCAGGAGTCAACCTCATTCCCATTCATACACATTGTCGATTGGGCCTCACAGAATCTGATTTATCTCCATCTACCATGATGTTACAAGGATATGATAAATGTGAACAAGAACCAATGGGAGATGTTACACTCAGAACTCAATTTGGAGATCTTGTATCCAATTCATATTTCATGGTTGTTGATCAAGACTCAGCCTTCAACATCTTGCTTGGGAGACCCTGGGTACATCAACATGCATATATCCCTTCATCATACCATCAATGTCTCAAATATTGTTTCGATGGTCAAGTTAGGACATTATATGGTGATAATTCCCCATTCTAGACATGTGAGTCTCAATAAATTGAGGCAGAATTCTATCACATAAAGGGAAGGGAGAAATCCACTACAAATTAGATTACCAAATTTAATGCTCCGTATGGTTTGGAAAAGACTCCAGTAAATCCATTTGTGTATATGAGTACAGATTATGTGTTGCCTATCTATCAAATTGACAAGATAGACCCAAATCAGAATAAACATATGGAAAGATTCATAATGTCAATTATGGCAATCGATCCAGACAAAATGGGAGAAATTGGTGATCCTCTAAGCAGTGATGAAATCCCAAATGGTGACATCTTCATTTCATCTACTGAAATCCAACAAGTCTATACTTCTCCAATCAGGCCAGAAGAAATTATAGCAACATCAGAGGTGAAGAATGATGTCAATTTTCAATCCATCATCTCTACTTTATTACACAATAAAGACCCTTCATCATCAATCGGGTTAGAAATGGAAGTTTCTTCTGCAAGATGTGCAAATTTTTACATCTCTTCTGATCATGAAAATTCTGCTTTATCATCTACTATGCAAGTAGAAATAGATGAAATAACACATGATAAAGAAGAAGAGGAAGATATCAGAGATGCTCCTCCAGCATTTGAAGAGGGTATCTCTACCACTGTGGATGAACTCAGAGAAATAAATCTGGGTACAAAAGAAGATCCACACCCCACTTTAATCAGTGCATCCATGACTCGTGAGGTACAAGATATGTATATTTCATTTTTAAAGCAAAATCTAGACATATTTTCTTTGAACTATACAGAGATGCCCGGGCTTGATCCTGATGTTGCTACTCATCATTTGGGTTTACCAAAAGAACATCGAGGATTTATGAAAGCCGCAAGAAGAACACACCCAACTTATGCTTCCAAAATTGAAGCTTAATTGGATAATCTTCTCAAATATAACTTAATCAGAGAAGTTCAATATCCCAATTGGTTGGCTAATATTGTCCCTGTAAAGAAGAAGAACGGACAAATTAGAGTTTGCATCGATTTCAGAGATCTTAATCGGCATTGTCCTAAGGATGATTTCCCATTTCTGATTACAGGACTTTTAATTCATTCAACGGCTGGCTATGAAAAACATTCCTTCATGGATGAATATTCCGGATATAATCAAATCCGAATGGCCCCAGAAGACGAGATGTCCACATCCTTCAGAGCCCCTCAGGGTGTGTTTTTCTACCGGGTAATGCCCTTTGGCTTAAAGAATGTGGGCGCTACATATCAGCGTGTCATTTATCGTATCTTCAATCCCTTTCTAGGGAAGCTTGTTGAATGATTTGTAGACGATTTTTTGGTTAAATCCAAACAACATTCTAATCACTTGGACGATTTGGAAGTCATATTCCGAGAGATTAGACAACATAATTTGAAGATGAACCCCTTAAAATGTGTTTTTGGGGTAACCTCATGAAAATTTCGTGGCTTTGTTGTACGCCATAGTGGTATTGAAGTCGATCCTGAGAATACAAAGTCAATCCTTAGTATGTCACCTCATCGAAATTTGAAAGAATTAAAAGGACTTCAAGGACACTTAGCCTATATTCGGCGTTTCATCACCAATTTGGCAGGAAAATGTTTACCCTTCACTAAATTGATGAAGAAGGGAGTCACTTACTAGTGGACTGAAGAATGTCAAGAATCATTCGATATTCTCAAGAAATACCTCTTGAGTCCACCAGTACTCATGCCACCTGTTGAAGTAAGACCACTTATCCTTTATGTGACAGCTCTACAGCAATCATTGGGGACCTTTCTTGCTCAGAAGAATGACGCTGGGAATGAAAACAGCCTCTACTACATCAGTTGAACTATGCTTGAAGCAGAAACCCGATATTCAAGTGTTGAGAAGTGCTGCCTGGCATTAATATTTGAAGTTCAGAAATTGAGACACTACCTACAACATCACGTGGTCCAATTGGTAACTCGCAATAACCTGCTCAAATTCATCCTTAGTCATCCAATGCTTACAAGATGTCTGGCAAGGTGGGCAGTTATTTTGTAGAAATTAGACATTCAGTATGTGTCTCAAAAGGCAATAAAGGGCCAAGCTCTGGCAGATTTCCTTGCTGAACACCCTTTGGTGGAAGACACATCTTCAGATATTGAACTCCCTGATGAAGAAGTCTTCTCTATTCAATAAATTCCTCATGCATGGAAAATGTATTTTGATGGTGCTTCTAGAATCCCAACTGGGACGAAAATGGAAAATCCTAAATTCAACAATGTTGGCTTAGGAATTGTGCTCATTTCTCCAGAAAAGGCAGTATTACCTTATTCCTTCTTATTGTGGGAAAGTGGTACCAATAATGTAGCAGAATACCAAGCTCTCATCACAGGCTTGGAATTGGTGCTTCAAGCACAAGTGAATCACTTAAAGGTGAATGGTGATTCAGACCTAGTAATCAAACAATTCAATGAGGATTATGCCATCAGAAAAGAAGATCTAATCCCTTTGTATGATTATGTCAGAGAGTTAATGGATGAATTCCCTTCATAACCGACATTTTCTTATGTCCCGCGATCACAAAATGCTCAAGCTGATGTACTGGCTAATATTGCCATAGCTCTGGCAGATCCAAATCGGGACGAGACAACCATCAGTATTGCCCACCATCATGCAATTTCACCTTATGTTTGAATCAGAACAGAGGAAATTAATGAAATTAGTCCCATTCATGAACCGTATGTTCATACTACAGGATGGATGCCACTTATCAGGGAATACCTTCAAAATGGAACACTTCCACAGGATAGAGCCGAGAAAGAACAAATCTGGCGACGTGTGGTCAATTTTACTCTTTATGATAGCCCAGATCACCTAGAGAAAATTCCCTACATACGTGGTTTTGATGGAGTTTTCTTCAGATGCATTGATGGTGAAGAGACAATGGCTGTCATGAAAGAAGTGCATGCAGGAGTCTGTGGAGCCCACCAGTCTGGACATAGACTGTCTGATCAGATTCGAAGGCTTGGATACATTTGGCCTTCAATGATACAAGATTATGTTGATTTCAAAATTAAGTGTCATTCATGCCAAATACATTCCAATTTCATTCATCAACCTCCATATTTTCTTCATACAGCTAAATACTCGTGGCCATTTGCCACATGGGGAATGGATGTGGTGGGACCTTACCCTTCTGCTACGGCTAAGCAGTTTAAGTATATTATTACAGCTTCTGATTTCTTTTCCAAATGGGAAGAGTAAATACCTCTCAAAGAATTCAGTTCTAAATGCATTGTTAGCTTCATCAAGTCTAACATCATTACCAGATTTGGTGTCCCTCATACCATATTGACGGATAATGGCACCAAATTCTGTTCATTTGAGGTGAAGAAGTTGTATCAAGAATACAACATAAAATACAACCATTCATCTTGGTATCATGTAGCGGCCAATTACTAGATAGAAGACTTCAATAAGACTCTATCAAATATACTGCAAAAGATGGTGGATAAAGATAAGAAATCATGGCATGATAAACTCGTCCATGCTTTATGGGCATATCGGACTACCACCCGCACTACAACGCGGTCAACTCCATATTCATTGGTATATGGAACGGAAGCAGTCTTGCCAATTGAAGTTCAACTAACCTCGTTGAGAGTTTCCATTTGTGATCAGTCATCTGCAGATGAACAATCTCAAAAGATATTGAATGAATTGGAACAGTTAGATGAAAAAATATTGTGCACTTTGCACCACTTAAAAGTCTATCAGAGTCGAATAACACGAGCTTTTAACAAAAAATTTCATCTTCGTTCATTCACTCATGGAGAATTGGTATTAGTTCTCAAAACTCCAATGATACCAGGAAAGAAACCTCCCAAGCTTGAACCAAAATGGGAAGGACCTTACTCAATATATAAGGTCTACTCCAATAGAGAATATTCATTAATCTCAATGGATGTAGAACTCGTCACTACTCCATCCAATGCCATATTTTTTTAGAATAATTTCGTATAAACACAAAATATATCATCATTGGTCTGATATTACCTTAAACTGCACAACCGTCCAGCAAGATATTAAACTGCATAACCAACGTTCCACGCATACGACCCTAAACTATTTTCACACACATCCAACATGACGTTAAACTATGTCCCCTTCATCATCATTTCTATATGACGTTAAAATATACAGCAACGGTCCATACATATGACCTTAAACTATTTGAATTCCTTTCATCTCACATGACGTTAAACTTTGACATCCTAACTACTTGACGCTAAACTGTACAGAAGTCCCTTACGTCCAGTGAGGCATTAAACTGCATCATCAATGGTCCATACATATGACCTTAAACTATCTGTACTTTCGTCCAACATGACGCTAAACTATGAAAAAGTTACCTAATTCGTCCAACATGACGTTAAATGGAGTACTCTTTTGTCCTCACTGCATGACATTATACCGCATAGTCCCCCTTTTGTCCAACATGACGTTAAAATATATTGTCTCCATCATCCTAACTGCATGACGCTAAACTGTACAGAAAGTCCTTGATACATCCTACATGATATTAAACTGTACTTTGTATATGCTACATGAAATTAAACAGTGTATCACCAATAGTCCTAAATTCAAGACTTTAAACTGCATAGTCCCTTTATATATCCTACATGACATTAAACTGTGCATCATTAAGGTTGTTGTTATCTCTTATTTCTCACACCGAGTATGACTCATGTGAGCATAGAGAAAACCTCAACCATAACACTCTCTCTAGGATACTAACAATGTGTAAGTCCCAACAACATCATTTTTAGGTCATTGTCCCCAAGAACAACTTGATCATTAATTCATTATTTAATTGAACTACGCGGACTTTGATCCTTGCCTTCCAGGCTGGGTACATAGGTAACCTCTCCATGTTCAATCCCAAAATCAATCTCTTCACATCAGTTCAACTCCATCTCATACAATTTTGATTCGTGGAACTGCCCCTATAATCAATACCTTTACATTGGTTCACTTTCATCCTTGATATACGACGTTAAACTATACAACACTTTTTGTCTTGTATGACAATAAAACTACAATATTCTTTGATACCCTCACCTAAGAGGGAACCATTATTTACATTGATTTTTTAATCAGGTTTCATTCCAAAGACTACGTGCATACATAGCAATGACCAAACCTTTTATCTTGGGTTAAACCATCATTTCACTAAATTCCCCCTTTTCCCTTCACATGTACGAACCAAATTTGTACATAGGGAATTTCTAGAACTATGTGGGACTGATTCCCATCTTTATGGGATACGTAGGAATGTTCGAGTATCCCTCGAATCCAGCCTCAAGTCTTTTGGGCATAATCCCAAATTCCTCTTTCAGTCCCCTGGCTGAAAAGTCCCCATGAAAACACACACTTTGTATTTCTTATAATGGTCCAAGAACTATGAACATAAACTAAGATCTATAATCCTTTTGTCCCACATGACGTTAAACTGTAGTTCAAGAACTACGTATGGCTTGATTCCCATCCTTATGGGATACGTAGTGAAGTCCAACATTTCAATTCAGGACCCAGCCACAGCATGATTATGGTTAGAATTGATCTGTGTATCTCTGTATATATTGGAAAATACCCATATTTATGTGTTATAATCATAACCTTAAATATTTTCAGATCTTCATAACCATTTTCTTTTCATTTAATCAACAAAATGTCAAATTTCTGAGAGTTCTTTTACCTGACTATGCAGTACGTGCTTTTAGGAGGCCTTGCATAAACAGTCTACATAACATAATTGTCAGCCAAAAGATACTATTATCTGACTACGCAGCCAATGCCCTTTGGTGTCCCTACATATTTCAACCCCCTAACAGGTTTTTTGGATACTGGTAACTTCATTCTTGGGAAGAAAGCCTCTTTTGTCCTTATTAGTCTTAAATGACAGTATATAGGGATCCTAAAAAATAGCTATCCTTAACATATTTGTCCCATATCCTTTTTCTTGATATGAATGTATTCAAGTCTATGGTTTATATTCTCCTTCCCTACATTTGGGTCATACCTTCGTAAGAGTGATATCCATCCAGTTCTTCGATAATCTTGTCTTGAAATATCTTCTCCATATTCAAGTACCTCTTTCCATACAGCAAACTCTATACTTTGGAAAATTTGATTATCCATAAATATTCACTGGATTTTTAGCACTAGGAAAGTAAATTTCCGAGAGTTCTTTTTCCTGACTATGCAACACATGCCCTTAGGTGGCCTTGCATAAACATTCTACATAATAGACTTGTTAGCCAAAAGATGTTATTTATTTGACTATGCAGCCAATGCCCTTAGGTGGCCCTGCATAATTCAACCCCCTAATGGGAATGTTAAATAATGGTAAATTCATTCTTGGAAACAACTTATTCTCATTCCTTTTATCTCTTTTTCATATCATTCCTCAGATTCAAATATTCATAAGCCATAGTTTACATATTTCCCCTTATGCTTGAGTGTGGTAATGTGTTTTCAGATAAATTTTCAAGTAATTGAGTCAATTATAATTCATTCGGTCAAATCTATTTCGACCCTAAACATTAGCCTCTGTATGTCCAACGTGCATGAAATTAAACTGCCCAAAAAAGAAAAAAAATCTGACTAAAAGTCAAGTTCCATCTCACTAAACATACAGTTTGTATGATTTAGTTAATATTGAGAAATTAAAATATTCAATGTTTGTAGGGTTATTTACATTAATCCTAGTAAAAAAATCAAACTCTGCTTACTAGGTCCATTGGCTTAGGTAATTTAAAGCATTTAGCAAAAGAATGTAGGTACAAATTATTGAAGATGAATGTGTTTTTCATTGATACACAGGAGATAGAAGGAAATCCACAGAATGGAGTCTCTTGTCTTTTTTCAAGAATTAAAAGATGCTTTCAACATAACTCTTCATTTGATTTACGACATCCCAAGATTCATCAGAAACCACCTGGAATTCATTAATTCAACTGGATAAAATAAAGATGCAGTGATACTAGTTCTTATTGGAACAATTATAAAAGAATGTTCTTGAGTGCGGTTTGAGAAAATTTTCTGCCGATCAAACAGTGACTCTGTTTCTATCCAAGATACTTTGAAGATGGATACATGGATTTGAGAATGGAGCATTGGAAGTAAAGATCCATTTGGAGAGAGTACTATTTTCAGATATTGCTCTAATGCCATGTTTGTCTTCTCTCCACCAACCGGCAGTGGAAAACATTTCAGCCCAAGGGTTTTCCATTTTCATATCTTCAAGGAAATGGCATGGAGGAAAAATTTGAATGTTCACACCAATGTTGTTTCTCTTAATGCACAACATAACCGAAATAGAGGAGTAGTGGTGTAGCTGCATCGTAGGAATATAGTTCATTTCTGCTGGAACATTGACTCCTTGCAGATGACCATGACTATACAGAGGTAGGTAGAAGCTCTATGTGAAATTAAGATGATATTTCTTCATGTACCTAGCCAAATCTGGGAAAGTGTTGTTGTAGATATCATCATAATCATGACCAACAATGTTCATCATGCCATCAATCCGCTTGCTATCCAGTTCATCAGTCGTTCCGATTCTGTTGGGAACCATTGAATCTGCACAAGATTTGAATAATTAACTCTTAAAGTATGTTAATTTTTCATAAATATTTTGAAGGATTTGAAGAAATTGGCTAAAGTCATTAAGGCGCGCAAGTCCCATAGTTGGCGTTCAAGTCTCCTTCAGTTGCGCATGTATTGGTCGCGGAAGAATCACCGCGCAAGTCCAAATACCTTAATAGAAGCACGATGCAAGAAACAAGAAGCGTGAAATAGCGGAATCACCAACGCGGACGTGCGAAAGCCGAGAGCCAAGCTGCACACTGAGAGCAAGAAATCTGTGAGAGCAGAGTTCTTTGTGCGGAATGAAGCCCCCTATTTAAGGATACGGCCATGACCCTGCGCGCCATACCCTGCGCGACTAAAGGAAGTACCCCTGCGCGCCAGACCCTGCGCACCCAAAGCCCATTTGTGCGCCCAAACATACGTTCCCCAATTTCCTTTTTGATTATCGATTTCCTCAGTGTCAAATCCTCATTTATTTTGGATCCAACTCTAAGGGGGGACTTTTTTTGACGCTCCTTTCATCACATAATATAAATATTGGAAAAGGAGAATATCTGATCTCAATGTGATTCAACCTTTAGACAAACATCAGAATTTGACAAAGGCATTAACAAGGCTTCAAATGCACAAGGGTCGCGCAAGTTCCGTCATTGTCGTGAAAGTATACATGCACAAAACCTAATAGTCACGCAAGTGACTTGTGCGCCCTAATGGATAACCACCTGGGGTCTTCTCCGGCCTATAAATAGACCTTGTGGGCCGCCCATTTTGGGAGGAATTTTTCCAAATTACACAGACAGAGCTCTGAACGCCCAATTCTATTCTTCAGGTCTTCTGAACACTTCTAAGGTAATTCCATACCAAGAATGGAAGGTCTAAACAAGAGGAGTAAGGTCTAAGTGTTAGAATTCACTAACACTTGCGTGCCTAAGTGGTTTTATCCTAAATGAAAATGGACACACTAGCGTGCCGCCCTACCTCTTCACAAGAACTTGCGCGCCATCTTCTGGAAAGCCATTGGGGATCATACCAAGGGTTTGAGCCAAGTCTCGCCCAAGTATTACCCAAATGTATGAAAATCGCGCAAGTACCCATGTGTCGTGTAGGTATAACTACGCGACCAGGACTTGCGCGCCCACGCTGTACCTGTGCACCTACCAGGACTTGCACGCCCATACTTTTTTGGGTGCCTTTCCTGCCCATTTCAACCCTCTTATGATTTTCCACCTCTCCTATTCAAGATTCAGTCTTCAAGACACTATTCAAATCCATTTATGGAATGATTTCTTGATTTGGATTCATTATCTGAAAGGAACTCCCTGGAACATCTCTCAAAATCTAGTGATTTACACATCTTTATGTCACTAAAGATTGAGATTTAAATCATTCAACCTCATCCTTTAAGATGAGAGAATCCTTAACCTAGGCCTCCTTTTCAGGAGTAATCCCCAGTCCAAATTCTCATTAATATGTGCATCCTCCTTAGGAGTAATCCCCAAGTCCTTTTTTAACCTAGGCCTCCTTTTCAGGGGTAAGCCCCATTCTCAAATATGGGCATCCTCCTTAAGAGAAAACACCAACCATAATTCTCTTTAAGCTGGACTTCCTTTTCAGGAATAATCCCCAGTCTCAAATATGGGCATCCTCCTTAGGAGTAATCCCAAAGTCCCTTAATTTTTTTCAAGCCCCGGTCTTAATTTCTCATAACCAGTTCTAATTTACTTTTGATTTGGGGCTTCTTTTTCAGGAGTAAAACCCAATCATAAGTCCCCTCCTAACTTGGGCATCTTCCTTAGGAGTAAGTCCCATGATTAGAGTATCAAAATCTCCATAATGTACATATATCTTTATGGAACCTGTTCCTAGATTTATTCCTTGAAGTAAATCCTAATCCTCATCTATTTGGGCAGTCATCAACACATAAGCCCCACATCATTGCATCTTTTGTGGCACAATTTTCTGGTTTCACCAATACATCTTGATTCTCACACCGAGCATGACTCACGTGAGCTAAGAGTGTAAAAGTAATCATGAATTCTTTCTTTGATCCATCAATATTGGATAAACATTATACTCCCTTACTCAAACTACGTGGGTTCTGATTCCTTTTCCTAAACAAAGGATATGTAGGTAGCCCATCTATGAGTACGGACCCAACTTTGAAACAATCCATGTCCTTATGAATGAAAATAGTCTTCAAGTGCCCCACGGAGTGGCTTTAAAACCAGTATGGTCATCATAATGACCAAAATACTTTTATGTATTGAAGGATACCATTGGCTAAGAATCTCTAAACAAATACAGATGATTCTCTATCAATGAAGAACCTTGAATACATATAAATGATTCTCTAAATTTCCTACATACAAATCACTGTTTTTTAGATCTAAAGGAAAGCTCATTTTATACTTGGTATTGTAATAAGGATTCACGAACATAACTTAAATCTATAAAGAGAGTCCCAGAGTAGACAAGAATTCCACCTCTCCTATTCATGATTCAGTCTTCAAGACACTCTTCAAAGTCATTTATGGCATGATTTCTTGATTTGGATTCCTTATCTGAAAGGAATTTCGTGGAACATCTCTCAAAATCTAGTGATTTACACATCTTTATGTCACTAAATATTGAGATTTCATTCATTCAACCTCATCCTTTAAGATGAGATAATCCTTAACCTGGGCCTCCTTTTTAGGAGTAGCCCCCAGTCCAAATTCTCATTAATATGGGCATCCTCCTTAGGAGTAATCCCCAAGTCCTCTTTTAACCTGGGCCTCCTTTTCAAGAGTAAGCCCCAGGTCCCTTAATTTTCATTAATACGGGATTCCTCATTAGGAGTAATCCCCAAGTCCTCTTTAAATATGGGATTCCTTTTCAAGAGTAAGCCCCCGTCTCAAATATGGCATCCTCATGAGGAGTAAGCCCCAACCATAATTCTCATAACCTGAGCTTCCTTTTCTGGAATAAGCCCCAGTCTTAAATATGGGCCTCCTTTTCAGGAGTAAGCCCTAGTAAAAATTCTCATTAATATGGGCATCCTCCTTAGGAGTAAGCCCCAAGTCCTCTTTTAACCCGGGCCTCCTTTTCAAGAGTTAGCCCCAGTCTCAAATATGGGCATCCTCCTCAGGAGTAAGACCCAAAAATAATTCACTTTAACTTGGTATTCCTTGTAAGGAATAAGCCCTCATCTCAAATATGTGAATCCTCCTCATGAGTAAGCCCCAAGTCCCTTAATTTGTTTCAAGTCCCTTAACCTGGGCCTCCTTTTCAGGAGTAATCCCTAGTCTTAATATCTCTTAACCAGTTCTAATTTACTTTTGATTTGGGGATTCTTTCTCAAGAGTAAAACCCAATCATAAGTCCCCTCCTAACTTGGGAATCTTCCTTAGGAGTAATTCCTAAGATTAGAGTATCCAAATCACCATAATGTACATATAACTTTATAGACCCTGTTCCTAGATTTCTTCCCTGAAGTAAATCTTAATCCTCATCTATTTGGGTAGTCATAAACATATAATCCTCACATCATTGCATCTTTCATGGCCCAATTGTCTGGTTTCACCAATACCTCTTGTTTCTCACACCAACCATGACTCACATGAGCTTAGAGTGTAAAAGTAATCATTACTTCTTTTGTTGATCCATAAATCATGAATAAATATCATACTCCCTTACTCGAACTACGTGGGTTCTGATTCTTTTCCTAAACTAAGGATACGTAGGTAGCCCATCTGCGAGTACAATCCCAACATTGAAAGAATATATGTCCTTATGAATGAATATAAACATCAAGTGCCCCATTGAGTGGCTTTAAAACCAGTACGGTCATCATAATGACCAAGAGAATTTTATGTATTGAAGGATATCATTGACTAAGAATATCTAAAAAAATACAGATGATTATGTATCGATGAAGATCCTCGAATACATACAAAAGATTCCTTAAATTTCCTACATATAAATCATTGACTGTCAAATCTAAAGGAAATCTCATTTTATACTTGGTAATGTAATAAGGATTCACGAACATAACCTAAATCCGTAAAGAGAGTCTCAGAGTAGACAATAATTCCCCTAAAAAAGGTGTGATGAGTCCGACCTCCCATCCCCTCGACCAATGCAAATTCCGAAGCCTCATCACTCCACAACTAATGAGTGACTACCTTTGGAAAGTAGGTCCAAATGAATATGGAATCATTGGATGTTCCCGATTCTGCGAACAACCCATTTGAAACCGATTGGAATGTTTGAACCTTCAATCAATGAGGTCATCCCCAATTCCAGAGGGAAACGAGGTTTTGATTATGTTAGGAGTGATTTTTAAAAATTTTAATTTTAATTTTAAATAAAAAATGGACATGGAGTCAAACCATTCACACCATGTGTTGGATTAAGGTAAGAATGATTTCTACGTGTCCCAAATTCTCATAAAAAATCCAATTTTCCAATGTAACCACATTTCTTACATCATCATAGGTTTAATTTCCCACACTGTATATTGATTTAATGTTTGTACCTAAAATACCATTCTCATTGTTGAAAGTCATAAGAGAAGAAGAAGATCATGTTCTCATTATATCATGAGAAGTCACTACAATGGTAACATGAGATTCCTCCACACTTTTGGATTTCAATAATGAGAATGGTTTCTCATGTAAGAACATCAAATCCATCCATAGTGTCAGTATATTGACAAATAAAGGAAATGAAAGATTAAAATGTGGTCATATTGGAAGAAAATATCATTTGATCACTTTTTCGGATTGATGTATATAGTTGAAATCAAAATATGACATTAAATAAGATCTTTGAAAAAACTAAATATGTGTTAGATAAATATGATAAGGAAATTAAAATACAAATAGTAGTTAAAATAATCACAAAATTTGGTAAATAATTAGTATAAAGTCATTTTTTCTTAATGGTTTTATGAATTCCTTAGGAATTTCTTGTTCTCATTATCTCAGTTGCATGCTTGAAGTCCACTCCCTAACAAGAATTAGAAGCTTCAAACAAACCACCCCAACTCGAACAAAGGAATCGACATGTACACGAAAACACTTATTATATGAGTATTACTAAAAAGAAATAAATTAAACATAAATATTAAAAGGTACAATATTTCTTTTGAGAATCACTTACATGTGAAAAAACTGTTGACTATAGGGATATGGTGATTGGGAATCAAGAAGGATGATAAAAACACAAATACATGTTTCCAAAGAATCAATTAACAAGTGAGGACAATGAGGAGAAAATAAGGTACATTGGATTGAAGATTTGAATCATCTAATAGAAATTAAAGATATACTATTGGGTTCATAAATTATTTATTTTATATAAAAAATAAATAAATACACATAATATATCTGAATATTATAGATAATTCTAACACAACAAGTCATCTCCCTCTTAACTAAAAAAGTAGGATCACCCCAAGGGTATTTTTGTAAGTGGATGAATAATTTCATCTCCAGGACCTCTGAAAGAACATTAGTCTCTTTAATCTCTAAAGAAAACACCATTTTAGGTGGAATGGATGTGGGATTTTTACCTACTCTAACATTCATCACAAACACAACATATTTCTTAGGAGAATCCAATAATAAGTCCTAAAAAATCCAACATGGAATTTTTTCACAATATATTCATTGACTAACTTCCATCTCTTTTCATCTCCCTGAATAATATTTGAAATATTTGATGAAATCTTCCCTACCATTGATTGGTTAAATCCTAAAACAATAATCTACAAGTACAACTCATATAAAATCTAATTGGAATCAATTTCAATATACATAAATGATACTAATTTTTTATCGTTGTTTATGTGTTCTCTATAAATTTACATTCAATATATCTTGAGGATCACACTGAAACTATGAATCTTCCTCATAAATAAATACTATATAACCCTATATTCATTAGTCAAGATAGACAACAATAGATAACCCCCAATACCCTCAAATCTCACACCTTATTGTGTATCAATAGATATCACAAAATATATATACTCAATAAAAATCCCTAGAACAACAAAAAACTGGGTAAATGAAAACAAATATTACTCAATCATATCAAATATAGTATATGAGAGTGTAACTACTTATAATATTATACCATGACTGTTCAAAGTCCCCTAATTATTATTAGTGGGATTCAAATTGATATCATAAAGATAATTTGACCATAATCATATACCGAACTTCCAAATCCTTGACTACCTTGAGAAGAATTAATCTCTATCCCATGTAGATTTTGAGAACTATGAGATCTTCCACATCATAACTAGTTGGGAGTACAATAGTGACCACCCCTCGGTAAATCAACTCACTCTATTTCAGATCACATTGATTTTATATGACCACCACCTATATCTAGAAAGGAATAAATCTAAAAAATATCCATAGATTCCCTATATATCGTCATGAATGAAATTATATAATAGGTGGATGGAACTGTGATCATTTATGTCCCATACAACTACATTGAAAACTCACTATAGAAGTCATTCCCTTCATGGAAGAAGTCCCACAACCCTAAAAGTCATTCCTATCACCACTATTGTGAGAACCAAAAAATAAAGTATTTCTACATACCTAAATATCAAATCCAAAAACCATTATGATAAGTATACTTCCTAGATGGTCTATCCTTACACATATTTATCTTTGTAATGAGTTCCAGGTTCATGCACCCCAAATTAAATTAACCAAAATACACTCACATGGGGCTGAATAAAATATATCAAACTATTATACAAAAAATTAACCATATCATTGTCATAATTAGTAATAATATTATAAGAACAACTATAATATGTAATGTAAGAAACACAGTACATCAATAACATGCTCCCCCGAACCATATGCATAAACTCGAGAACCATATTAGCTTTAAGTATCTTTGGAAAAAACTATTGAATAAAAAATCATCGATATGAAACAAGACATGTTGGTATACATGGATGTTGGATGATACGGTCATTTGATAACATATGGAAATTGGAGATATTAAAAAACCTAAATTTCTTTTGAGACTTGGATTCATTCCACCCTTGAATCACTCGAGCCATGGATTTGATCCTTTAAATGGTAGGAGCCTTTATTATACCCTATGTTCTAGCTTGGATTCGACAACGAGGGGTTCCTGTAGTAGGACACTTCCAAGAAGAGCTTCAGCTATCAAATATAGTTCTCAATAGAGTGGGTTTTAAAAATAGATCAAGAAACATTTGTTAGCACTCTCAAAAAAATCCTGATAAAGATACATTTTGTCAGCACTAATTTAATAACTGTTGGCCAAAAAAATATTTAACAATTCTTTTTAGTATTGATAAATATTGAGATTTATCAATGCTAAAAAATAATAACCTTTAAATAATCAATAATTATTATATATAATTATAAAACTTTTAATAATAATTTTCATAAAATAAAAATTTTACAATTCTATGAATAAATATGTTTTCATTTATAATTATATAAATAATTTTAAATGAAGTTATATTTGTATCATTATATATATTTATATTAAAAATATTCATTATTTAAATAAATTTTATATTATTATATAATTATATATTTAAAATTTTATAAATACATTTTATACAAATATTATTTACTTATTTCAATTATAAATGTATAAAAATAGTAAATATGTATTTAAAAATTTATTTATTTAAAAATTTATTTTTACAAATTGATTTTTATCATTATTAATTAATATTTAATCTTATGTGCATGCATGTTAAAAATGACTAAAATTTACTCATAAAAATGCACACAATATAGAAAAATAAGGAATGTTTTCCCAGTATAAATTAATAAAAAATGGATATATAGTTAAATAAACATGAATAAATTTTGAAAATATTAATACATAGTAAATAAATATATATGAAATAAAAAATATAAATTGATTAAATACTCAAAAAAATATTTCTCTATGAGCATATGTATATAAAAAAGAATTAATTATGTATATGTGAAATCAATATAATAAACTTGAAATATGTTAAATTAAATAATAAAATGACAATAAATATTTCTGTTACTCGATTAAATTATTAAGTATTTTTAATTCATATTAATTTTTAATTATAAAAAATTATTCATTAAATATATTACTTTCTAATGTAAGGTATAAATACTTTCAGTTATATAAATCATATTTATGCACATTCAAATATATCTATATATTTATGATATATTATTTATTAATAATTATAAATAATTATTTAATTAATAAAACGTTTAATATTTTTCCCTATTTTATTATTTTTATTTTTTATTTGTTTAATTTTTATTTGACATATGTCTACATATTTCATATAATCTATTTATAATTTACATATAGTACAATCAGTTTTTATGTTTATCAATAATTATTTAATTAATTAATATTTTGATATTATTTTAATAAAATTATTTTATTTTTTAATCATTTAATTATTTCATTTCATCTATACATTTATCCACGCTTAAGAAGCACTGATAAAGGATTACATTATGGGTAGTATAAATAATGTGCTAATAAATGATGTCCTTTATTAGTGCTAAAAATAAATCACACATGAACGATACCGTTTCTCAGCACTAATAAATGGGCTGATAAAGTTTTTATTTTATCAATGCTAAAAATCCACTATGATAGGGTGACTTTTATTAATTCTAGAAAAAATTCCATAATTAAAGGAACCATTTATCAGTTCTTTTTTAGCATCGATAAAGGGTTCCTTTATCATAAATGTTTATCAAGTGGTGATAAAAGCCAGGGATGTTAAAGGCTTGTTTTGTAGTAGTGATTTGTCACAAATCAACCCTTTAGGATGGTAAACTGAATACTAGCATGGTGGCCAAGGTCATCTTTATCCGTTAAAACATTCTTTACATTCTTTGATCCAAATGGACTGAACATCATTATGTTTCAACATGTTTATTAATTTAGACACTAAAAGAAATTTTAAAACAAACCATTGATATTAACCTACTAATCAAAGGTAACTATGTTCTCTAGTTATATTCATTTTCATTGGAGACATCCCTCACTACTTTTTCCACTGAATGATAAACTGAAATTTCATCCATGGAGACAACATGACCATGAAAAGAAACTTCTTGATGCCAAAATTAATATTTTCTAAATCAATCATAAAAATCATTATCTCTAATATTCTTAAGAATTACTCATTAATAACTCTCATTCTCATCACATCTTCTATAATTTATTAAGATAACGTCATAAAATAGCATAATGAAATTATAGATATATTTCCTGAATATTCTTTTCTACAAACCCATAAAGATTAAGGGTGTATTAATCATTTAAAATGGAATAATAATTTGTTATTGACATATTTATTTCCAAATTATTTATGTTACTTTAATAAGAACAATAAAATATTATAAATTTAGCTTCACACACCAAGACCCCTTTTTCTTCATTTTTCATTATAGTGAGGAACTTCCTCCCCATTTTAGTTTCTTGTTTCATAATAAATATTTCTCAAATAATATCACATTATATGTTATATATTTTTTAATTTTTATTTCATAAACATTCTTTGAGTTTTAGATCAATGACCACCATCGGTTAATATCATGGTTCAAAATATATACTTTTAGAATAACCATTTCCACTTTATTACTTCCCATGGATAGAAATATCTTTCTTATGGATTTAATACAACGCTCATATGTTGATGAATTTGTATTTATTTTATTCATTGAAACATCCATTTTATGAAGAGATCCAAAAAAATAACCATGTTATGAAAAAACTAGTTGCTTTATATAAGAAAGGTTGTTCATATTAACCTGAGTTAGCCACCCCAATATTTCCTTAATATTCCCAACTCCAACCCCTAATACACTGGATTACATTTTAGGGTAATAACCAAATTGACTATTAGTATGGATTCCCTAACTTCAATTAGGACAAAATTTTATGAAGCATGACACGCTAATTTAGTTCATAATAATCATGAATATTCATTCATAAAAGAAAAACTGAAATTATAGTAAAATTTCCCAAATACCCAAAGGGATTATAATAATTCATATGTTTCCTAGGTTCATTTAAAATATAGTTCTCAAGATTCATATTAAAAATAGTCTAATAGAAATAATAATTATCTTGACTTCAATAACCTAGACATGGGTTTTCTATTAATACATAATCATGAGATACAAGTTATCACACCACATATGATCGATCTGTTTTTTAGTCTTTAATAAATAGGTACCTACATGATTCCCATATTATATTATAATTATAAAAAGAAATCATAAATATTTATTTATTTATTAAAACTATTAAAATTTTTATTCTCCATATCATAGAGAATAGATTACACACATATTTTGAGATAATACTCTTAATAATTGTTACATACATCAAAATATATCATGTGTAAGAAAGAGCTAAACAATATGGTAGATTAGATAATAATAAAACAAGTAAATTCAATCAATAACTTGAGTTCAATGTATATCTATTTCTAAGATCAATATATAAATCACATGGATATTTGAAACTAAATCCATAATAAGGGAAATATAATGATCCATAAATTCATGATCATGAAATCAATGCCTCATCCAATATATTCTAAATAATGGGTTGGTGTAAAATGGATATATGTCTAAAATTACATTCCTTCTGTTTTGTATCATGAGTCCAATTGATTCATTAAGTGCTATCTATAATAGGCCCCACCAATCATTATTACACATAGTTAATTACATTTATATTGATTGATCAATTCCATTCATTCTCAAAATTCATTATAAATGAAAATTTATCAGTATAGAATCAATAATATAAAATAATTCCCTGGTTAAAGAAATACCTCTAATAATAATCACCCTTCAACTGATATGATATAAATAAATCATATAATATTGAGAAAATATCATAGAGGTGGATATGAAATAAAATAAATCCATAATACTTAAAAACTGTAATGAAGGAGAAAATAGTGTACAATGACATCAATGAGAGTGATATGGAATGTAATTCTGTGAATGTTAAATATTATAAAACTGTAAATTCATAAAGGATCTATGATGAATATAAATTAAAAAAAGTGAATGTTTTTAGGAAAAAAGAAATATTTAAATAGTAATACTAATTGAAGAAAAAAATTAAAAATATCACCTTTATAATATTGTGTAAGAATAAATTTATATATAACATTTAAAACCCTTTTCATTAATTTAATAAGACAATCCAATTTGGTTTTGGTAACATTTAAAAAAATCACAAAATATTGATAAAATTATTTTCTTGGAAAATTATTTTGACTCATACTTTTCATACGTAAATATAACATCTTATATGATGAATATTCATTACATATCATGATTATACATGCAAAACATTTATAGTTATATTTCATTTGGAAGCATAGATACATAAACAATTGATTCCTAAGTGAACTAAATTATCTCCAACTTAGTTATTTATGAATTGAACCATTATTATATATATCATACATAATACATTTCTTCATAACCTGGGTAATGAAAAAAGGGTTAGCCCTAATGCATAGTAAATGGTAAATAAGGAATATTTATTTGATTATATAAGAATAATAAGGGAAGGGTTTTTAGTTTAACATTTAATATTCAATCCCATCATATAATATATCATAACCATGACTAATGGAAAAATTTATGGTTTCTCATAAGACCTAAATCATAAATTAATTAACAAACTTGAGCCATGAGGGCATAACATTGGAATAAGAAATGTAATTTTAGAATACATAGAATCATAGAAAACCTTATGCCAAAGCTACCCATAATAAATATCATAACATGTTAGTATTAGGGAAACCTTTAATGTTCCCACATTGAGCATAGGTCATCCTCTGGTGTAACCTATTTTGGCATTGGTAAAACCTCATGTGTAACATTTGAGCTCATAGAACATTAATCATCACCCAATTCATTGTTAGCAGATGTAGGTTCCACCTATCACATAATGAAAATCATATATATGTGTTCCACAATATCATATAATATAATTCATTTAAAAAAAAGAAAATAAATTAGTTTCATAATTATTTTATCAAAGCATAAAGAGTGTAAAAGTATTGAGTTTCATAAACATTTATTAATTTCACTATAGTATAACCCATGTAAAAAGTTATGGGTTTCATAATAATCCTTTCATTATAAATAGAAACCTTCTAGCGGTAGATTAAAGATGGATTTATTTGATTATAAACCTAGTAAACAAAACAGGACATCAATGTATGACGTCTTAGACGTGAAATTATTTTTAAACATCACATGGAACATTTCATGAGGATGGTAATAATTCCATTTTCAAATCACTTGTTTTAAATATAAAAACTACTAAAATATTATGGAAAACATTTTCTCATTAAATATACATTTGAAAATTTAATGGAATCTTCAAATAATTGAGTTTTTATTATGGAGGGAAATTCCATTTATGTAATATAATTTATAAGAAAATATAGGTTTAATAGTTTTACAAAATAATTGATAAAGGACCTAATTCTGAAAATTAATAGAAGATTAATTTTTGAATTATTTTTTAAAAACTAAAAAATGGGAAAAATGAAATTAAAAAATATTAATATAATAGTATAAAAATTATTTGAAATATATAGAAAACATTTATATGGAATTAAAAGGATTTTCGACTAAAGGGAGAACTAAATTCCACTTTTTATAAAAATATATTTCATATTTATTGATTACACGAGGAAAGGAAAATAAATGGAAAAAAATAAATTTTACAAAAAACTAAAAATAGTACATGATTTATCATGATTTTCATGAGAGTTATATCATATTATTTCATCATCAAGAGAATAATAATAAATAATCCTGACAAGCAATGTGGTTGTAACATAAAACCCTTACCACATTGGTAGCTTTTAAATCATAAGTCCCATGAAAGATAGAATCTTATAGTTATATTTATATACCATAATTTTTTATTAAATATAGTGAAATATATTCATGTACAATAAAAACACCACACAAACGAATCATGTGTTGGATAAGGTATGTGTCATAAAAAAACAAAATTGATACTAAAATCCCTTTCCTTGAGTTCCTCTTTCTTCAAAAGCGTTATAACCTCCTATATAATAAATTTTAAATTTATTATAACTTTATACCATAATTACATAAATTATTATTGTATCCAATATATTAATTATCTATATATTTATATTCATCCAAAAATGGTAGATATAGAAATTTTATTACAATGTTAATAGAGACGGTAGATCGTATGTAAGGGTGACCACTGTTTTCATTTTTTATAAATGGAATGAATAAAAGGTAAATAATAAAGCACCATTATTGAAACATTATTATATCATCTATGTATTATAATTTAATTTGTTTCATCATCCCCACCATAAAAGTAAAATAGAAATTAAAAACAAATCACATCACTTCGTGGAGGTGGTAGTCTACATGTACAAATGTTATACACTATTGTTTTCTGACAGTATGAGGTTTAAAAATGTAGATTTGATATTATAATTCAATAATAATAATTATTTAATAAATATTATATATAAAACATAAAACTTTCATAATAAACATCCATAAAATATATTTATTGAAAATGAATTGTACCACTACATGAAGATGGTAAGTCATATGTATGCACAACCAATACATTCACTTCTTATTTGATTGAATGAGTGTGGAAAATAATTGTTTCCAAATCATAATAAAATTTATGAATATTTAGAATATTTATGTTTTAATTTTAAGAAAATTAACATATATTTTTTATAATTATAAGATGAAATACATTGAAAGAGTTTGGGTAAGACAACTATCTCTCTTTCGGGATACCTCCTATAGATATTTTTTTAAAAGAACACAGGGTTGGTACTTTGGGGAGATCATAAAAAAAATATATAGTGAATTTAAAAGTAATAATTTTTAGGGTATGATGAATTATAATTTATCAATATGGTTTTATAAATAGTAAGAAGGGGTGTCCGCTTATAGGTGAGGGAGATGACACACATGAGGTTTCTTAAATGATTAAATTAAAATCAAGTCATTCTAAATCCAAATGGATCCAAAGAGACTATAAATGGGTAGGGGATTACAGTTTTGAACTTATATTATCCCATTTTTCATATTTTTATAATTTTATTTTTTTAATGTAATTTAATAAAATATCATTTTCATTAAATACCCTGAATACAAATTTTGACACTGTTTATTTTTGTTGAGATAAAAAACATAAATTCAAATTTATAACTTAGATATTAATATATATCATTGTACTAATATGTGATATACATATAAAAATTTAATATGACTAATTAAATCACCAAAAATATATGACATTTAATATTTTTAAAATACTTTATTATATGTTTCATTAATTGGAGAAATATTGCATCTCTGTTGCATAAGAATTAATGTTCATTGTATAAATAGATAAAATTATAAATAAATTAATGATCATGACATTAATTTCATTGATCTCAAATTTACTATCAATAATAAATCATAAATATATTTTTTACATACGTGAATACATAATAGATATTTAAAACTAAGAGATTGAAACAATTTAATTTTCATTATTTTAAAATAAATAAATGTAATATTCATTGTCTAGTGTCCATTAATTTTTTTTCAATACTAATATAATAAGGGTGTAATTTTATTAATAAAATAATAATACGTATGAATCATTATAGCCTTACCACTTAGTTTTTACCTTGATTAACCTGATTTACCTTTTGTTGAGGTGACAAATCTTAATACTGGTACTATTCATTTTGTCCATAAATAAAATTGACCAATTTACAAAATATGAAACTATTAATTGTAATTATTTAATATGTTTTATCAAATAAAATACATATAAGTGGAAAAATTTAATTTTAACTAATGTCCATGAAATGAAAGTAAATCCTCTTTTCAGAAAATATTGTTATTATGCATAAAACCTGATTTATTCTTAATACAAGGCGGTTTTTTAATGATTAAAACATATAAATAATGGTATTATATATAATTTTCAAAAAAATAACTCAAAAATCGTGATAAATTAAATTTATTAAGATAAAAATAAATGATTAAAATAAAAACTATTTTTTAGAAAAACAATAAAATTTATTTTCAAATGTTTTTTATTCTTTACTCTAATTAATGTATAACTAATGAATTAACATTATTACTATATAAGATAGAAATTCTAGTAATTTAGTTAGTCCTATTAATACCCACCATTCCAATGGCTAGGTGACAAAACATAATAATATACTAATAGTATATTATAATTTTTCTAGATTGGTTATTTCACGTAACGTAAGTTACCGATGAAATAAATTTATTCAAACAAAATATTTCGGAATATCTCATGGTGTTATATTATAACCCCTCAAAAATAATTTTCTGTTAAAATTTATTAATACAATATAAAAAATGAGGATATATATTTTTCACTCTATCCATGGCTTCCCACATAGATTCCTCAAATTATAGATTTCCCCTAAAACATTAAACATTTGAGTGATCATGTTTCATTGAACTCTCTTTATACTGTCTGTAATATTTACCCATGTTCCTCATGAGAGAGATATTTCTCTAGTAATATGACCTCAATGTTCAATACATGTGAAGGATCCAAATATATTTCCCTAGGAGAGATAAATGTAAAACATCATGAACACATTAGTGATTATGTAGAAGTTCCCATCGATAAGCTATAATCCCGAAATGATCACGAATTTTAAAGGGACTGATATTGATAGCTCATATCATTCCCTACTCTCCAAATATAGTGACCAAATTATAGGGAGATATTCATAGGATAACCTTTTCACCAATTTCCAATTCCAAATCATTAGATTATTTTCATCATTACTCATTCTTTGACTCTAAGATGCCCTCTTATACATCTGTCTCGATCTAAAATTCAATTCCATTTCATCGTCTAGGTTGGGGATCAATATCATTTTTTCTCTAAAATTTTTCTAGCATATTTTTGTTTATCAATTTCTATCATTGAGGGATTCATTAGGTTGTATTTTAATTCTGATGTGAATCTATTGTTATATGATAATTACACCAAATGATGTTTTTGATCCCAAACTCCTTTTAATTATATACAGTAATCTATCAACATGTATTCTAGATACCACTATTAATACTTCATCATAACATTGACTAAAACCTTAGATATTGATCAAGATATAATAAAAACTTGTACTCTATAAAACATTACCACTTACATAATATATATCCTAGAAAACTAATATATTGGAAAATATTCTCTAATGGAAACGATGCTTTATAAATTTAAAATTTGATCAAATAAAACCCATAGGGAATTGTGTTGTTTAGTTGTTTTGGGGAGTCTATTAACTAAATCTGTAGTGATTTGTTCTTATATACACTTTGGTATGAGTAATTGTTGTAAAATCCCGTTATAATTTTTTCGCTCAACCTTAACTTGTGTACAAACCTAGCCCCGAAGTATAAGCTATGTAATATCTCTCTTCATACCATCCTACCATAAATACTATTTCAAATATCTATACATCATTTTATTTATAATATGAATAGTGAATAGTGAATCATGAGCATTATCCAATATAACCATCTTAAAAACTCATATATAGGATATATAAAATTATTCCTGAACTGTATCACTCAATACCAATCAAAGTTGAACATAAAAATATATCTCACCTTTTTCTACAGATCTACATATTCCATGTGAGCCTTCTAAATGCTCAATTGGATAAATTGTTGAACACACACTTCATCGAGATAATATTTTTCCCATTATTTAATATTTCTACCTCCATCCATTACAAATATAAGAATATTGGATTTTTTTTTATCCTCATCATAGATATGCTAGTATGATCATATAAAATCAATGCATCAACCACCTTGTTTTCTTTCTTAGTGTGATAATTAATTGAGAGTTAATAATCTTTAATCAGCTTCAAACATCTACTCAGGCACATATTCATCCCATTTTAGGGAATATAAACATTAATCTTTTTTTATTATAGTCTCTATCCCGCAATCCCAAATTCGATGACAAAAACATTGACATTACATTGTATTCTTTTATACCGATGAAGATTAAGAAATTTTTTCCATCCAAACCATATAACATCAAAAGATAATTTATATTAATTATAATGTCAAGAAAATTTTCTGTTTTTATTTCCAAATAATTAGAAGAAATTGTTACATAATAAATACCAATGTATTTAAATGATCATATCTCCCACTTAAACCAGGTTTTCTTAATTTAAATCAATTCATCATCAAAATTAATATGAAATACCTTCTATACAAAATTCATTCAACCAGATTATTTATAACCTATATAAAATGACACATAAGAAGAAATATCTCAAATGCTCAACAAGGGTAAATGTATTAATTAAAAGTATAATATTATCATTGAATATATGAGGAGTATAATGTTATGATGACAAAATCCACTTACGTGAGTATAACATATTAATATTCATAATGATCAATACCAAGATCATAAAACATGAAAATATTTCATTATGCTTTAACAATGGAATGAGTTATTGAAATCAATAATCATGGACCATGTGATATTAATATCGATTATAAGAAACATTGTAAAACCATAGAAATCATATATAAATCATATAGGTGTCATGGAACATTATATTCTCATCACTTATTAAAAATGTAATATCCAATATGGTTAAATTCTATCGTCGGAGTATCCAATGAATTTGAGGGCTATAACATACCCAACTGTACTTGGTTTATCATGAAAAAACAAATCCTTACATTATAACAAAACCACCAATACATGGTTTATAATGGAACCACTCACCATTGGTTTAAAACACAACCACCCATCATCATAATCAATTTCCAGGAAGAATATCATGAATAAAGTATATATATCATTATTTTCATCAAAATTTATTATTCTTAGAACATTATTAACTGATAGAAATTGTTTTTACTGAAAATATCTTTAAAGTGTAATTAGACCATTGGAATGAAATGGGTTCCATGATAATCCATTGTAATCCTGATTAAACCATTTAAAATACACTAGTTCTAAAATAATATATTTGAAACCTTATTAACCCATAAAAAAACAGTCTGCATAAAAATCTCATTAAAAATTATAAACTCATTTAAAAGAAATGGGTTCCATAATAATATATTTGAAACATTATTAACCCATGGAAAAGAAATGGACTCTATAATAATCTCTTTGAAACATGATTAACCCATATATAAAAAATATGTTATAGAAAAATCACTTTGAAATATGATTACCTCATTGACATTAAATGTGTTAAAAAAAATAATATCCTTGAAAAAAACATAATCCATCTAGAGAAATATTTATGACAATATCATAGAAAAATATCCTCGTGAGGGAATAATTAAGAACATGGGGTTTTTTACATTGATTAAAGGAAATAGCATTACAATACCATTAAGAACATTTTCAAGGAAGATAAACTTTTAATTATGAATATCAATTTTAAAACAAAAAATTCACAAAAATTTTTGAAATTAGTTTACATTGAAATAATCATTATTAATATATAATGTTATGTTCAATGAAAATAATGGAAATGTGGGTGGGAAAATCAAATCGACTTTAAATGTTAAAAATAATAATTCTTTTCAAAACAATATGAAGAAGGAGTCAAATGTGACTCGTTTGGAAAATTGTTAATATTTTTCTCTGAAAACTTTTGGAAACAATGTCAAATACCGTGTAAAATATATTTAGGAAAACTTTAATATTTGGAAATAATATTTTTTATTTTTTATAAAACATGGTAAGGGAATATGAAAATACCCAAATTAAAATAATAATGTAAGGTCAATGTCACTTACAAAGAGATTTATTGATTATTGTTTAATAAATAACAGAGGAAATTGAAATACAGATTTGTAACTGCATTCGTAACTAGTGGAGAACAATGTTATGTAGTTCAAGATAATAAAACCTTATGATTTCTACCAATGGAACCTTGAACATAAAAAATCCCTATATAAGGATATTGTACTATAAATAATTTCCCACATTGATAACTAGTAAATGGTAAACCTTGTGAGTTGATAATACCACATGAAACATTATATATCATGAAAAAAAATTAATAACACTATAAGTTAATGGGGCAGTATATATACCTCATAAATGAAGTTAAGTTCATAACATCTATGTATTTACCAGATAAATTGAATTTGAGATGAATAACCATTACAAAGATGATATCAATTAATTGAGAATTAATCAATGGACCGATTATGTGTAATAATTTAAAATCCAAAAAAATGTGGAAGCATATAATTTAACCATTTAGAGTTAAATTTACAAATAATCCTAGCATAAAAAAAATCAATGAAAAAGAGTTATAACCTAATGCATAGAATCTATGTCAGGAAACCCTTTGCAATATGAAAAATTCCAAATCAAATCCCATTGGATGTCATAGTTATAAATAAAACAAAAAATACCATGATATATAAAGGATTAGAGATATTAAATTTGAATGGGAAATTATATAAACCATACAATAAAAATAAGTGGTAATTATGGAACATGACACAAAAAATAAAAAATACTAGACAAGATAAACCCTTACCTCGAATGTTGACATTCTTTATATGTACTTTAACATATTTATAATTATCTATCAAAAACAACATGATTACTTTTGAATATTTTATTTGTTTAATAACATATAATTAAATAATTTAATGTATCTATTTTGAGTTACATTTTGAAATATTTAATCATTAAGTCCATGTTGGTTTTTTTGATGATGTTCGGTTCATTGTTTCAAACTAACTCTGGTGTGGTGATCTTGGTCAAAGAGGTCATTACTTCAAAATATCTAGAATAATAATCATTACATAATTATAATATTTATTCAATAATAATACATTAAAAATCAATCATGAAAAATGTTATGAGAAGTTAGCTACATTGTGATCATGGAGATGGTAGGCCATATGTATTCATTTTTAGTGTTTCCATTTTTCAATGTTAATTATTGAAATAATGTATGAATTATTGTATCGCTGTGGAATTATAATATCAAAAATATAAATTTATTTAATTAAAAATACTTATATTTACATCACTATGTTGATGTGGTGTTGAAAAAATAATCACATCACTTTGTAAAGGAGGTATTCCAAATGTACATGAACAACTTTATCGTTTTTCCATGTAAGAAATAAAATTATATTTTATATTTTATGAATAATAAATATGTGATTAATATAATTATTATGTAATTTATATCACATATATTTATTAAAATATTCTTTACCAATTTCATTTTAATGTGTTAGTGAAAAACAAATTACATAACTTAAAGAGGCGGTAGTCTGCCGTACACACAAGCGACATCATCGTTTCCCCCCAGAATTAATATTAAAAGTAATATGTATTATAATAAATTAATAAACATAAATATATTTAAAATAACATTAATATTATTTAAATAAATCTTTATAAAAATATATGATAGGCGATATATGAAAATGAATTACGTCGGCTCGTGAGGCGGTAGTTCACCATACATATGAAAAATAATTTTGTATCCCATATGATAGAAGGGGTGGAAAATTTTGGATAATAAATTAATATAATAATATATATATGTATATAATATATAAATGTTTTATTAAATTATCATTGTGTTAGTTTATTTTATGGGGGTTGAAGATGAAATTAAACAATAAATTATAGTTAGGAATTTTTTCTATTCTCGAACCCCCTCTTTTGGATTATAAAAATAGTATTCATAGAATGTATTTATAACTAAAAAATCATCCTATGATTAGGAGTGTGAATTTGGGGATTTAGTTTCTATGTCAGGGAAAGACAAAAATAATTGTATGGTATGCAGAAGAGAGGACTAGGGTAGTCCTTTTATAAGTTAGGTGAGTAGTGCACTTGTAATTATTGAAAATAAAATGTTGTTGCTACATTTTATAGGTTAAATTATATAATATGTATTATTATGAAACTTCATAATTTGTGAGGATGAAAAATGTCTATAAAAATATTTTCAGACATGTTTTTATGTCATTTTAGCCCTTATCTTTTTAGTTTATTCCCTGGTAAACTCGTTTTCACCTTAACCACAGTTATTCATTTATACTATATTCCCAATTCATTATTGTACAATATTAATTTGAACATATTAAATAACATACTTTATATTGACTCCAAATATGGAATCCATTTTACCAGAATCAATTCACAGATGTGGAAAAATATATTTTAACATTAAACCTGTAGATATTATACCCAAGAGGGTTTTCAAGAACTATAATCTTTAAAAATATATGATTATATATTAACTATATGAATAATAATAATTAATATAAGAATATAAATTAATATTTATTGATATATAAATCATTTATCAAATTATATTTTTAATAATGAAAAAAAAGATACATTATGTACTTTAAAAAAATTTTTTTGAAAAAATATTATATCCAAACCCAATGACAAACTTATACTAAAATCCAATATAAAAATGATTAAAAATAAATTATGTATGTTAAATATTACTAAATATTTACTTTTTATTTGAATCATATTCATAACATAATTTTAATTTTAATTTGTTAATTTATTTAATGGAAATGAAATTTCTACAAAAATCGTTATTTTTCAGTATTCACTGAAAAATCAATATTTTTCAAAAAATCATAAAAAGTAAATTTTTATATGCAAATTTAAAAAATATATATCATTTTATAATTAAAATTTTACAAAATTTCCAATAATTAATTGTGTTATTTTTCTATAGAAATCAATAAAATTCATTTTTGATAAAAACCCTATATTTTGAAGAATAAAATTACATTACTAAATAATATAATGATTATTAGAAAAAATTATGTTAATATTTTATAATGAGTATGATATATATATATATATATATATATATATATATATTTTCAAGTAGTTAATAATATTCATACTACAGAAATTAAGTGTTATGTTATAATGGTTATATATATTAAAAAAATTAAGCTCAGTGTTGCATGTGGAATATGCTATCGAACATATTTTTCTATTCAAAAATATAATGGTGTTACATATTAAAATTTTTAATAAATTTAATCCTCATAATTTAAACTTTATTTTAGTAATTAATATTTTTGGAATATGAAAATAACATTTTTTGGAAATACACATCATAATATGGGATAATGAAACAACCTCTTGATAAGATAGAAAAGAACATATAAAGGTCATCTGGAATAATACAAACTAGGTTTCCAATGAGGAGATCGTAGGTGGGATTTGATTTTTTTTACATTGAAGAAAATTTTATTGCCCAAATAATGATATATTGTTATATAGATCTTTGAAAACAATAAATTTTCTGATAATGATAGAGTTAACAACCACAAAACCATGAACCAAATGGGTGTGAAAAAGATCATTTATTTCATAAAAAATTATATTAATTAGATAAAACATTGTTTAAAGAACCTTTTCCTATATTTGAGGATTAATTTTAACCTATAGATTAAAAACATAGTTAAAAATACTAACTTGACAGGTTCAATTACAACATTTATCAAATTTTCACCACAAAAAATATGTTTCTTCAAAATATTAGTATTCAAGATGGATTACGAATTTCTTATAAACTAAAATGAATTTTTGATAACACATAACCATAACATGGATAGTAGAACCATTTTCCAATATTAATATATTAACGAAAAATAAATAAAATTTCTCATGGTATGATGATTACAAAAATGAGTATACAATTAGATGATCAAATAATACATTGACCTCCAAATTATATTTTATTAATAATGTTAAAATAAATATATCCTAAATAACTTCTACATTAATTTGTGTTTTAACCTCAAATTTTATCTCATACCTTCCATATTCCACGATCAAAAATATTGTGATCATTTATTTTTGAAATAACATTAATTACTTAGTCACCAAATCAATTGTCAATCATATAGTTATATATATGATAAAACTTTGGTTTCCATAATTGCCTCAATATAATTGATAATATAAACCCAAACTTTTATGAATACCATAAATTGTTTTCCAAAAATGAAAATTCATACTTCATGTTAAAAAATGGATTACATATAATTCTTCCTAACAAAAAATCTTCGACAATTCAATTAAGTGTTTTAAAATGTCATAATTTAAATTGTCATAATTTAAATTGTAAAAGGCATCTAATAAATTATACATATGATAATACTTAACCTTATAGTCCTATGATGGTATACATAACTATTAATTAAACCTCAAATGAGAACATCATAATCTCTCAAGTTATCAGTACATTTCCTATGATATAAACTATAATAGTTGTGAACCCACACTCCCTAGCCTGGTACTAAAAAAAGAACATTAAATTTAATTATTTTATGCCAATTATGATGAAATTATTTTATACACCTAAATTATACTACTTCAAAATAAACAATTGAATCACATTCATTCTCAAGGACCTTTTAGGATTAGAGTTATAAAGAATTAAAAGAAACTCCAAAAAAATACCGATGTCTTTAAATGAACATATCACCTACCTAACACATATATTCTTATTTTAAATTAACTAATCATCATCATTTATATGAATTAACTTCTATAAATAATTAATTCAATATTATTATTTAAAATATGGGGAAATGAAACTTATGAATGGTGAGCTAAACAGCTCAGTAAGGGTAAACATAATCATTAACAATTAAATTTCATTAGTGATCATAACTAAAGCATAAGGGTAAGGTAAAAAAACAACCAATGTGCATGAGTATATCATAAGAATACTCTTACCCATAAATACTTATATAATCATAAATTAAGAAATGGAATAACTATTTAACAAAGTCAAGAGTCATCAAAATCAATAATCATGAGCCATGTTATATTAATAGTGATCATTAGAAACATTCTAATTTAATAAAAATAATATATATAATAATTATTGGTTTCATGGGAAATTATCTTCATAATAATTCATACTAATTAAATAACCAATATGGTTGACTTACATCTCCAGATTACATAAAGCATTGGATTAATATAATTGATCCACAAATCCAAAGTTTAACACAAAATCAAAAGTAAATGGTTAATAAAATGTTCACTCTTTGATTGATTATAACAGAACCCCCTTACATGGTAAATAATGGATCCAAATATAATTACAAAGTTTTCTAATAATTATGTCATGAATAAATCACATACAATGTTCATTTCACAATAAACTCTTTGAAATAGCATTCATATTTTTCAAAACATTATTAACATATGGAAATGAAATGGCTTCTATGAAAATCACATCGAAACATGATTAAACTATAAAAAAGAAATGTGATCCATAACAATAATATTGACACATTGTTTACCCCTATATGATAAATCGGTTCCATAATGATATATTTGAAAAATTATCAATCTATCGAAAAGAAAAGGGTTCCATAAAAATATCTATAAAACTTATTAACCCATAAAAAAGAAATGGGTTCTATGACAATATCATTGAATAATTTTAAACATATAGAAAAAATTTATTCCATAAATATAACTTTGAATCTTGATTAACCCATGGAAAAAATTTGTTACATAAAAATCTTTTTGAAACCAGATTAATCCGTGGAATATAAATGGGTTCCACAAGAATATCATTGAAATAATAATAATCAATCAATAGAATTAATGGGGTTGATATCATTAAAAAATCCTCATTTGAACATATTTATAAATATGGTATTTTGATATTGATGAATTGAAATTTCATTAAAAATCAATAAAAACATTATTTTTGGAAAATAAACTTTTCATAATGAAAATCACTATTTAAACTACAAACAAAAAAATATATGAAAATAATATTTTTTGAAAACATCCTTGTAAATTTATAAAGGAAAATATATATAAAATTATTCTCATGATGGATATAAAATATATTAATGTTTTAAATGTTAAAAATAAAAATAGTTTTCCAAACATTTTGTAAAAGGGACTCAAACGAAACTCATATTGAAAAACTTTCGTACATTTCTTCCAAGAAAATGTAATATATTTTAAAATTCAATGTAAAATAGATTTATGAAATAATTAATTTATAGAAATAATATTTTTGATGAAATTTTTTAAAATTTGGATATAGATTTGACAGATAACTAATCTAAAAGATAGAAATAGGAACAGTGTCACATAAAAATGTCTCTATTGATGTTCTTTTCAATAAATGAGTGATTTAATAGATATAAAACAGGATAAAAATTTACTAACTATTTTATAATAAATATTTGTAATTTAGTAAAAAAATATCACTTTATTTCCTCTAAAGGAACCATGAACATAAATAATCCCAAAAGAAATGTGACTGTAACATAAAACCATTTCAAATTTTATAAAATTTCAATCATAAGACCCACGAAAGAATAACATGAAATGAAACATTAAATATTAATTACATAATTATATTCATGATATTAAAATTTAAATAGATTGTATATACACCGTGTAAAATAATTTAAGTGCATAATATCAATGAATGTTCCAAAAAAATGAATTTGAGATGAATAAACCATACAAAGATCATATCATTGAATTCATAATTAATCAATGGAGTGGTTTTCCATAATAAATTTAAATCAATAAATCATAATTGGAATTATAAAATAACAATATATAGAGATCAATTCACAGATAATCATGCCATAATAAAGTCATTTATTATGATTTATACCCAATGAAAGTAAGTTATATTAAAGATACCATTACCCCTTGGTGACTATCACGTCAAATCCCCTTGGATTAAATAATTAAAATTGAAACCTAATATTCCATTATTTATAAAGGAATCACGATATTAAATATTATAGAGGAATTATATACACTATATAATAAAAATCAATGTTGAATATGGAATATGTATCACAGAAATAAAAAAGAGAGATGGGAAAAACCCTAACATCACATCCAGAATTTCCTTGTACATCATTTAACAACTGTATAATAATATTGCATCAATTATTTTAATTAATATAAATTTTATAAAACTACAACACCTCATTAAGAAATCATTTATTATATTTATTACTTTTTTTAACTTTAAATATTTATTTAGCTAAGTCCACATCGGGTGTTTTGAGGACATTTAGGTCAATGATTCAAAATATATTCGGTGGGTTGAGCATGGTAAAAGGGGAAAATATTTCCAAATATATATAATAATAATATTATGAAAATAATTATCATATTTATACATCAATGATTATTTAAATAATGATTTTTTATGAAAATGAATTATGATACAAACATAGTGATGGTAGTTGTACGTACACAAGAGTAGTGTTCCCATATTCTATTATCATTATGAATATAAGGTATGTATTAATTTATTTTTATAGAATTATAAAATCATAAATACCATATTATTTATTTAAATATACTTATACATATCATTTTTCTGATGTGGTGTTGAAAAAATAATCACATCGCTTCATGGGGGTAGTAGAACCCACTTACATGAATAATGGTTTCATTTTTAGTATAAAAAAGAAATTGATATATAATCATTTAATAATGAAAAATAGGTTATGAATAATAATAATATTATATATATATAATATATATTAATTAAAATTCTCTATATTACCATCAATGTAAAGAGTTATTAAAATTTTAATCACATCACTACATGAGGTGGAGGTCCTCCATACACATGAGCGATATTATAACATCCCCCACAGAATGGAAAATAAAAGTTATATGTTTTTTCATTAATCAAAAAATATAAATATCTTAAAAATATCACATATATTTAGGTTTATGTTTTTAAAAATCCCTCGTTATAATAATCAGTGAGAGGCAATTGCTAAAAAAATGACATTGTTTCGCATGGTGATGGCCCGCCATAAAGACAAATGCTGATTTTGTATCCCATTTAATGAAAGATGAGATAAAAATTTGTTATTAAATTAATATAATAACATCTCAGTATATAGTATATAATTGTTTTATTATATTATATTATTTTGATAATAATTTAAGTATGTGAAAGAATAAATAAAATAAAAACATATAGTTAGAAATTTTACCTCATCTCGGATTACCTCCTATTATACCTAAATTGTTCCAATAATGGATTTATGAATTAAAAATATTATATGATGATTGTTTGAAAATTATGAAGTTATTTGGGAATTATTTTCAACTAATTTTTTTTGATTTTTCAATAATATAGGAGAGGGGTGGCCTTTTATAAGTTAGGTGAGTGGCACACTTGTATTATTTAAAAAGGAAAAGTTTTACTGAATATTTTCCACATGGAAAAAGAGTCCAAAATCATGTATTATGAAGACATATAAATTAAAGGGTCTAAATATATGAATAAAATAGTTTTTAGAAATGATTTATGTCATATTAACCCTCATCTTATTAGATTAAGCCTTGATAAATATTTTTTCACCTTAACAACAGTATTTAATTTTTAATTTTTTCAGTATTAATTATTGTAAAAAGTTTAGAAAAACATGTTAGATAATATAAATTGTTAGGAATATAAATATTTAATTAATTTTACTATATCCAATTCAAAAAATATGATAATCATATTTTAAAATTAAACTCACATAAGCGTTAAAAATGTGGGGTTACAAGAATTGTATTTTTCAAGGAAAAGATTATTTAATATTAACTCTATGACTCAGAATAATTATCGTGTGAATATATATTTATATTTATTTATAATATATATATATATATACTATTTAAATAATTCCTAATTAGTGGATATTTTAATTAAATAAATTGGAAAAACATTATGAATGTCAAAATAATTTTTAGAAGAAAAACAAATTTCATTTTAAAACGCAATGACAAACTTATAATAAAATCCAATATAAAATTGATTCAAAAAATATTAAGTGGATTAAATATATATAAATATTATTTATTTGTTCTAATGAATATTAAAAACATTATGGGATTTTTAAATTTATTAATTTAATGAAATTAAATATCAATTTATCAAAAATCGTTATTTTTCACTTTTCACTCAAAGATAAATATTTTCCAGAAAATACCAATATATAACCAAAAGTAAATGCTGATATCCCAATTTAAAAATTTATCATTATTTTATCAATCACATTTTATAAACGTGTAAAATAATTAATTATAATAATTCACTATAAATAGTAATAAAGAAATTTTTTGAAGAAAATATATTTCTTTGAAGAATAAAATTACATTCTAAAAATTGATTAATTATTTATTAAATATTTATTGATAAATAATATTTATTAAAACATATATATTTTTATATTTCATAATTAAATTAATAAAATTCATACCATTTAATTTAACGGCAAATCAATACTGATTATAGATATCATATGTTAGTTACGCTCGGTGTTGCGTGTCGAATACACTATCAGACATAGTTTTCTTTTCTAAATATCAACGTGTTACAATTGTGATAAGTATATATATCACATATTTATAGGTAAATATAATGAATCTATATCATTAATAAAAAACATACCTTTATTAACTCCAAATGAAGAGTTGGGTAATTTGTTTCACGAACCGTCCATTGTTGTAAGACATAAGCTACAACCATATCATTTTTCATGAAGAAACAACCCAATATCTTATTTTATGCATAAATATTGTTTAAAAAACATCTAAACTATAGGTTAATTTTATCACAATTTCAATAACTATACTTATCTTCAGTTCCTTGAAATATTTCTAACATTCAGCTATCCAAAAGATCATGGATCACATTCGAGTAAACTTATTGAGTGGAATAGATAACAATGATAAATTCACCACAAACCATCAATAATATCTCTCAAAACCAAGGAAACTATAGATCTTATAATCCATGTTCTATCTCTTCCAACATTCATAATCTTCAGTCATTGACGGTTCCACATATTTATGATCACATGATATTATATAACATTAAAATGTAACTTTATATAGCCAAAATTCACTTAATGTAAATTTTTTATAAAACTTACACTTTCATAGAGTATTTATTACAATCCTCATAAAATATTATTGATTATATGTGATATTTTAATATATAAGAGTATTTTCAATAAATACTACCACAGACTAATCAGGGAAATCACTAAATAAAAAATTCCTTAAATTCATCAAGATAACAGATGAGTTAGGAAGATCAAAAGGAATAACTATATATTAAAAGTGTTGATAACATGTTTGGAATGATTTATTGGTTATATCCTCCTTCTTGATAATCATTTTATGATATTCAGAATGACGTTCAGTTTGGGGTAGGTATTGTGCTCTGCATAGTTGAACAAACTAGTCAACAATATGGGGTAAGGGATACATTATTTTGATAGTCATCCTATTATGTTAGTGATAATAAATGAAAATTCAAATTGATCCATATTAATTCTTAAAAATAATAGTTTCACCCATTGTTGGAACACTTGAGGGATTTAATCCTTCACCAAGATCCTTATGTAGTTGCCTTTTTCAATTATCGTAACTTAATCTGGGCAAATCTATATGGATTCATTCAAATAGTTGTATAACCCATCATGAGTTATATTGAAAAAATAACTTCATGATTTGGTAGTATACTAGAATATTATTCTAGAAATATCTTCAAAAATTACACACAATCATAGTATCTTCGATGTTGAGTTTATCCCCAACTATCTGAAACAAACAACTCTTTTGTAATAGAATCCAGAAATATACAATGAATGTGATTTATATCAAAAGTTTATATTTATGATCAATGTGATATAAGATTATAGGATGGTTTAGAATATCAAAACTAACATTAATTCCATATAAATGTATTTTTTATTTATATAAATAAAGACAAGTGAGGCCCAAAATAACATCGAACTCAACCATAGGGAGGATAAAAATATTTTCAAGAATCACATTCCCACTAACATCAATCATAGAAGAATCATAAACATGATATGTGATCAATGTACCATTAACAGTTTTGACCATTAATTTTTCATCTAATAATTCAGGTGGTATTATTATATCCATATAAAATCCATCATAAATAATAGAGTGGGTAGGTATAGAATAAAATAATCCATTTTTTGTTATAGAGTTCATGATAAGTGCCGATTTCACCACATCGTCATCACACCCTTCATTTGAAATGGTGATCGTATGAGATTTCATTAATCTATGGTCTTAAGAGGTTATTGATCATGGTCTTGAACATTAATATTTGAATTTTGATTAAAATTTTCATGATTCCCACAGTCTTGTAATTTTAAAGAGTATATTGTGGGTCGTGCATTCTATATATATTTCTCTTTATTCACATCATTGGATAAATTCTTACCATCTCTTCACCATTTAGTTTCTTGATGGATTTTCCTACAATAATAATGTCATTTATTATTCCCCTTAATAGAATTTTATTAGTTTTACTTCCACATATTCAGTAGAATAGATGTCTTGTCTTATTATATATATGGTTTTTATAACTTTATTTTATTTCTATCATTATTTTCTTATCAAAACCATGAGATTGACGGGTATATCCAATCTCAATTTCAACCCTGATAGCACGTATAGTTATTTCATAATATCTTCTGAAGTAAATTATGGATAAAACCCTTTGTAGACATGTTTTTAATTAAATGATGAATCGATCAACCATAAATTAAGGTTGGATGATAATTCCATAATATTACCTCATACCTATTTTAAATATTTCCTCTTAGGTACAAAAAAATTCATCATTCATCTACTTTAACAAAATATATTACATCTATATTTATATTTGAAGAATGAGAGGATATACCTTATTGGTAAATAAGATCTCAAATCCATCCATCCGTATTGATTCAGTCTCATATTGTTCTCTCATGTTCTTGATAATATTCAACCATTAATATGATTCTCTATCCAAATTATAAACAAATAAATAAATTTTTCGTCATCGAGATACTGGAGAATGGATAATATATTTTCTATGTTACTAATCTACTACTACAAAATTAGTAGACCAACAGAAGTTATAAAATAAAGTTGATTTTGACTCATAAAAGATACCATATAATGGTATTACCTCATTTAAATATTTGGATGATTTTATTTATTCATATCTTTTGAATTTTGCGTGGGCATAAAAAATATTTTTTCATTCTACATCCTATAATTTTTGGTTTCTCATATGGGTAGTTGTAGAATGTGCCAAGAAATTTATCATTAATACAATTCCATTAAGTTCCATCCATCAACTAAATCCAATAAAAACATATTGTATGAAATATTAATCATATAGGAAAACCACATAATGCTGGAAAAATACTTACAAGATATCTAAATCATAACGCATTATATTTGACCAATGAAACAATAGGTTTCACCAAGGTAATTATTAATCATTATCAAAACATTATGGTTTTCTACTACACTTTGACTTATTCGTAGGTACATCACTAGTGTTTTCTCATCCCATATTATAAAGGTTATACAAACCATTCCCTGATACCAAATATAACAACCCATACTTATCATATATAAAAATTAAATCTTATTAGATGGATATTATTTACATAACCTGAATATCTACACCATAATTATGTTATTCTTGTGCCTTTGGAAAATTGGATGCATAAACTAATGGTTCATAAGTAAACCACATCATATTCAAAAAATTTCATCATAAATATCACCACTCTTAGCTATATCATACCTAATTCCTTTATTCATTACATGGGAAAAGAAAAGACGAGAAAGAGTGATCTCTAATGCTCAGTAAGTATAAATAAGTGAGATATATCCAATACAATAATCATAAAATGTGAATCAGGGTATGATTTTTACATATTAAATCCATGACCATTATATTATAGATCATAATTTTGAGTCATAGAACAAAACTTCGAAGTTCATAATAAAAGAATTATAATGGAATCAAATAACACAAGCCATGAGGGTATAACATTGTAATAAGACATGGAATTGTCTAATATATTTATATATAGAAAATCTTATGTAAAGGGTACTCACCAAGACATTCATTATGTGTAAGGATTGAATAACCATATATATTTCCACTTTGGTATTGGGATATACACCTGCACACCCTCTTTTTGTCTTGGAATAAAATTCCATATACCCCTTCAGGTCATAGAATATTAATCATTACCTTCATTATTAGAGGGAGATATAGGTCCCACCCATCCATAATGAAACTCATTCTTATGTATTTCATAAGATGATATAAAATTATTCATATCAACACCCATAAAATTAATTGGGGTTCATATATACTTCATCATGGTATAACATGTAGGAAAAATGAATGGGTTTCTTAAATATTTAATCATTTGATCATATTATTACATGTGAAAAAAATAGGTTTAATAAAAATCTTTTTATAAAAAACATAATCAGTCCACATAAATAATAAGGATGGTATCATTATATTATAACCCATTAAGGCCTGAGTATCATCAAATAATTACCTATTATATGGAAAATTATTTTGAAATATAACATGGAAATTTCTTGAGGAAACTAGCCAATACATTTTGAAATAAATTCTTTAAAACCAAAAACTATCTAAAATATTATAGAAATTAATCCATTAAAAATGAACATGGATACATGTAATGGAATATTTCAAGAATTAATCATTCCTGATTGTGAGAAATTCATTGCATTCAATGATGCTGAAATAAAACATTCCTTTTACACTTTTGTAAAAAAATAAATTAACTAATTTAGAAGATGAAAAAGAGATTCATTTTTGAAACATTTTGTAAAAATTAATAAAAAGGATAAAAGTGAAATTAAAAAATACTAGAATAAAATAAAATAAATTATTTGAAACATTTTTCTAATACAATGATATGTATGCAAATGGATTTTAGACCGTTTAAAGAAATAAAGATGTTTTTCCTTAAAATATTATTTTTGGTTTCTTGTGAACATAATGTGATTAAAATGAATGAAAATAATTTATTTTCCTGAAATAAAATTATTATAAGAATATTAGTTTTTTATTGAGAGTTAAATCATATTATTTTATCATTGGAAACATAATCATAAACTATCCTGATAAAAAATAAAATTAGAACATATAACCCATACCACTTTAGTATCTTTTGTATCATAAGCCGCATAAAATAATAAAAATTATATGGATATTAGAGTCTTATAACTTTCAAAATAATAATATCAAAATACATTAATTCCTAATATATAGACCACAAAATGGAATCATGTGGTGTATAAGGATGTTTCACCCAAGAAATAAAATTGATACAAAAGTCTCTTAACTTGAGTTCTACATACTTTGAAATAAATATATCCTCCAATATAATAAATATAAATTTATTATATTTATATTACATAAAATTATAAATTATTAATAGTTCATATATATTTATTATATACATATATTTTGAGATATCCATAATTATAGAGATAAAAAACATATTACGATGTACCTGGAGAGGTAGGCCATACATAGAAATGAAAGAAGTTATCATTTTCCATGGAATGAAATGAAAGAAATGTAAATAATAATTAAAATTTATATAATATTTATTATATCAAATTTATATTATATATTTTTCAAATCCATCCTCCTTACAATCATTTTAGAAAAGAAAAAATGAATCAAATTATTTCATTGATTGGAAATCCACACTTATTCATGAGAAACATTATCATTTACCATTGGATTGAGAGGTAAGAAATTAGAAATGATATAATCTTTTGAGAATGACAAATATTTCATAAATATAATATATAAACATTAAACTAATCCATACAACTATTCATGAAATATGGACAATGTAAATTAAGTGTACTTTTATGTGGAGACGATAAGCCATACATTCACACAACTGATACTTTCCCTTCCCATTTGATGGAAAGAGGGTAAATAAAGGTAGTTATATAATAATAAAATTTAATAATATTTATGATACATAATATCTATTTTATGATAATTATCATATTATTATAATAAGTGGAAGAATAAAAAATCAATAAGGTCATGTATTAAAACTACCTCTCTTTCACGAGTACTCATTTTGATGATTTCTTAAGGAAATTAGGGGTTCTGTATTGGGGATATAAACACCTAAAAACTTGTATAAGGATATTAAGAGTAAAAAGTTTAAGGATACAGTCAATCTTGATGGCTTATAGTGGTGAGCATAATAAGAAGAAATGGTGTCATTTTATAAGGGAGGGAAAGAACACAATTAGAATTTCTTAAAATATTGAATCCTAATAAAGTTATTATCAGTGAAAATGGTTTAAAATGTCTTATAAATATATATGGGATGAAATTTTACACAATTAAATATCACATTTTCCCTATTTTGATGTTTTTATTATTTTTATGTTATTTAGTAAAATATTATTTTGATAAAATATCATTAATGTAAACTTTGATACTATTTATTTAATATGAATTAAAAGAAAAATGTTTTTTTCAATAGAATATAATAATTTAAAATAACCCTAATATGTCACATTTATCATAAAAATTATTTGAACTATATAACTCCCTCAAAATAAATTTCTTTGAATATTATTAAGATAATTTATTAAATATTTATGTTAATTGGAGAAACATTACATCAATGTAGCATTACAATTTAAGGTCATTGTATAATTAATAACAATTAGAAATAAATTTTTGATAATTATAATAACTTCATTATATTTAAAATTACTACTATTATTCATTTATAACTAGTTTTTTACCAATTTTAGTACATAAAATATATTTAATCCTAAGAAAGTTACATATTGAAAATTTCTAGATTTTATATATTATAAATATCATTATTGGGGAAAAGTGTCCTTTAAAAAATTTTCAAAACAAGGTTTCAATGGTAACAATAAATTTATCCAATAAGAATTAATTTTAAAAACTATGGTTGTTTCATTTATTGTTTACCCAAATTCACTTTATTTACCCATTACATAGGTGATAATGTTTACCGTAATTACTATTTATTTTAACCTAAAATAAATGGTAACCATTTGGCAAATTATAAACACCTAAATATATTTAAAAAATCATTTTAAAAAATCAATATCTATAATATAAAAAATAACTTCTAACGGATGTGTGAGAAACACGACAAAATAGACTTTTAGAATATTATTATTTTTAACCACAAAACCTATTTTTTTATTCCATGCATAGAAAAAACATAGATGAATTTTTAAAATAATTTACTGTATTTATAATATATAAATATCATTAAAATAATTTACAAATAGTTGTAAACATAATTTAATTGGATAAAACTGCATTGCGCGCATACAAACCATTTTTTTAAAAAAGATCTCCTTTATTTTCATAAAATTATTATTTTCACATATAATTATTTTATAACAAATGAATTAATTTTAATAATCTTTAATATATTAATATTCATAATTTTGTTAATCATATTCACACTCACCAGTCTAGTCGTTAGGTTATATCATATAATGATAATATTTTAGTAGAATATCACAGTTCATTTAGGCTTACTATTGTGTGTAACACACACTATCAAAGAATTAAATTTATTCGAAAAAAATTGTAATATATAAGGGTATTATAAAAATAAAACTGGAAAGATTTAAAAGAATCATTAAAGTAAATAATAGTTATTATGATATGAATATATTTTTTAATATAAACATTAATATAAGGATTCCCTTATAACTATTGGTAAAATGTCCAAAAATTCATTATTTTAAAAATTATTTAAAAATTCACTTTAAAACATTGTAAATCAAGTCAAATATAGTTGTAAATTAATTCACAAAATAATTTTTTATTATTTAATAATATTATAGATACATTTAATAGTTCCATGACATGGAAGGAAAAAAGTTGGATGTGAAACATTAAAATACGAATTTATTAAAAGAATGTACCTTAAAAGATACTCATTTTTTATTATTGATCCAATTGGATAAATAATGTAAAATAATAATGTAAGCCAAAAAACGAACCATAGTATATGAAAAATGATAATATTTAATATAATAGGATCATATAATTTTCAAAATGGAAATATGAACATAGAATTTCCCATAATAAAATGAGATTGTAATAGAAATCCCTTAGGATGTGTCTTTAATTATTAATATGTATCTGATCCTCTTATAAATTTGACATTATTAAATAATTTTATAATTACACTTAAATATAAATATAAAATCTTTTCGTTCCTTTTATTATCATGTCAAATAAATTAATTGATTTATAATTTCATACGTCAACCATCTGAGGTTGTTCGTTGAATTTAACAAAATTACTTTTGTATAAATTTCATAGTTAAAGGTGTTATAAAATGGTTCCATTATATTTTAAATATTAATAATTTCAATAATAATAAATAAATATAATTTTAGAATCATCCAAGAATAGTTGTAATAGAAAAATGAGTCACATTACTTCATGAAGGTGGTGATCTACATATAAACACAAGGTACATTAACATTTTCTGACGTATGGAAGGGTTATAAGGTAGATGATATCCTACATATCCAATATCATATTAATTTAATAAATATAATATATATCCTTTAAATAAATTTTTTAGCAATCAATATAAATCATGGATGTAATATGAATTAACACACTTCATGGATACGATATGTTGTAAGTATTCATGAGTGATGTTTTCATTTTCTATATAATGGAAAAGGTATAAATAATGAATGTAAAATTTACAAAAAATAATATTTTTATAGTGAATATTCTTTTAAATTCTTGTTAACTTTTTTATTGGTGATTACAATGGAGTTAATAAATTTTTTAACAAGAAAATGTTTGACAAGAATATATTCCTCTTATTTTGGTGTCCTCCTTTTCCATATATCTTTATAATTCTTGAAGAAGTATTTTGGTAAGACCAATAACATTAGAATTTTGGGAGGGATTTTGGTAAGGTATTTGAGTAGGTCATTTTCCAGATAATTGGATGAAGTAGTTTGGATAAGAGAGGATAGTAAGTCGGGGTTTTTTGTGTGTATTGGAGGTAAACTTGTAAATATTTAGAACATTGTAATATAATATATGATTTAAACAAGTCAAGATGATCCAAATTATCATTTCATATAATATACTAATGTTATGGAAGAAATAAAACTAATAATGGGGGTTTAATATTGTTTTATTTTGTTATATTGAAAGATTTTCCATTTATTATAGGCCTTTCAACAAAATTTAATCCTTAACCAAAGTGAAAAATATTTACCATGGTTACTATTCAGCATGAAAAAAGTATTAGTTTCTATTATTGACTAATATTAATTATAATTATTCAAATATTAAATAAATTTTACAATATTCAATTTCTATTAGTTTCATAATTCACATTTAATATGTGCTCATAAAATGCAATCAAAGAGATATTTTTATAAATGTTTCTTCTATGTATAAAAATTATTTTATAGAAAAATCATATATAATGTTGATTTCAATAGAAATAATTGGATTAGGATAAATAAAATGATAATTATTTTATTTTTAAAATAAATGAAAATAGAAAGGAATCTTATAACAATTAATTATGAGAAAAGAACTAAAACAGTTTTTAATTGATAAAATACACTACCTAGATTTCAAATGTGATAAGCGATGAGTATGAGGATCTAATATATTTAGTCATACCCCTTGAGGTTCTAGAATTTTATTGGGTTATCATATCTTTGGACTTTTTATGGGTATTCCATAGAAAATGTTAGTTGATGACACTATCTGTGTCATTGTCGATCGACTTACCATGTCATCCCAGTTCATCTACATTAGAGAGTATAGTTCGGCTTAAATTCTATGACTATTTTACCTGTTAGATATAATGACCTATGTATTCCATAGATAAATATTATATCTTTGTAGATGAATATTCAACACATATCCAAAATAAATTATTGAGGACTATAATGTTTGTGTTTCTTTGGAGACTAGACACACAATCTTATTTTTTATGAAATATCTTAAACATCTCTCCATTTATTACTCTATATTGACATACTCTACTTAAAACCTTTCACTACTGACTAGGGAAATGAAACATAAGAAATGGTTGGTTATGATTTTATATAACGGTAAACATTAGAGATAAGAATAAATGATTATTTAAATTTACATGATAAGAATAAAGGAATGATATCTTGGATATAACATTCAATCTTAATAACCTATCTATCATGTATCATAAATACAATTCATGTAATAAATATTTGACATTTATAAAGACATTAATCAAAACTCTAATAAATATTTATAAATCAATCAACCATAATTATATTACATAAATGTGTGGAACCTGCGTAATTATAGAAATAATTTCATTTGTTATTGTTGAATACCAAGAAAATGAAATCATAATGTGTCATACACCGACACTTATTTCCCATAGTAGAAAAACCAGATGAAAATATTTCCTATAAAAGACCCATCCAAATAAAACTATTTCCTATAAGGTATCCAACACATTGACCTGTTTACATTAATGTATCAATGAAATCAACCTGCATCCATTAATTATCTAATGAGTTATGATACTTTTCCTAACTCATTGGAGGGATATATAATCTTAGACCCATCCCTCGCATAATGAAAACCATATATATGTGTTTCAAATATTATAAAAAGTCATTATAACCTCACATCATAACCTATAAAAATAAAAAAGGTCTCATAGAAATTTTATCAATTCATCATTAAATAACCAATGAAAATAAATCTGTTTCATAGAAATCAATTCATCATAATCATAAAATGTCTTGAGACATAAAGAATATGTTACTTTTGGATCATATCCATTTTATCAAGAACATGACTGGAAGCTGTATAAATGTAAAATGTAAATTTAAAAATCTCATATATAATAATAACTATATTATACAAAAAAAACGAACTTATTAATATTATAGATCATGAATCAGAAATAATGATATGGACACCATCATGACCTTTCACCAAGATAATTTATTGGATGATTTGGCACACACAAAAACCCATATAAATAATTATATTTAATTTATTCATTGTTTGATGCCAACATTTCATCAACACGTTATCTATAATCAGGACTCACCCATCACTGTATGTCCAATTCATTCCTCATATACCGAATGATCGACTGAATTTTTGGAAAATTATTCCATATCAATAAATATCCATATTAAATAATAAGGACTTTTCAATTTTACCCCAGTCAATAAAATGAATTCCAAAGAAAAATTTATCTCTTTAAATGCCCTATGATTTAGAAAATATGAATATCCAAGATAAATAACATTATTTTTAGCAATATTTATTGTTAGATGATTACACTAATGTGACAATATGAAGACAGACTTATTGACTAAAAATTACTCTTGTTAGTGAATGTTAATACTTTATCTACTTAGAATGGTCGTTAATCGTCTAGAGGAAAACTAAGTTTTTATTATTACAATATAAACCTAGTGTATTATTAAAAAATAATGTTTTTTATCATTGATGTACATAAATACCGTAAAAATATCATCAAAAATAATCTTGAGGAAAAAAAATTTCCTATATAAAAAACAATATTAAAAACAAAAAATATCTAGAATTTTAGGAAAAATATTTTATTTCAAAAGAATAACAAAAAATTATGAAGGAAGATTCAACGAAATTAGTTGTCAGGAATGTAGGAATGTTCCATTCATGATGAGTATATTAATCACTACCTTCATATTTTTATATGAATAGTCAAAATTACCTAATTTTTAAAATTATAAAAAAATTCAACTTTAATGTTTTTTAAATATAATAATTGGTAAAAATTATTATATTTTGAAATTAGATAATATTAAAATATGGATTAATATTATTTTGGGTAGATATTGATATGGAATAAAAAATTTCAAATAAAAAGAGAAATATAATTATATTTGTTTAAATAAATTTTATCAATAATTTTAAGTTCTAATTAGAGGAAATTTGTACCATAGGATTAATATTTTAAGACAAATCATGGTATAAAAAATTGAAAAACGTTATAAGATATTGAACAAATAATTTCCTTCGATGGAAATTCAATCACAAACAGTCTCGAATAAAATTAGAATGAAGTTTAATCCCTTTCTAATTTTTTTACATTTTAATCATAACCCCCATAAATAAATAAATTAAAATAAAATGTTGAATACTATGAACATAAATTATTAAATAATATAACATAACAAATGTGTAGTAGATACCACTTGTAAAATGGAATAGGTATATATTAACAAATATATCTCAATGGATTGAAATATGAGATGTAATTTATTAAAAAATGTTTGAAGTGGAGATTAATTAAGGTAATGATTATTTTTATAAATTTTATATAAAATAAATAATTTAAATAAAAGATAAAAAATAGAAAAACATTACATGCGTATTCTTATATTATCAAATACAATGGATAATTAATATAACCAAATGAAAATAAATTGAGTTCAGAATCACTTTACCTTTAATAATATTGATTTAAAGTAAACATTGAAGAAATATTTCAAATTGAATCATAAAATAAAATGAATTTTTAAGGGTCAATGACATTACATGTGATATTGGTATTTTATACACATTATAAAGAAATTATATTGATAATAATAAAATATGCCACAATTATGGATAATTGAGACAAAATCCATTACAACATTGTAATCTTCTGAATCTTAAGACACATTAAATAATGAAAATGAATGAAAATTTAAATATCATTAAATTTTGATAATCATTATATAAAATTTAAATGGTTCATTTTATACTGCATCAAAAAAGAAACACGTGGGTAATATAGAATATGTCTCTCAAAAATAAAAGAGAGACTGCAAATCCCATACCTTATGTCTCCCTTTACCAGAATATTATTTAAAGTCATTTATAATTTTATTAATAATTTTTTAATTTATATATGAACAATATTCATATTTATAAAAAGAAATATATGGTCCTCGTATACCATCTTACCACATTTTTGTTAATTATATTTCATTATTACCATTATTTTGGGTGTTAAGTACTTCATTTTCTTAAGCATGGTTTGTCACCAAAGTTACAGTTCTTATTAGTATGATATATATCCATTATCTAAATAGTTATATTAGTGTAATAAAGTTAATATTTCATTATTTGAAAATATTTTAATAACATTATTGATATTTGAAATTGGGAAATGAATCACATCACTTCCTGGAGACATTAAACTATAGATACGCACGAGCGATGATATCATTCCCTTAATGAGTGAAAAGGTACGTAAGTGGTTATTATTTATGTTTTAAAAAATTTATATGATTTATTATTTATCATATATATTTTTTTACATCATCATTTTCATCCATATTGGTTAAATATGCAAACAAATTACATCAATTTGAAAGACGATATTCCACTGTACACATGACAGATGGATTTGTTAACCATTTGATATAGAAGGGGATGGATAAGTATTATTCCATCTACAAAATAATATGTAATTACATGTTAGATAATGGTTTTATTGTATTAAATTTTGAAATAAATAATTTATGGTGACAAAATAAGAAGATAAAATGACGGATCTTAGTGTTGACAATTACATTTTCTTAGAAGAAGGATCTCTTATAAAAGATCACTAATGATGCGTGTTTTGGAAGATAAAAAAACTATAATGTAAATAAAGATGTTGGGGATAGATTGTTTTCAGGTTATGGTTGATATAAAGGGCCTAAGAGTGGTTAATATGTTAGGTAAGGAGGTTCCCTTTTATTTTTTTTTTGAAATATGACCTTCAGGGAAACCAGTTTTAAATCTCCAGAAATGAATGCACAGTGAAAAATTCATTTCCCATAAATTGATTCCAAATGAAATTATTTTTGAAATTTGGATTGTACAAGATTTAAATATTACCATAAAATATGATATTGAAATGTTTAATTGGAAAAAATACCATTAATGTTTGGTATAAAACCCGCTAAACCTTTATAAACCATAATTTTGTTAATTAATGTTTTTATTTCTTTCATTATTTATTATGACTAAAAATTAAGTTTACCATATTAATTAATATTAATTATGATTATTATAAATATGGAATAAATTTTGAAAAATTAAATTATTATAAGATAAAAAAATTTATATATAAATATGAACTAAAAAATCATGTCGAAAAATGATTTTTCATGAAATAAATTTTTCATGAATTAGATATCATTACATTAACTATATGAAAATTGTTAAACATTTTATGAATTTAAATTCAATTAGTTAGATATATAATTTATAAATTTAATTTAAATAAATATTTGTTATTTTTTATTTTAATCAATTAAAATAGAGGAGAATTAAGCATTTAAAAACAGTTTTCATAAAAATTTGTTTTATGTCGAAATATAAACTTATACAAAAATCAGGTATATTGATGATTAAAATTTAATTAATTATATTAAATATAAAAAATAATATATTTGTTTTATTTAAATAAAATTCAACTAATAATGGTAATTTTAAATTATATTATTTATATAAAAGAAATGATTTTTATACAAAAAATGGTATTTTTCACTATTCAAGAAAAATCACTTTTTTCAAAAAGAAAAAAAATCATAATAAAAATTATTTATATCGTGATTTAAAAAATTATATTACTTTAATAAAATAATATTTCAAAATTTCTGATAAATTAATTATAATTCTCAAATGTAAATTGTAATATAAAACAATATTTTAATAGAATGTATTTTAGAAGAATTAAATGATTTTATTTGAAATTAAGTAATTATTTATAAATAAATAAGATTACAAATTTAAAAATATTTTCACATAGTAGTTTATAAGATCTATTCCATTATACTTAATTTCTAGCTTATAAAAAATTCATTAAATGACAATAATTTAATAGTAGATTTGGGTTCACTTAAAACTCAGTTTTCCAAGTCGTTTACGATGTCAATCATAATTTTCTTCTTTTAAAATATTAAGGTGGTAGTCTCCAAAAACTAAATAAATTTTATCCTCATAATTTGATTTTTCTGTGAAAATTAGGGGTTTTACATTTGAAAATACCTTTTTGGAAAACCCACATCATAAAATGTAATAAAACATTCTCTAAAAAATCAGAAAACATGAATGTTATGGTCTTATGGAATTACCCATAACATGGTTTCAATGATAGAGAATAATTGATTGGAAGTGAAACTATGGGAATGGAAGAAACATTAAAATAATTATATATAGTTAAATATATCATTAATAATAATAAATTGAGTGATCATGAGAATATTAATGAATTAAAAACCATTCATTTGTGATGAGTTAAATGGCCACTGATTTACCATATATGACGGAAATAGTATATCATTTATTTTCTAGATATTATTATTAATGTTGGGGAACGTTTTTTATGTCTAAGAACCTAAGGACATACATTTAATTGATATATTTCTATTTTATAAGCACAGTTTTATCCTTTTGTGGTTCTGCGATCAATTTCCACTACACCTCTTACTCCAAATAATGAATATCCAATTTGGAATTTTAATCCTAAAACACAGAAATTAAAAATTAAGGGATCAAAAGATATATAAAACAGTGATTGTTTTGCCTCAAAATATTTACCAGAACCAAAATGGTTAAAAATAGTTTTCCAATACAATACATTAATCTCTAAAACCCAAATAGAAACAAAAAATGTCTGTAAAATATTTATCTATCAAACCATTAAGTAAAAAAATATTATTACTAACTGGAAAATAGCATAGGACAGTAGTATATGATGAATCTTTATTTCCTTTTAGTTATGGGTTAAATCCCCAGAACCATTCCAAATATGAATGGTTTTTACCTTACACGAGGATTAGGATTTTTAATAAGAGACATTAATATAATTCCTATAACATTTCCAAATTATGATGATCTGTAATAACCAAAACATCGAAGATAATATAAATATTAATGGGTATCGATACCAATATTCTTATGTCCACAAAATGTAAATGTATTCTTATTTAAATAACTTTTTCAATAAAACATATTCTAATCTAATGGGTTATATTTCGATAAATGTATCCCAAAATATCATTAATCTCTATAAACTAACATTACATAAAACATAAATAGCAGTGTTTAAGACATAATCCTTCTGTTCAAAATTAAACACATAAAACCATAATTTGTGTGTAAACATTAGTTTAAGACATATATTGTTCAAAAAATTACCATAATCCTTTGAAGTTTTGTTATACTTGTAACCAAAATATGATTGACCAAAATACTTCTAAAACATAATTATTATATCTTAAAATATAAATACTTCAACCCATTTACTACAACCAATGTTCTTTCTTGGTCTAAGACATAAACAGTAAAATAGAAACTGGATTGAATAATTCCTATGGTCCCTATATTTAAAACAATTAATGATTATTATATCATTAGGATGATAACCGTTCTTATCAATTAAGATCCTCACTTTTCTATTAAATTGTTTTCTTTAATCCTATATTTTAAAAACATAAAACATTCTTCCCATCCTTTGATATATTTTCCTCAATGTCTCATTCCACATATAGGACATAACGGAAATTGATAATTCATTCCTCTTTGGTCTCCACTACTCTATCTCTTAAAAGAATCCATCATTATTTCTTTGGTGGGTCTCAGAGTTGGTTAAGTTATATATTGCTCATCATATATTGAGATAAATGATTATGAATAGTAATGATATATTTAAATCAAGTCATCATTCCTTTTGAATGATCATAATCACCTTGTTATTCAGCACATTTATAATTTAAATCATTACACTTAGTTTTATCCATTTTATAATACTAAAATCACGGTGTCAAAAACAATTATTATTAAAAAAAATTTAAATGATTTATAAATCATGAAACATTATTTTCAGTATAAGAAACCTCAAATTTTACCTAGGTCATTCAATTTCACAAACTTTTTTAAATACTTCATGATGATTCATATATAAAATGTGAATTATCCAAATAATATCCCCTCGGAATGTCAAACTAGGTGCACAACAAGGCCGATTGTTTTGAACATTATAATAATCTTGTCTAATCCTAATACACAAATTTTAATGTTATTTACCTAGGTATAACTATTCTCAAACCTCATAAACTTGTAGTATCCATTCAATGATATAATTTTTTAGAAAAAACCACATAATTTCATTCTTACTAAATTTCTATAATATTCTTATATAGTTAATCTAAATGTCTATAATAGGGTTATTGTCTGTAATCATTGTTTTCTTAAATCTATTTCCCAAATATTATACTAACCATGGTCTAATTCTAATTGTAAATTACCCAATCCTAGCATCCTAGAGTCGGTGGATACATTATTACATTGGTGATAGATATATGAGATCACATCGCTAAGTATTTAATGGTTTATTAATCTGAGTAAACAAAATATATTCCAAATGCTTGCATGACATTTAAAAACATAAATTAAAATGTAGTAAAACTAAATAATATGAATCCTTGAACTCATTGAAATATTTATTCTTCACACAATGGGGAAGGGAAACAAAATTAATCCTATCTCAATACTCAGTATGGGTTTTTCAGAATTGATACTATCATGAATGATTTAGGTATAATTACCATAGAGTATAAAATAACTAAAAAAAATTTAGTTAGTCAATAACTTGAATACAATTATTAGATAAGGAATAATCAATATAAAACAATAAATAACTAAACACACATTCCATTTAATCAATAACTACAAAACAAACTATATGCATGGAACAAATCAATTAAATATTGACATGGATAATAGGTACTAGATTCTCATGTAAGTAAATGGTTTATAATGGATTTCATGATTTCATGATCTCAGATATCGTTATATCTATACTGTAATTACCTTTTTGATAATACAGTTTAATTATGGGTAAGACTATACCAAAAACCCGTCTAAATATAGATTCCCAACAGATTCAACTCATGAGGACAGTGATGTAGGGGATATATATAACTATGATTCAACCATAACTACACCTCTAATGCATTCCTCGTATATTTATTTATCAATATAATTCATCAATAATATGTCCTCTCAAAAAATTTCCTAATTATTTATATAATATGGATTTATCAATATTTCCTTAGACAATAAAATAAAATCAAAAGTGAGACACTATATATATAAATTTTATATTGTTTAGGAAGTTGGTAAATACATGATGAAGATATGAATATTTAAGAAAAATGTATTTTACAATTTTCATAAAAATATTAAATGTTACAGGGTAATGTTGACGAATAAAAAATTTATTTGAAAATTGAAAGCCAATAAATTTTATGGAAAATTAAATCATAAAACATCTAGAGAAATGATGAAGATGATATTATTTCAATATATCAGCAGTGCTGTGTAATATAGATAAAGGCATGTTGTCATTGATGAATTTAAACACTAGGAACATATAATTAAAACCATTATTAAAAAAATATCATTTTTTTCTTTAAAAATACCTTTTAAAAACAATACATTTCCAAAATATTATGAAAACATATTCTTTAAAATGAATATTCAGAACATGTGATGGATTCTTCGATAAAATTAGTGGTCATGAAAATGATAAATTTTCTTTCACGTCGAGTATGTTAAAACAAATGATTCCTTTCACATTTTTTAATAATGTTTTAAAAGTACATTGATTAATAAATGAATGGAAAATGCATTCTGAAAAAACATTAAGTGATCCATCATGGGTAAAAATTTCTTTAATAAATCATTTATAAATATTAAAATATTCATCAAAAATTTTAAGGGAAATATGGATTGAAAATAATAATTTTTATAAGAATAAGAAAAAATATTTTTCATTTATTAAAAAACATATCATTATTTTTAATTACCAGTGAGAGTAAAATTGAACCATTTAATAAATATTTCATGAATAAATAATGGATAATAATATGGAAATTTTTTATTTTACAATTATAAAAATAATTTCCTTCAATGGAAATTCAATAATAAACAATAAAAATTAATATGAGAATTAAGAATAGACACTAAAATATTTGGTAACTTTTGAATCATTATCCCCATGAATGAAACGAATAAAAATGTAACATTAAATAATTGAAATATAATGATTTTCATGATAAAAATATAAAATTACTAATAGAAACACCTCATAAAAGGTAATAAATGAAAGATAAAAAATATTTATCAATAGAGTGTAATTTGAGATTAAGTCCCTTATAATGGACAGATGATTGAAGTCAAAATTAATCAAAGGATTGATTATGTGCGTAAAATTCCAATATAAATAAAAAAATTATAAATAAAATATAAAACTATAAAAATAAATTAGACACATAATCATATAATATCAAATTAATTTGGGAATTAATATATCCCCATAAATATAAATTTAGTTGTGAAACACTTTATCAGTTGGTATATTTCAATTGAAATCTACATGGATTAAATATATAAAATTGGGAAATAAATTTTAATCAATTACGAATGTTTAATATTATTACGTGTAAAAGGGATAGTATATACACCATTTGAATAAATCTGGTTCATAATAATAAAATATTTCTCAATGAAGGAAAATTGGGATGAAATCACTTTCCACTTTAGAAGAGATTAACATTAATACCCTTTAAAAAATAACAAAAAATTAATCATTAAATGTTATAGAAATGAGGATATTCATGATATAAAATTTAAAAGGTGAAGTATATACACCATAAAATATAAATTAGTTATGAATATGACATTTGTATCCCATAAATAAAAGAGATATTGGAAATACCTTACCTAACGATACTCTTTAGTGTAATATGATTTAAACACATGTGTAATGGGTTTAAAACTTTTATTTGTACCAGATCCATATTAAAATTTTTAATATCATATATTATCCTATCATAACATCTTATCACCCATTTATTAAAAATATGTCAATATTTCCATTATTTCATGTGCTAACTATTTCGATTGTCATGAATGTTCTGGTTCTTATAAATAGGATATATATCCATATTATATAGAGTGATATAAATATTATAGATACCATAATTTTTTCCTTCATATATTTTATAACCATTCATGAATGTAGGTCATTATAAACAAATCACATCACTTCATGGAGACAGTTGGTCGTGCATATATTTATCAATGATGTCATTTAATTAATGGGTGAAAGGGTATGAAAATGGATGATATATTAATTTTAAAGAATTATAATCAAATATTAATTTTCATATAAATTCATTATTTTAATCATTATTTATATCCATGTGATTTAGTTTTCGAAAAAAATTACATTGATTCATGGGGCAGTAGTTCACTGTACAGCTGAGAAATTGATTTATATCCCAATTAATGGAGAAAAAGATGCATACGTATTATTCCATATGCATTACAAAATACACAAGGGTTGGTTGTTTGGGAATACCAACACTTCTAGAATGACGATAAGGAATATAGAGATATGTTTTTATAGTTTTTAATGAGATAACATTATTGAGATTTTTATATAACTAACAAGATAATGATCCATTTTATAAGTTGGAAAACAATAAATTCTTGGAAACGACTAGTACATTTCTTAAAGGAATCCATAACAATAAATTCCTTACAAATAAAAATCAATCTAGATGAAATTAGATTCAAATTTCATATAGGATAATTTTTAAATATATCTATATAACTATATTTTAAAATTTTAAATTCAAAAACATAATCTTTTATTTATTTTAACCCCATGTAAACATATTATACCGATAACCAAATTATTAATTATTAATTGTTTTTACAATTCGATGTGAATATAAATTTAATAAAAATTATTTCCTAATATTATTTTTTCTAATTAAAAATAAGGAATTGATTTTATGAAATAAAATTAAATGTTTTTGCAATTTTAATTTCATATATGACTTTAAAAACCACGTCAAAACATTGTTTTTCAAGAATTGTTGTTTCCAAGTTTAAGATGATCATACATTAACTATATGACAATTGATAATATTTATTTCGATTTAAATTAATATACTTATATATATATAATATATATTTAATTTAAATATTTTCATATTAGTGGTTTTTTTAATTAAATAAAAGGTTGGAACATCATACATTTAACAGAAGTTATTAGAAAAATGTATTTTTTGGCTAAAAATAAACTTTTAATAAAATAGGGTATAAATAAGATTATAATGTTATTAATTATTTAAAATATTACTAAATGATATTTTTTCTAAATTGAAATAAAATAAAATGAAAAATGGGACTATTAAATTACATAATTTATTGAAATGATATGATTGTTTTACAAAAAACAACATTATTTCTATTTACTAAAAAATAACTCTTTTCAAAAAATCCAAAAAATGTCACATGAATATAATTTTCATATTCATGATTTTAAAAATGTTATTAACTTTTTTTAAAAAAATCTAATATTGTGATAAAATAATTAAATTCCCAAACATAAAATTCAAAATAAAACCATTTGTGAAGAAAATTTTTTTAAGATAAAATGATTTTATAGAGAATTAATAGGTTTTTTATAAATACATTATATAAAAAATTCACAGATATTTACACAATTTAGTTAATAATTTTCATTCTTTCAAATATAGTTTCTAGGTTATAATGATTATATTATATAACACTATTTTTACAATATATCATGGTTCACTTAAAATGTGGTATTGTGAGTCATATACATTATAAAAAATAACATTATTCTATTAAAATTTATGGGGTTTTCAGATCTTTACCAAATGTTATAACCAATTAATTCAGTAAACATGATGGTTCTTGTATGTACTTCCTCTGAAGAGATACATGGAACCCCACATGAACATGATATAGGTTCCTTGGATGTTTTAATAGAAAGGATACCATCCCAACTGGATCAATACCCTCAAATGGGACAATATACCTTGGACTCAAATTTTAATTTTTCATGAGTATCGTAACCTTATTCAATGGATAAATCCATAGAAGAAACACCTTTATAACATCATATTCCATATCTTAGTGATGACAATCCTCATAAATTCTCTATTTTTTATCAGTTACCTTGATGTGGTACTGAATGGATCTAAAAAACTCTTTCATTTCTTCATCTATCTCAAATACCAATAGATTCATTTATCCTACATTATTAGAATAGGTAGGAGTTCAATAGTTCATTACATACATGGATTTATAATTATTCATCTCAATCATTGATTGAAATCTATTATTATATGAAAATGAATCTAGAGGAATGTGATGATACCAACCACATTTATAATCCATAGAACAAGATCTCAATAAATCCTGTAACGTTTTAATGGTTCTATCAAATTGACTATATTCCCACAGATGATATGTTGGGGTGAAACGTAACTCTATATCCAATACTCATTGAAGACTTTACCAGAACATCGATGTAAACATTAGATCCTGATCAGACACAATAGAATGTGGCACTCCCTGAAACTTTACCACTTATTTAATGTATATTATGGCACGATGATAAAGAGAGAATTTGTATCTTATAGTAATAATTTGAATTAATATTTCAATGATACTGACTAGAACACAGAAATAACATTATGACCTTTAGATTTTTGGGGGAGTTTGATAATAAAATCCATGGCGATGTTTTCTCAATTTCATTACTGAATGGGTAATGGTTGTAACATTCCCATGGAATTTTTTAACTCAATACTAACTTTATTAAATACCATGAACTATGATAAAAACTCAACAATAACTATTTTCATTCCATTCCTATAAAAATACACTTCTCTATCTGTAAACATACATCAACCTCTATGATGAATAAAGAATGAAGAACTATGACAATTCTATAAAATATCATTCTTCAAATCCTATATGAATGGAAAAAATACATGGTTTATAAACCATTTTATTCAATATTAATCAAGATTAAATTTATGAACATTTATAACCTTCTTATGTAGCTCTAAATCTTCTTTGTACACGTCTTTAATCATCACATGTATTGATTAGTATACACTCATTTGAGAAAGAAATATTTATCAACTTCCATAAATAATTATATGTCCCTCTATTGAAAATAAAGAAATATGGCATTTTTTGGGTCCTCATCATAGAAATGATGGAAATATAGAATTGAGTAAATGTATGAACTACATTGTTAGCTTTCCCATGGTGTTAATGTGTTGAGATTTCATAATCTATAATCAGTTCCAACCATCATCTTGAGACCATTTTAAACTAATTTTTTGTTATTATATAATAAAAAATAATGTGATTTTTATATATATAAAACCATTATCTATAAATATAATCCCTCTATATGTTTGATGAATAATTACTTCATCTAAATAAAAAACATGAGTTGAGTAATTTTTTGTATGAACCGTCAATTTTCATGAGGCATAAGCCTCACCGTATCATTCTTCAAGATGATAAATCCCAACACCTTCTTCGATCCATCACTGTAAATTAAAATTAATTTTTAAATTTAGGTTAAATTAATAATATATTTGTTAAATACCATTTTATTTAGTTCCATGACATTTTATTCTCATTAATTTTTAAAAATTTACTTGGATAACTTCTAAGTCAACCCGGTGAGTGGAATTGAAAGTTAAAAGGAATTATATAAAAACCATCAATAATATCTATACAAAATAAGAAAACATTGAATCTATGTTATAGTGGTTGGTATGGGAAATCATTAAATTACATTGATCTTTGGTGGATCCACATATACACCCAATATTTAGATTATCTGACCAAAAAGTGTACGGTTTGTATCCTAAATTTAAAATATAATTTTTTCATACAACATCGCTTTTCTCGGTGTCATAAATATAATTATCAGTTAATATTTATTCTCTTATTTTTTATTTTAATATATTTTAATATCATCAATAAATATTACAAAAAACAAATCAAGGTATCATATAAACACTATATTCATTAAATTAATGCAAATAGAGAAGGAATTATTAATTCCAAATGGAATCACTATATATTCATAATTCCATTACTTGTATGAATATCATATTACGTATATGATACATATTGACAATAAATTAATGATATCTATAATTAAGGTTAATCTTTTTATTTTATGGACCTCCATGTAGTTGATTATACAAGTAATCAACACTAGGTAGATGTTCTTTTTTCTGATTGTGATCTTGTTTAGTGCCAAATAGAAAATGCATTGTTAAATTAATTTATATATATTATTAACAAAAAAACAAGTGCATCCAAAGTTTGCACACTTGTATGAATAAATCCATTTTCATAATTGTCTTTTAGTTCCTTATCTAATTATTATAACTCTATTGGATCTACTATATAAGGATTCTTAAAAACATGTTTAACATCACATATGATTTCTATTGAGAATTAAACATCACGATTTGGTGTAATTCTAGGAAAATCTAGTGGAAAGGAAAAAACTCATAAAAAATATGAATATCAATGATACATATTTTATCCCCAATCATATGGGATAAAAAACCATTTAAAAGGAATTAATACCATTACAATAGATTCAATTTTCATTAGATGATTGTATTCATCCTCACATTGATAAATGTGACATTGTTCATTTTGAATATGAAAAGTGAATTTCCTCCCTCAAAACATTATATTGGATCATTATGAAAATAGAAATTAATTACTAGAATCACAAAAAAGATAACCAAATAGTGAATCAAAATATTCACATGAAGCACAATCCCATAAAATTTAACTAGAGAGGAATCGTATACTTGAAATGAAATCATCGTACCATAAAGGGTTTTAATTAAAAAATAAATGTCAAGTAATTTAGGATAGGAATTAAGAATCCATGATAATTTTCCTAATCTATCAAAATTGAAATCACTATGCTAAAATAGGGAACATAAATATATGATAATATATTTTACCACAATTACTTCATCATTATATCTCCCATCAATTTCTAAATCCAAAATGGGTTTCATGAACATAAAATGGTGTTAATCAGAGTTTATAGTCCTATAATAATGAAATATCAATAAACATTATTCTTAATCTACACAAACTTATTTTTAATTTTGGTCAATCATGGACATATTATTATTAAATCCTTTATTTTGGCTCTTAATGAGTTTGTGAATTTAAAATAAAAATCCCATGGGAGTGTCAAAATAGGCATCAAGTAAGACCCATTATCATACAACATATGATCAATGTGTCAAATCCCATTTAAAAGGGTACAAATATTTTACCCCTAAGTATAATTGTGCTAAGGAAACATTTACTTTTATAATACATAAATATATGTAATTTCTCGGAAGTCACTCTCTATACATAACCAATATTCCATAATATTTCCTTACAAATAAAAATAACTCGATGGTTCCCACTAAAGTTTTCTGATCCTTTTTTCAAAAGATTAACTAAACCTTTTTATAATATCCACTATAATGGACCATTATTTTCATACATAAATATTACATATTTTATATTAATACTCAATACATCCCACAAATTTATTCCCAAGGACTCGAAATTTCTAACGTCATTGATGTTTATATAAATAATATTATATTTTGATAAAAGATAATCTATATATCCTACAAAGATCTCCCCTTTTATTAATATTCAAATACATAACCAACATGAAACCTTTTTTTAATAACCTTGAGAATTGAATCAAAGTATATATTGGGCTTAGATGCTCAGTAAGTGTAAACATTAGAGATGTCAATCAATAATCATATGAATGAATAAGATAAATTTAAGGTTATGTGATTTTGAATATAACATTTAATGATTATAAACAAGATATGATGCATCAAAAATATGATTCATGATATAAAGAATTGTATTTTTAAAATACATGAATCATAAGATTTTGAAATAATCACAAATAAATCATGAAAAAAACCATTTTCATAAACTATCGGAACCATCATAAGTATATAAACCATTTTATATTTAAATGTTAACTATCAAGACCATAAAATCATAATGGGTTAAACATCAGAACATATTTCCAAGATTTTATCACCTATATCAACATTTTTCCCATAACAGATCAAGACCATAATTTCCTATAGATGATCAAGAATATCGATTTATTTTCTATAATGGTTTAATAACATCAACTTATATAACATATTTTTTTAATGTGATATAATAATCAAGGAATTGGATGGATATATAATCTTGTGGCCACACATAAAATGATGAAAACCATTAAAATGTGTTCCAAAATACTATCCTAAATTTATAATAACATCACATCATAACCCATGAAATGGAAACTGGTTTCATTAATATTTCATCAATAAACAATTGAATAACCCTTGAAAAATAATGGGTTTAATAAAAATCTCATCATCATTATCATAAACTGTCTAAAGAATTAATAAATATGTTACCGTTGTGTCATATCACGAGTAAAACATAAGTAACACAAATGTTATTTTTCCTTGAAAAATATAAATTCTATAAAAATCATTAAATCATTCATGAGGATAAAATATTTTCCTTAATAAAATCACTTATTTAAAATAATTATTTTTAAATATTAATGGAAAAGAATTCTTGAAAACGAAACATGGAAATTATTAATTGAATCATTAAATCATTTTGTGTTCCTGATGGTGGGAAATACTATTCATACCATACACATTAAAATAAATATTCCATTAAAAATTTAGATAAAAATAAAAAGTACCTCACTTGGAAAATGACAATAAGATTACTTTTAAAAAATATTTAAAAATTTAAACATGGGTAAAAAATAATTTAAAATTTAAAGGAACAATATTAGAAACATTATCTAAAACATGTTTTTTAAAATATGATCCTAGAAGAGAAATGATTTTCGACATAGTCTAGAAATAAAGTTGGTTGTCCTGAAAACATACTTTTGGAATGTTCTCTAAATAAAGAGGGTAAAATGAATGAATTTTTTTTATTTATTAAAACACTATATTTGGAGACAATTCATGGGATTATTGTGAAATACATCTTGATATTTCATCATCTAGAAAATAATCATAAACAATCCCGATAAAACTTGAGATTGTAAAATAAAACCCTTACCACTTCGGTACCTTTTGATTCATAATCCCATTGAAAAATTAACCATATAATAATATGCAAATTCCTATATTCTTCATGATAAGAATAATAAATGAAATTTATGGGTATTATATACACCACATAAAATAATAAAGTGGAGAATATGGCATGTTTCACATAATGAAAAAATTTAGATAGAAATCCCTTACCTCATTTTTCAAACATATTCAAAACTCATATATAATAAACATATATTTTTTATAAATATATTACTGAAACATAATCTTATATATAATACTGTATATCATTTACTTATACTTTTTATATCTTCATTTCATTAAATATTCTTATATAAAATCATTATTTTGGGTAAAAACTGCCACATTTTTCATGTTTGACTTGGTTCGGAAGTTTTATCAATATACTCTGAGCACAATTCGAGAATATATTGAATGTTAATAACTATATAAATATCATATAAACTCATTATATATATATATATATTCATCCATAAATTTAGATATATTAAAAATAATTAAGCTGTTATTGGAGAAGGTTGGTTGTACATGCACATGAACATTATTTCCATTTTTCGACGAATGAAAAACAGGCTAAATATTAACTCACATATAAAAACATTTTTTAAACAATAAAAATGAAAAATATTCATTATAAATATCCTAATTACCATAAATTTCAATATCAAATGAAAATCATATCACACCACTTTGTGGAGGTGGTAGTTCGCCCATACAAATGAGTGGTGTCATCAGTGTACAAAGCATATGGTAAGAAGATATACGTGATATTATAATTATTGAAGTATAATTATTTCATAAATATAATATTTATACTTAAAATTCATCATTATATTCATCTATGAGAGGTGTTATGGAAGATGAATTACGTTGGTTCACGAGACAGTAGTCCTCTATACACACGATTGACAGTTTCCATTATCATTGGATGAAAGAGGAGATGGATATTGATAATTAAATTAATATAATAAAATATCAGTATAAGGACGTTATGGTGTTATTTTTTAATCTTATTTAATTCATATTTTAATGAGTTATAAGAATAAATAAATTAAAAGTCATGGTTAAGTTTTACTCATCTTCTTCACATAAGCATATTGTGTTTAATCCTAAACCATTTTTACGATTTTCTAAAATTAAAAATATGTTCAATATGACATGGGTAGGTAATTAAAGAATATACTTGGTTAAAATTTATCTAAAATAATACTTTTTATGTGTGAATATTAGAGGATATGGGAGTCCATTTCTATGTTGTGGAGAAGACACACATGGAATATTTAAAAATATAAAGATATTACCAAATTTTACACATAGAAAATGATCAATTTATTTATATTTTTATGATATGAAGTTGAAATATGTCAAGGAAAATGGAATTGAACAAGTATTTAGGTCACTATAAAAATTATAATCTCATTTTTATCCCCTAGCGAATTTATGTTAACCTTTTCAATTATAATTAATTTTTAATTTTTTCAATAATCATTAAGAAAGGTTAATTTATTTGACCATATAGTATAATATTTTTTGTGAGGATTAAAAATATGGATTCTATTTTTCAATTTTTATTAATTTAAGATGAAGAATATAATTTAAAAGTAAACTCACAGACCTGATGAAAAAATATTTTTACAAAGAAAGTCATTTCATTAGTAGAAAAACATTCTATATAAAAATTCAAAATGAAATTTATTAGATAGATCATGATTATATTATTAATAATAATTATTTAAATAATTTTAATTTTAGACAATTTTTAAAAGATATTAAAAACTGTAAATGATTTAAATTAAATGTTATTTTTCAATAAAAATCAGTATTTTTCACTATTAATGGAAAATTTAATCTTTTTAGAATATTCAAAAAATTTATATTGAAGATAATTTTTAAATATTGATCTAAAAAAGGAATCTCATTTAAAAAACGTTAATGATGAAATAAATTTTTTATTATTTGTTCAAAACAATTATTAATTTTTTTTTAAGAAAAACTTATTTTCGAAGAGTATAATGACTACCCATAATTAATTTCATATTTATCAATATATATTCATTATATAAAAAAAGAAAACTTAATTTTAAAATGTTTTGTATTTAAATTCATATTGTCAAATTTAATCTCTTGATTAAAATTTGTATGTTTGGATAATAATATTTTTATAGTATTTTGTGGTTCATTGTAACTTGGTGTTGCGTTTAGCACAAGATATAAAAAATTAAATTTACCATAAAAATCCATAAATATCATGATTATATATTAAATATCATTAAAATTCATTGTGTACCCTCAAATATTATCTCTAACAAGAAATCTCATTTCACATCCTAGTTTTAGAGAGTATTATCGGAGGCTTCTAGGACATGGTTATAGATATGCCAAACATTTCACCCTGATAAGGATGAGGGAAAAATATGAACATTTAGGCCCACAAAATAATATTTTTGGAAGATTTATTAGATGTTTGGTAGAGTTTTTAAGGTCACCATCCATTAGTTTTGTTTTCATATAAAAAATATTATCCCAACATTATTGGAATATCCCCATAAATTAATTTTTATGTAGACCTTATAGGTCACCCATATACTATTTATAAGTGGTACAGATGAAACTCATGGTCCATGAGTTGCTATATTGGATGCTAGAAAAGCCCCAGTTGATTGAGGATAAGTTAAATAATTCGTAGATCCACCATAAATCCAATGAATACCACATATGTGATGCATAGATATTGGGGAGGGAGACCATGTGTTCATGATAGTATCCCCGCAACCAGTTGTGCAATAATTTTTCCAGGGTGGAATATTATATCCCTGATACTATACCTATATCATATACTATATAGTCTAAGAATGTTTATGTGCCCTCAAGTGTTACCCTGACATGTTAGATGAGTTCTTGATGTCTTCCATGTGTCACAACTGATGAGACATGTTCATGATCTATCACTCATTATTGGATGGGGTCATATGAACATTAAGGATGAATACACATTATATTAATATATAATGAGGATTGAGAATTTACAAAAAAAACTAACATTTCATGCTTTTAAATTCCATTGGTGCACATTCTTTGGTAGCATAAAAATATTCAAGAGATCTCATGGGGGTGATAAATCCAAATGTGAGATCAATACAATCACCTATTTGGGAATGTTTTCCATTTTCGGATGAAAATAATTAATGGGGAGGAGGGTGTAATGTCTGACAATTTCATGATTGAACACTTCAAAAATATTTAGAGATGATTTTGATTTTTATTTTTGGAGATAGAATGAATCATATGATTCATTAGAACACCAAAACATGGTAAATAAGAAAAATATCAATATTAAAATTTCAAGGTCATGAGAATTATAAAAAACAATACTATATGTTTTAAATGGGGAATTAGAAGGGGAAAATAAGGTATTTGTTGAATCAATGATTTCAGTATAAGGATCCATCCATAATCATTACACAACCTTGAGTTTTAAGTCAAGAGGTTATTATCTAAAATATGACGATCTTTTATGTTTTAGGGATTTTTGGGATTATGTTATAATTCATATTTTAAAAACCATATATATATATATTTGATGTGTGCATTTCTGATCATTATACATTTTTTCATAATATAAAATAAATAACATAAAACATGATTTCCCTTCATGACATTATAATCCCAATATTACCCATGAATTCTTATTTTCCCTATCAATACATAAAACCTAAGAAAAACATTTTGAAAGTATCGAATGAGTAGAAAATGATCAATAATGGAAATTAAATGATAAAACTTTTTAGTCTCGTGAAAACATAAAATCTCTTGAAAAAAATTCCCAAAAACATACCTTTTTACCAAGAAATTACATTATTACTCTATTTAAATGATAATTATCTATATTTTGAAATCACAGTGTTTTTTGGAAAACAAATTATCAAGCATAGAAAATTCATATAGACGACTTCCGAAATCATCCTTATAGAACCCTTATAGAAACCTTATAATAACCCTTATAATTGGTATAACCTTATGGTGACATACAATATAATTCTCTTGAGAACATAATCATTACCCAATGTATTGGACTATTACCCAAGAACACCCTTTGTATAAGCTACATCAGGATCACCTGTCAGATATAATAGATCATAACCATTCATAGAAAATGTCCCCATAAAATACCATGAACAATCATTTTTAAGAATTAATATTTTCATCATAAAACCATTATGAAAACGCTTTTAAACCCATTTTCAAAACAATATAGAATATCCAAATACTCATTTTTTAACACAATTTCAAGAAAATAATAAAACAAGGGATGGAGGTTTTTTATTAAAAGAAAAAATTGATTATAGGTGAGTAATATATGATTTAAAGGGTGTTTATCATGGTGGGAAAATTCATTATTATTTTATACGTTAAAATATAACATTCTTTATTTCATTTGTAAATATAGTCAAATAATACGAAAAAATATTAAATTATTAAAAAATGGAGTGAAAGGAAAAATTTGCAATTATATGGCTTCATTTCCATATAATTAAAATTGTAAAATTATTTTAAAAACATGGAAAAGAAAGAAACATTATTTATAATGAAAACCACAAAAGATGATTTTTTTGAGATATGTCACCTAAACCATTTTTCAACAATTGTATTGTAAGCCCCGTGAAATAATAACATCAAAAAATTTAAATATTATATTTTTAGATATATTCAAGATACAAAATTTAAATGATGATTCATATTCACCCCATAAAATAGAAAGGTTGTATAACATCAAAATAAGAATCAATGAAAGGAAATTGAGATGAAGTCTATTATCTTGAGTCAGACTCATAACAACTCAAATATATATTCTAGAATAAAAACATGTATTAATTATTTACTTGATTAAGAAACATGTTCATGTTTATTACTAATATTATTTTATCTCTTACCTTGTTATATACAATTACTGAATAGATTATGTTTTCATTTGATGTTTTGATAACATTTGGTTCATAGTTTCAAAACCGGTTTCGTCTGATTGTGATCGAAAAAAGGAAATTTATATAAACATATTCATAATAATAAAAATGAATATTTATCATATTTAAACATAAATTAGAATCTTAAAATAATTAATTAAATAAGTTTACAAAAAATAAACTATTTTATAATCATGTATATGGTAGGTCGTACTTACGGGTTGGTAACATTTCCAATTTACATCGATCATTATGGAAAGAAGGTATGTAATATTTTATAAGTTTCTAGAATACTAATTATATCATAACACCATATTATTTATTCATATGAATATATATGTCATCAATGTATTTTTTATGTAACATAATTGCATTACTTTGTGTTAGAGGTCATCCACATGGATTCACGAACGACATAATCATTTTTCAAAGAGTGGAGATATAAGATATTATATCAAAAATTATATTTTTCACATGAAAATTATTTCCAATTTACAATAATTATTTCACATTTTATCACCTATATCCATTAACTTTATTCTAATTACCTTCGTTGTAAAGTGTTCTGGAAAAATGAATCACATCGCCTCATGAGGTGGTAGTCGACTAAATACATGATCAATGTTCTCATATCACCTATTGAATGGAATGTAAGAAGGTATGTGTGATATAAAAATTAATGAAGTATATTTATGTTAAAAGTTTAATATACATATTTAAAATTCATTTTTTGTAAAAATACATGAGATATGGTGATGAAAAATGAATCACATCACTTAACAAAGTGGTATTTTTCCATACACGTGAATGATTATTTTGTTTCCCATTTGATGGAATATGAGATTGATATAGGTTATTCCAATAAATTAAAAAAACCATTTAAAATTCTATTTTTTTCATTATATCATAATAATATAATATGTATTGAAGTATGTCGAAGAACTAATAAAATAAAAACTAGCCATTAAGTACGATATATCTTATGCTGATAAACTCATTAGGTTAACACCAATAGAATTAATAGAATGTATTTTTAATATTAAAAGGATATTTTGATGTGTGGAGGGATTTATGGAAGGTATTAGGGATCTAATTTGACAAAATAAATGTATTTTAAGGTGTTAATAGGAGAGGAGAGGTGATGGCCTCTTATATGTGAGATGATTGGCGCAGATGTATGTTTTGAAAAAGATTGTGAAACCATGTTTGTATCTTTACAAAATGATATAAAATGGACCATTATTGAGTATTATAAATTATAATATATAAATGTGATCATAAAATATATTTTATACATGTTTTAGTCCATTTCAACCCATGTCATTTTAGTTTAACCCCCGAAAATTTTGTTTTTTCTTAACAATGATAATTAATATATAAAGTGTTCACAATTAATTATGGTAAAATATTAATTTATACTTATTATAAAATATATATTATTATGATAAAAATATGTAATTCATTTTAAAATATCCAATTCACATTTGTGGAACAAATTAATTGAAAATTAAACTTGTATGTGTGATGAAAAATCATCTTTTCAAGAAGTTTATTGTTCTATAAAAAGATGATTTTATATTAAATATATGACTAGTAATAATAAATATATTAATTGAAATAATTATTTATAAACATAAAATATAAAATATTTATTTTAAATCATCCATCATTATGTGTTTTTATAATTATTTGAAAAGGAGTAACATTATGCACATTTAAACAGATTTCATAAAATTTATGTTTTTAGACACACAAATAAACATATACTAAAATACAATATAATGTTAATTAAAAAGACATTAAATCAGTAAATTATATATAATTAATAATTATATTTCTTTAAACCATTTTCAATTATTAATGGGACATTTAAATTTATTAATTTATTGAAAACACAAAACATTTTTATAAAAATTAGTATATTTCACTCTTCACTGAAAAATAATTATTTTACAAAAAAATCAAAAACATTTATCCCATGTAAATTATGATATGATGGTGTTGAAAAATTAAATTAATCTTTTTAAATTCATGAGATAAAATATATAAATTAATCTTTTAAATAAATCTTTATTATAAAAGATTTTAATTAATTATATTTTCTTTATGATTTATAAATTAAATAATATTTTTATAAATAATACATATATCTAATATATATTTATAAAAGTGAAAATTATTTACTCTATCGTTACCTAGTCTTTCTTGTTTTTCTTCCATTTTTAAATTTTAAGCCTTGTAATTTTATTCAATTATTAATCAAATGGGTAAATCAGTAACTCATAACATTTTTATATTCCCATGTCACTTCACAAACCAAATGGTTTTTTCAAAAAAATATTATCCTACTAAATCATCTAATTTGACAAAAATGTTTTTCATTAGTAGATTATATTAATTATCTATTCCTTATATAAAAGGTTATCATCCATCTAAAATACTTTATGGATCAAAACATGAGATGAATCAATCACATTCTTTTATAACATTTAATTATTACATATGTTTTGTAACTGGGATACAATCAGAGTAAAAGGCACTTGGTTGGGAACTAATCCAAATTTCCCTAGGATTTCATATTTTTTAATAACCCATAGTCTTGGAATCCATTTTTTACTAAAACAAATTACACGTTTTAGGGAGATAATTTTAGGAAAACCTGACCACCTACCTATAAGTAATGATCTTTCCTTTAGTTATGTCCAAAACTTCTCATCTAGCTCTTATCCATTCTCAAATTACACTGAATCAAAATCAACTTCACCGAAATTTCATCTACCAAATTTGGTATCATCAAATTCTATTCTCCTACTTTATCATTAATTCCACTGTATGACATCGCTTCCCATATAACACCATAAATGGTTCTATCTATATACTAGGTTGAAAACCTTTATTATAAGAAAAATCAAAAAAAATAATATGATGACCTCAACTTACCTGATAATCCATTGAACCTAAAAGAAATATTCATTGTTCTATGTAATTTCCATAGAATATCCATTAGATTCGGTATGAGATGTTGTTTTGAAATTTATTTCATTACACAATAACATCTAAATTCATTTTCAAAAATTATCTATAAATTTTGGAGTATAGTAAAAGAAAATAGAGAGAAAGGAACTCCTTATGACATGACAATTTCTTTACTATATATTCATAAAAGATGATCAAAATAAATTGTATCTTGAATGGGAAGGAAGTGTGAATATTTATTTAATCGATCAGAAATATAATTGATCTTATTATTACCTCGATATGTATTTGAAAATCTGAGAATGAAATTGATTGATATATCTATCTATATCCATTTTATAACATGAAATGTTTCAATTATTACATTCATTAATTATCATTCTCTTTTATCCTACTGAAAATTCAATAATTTCATGGTAAAGACAGGAATATCTCATTTCGTTCCATCCCACCAATAATACTCCCTAATGGATCTATCCATCTTAATGATGATAGGATGAACAAAAAATTGGGCATTATGATCTTTGGTCAATATTTAATTTTTCAAATAAGATTCAAAATTCACACATAATCTTCTCTCAAACATGATATCACTTTATTCATCAAAATTAAAATTACAAAACATACAATTCTAAATGTATTCTACATTTTCCAACTAAATGTTATATTTTTTATGATAAATAATAATTATTTCTAATATAGTCAACTATAATGAAACCATATAAAAAATAGCGGATATCCTTGTATATAGAACATATAATAAAAAATTCTTCAAATAATCAACTAAATGGTTATATATTATATTCAACATGTTAATGTAGCATTATTTTTTGGACATAAATATTCATCCACTTTTTTTCACATTCCATAAAGGTAATGAATTGATAAATTATAATCCTTGATCAGTTCCAACCATCTTCTGAGACTTATATTCAAATCATTCTTTGTAAATAAATATTTCAAAGAATTATGACTAGTATATATTTTACACATTACTCCATATTGAAGAGTCTCCAAAACTTATAAGTTAAAAACCATAGAATCTAATTCCACATAATTTTTATGTTAATTTAACTTATGATGTTTTAACTAATGAGACGAATAAGAAATTATATGATCGTTCTATATAATGAAACAACCATGAACCCTCCATGAAGAATCATTATAGAAGAAAAATACACAATTTTTGGAAGGCAAGTCCAAAAAAGGGTCATTAAACAATATCATTTTTTCCTGAAATCATTAAAAACATTCTTTTTATAAATTAATTTAACTCATTTTCAAGTAAACTTATTCAGTGTAATAGAAAATTGAGAAACCATTCCCACATATTACCAGTATTAAATCACTAATCTATGAAATATATGATTCTCTTTGATATTTAGGGGTATTTTCAATTGTTCCATAATATATATTTTATCAGGGTCAATTTTTATTCCATTATTAAAAATGTGCTGAATGAATAAATTTTTTTGCAACTAAAATTCAAACTTACTAAATTTTACAAATATTATATTTTCAATCAATGTTTTCAAAAGAATAATTATGGGTTTTTCATATGACTCCGAATTTTTACAATATACTAATATATCATCAATTAATAATACTATAAATGTTTCCATGAACTCATGGAAAAATATGTTCATTAGTCCTGTAAATACAGTTAGTGGATGGGATAACACAGAATTCATAATTACAAACTCACAATGCCTATATCTAGTTAAAAACACCATTTTCAGAATATATTCCTTATAAATTTCAATGGCTGTTACCCTAACATAATTTCAACCATTCAAAAATACTATTATCTATAGTAATGCCCAAAAAATTCATAAATATGAGGCAAAGGATACTTGTTATCAATATTTTTTTATTCAATGACCTATAATTTTTGTGAATTCAAATTAAAAAATAATTGTTTTGATAAAAAATAGAATCATACCATGGTAAGGTTCAAGGTAAAATGAAACCATTATATGAGATATCCAAAATATTATTTTTTTTAGATATAAATCTTTATTTGAGGCCTCCAATATGGGGGGTGTGGGAATAATATAAGTATCAAGTATTAATCCAATAGTTAAAACAAACTCCCATTCTAGAATAACACCATGTATGTGATTAAGAAAAAAATCTTTGTATTTTTTTCTACAAGAACATAACAAATTTGAACAGTATCTTCACTTTCAAAAACTTCAGAATTGTAAATTTCACTATTGTTTTAAAAATATTTTCAGCTTCTTGGTATGTTAACCAAGGTTTGAAATCATTGAATAAAAATTTTTTGACTCTAAAATCTCTATTATAACAAAAAAAATTAAATCTAATTCATACTATGAATATATTAAAAATACACTATGGATAGTTCAACTATATTTTTTGGAAATACCATTCAACGTATAATAATAGGAAGGTCTAGATAAATCATTATTTCTTTAACATTTCTACATAGTTTTTTCTACAAATTTTTTATCTTCGATTTTATGTGGTTATATTTTCATTTTAATTTAAAAAGTTGTTATCAGTTAATGAATGTGATGATACCGAGTAAAATATTGTTTTTTAATTAATAAAATATACCTATTAAAGCTTTATTTAATGACCCAACATACTCCATATTAGATGAAAAAGATTTTCCACAATAGTTTTCATCAGATCAAGATGATTTCAATAATGAGTTAGTTACATTAAGCACATGTTACCATAATGACACAACAAATTATGACTAAAACATATCACTATTATATGGATATATATTACTCCAATCATAGATTGATTTGGATTCTTTTACTTGAAATCATTGTCTATGTGACCAAGCATTCCATATTTGTAACACTTCCTTGATTTCATAAGACATTATACAATATTATAATTACCCCACTTAACACACATCGGGATTCTCATTTTATGACCAACATATTTTTTTATTAAATGATTTCCCATCACCTTCCATATTTATATATTCTTAAAATAATCATTACAATGCCCATAAGATTCAGAAAACTCCATCTCATCTTTTTTAGAACAACAAACAACTTATTCATAGATTGTAAATTTTCATGTGGTCAGTGATATTTTTACAATTGTTTTAAATAATGAGTAAAATATGTTAATTTTACTATTGATGCACTGAATAAAATTTAGTATGTAACTATAAAGTCTTTTAAAAATGGTTTCCTATGTGGCTAACAAAATATAAATTTTTTTAATCCATTCTTGGAATTTTTTTCATCATGAGTCGAACAACCATAAAAAGATATTTCTAAATTAAAATATTATTAAATGTTTTCCATTCCATATAATCAATAAAAAATTTATCTATTGTCTTCTTACAATTATAAACATCCCATGAACTGAAATTTATTTTTCATTAAATTGATCCATCCATTGGCTATCAATGGATCTGCTGTTCGACCTAAATTCAGATGGTGATGTCTCCGTAAATTATAATATATAAAAATGATTATTTATTGAAAAAATGGCTACTCTATAACAGGAATAAGAAAAATCTTTAAAACATTATTTGACATGTACATAAACATAAAAAATTGTTACTTTGTATTTAAAAACATTCCAAGATGCTGATTTGGATGGATATAGTCCTCTTTGTTCCTTCCAACTGCATCATCATTGTTTTCTCTATGGAAATCCATTAGAAATTGACATAGTTTAGTTAATGAAACATAATAATATTAAAATATTATATAATTTCATCTTAATAATAATGTAAAATTATTTAATGGCATTCTACAATCAATAACCTAAAATCTAAAGTTATCTGAACTGAAATCTAAAACATACTACGAATACGAGGCATTAAACATTATATAATAATGATTTTTTAGTCACGAAATAATTCTATTACATTTGAGGATCATTTTGGTTTTATAGTTTTATTAAATTAGGCCATAACTCTTAATCTAAAACACATACACACAATCACACAGACATAAATATATATATAAAGTGGATACTTCTTATTAGTATATATTTTTCATTTAATATAAGAGGTTCAAATAAAAAAATGATTTCTTTTCATGAAAAAGTTTCTTAAATTTCCACATAATATATTATTTTACCAAACCCATCCTCAAATAATGTTAAAGTTTATAAAAAACATAGGAGGAGCAAGAAAACATTAGTAAGAAATGTAAAAACTAAAAAAACATTAGTCTAGTGAAATCATGAAATCTCTTGAAAATATGTTTATAAAAAACATGACTTTTTACCTACAACGGTAATTATTTTTCAATTTTAAATATCATTATCGTATCTTTTGATATGAAAATATTTATAGGAATACTTATTAGAAATCATATATGATCTATGTTGGTTCCTTGGGACATCATTATCATAGAACCCGTATAGAACCTTTATAATAACACTTATAATTGTAATAATTATATAGAGGAATTAAAAATAATCCTCCTGAGAAAAAAATAATTATCCAATGAATCAGAGTGCTATCTAGGTTCACCAATCATATTTGATATATTGGGATAACCTATGATATATAATTTGGATAAACCATTCGTAATCAATTTATATGTACAATATCATGTATAAACCATTTTAATATGTCACATTTAAAATACAAAATCCTATAAAAATATATTAAACCAATTTTCAATACACGTTAAAATTTCAAAATATAATTTTTTAAAGAATTTTTTTCAAAACATAAATTACCTAGAAAAAAGGAACAATAGTTTTTAATTGAATAATGGGTTATATCTTAAATAGGAACCCACACAACAAGTAATTGTTATGATCGTGGAAAACTCATCATTTCTATTTATGTTAAAATAAAGAATTCTATTTTTCATTTGAACATAATATCAAACAATCCACACAATGAAGCCTTTTTTTGAAGAATATTTATATAAAATATGAAATATAATTTTTATTTTTTAAAACAATCGCATCCTTGTAATTACATTAATTAAATAATTTTAAAATAATGGACATTGAAAATATTGAGATTGAAATAAAATGTTAAGATATTATTTTTTTTAATAAACTTCTCTTTCTACTTTAGAGAAAATTAAATCATGATCCCCAGGAAGGAATAACATTAAAAAATAACATGAATATAAATATGTTAAAGATATAACTTGTCAAGGGGATTTATATAAAAATTAAAAATGAATATAGGTGTATAACATAAATATATGTCTTAATGATATGAAATTGAGTTGAAGTCAATTACCTCGAGTCTAACAAGTCATGTCTGCCCATTATCATCCTAAATAACAAAATAATTCTAAATTATTAAATTATTATGAATTTTTTTAACTTAAATTATTTCCCCTATATATTATCTGACGATGTAATATAAAATCACATTTTATATTAAGTTTATATTAGATGTTTTTCTGATGTTTGGGTTACATTTTTAAACTAGTTTTGGTTTGTTAACAATTGTATATGTGGTCATTATTTCAACATATTATGAATAATTATAATTAAATAAATATCAAATTTACAAATAAATTTCAGTTTAAAAAAATCATGAAATATGGTTAGGAAAAATTTACTTTGTTACAATCATAGAGGCAGTAAGTCGTATGTATGCCTGAGTAACATTTTCATTTTTCATCGATCATTTTGGAAAAATGGTAAGTAATATTTTTTTATTTAAAAATTATTAATAAAATCATTAATATCGTATTATTTATATAATTATTATTATATATATCAACCACGTAATTTTGTGATGACAAAACCACATTTCTTTTTCAAGGTGGTAGTCAACACATATACACAAACGACATTATTATTTTTCATATAGTGGAATGGAATGAAAGAAAGTGATATATTATCTATTAATAATGATAAATATGTCATGAATATAAAAATCATGTCATATTTATGTCAAATATATTCATTAACATTATCCTTATTACCTTCCATGTAAATATTTATTGAAAAAAGAATATCATAGCTTTGGGAGGCGGTAGTCATCCGTACACATGAGAGACATTATCATATCTACCACAGAATGGAAACTAAGATGGTATATGGGATATAAAAACTCAAAAAATTTAATTATGCAAAAACAATCATATATATATTATAAATACATCAATATATAAGGCTATGAGAGGAAATGATTTAAATCAAATCAAATATGTATGCGAGGTGATAGTCTTCCATACACACTAATGATGATTTTCTTTCCCATTGAATGGAAGGGAATATAGATTTAGTATATTAAAATAACATAATAGAATATTATTATATTATATGTACTTATTTCACTGTATTATCATAATTTAATATATTTTTATTTGAGGTGGATATGAAATAAAACAAATAACTCGGTTAAGAACAAAACCTCTTCATCGGATAACCTGTATAGGTTAGAAATAAAATAATTCTCAGGGTGGATTTGAGATTAAAAAAATGATTATGTTATGTGATAATGAAAATGGGGAATTTATTTTTGATTGCATTTTATTATCCAAACGTTTTTAATGTGTGAATAGGATAGATGAGTGTGTTTTATTTTATAAGTGAGGTGACAAGTAATAATCATTATATAAATATAAATTCACATTTATAGATATTTAATATATTCAGTTTTTAAAATTAATTACTCATTATAAGGATTTTAATTAAACAAATAGTATAAACATTATTCACTTTAAAACAATTTTATGAAAAATCCTATTTTCATAACTAAAAATAATCTTATTATAAAATATAATATAATTCTTACTAAAAAGTAATTAATTTAATTAAATTTAAATAAATAAAAATTATATTAATTGTAATCAAATTTAAAAAATAAAGGGACTTTTAAATTATAAATTTTATTGAAACAAAATGATATATTTACAAAAATTGATATTTCTTACTAGTCATTGAAAATTCCAAATTTTTCAAAAAATTCCAAAATTAAAACATATGTTAATTTATATATTCATATTTAAATAATTATATTCAATATTTTAAATTAAAATTATATAATTTATAAATTAATCTTTCAAACAAAACCTTTTAAGAAATGAGTTTAATGAAAAATATTTTCTCTTTCATTTTAAAATTTATTAATATTTTAAAATGAATATAACGATCTGTTTATTATTAATAAAACAAAATATAATGTGCTATATCATAACCTTGGTTTCTATTGTGTTTTTTTACATTAAGGTGCCACTAATATTTTATTAATTTTCATTTTCATTTCGATGTGAAGAAGTTGTTGGATTAAATATGAAAATTAATTAAATTATAAGTTCATTAAATAATTCATTTAACCTTGAAAAAACTTTCTTTATATCTATAATCTAAAAATACATGTGATTAAGTACATAAAATTGATATTTAAGAAGAATATCTCAAGGAGAATATATTTTCTAGATGACAAGATTTAGATCTTGGATTAGTGATGAATTCCTCGTCTTCTATCAATGACAACATTGGATAACTTATTATTCTCTGACAATCGATCCTAATTGAGGAAACAATTTGTTTTATCATATTTACCCTATATTAGGAGTTTAGAAGAATATATACCAATTTTCTGGAAATTTTAATCCATGTTTAGATATTTTATTTTTCTATAATCATTTAGTTTCAATTGAAGTTGGTTTTTTAGAGTATTTTATCTCATAATATGTGTAATTTATATTTTATTCATTATTTATTGGTCAATTAATTATTGAAGAATCATGCATGGACATCATAGGATATCAATTTTCTGTTCTCTTCATTGTTTAACTGTTCTATTTTTTCTCATTGACCAGTGGTTTTGGTTGGGGGTTTGACTATTCCCATCGACCAAGTCATCATGAAATTTTAAATCTATCTCCCAAATCATTGTGGTGTGATTAAGAACATATATATGATGGGATTATGAACATCATGTGATGAGGTAATGTGATGGGAAGCATCAATAGTTGATTTCCACATGACATCATTTCCAGGTGAAAAAAACATATGATGTGATGAGAATTTGATTCATTCGTGATGAGTGGATAAAATCTGGTCATAAGTGTGGATTTAACATCAATTAATATGATGGGTGAAAATTTCATCCTAATATACACTAGAAACATAATATGAAACAAATATTTCGAAGGAAATAATATTTATAAGCAAATATTGACATTACAGTGTATTTTTTTTTAAGAACACATGTTTCATGAAAATGGTTCTATAGTGGAAAAGGGTTCAAGTAGAGAATATTAATACACATGGATGTGTTCCCAGTACAATATTTCATGTGTGATTAGACATAAAGATCCCCATGTATAGGGGAACCACCCATAGTAACTCAAGCTATTTATATTCCTTTTACAATTTTCTACATGTTTCGTAGTGATATATTTTCATAGAATATATGGATCCAATACGCATGAATGAAACTACTTCTGCTCTGCATGAAATGTTCCCATGAAACGTATCATATACCTCAACTAGAACCTTCTACTACCTTTGTTAGCTCATTCGGGATCATACGTGGAATTATAAGAAGTCTTATCAATGTTCCTTTTTTCATCATATTCAAGGATAACCCCACATTTAAAGACAAAAAATGGAATTTGATAAATTGGTAATGATTGAACATATTTGCATTCAAAAGGTATCCTTAGTTATATGGAATTATTTGAGAATGAAAATCATTTATGGTGTGTTGAGTTAAATCTGGTTGTAGTTGTATCTCACTATCCTTATTTAGGTTTAGTTATTCCCTCTATGAGACATGGGTGTGATATCCATTACCTACATTTTATATATGGCCTATATTCACCCTCCTTATCAGGTAACTATATCATCAATACATGGATTTGGTATTTCCCTCTATATAGTTCTTGGGAAGGGTTTGAGATCAACTATAGGAGTAAGTATTCCCTTATACTACAAGTGTAATGGGATCCTACACTATAGGTACAAATAAGTTATTTTGGTAAGGAAATTAGGCCATCTCAGGAATCATACAAGGCATTATTTTTTATGGCTATGTGGACATAGACCTTACTCATTAACTTGGGTCCCTCTATTGAGAATATATGGGTATCCTTTTATATTTAATCTATTTATTATATTTTGACATTACTCTTAATTTTTTTTTTCTTTTCTTAATGTGTGATAATTGGGTGTTCTACTAGTAATATATATACTCACCTCGACATAGTATCAATGAAAATGTGTCATGTATTATGATAATGATTGACAATTTAAGGTTAATATAAGTGGAAAATTTTTGGGTAGTGTATAATCGTACTTACTAGTGGTGTTTTTTGGTATATGGTCAGACTCTAAATTAATTTTTATCATAAAATATTCTCAATATTTAATATGATGGAATTCATTTCTTATCTTTTGGAGTTTAATTTCTCTATTTTACTTTGGTTGTGTTATTTGAAACTCTCTCATTGGTTGTTAGAGGATTTAATGGAATTTATTGTTCCATTTAATATTAATCTAAATTTATAGGATGTGTAGAGTTATTTTTGAGCATATAATTACATAGGTTATGGGCTACCATTAATTTGATATTCCTTCTTAGTAATAGCTTGCACACACTTACATTTTTGAGTTTGGGTGGGGGTGTCAAAATTGGAGAACAGCTGGATCAGACAGGGCCATGGTGGGTTAGGTCATGGCACAAAGTATATAATTTTAAATAATTATGATGTATAACATTTAGAGTTAATGTTTGTTACCAATGAATGTTATATGAGAAGTAGTGAGCATGTGTTTTAAAATTTATTCAAATAAAATTATGAAATCTCAAAATCAACCCAGATTGTTGGAAATACCACCATGAGACATTGATAATATCCTAGGGTTCCTAGGACTATTATTTTGTGTTGGGACCAAATTTTTTATATGTTTTATTTTTTTCAACAATTTTCAATAATAGTCAAAATGAAGAAGTAAATCCAAAGTCAATAGAGATTGGGTGAAGTCATAATGCCTAGAGAATTGATATGGATTCATAGCAATGGATACCACCAACGGAAAATTATCCATGTTGACAAATCAGATGACTGTTTCATAGTTCATAAGTTATAAATACATAAATCATAAGTGATACATTTTCTACAATAATAACGATGATGAATTGAGGATGAGAAAGTTTTTTGGAAATTTTTTCCAAATGATAGTTTGGATGAGGGTTGGAGTTATACATTTAAAGGTGGACATGTATATTTGATGTACCATGTTTCCGTGAATTTCGTTACATGTTAACATCTATTTTAACACAATTCATCTGTCCTTACTTAACAAAATGATCCAACCCTCGAACTAGCCATCCAGCCTCAACTCGAGGCTCATATAGGATAAGAGTCAACCACAACCTTGGGGATGCCAGCCAGACAAGCCCAAAAGTGGCATAGAGTGGGTGTACAGTACACCAACATAGTTTTGTGTGGAATCCTGCAGAAGGAGGTCATAGAGAACACCCATAGAGACCATGGTATGGTGCAATACCATAAAGAGAGAGGGAATAATATTGTGATGTGGCAGAGCGAATTGTTATCTAAACCAAATAATCCCCATGTCTCAATTTTGACGTGGGACAAAACACAGGGGTATTTTTCATCATATAAAAAACATGGAAGTGACCTCAGCAACACATCTTGTCCACATTCCCCATCTAATCATATCCATCCATTATCTCACACCTCACCAAATAAAATGAAGACTGTCCAATGCTACCACAACCGATTCATCTTCAACCTTTAGAACCCCAAAGGGATAAAAACACCAAATCTCATAGAATTTGTAGACTAAACTCCATGATTGAGCTCTCGGACACAGGGATGATCCAATCCACTACTTTATGGTAGTATGAGAGTACCAATAAAATGCATGCAATTTCATTTTCATGTATGCAACGAAATGTTAATGTTTGAAGAAGGTTGAGAAAAATTAAGTTTCTGAGGCCACATGGATTCAAACAAGGATTTAAAACTAGATACATGAAATCTGGATCAAATTCATGTCATTAAGAAGATGTTTGCGAGCATGAATAGTAAACACCCACAATTCTCAGCACATCTCAAACACAAGATTGAATATTTTATAGAACTAAATATCTAGGTCTTTCAAATACCCGAACTTATTGAAAACTGTGTAGAGATTTTAATTTAGAAAAAATATATCCCAACTTATAAAATGATGCATCCCGATATCAGGAATTATTGCTTCTTCCCTCCGCATATTCAAGTTCTCGGGTTAAAAAATAGAGCACTCCTTGGTTCTATGTTCTTCTCGAAGGAGAATGGAGAATCACATGCCATTAAACCATTTCTAAGAGGTGATCCTGAAAAACATTGAAAAGTTAAAATCACTCTTAAACAGATTTTCAATGATGTTCGAAGCTTATCACGATTTTGTTAACATAAACACATGAAAGGTTTTCTCAAACCATCTTTATGTATTACATAGGCCATGTCACTGTGAACCAATTTTTGAGTCTCGCACTAAAATTGTGCTTTGGAAAGACAATTGAACTATGAAACTCTTTCACTAATAGAAATACCTATCACCCTTGGGTTTCACAAAGAAAATTTAATAACCCCCATCTGGTTTGATTCTATATCTATATTGTTTTTAGTAGTTCATGTTTTATGATAATGGGGATAGCATGATGATGGGTAGAACATGTTTTCATGCATGTATGTGCATATTTTGATGAATATTGAGGTAGTTTAGGATTGTGGATAAATTATAATGTAGAAGTGCATTTACATATGAACTCATATGTGATTATAAGAGAAGTCATTATGTTTCCAAATTCTTATACCCATTACTGTTTGTGAACAATAAGAGAATAAGTAGAGATATTGTTTCTAGTTTTTTCGTGCATCAATCATGCACTCTTGGGCAGGAATTAAAAACATCCTATCCAATTGAAAAGGGAATAAGAGGAAAGAAAAAAAATAAATGAGGGCATGTGTGTGTGTGAAAAAATTTTATACCCATTAGGGTATATGCACAATAGAGAAGTAGTGGAAGATAGGAGTTCATTAAAATGTCACATGCATGATTTCATGAATATGTGAAAATAAGATAGGAGAAGAAGCTGATTTAGATTATTCTAGGTGAGGTGATCCTCAGTGTTTTAATAATCACATAGGTGTATGTGATTTTTTCAAATAAATAAGAAGAATTTGTAGTGTAGTTTGTAGTTACACTAAAGAAGAATAAAGAAAAAGGTGTAGTGTAGTTTGTTTTTCACTATAGAAGAAGATATAATAAGAAAGAAGAGTTTTTTGCCAACAACTTCTAAGTAACCAAGTAAAGATCACTATAGAAGATCAAGAGAAGATCCTACTTTATTAAAGATAGAATAAGACTTTCTTCATAGGCAGTATAACGAAATAGCTAAAAGATGTATGTTGGACTAGGTCGTCACCAGTTTAGTAAGATGATTGTTTCCCTTTCCCCTCTAATGTGTAGAGACTCACATTGGCCATATGATTGATTCCCTAGCCAAACCACATTAACAGTTATCTAATTTAAGTGGATAATTCATGCCCTTGTCATTTCTATGAATGGAAGGGATGAAACTACTCTTACTGATTAGGAAACATTATATAAATATCTTGTTCATATTTTGTGGTATTTTTTAATTTTACATGCAACGGGGAAAATATAATAAGAGAATCAAGATCCTAACAGGTCTAGAGGTACATGGATAAAAAGTTGTAATTTGTTTAAAAAGTTTCCAAAAATGATTCACCCCCCTTTCAGTGTTATTTATATCCCAATCTAGTCCTCCCAATTGGGTTCAGAGTGCAAGGTTTACCTCTGTCACATTATCTACAATTAAGATATTCTTATTTGAAGACATGAGTTTTTTTCTTGAGATAAGAATTAAGTTCACAACTGGTGAAGACTTATTTATCACTAATAAGAAGTATATTTGTACAAAGACAATGATGAATATAAAAAATAAAGGTAAAATAAAGTTTAATAAAAAGTGCCTATTTTCTAATGAAGAGTATGTATCTGGTTCTCCATACCTGTATGACAATGCGCACACATCAGGCTTTGAATTTAAGGAGAAGGTAGCTCAATCTTCCACCAAATATATGGAAAGCCTTTTCACCTCAAATGATCAACAAGTATGTGTTATAACATTTTAATATTAAACTCATGATGAAAATTCTATCACAAGTGGTGAAGATCAATCTACAACCTCCCAAAAATTATGTTTTGATCGATTAGGAATGATTCAGCATGGTATTAAAAAATAAATTAAATCCCTAGTTTGTGAAGTAGATCAATTTATGTAGGATGAGGTCAAAAATGAGGAAGAAGAGAATTTTGTTTTTGAGAAAGGCATTGAAGAATATATTTGTGAATTTTTGAGGTTTTACAGACAAGTTGGAGCCTTTGAGGAAATTGTTTCCCTCAGAATTCAGGGATGACCTCATTGATTGAAGGTTCAATCATTCCAATCGGTTTCTAATGGGTATGTTCGTAGAACTAGAAACATCCATTGATTCCATATCCATTTGGACCTACATTCCAAATGTAGGTGCTCATTAGTTGTGAACTGGTGAGGCTTAAGAATTTTCATTGGTTGATAGGATGGGAGGTCGGACTCATCACAACTTTTTGAGGGGAATTATTTTCTATTCTGGGACTCTCTTTATAGATTTAAGTTATGTTTGTGAATCCTTATTACATTACCAAGAATAAAATGAGCTTTCCTTTAGTCTTAAAATTAATTATTGGTATGTAAGAAATTCAGATAATCACTTATATGTATTCAAGGTTCTTCATCGATGAAGAATCATCTGTATTAGTTAAAGATTCTTAGTTGATGGTATCCTTAAAATACATAAATGTCTCTTGGTCATTATAATGACCATACTGGTTTTAAAGCCACTCATTGAAGCACATGAAGTTTACTATCATTCAGGAGGACATGGATTATTTCAGAATTAGGATCGTACCTGTTGATGGGATACCTAAGTATCCTTTTTTATGGAAAAGGAATTAAAACCCACGTAGTTCGAATAAGGGAGTATGATGCTTATGCCTGATTGATGACTCAAAGAAATAATTCATGATTACTTTTACACTCTAAGCTCACGTGAGTCATGATCGGTGTGAGAAACAAGAGGTATTGGTGAAACCAGACAATTGTGCCATGAAAGATGCAATGATGTGAGGCTTATGTGTTTATGACTACCCAAAATAGATGAGGATTTAGATTTACTTCAGGGAAGAAATCCAGGAATAGGGTCCATAAAGGTATATGTACTTTATGGAGATTTGGATACTCTAATATTAGGGATTACTCCTAAGGAAGATGCCCAAGTTAGGAGTGGACTTATGATTGGGTTTTACCCCTGATAAAGAAGCCCCAAATAAAAAGTAAATTAGAACTGGTTAAGATAAATTAAGACTGGGGATTACTCTTAAGAAGGAGGCCCAGGTTAAGGGACATGAAAATTTAAGGAACATGGGGCTTACTCCTAAGGAGGATGCCCATATTTGAGAATTATGACTGGGGATTATTCTTGGAAAGGAGGCCCAGGTTAAGAATTATGACTGGGGCTTATTCCTGAAAAGGAGGCCCAGACTAATGAGTTCTCTCATATTAAAGGATGAGGTTGAATGAATGAAATCTCAATCTTTAGTGACATAAAGATGTGTAAGGCACTTGGTTTTGAGAGATATTCCATATAATTCATTTCAGATAAGGAATTCAAATTAAGAAATCATGCCATAAATGTCTATAAAGAGTGTCTTGAGGACTGAATCTTTTCATAGGTAGGTGGACTGGAATAAAAGGGGTGAAATGGGAAAAAAGGGCATCCAAAAAGGCAGGGGCGCGCAAGTCCTGGCAGGCGCGTAGGTACTGCATGGGCGCGCAAGTCCTGGACGCGCAGGTATACCTGCGCGACACATGGGTACGTGAGAATTTGTAAACCAACATGGTAATACTTGGGCAATCCTTGAACAATGCCTTTACAATTATCATGAGGTAATTCCAGAAGAGTGGCACGCAAGTTTTGGTGAGGAAGTAGGGCGGCGCACAAGTATGTTCATTTCCCTTAAGGGTAAAACACCTTAGGCATTCAAGTGTTAGTGAATTCTAACAATTAGACCTTACTCCTCTTGTTTAGACCTTCCATTCTGGGTAAAGAATTACCTTAGAACTGTTCGGAAGACCTGAAGAAGAGACTTGGGTGTTCGGAGCTCTAAATCTGAATTCTGGAAAAATTCCTCCTAAAATGGGGGGCCCACCGGGGGTATTTATATGCTGGAGAAGACCACAGGTGGTTATCACCTAGGGCACGCAAGTGTACTTGCACGACCATTGCGGCGCGCAAGTGTACTTGTGTGACCATTTCGGCATGCAAGTGGACTTGTGTGACCATTGTAGAACTTGCGCGACCCTTGTATAATGTTCTTCTTATTCCTTCCTTTGTCAATTTTTGATATTTGTCCAATGGTTGATTCACATTGAGCTCATGGTATTTCCTTTTTTCAGTGGTTAGACTCTGTGACGAAAGGAGCATCAACAAAAGTCCCCCTCAGAATTGGATCCAAAAAAATGAGGATTTGAATCTGAGGAAATCGAGAATCAAAAGGAAATTGGGACTCTCTAGGTTGGGCGTGCAAATGAGCTTTGGGCGCACTGGGTCTAGCGCGCAGGGTCTAGCGCGCAGGGGTATGACCTTTAGTCGCGCAGGGTACGACGCGCAAGGTTCTGGCCGCGTCTTTAAATTGGGGACTCCATTCCGCGCAAATCACTCTGCTTTCATGGATTTCTTTCTCTTGGAGTGCATCTTGGCTCTCGGCTTTCGCTCGTCCGTGCAAGTGATTCCGATGTTTCTTGTGTCGCGCTGCTCTTAAGGCATTTAGACTAGCATGGTGAAAACTGCGCGCCCAATACTTGCGTGACCTAAGGAGACTTGCACACAAACAATGGGACTTTAACGCCTTAATGAGTTAGCCAATTTCTTCAAATCCATCACAAATTTTATGAAAAATTGACATACTTTAATAGTTAATTATTCAACTTTTGTTCAGATCAAATGGCTCTAAAGGGAATCGGAACGGCTGATGAACTGGCGAGCAAAAGAATTGATGAGATGATGGACATCGTTGGCCATGATTACTATTCCATCTGCAAAAGCACTCTTCCAGACATGGCTAACCATCTGAAGAAATATCATCGTGATTTACCAAAAAGCATCTATCTACCATTTTATGGTCATTGTCACTTGTAAGATGTCAATATTCCAGAGGCAAAGAACTATCTCTCACCTTCCTGGTTTCAGTCGTATACCAACTTTTCTTCAGCAAATGTCTCAATCAAAGGAACATTTTAAAATGCTGGAACAGTAAAGAAAGCTTATATAATTCATCATAGATCGTGTGCTCCAGATCTGAAACTTCACAAGCCTGAGCTGCAACCACATTTTTATCCTTCAGTCTTTCAAAACTCTCAGATGGATCAATCCAAAGGCTGGAAGGAGAAATGGGAATTCTATTCAGGAGGAGGGGTGATGCCAACTTGGATGTGGGCTTATTGGGTGTGACAAACTTGTGATGATTTTATCGAGGATCTGAAGGGAGCTGCAATTTATGAAGCCGTCTGGGCTGGCCAGACATGTGTTTATAGGAATGATAATTTTCTACCAGAATTGCTTAGCCGGTGGAGCCCAGAAACTAATTCTTTCCATCTGACCCATGGAGAAGTAGGCATTAGTTTGTGGGATGTCTACAAGATCTCAGGGGTTCCAATCGTGGGTGATATGTATGATGAATTCATCCCTCCAAAGGAAACCATGAATGATCCAGAGAAGACTCCAGATTTTGTTCGAGAGTTATTGATGATTTATCATAAGCTCAAAATCTTAAAGACTTCAAAGACTTATTCTAGAAGGGATATTCATCCAGAGGAATGGATTAATGTGTTTCTCAAGAAGAAGATGTAAAAGGGGCCCACCTATACCCGTCCTACTAGCTGCCCTAGAGCAGATAAGAGAGGTATTCCTGACACATTCTGGCCGACTCTGGAAGCATGAGAGTTTGAGAAATGGGGGTATGAAGTGAATCACAAAATCCAGGAGAAGACCCATCTGGCAGGCTTTTTAGACTTTTGGATTAGTGTCTATCTTTTTCCAGTTAGGGATTCGAAGGGAGACGTCAGTCCAGGGACCTTCGTTATCGTAGCCAAGTTGGCTGAGAGGAAGATGGTGTGGTTGGATTCCCCAGTTTTGGAAAAGAATCACAGGAACATACTCCATATCTATATAGGTAAGTCTCCTTTAAGATTAGTTGGACCATTCCATGTTTTATGGGGATGGATCACCACTACCTTCCGGACATATGCTGTTCAAAACGGAATACAGATTCCCGGAAGTTCTTTCAGGCTGTCTTTTCAGGCCTTCTCTAGAATTTTTCCTTTGTACCTCAATGCTTATGATATTAGGACAAGGATGGGTATGCATAAGGAAATCCACTTCTTTCCCTATGGAAATCTGCCGATGGGGCGATTTTTTGACGATGGATCAGCCAGCTTGGAACAGAGGTCTTATATGCTGGCCTACAGAGATGGTGTATTGGACACCAGAATTGATGGGGAAATTATATGCGAGGCCTATGCTCCATATGGATTTGCACGCCAATTCAATTGTCTGCAAAAAACCGTTGTATCTCTTCCAGTGCACGTCAGATCAGAGCAGCATCTAATGATTTCTTGACAACTATGGTTGCTAACGGCTATGGAAAGGACTGGGGCAGTCTTTGACTTACCAGATACTAAAGCAGTAAGAAATTTGACCATATGGTATGCTGAAAACTGGGTAGTGTCATATCCTGAGGCCATATTGAATAAACTTCTTGACTAGGTTGGGAAGAAGAAGACAACCATTGTGAAAGAAACAATTCATGTGGTAAGGGATTCTTCCAATCCTGAAGCTGGTTCACCGAGTTCTTCAACCGAGGTTGATTCACCAGATTCTAAGGATATGCAACATGTGTCAAAACGGCCCCGTGCCGTATATAATCCCCCAATTAGAAACAAGAGATCCACTCCATCAACTCCTGGTGAGTTACTTTATTGAGGTAATTTTAATTGCAAGTAACTTTATAGAGTAACAAGTTTTCATTCTCCTTTTATAGTTTTAGGAGCTAGAAAGAAATTAAAATCCAAGGTTGTAGGACCCTCTTCACAGCCCTCTAGTACACCTACATATCTACGACCAGAGGCCATCTAGACATGGCGGGATATATACTGCGATACTGAAACTATCTGGATGGAGTTATGTGAAGGGATACGTCTTCCTAGAATAGGGACTCTTCCGGCTCTTGTGAATATTCATTTCAAGGATAACCTTGATGATGTAAGAGCCTATGTCAAAGAGTTAAAGGCCTATATAAATTCCACCAATGATTCTATCCCTATCACTAAGCGGGTGAAGGAAATGATGGATCACAGTGGAACTGATGAGGAGTGGCATGGGTATGTGGCTCCTGAAGATATATGTTTTCTTTCCTTATGTTCTTTGAAACTTGATTTTAGTCGAAGATTTGTTATTAAAGGAAATTGTTTTCTACATATTACAGCTTTCCAAAACTAATGAGGTTCCTTCTCCATAGTAGATCCCTGGTGGTACTGCCATCGGGGCTGTTACTGAATCTCCCCACGAACCAGGCGAGATATCTCCAGGACAACAGGCCATGGATGAGGAGTTGCACCTGGATTTCCCCTCTCCCATCCAGGTACCTGTAATGGAGACTACTGATACTCCCAAAAAGCCAAGGAAGCAAAAACATCGGAGGAAGAAGACGAAAACTAAATGATTCATTAGTAAGGGTAAGTTCATCGGATAATCATCAGTCCTAAACCATGGAAATATTGATCATTTTCATTGGGATTGTAGGGGCTTCATCAATTTCCCCTCTGAGGAAAAGGATTGATCCTCCTTTGAGGAATACAGAGGGTGCTGTGGAACAAATGAAAATTCATGCTGACTTGGCTACTTCTGAAAAATAGAAAACATCTATTCCCAGTATTTCTCCTCCTGCTACTACAAGTAGAGAAGAACTTGCACTAGAATCATTGGCGGCTTCAGCAACTGAATCTACCATCCTTCCTAAAGAAGTCGTCTAGGGTCAGGGGCCGGAGAATAAGGGTCTCCAAGAGGATACATCAAATTCTCCCACTGGTGAGACTAACCAGGATTCTGAAATATCATTCGATGAAATGATAAATCGTGGCATGTCTTTCGAAGAATTTTATGATCATGCTAAGCTATCATGTGATTTATAAGACCTTGGGCATGAGTGTTATCCTTCGCCTAGTAAATTTTTGTATAATTTGCACTTCTAATCATGACTGAAAATAATATGCAGTTCCGTACATAGAAGCTGGTGAACTTCCAATGCCTGAAGAGGGTGTGGACATTGATGTCAACCACAACATTGCAGAAACATTATCTCTAGTGGAGATAAATTCAACAAACCATCCTAAGACCCATCTTGAAGATCATGTTGAAACTGGGAAAGGTGGGGAGGAATTTTCTCAAGCTGCTAATCTACTGTTAGGTAATGATTGGACTAAGTTTTCAAGATAGACAACTGACTTCCATTGTTCTATGAAACTAACCATTCTTGTAATTGATCAAATAGGGCTATCAACTTCAATGGTTAGAACTAGAGGTGAGGACTCAACTTCCGCCCAAACATCTATAGAAGGTGAAGAAACCAGGTTCAGGGGGAAGAAACAGAACAGGGCACTTCCTTAAGTGCATTAATCCTAGATTACATTCCCCCCTGTGATAATGATGTTGAATCTGATGCAGAGGTGCTTAAGGCGCTCAGCTTTTCATGACACAAGGCATGGAACAACATATGGAAAATCATATCTAGGGTTCCTTTAAAAGAAATATCATCGATGATCCCTCGATTGTCATCCCAGTTCATCATGCTTGGACTTGGCGGTTTTGGATATGAAAAGATACATGCTGTGGTGAAAGAGGTCATCTTCAAGAGGGAGAAGGAGAAAAAGTGTCGCGAAGATCTGACAAGGGGGAAACTGTCAGTTAACATCATAGAATTTGAGGCTACGGTATCCCAAGATGAGGCTAATTATGCTGCCATGATAAAGGATATGAAGAATAAAATCAAAGAAAAAGTCATCCAGAAGATGGACCTTCAGCAACAGTTAGATATTGTTACTGGGGAACTTAGAAAACTCAATAATTCACCGGAGGGAGTTCAAAAGAATGGTATGAAGACCATTTCGGATTCCAAGAATTCACTCCATCAGGATGAAAAGAGTGAAGTTGGTCGGGTGCATGAGCTTCAAGTAGTTGCTGATGAAGCTCAGGATGCCGAAAAGCAAATGAAGAGTTATGTTTAAAGTCTTTGGTAATTCCTGAAAAAGAGAAGAGACTCCAGTCTTTGGATGTCCTTCTAACTCTTGTGCATCAATAAAAAACACTTTCACCTTAAATCATTTGTACCTGCATTCTCTTTTTCTATCTGCTTTAAATTTTACCTTAACCAATGGTCCTAGTAAACATAGTTTTATTTTTACTAGGATTAATATAAATAACCCTACAAACTTTGAAACTCTTAGTTTCTCAATATTACCTAAATCATACAAAATGTATGCTTAGTGAGCTGGAACTTGACTTTTATTTAGAGTTCCCTTGTCTTTTGTGGGTAGTTTAATTTCATGCACGTCAGACATAAGGAGGCTAATGTTTAAGGTCGAAATATCTTTGACTGAAATGGATTAAAATTGACTCAATTCCTTGAAAATTTATCTGAAAACATATTACCATACTAAAGTATGAGTGGGAAAATGTAAACTATGACTTAAGAATATTTTAATCTGAGGAATGATATGAAAAGGAGTTAAAAGGAATTTGAATAAGTAGTTCCCAAGAATGAAGTTACCATTATTTAACAAACCCGTTAGGGGGTTGAATTATGCAGGGCCACCTAAGGGCATTGGTTGCATAGTCAAATAATAGTATCTTTTGGTTGACAAGTCTGTTATGTGGACTGTTTATGCAAGGCCACATAATGGAACGTGCTGCATAGTTAGGCAAAAGAATTCTCAGAAATTTACCTTTCTACAGCTAAAAGCCAGTGAATGTTTATGGAGATTCAAATTTTCCAAAGTATAGAGTTGGCTGTATGGAAAGAGGTACTTGAATATGGAGTAGATATTTCCGAACAAGATTATCGAAGAACTGGATGGATATCACTTCTACAAAGGTCTAAACCAAACGTAGGGATGGAGAATATAAACCATAGACTTGAATACTTTCAGATCATGAAAAAAGGATATGGGACAAATATGTTAAGGATGGCTATTTTTGCGGATCCCTACATACTATAATTTAAGACCAATAAGGACAAAATGGGATTTCTTTCCAAGAATGAAGTTACCATTATTTAACAAACCCGTTAGGGGTTTGAATTATGTAGAGACACCAAAGGGGATTGGCTGCATAGTGAAATAATAGTATCTTTTGGATGACAAATCTTTTATGGAGACTGTTTATGCAAGGCTGCCTAAGGGAACTTACTGCATAGTCAGGTAAAAGAACTCTCAGAAATTTAAAATATTTGTGACTAAAAGTCAATAAAAGTGTTATGAAGATTTGAAAATATTTAAGGTTAGGATTATGACACATAAAGATGAGTATTTTCCAGTGTATACAAAGATACACAGATCAATGCTAACCATAATCATGTTGTGGTTGGGTCCTGAATGGAAATGTTGGACTTCACTACGTATCCCATAAGGATGGGAATCAAGCCATACGTAGTTCTTGAACTATAGTTTAACGTCATGTGGGACAAAAGGATTAGATGTCTTAGTTTAGGGTCATAGAGCTTGGACCATTGTCATAAATACCCAATGTGTGTTTTCATGGGGACTTTTTAGCCAAGGGACTGAAAGTGGAAATTGGGGTTTGGCCCAAAAGGCTCGGGGCTGGATTCGAGGGACACTCAAACATTCCTACGTATCCCATAAGGATGGGAATCAGGCCCACGTAGTTCTAGAAATACCCTCTGAACAAATTTGGTTCATACATGTGAAGGGTGAAAGGGGACTTTAGTACAATGATGGTTTAACCCAAGCTAAAAGGTTTGGGCATTTCCATGTATGCACGTAGTCTTTAAAATGAAACATGATTGAAAAATCAATGTAAATAATGGTTCCCTCTCAAGTGAGGGTATCAAAGAATATTGTAGTTTATTTTCATACTTGAAAAAAGTGTTGTATATAATAATGTCATATAACAAGGAAGAAAGTGAACCAATGTAAAGATATTGATTCTAGGGGCAGTTTCACGAATCCACATCGTATGAGATGGAGGTGAACTGATGTGAAGAGATTGTTTTTGGGCTTGAAACTTAGGAGGTTGCCTACGTACCCAGCCTGGAAGGCAAGGATCAAAGTCCGCATAGTTCAATTAAAGAATTAATTAATGATCAAGTTGTTCTTGGGGACAAAGGTTTAAAAAATTATTTTGTTGGGACATACACATGGTTAGTAGCCCATATAGAGTGTTATGGTTGAGGTTTTCTCTAAGATCAAGTGAGTTGTACTCAGTGTGAGAAACAAGAGGTAATAAAAACCTTTACGATGCACAGTTTAATGTCATGTAGGACATATCAAGGGACTATGTAGTTTTATGGTCTTGCAGTTAGGACTATTGGTGTTGCATAGTTTAATGTAATGTAGCAGGGACAAAGTACAGTTTAATGTCATGTAGGACGTATTAAAGAATTTTCTATACATTTTAGAGTCATGTAGTTAGGATGATGGGGACAATACAGTTTAATGTCATGATGGACAAAAAGAGGACTGTGCAGTTTAATGTTATGCAGTGAGGACAAAAGAGTACACCATTTAACGTCATGTTGGATGTAAGTGTTAATAGTTTAAGGTCATATGCATGGACCATTGTTTATACAGTTTAATGTCATGTTGGACAAAAGGGACTTCTATATAGTTTAACGTCATATATCAACGATGATGAAGGGGGACATAGTTTAACATCATGTTGGACGTATTTGGTACTTTTTCACAGTTTAACGTCATGATGGATGAAAGCGCGAATAGTTTAAAGTCAAATGCATGGACCGTGGATGGTGCAGTTTAACGTCATGCTGGACGGAATGGGGACTGTGCAGTTTAATGTCATGCAGTGAGGACAAATTAAGGAATATTTTCTCCCATATTTTAACATCATGTGGGATGAAATTAATACAAATAGTTTAAGGTCATATGTATAGACCCTGGATGATGCAGTTTAACGTCTTTTTGGACGTAAGGGACTTGAAAATAGTTTTGGGTCATATGCATGGACTGTTGATGATGTAGTTTGACATCTTGTTGGATGGTGGTGCAGTTTAAGGTCATACCAGACCATTGATGATATATTTTGTGTTTATACAAAATACATCATAAAAAATCTTTCATTGGTTGGATTAGTGATGAGTTCTCCATCCATTGAGATTAAAGAATAATCTCTATTGGAGTAGACCCTATGTATTGAGTAAGGTCCTTCCCATTTTGGCTCAATCTTGGGAGGTTTCTCTCTGGGTATCATTGTAGTTATGAGAACTATTACCAATTATCCCTGAGTGAACGAATAAAGATAAACGTTTTTGTTAAAATCTCATGCTATTCGATTCTGATAGACTTCCAAGTGGTGCAAAGTGCACAATATTTAATCATCTAACAGTTCCAATTCATTCAATCGATATTGATATTGTTCATCTATAGATGATTTATCACAAATGGAAACTCTGAGTGAGGGTAGTTGAACTTCAATTGGCAAGACTGCTTCCGTTCCATATACCAATGAATATGGAGTTGACCGTGTTGCAGTGAGGGTGGTAGTCCGATAAGCCCATAAAGCATGAAATATTTTTTCAGTCCATGAATTCATATCATTATCCATAATCTTTTGCAGTATATTTGAAAGAGTCTTGTTGAAAGCTTCTATCTGGCCATTGGATGCTGCATGATATCGAAATGAATGGTTGGATTTGATGTTGTATTCTTGATACAACTTCTTCACCTTGGATGAACTGAAGATGGTTCCATTGTCTGTCAATATGGTATGAGGGACACAAAATATGGTAATGATGTTAGACATGATGAAGCTAAGAACAAATTTAGAAATGACTTCCTTGAGAGGTATTGCCTCTGACCATTTGGAAAAGAAGTCAGTAGCAGTAAGAATGTACTTAAAATGCTTGGTCGTAGCCGAATAGTAAGGTCCCACCACATCTATTCCCCATGTGGAAAATGGCCATGAGTATTTAGCTGTATGAAGCAACTCTGGAGGTTGATGAATGAAATTTTCATGTACTTGTCATGAATGAAACTTCTTTTTGAAATCAACAAAATATTGTATCATTGAAGGCCAAAAGTATCCAAGCCTTCGAATCTGATCAGACAGTCTATGTCCAGACTGGTGGGCACCACAGACTCCTGCATGCACTTCTTTCACAACAGCCATTGTCTCTTCACCATCAATGCATCTAAATAGACCTCCATCAAAACCACATTTGTAGAGAATTTTCTCTAGGTGATCTGGGCTATCATAAAGAGTAAAATTGACCACACGTCACCAGATTTGTTTTTTCTCGGCTCTATCAGGTGGAAGTGTTCCATTTCGAAGGTATTTCCTGATAGGTGACATACATCCTGTAGTATGACCATACGGTTTAGGGATGGGACTAATATCATTCATTTCCTCTATTCTGATTTGATCATAAGGTGAAATTGCACGACGGTGGGCAATATTGATGGTAGTCTCGTCCGAATTTGGATCTTCCAGAGCTGTGGCTATATTAGCCAGTGCATCAGCTTAAGCATTTTGTGACATTGGGACATAAGAAATTGTCAGTTCTGAAGGGAATTCCGCCATTAACTCTCTCACATAATCATACAAAGGGATTGGTTCTTCTTTTCTAATGGCATAATCCCCATTGACTTGTTAGATTACTAGGTTTGAATCACATTTCAACTTTAAGTGATTCACTTGTGCTTGAAGCGCTAATTCCAAGCCTGCGATGAAAGCTTGGTATTACGCTTCATTATTGGTACCACCTTCCCACAATAAGAAGGAATAAGGTAACACTGACTTTTTTGGAGAAATGATCACAATTCCTAAGACAACTTTGTTGAATTTAGGAATTTCCATTATCCTCCCTGTTGGACTTCTGGAAGCACCATCAAAATACATTTCCCATGACTGAGGACTTTCTTGAATAGAGAAGACTTCCACATAAGGGAGTTCAATATCTAAAGACGTGTCTTCCACTAAAGGTTGTTCGTCTAGCAAATTAGCCAGAGCTTGTCCCTTTATCGCCTTTTGAGACACATACTGAAAGTCGAATTGTTACAAAATAACTTCCCACCTTGCCAGACATCCTGTAAGCATTGGACGACTAATGATTAATTTGAGCGGGTTATTGTGAGATACCAATTGGACCTCGTGATGTTGCAGGTAGTGTCTCGACTCTTGAACTGCAAAGATTAATGCTAGGTAGCACTTCACAATACTTGAATACCGAGTTTCTGCTTCATGCATAGTTCGACTGAGATAGTAGAGGCTGTTTTCATTCCCAGCATCATTTTTTTGGGCAAGAAAGGAACCCAATGATCACTCTAGAGCTATCACGTAGAGGATAAGTGGTCTTCCTTCAACATGTGGCATTAGTACCGGTGGACTCAAGAGGTATTTATTGAGAATATCGAATGCTTCTTGACATTCTTCAGTCCACTGGTAGGTGACTCCCTTCTTCATCAATTTGGTGAAGGGTAAACATTTTCCTGCCAAATTGGCGATGAAATGCCTAATATAGGCTAAGTGTCCTTGAATCCCTCTTAATTCTTTCAAATTTCGAGGAGGTGACACACCAAGGATTGACTTGGTCTTCTTATGATTGACTTCAATACCACGATGGCATTCAATAATGCCGAGAAATTTTCCTGAGGTTACCACAAAAGCGCATTTTAAGGGGTTCATCTTCAAATTATGTTGTCGAAGCTTGCGGAATATGACTTCCAAATCAGCCAAGTGATTAGAAAGTTGTTTGGATTTAACCACCAAATCGTCTACATAGGATTCAAAAAACTTCCCTAAAAAGGGTTTGAAAATACGATTCATGTCACGCTGATATGTTTCACCTACATTCTTTAAGCCAAAGGGAATTACCCGGTAGCACAACACACCCTGAGGGGCTCTGAAGGATGTGGATTCCTCGTCTTATGGGGAAATTCAGATATTATTATATCTGGAATATCCATCCATGATGGAAAGTTCTCCATAGCCAGCTGTTGCATCAATTAAAATTTCTATAATCGGAACTGGGAAATCATCCTTAGGACAATACCGAATAAGATCTCTAAAATCGATGCAAACTCTAATTTGTTCGTTCTTCTTCTTTACAGGGAAAATATTATCCAACCACTTGGGATATTGAACTTCTCTGATGAAGTTATCTTTGATAAACTTATCCACTTCTGCTTCAATTTTGGAAGCATAATTTGGGTGTGTTCTTCTCGCGGCTTACTTAAGTCCTCAATGTTCTTCTAGTAATCCCAAATGATTAGTAGAAACATCAAGATCAAGCCCGGGTATTTCTGTATCGTTCCAAGAAAATATATCTCTATTTCACTTCAGAAAAGAAATATACATCTCTTTCTCTTCAAGAGTCACGGTCGCACTGATTAAAGTGGGGCGTGGATCTTCTTTTGTACCCATATTTATTTCTCTGAGTTCATCCAAAGTGGTAGAGATACCCTCTTCAAATGCTGGAGGAGCATCTCTAATATCTTCTTCTTATTCTTCATCATGTGTTATTTCTTCCATTTCCACTTTCATAGTAGATGATAAAGCATAATTTTCATGATCAGAAGAAATGTCAAAATTTGCACATCTTGAAGAAGAAGCTTCCATTTCCGACCTGATTGATGATGAAGGGTATTCTTTGGGTAATAAAGAGGAGATGATGGATTGAGAATCGACATCATTGTTCACCTCTGATGTTGCTATAACTTCTTCTGGCCTAATTGACGAAGTATAGACTTGTTGGATTTCAGCTGATAAAATGAAGATGCCACTATTTGTGCTTTCATCACTTCTTGGTGGGTTACCAATTTCTCCCATGTTGTGTGGATCAATTGTCTTAATTGACATTATGAATATTTCCATAAGAGTATTTTGATTTGGATCTATCTTTTCAATTTGACTGATAGGAAACACATAATCTGTAATCACATGTGTAAGTGGATTTACTAGAATCTTCTCAAATCCATATGGAGCATTAACTTTGGTAATCTCCTTTGTTGTGGATTTCTCCATTCCCTTCATGTGATAGAATTCCGCCTCAATGTATTGAGACTCATATGTCTTGAACAGGGCCTTATCACCATACAATGTCCCAACATGACCATCGAAACAATATTTGAGGCATTGATGGTATGATGAAGGGATAGTCGCATGTTGATGTAGCCAGGGTCGTCCAAGAAATATGTTGAAAGCTGAGTCTTGATCAACAACCATGAAATCCGAATTGGATACAAGATCTCCAAACTATGTTCTAAGTGTAACTTTTCCCAGTGGTTGTTGTTCATTTGTATCATATCCTTGTAACATCATGGTAGAAGGAGATAAATCAGATTCTGTGAGACCCAATCGACGATGTGTACGAATGGGCATGAGGTTGACTCCTGAACCATTGTCAATGAAAGCTCTTCGGATGTCTACGCCATTGACCTTTCCAGATAATTACAAAGGTCTAATATGACAATGTACAACATCATCTTCATCTTCATCAATAAAAGATATTATTGCATGGAATTATGAAGGATTATTTTCTATGTGATAGACTTCAGCTGCAACAATTTCAGTTTCAAACTCTTGAGGACTTGACAAAGCCACGACGAGTGCTTCCTGAAGATCTTTTGACCAATTCAAAGCATCCATAATTGATAACTTGGATGTTACTTGGGCCAAGTGTTTCAATACATCATATTTTTGATCCAGAGGTCTGCGTTTCCCAACAGGAATATGTGGTTTAGCAGGTACATTGGAAGAAGATGCTTTGGAAGTTGATGCATCTTGTATTGGGATAGGAGTTGGAAATATTCCAGGTTTTGGAAGATTAGACCGATTAGATCTATTTACTTGCTGAGAGGAAGAAGATGGAACCTTCAACCGGTCTTCCAAAATAACTGTTCCATGACTGAATTTTCTATTGGTAGAAGAACTTTCTTGTTCTTTCTGAGCTCGCTGAAGGGCTCTACCACGAGATTCTTCTGCGTACACAGTTATAGAAGGGGTAGAATTAGAATAGTGGCTTTTGAAAGATCCATGTCTTCCCCTGCATCCTGAGCCTCTGGAACATCCTCTGATTCCCCTATTTGATACAGGGAATTCAGGCTCATCGAAATTGAAACTGCGACTGGAATATGGATCTGTTCATTGAATCATAGTAACAGAACCGAAGATTAACTATTCATCGTATGAAGACACTGCCTGATTAGCCTGTTTAGGATGTTCCATTTGGTGGGGCAGTGCCCGTGGCTTTGAATTAGATGGCATGAAGTCTGCCATAGTCAAAGACAACTTAGGATTTGATGCATACTCATCTTCTTCCGATACTATTTCCTTCATTGAATCATGTTGTTTCTTTGAGGACTTTCCCTCTGATGAAGAGGGTTTTTCCGCAACATTCATGGCAGAAGACACAATCAGTTTCTTTAATTGTGTTCGCAAAATAGAATGATTTTGGTTGATTGTCTTCTGCACCATCCAATCATCATACTTTTGTGCATTTTTTCTTTTGACTTCTTTCCATTCACCTTCCTCCTCTGGAACTATTGCAGTAAAACAGGCTACCTGAGCTGAAAAACCTTTTAGTTTGACTTTTCCCGAGTCGACCATCTTTTTCATGAGGTCTTTGAAGACAAAACACTCATGGATGGGATGCCCCAACATTTGATGAAAAGGGAAATAATTGGGACGGTCTTCATCTCCTTCCTTGTTTGGCCTTCTGGGCCTTGGAAACTGAACAAAATAATTTTCCAGAACCGAAATGAAGTAACCAGGAACATGTTCATTTCAGAAAGAGTATGTTTTTCTTTTCAGATCCTTAAATTGTTTTCGTCTTTGACCTCTTTGATCATCTGGAAGAAACAACCTTTTTTGTTGGTTCTCAGGAGGTGGAGCCCTTTGAGAAGATGAAGGTTTTGAATTAGAAACTGGTACAGGTGCTTATTTAAGCATAACTATAGCAGCTTCTTCTTTACCCATTCTCCTTCCTGGAGCTGATGGAATTACATGAGATATAGCCATATCCTGTATAAGGGAATCCTAAATCTGCTGAGCGATTGAAGTAAGGTCTCTAAACCCTCCTGTGTATTTCATAGGGATTAATGGCGTGCGTAATTCATTACGCAGATTTTCAACACATATTGGCAACAATTCCTCTTGACGGAGTGCTAATCTTAGGGAATATGTTAATCCCTTCCAGCGAGCAATGAAATCTGAGACCATTTCATTATCTATTTTCTTATAGTTTGAAAGATCTAAAACTTTTCTCTTTGAAAAAGTTGAGCTGAACTAAAGAAGGAATTTTTGGCGAAGATCCTCCCATCCGGTAATTGACCAGAATTGCAAGCTTGTATACCAGACAAAGGCTGGTCCTTGCAAGGTCCGTACAAAGCATCTGAGTTTTACTGCTTCTTGCTGCTCCAGAGTTCCCATCATAGGATCCCAACAAGACACATAATGTGTCAAATGCTATTCAAGGTCGCCTGATCCATTGAAAATAGGGAATACAGGGTTTCCAAAACTGCATAGAGGAGAGATTGAATCTACCCATTCAGGGTAAACATTCTTTTCTGGTTGAAACTGATCATGTTTCCCTTCCATAGATTATAACCGAGGTTTTAATGACTCAATGGTAGTTATTAACTTTTGAGAAACATCCAGTTGAACTTGGAATTGGGTAGGTGCAATGACTGGAGCATGGAAAGATGTGGTGGTTGGTGCTGAAACTGATGGTATCACTGCCAACTGTTGTTGCACTTGGCTAGTAGAATTAGACCTGTGAGGGTGTACAGATAGAGGAGGATATTCTTGGTCCATCTCAATAGCTACAACAAATTCCCTTGGCTGTCTGACTCCATCATGCATAAGAAGAAGACTACCCTGAAGTCGTTCTACATTCAACCTCCTTAATTTTTTCATTTCTTCCTCATATTGTGCAAACCTTTGCTCTAGTGAGAGTGATTGGCCTTCTCCAGAGGAAGGATATGTAACCTGATTCTTTCTCATCCCTTTTTTGGATCCTTTTCAGAGAGGGGGAAGTGGGTTACTCGAAGGATTATTTAGGTTCTGAGTAATCCATTGATTTCGTGTATGCACACCTTCTTCATTTGTGTCGGTGCGTGCAACTTCTTGAGCAGGAACCTCTTCAGCTGAGTCCCCTGAGTGAGCCTCATCTGGTGGATCAACCACAACAGCATTGATGACATTGATTGATGCATAACACATCACATCCCTTCTATCAGCATTTCTGTGATATTTTCTTTTTTCCATGTCTTTGATGAGACATTGCCTTTTGTTGATTCGATCCCTCAGGAAATTCATGACAAACCATAATTTGGAGGGAATCTCTTGATAAGTTGGCTCTTTTTTCCTCTTGAGGATTCTTCCCTAATCGAGAAAAGACCGACTTTCTCTGAGGAGGGGATTGATGATTTGAAAAAGTCCCTAGTCCGGTGGACTTGGTATGTTCCTGTTGTTCCCGCTCAACTCCTCTAATCCTATTTGTTGATTCCGAGGGTTGGTTTAAAAGAGTCCCCATTCTGGCTAGCTGCGGTGGCTCTTGAAATTCTATGTCTGAGACTTTCTTAAAATCTCTCCTGATCATGCGAACCTTAGTCCAAGAAATAGCTGGATGCATTAACCTGTATCCACTTTTATCACCTGGTTCAAAAGACCGTTGGATGATTTCCGAAACTTCTGTCACTTAATGATGTTCTTGCTCTATATGAGAGGCCAGTTCAATATTCTCGTTTTCTAGATTCAAGAGTAACTCAACAACTTGTTCTCTGTGTGCTTGATTTTTAGAGGAACTAGTTGAAGCATGTTCTTGGGAAAGCTTTTGATTACAAACAAAGCCCATTGAGTTTGGTCGACCAGGGGAATAACATTGCTTGAGACAATTTTCAGCGGGATTTTCTGACTGGAGAGCACAGTAACATATAGTTCTCCATGAACATCCCATCCTCTGACATGAATACCAGATGGGGCATTGGAAATTAACTAACGCAATCTTCTTAGTGCACCAAGTCATGAACGTTGAAGGGCTCTCTACTACTTTTCAGCTTTCGGATATCGAGAGACTGATAGAGATGCCAAATCAATCTGACATTGAAACCCTTCTATTATCTTAATATGATTTTCATATTCATCATAAGATAATACTTTCTTATTCAACTGACAATGATTTTTCCATATGTTGAGACGAATATCATGGATTCCATCTTCCATCAACATCTTTGGAATGTCATACTGAGAGTCAGCCAGAGGCCAAAACATGGCTGGTACCTCACCTTTTTCTAGTTGTTTTCTCATGTTCAGCATTTCCTCTTTATCATTAAATGAAGATTCTTCTACCTGATTTTACCAGAGCTGGTGTTTCCTTGTTACTTCATCGGATTCAACAATATTGGTAGAGAGATCACTGATTAAACTAGAAGATGCATGACTTAGGGGTGGTTCAGAGAATGGCCTACACCATGCGATATCTACTGATTGAGAAATTATTTCACCTGCTAGTGATGAAGCATTAGACATGAATAGTTTCGCATTTGAAAGTGCCTCAAGATAAGAGATATTTCTTGGCACTACAATGTCCACTAGAGAATTTTCCGGGAAATGTGCATCACTACTACAGAGAGGACATTCGCAGTGAAATTCATCATCATGGGGAGGACCACCATGGTGGGTTACAGCAAAAGATGAGATCTCTTGATCCTTAGTTTTCTGACTACACAGAGGGTTATTTTGGCTCTCATCTAAAGAGGAAACTTTAAGATCGACTGAATTGTCATAAAGAAAGCCTTCATGAGGAAGTGTCTGTTGAAGACCTTCAGAATTAATGTTCCCTCTATTGGGAAATGAGGCAGTAGAATATTGAATTCCAATAGATAACTATCAGAGGGCTTCAATAACTCCAGCATCAAGCAAGGACTTATTACAGATTGGCTCATGATCTCCTGACTGTGCTAGGAGGGTCTTTTTCTTAGACGCCTTCTTACATTCCTTGAAAACCACTTGTTGACAAAAGTGACTCCTCTAAGCAGGAGTATGTGCCCGATCAAGAAAGATGGCCAGGTTAGGCTGATGATATCCAATCAAATCAGGTGTATGTTCCAGACTTGGTTTCCTGTATGATATGGGGGAGTGTGCCCCACAACCATCTTGGACTGGAACAAATGTGTGTGTGTGTTCTGGAGTGACCTGTTGATGTTTCACTCTACTAGTAGGGATAGATTTATGTGTCTTTCCCAGAGATGCTGCTGATGCTGTTATAATATCATGAAAAGCATCTAGAATATGAGTAGGGATTTCCTTCTTCTCTTTCACCATTGATAAAATATGCTTGGAGACTTCAGCTGCCGGAACGGGGTTATACATCCATTTTGTGCTTGGAGTAGGTGTATGTGTCTGCTCCTGCCCTCTTCTTTCTATCAGTGAATCATGAAAGTACTCAAGTGTGGAGGAAGAGAGTTGAGTCCACCTCTGGTTTGTTGTCGGATCTTTCTGACTGACTTTTCCATGTTCTACCAAGCGAGACAGTTGGTTGTCTTGATTAATAATAGTAGCTGTATGTTCCTTCTGATTGTACTTCACCTAACATGGTTAACGAGCTTCATCATATGTAGTCATATGAGCCTACTGACTAGATGATGATGTATAAATAGGTGTATGTTCTTGCCTATAATACTCCGATGGAATTGCCTAGTGGGATTGGTGTGATTCTTCCAGACGAGTCTGCTGGATAGCAGAATTAAAATGGGCAGGTGTATGTGACCACTCATTGCATGCCACAAAGTTAGGTTGGTGGACTTCTCCGGAGATGTCAGAGATGAGAACCTGCTCAGTGTTGACCGGATTCCGCCTCTGGCGGTTCGTCTTTCCTGCTCGGGTTCGAGGAACCTGAGCCAAACGCCTGGAGTCGTTAACCTCATCATGTTGTGGGAGTACATTCGTACGAGTCTGGCAGCGATTTCTGATAGGATCCCCCAGGAAGGACTCCTACTTTTTTGAATTAAGGCCCTAAGGGACCTGCTTATTCACGTCCCCAAAATATGGGAGTGAATGGTGATTGCATTTCGGGGATAACGACCTAAAACAGTTGTAGACAGTGGTTAGCATAACCTGCTTATTGATCACTAGTCGTCGTTGTTCGGATGATCGGTGTGAGTTATTCACTTGGAGGGCTTGTCGGAAAGCCTCCAGAGTTGGGATGGTACCCTGTTGAAGGTACTCCTAAACCAGTGCATTTTATACCCATCATTGAAGATGTTGAGTAGGTGATTTCATCCTTAGAGCGGATGATGATCCAGCAGGAGTAGTATCAGTGGCATTTGCAGCAGCAGTATTCATAGGTGTGAACATGAGAGCATCCATTCTAGAAATGTAGAAGATCGTTGAAAAGAGTGCCTATTTGATATAACAGACGTAATCAAGATAAATTCAGCCACCGTATCTTTTGGATGAGCACATATGTCAATGATTTTTTTGTGGGCCCTCTCATTGAGTTTTAAACAAGGGCCTAAAAATAGGTAAATCATCATTTTTACTTGGGTAAGGATTCACGTCGGGTTCACCATTTTTTCCCTCAAAATTCTGGGATGACCTCATTGATTGAAGGTTCAAACATTCCAATCGGTTTCTAATGGGTTTTTTCGTATAACCGGAAACATCCAATGATTCCATATCCATTTGAACCTACTTTCCAATGGTAGGCACTCATTAGTTGTGAACTAATGAGGCTTAGGAATTTGCATTGGTCGAGAGGATGTGAGGTCGGACTCATCACACCTTTTTGAGGGGAATTATTGTCTACTCTGGGACTCTCATTATAGATTTAAGTTATATTTGTGAATCCTTAATACATTACCAAGTATAAAATGAGATTTCCTTTAGTCTGACAATCAATTATTGATATGTAAGAAATTCAGAGAATCTTTTATATGTATTCGAGGTTCTTCATCGATGAAGAATCATCTGTATTTGTTAAAGATTCTTACTTGATGGTATCCTTAAAATACATTAAAGTCTCTTGGTCATTATGATGACCATACATGTTTTAAAGCCACTCAGTGGGGCACTTCATGTTTACTGTCATTCAAGAGGACATGGATTATTTCAGAATTGGGATCATACCTATTGATGGGCTACCTACGTATCCTTTTTTTTTTGAAAAAGAATCAGAACCCATGTAGTTCGAATAAAGGAGTATGATGCTTATTCATGATTGATGGCTCAAATAAAGAAGTCATGATTACTTTTACACTCTAAGCTCACATGAGTCATGCTCGGTGTGAGAAACAAGAGGTATTGGTGAAACTAGACAATTGTGCCACGAAAGATGCAATGATGTGGGGCTTATGTGTTTATGACTGCCCAAAATAGATGAGGATTAAGATTTAATTCAGGGAAGAAATCCAAGAATAGGGTCTATAAACGTATATGTAATTTATGGAGATTTGGATACTCTAATCTTGGGGCTTACTCCTAAGGAAGATGCCCAAATTATGAGTGGAATTATGATTGGGTTTTTCTCCTGAGAAATAATCCCCAAATCAAAAGAAAAATAGAACCGGTTAAGTGAAAATAAGACTGGGGTTTACTACTAAGAAGGAGGCATAGGTTAAGGGACTTGAAAATTTAAGGGACGTGGGGCTTACTCCTAAGGAGGATGCCCATATTTGAGAATTATGACTGAGGATTATTCCTGAAAATGAGGCCCAGGTTAAGAATTATGACTGGGGATTATTCATGAAAATGAGGCCCAGGCTAATGAGTTATCTAATCTTAAAGGATGAGGTTGAATGAATGAAATCTCAATCTTTAGTGACATAAAGATGTGTAAATCACTAGGTTTTGAGAGATATTCAACAGAATTCCTTTCAGATAAGGAAGACAAATCAAAAAATCATGCCATAAATGGCTTTCAAGAGTGTCTTGAAGACTGAATCTTTGAATAGGAGAGGTGGAATGGCATAAGAGGGGTGAAATGGGAAAGAAGGGCACCCAAAAAGGTTGGGGCGCACAAGTCCCGGAAGGCGCATAGGTACTGCGTGGGTGCGCAACTCCTGGTCGTGTAGGTATACATGTGTGACACATGGGTACTTATACGTTTGTAAACTAGCATGGTAATACATTGGTGATCCTTGACCAATGGATTTATAATTATCCTAAGGTACTTTTAGAAGAGATGCGTGCAAGTTTTGGTGAGGAAGTGGGGAGGCACACAAGTATGTTCATTTCCCTTAAGGGTAAAACACCTTAGGTGCTCAAGTGTTAGTGAATTCTAACACTTAGACCTTACTCCTATTTTTTATACCTTCCATTCTAGGTAAAGAATTACCATAGAAGTGTTCGGAAGACCTGAAGAAGAGACTTGGGCGTTCAGAGCTCTAAATTTGAATTCTGGAAAAAATCCTCCTGAAATGGGGAGCCCACTGGGGGTATTTATAGGCTGGAGATGACCCTAGGTTGTTATCACTTAGGGCGCGCAAGTGTACTTGCGTGACCATTGGCGCACAAGTGTACCTGCGTGACCATTGCAGCGCACAAGTGTACCTGCGCAACCATTGTAGAACATGCGCGACCCTTGTAGAATGTTCTCATTATTCCTTCCATTGTCATTTTTTGATATTTTTCCAAAGTTTAAATCACTTTGAGATCATGGTATTTCCTTTTTTCAGTGGTTAGACTCTGTGAAGAAAGTAGCGTCAACATCAATAAAGTGGGAACATGAAATTATTTCTTAAAATTATCTATAATGTTGGAGAGAAAGATAGATTCAATGAGACTCTGAAATATAATTTCCATGCAATTGATGATGAGATGAAATGGATCACCTATGTCTAGGATTTTAATTTGGAATAAAATTCCATATAGATTATAGAACATGACTCTTTGTTACAAAAGAAAGTGAATATACGTGAAGATGAAGTTGAAGGAATGAAAAAATATTGTGAAGAGAATATGATAATGATGGAAGATCAAAACAATATCCTCAATATGAAATGTCTATAAATGGAATCTCAGCTGACCAATCTTGAGAACACACATATTAAGACTTCAAAAGAAAAGAAAATATAAGCTTCTTGTACTCAATTATCACCAGAGAAGTCTAATGGTAAAAGACCTCCAACATTTGATAAGAATATCATTACATCACTCCATGATATATCCAAAGCAGCTATGTAATAAAAGTTACCATACAGAAAATCATTTACAAATGTTTCAATTGAGGCTTCTAAAAAAGTGTAGGGTGAATAAAAAACTCAAAACAAGTATGGATGATGAAATGTCATTAGATACCTACCACCATGTCTAGGGTGGATAGGACGAGGAAGGTGGGAGTTGATTCCCCAGTTAAAACACACACAAAAACAAAAATGAGTCCCAAAAAACTCATATAGAATATATCAATAAGTCATGATTTGTGGGTCAGTGTTGGTGTTTCAACGGGTTTGGGAATTCATCAATAAATTGTTGGTACAATCCCCAAAATGAAAAATTTCAAAGGAATACTGTATCGAGGGGGAGAAATCTATATATAAAGAAGAAACATCCACAACTCCAAAATCATTTGTGTAGTAAAAATATATTTTAAATGCTTGACAACATCTGTGATGTATGTAATGGTAGTGGTCACAAGGTAAGTAAATGTTCATCTCAACATGTATTCAAACATGGTAGAAAAATAAGACCACAAAATATGGCTAGGAATGAAGAATCATCCTTAAGAAGTACTGAGAATAATTTTATGAAAACAAATTATCCATAGAAGATTTCTATAAGGATAGGTGTGAAGTCCTTGTATTAAAAATCCATGAAGATGAATGGTGGTGTATCCAAAATAAATACTAAGAAGAATGAATCTCTGATATAGCCGGGTGGAAAATTCAAACTTGCTGCCACAATTCCAAATGATATAACAGTGATCTGACCAGAATATTTGGAATGAGTGAAGAAATTTTAATATGCACAAGATAAGGATAGTGAAAATGGAAATGGAATGATTCTATATGACAAAGAAGTTTTATGTGTGAGGTGCAACAAGGCTGGTAATATTGTTATAAATTTCATTGAATTTATTCCAACTCAAGAAAAATTTATTAAGAATTAATATTTACACTAGGATATTATAGTTCTTTGAAATTACTTATAGAAATAAGGCACACACACAATGAAATAGAAGAAGTGACAAGATCTACACAACCAAAATCAGAATTTAAGATCATATTTCCTAGTGTGATGAATGTATCATCTAGGAAGTGAAAATCATCTCATCCATGTTTATCAAGTTGTTGATGCAAGGAGGATGCACATTATACCCTTAATTATTTTGTAATTTTATTTTTTCTTATAATACTTGGAATTGAATGTGAAGAAATCTCCCAGGGGGGAGAACCAAAGAGTTATTGATGAGGAGTGTTCCCCTGAGGGGGAGACACATGAAGAAGTTACCAAAGATATTATTTAAATTAGTATCAACTACAGTTGGTATAAAATTCAATTAATATAAATATTTTTGTAAGACAATTTCATAGTAAATGGAATGTCATTTCTCAATGTCTGATCCTTGGTTACTAAAAATAAAGATCATTTTATAAAGGTGGGGTAACATAATTTATCAGTGACTTAATAGTAATGGATGTTCCCCAAGATCACTTATCCTACACATTACACTTGAATGTTTAATATCCATTAGTTAAAGTGAGTGCATGAGTTTCAAGTTTATTGTTCACAAATTGATTTCACATCATCATCTTGGAATGAATGTTTAAAGACACTTAAGACAACTATATGAGTTCTCATCTCAAGAGGTATCTTGATTAATGGATAATGGAATCCATTGTTTTCAAAATGAAATCTACTTGTTTTCTACACTAAGGATTGCTCAAGTAGACATAGAGTGAAATGGTGGATGAAACATTTCATAAATAGGTATTGATACCCTTTTCCCATGAACTTTTTATTTCATGTAAATAATGTGGAGAGAAAGTGAAGTTAATGTTTAAAAGTGAGAGAAATAAAATTAAAGGGGATAGAGAAGATTTAGATATTGATATTGACACATTCATTTAAGAGAACATTATTATATTTACAAAAATATAAATGGGAATCTTCTTGGGACAAATTTGTGTATAAGTTGTATTTGTTGTCAATAGTTATCTGTAATTTTTAAAATGCAGAAGGATATCCAAAGTTAATAGAGATTGGGTGAAGTGTTAATGCCTGAATACTTGTTATAGATTCACAGCATTAGATGCCATGCTGCTCCAATTCTCCATAGTGAAAACTTAGACGATTGTTGCACTAGTCATGTGTTATATATACATGTATCATAAGTGATTAATTTTCTACATCAATGAAGATGATTAATTGAGTATGGAGATTTTATTTGTAATTCCTGTTCCAAAAAGAAATTGTGGAAGAGGGTTGGAGTTCTAAATTTGAAGGAGGCCTTCTATATTTAATGTACCATGTTCGAATGCATTTAAATACATGATAAAATTCATGTTAACGCTCGTTTTTTGTGTGGATTTACATAAAAAATGGGCCAGCCCTCATACTAGCCATCCAACCTCAACCCAAGGACCATGTGGGATTTGAGTCAACCGTTCCAATGGGGAAGCTGGCTAGGCCAGCTCGTAAGTAGCACAGAGTGGGCACAGATCCCACCCGAAGAGAATTGGGCCAAAACCCATTGAGGGTTGGTATCGAGCACGCCCACAAAGAACATGGTATGGTTGGGGTACTATGGAGGGAGAGGGAGTAATCTTGAGATGTGGTGGAGTGAAGTATTATTTTAAACGGGACATCCCCATGTCTCTATTTTGATGGGGGAAAAAATATGGGAACTGTTCATCATTTAAAATATATGGAATTGATCTTAGCCACATATCTCATCTGCATTCTCTATCTAATCGCAGCAATCAATCATTTAATGCCTCACCAAATTAAATGAAGACTTTTTGATGCTCCCGTAGTCGCGTTGACTTATACCTCCGGACCCCTGAAGGTCTCCTAATGCCACAACTCACTCGAGTTGCAGCTGAACCATGATGATCAATCTCTAAGACAATATGATTATCCTATCCACTGCATTATGGTTATATGAGAGTCATGAGACAATTCATGAAATTGATTTTTCATAAATGAAATTAAATGGTGATGTTTGAAGAAGGATGAGAAAAATGGAGTTGTTCAGGACATATGGCTTCAAACAATAATTTAAAACGAGATACATGCAATCATCAATACATGCATGTGATCTGGGATATGGCCATGACATTGAAAAGGAAACACTAGTAATTTTTGGTGAATCTCGTACATGGTTTTTAATGTTTTAGGGAATTGATGATCATTTACTTTCAAACCCCAATATTATGGAATCTCTTCTGGAAATTTGAATAAGGGAAATAAGAGATCTGTACCTTTAAAAGGATGGGTCCAGATTTGAGAAACACTGAATTCTTCCCTCCATATTTTCGAGTGCTCATGTTCAAAAATAGAGAACTCCCTAGTTATTTATTATTTTGGAAGTGGAATGGAGTCTCGTTGGTCTTTCTGGCTTTGTGAAGAGGAGATCGCAGAAGCCTCCATTATGTTCCTTGCACTCACGAACAGCTTTGCGAAAAATTTCTATGCTTAGCATGAACTGGTTACTACAATCACATGACCAGTTTTCTCAAATCCTCATTATGCATTAGGAAGTCACCCCAACCATGAATCTCATTAACAAAGAGGAATACCCATGACCCCTTGGATTCATGAAGAAAATCTAATAACACCATTTATGTAGCATGATATATCTATAAAATTTTTTAGGGTTCATGTTTCATGAAGAAGGAGATAGCATAATGAAGGTATGAATGTCTTTTCATGGACATATGGGAATCTATTAAAGAATATAGAGGTTGGGCTTGGTTGTGGTTCATGAAATAATGAGAAGTTCATTCACACATGCACTCATATGTGAGAAGAAGAGAATTTAGTATGTGTCCAAAGGCTTATACCCATTAGTGTTTGTGCACAATAAGAGGAGAACTGGATAGATTGTGTTTGGTTTGTTCATAAAACATGCATGCACACATGGGCATGAATTAAAAACACACAAACCAATTGCAAAGGTAATAATAGAAAAAGGGAAGAAGGTAAGAGGCCATGTTTGTGTGAAAATGTTTACAACCATTAGGTTTTAAACACAAGAGAAAATCAGTGGAAGATATGAGTCAACTCAATTGTCACATACATGATCTCATGCATATATGAAAAGAATATAAGAGAAAAAGATGGTATAGATGATCCTAGAAAATCTGATACTTAGTGTTTGAATAATCAAATAGGTTTATGTGATTAATTCAATGAAATAAAAAGTTGTTGTATTTTAGTTGTTTGTTTCACTAAATAAGAAAGAGCTAATAGAAGTAGTGCATTTGGAATTATGATAGAGAATAAGAGAGAATAGGAATGGGGAGTTTCTTACCTAATTAATTGCAAGTAACCAAGTGAAGATAAGTAAATAAGGTCTAGTGAAAATCCTACCATATTAAAGAAGGAAGAATACAATATTTTGAGGAAGTATAATAAACTAGCAAGATACTGCATGTTGGACTAGTTCATCGCTAGTTCAAGTAGGGTATTGTTTCCCTTCCCCCTCCAAAGTGTAGGGACTCACACTATCCATGTGATTGTTTCTCTAACCAAAACACTATAATAGTTATCAATTTATAGTGGATAATATATACACAGTTCATTAACTTTCATGGAAATGATATAGCTGCTCTTATTGAGTAGTGAACCTTTTAAAAATGTCATGTGCCTATTTTTACTGCTTTCTATAATATCATGCTATAGATAAAAGATAATAATAGAATCATGATCCTAACATATAATGAGGTATATGTATAAAATGGTGGAATTGGATTAAAAATCCCACGATAGCTATTCATCCCCCCTTAGTGTTTTTTATACCCCAAGATGGTCCTCTCATTCTGGAAACCCAATCATGCAATGAAAATGGTGTAAGAAATGAAAAATTACCTAGGATGATTATCAAATAACCTAAAAAGGAAAAATAAAAATAAAATAAAATTCATATGGTTTGATAATTTTAAAATAAATTTATTACGTAAGGTGAAGAACATAGATACTGAATATAATATAATGGAAATGATCTAGGATAAGTACTCTATGAATAAGAAGCTTAAAAATAAAAATTATAATTAAAATTAGGGCAATATTGAACAAACGTGTAATAGTAAAATCTACAATCGCTCAATTATAAGGAATATAATTATTATATGATAATAATTCACATTTTAGGGAGGTCATGGTATTTTTTAGCCATTGGGAACAAAAGATATGTGTATTAATTTCATCCATCACACCCACATTTTAGGAGATAATTTAAATCATGGGGTAGTCAACATTAAGAATCTTAAGGCTAGTTGAAAAAAATATAAAAGAGATGGTACAATTTCATAATACTATTCAATATATTAATAAAGAATATGGATGGTTTGATCATCCTAGAAACACTTACAATACGTTTCTCATAGTTATATAAGATAAGTTAAAGGGAAGAATAAAATTAAAAAAAATGAAGAGGATAAATAAAAAAGAGCATGAAATAGTGGTCAATTTTACTTATAAATCATGAAAATTATAAAATAATTAGATACTCATCCATGGTTGGTCACCAATAATATATATAACCATGAGTTTATTGAAATATATGAAAATATATTATAGATCATATATTAATTTTTAAAAAATGGATCACTTAATTTCATTGTAGTTGTATTCAGAAAATAGGAATGAATAAATCTAGTAATGTCCTCTTTGTTGATTTGAAAAAGCAATATATCTTGAGTGTTTGTCAAATTTTTCCAAATTTGAATGATGTTATATTTCATAGGTCTGGAGGTTTCATAATAATTATAAAGTATATAAAAATATTGATAAAATATAAATGAACAAGTGGAACCAAAATAGTTTTTTCATGAGTGTAAAAGAGGAAAATAATATAATGCATTAGATAATTTAACATTTAAGGAAAAAATTTAATGGGTAATTAAATAAATATTTCATTATGCTGAATCTTCCAAATTTATATCATTAAACACTCAATAATTTTATACTTGTCACAATGGAAAAAAAGTAAATAATATCCACAACCAACTAAAGATCATGAAAAAGAAACTTCATGAGTTGATATGATGATATTAGTGTGGTTTAATGAGTTTGAATTCAACCCAATTTAACATATAATTCTTATTTTTTATTTATGATATTATTTAACAGACATATGTGTATTTTATGTTTTTTAAATCACATGTTTCTAAAAAAATAAAATAATGAAAAAATTAAAATAAAGTAGGATGTAATATAGAAGTATTTTATTTACATAATTTTATAAAATTCAAGAATAAACATTCAAAAACATATATTTATAATCATCAAATTTTTATTAGTTTAATTTTCTATACCTGCCAAAAAACAATTCTATGAAAAACATTGATTTTGGGTAGACATGTTGTCAAATAATGATAACTTGGAGTAGTTTATATGAGAATTAACATAAACAATTTTTTATATTATCAATCACTTATTACTTTTACCCAATTATTTAAACACTCCATAGGAGTTGTGGTTTAAAATAATGGTAAATTGAAGTACATGTATGTATTTGACATCCCATATTACATCCGGATCCTAATAAAACGTTTTTCTAATGTCAAGAATAGAGGTGTTAAAGGTATATTTCTTAGATAGACACGAAGGGGTGTATTTAATGAAATCAAAATAAGAATATATAGAAATAAATAGAAAAATTTGGTTTAATTAAGATGGAAAATAAAAATAATTAACAAATATCGCTATACATAATTGATTAAAGTTTTTATTTTCTTACAGAAAATATTGGACATTATAGCAGTATTTCCGGAGTAAATATAGATTTTCAACATTATTATAATGAATTTGAATGATTCAGGATGAGGAATATTTGGAATTTTGGAATAAATTTTATAAATATCAGTAAGCATGAATAAACTATGAATATCCTTAGAGATAAAAAATGGAGTTAAAACCTATAAGAGTATTTTTAATTACAGTCACACTAAATTTTTTCTGAAAGCTGAAATAAAAATAGTTAATGATTATTTATAGCATAAGGAGTTGATTGAAGATATATAATATGATGTGAATATGATATATTAAAACAACTATACTGAAAAAAATTTGAATCCCAAAGGCAAGGATTCATCTCTAAAAAAATTGGTTTTTTAGAATAAACACATTGAAAATGATAAGTCTCTTGGAAAAATCATGAGTAGTTTTCAAGTAATAATCTAAAATTTAGGGTTTTGACTTTGAGGATTTAATTTCTCATGAAGTGAGGAATAAGACTAGTTGAATATTTTTAACATGTGTAGTCTCGACCAGTCTCGTAGTGAGGGCATGAGCCACAACTACCCCAAGCGCACCTCCAAAGGACAGGGGGTGGCGACTAGTGTCGAAGGCTAAACAAACATGAGGAGTCCTTTTCCTAAGTACATGTACACACATAGGTAGCCAACTCGATTCAAAAGTTTAAAGGAAAAAAATTAAAGTGAATGAGGAAACCTGTTGTAAAGATAAATAAACCATACTTTCATAAGTCACTAATGTAGTAAGAGTATAGTAATGTAAATAGAAAGGAAAAAAGGGGAAAATACATGCTCAATCAATATTGTGTCCCAACCATAAAGAAAACTAAATGTAATGATGTTGAGGAAGCTCTTATTAGGGAACCCACCTGTTACCACCGCACACAGCCTAAACAGCTGTGTTCTTGATCTCAGTGATATCCCGATCAGACCGTTCTATCATCTACATAAAGAAAGATACATGCAGAAAAATCCCATGCAGGGGTGATCATAAAAATACTAAGTAAGATGCCCCCGAGAGGAAGGGGAATAATATGAGATAAAAAGGAAAGATTGAACAACAGATAGAATAATTGTATAGTAAAGGAGTTCATCTCAACCGAACAAATAAGTGAATTAATCTCATCCAAACACAAGGAGATAAAAAGGGTGATGAGAAAAAGTTCTTATCGAGTCTTCGCTACCTCTAGTAGGAGAGTAGACTCGTCCTTCTATGAAACCTAGACACGGAAAACACGTGGAATACCTCATGCATCTTTGCATCTCCAGGATAGAGAGTAACTAAAACCCAAGGAGTGGGTTCCACAATAGGGTGTAAATATATATGTTTTCTTAAACCAAAGAAACCAAAATGAGAGTAAGAGTATAGGGATATCCTTATCTAATCTCATCCAAGGTATATAGTAACCAACAGTTCAAGGAGTAACCACAATTGATTCCCATAGTCCACACGTCTTCTTGGAGTACAACATGAAGGGGATCAAACACCACACCTTGATACTCTATGCTTTGGATGGTTTTTTATTTTTCAAATAGTTTTAGGTTGCATCACAAAGAAGATTCTTGGTGGGGAATGTTCCCCTATTTCATGAGAGACCAATATAGTTTCAAAACCCACCTCTTCACTGATTAATCATTGAACACCACTGCCCAGCCCAACTGAATGGTGATACACTAGAGGATAATACCTAAAGAATAAAGAATGAATCTCACTGTGAAACCCAACTGGAGGGTATTCCATGAAGGGAAAATGGAGAACCTCACTGTCTAGCCTCACTAGAGGGTAATCCCAGAATAGTAAAATATGAACCTCACTACTCAGCCCTACTGGATGGTTATTCTTAAAAGGAAAACGACAAACCTCACTACCCATCCCCACAGAAAGGAAAACCCATATTGCTATGGTGATTCCTAAAACATCACATCTATCATCAAACACCACTAAATGAGATAAAAGTTCATAACAAATCACTTCATGACCCAGATGTCAAAACAGATGTCACCATCACAATCTACATGGAAAACTCACCTGATGGACTATTTATTTTCCCTAAAAGGAAACCCTGTGAAAAAGGTTCTTTTCAGAGAAAAACGCCCCAACGTGTCAAAGGGGGCCCAAATTATGACTATGAACATAAAAATCTCAACATTATTCCAAAATGTTGGTCTTGAAGAGAAGAACATGTTGTCGTAGACAGTGCGTCCAACAGATGCCCAGTTCAAAAGTTACAGGCATTTGAAATTCTAGAGGGCGGTCTCATGGCTTATGGAAGGACTCACTGTTGGTCCACCAACCATGAATGTCAACCACTAGTGATTGAGCAATCTGTGGTCGGTCCGCCATGCATTTTACCACCCCACGGTTGACTGACTCATAGCGCCTCAATCAATGGTCGCTGCAACAAAGGTCGACCGACATGATCAACTGTGGGAGGTCGACCCTGGACATGACCTGGGTATGGCCCGGTTTACTGGGTCTGACTTGACAGGTGGGACCCAACCCAACCCACTTCGAACAGTGAGTTTGACCTAATGTTAGGTCTCCACCGTTGTCAATGCGGCCAAACGACCGTGGGGGATTTGTGGTAGCAGGCACCGTCTGGGTTCACACAGCACAACCCCACTCGGTCGATAGTCAGAAAACATGGCATAGCCAATCCATGGAACCCCCACTGTCTTCACCTATCCATGGACCCCCAGTGTACTAGCCTAGCACCAGAAGCCACAGGTGGCAACACTCCATCTGTCCCTTCTGCGGACCGCCAAGCTCTATCCATTACCAATCGTGAAAACGTCAGCATATCATGGAACCTTGTGACAACACCTTCCATGAAAAGGATTTGGATCATCACTCAAATAGTATAATTACACACCCTAAATTCATCAGCCAGACCATGTAAAGAACAGACCCGAAAAATGGTTTTAAACATAGATCTGTTGTCGTGTTCTGGCAGTTATTGATGATTGAGAGTTAGAAACAATAAATTAGGAGACTACGAATTTAATCTCAATTGAAACTGTAGTTGGAACTCAAAACGTGACAAATCCTTCCTCATAGCAGGCGTTAGTAATTGAAGATACATCCATGGAGCTCCTTCATCAATTCACTGAAGATTTGGTGGAGTTTTCTCCTTGATTCAGTGAAGAACGACGAACACCTTTGAGAGGTGGGAGGGAGAGAGAGAGAGAGATTCTAGAGAGGGAAAGGTATTAGGGTTAAACCTAATCCTATGTTCTTAAATTCTATTTATTGGGGATCTAAAATAGCACAGAATCTGAAACCATCGCATCGCCTCTTTTTATTTCATGCCTAGAAAAAACATCTCATTCTGAAGTCAGTTGAGGTCTTGAATTTATAATATGAGTCTCCATTTTATTGTTATTTAGAACAACCCCTGGGGTCAAATAATTATTTGTAACATTCATTTTACCCCTGTATAGCTTTTTTAACTAGAATATCGTGTCAATTAATGTTATCCCCCCAGCTAGGGTAAACACCACATTCAGGACATAATAGTGGCCTCAGATTTCTGATCTGAGCTACCGTTAAATATCAATCCTTTATCTATTGTGATCCTAGAATAAAATATTCTTAAATGTTTCTATAATTTGTTTCTGGCCCACACAGCCTTGGAATTTCATGTCATCTGAATTCATAACTCTATAAATATATATATATTTAAAAGTGTTACATAGAGAAAACCAAGAATCTGCAATATTCTCTCCTTCAATATTTTCATCAAAAAAGTAAAAAAAACTAGGAAACAAATCTTAGTAAACTAAGGCCACATTTAGATCTCTCATTCTATTGAACTCTCTGGCACATTTCCATGATTCCACATGACGTGAACAAGAGGAATGGTCTATCTACTTATGGTTTTCTCCAATCAATCCTCTGTCACCAATGACTACTCCACAATGGTGGCTCCATCATTGAAATCTAGCTCACCCCAGTCAATGATGTGCATAGGATCATGAACATATCACCTCAACTATGCCATGTGGTAGACATCATGTAATTTATCCAGCTAAGGGGGTTGGTAAAGGTGGAAGGCAACCCAGCCAACCCTTCACATGATCTAAAATGGCCAGGTGAATCTTGAGGATATATTTCATCCCTAACCAAATCACTTCATTCTACATTGTGGGGAGACTCTGAAGAATATTTGGTCTCACTTCTCAAAATCCAAGGGCCTACAATGAAGGGTTTCATATGATTTTTGTCTATTTGGGGCCACCATAATCCATTCACATATGACTTGCACCTTCTCCAACGTGGCTCACATGAACTCTAGGCCCAGGGTGACAATTATCCAACCTCCATCATGCACAAGGGTGACCAAAAGGTACTTTTATTGTTCATTGATAGTTTTACAGTGGTAGAAGTTGTTGTAATAATACATTAACAATGACATGGGATTTTCCCAACTTCGGCCAAATTCTAGCACGCAGGCCCTCAACTTTCCTCAATCACATGGATAGTGTGCTCTATCTATCCATATGTCCAGGGGTGAAAGGTTGTACTCATCAAAAACCGAGTCCAAAATTCATCTTACATGCCTCTCCATATTTGTGTTGTAATCCATGAATAATGATCATAGAAAATTGTCGAGGGTACATCGTGAAGGAGGATGATCTCCCACAATTAAAATTGCCCCAGACCCACCACCGAACTCTACTCCCTAAATAAAATGAAATACGTTGACTTGGTAAGTTAGTTCACTATCACCCAAATGGAGTCATGGCCCTTCATTGTAGATGGAATCCCCATGATGAAGTCTGTGGATATGCCATCCCACTTCCACTCTAGGATGTTGATAGGCTGCCACAAACCCACAAGAACCCGATTCTCAGCCTTCACCTACTGACAGGTAAGGCGTCCGGAGATAAACTCAGCAATACATACTCTCATGTTAGTCCACCAAAATTTCTCTTAGAGGTCTATGTACTTCTTCTACACACTGGGATGTATAGCTAATGTAGAATCATGGAACTCCCACATCACTTATTCCCTCATATTAATTGGAATCACTCCTCCCCCAAAAACAATATCTTATGATTCCATCCTTTAGAATAACCATTAGGTGTGTCTCTTTGGTATATCTAGTCATGTAGAACCACACATTCAATATCTCCCAACATGGACTCTCTCACTCGCTCAAGGAGTGAAGGTGTCTGTACCATCGACTGCAGAAATGTTGTTCCCTCTTGCTCCACCAGGGTCATCTGTAGGGAAGAAAACTACTCTAATTCTTCTTACATGAGGAAAGCATGGGACTTCTTACAAAGGGTATTTGATACAAAATATCCCTTCCCCAATATATTGCTGATCTAAAATTCATAATCTTGCAGAAAGTCTAACCAGCGTTCCTACCTCAGGATCATCTCTCTCTGAGTGAAGATATATCTTAGGCTATGGTGGTCTGAGTAAACTAGAAAGTCCCCCGAGGAGGTAGTGTGCCCACATCCTTAGGGAAAAAACTACTGTTGTGAGATTCAAGTCATGAGTCACATAGTTTTGATCATGGGGTGTTAACTTCGTTGACCAATATGTAATGATTGTCCATTTTTTCATTAGGATGAAACTGAGCCCTCCTCTCGAGGCATCATAGTAAACTACGAACTCAACACCCACCTCAGGTAGTCTTAGTACTGGAGCAGTAATCGTCATATACCTCAAATCATTAATAGCCTTCTGGAACTACTGAGACTAGAAAAACAATTGGCCCTTCCATGTTACAGAGGTCAAAGGGGATGCGATCCTGGTGAAGTAAACCACAAACTATGATAGTACTCATCCAAAAATAGAAAGATCGTCTCCTATGACACATTCATGAAAGGATCCAAAGCAATCACCGCCACGATCTTCATGGGGTCCATGTCTAAACCCTTATCAAAGATGAAATGCCCCAGAATACGAGCCCCATGTATCTATTACTCACACATCGAATGATTTTCATAAATATGGTGATCTATAAGCATATCAAGGACCAACATCAGATTCTTTGGATGCTCCTCCTCTGTCTCCATGTAAATGAGTATGTTGTCTATGAAGAAAAATTCAAAATCATCAAGATATGTCTGGTTGAGTTGGTTCATCAAGGCCATGAAAATGGAAGTGGTGTTTTTTATACTTAAGTGAATCAATAAGAACTCATATTTCCCATAACAACAACAAAAAACCAGATTTGGGATATCAGCCTTATGTACCCATAGATGGTGGTTGCTGAATCCTAGATAGATCATCTAGAACCACTCATCACCTCATGACTTGTTGAAATAGATGTCATTCCTTGGTATGGGGTACTTATACTTTATCGTGGCCTAGTTTAGGTGATGATAATCCACACAATGCATCCAACTACCATCCACCTTCTTCACAAAGAGAAGTAGAGCTTCCTAGGGGGACAAATTGGTCCTGATAAAACCCTTAACATGAAGGTCCTACAACTATTGACGTAGCTCTCATAGATATCTGGGTTCCATCTGATTCTCCACAAAATATATCAAGGTTGTCCCTGGTTCAAAATCAATTAAAACCACAATATTTTGCCTCAAAGGTAGTCTCAAGACCTCTTCATGGAAGACAACCATTTAATACTCCACAATTGAGGTAACCCAGGGGTCTGAATAGTCAGTCACACCAAGGGTCACTCTCGCTAACTGATGGAAAAAATGCTATAGCCTTTTGTTCACAACACTCTCCTTCTATGCTATGAGGACTTGTTCACCTAGAAATGTAAATCGTGCCCCTTCAGTGTGCATACATTTGACTAAACTGCGACAGAAAATAATTCTTGGCTTTAACCAAGGACAACCAGTTACTGCCCATGATGATTTCATAAGGATCTATCTTGATGACAAGTATGTCCAATGGAACATTACTCTTCTAAATTATTGCTCACACTACCGATAGATAAAGGAAAAATACGTCGCACTTCTTGTAGGATCCTCCTGACTAAGGTATTGTGTTAGCACCTCTATTAGGATCTCTAACTCCAATAAAGGTGTATCGAGATAAAAGAGTTATATGATCATGCTTCTACAAATACTCATGAAATAGTTGAAGAAAAACAAAGTGTACCAAAAATAATCTTGTGTGCTAGAGGATCATGAATGTCTATAGCTTGCAGTTGTCTGTGGCCACGACCGCTAGCTCCCAGAGCCTCACATTGACTACCCAATGGGGGTGGTGGTGGTGGAAACTCATAGCATTGTCCCCCACCACTTATCCCTCTTGGTCCTGCTAATCTACCAGCACTGCCTCCTAGGGGACCACCCTGATCACCGCGCTGCCTTTCCTGGGGTGGTCCACATGATTCTGACTTAGGATGCCCATATCATTGGGTCAAGCAGTCTCCCACAAAGTGACCTCATTTATTACAATCATATCATCAAACCTCTCTAGCCTGTATTGGTGCTCTGCACTTCCCTACTGTTTTTCAACCATGTGGACAAGCATGGTCCTCGTAAGGTACCTTGCATCGTAGCCCAGCTACCCAGCGTCTATAACCTATTACGAACTTCTATACACTAAAGCGACCACATTCAGTCCCATCTAACTAGCACCCCACTGCTAATAAACTATCTGTTATGAGTGCCTACTCAAGTACCCTAGAATAGATATGGTTTCATATGGGAACTAAGCATACTCAAATCTCTTGGTAGAGAACCTTCTAGAAATTCCATGCTTGGATGTAACTGTCATGGACCATATATAAGCAGTAACAAGTAAGATTAGTAAACCATGATACGTACAAATATACTGTCGTGGATCCTAGTAACAACTATAGAACCTCTTCAATCCTGATAGCGCGTATGTTGGATGGAAGGTACTCCTCACAAAAAAACTACTGAAACTCATCCAACGATAGATCCAACTCGTCATGAATCTGGGTAACAAATTTCAACCAGTGACTAGACAGCATGAGGAAAATGATGGCTTCAAATGCTACTATATTCTTTTCTAGTGTCCACAACCACCTAAAATCACAGATCAATGACTCCATCTAGTCCTCTGTCGCCTGATGGTTTTGGTCACCACAAAACCTCAGTGCTCTATGCCATTGGAACTCACAAAAAGCGTTCATACTTGTGCTCATCCTCAGCCAGTGCTTCCAGTACTAACTGCTTCTCCATAGTTGTAGGTACTATTTCTTATTCACAAAGAGGAATGATGTAATGTGATGGCCCCCATAACTGGGCCTCATCGCTCGTAACATTTTTGTCACGGGTCGGTGCGGGTAACCTGGCTAGCTATCGGTGTAGAGGCATCCTAAAACTTTATCAAGGATTATGGAGGTCATTTGAGCATACATATATTTAATAACAACAACAACAACATGGGGGATATGAACCAACAAGGGTAGTCAGAGACTCAATCCTAAATGATGCTTGTATAATTAATCCTTTCTACACAAGTCTCAGAATCCTGAGCTGACATATGGGTAATCATGGACCTAGAGTATAGCTAGGTCGGGCACTGTACCATCACTGGAATCCCTATCCTGAGAGCTACTCTTTAGATATGTCAACACTATTGACTGATACCCAACCAAGAACTTTTTAGAGAAATGTCCAAAGAACATCCAAAGGCTTGAGCCACCTCTAATTCCACTTTGTCACAACCTGACCTCTACTAGGGGCCTAAGCTGCAACTACCCCAAGCCCGTCTCCCTTGGGAAGGTGGTGGAGTCCAGTGTTAAAGGCTCCACAAGTATGGGGAGGCCTTTTCTTATGTTCCTGTACACACACACACACATCCAACATGATGCAAAAGTGAACAGGGGAATGTAATGTAACATATTCAACTTGATGTAATGATAAAAAAAAATTCATGCATGGACCACTAACACAGTCTGAGTACAATAATATAAAAAGAAATGAAAATTGGTAATAAAAAAAACTACTAGTAATGTATCCCAATCTAACATTAAAATTTGAAGTAATGATTCAGAGGAAGCCATGCTCTGGGAACCCAATTCCTACCACCGCACACGGCCAAAAAAATGTGATCTTGTGCTCCCTAATGTCCCGATTAGACTAGTCCATCATCTCCATGAAGGTTGATAAGAGTTTGAAAATCCCATACATGGGTGAGTATAAGAATACATTATAGGATTCCTCAAAAAGGAGTGGGAATAGAAAGAGATACAAAGGGGAAAAAGTAATACAGAACAGTAGTACAGTAAACGAGTCCATCTCAAACAAACAAAGAAGTGATTTAATTTCATCCAAACACAAGGAGATAGAAACAGTGAGGAGATTAAATTTTCATTAGGGTCATTTCTACTTCTTGTGGGAGAGTAGACTCGTCCAAACCTAATAATATAGGCACATATCACAAATGGAATACCTTGCATGTATTTGGCTATCATATATGGAGAGTAACCAAAACCCATGGACTGGGTGCCGCAATTGGGTGTAAATATATATTTATGCCCAATCCAAAGAATCCCAAATGATAGAGAGAGTAAGGGGATCTCCATATCAAAGCTAAGCCTATGTAATATTCATTAATAGTTCTAGGAGTAACCACCATCGATGGCTATAGTTTACAGGTATTCTATATGTTACAAGACAAAATGGATCAAACATCACACCTTGATATTATCCACTTTAGATGGGTCTGTCTCATCTACATTGTTATAGGTCACATACCTAGGACACTTCTTGGTGGGTAAATCACCCCTCTTACTTGAGATCCAATGATAGTTTCAAAACATGCCTTGTTACTGATTCATCGACCAACCCCACTGCCCATCCCCGTAGAGAGGTGATAGGAGGAGGGTAATCCCTAAAGAGTAAATGATGAACCACACTGCCCTACACCACTAACGGGTAATACCTGAAGGGAAAATGACGAACCTCCCTATCTGACCTCGCTGGTGGTTAGGCCAGGAACAGTAATCGATATTCCTCCCTCCCCAACCCCTATAAGGGGTATGTTTTTACTTCTCTGGAGTTTTCGAAGACATCAATTCCATCATCGTACACTTATATATGAGCTCCATGTTTGAAAGACCTCTCTTTGTAACCCAAATATCATAACTGAGGTCCCCATCACGTTCTACATGAAAAAAATGAAGGATATAATATTTATCTTCCCAAAAATGATAATAGGTGAAAATGGTTCTCTTAACTGAAAAACACCCAAACGGGTCAAAGAGGGGACCTCATTCCATATCCAAACTTAAAATTATCAAAATAAGACCAAAATGTCCACCTCAATGAGAATAACATGTTGCTGTAGATGGTGTGTCAATCTAAATCTCATTTAAAAAGTTACGATTGATTGAAGATTCTAGAAGGGGGTCCCAGGGATGCTGGTCCAAATCATAGTCGACCACCCCACGATCAACTATAGGCCAACCTCGTGTCTAACCTGGTTCATTCGGTCTAAACCACCAGGTTGGACTCAGCTCATTTACCTGACCTGACGCACTAGCAACAATCGGTCCAGACCGTGCTTTGGTCGCTGTCGGCATCAACCCACCCGATAAGCCACAAGGGATTCATGGCTATAGTTTCCACCTGGGGTCACACAACATGACCATGACCAACCGATATCCAATCCACATGGCATGGAATCACCATGGCACCACCACTACGATGGTGATGATGCCCCTTTGTGGACCACTGATGGAGAAACCTAGCAACCAATGCTGGAACCAGCCACCAGATCATTGATGCCCACGTAGTCCCTTCTGCGGACAAATGGGCTCGATCCGTTCCTCGGATTGTGAAATCATCCGTGGATAAGGGATACTTGTGATGTATCCTTCCCTAAAATTTCTTTGTATTTTCAATCCAATATTAACGTTACGCACCCAAAAATTTTCGGTGAAACCCCGTAATGAATGGATCCCAAACAAGTTTTTATACATAGATCAGTGGCCATGTTCATGTGGCCATCGATCACTAAGGGTTATTAATAAAACATTGGGAGGATACGAATGAAAACTCAATAAAAACTCAAATTATAACTCAAAAAGCGACAAATATAACATCGTAATGGGTGTTCTTCATTGTCGATACATCCATGGTGCTCCTACCTCAATCCGCCGAATATTTTGTGGAGTTTACTCCTTAATCCAGAGAAGAAAAAAGAAGACTGTGTTTGAGAAGAGAGAGAGATATCTTTTTCAGAGAGAAAGGGATTAGTGATAAACCTAATCGCATGTTCATAAATTATATGTATATGGGCTCTAAAATAGTTCAAAATCTAAAACTATCGCGCCCCCTCTTTTTATGTCACGCCTAGGTGAAACATCTCATTCCAAACACAATAGTGGTCTCAGGTTTCCAATCTGAGTGTCCATTTGAATGTTATTTAGCTTGACCCCCATGGAAAAATAATTATTTTGAGTTACTGTTTTACCCCTGGATAGCTTTTTACAGAGGATTCCTGTAACGAGGAATGTCAAACCCCACCTAGGGTAAACACCACATTCCAGACTCAATGTTGTCCTCAAATATCTGATCTATGAAACTGTTTAAGAGTAATCATGTTTCCATTGTGTTCATAGTATGAAATATACGTATAATTTTATATAATATATTCTGAGGACACTAGGTCTTGAAAATAAACGTCATCTAAATGCCTAAATCTATAAATATATATAGAAATATTTTAATGTGTTACTCTGTGAAAAATGGCTCTCTACATATGTGATACACAATATATGGGATTCCAAATGTAAGTAAAGTAAGTGTTCATGAATTGAGAAAATATGGAATAACTCTTTAATAAACAATAATAAGTGTTCATCATTTATGGTGATGATTATGAAGTATGAATATGTTGATGAAATTATTATTACTATAATCAAATAATAAAATTATGGAATTTTTTCTCAAACTAGGAAACAAATTTAGATATTAATAATGATAGAGATGAAATTTTTTTTAGGTAAACATGTCAGAAGTACATCAGGCACAATTTATCAATCATTTGAAAAGAATACTAAAGTGTTATTAAAGATGTTTGGAATAGAGGAATCATGAATACTCTTGAATCTTATTTCATAGGGGACTACTTTTTTCAATTTTGGGTGGAGAAAGGATTGTAGTTCAAATAGAGTATCAAACCATTATTTCCAGCCTACAATATTTAAAAGAGATTAAAAAGACATCATACTTATAGAAAAACATTTTGAATGATTAAATAACAATATGAAGGATTCACATCTTACTCTATTAAAATAGGTCCTTTTCTAAATCAAGGGAACCATTTATTTTTGTTTGGGGTATGATAAGAACACATTAGTTTAAAAAATGTGTATTTCGATTCCAATTGTGTTGGAGATATAAAATATTAGAAATCTACTTCTTATGGTGAAATATTTGTTAGAGGAAGATGTGTTTCATGACAATCTAAAAACAAAATTCCATCACATTAGGTACAAATATACATAAATATATTACAGAGTCATATTTTACGATATAAATGATGTTGATAAAGTCACATCATGAAGACATGATGATCAATGACTAATACCCATTGATGCATTGGGGTGGAAAAAAAGTGTTGTAAGATTATAAAATAATTAGGTTTAAATTTCATGGTTGAAAAATATTTATTTTAAGTAAAACATTATTAAGCAGATGTGGGGTAATGATGTGCTTTCAATGGAGTATGTTCTAACAAAGGATCATGTTGTAGATATCATCACTAAGCCTCAATTAAATAATTACTTGAAATAGATGATAGTGTTATTGAGAGTGAATTATATTCCAAAATCCATATAAATATTATCTGTTATTTAGCCTCTTTCATTAATGTTATTTTGTTAACAATGTGGAAAATATAAAAGGATAACTTATTACAGATGGACTCTAGTTTCTTCATATGGGTGATGAATAAAGAATGGACTTGAGCTGTTGGTATTTGATGTTGAATATTAGAGATATCATAAATCATATTGATTAATATACTTCCAAGGAGGGGATATTAATGGTGTATTGGGTTATTTAATATCTATCGCCCTAAAATTTTAAAAGATGAAAATTACATTTGATATATTACATGCCACACAAACTGAACCAAAACGATCCATGAAATATTATTATTTAAGATTTTCTATTATAACCTAACCATTTAATCAGTGGATATTAATATTGTTATCCACATTATGAAATATATATAATGTACCTTCTTAATATAAATTCATTGATTAATTCATAGGAAATAAGTACTAAATATTTATTAATGTATTTATATTCTATAGAAGTAAATTTTTTACATACATGTTTTTTGTTCATTTATACAAGAATATATTATAATTAATGACTATAAAATACATAAATTTTAGTTAAAAAAATTATTATATTAACAATTTTCATATCAATATTATATTAGGGTTATCTTTTTCAAATTTTTATAAAGATAATATTTTTCTAGTGAATATTGAAATATAATGATTATTATTGAAACATTTTATTTTGATTAAATCATTTAAAAAGTGAAATTGTGTTTTAAAATTATGTCAATGTTAAATTATTCCCCTTTTATTATAATAACATTTATTTACTTGTAATAAATTTCATGATTAAATTTATTATAATCATTTTTATTTATAAAATAATTTTTTATTCATTTGTTTTCTGGGTTTTATGGAATTTATTTTAAAATAACTTTAACCCAAGTATATAATTGTTTTTGAAAAATTGGTTTCCATGTTTCAAATTTAGAGGTTCATATTTTTTAAATATGCCCCTTTAATATTTTGGTTAATATGAATAGTATCCATGGTAAAATTTATCACCTCAGTAAATAGAAAATATGGTTTATCTAGGTTAAAACAAATTGTAAGGGTTATAATTTATAATATTTACTCTTATTAGATTAATGTAATTAGACACATATAACAAAAGATACTATTTTGTATGGACACTTATCCTTGAAAATGTGCAATATAATATTTAAATCAATAAATGATACAGAATGTCCCTCTCCTATTTTTAAATATATCTTATGTGTTAACATATGGACACAAGATAGTGGGGAATGATTACAAATGGATATTTTGAGAATAATAAAATTATTTTAATTAAGTAAATTTATGTCTAATTTTTATGAATTAAAAATTTACCTTAAAAGATCACGAAACACTGAAACATTATTTATTAATGTAAAAAAATATAGTATTTTAATTCAAGGTGATATAATTTGAGGGATTTATAGTGATACATGAATTTTTTAGATGAATATGAAGTATTAGTATTTTAAATTATTTTACTCTAGAAAATTATATGTATTTATATCCATTATGTCAAAATAAATGAATAGTGTCATTCCTAATATTAATGTTATTTTATCAAAATTATTTTATATTAAATTGTTCATAAATCATAAAAATAATTCCATAAGAAGATGTGTATAAGACATGGTCTATACATTCATCATCTGGCCATTATTGATCCATTTTTACCTATATATGTAATATTGTAGACTCCTAAGTGTGAAAAGCCATTATAGTGGATAATATTAAATTATGTTAATGTAGGGGGTAAAATGATAAAATAATGTTTAAAGTACCATTTAAACCAATAAAAATATTATTTGATGATAAAAGATCAAAATTCACCAACCATATGTTTGAATCAAAACCCATTTGGATGCATTTTTTAGAATGAATTAGTTGTATTTTAATCTTGTTTATAATTCCAAGTGTGTCATTTCTCACCCATATAAATGGACACCTCTTCCTTAAATTATTCACAAAACATAAAATATTTTTAAATCACCATTACCATTAAAAAATAAATTCTCAAAAATATTTATAATATTTATATAAATAGTTTTATTCACAAATACTAACACAAGGCTCAATAAGAGAGGATCCAAAGGAAGTGTCCCGATAAAGAGGTAATCATCTGTCTCAGCTCTTTCATGTTCATTTCATCATATAATTCCTCTTAATGTGTTGTAACCATCCTACAATAGTTAATAAAGTTTCATTAACATATATGGATGTATTTTTTATTATTCTACAACCATATTACATCTCTTTTCATCTTATGGAAAGCGAAAACATCACTCATGGGTATGTACACACTACCATCCCTACATAGTAGTGTAATTTTGTTTTCATCACCAAATTACATGGATGGATATGAAGTTATAAATTAAGAGTATATATTATATTTCTGAAATTAATATGATTTTAGATCTATAATATCATATAAAAATTATTTCCTTCCTATCATGAGGAAAATGATAACATCGCTCATATTTGTGTGTGGGCAACCACCTCTATGAAGAATTGTGATCCATTTTTAATTTATGAATTATGTGGATGGTAATAAGGATATATTTAATGAATATATATGAAATAATATTAAATATATAAATATTAATTATAATTCACTATTATTTCATTTGATTTGATGAAAATTGAAAGCAATGTTCATGCAAAGGTATTGTCTACCATCTCCGTGAAAGCGTAATTCTTTATATATATATATATATATTTCAGTGATTAATATATATATATATATATTGAATATATATGATATTTATATCATTAATAATGATATATATTTATATTTTGAATATATATGATATTTAAATCATTAATAATGATATATATATATATATATGTTTAAACATTGATTAAATTTAAAATATCAAAACTGAAAAACCAAAACATACCTAAAAAAAGTAGTTATTACCATAAAAACTGATTTTAACACACAATTATTAATAGACCTATGATAAATGATTATAAATAAATAATAAATGATAATATTCGGATATATTATATATTTATAACATATATATTTATTATATTTGAGTTTCATATATATAATATGTAGTTTGAACCTGAGGTAAGGGTTTATTTTAGAATCTCATCATTATTCACGATTATCAATGTTTATATCTATAATAGGGAAATTATTGAATAATACTACCCCAAACCATTTTTAATTTAATATATCTTATTTAATTTTTGAAATTATATGTTTCCATTTTAGTTAAAACACATTGAATAATCAGGATACCAAACTCATGTTTTTAAGAAAAACTGACTTTTCTCATGTTAGTCTAAAATATTATTCTTCTATTTGAATGTTTTAGATAATAATTTAAAAATTAATACTTATTTATTAAATACATAATTAATATTGATTTATTATTTTCAAAAAAAAATGTAATCTTTTTTACATTTTCTAAAAGAGGTATTTTTGACTTTTTATGAATTTATGAAAGGAGTATTTTTTAACACATACTACATATACAGAATTTACAACCATTATGACAACTAATTTATTTGAAACATAATTTAAAATTTAAAATTTGTTTAAATTTATATTTTCCTATAATATTTGTGAAATTTTTTGATAATTATTTTTAAAGGGAAACTTTTTATTTTCTTCATAAAATTTTCACATTATTTTTTGAAAGGATTTTCTTATATGCAAATATGCTTTACTGGCACAGGTTATAATATTAAATTAATATCTAAAATATTTATCTACACTGTTTTTGTTATGTTTTATTGGGGAAAGTGTTTGTATAAAAAATTCAAGTTCTTCCAATATAAACAATTATTCATTTTGAGGCATGTTGTCTTAGTTTTTTCGTTGATTCATATAATGAATCCACTATACATATTAAGTGACATATGGGTATAGAAATACTATCCCATTGATGTATCTAACAATAATTATGAAACAGACAAGATTTAGTATTTTATTAATGTGTTACCCATTTATGAAATATTTATTAGATGGATTCCATAATAGTTTTATTTAGATGTCTTATCATGATACCTTTATGGTAATTATTGGATGTCTGAACTTTTTCATCCTATCCTTATAAAATAAATATTATATTTCCTTGTGATTATTAGATTTTAATGATTCCCATGGATAGGTTTCTTGATCATTTGATTATTTTTATGTAATATTTGATTATCATTTATTCTCTTCGTGTTATTCATGCATTATTTATTTGCAAGAAAACACAAACACATATTAAGAAAAAATATCACAAATTTTTTATGTTTTCATTCACCAGGATACTAGGTGGTATTTTATGATTGATATATAGGGACATGATAGTAGGGGATATGGTGTTCTAAAATAGAATATTATGTCATATTTTTTGTTTTCAAATGTAATTTGAAACTGATTTTTTATCTAGTTTTACATGAATTGTAAGTTGTTCGGTCCTTTGGGATGTTATTTCTTGTATAATATAACAATTTAATAATGTATATAGAATATTTGGTTTACTGGTTTTGGGGCCATTAATGTTGTTATCGATGTTATATTAGAAGAAAACTTGGGAACTAGATTTTTTAAAATAATGATTATTGAAGGTAGCCCTATATTGAACTTTAGGAGTATTTCAATGGAAATAATGTCTATGAGTATGATATTTTTAATGTATAAAATTATCAATTAATAATATGTGTTTTAGTAGGTTTTTAATTATAAATTAGGATTCAGAATGATATAATATAGCATATTCCATATTTTTTAGAAATGGAGCTGATAATAAGGAATCAAAACAATAGCAATGAGCATAATCCATGTATAGATTTCCCCCTAGAAAAGATAATGATTTTGGTTATAGAGATACAGTTATATTAGAATAAATTATTACAATAATTGGTTTTTAGAATTATTTTATAATAAATAACCATTCCCTAATAGAGTTCCATATTGATCCACTATGTTGTGTAACAATATAAGACCACATATAGCATCTGAATCCTCCATAATTCTATTGGACTATAAATCCATTAGTTTATAGTAAATGGATATTCCAACTAAGGAATATATTTCATACTTTATGAAGTAATGAAATCTAAAACTTCTTCATCCTTTTTTATATTCTCTAAGGGGAAGTAGAACAATGACAGCCATTATTTTAAACCACTAAGAATTAAGAGTAAATAAAAATCTTGGAATAGAAGTATTTTAAATAAAATTTCATGAAAAAATATTTTACTCAAGAACAATTTGAATATATGATTATAAAATTATTATGTATAAGATAAAATATTGAGTAAAATACTTTTATGAATTAATCCATGATTAAAATTTTATCAAGGCATGCTACAGACTACATTCATGATCCATATATTATGATTTACTATTTCTTTGATGGGGCACATCTAATCATTTGAATTGAATTAGTTTCTTAAACATTCTCCTCATAAGAGGATATAATATCATGTTATATCAAGATAGAGAAATAATTATCTATGTATTATAGAACTAATGTAATTTAAGAGAAAAAGAGGATGGGAGAGAAAAATGGATAATGGGAACAGGAGAAAGAAGGATTTTCCCACATGTGAGGATTGTGGAAAGAAATTCCCTAGTACTTTCATATATGAAATGTGTGTTTTTTTTAAATTGATGATAGAAATTCCATTTGGAACATGAATGACAGGGTAAGAAAGAAACATATAACATTCAATGTTTCAATTGTAAGAAAATGAGGCACTAAGAAAACAAATTCCCCAAGCATCAAGTGAGTATTACTCAAAATAAGCTAAAGGTCCAAGGTCTTGATTATGATAATAATACTGCCTAAGTAGAATGAATAATGTATTCTTATTCAATCATTATGTTATTGTAGTATATTATCAATGATATTCAGGTAATATGAATCATGAAATATATAATTAATGTACAACATTATTATTATGTTAAGGATTTAAAATATTATTTTGGATATAATATATAACCAAAAAATCTATTAGGGTTATGGTTATATTTTTTGAGAATACATGATAAAGGGAAATATGACCCTTAATGTTCACGATATTGAGTTAATAAGGTTTAATTGCGATAAAGAGATGATTGAAATTGAAGAAGTAAATGGAATGGAAGGTGAACATGAACATGGTTAGATATTTTATGAAAATTTTATTTATGATAGAGTCTACAACTTCCTTCAATTTTGGAAATATTATTCCTAATATTATATTATATTTAAGGAATGAGGATAGAGTTAATTTCTTAATGAATTTATGTTTTCATTGAGGATTTATATTACTACCAATTATTTGGAGAATATGTGATCATGTTATTCACATATTGTGTATCTCGCAATTATGATATACTATATGGATTAATTGTTAGTTTATTTTGAATTTGGTCTGATATTTTTTTTGGGATCTTATGGTTAACCATTTATAGAATGGATTATGTGGAGATTTGGGTGTTATTATAGGTTTATTTAATTTTGGATAACATGGGCTACAATTTCGGTTTTATGAAATATATACAGATAGTAAGAATGAAATATTATTATTATTCGATATTATGATTCATTTGAACATATTTTTAGTTCTTGAGGAATAAAAAATCATCTTGAATATTTAATTCAGAGAGTAATATTTCAAGTGGAAATTGATTGAACCAAAACCAAAGTATATAATTACGCACAAGTAATTATATTTCCTTTTTTTTACTATGATTGGTAAATGAATTCATAAAATCTAAGAAATAGTTATTTAATTAAATACTTTGTCATATTAATTTATATTCTGATGAATTATAGGCCTTTTTCACACCCCACAAATTTATGGTTCTGTACTCATTAAATTTCTCCTAAACATATTCCCGATCAATATTTTATATTCTAGAGGAATTATTATTCTTCAATTTCCAAATATAAACATCCGAATAATGTTAGCCCATTAAAAAACATGTTATGTGTTATTCTATATGACCAAAACATTTTCCTTTCCCTCTATTCAAGAAGAAATTTATTAACTCCTTTTATGATGTGGGTTTTCCACAATTTAATTTTCAAATATTTAACCCTTTATTCAAAACCATATGTCCAAATATTGAGGATTAAATTTATTAATGGTGTGGTTGATATCATAACACCATGAGATAATAATATAATAAAATTGGGTTTGATATCATACACAACTTGCAACACCAAACATTAATGCACCATAAAGTATTATTATTAAAATATGAACATTATAACCTAACCTTTGAATTGGTAGGTACGAATAGTATAGACCTGATTATTAAATATACATAATGGACCTAAAAAAATTAAATTTATTGATGAATTATTTGAAAATAAGTGCGAAATTTTTGGTAATGTTAATTTATGTTTCATATATACGTTTTCTCCAATAATGATTTCTAATTTTTTTTTAGAAATTATTAAAATTAAATTTGGAATGTATATACATATTATTTTATTAAAATAATTTAATTTTTTGAATCATAATATTAAAATTATATTAGGGTTAAATGTTCAAATATTTATTAAAATATTTATTTTCCAGCGAATTTTGAAAAATACCATTTTTTCTTGAAAAGAATATTTTTGTTTAAATAACTTAAAAAGTTACATTTTTATTTGATATTATTTTTAACTAAAATTATTTCTATTATATTATAATTCTATAAAGTCCATTGGAATTAATATTATTATTTAATTTAGTAAGAAAACATTTTCACACAAAAAACCATTTTTCTGAAAAACTGTTTTTCCATCGTAGTTTTCATGTTTATTTAAAAATTATATTATTCTACTTATAGAAGTTGAACTAGATAAAATTTATTGAATATTTGGAAAAAGTTATTTTTTTATTTGATAAATATTTCCTTTTTATTTTAATTAAATTTTAATAGTAACCTAGGTAAAATTTATCGCCTATATAAATAGTAAATCAGGTTAATTGTGTTTTAAAATAAGTGATACAGTCATAATTTTTCAGACTTATTATTATTGTATGATGTTAATTATACCATTATAACCTTATAATTTAATTATCTTTTTAATGGACACATTTATATGAAAATTAACGATATAATTTTTAAATCAATGAATGTTATATAATGTTATTCTCTTAGATTGAAATATCTCTTATGTGTTCATATCAATAAATAATAAGTCAAGAATTTATCTCAATAGTCTTTTTTCCTAATAAACATGTTTTAATGATGTTAATTTATTTATATATTTTAAGGTATTATATAATTACAATACATTTCATTGCAATATTGAAATAATATCTATTGATTAAATTTAAAAATTAACTAAAGGATTTTAAAAATATTAAAAGATAAAGGATTTGAGAAAGATAGAGTTTTTCAAAAAACATTATATATTAAGGAGAGATATTATATTTTTTAAAAATAATTACATATTATTTATAACTTTTTATTTATTGTTTTATGTAAAATTAAATGATTACTATTAAAATTGATTTTAATGATATTTTATCAAAATATTATATTATTAATTTGATTAAAAATCACAAAAATTAGGAAAGAGATTAGGCTAGATAACATATTTCCTAAAATTTCATAAAATTTTTATTTATGATTAAATTTGGAACTTATATGTAATATTATAACCCCTTCATAGTGAAATCATATTTACCATAATGAATGATAAAATAGGTTAACTATGGGGATTAACTAAAAGATAAGGATTTAAATACCAACTAAACCTCTCAATATTATATTGTTTGATTCTATTATAATCGTATAATACTATAGAATATATTATCTATCCATTTTGAATAATTTTTCATGATAATGAAATTTTTATAATTTAATCTTTTTAGTAATTCAAAGTGTCTCCTTTCCCTCCTTTATAAAATGACACCCCTTCCGGCACAACTTCATTCAACTTTAAGCCCTATAGATGAAATATACCCTAAAAACCATATAACTTACTTATAAACATTATCTATTGTCTGTTATTCCCAAAATAAAATCCATATGTTCTATAAGAAAATATATGAAATTAAGATTCCTAAAGAAGTGGTAATCGTCTTTACTGAATCATTGATGTTTATTTCGTCGTTAGCTTTATATTAATGTGATATAACTATCCAAAAAAATAATTATAGTATGATTAATATAATTATTTTTTTATTATGTTTTGAAAAACCATATTCCTTTTCTTTTCAATTGTATAAAAATTAAAAACATCCCTTGTCACAACCCGTCCTTGGGGCCCGTGTCGTGACTACCCCAAGCCCACCTTCCATTGGCCTGGGGCTGGCGACAAGAACCAAAGGAGTAAATCCCAATAACATGGAAGACATTTCCCTTATAAAATATAAACACATCCAAACAGAGTACAAGTGGAAGGAATACACTAAGTACAAAAGAATGTTCTGAAAGGTAAATGGTCCAGAATACAAACCCATGTGAAAAGTACAGCTACAACTAAACGAAAGTACAACAGAAAAGACAAATAGCTCAAAGATAGAAGAAGCTCATGGGTCATCCACCCCGGATCTTACCTAAAGGGTAGGTCAAGATAGCCTCATCAACACTCTCTCCCGCCAACCTCCTCCGAGTACCGTCTCATCGTGAAGTCCATCTCCGAGTACTAACTCGTCGTGAGGTCCACCTTCGGGTATCGTCCAGTCCTCGTACACTCAGGCTATGTCAGCGTTGTCCGTCGTCTGCATCCAACACAACGAGGTGCGGGCATAACCTATGTAGGGGTGAGTATAAAGATACCCAGTAGGGACCCCAAGACCCTCAAGGTCACACTAAATCCAACAAGGATAACCACGAACAAGGATCTCAACAGATAACCATTACTTAGGTATTAGCCCATACTTATACCTAAGTTATCAAGTAACCCATCTCAATCATGAGGAAACACAAAGGTTGTGAAATAAATGGATAACCACTACATGGGTTAATTCCCATACATATACCTAAGTTATCAAGTGACCCATCTCAATCCTGAGGTAAACACAAAGGTCATTGACTCAGCTCAAACCAGGATTTCTATTAAGGATATCAAAACCACAACTGTTCAATATTTCCTCCTCTGACGACTACAATGATCTTGTCAAATCTCCTAGGCACTTCTCACTAACCTTAGACTGCTGAGGTACTCCTCTTGCTGAGTACCGTGAGTCTACCATCCAAACACAGTAGTGCTCCCCGCCATGGGTCTGCCACCCCAACACAGTAGTGCTCCCCTAATAGCCTAGAGTGGTACTCCTTCTGTCGAGTACCGCGGGTTTGCCACCCAAAAACAGTAGTGATCCCTGCTGTGGGTCTGCTACCCAAACACAGTAGTGCTCACCAATGGGCTATACACGTCACTCCGACTCGAATCAGACAAGCAGTCATCTGGTCTCAGCTAGCTACAAGGTCTCCATACTCCGTACGCTTGTCTCCGGGAGGGTCTTCTCCATGAGCTATTGGTCGATACTCCATGTGTCACGTAATCTCATTTGAATTGTCTTAGAGGATTACCTCATCATAGGGGTCTCAACGCAACAGACAGCATGTCAATCAGACGCCCGGTTTGTGAGTTAGTAGCCTTTTAGTCCCGGGGGCCCGGTTGGTTTCATGAACGAACCAACCCAACCGTATATCAACTGTACCCCGAACTCTCATGTGATATACTCAATGGAGTCGTTTCTCAATGTGATTACCAACGCCGCTGGCATTTTTTCAAACGGACGTCCGGTCTAAGAGTTATTAGCTTTTCCGTTCCAAGGGTCATGTTAGATTTCGGGTACAATCCAACCCGGTCGTACTCCAACTACATCCAAACCTCAGGTGAAGTATACCAAAACAACATTATCACTCATAGGAATCCAACAAAGTCGATGACATGTCAATCGGATGTCTGGAGCTCATGTTAAATGTGTTTCCACTATGAGGGCCCGGTTGGTTTCGGGTTCGAACCAACCCGGTCGTACGCAAATTTCTCTTAAACCTTGAGTGCAATATACCAAAACGATAGTCTCTATCCAAGGAATCTTACGCAATGGACCGTGAGTCGATCGGAGCTTCATAGCTCCAGATATGTCTGTTTATGCCCCAAACGGTCTGAAAATAGGGTGTCTGGGCCCGATCCGACCCGGCCCAACACCCCCTGGGTCGGCTCGAATCGGGCCGACCCGACCCTGGTCCGGGTCCGTCTTAAGGGGGGGGGGGGGTGAGGCCCGACCCCTCCGGCGCGGCGGGGAGTGGCCGGTGCCTGTCGTCCCGCTCGGCGCGGTCCGGCCCAACCGGAATGGCCCGGCGCACGGGGCCCGCCCTGTCCCTGCCGGGGGAGCTAGCTCGGCCAGCTTGGCCGAGCGCAAAGTGTGGAGCAGGGGGTGGGGGGGGGTGCGCGACCCCTGGCTAATTGACCCCAGGAGTGGAAAGCGTTGCCACACCGTCGTCCCAGGATCCCGTGGGGTCGCGGGATCCCCCATGCCGCACCGCCGCGGCAAGCCGCGGCGGGTCTTCTTCGGTGGCCCGCTGGGGCGCCACCACCTCCAGTCGCCGGTGATGCTGCGCCGGCGACCTGCACCGTAAGGAGCTTCCACAGGCCATAGGAGTTTCTCTAGTGGTCCGTTTTAGATTCTGTCTGCAACGACAGTTTTCTCAAGTCTCAAACTTTACTGCGAAGGCTTTCAAACACCGTTGTGGTACCGTTTCACCGTCGCCCGTCAATCGACACACACAAAAAACCATCGGATGGTCCGGCTTATTCGTTAGCTCGTGCCCTATGCATTAGAGGATCAATCCATAATTCATCAATGATAAGGGTTTAATTTATTAAAAATAAATTATACAAACACTCATGTAATTAAATACCCATGCACGAGGGTATAAATCACATTAACACAAAATAAGAATACGCCCTAACGGGAGAAAGATCTGCAGTAGCTGAGCATCGTGGATGACGGTGTCGCGAAAGGGTGGACATCGGCTCGTTAACATCGTTGCAAGTTAAGAGATAAAGGTGACAGCGGTCGTTGGCGTTCGTCGCTTCCATAAAGTGCCTTAGGTCCCGGATCAAGCATTGCTCATTGGATCTGACGTAGGGAAGACGTCAAAGTCAATGTAGTTCGTTGTGCCCGCACCACGCTACTGATCCTTGCTCATTCGTCAGTGTCTCATCAGAGAATAAGGAACCTCAGTGGTGGTGCAATAATGGAGTAAGTAGAGGGAGGGAAGGAATAAGAGGAAATTCCCCAGTGGATCCCCCTCCCATAAAAAGGCTCCTCCCTTAAAAACATTAGGCTTGGATAATATTTTTATTTACACATCTATTTCAAATTCATACACCTCATTAATAAATTAGAGTATTTAGTCTATTAATTAAAATGTTTTCATGAATTAATGGGAGAGGAGAAAGTGACGAGGTCCCATAAATATTTGGAGAGCTATCAAAATATAATAAGGGATCCTTAAAATGGGGGTTTAAGGATGGTTAAGGGAGATGAGAGGTTGGGGCTCATGTGGGCCCCACCTCTCATTTATCCACACATGGGATGTTTAACTTCCCAGATATAAAAATAAATTTTTTTAACAATTTTATTTATAAAGAAACTAAATCCTCAAATATTAATCTCAACCCGCTTAAAATGCAACTGTTCTAAAGGTCCCCTTAAGCAATTACTAGCGCTGTGAGTACATCGGTGCCCACTGATTTCAATTCCAAGCACTGGTTCGAAAGATAGATAAACCCGCTCGTTCGTTCACTAAACATACCCAAGCAAAAGTTCGGAAATTGATTCTAGAAACACCAGGCCTCAGAATCAAGAAAATTCAGAGGAAACAAACTCAGAAAATTCCAAGGTATTCAAGAAATAAAATTCCTTGAAATTTCAGGGTCTTTTCATTACTCCCACCTCAGGGATTTACGTCCCCGTAAAGATTCAACACACACTAGGGAAAACATAAGAGCTAATGAAAACGCATCTAAGCCTTTCACTCCGTTGTGATCTTCTGAAGTTTCCCCTACTTCTAGAGAAAATGCATTTGAGGAATCGACCGTCCACGTAGGAACCACTCCTGTCAATCCTCGATCTCCACTGGAACCTCCGTGAATGTCTCCCCGTCATCGATGTCCAGCTCTCTGTGGTCGATGTTGTGTAAAACGTCATGCACGTATCTCCTCATCTGAGATATTTCGAAGACGTCATGCACCTAATTCACATGTGGTGGAAAGTTCAAGCAGTACACCACCTCGCCTACCATGCTGAGGACCCAAAAAGGGTCTGATGAACCTCAGAGATAACTTGTCGCCTCGGCCACATCTCGGTAGACCTCTTTGAGGTGAGACCCGTAAGAAAACATGGTCTCCATCCTCAAACTCCAGTGCTCTCTATCTCCTGTCAAAATGGGATTTCTACCTACTCTGTACAATCTTCATCCGCTCCTGGGTGATTTGCACCTTCTCCGATATCCTCAAAATGGGCGCACTGTTCAACCTCTGCCTCAGCTCCTAAAAATCTCTTCTAGAATATCCGTGACCACACGAAAGTGTTTCCTCTTCTTCGTCAATGCTAAAAGTTTTGCAACAACTCTGGAGAAGTCTGGCTAAAATCTATGTCTAGCCGACTCATGAGTGATAAACTGCACCCACTTATGCATGATTCCATCTATGTTTCTTGGGGTTTCCTTTACGCCGACCAAGGAAAACCCATCCCAACATTCTAGGTAAACCATAACCTTTTTGCCCAATATATTTAATATTTGTATGAAATGTGGTTGCCCAGTCCATACCCAAACTAACATCGTAAGGCCTAGACACTGTCACCAAGAGGTTCTAACCGAAACTCTCGCCTCAAGGGTCAGGTCACACCGTCGAAGTAATCCTGATTATTGAGTCTCCTACCAAAAGTATCTCTAGACGTGAGGGTCAATTAAACGGAATAACCGGAAACTCTAGGTCTGGGAAAAGATTCGTGGAAGGAAGGAATGATTTGTATCAATGTCTATTTTTACGGCAGCCAATAGTAGACACAAACCAATGCTTGAATCATTCATAGAGCCCTTGGGTCACACTCCTTGATTGCATGCAACTACTCTCTTCCCATGTCCTCCTGCTCCCTGAGCCTGGTGGGAACTAAAAAGGAGGGTGGTTGTATTCATGTCGAAAAGTTCACCACATCATGCTTCTCTCCTAGTTGTCATTCCACGTCTGCAGCTTTGAAGATTCTTCTATCCTTAACACATCCTCTTCTTGAAAAATTTTACACGCCAAAGTCTCAAAGACTGGCGCTACTTTCTTGTTTTCCTACTACTAACATTCACTGGTTGTATCTATTCAGCCAAAGAACATTTAACCACAAAGGTTCTCTCTAGAACCCTGGCATAAGTAGGAATGTATAGAGGAAAATTGCTGGCTCCGATGTCATTTAAACACACCTCTCTCAGAAGTCCGCGCTATAAATCACTGATCGTATTGTATTCATCGAGTACCCAGAATGATCGGTACACCACGATGAATACTCAACTTCTGACATGTTGTCCTGCCGAAGCTGTATAAGCTTTAGAAAACTCTCATCCACCTCATCAAGCCAGTCCTCAGCCTCCTGTGAGTCGGGCTCACCTTGGAACCTGATGTGTATCTGATGCTGAAACACATGTAAGGCACTATGACTACATGTGTCATCTACCTGTACCGTCGGTTGTAACTTCTGACCATCAGGTAGTGATATAGATGGAAAACTACCTGAAGGTACTATCCTAGGCATTGATCCATGTACTGATGCCTCATCTCTAAGAGGACCAACCTCATGGTCACTCACTGGGTAACACTAGTAGCTAAGATCACCATATGCTCTACTAGTGTCTAAACAAGGTGTAGAACTCTAGCAATCTCCTCCAGATAGACCATTGCTATCTAGGAATCTGTCTCGCCCTGTAACCTTGGAGGCCTCTACTTCTGGAACTCGTGCAACGCGCTCTATCAGCGTGCATTGTCTGCTAGTACGGCTGGTGGCATCTACTATCCAACGGGTGGTGGTTCTGTTGGTACACCAGTCGAAGGTGCCAACATAGAAGAAGGCTCTGCACCAGAGTCTCGTCTCTCGGTGGGCCATCATCGGGTACTCTCTCGGAACTCCAACTGACTGTCTGCGTGGAGGCATCCTGAACAGATGCGACACGGTCACAAGATTTAAACTTGGTGAGCTAACCTTGTTTGAGATGACTTAAAGAAAACTTTTGGAAACTCACACGCAATCAGTTTTTTCATGCACTGAGTCAGAAATCAGTAGTCATGGTCCTGGCATATGGATACATCGGCCGCCGCACCAACACTGGACTCCCTGAACTGAAAACCACACTCGGTACCCTTAACACTATTGCTTCACAGAAAGGAAATATCAGAGTCATAGGATCTGTGATAGAACCGACTCCTCTGATACCAATTTGTCCCGACCCATCCTTGGGGCTCATTCTAGGACTACCCCAAGCCCGCTTTCCATAGGCCAGGAGCTGGTGACTATTAAAAAAGGCGTAAATCCCGATAACTGGGACGGCATTGCCTTTATAAAATATAAACACATCCAATCATAGTACAAGAGGAAGTAATACAATAAGTACAAAAGAAAGTTCTGAAAGGTAATTGTCTATAATTCAAACCCAACTGAAGAGTACAGCTACAACTGAACGAAAGTACAACAGAAAAGACAAATAGCTAGAATATAGAAGCATCTCTTGGGTCATCCACCTCAGATCATACCAAAAGGGTAGGTACACATATCCTCCTCAACGCTCTCGCCTGCCAACCTCCTCCGAGTACCGTCTCATCGTGAAGTCCTCCTCTGAGTACTGACTCGTTTTGAGGTGCACCTACGGGTACCATCCAGTCCTCGTACACTCAGTCTCTGTCAGCACTGTCCATCATCTGCATCCGACACAATGAGGTGCGGGCATAGCCCGTGCATGAGTGAGTATAACGATACTCATAAGGGACCTCGAGACCCTTAAGGTCTCACTAAATACAACAAGGATAACAACAAAGAAGGATCTCAACAGATAACCCTTACTTAGGTATAATCCCATACTTATACCTAAGTTAACAAGTAAACCATCTCAATCATGAGGAAACACAAAGGTTATGAAATAAATGGATAACCACTACTTAGGTAAATGCCCATACAAATACCTACGTTATCAGGTGACCCATCTCAATAATGAGGTAAACACAAAGGACAATGACTCAGCTCAAACCAGGATTTTTTTTAATGATATTGAATCCAAAACTGCTGAAGAACTCCTCCTCTGACGAGTAGAGTGATCCTGTCACAATTCTGAGGTGCTTCTCACTATCCTTAGACTTCTGAGGTACTCCGCCTGTCGCATACTGCGGGTTTTCCACCCAAACACAGTAGTGCTCCCCGCTATGGGTCTGCCACCCCAACAGAGTAGTGCTCCCACTAATAGCCTACATAGGTACTACTTCTGTCGAGTACTGCGGGTCTTCCACCCAAACAAAGAAGTGCTCCCCGCTGTGGTTCTTCCACCCAAACACAGTAGTGCTCCCCACTCAGCTATACAAGTCACTCCGACTCGAATCGGACAAGCAGTCATCAGGTCTCAACCAGCTACAATGTCTCCGTACTCCGTACACTCGTCTCTGAGAGGGTCCACTCCACAAACTGCTGGTCAATACTCCAAGTTACATTTAATCTCACCTGGAAGTATCTCAGAGGACCACCTCGTCATAGGGGTCTCAACGCAACAGACGGTGCGTCAATCAGACGCCCAGTCTGTGAGTTATTAGCCTTTTAGTCCCGGGGGCCCGATTGGTTTCGTGTACGAACCAACCCGACCGTATCTCAACTATATCGTAACCTTTAATGGGATACACTCAATGGAACCGTATCTCAATGTGATTACCAACACCGCTGATAGTTTTTCAAATGGTCATCCGGTCGGAGAGTTATTAGCTTTTTCTTTTCCAGTGGCCCGGTTGGATTTCAGGTACAATCCAACACAGTCATACTCCAAATGCATCTGAACCTCAGGTGAAATATACCAAAATAACCGTCCTTCCAAGAGTAATCCAACAACGTTGACGACACATCAATCGGACGTCCAGAGCTCAATTTATAAGCGTTTCCGCTCTGAGGTCCCGGTTGGTTTCGGGTTCAAACCAACCCTCCCATACCCAAATTTCTCCAAACCCTTGAGTGTAATATAACAAAACGACCAACTCGATCCAAGGAATCTTACGCAATTGACTATGCACTGATCGGAGGTCCGTAGCTGAAGATATGCCCGTTTAACCGAAAACGATCCGAAAATAGGGGGTCTGGGCCGGGTCCGACCTGGCCCAACACCGCTTGGGTCTGCTCGAATACGGTCAAACCGACTAGAGCCCCGGTCCGCCCTAGTGGGGCGCAGGCGGGCTCGGCCCGGACCACGTGGCCCACCCTGACCCGGCCGGGGGAGCTGGCTTGTCCAGCTTGGCCGAGCGAAAAGTGCAGAGCGGGGGGGGGGGGGGGGTGTGGCCCCCTGCTAATTGAAACCGGCGGCGCAAAGCACCGCCCCTCCATCTTCCCGGGATCCCACGCGGCCATGGGATCCACCGCGCCTCACCGCCATGGTAGGCCGTGATGTGTCTTCTCCGGTGGCGCACTGCGGCACCGCCGCCTATGGAGGCCGGACAGCTTCGGCTTCCGCGGGCCACTGGAGTTGCTTTGGTGGTCCGTTTTAGCTTCCGTTTGCGTCGGCGGTCTTCTTGGGTCTTGAAATTTACTACGATGGCTTTCAAAAACCATTTCGGTCCCGTTTCACTATCGCCTGTCAATCCGAACACAAAAAAACAACCGACGGAGGGTTCGACTTGTTTGTTAGCCTGTGCCCTCTGCATTAGAGGATCAATCCATATTTCTTCAACGACTAGGGTATAATTTATTCAAAATAAATTATAAAAACACCCTGAAATTAAATACCCCTGAATGAGGGTATAAATCAAATAAACACAAAATATGAAAACCCCCTACCTGGAGAATGATCCGTGATAGCTGACCATCATGGATGACGGTGTCGTGAAAGGGCGGACATTGGCTCGTTGACATCGTCGCAAGGTAAGAGATGACGGTGATGACGGTTTTCGGCATTCTCCTCTTCCGTAATGTTCCATCGATCATGGATCAAGTGTCCTTCATTGGATCCGAGGTAGGGAAGACGTCGATGTCAACGTAGTTCATTGCGCTCGCACCACTCTACTGATCCCTTCTCATTCTTCAGTGTCTCGTCAGAGAAGAAGGAACCTTGGTGGTGGTGCCACAATGGAGGAAGGAGAGGGAGGGAAGGAATGAGGGGAAATTCTCCATCTAACCCCCCTCCTATCAAAAGGATCCTCCCTTAAAAAAATATTAGGCTTGGAAAATATTTTTACTAACACATCCATTTCAAATTCAAACACCTCATTAATTAAATTGGAGGATTCAATCTATTTATTAAGATGTAGTTATGAATTAATGGGAGAGGAGAAAGTGAAGAGGTCCCATAAATATTTGGAGAGTTATCAAAATATAAAAAGGGTGCTTTAAAAGGAGGGTTTAAGGAGGATAAAGGGAGATGAGAGGTTGGGGATCGTTTCGGCCCCACCTCTCATTTATCCACACATGGGAAGTTTAACTTCCAAGATATAAAAATAAAATTGTTCAACAATTTTATTTATAAAGAAACTAAATCCCAAAAAATTAATCTCACCCCACATAAAAGGAAACTGTGCTAAAGTTCCCATTATGAAATTACTGGTGATGCGAGTTCATCGGTTCTCTCAGATTTCAATTCTAAGCACCGGTTCAAAAGATAGAAAAACTCACTCATTCATTCACTAAACGTACCCGAGATAATGTTCAAAAATTGATTCCAGGCCTACCGGGCCTCTTAATTAAGTATCATCAGAAACCACGTACTCAAAAAATTTCATGTTATTTAAGAAACAAAACTTTCCTTGAAATTTCCTGGTCTTTACATCCCTCGTGCATATATACAATTTGTTGTATCCATATATGTTGTGATTTTGTTTTCATCACAAAAATATATTGATGGATATAAATATGAAAATAATGAGTATATTTTATATTTATTAAATAAATATTACTATGGAATTATAATATCATATATAATATATTACCTTCCAATCCATTGGAAGATGATAACATCAGTCATGTATACATGCATATTACCACCTCTACAATACATTGTGATCATTATTTTGTTTACACCTTATATGAATGGTCGAATGGATGTATTTTAAGACTATATTATATATATATATGAAATAATAAAAAAATAATGAATACTTTTATTCATTATTCCGTCTTTCGATCAGTTTGGAAAATGAATGTTTCATTCATGCATACCTACAACATATCGTCTCCATGAACTGTGTAATTCATTTTTTCATCTCGATATTTTTTAGATTACTATAAGTTAATATATAATGAATATATATGATATTTATATCATTATTATCATTATATGTATTATGATACCTTTAACAATGTATAAATACCAAAAATCCCAAAGCAAAACATTTATGAAAAGTGAATAAGTTTTTACCCAAAATAATGAATTTAACAAATAATTATTAATATATAGTTTATAAATCATTATAAAAATAATATAAAATATTATTTGGCTCTATAAATGATGTATAATAACTCTATATTTATTATATAGTGGTTTTGGACACATACATAGGTTTTCTACCCCAAGGTATGGTTTTGTTTAGCAATCTCATCATTATTTTGAGATTTCATATGTTTAAGTATACACTTGGGATATTATTTAATCTTCAAATTTTAAACCCTATATAATTTATTATAACCTATTTATCTGAATATACGAAAATCATTTTTTATGTAAAATTGATTTTTTTCCAATTAGTTGAAGATATGTTAATTACATATTAATATTTTCCATAAAATAGTTAATATAAAATATTAATTATAATTCAATGATTTATTGATTACATATTATTTCCTTTTTCTATATTTTGAAAATGTTTTAAAATGAATCCATTTTTTTACCTGAACGAGGTTTTTTTAACAATTTTATAAAAGAGAGGATGTGATTTTTTTAACTTATATAAAATAAACAGAATTTTCCACATCCATAAAAAGTAATTTAGTTTATTGTTTATTTAAAATTTTATAGGGTTATTTTTAATGAAACTATTTTCCAATAATATTTATGAACATTTTTTATAAGTGTTTCCAAATTAAAAAAAGGCATTTTCCAAAAGAACAGTTTTTGTGAATTTTGAAAGATTTTCATTTTTATAAACATCTATTATTGAATAGTATGTTTAAAAAAATATTATAATCTAGTTATACCATCCAATACATATTTATGAATGGTTTTTATTTATATTGATAGGGTAAATTATTTATTTTCCATATTTAATTTCATCCAATATGGAAAATTATTTATTTTTACGAAATTTGATTATGTTATGTTAATTATTAATATGATGAAAGAATTAAACTTATTATGTTATGGATACGACCCAATATTATGTAAACCCCTAATTCATTAGTATGTATCATGAGACAAACTAGATTGGGAATATTTTTAAGGCCTTACCAATTTATGTAATATGTCTTGGAATTAGGTATTGATATAATGTTTTAAATGTCTTGGTATGTGGCCTCGATGGAATTTTTCATATGTATGACATTATGAATTCATTCATTATGAAATTTATTTTTTATCCCCAAGTAATTATTTTATTTTTTATATTATCAAAGGATAAGTTTCAAGGTTCTACGATTATTTATATGGAATTATTTTATTATCAATTTGTCCTTCCATATTATTCATGGATTATATAGCTTCTATAATACACATATCATTGCATAGAACATGATATCACCCCTTCCTTATGTTTTGTTTACCTTGGATATTATGAATTGTTTTTTGATTGATATGCAACGATATTTTTAGGGGAACTATGATTTTCTCATATGAAATAATTTGGTCTATCTTCATTATTCAAATATAATGTGAAACTCAAGTATTTATATAGTTTTCCCAGAATACTAATCAATTGTTTCATTCAGGAAGTGATATCTTATATATCAAGCCAATATAATAATGTATCCACTGGATTTGGGTTATTTTATATAGTGCCTTTAAAAAATATAACTCGATGAGTGGGGAATGTTCATTAGTTTATATAAGTCTATAAAAGGGGGTCTATGAGTTGATCTCAATTGAGATATGATCAGTGTGAGGTTGTTATTATATTGATATTTTTTATTACACTCACAAGAACTATTTATTCAATGTTTTGATGTTTATATAACCACTATAATAGAGGCATGTACTACATAAAATCTTTAGTAAATTGATTCACATGTTTTAAAATTTTTTTCATATTTTATTTGCTGAAAACATGATTATGGATGAGTTAATGGGACATTGGAGATGAGTGAAGACATAGGGGAATTGAGATTTGGTGAGTTAAAGTGAATCACAACGTGGAGATTATCTATGATAGTGTAAAAAGTCATGAATATGAATAAACCAAGCCTCTGTATATAAATAAATAGTGTACTAGATGGATTACAATTATATAATTTGAACGACTACAATGAAAAGATAGTCACATACGAGTAAAATAAGGAATATGTAAGAGTAACAAATATGTTTTTTGCTAGAGGGGCTATAATTGGCACTAAAATATCTATGTAATGTTTTTTAAAGAACTGGTGACACTGTATTAAAAATACCATGAAAAATTAATATCACACAAGTATGGATCCAAGTGGTCATATGTTAGAGTGAAAAAGTTCATGTAGGAATATGTTGGATCCCACTGCCATTCCTAAGATCTGATAATTACATGCCTCACTAGGATGAAGAGATGTCATTATTAAGTCAAAATAACAATGTTAAGATCATATGATATCATCCATAGGTACATATAGAATGTATATATTTGGTAATCACATACTGGGTATGTGTTTCATTCCAGGATGTTGTTTGAGGGCCATTGGGATTCACCATCCATATATATAGAATTTTTCCATTCATTCATAGGGATAGAGTTTAGTCCCTAATTCCTTTTCCCTATAAATTGAAGATATTCATGAATAGACTTAAAGAGTGTGCAATTAGAAATTATGATTTATTCTAATAATTTGTCTATGATGATTTCTAAGTAGGGTTTAACATTTATTTTTTGGAGAAAAACAAGGGTGAACATGAGATCCAAATTTTAGAGGCACTTGATGTAATGGATGAATGAAATGATTTAATTATTTGTTTTGGATAATCTCTCTTGTACATAATATGCCATGTTATTTATATATTATTTTCCTTATTATTATTTATAATAAAAAAGCATATTGGTTGATGAATAACAACTATTTTACATTGTGGATTACGCATTTGGTAAAAATTAATGGTGAACCTTAAATTTCAATAATATATTGTGTGTTTTCTATAACACTCTTTCTCCCAACATCACATTATAAACTTGATATCCATACACACTTAATATATATGGGATACATTTTTTTATAATTTCATGTTTTCAATTAAATATTGATAAAACCCCATTCAGTGGTATTTTACTCTCTCATGGGAATATATATTTTTCCAACCTAGAGTACTATCATTGATATACCATAAACCACATAAGAGGAAGACACATTTTTGTTATACCCCATTTTAGAAGATATTATACGGGGTTTTTTCATACACCAACATCCACAACTATGATTTATCATGACATGAATAAATGTTTTATATGTTCAGTTTTATCTTATTTAGATTGGATATAAAAAGGCTATCCTAACCCTATATGTTGTATAATTTTAGTGGATGTACATGATCCTATTGCAGTTTAGTGGTTGGGTGAAATTATTGAACCCCTGCTCCTTTAATGTTTCGATGGATTCAAATATATTTATCCCAACATGATATTTGGTGGACTGATTAATGTGATATGGGTAATAAATTATTTATTGTTTAAACTTATAATCTCATATTAAGAATATTTTAAATTATATCCCAATCCATTTACCTAGGAATGACCCTCCAAATACCCTTGGCACCGGTAAACATAGTTCAAGTCTCTCAACGAGGAGTCTTTTTTGAAAACTAATGACATGAGTTAATATATTCTACTAGTTTTTGTTAAATTCATATATTCATTAATTTTCCCCAATATATTGGATTAAATACTGATCATTATGGTGTCTTTCTACTAAATATATTACTAAAACCCTAAAAATGAACCTCAATGTATGTGTATACTTCTTCGTAGATAATATAATAAAGGTAATGGACCTAATAATGGATGTGTTATCTTTGACATGACACCAGATCAAGTCACCTTCATTTTGACTAGAACGGTCTAAAACATACCATAATAATTCCTCCCCATATTCATGAGGTGGCTAATTTTTTGTGAGTGTCTAATAATATGATGGGGAGACTATAACTTCGGGGAAAACTGAACATAATTATCAATATAATTATCACCAAAAAATACCATATAGATAAACCAGATCAAAAGTCAATCATAAATAAATACCAATAACAACCAAAAAACCATGATATAACAATATTTGAAATTATACAAATCATAGTAGAATAATGACACTACCATATCCCACATGGGATGTTTTATACATCAGGAAACAATATAATCATAAGTAATCACCAAATGTTAATGGTAACAAAACTGGTTCTGAGTTCTATCCATGTCCCGTCTCCTATTCTCTATCCCTATTAACTAAATCATCCATTAGGTATATGTCTATTTTTATTATCCACGGTGATTGGTCATGCACCCATGACAGCCTGATGAGGGTGTGAGTAAAAATCATTAGTCAATGAAAAATGATCTACCAAAATATATCCAATCAATTCAAAATCTATATTGACATTCCAAAATAATTTTTTGTATATATAAATAGATAAATAATTTAATTAATAAATTACTAAAAAAATAAACAAATAATTGTCGATCCTCTAGTTCTAAAATGGAAATAAATTTTTCCCATACAAATTACAACCAATTCCATATGTTTTTTGGCACAATACCTCAACACCAAGTCGATTATGGTTTCCCACCCTTAATTCATCTCAGATATTACCACCTATGGGGAATAATGTTGCACCCCAAAACTATCAATAATGTCTCATCACTAAATGGGGAATACTTACAAAACCTATAAAATCTCTGAAACATCATCCACAATGTTTAATATTACCCCTCTGTAAACTATATCTAATATCTAATCACCCATGGAATGATAAGAACAAACACTATAATCATTTCCAATATCTCATTACACACGGGGTATTGTTCCCCACCATGTAACCACCTTGTTACTCTAGGTGGATCAAAACCGAAACAATAGTAAATATATGAATAGATATATTCTTATCATATTTTAATTAGAGTTATTAATTCAAATTTCAAATTACAATAATACCAAATTTATCAAGGGTTTACACATTACCATCTTAGAAAAATAATAAAATACTTGACATAGAATCATTGTATTCATTTCAAAATATTTTCAGTAACCAAAGAAACATCTGAGATCATAAATTTTTTGGGTCAACACGTTAATATATTTCATTTACCACACATCCCTATCCTGGGGTTCATCATAGGGAATCTACATTTAACCAATTAGTTCATAGTTTTCCATAGGGAATGCTCAGTCTACCTTCAACACTCCGCATTTAATTAGTTCGAGGAACACCTCACTTCTCAAAAAACATTTTAGGTTTCAAATGTATTAAGGAACCATGCATGGCTCAAATAAGGTGAATCCTATACAAAAAAACCATAAACCATATTTTTATGGTTTAAGTCAAGAGAACTCTAGTTTGGGGTCACCACACATCAATGAGATTAGAAATTATGATTAATTTATAGTCGAACTACCTCGTCTTTTATGGATCTTCCGCATTGAGTATCAAAATATAATCCAATCATAAATGAAAGAAACTGAAAAATGATATAAAAATCAAAAATAAGGAAAAAAAAATAATAAAAACTGGTGTATAAACATGGAACAACAAGAATCAATGAGAAATAATAGAAAAGAAATGATAGAAATTCCTATAGATATTTCATTGAATAAATGAGACTCAAATCAGGTAAAGAATAAAAGAGAACTGACCATATAAGAAAAATGGTAAAGAGAGAGTGTAGGGAAGAAGTTTTGTTTCTATAAGAATCACAAACCCACATTAATTAACTTTAAAAATTATATCCATTAATTTAATTAATTTATATAAAGAACTATCCCAATCAAGAATCATTATGTGACTATAGAGATCATTAAACAAATACCCTTTAGAGTCTACACTATGATGTGACTCTTCCATTGACAACATTGTGAACCTCTCCCTGTAATAACAAATAATACCATTCTCTATATCATCAGGGGGAAATCCTCATTTCATGACATACATATCTTCTCCTTGAAAATTTTGAAAATGGAATTACATAATATTTTCTTAATAAAATGTATGGTTTTTAACACATAATCATTACACTATTTTAATCTAATAATAATAATCATGGAATTATGCCCCCTCCCATAATAAAATCCCTTCCCCCATCAGAAAAACATGAAAAGGAATCATGATGTGGATCCCTAGCCATGAAGTGATCCCCATGAAAAAGGGATTATAAAATTCATAACCCTATAGTAAATGTTATTATCAAATTCTGAAACCCTATTCAATGATATTATTCTCACTTCCCTTAGTCAGCAATTACACAATTGGATATTACTATTCTGCATGACCTACCACACCCTAAATCACATGTCCACAATGTGTTCCTTGACCAACCATTAACATATACACATAAAACCAAACACAATATCATGACCTAGGATATAGGGTGACCTATCCAGAAACCACTATAATTTAATCTAATACATTAACCCATTAGGATGTGACAACTATTTATCATGAAATCAGGATCTATCTACAAATAACTCTTGTAACACATACTAAATTCTGGGAAATAATCACATGACACCTCGTAGAAATGAATTATGTGTTTTCGAACCAATACCTATTTTATTCCTAAACTGTGAATAAATAACCATTTTTGGAAAACAATGAAATAAGTTTTCACCTCGATGAGATGTATCTTGTTAAAAAAACTACATTACATAACATCTCATCCTAAATACTTACCTAGAGCGTCATTATTAATAATCAATAAAAAATCTATCCACTACAACAATAAATCAAACTCTTGATACAACACATCATTGTAGATATATTTATACTCCCACTATAGCCGTACTAGATTAGAAATTCTATATTATGTAGTCATCTCACTCCAATGAAAAATAATAATCATACTTGCTGCAAATGACATATCCTCCAAGATCAAGGAGACATCTGTATTGATCAAATTCAATGTAATATCCAAATGATATAAATATTTTTTTATACCTAAATCATGTCATGAATATCACCATAATACAGAGGGAGATCCAAATAGTATTATGTTGTACCAATTATTTCAAAAATATCCAAGGGTTCCATTAACCTAGATAGAAATTTTTCCTTAATCTAAATATAGTGTTATCTTGATCTAGGATATAACTATTGGAATACTTAACCCCCACCTCATACTCGATTAAATGGGTTGTTCGAATGATGAATGTAAAATTATTTTTGTGAGTGGTCACTAATGACTTCTTGATCTTCAAGTTATTTTATAACGTATCATGCATAATACCAAACTCGATAACCACTGACTCTATAACCTTTATCCAATATACCAGTGAATGAAATGGACTATAGTATATAGTCCAGAATGGTTTATTTTAATTATGTCCTTGATAAATTTTTTTATAGTAATACATTTCAAATTCCATGTGGTTATTCTATAAATATAATAAATCAAGGAGACATTATCATTGTTTAACTAATCATATCCATATGGTACACACATACTTACAATATATCAAATGATTATAATAAGCTATTAGATTCATTAGTGGGTCATGTTGTTTCTACCAACCCCAACAAAAAGTGTGATTTAAATTTTTTATCTTGGTCTGAAATGATACCTCAAGAGATCCCATGTAGATATAATGTCTATCATGCAATGATATTGAATAAATTATCAATAGTGAAGGTCTCTTCGATTAGTATAAAATGAGATATCTTCGTCAACATGTTCACAATAACACAAACCATATCACTACTTAGACACAAAATTTGAAGCCCCATAAAAAAAATACACAATCAAATCATCTCCCTTCTAATTGGGAATGGGTAATGATTTGGGAAGGCTAGTGAGAAACTAGTGCTCTAAATTCATCTAATGGTTGGTAGAGTAAAATGTGAAAAAACCTATTATGCCATTAGTAATCATGATTACTTATTACTCTTTGTAATTATTATGGAACATCTTGGAAATCCCTAGGTGAACAAACCATCTTGAGGTATGTGAGTCCCTCAAAATCTATTTTTTCATGTCCATAGGGACTCAAACATGGGATTAGATGTATAGGATCCCATCAGAATCAAGAGACCAATCTAATTGTGACTCTCCATCATATATATGGTCTCTTATCACTAGAAATTCTAAATCTGGTAACTAACTCCTCTTCACACTATATAAATGATAGGAGTTTGTATATAATGTTATAATAGTTTCTCATCCATGATACTCCATAACATCAAGACCCATGTCCATAATAGAGCCATCATACAATAATTTATAATTAACTCCTACACTACCAATGCTTGAGATTTTCTAGCAACTACATCAATAATTAAATTATGTTTTTGGGGGGTATACACCCACTAGAATTGAAATACTATAGGTCATCAAAAAATCTTTTTCATCGAATGTTAAAGTCACATTGTTAGGAAATATAGCTCAAACTCCCATGGAAAATGTCTTTTGAAAACACTTTCCCCAAGAACATAGTTATGTAAATCCCTTAGGGTGTAGACAGATTTTACGAACACATGGACATGCGTTGAGTAGTTACACTTCATTGACATAAACATTTTCGACCAATAACCGAAAACACAACCATCCCACATCAAAATTAATCCAATCTTGGCTCATGAGGAATCCTAATATAATGTATACATCTTACTCAGCTCGAGTGAGTTCTGTATTAGTGTTTTGATTTACCACCCCTTCATATTCTAAAAGGATCTCTAAAAAATATTTGAGCATATGAATTTATCCACCTTCTGGATTAGGGATTTCATTGACACTTTCAATTGGTAGATATTCGATATATACCTATGATAAAAACTGGCCAATCCAAAGAAATTGTCGATCTCTACAATTTTATAGGGATTTTACAAAGTAACCATATCCTCAACCTTTATGGGGTTTATTGATACACTAGTCTCTTAATATCACATCCCTAAAAAATGTTACCCCATGGGAGTTTAGAATATTTTTTTTTAAATAAACATTATATTAATATATTTTTTTAAATGAAAAAGAAAAACTAAAATGATCTGCATTATATAAAATGAATTATAATAATATTAACATCTATATTAAATAAAAAAATTTAATTAACTATAAATTCTTACATATTTGAATTTAAAAAAATAATTCTTTATAAGTTAATTGCTTTAGTAAAATCGTTCTTCCTTTATATATTCTATATCATACTAAAAATATAATTTATAATTTTTTAATTTATTATTTTAAAATAATTTTATTTCAGTTAAACATGTTAAAATTCATTATGGTGAAATTTTAATATTTTTTTCAAAACATTCATGTTTGGGAGAAAAGTGAAAAATATTAATTTCTCTAATATCGACTCATTTATGAAATAAAAAATAATAATTTATTAAAAAAATTTAAACATGTTTTTCTAAAAAATGTCTATTTATAAATTATTATCAATCGTTAAGAAATACCATGTTGAGTATATTAATGTCATGGTAAATGATTTTTAAGTTGAAGTAATATATTTTCATAAAAACTATTTTTATTGTATTGGACATAAAATAAGATTTTATTTATTTTAGAAGTTGAATATAATGTATTTAATATTTTTATCCAAATTTTGATATTATTTAACAAGTTCAGTTTCATTTTCAGACATAATAGTTTGATTACAATGATTAAATTTAATGACCATAAAAATAAAGGATGGCTATTTTTTAAAGTATTGTTTTATTAATGTTGTCTAATTATTAGGTAATAAATTTTATTATTATATTTTATATAATGACTTAGATATTATATTTACAAATATACATAAATATATTGTCACTTATTTAGCTTTTAATTAATGTTTCTTAAGAATAAGAACACATAACAGAAAAACAACATTTATTTCTATATAACAATTTTTCTATATAGTAAATGTTTTATTCAAAATACAATTTTTATCTTATTTATAAATTGAATAAGATTATATGGAGATAAAATATCTTATTATATCTTCAATATTTGGGAATAATTTTTAAATTATAAATTTAATAAAATTTATTTTTTTAAAAAACTTGTTACCAAGGATAAAAAAATTGGTAAAATGTAAAAAAAATAGTGGTAAAATACTTGAATCATGTTTAAAAAGTTATGAAAATGAATAGTAAAGGATTTTATTAACATATCTCAACCAAAATTAATAATTTCAAAATTTTGGAGTCATTAACTCTTTAATTGTATCATGCCATCATAGAAAATGTTATGGGTATTTAATATAGAGTATGTTTCTTCACTTATAGAAGTGGAAAATGTACACCACATTTCTCAAAAAATTCAAAATCTTTATATCCACCAAGACTATCCCATTTTTATATTGATTTATATTTCTACCACATATTCCCCTTTTATAATTTTAATTACTTTATTTATTATGATATCCTCAGGGGGTGTTATTAACTCAAATTCACTTTTGACGAATTAAAATTTTTTCCCTTCATAATCATTCAAAAATATTCAATAAATCATTATATATACTATTTTTAATGAAATTTACAATTTTATATTTATTTAAAATACTGTTTTCAATTCAATTATTTTTTTCAATGAAATTATTTCTAATAAAATTGCAACATTTTTCAAAATCCATCTCTTCTCCTATAAGGACATTTTCCATCTTTTTACAGGATCATTACACCCAAAATGTTTTCTATTCTTATTTATGGAAAAAATATGTGTCTAATAATGTGAACATACTATTTTATGATACGATATTCAAATAAAAAATTTTAATACCCCTTTTTACAATGTGGTCTTTGAGAAATGGTGTTTAAAAATATTAAAATGGTTTTCCATCCATTAAAAATACAATGTTTCATATTTCAGAACAAAAAATAAATTGAAATTATTCATGTATTATGGAATATCTAAAATTAATGGTTATTTAAATGTAAAAGTTTTCAAAATGATTTCAAAAATCCTTTTTTAAACATTTATGTATTTTTAAAATATTAATTATTAATGATTATTTTTAAAAAGTAGATGTTTTCATATTGTTTTTTTTACTCTTTGACATGATTATCCATATTATGTATATCTTATTTAATGGTCATTTAAAAAGTAAATTATTCTTAATGTTTTCACATAAACATTTCAACGTTTTCTTTTCAAAGTCATTGTAACATTATCATTTTTTCAAAATATAAAATAGTTTTCTAAAAACACTTTTATAAATTTGAAACCAATTTTATCTATATCTATAAATTATTTATTTCATTTATTTTTCATACCTAACCATATTAATGATTATATAAAATTTCATTTTTTGGTGATTTATTCTTGGGTGTTAACAATTTTCATTCTTGAGTAAAATCATAGTTATACTATCTTGAAATGTTATAAAATTCCATTTCCTTCTATTGGTTTTTATTATGCGATGAATGATTATTTTTATGTAGAACCCATATTTATGTATTATTTATGGGTGGGATCCAAAATCACGCAAATATTCAATTGTTAATGATTTTTTTTATGATGTTTTAATTAAAAAATGAGTATTGATTCTACCCACACTATAGGAATCTAGAATTGATGCCTCATTCACTATACTTATTTGAATTCAGTATTGAAGTATTCTACACTATATTTGTGTAAATTATTTAGATATGAAAAATATAATATGTTTATGGGAAAATACTAGTGAAACCCACTCCACTATGGAAATCACGCAGTTATTCTTCCTATAAGAGGTTGTCGAAAATATGTAGTTATTAATAATATTCAATTAAATAATATCTACACCTATGTTAGTTCCATAGATGACTATTATTATTTATTTACATGATATTTCACATATTTATGCATGTGATTATGAACATAGAAAACTTATATTATCTCATGTTCCTTCACATTTATTCAATGGTATATTATATAACTTTTTATATTGTATTCCTTATAATCCTGGCCTATATACAATTTTTTTATTCCACGTTTCTTTTAAGATGATATTTTTCCCATCCACATATTTGCTCATTTATTTATGATCTTACCCTTGATGAATATTTCATGATTATTTATCATACTAAACATCTGATATCACAAATTTCTTATGTTATCAATCTTGATGTATTAAATATGAGTATAACTTATTGGATGTTTGGATTGGAGTATAGTGTAGTTCTATTATAGATAAATATTAACATGAACCATTGAATATGTCAATTATATAGATGATTCTAAATGTCACTAAAACATTTATTATTGGTATTGTGTGACTATTGTGAGAGGAAATGTGTAAATTTATGAACTATATATATGTTTATCTTTAGTAATCATACATTGTATCAAAACATGTGTATGGAGATTTTTTTTTCAATAGAAAACCCAAAAATGATGGTCTTGGGAACATCAGTTTGTTTCAGAGAAGAATTTAGTTATTTTTTATAATTATTTTATAAATTTTTGGATTAGGATGGGATAACATTAGTGAAAACACTTAGGATAATTCTAAGTATAAGATAAAAACCCTATGATTGGGTGATATAGATATTGTTGTTCTTTTCAATAAATTACATCCATTTATGGATACAATTATTTGGGTATAGCCTTACCATAAATGAACCAATGGGTAATAACCAAAAAAAGGATATCAGTGTATCAATATTATTTTCACTATTGTGCATTATGAGTGGGCCTATATAACACCCGAGACTTTTATGAGAAATATTTTGTTTTTATGTTATATAAATCATCAAAGAAATCTTTCGCTACACGCAATTGCGACTTTCCTCGATAGCGTGTGTAGTAAGCAATACCGAGTTCCACTACACAATGATATATTATTATAATATTATAAACTAGCCGTTATGAATAGTATTAACTGAATTTTAAATTTTACAACATTATTATTCATCTTACACATTTTCTAGAACATGGTAAGAGAACAAAATAAATTTTTTTTGGGGTAAAATAATTATTTATAAAAAAATGCAGTTTTGCCACCTTTTGATGGCGCAACCACATTAAATCTAGTTTTTGACACGTTTATAAGTTCAATTTGACAAAATAAAATTCTTATTTTGAATCAGGATATAAAAATTTACTTTGGATAAATTTTTGATATTTTTCTGATAACTTTCATATTTTTATGAATAGTAAAAATATGCTAATTTTTAATTAAAAACATATTTTTTTCATTGATATAATTTATATGGTTAAATTATAATATTGAATGGTTTTAAAGAATATATAAAATATATTTTTACCATTTAATATAATGTATGTCATTAGAATTAATTTCACATTGAATTCATAGGTAAAAACATTTCAATCTTTGGCAATGTTTTAACTTCTAAAACCCGTTTTCTTAATAATGGGATTTATTTTTAATTTATTACAGCAACTTATATGTTTTGAATTTTGAAAAATGGATTCCATATTAATAATAAGTGGGTCCAAATTATGTTAATAGGATACTTTTTATTTTTTGGCATTATGAATAGTAACTACGGTAAAGTTTATTTACCATAGTAAAAGGTAAATCTGGTAATTATGGGTACATATAAGATTATAAAATTACCCTAACACCTGCGAAAATCCTATTGGATGACTAAAAGTCGACCCATATCACCTAAGGGTCGGATTAGATTCATTTAATAGACTTTTTTCCATGAAAATAATTTAATTATTAATAAAACCAAAGAATCTGACAACATGTCACTTTCTTAAATCTTATATGTATAATAATTTTTTAATTTGGTGATAAACTTAATGAAACTTCGAAACTGAATAGTCTATAGAAATATAATACAATTATCTACATCATAGAAATTTATTTAGAATTTTTAGGGATTAAATAATTATCATTAATTATGACACAGTAGTGATGTTGAAATTATTTTATTAATTAAAATATCAAATAAATTATTTTAAAAATATTAAAATAAATATTATATGAACTATATAATGTGCTACACTAATTTTATAGATACATATGACATTTTATGAATCAATTAAAGCTTTTAGTTTGAACATAGCTTCTGTATATATTTTATTTAAATTCAAATAAATGAATAGTGTCAAAATTGACACTGTTGTTATTTTATAAAAATAACATTTTATAAAATTGGTCAAAAATCACAAAAATATTTAAAAAATATAAATTAAAATGTATATGGTCGAAAATGTCATAAAGTGTCAAATTATGAAAAATTCACAAAACATATGTAATTATTTATAATAATTTAAAATTTAGAATATTATTACCAAAAATAAAATTAAATTGATAAATAAGGATAAATCAAGTTGATAATGTTTACAACAAATTCCTAACATGTCTAAATTTTATTGGTTGATGAGATTAGAACCATATCTCATATAATATTAGGATATGAGTCATTTTGGATGTTTTAATGGGGGGTTGGGATTTAATATAAATTAATATTTCTTATATTTCCAAAGGTGCCCCTCTCCTCCCTTATAAAAGGGCACCTCCTCCCTCTCCTCCTCACTCCAATTTGAGCCTTCATGCTCGCCCAACCCCTGACAATTTCTCCTCTCCACTTTCCTAGAATCATCCTAGAGGTTCTGGTCTTCTTCAAAGACCAACCCTAGTGCCCTAAGAGGATGTTAAGAAGAGGCGCGTCAAAAAAAAGAGGTAACATCCATTACCGATCCTTTCCCAATTCATTCTTCTTCAACTTCTTCTTATTTAGTGGTTTCATTATGAAGTAATAACATCAGTATCAATCATATATGGATATGTAATTATAAGTTTGAAACAACCCTATTTAACCATCTATCCATCCTACGGAAAACGAAATCATCACGCGTGCATACGTACGGAATACCGTCTCCATGCCGTGGTGTATTCTATTTTCCCCCACCATCTTACTTGGATGGGTATAATGGTGTAAATAATTAATATATATGATTATTGTAAAGTGATAATGATTCTTAAATAGAATACATGCACTCTAATACAATTCCACGATCATGGGAACGATATCATCGCTCGTGCGTACGTACGGAATACCGTCTCCACGATGTGATGTGATTTGTTCTACATGATCTTAACTGCATAATGATTATATAAATGAATTTAATGAATAAATATGATATATAGTACATTAATACCATTCTGGAAATGATGTATCTATAACCTAAAGAGAATAATAAGAATTTATTCGACAAAACACGCATAAGAACAAAAAGTTATAAACACCCGAATAACAAGTAGAAATGAAATATTACTACTAAGAATCTAAGAATATGACCATATATGATATCATAACAATAATAATGATTATAGAATAAGTCAATAACATTATTTAAATCATTATACAGGAGGTTCGGACACTTACGAATCAAATTGGACCTAAGGTAAGGGAAATATCACAATCTCATTTTTATCCGAGATTGTTTATACTTTGGTATTTATTGGGGTGTATTTTATCATCCACATCCATGTTTCCTCAATATGTAATATTATTTCCATCTACCTACAATTGTTTAAATCCATTTTTACCCTTTGGTGAGTTTTTAGTAAAAGATATTAAAGGAATCTTTTGTCGTATTTCGTAAGAGGTACTTTTTGACTTTTTCCAAAAAAATTACGAGAAGAATGTTTTTTTTAACTTATACGGCATGAATGGATTTTTAAAAAATTATTTCCAAGAAGCTTCCTTTACAAGTTTTCAAGTTTATTTTTAATAAACTTCTTTTAGTTTAAAAGTGTATGACATGTTAAAGAAAGGAAATTTTTTTTGAAGTAGAAAGGATATTTTCCTCCAAAATGGAGATCAAGTGCTTTATCAAAATTATTTTCCATCTAAGATGATATAGGGTTATGTTTTTATACCTATTATTACATTAATTTGATTATGTTGTGATGGAATTATTTTTATGAATTCCTTTATTTTATATGAATTTTTTTATGATGTCATCTTGTTTATGAATTCCATTTTTACTACATGGGTTATGCGATGATGTATGATTTATGATTTTGTGGCACATATAAGAATGGTATAATCATGAGATGGGTGGGACCTATATCTCCCTCCAATGCATTGGGTAAAGATTTTATATCTCATGAGATAGACATGGTTGGAACAGTAGGTTATACCGGTTCAGTGAAACAGGACTGAAACGAGGAGTGAACTTGGTTCAGAAATGGAATTTTCCCACTAAGATAGTCTTGGAAATGAGTTTTGACTAATAAGAAATGATTATATATGATTATGGGTGTATGCCACAAAGTTTCATGTTTTATTTTATGATTATTGGGATTTCATTTCAATACTCTGATTTATCCCATGTTATGAAATTATGCTCTCTTTTGCTGGTTAAGATTTCCAAAATGTTATGTTCTTATGAATATGATGTGATTGATATTTCTTTTGTTTACCCTTACTGATCATTTGAGCTCACCATTTTGTATGTTTTCTTTCCCTAGGCCAAGAAGAAGCTCATTATGTATGATATGCAAAAGGGACTATAGATATGATGAAATAAGTGGGAGATAGTGTAGACGCTTTATGAACCAGTTGTTTATGATTCCCAGTTTCTAAGGACACTATACATATACGGTCCATTAGTGGTTTTGTTATATGTTGTAATAATTATGCTTCAATTTTGAAGTAATAATAATGTATGTAAAGTATGGGTCGTTATAGCCTATGTCTATGAACATGGCTATACATTACTAATGGATATGATTTGGTTAATCTCATTGTCTTATCTAACCAATGTGGAGGGTTTAAATATATTAGAATTAAATAATAAGATTGGTTCAAGAAACTAATAGTAAAATGACCACATATAACCGTTATGGAATTGAAGGAGTGGAAACTTGGTTAAATTATATCATTTTTGAAATGAATTATCATATGTTGAAATTAATGTTCCTTGGGAGATTAAATCATAGCATTGTGTTTTTATATTCATATTTCCATTAATTCTAATATTATTGGACCTCGCTATAGCCTTTTTACAAATAGTACTCAGTTTTAAATAGGATCATGAAAATGATGTTTCCAATGGAATGTCCCAAATTACTATTGAAGTAATTTATTTGGGATAAATATTTTTCTAATCTTACTAAGTATAGTGAGGGGTATCTTAGTATAATATATATATATTAGGTTTCTAAAGTATTTCTTTACTTATTTCTTTGGTGAATGGAAATTAAAACCATGATTAAATAATTAATTGGGGGGATTTAAAAAACCTTAGATTTTAGAATATATTTTCCATCAAAGAAATATTGTTTTGAAATATTTTTTCACATATAAGAGCTAAAAAATGAGCATTTATATATTAAATCAATCTTATAAATAGAATTCAAGAATAAAGAAACGACTAGTAAATAAAGGTATTATAATCAATTAAAAATACAAATAAAAATGGATTATGAACACTTAATGTTATAAAATGAAATTTTTATATAATATATATATATATATATATCAAATTCACATTTAAAAAATTAACATATAAATTTTAGAATTTTTTAAAATGACCATCATTTTTAAATTCCTCATACCAAAATAATATTACAGTGCATTGTTTGATATTGTTTTAAAAATTAATTGATTTTTAGGTGAGTATTTAAAAATACTAAATTTTTAAATATTTCCCTCTTTATGAAATTTTCATAATACAAGTATGATGTTATATTTTTCAAAAACATTTCTTCTATACATGTTATATAAAAATGTAACATGACTCATTTGAAAATACGTTTTTATATTTATAAAACCAATGATTAATGTTTTGGAAACATGAAAATATTTTACTCTAAAAATTATTCTTACTAACATATTTTAAAATACTTTTTCACTAACTTTATAGGATTAATATATTGGTTTTTATTTTTTATATATAAATTTAAATATAATTCATATGGTTAATTTAAATTTTAGGCATAAAATCATGATAATAAATATTTATTTTAATAAACATGATAATGGTTAAACAATTATTCTCAAAGAATTGTTTTTTAATATTGTGTAAATTTTATCTAATAAATTTAATAGGTATATTATATTTATTTTGATATCATTTTTATACATATACACAAATATATTATCCCTCATTTTATTTTCAATTTATTTTATATAATATTAAGAAAACATAACTGTGATAAAAAATCTTTTTTCTACAATTTTTTTTTCTATACGTAGGTTTTTTATTTAAATGTAATTATATTATTATTTAAAAAATTAATTATATTTTATGGAGCTCAATGTTAGGTTTATGTAATTAAAATTTGATAATAAGCTTTACCGAATATTTTTAATAAAATATTAATCATTGTGGTAAAAATGAGTGGTGGAGGAATGATCAACATTGCATCACACCAAAATTAATTATTTACCACTTTCTAATCCACTCACCATTTAATAGTTTCATTCAATCATTAAAAATGTAATTAGTATTTATAAAATTTCTATTTTCTTCTCCTACAAAAGGGGATCCACTTCTCCTACAATTATACACCCATTAGAAATCCTTATATATACCAAAATGTTAGACAAGTCTCTCATGGGCCCTATAACCACATCATTTAATTCTTTTAATTTCAAAAATACCAAATTAAGGAGACTTATGTTGTTACACAATGGAGAACATAAATTTGGAGAGGTAATATTATCAAACGAGCTCTCATAGTTTTCTTCTTGTCATACCACCTAAATTAATATTTGTATATAAAATTATTATAAAATAAGTATTTATAATATGTTTAAATTTTATTATACTAATGTAATATAAAATTTTATACGTCCATCCAAAACCATTTGAAAAATGAATATATCACCATGACTTTGCATGGACTACCTCCATAAGCGGCATGTTCATTTTTTAACTACCACCATAAATGGATTGTCCAAAATATATAATAAATTAGTAAATATAATAATTATAACATAATTAATAAAATGTAATTTTAATTATTTTATTTTTATACCCCCTCTGAATCTATGAAAACTAAGATCATTATCTTTGTGTATATACAGACTACAATAAATGGTCATTGTAAACCTAACTGCTAAAAAAAGAAAAAATTAATAAACTTTTCTTAATTTGAGTTTATTTTTGGAAAACCCTGTGGAATTGCATAATTTTTGTGATAACATTATAATAAAATAAACTAAAATTAAAAAACAAATCTTGATATTATAATTCTATTTTACAAAACTTATGACCAACGTCAACATACTAAGAATGTTTTAAGGGAAATTGACTAAACCACCTCATGTAACCAAAATAAGAGAAACTATTTAATAAATAGATAAATTAGGATATTAAACATATCATTGAAATTGAAATATACATGTAAATGGTTTTTAATAAATTTATTAATAAATGTATTTTGATAATTTAGTATATTTGGTAGATGTATAAAACATACCAGTAATAATGGTAAGTGTTTTTCCATCTCAATTATACATAATTAAAATATGTTGAGTGTTTACCATTTTTTATTTACATGGGGTATATATTTGAAATCAAATTATTATACTATATTATTCAATAAATTCTGGGATTCATATATTCATATCTTGTTCTACCTTCGATGTATTTTGTAATTGAATACAATGAAGTTGTAAGTGTTTTTAGGAAATCCAATTATTGTCCATTGAGTCGTGGTTTTTCTTATTGAACATATTTTTTATAAGTTGGGAACATAACAATAATTGATTTTATTATGTGGTATTTTCTATTTTTATGGGATTTCCATTTATACCAATTTATCCTCATCTTAATGACTCTTTAGTCAAGAATTATGGTATCTGTATGAAATTTAATTACCTCTAATATCCATTAATTTGTTTAAAATTTTATACATTTATCATAATTCATATAAGTTCAATAAATTACTATATTAACTATTATATAATATATTGTAACTTTTATCTCTAGTAAAAAAACATTTTTGCGGAAATGATTCATTCTCTATGAATATATTTCTAAAAAAAGTGCAATGTTTTGAAGAAAAACTTCCATCTCGTTTAAAATATATTCTCCCCATTTCTATGTGCATTCTACCCAATAATATTTTTCTTTCATTTTTTGAAATCTATGTATATTTTTAATCCTTTGACCTAAGTATTTTCCAAATCCCAATTCGATGGGAAATTTTACTAACTCTTTTTATGATTTAGATTCTCAAAAAATATAATTTCTAATATGAAAAAGGTTTTTTATACTTTAAAAATAAAAAATTTATCTTTTAATACACATTACCTATAGAAATTATTTATTTATATTTTAAATACCTATTTTTTACGTTTTTCTGAAAATAAATTTATTTAAAAAAATATTCACAGATTTGGAACCTTTATATCCTTTTCAAGGAACCATTATCAATGAGTTTTTTAAGTTAAAAATTTAAAATATTTTTCAAATTTACATATTTGAAATCCTTATATCAATTTCATTATATAGAAATTTAAATTTATTGTAAAAAATAAACTATATTAAAATATTTCAATTCAGTTTTTTAAAAATTAATTTTCAATGTGATTATAACATTATCTTTTTTCAATGATAAGTGTATTTCTTAGAAACACATTTATGATTTTACATCCATTTTCTTATTTATATCTAGAATAATTACTTCACTAGAAATTATTTTTCATTACTATCCCATAAAATTTTAATATAAACATTTCTATTAGGGTTACTGAATATTGGGTAACAATAATTTCATTCTGGAGGTCAATTTTTGGGATACCATCAAGAATGGTTATGAAACCGATTTTTATTCTCATTGGTTCATTATTATGTGATGAATTATTATTTTAATATGAAACAAATATGTAGAGTCAATTGACCTGAGGTGTTATCTATTTATCTTCAATTAATTGTTTAATGATTTATATCTCATGAGATAATTATGGGAATCATATATTGATACTCTCTCTTATATGGGAATTACGATTCAATGCTTCCACAACTAATTTTATTAGAATATGGGAATTATTCATACTCCAATTATTTTATAAGAAAGAGGTATAGATGAATAATCCACTATGTTTTTGTGAATTAGGTATTGATTTTTGGTCAAATATGGGAATTAGGAAGTTATTGTTTTCTTTTCCATGTTATGGGAAACATGTAGTGATTCCTACTCAACTATTTAATGATTTCTAATAATTTTTTTTCAATAGTAATTTTTTTTAATTATTTTCCATTACATTACATACTATTATGTTTATGATTATGATCCATTGATCATATATATTATCTCTTTCTTCTTCACACATATTTGATGGCATATATTTTATATTTTGATATTACATTACATACTTTTATAACTTATAGAAAAAACTTATTGTTTCATGTTATTTTTAATTAGATATTTCACCCCTAGTCATGTTATCTTATATTCTCAGGATCTTAATCTTAATGGAATTTGGATGAGTTTTTTATTTACGGATCATTAGATCTATCCCTTTTTATTTCATTATATTCACTATGTTTTGGAGATGAGTATAACTTAAGGGGAGTGATAAGGTAGTCTGCTGTGTTTTTATTATGGATATATGTTCATAAGTACCACAAAATAATTTGATTATATATCGATTCTCAAAGACACCAAGACTTCAATTCATGGGATTGCATTATTATTATGAGATAAAATGTTTAATTTTTATATATATACATATAGATTTATTTATATTGGTAAATTTCAAATAGTTTCAAATCCAGTTTATAAAGAATTTGTTTTTAGCATTTCATAAGAAGGTACGTGTCTAGGGTGCCTCAAAGAAGCACACCTGTTTAATAAAAATCCTTCACTACAATATTTTTACATATAATATATTCCCTCTATGTATACTCAAATAAATCTATAGATTCCAGGAATTGTTTTACATAGAAATTAATTAAAGAAAACTATCATTGAAAATACTTCCATAAAATAATCCATGAATAGATGGAATACCAGATTCATCAGCACCATAAATACTACCAACATATTCATAAAATCAAATAATAAGATAATGTACTAATATAAGTCATACCTTATGATAAATATAGAAATAGCATATTAGAATGACTCAAAAAAAAATAATAACCTACCCTCGTATAAATATCATATAACACTATAGACCCTCTTATCCATTCAAATAGATCAATAATTAATGAAAGTGGATATTGGTTCATGAATGTCACCTGGTTTAACTTCTAGTAATCCAAAAACAATCTCAGCGAACAATCATAATAATTGGTGAATAAGACTATAGTTACTCAAGGGAATTTACTTGGCCATATAGACCCTTTCTCCTCCAAGTCATCCATTGAGCCTTTATATCTCAATGTTTTATAGGATCCATTATATATGTAGGAATAGATATCGTCTCAGAGACAAAAATATATATATTTAATTTAATATCATGATCAAGTGGAATCCTTGAGAAATAAATAGAAAATAGAACATCAAATTAATAAAAAAATTAGAGTAATGACCATTTGATGTCTCTTATAATCATCAATTGGAATCAAAATGGAAACTTGGACCATGATCCCACCTAAAAATAGATTTATATGTCTAGAACATCCTTCTTATTTATCATAATCATAAATAAAAACATAGCAATTACCATTGTTATATGTAATTGACTCTTTTCCAGGATAGTAGTCTATATGGAATCGATATTATCCAAGTCATTATATTTTAATGATCTTATAAAAACTACTCCAATCAGGAATGGGGAAATCCCAGAGAAATATAAAGTTTCATAAAACCAAAGAATGCTAAGAAAATTTTCAAATACCATCATATCATCCCCCTAATGTTTTATTTATTTAAATAACCCCTTAAATAAACTCATGGGATAACCCCAATCCATCAAAAAATAGATAATATATTAAATAATGTGAAAATATTATATTGAATAAATAAGATTCCAACACAGTGCAATGAAAACTGTACCTAGAATTGTTGATGGAAAGACATCGTGATGAGTAGGATTAAAATAAATATTATGTAACTTTCCTGAACATCAATCATAATCTCACACCAAAATCCAATGAGAAACATATCCGTATAGAAATTATTGTCATGTACACTAAGAACTGCATAAAATATTGTGACACGAAAAACCCATACAACTCAAAATTACACTCTATTGTGGAATAACTAGTCCAATTTCTAAACCATACCCTTACCCAGATCCTTTTCCCCAACCAGACTGTGGAGCACTCCTAAAATACATGTCATGAGAAAACCAGGTAATCCTCTTATTTGGCCACCCAAATTATCCCATGAAATGGATAAAATGAAATTCCTGATACTAAAAAGTTGCAAAAACATGTTCAGCACTAAAATAAAATACACTGGTAAAAATATTACCCAATAATAAAGTAATAAGCATGGAACATCCCCAAAAACGTATGACCTAACAATTATATTGGTTATGAAAAAATAATAACCAATTTAAATAAATAAGTGAAACCAAACAAATAATATTTTACAAAAATTATTCAGACAAAATTAAATAATATTAACCTTGATTAATGTCACATGGGATGAAAGGTAATCCACTTTTACCACAAACACCTAATACAACAAATTGAGACCAAAAGATATAAACCCTATATACAAACATTGAACCAGAAGTATAAATTCATGAGCTAAAAGATCAATAGGTAACTTCCTCACACACCATGGATACTCTATAAAATAAAATCCTTTTCTTTATAGTTTTAAAATACATCTATAGAATTATATTTCATTTTTTTCAAATCTGGTCACATTATATAATCAATTAAGTTAATTTTCATTGAGGAAATATTCCACATACTTTATTGTTAATAGACAATGAATATTAAGTAAAATGGGTAATATTTGAAATTAATAAAGTATATAAACCCATGATTTCAAAAAATTATTAAATTTTAGATGTAAAATTATACATCACATGTTCAAAAAATTATTTTAAAATCAATCAATAAAATTTTATGGAAGTAAAATATTTCCGCTAAAAAAGAAAATAATGAATTTTAAAAAATTATATATATAAATTGTTTCTTAATACCAACACTACACACAAATATATATATATACATACATATAATAATGGTTAAAATATCACAAAATTTAATTATACCCAAGTTGCATTAACATTCACAAAAATTCAGTAAAGTGGAGAATTAAAAAATTAATGATACGTAGGAAAATAAATGTTGAATGTTGAGAGTAATGAATAATAATATCAAAAATAGTTAATAAATAAACTAAAATTAAAACAAATCAAAGTGGTTCTCCTAGGTAAACTATGACCAATGTAATCTTGGATCATTATACTATCTTTTTTGTTGAATCAAACATATCCATTCCTTATAATGACTTACATGGGAGAACAATGTCAAATTCATAGGGGTAATAAAATCCATCATAGTAGCATTTAGTTAGTGTTTTAGAGTAGTCCAAGTATTGGGTAGGGTGTGGAATTCCTAGATATACATGTTCTAGTCTTCATTACCATTGTTCCAGGATTCCCATAAAGTTATCCATTAGGGTGGGGTGATGAAGATCCTAGAGAAGTAAAAATCATAACAAAAAAACTCAATAACAGTAACTCATCAATTAATACCAAATATTACGTAATAGAAAATAAACTATTCATCACAATTTTGGTACATAATGAACACTTTATTATTTCAACATAACAGTACACAAAATAGTGATACAATAAAAAACTATTTAATTATATTAATTAAAAAGGATAAAAATCATAGTGAAAAGCTCGTATTAATGTATAAAAACACCTTAATCATAAATTCAATTAGTTCATAGACAAAACAAAATATGAGATACATTGCTATTTATAATAAAACAACAAACATTTAAACTAGAATGGTTTCATAAACAAGAGAGTGTAATGATGTGATTTAGATGTTTTTGTATATATAAGGATCAATATGACCATGAATAAATATGGGAATTGAGAAATATTACCATTTGTAAGTATGATCATTGGGAATTAAGAAAGGTGGTGGTATATGGATTAAGAAAAGACAATTAATATTAGTTTATAGTGTGGATAATGATGAAAGATAATTATAAAAAAAAGACGAAATATGAATTTGATCTATATGAACATCACATATAAAGTTTATATATCAGTTCTTTGAAATTATGTAACATCCCTAGGGTTCATAATTGACCAACCCCTGCATAAATCCAATAATAGAATTTTGACTGAAGCCATCATTGGGAGAGGTTCATGTTAGTGGAGATCACTACTTGATCAATGCTGACATAACCTTACCATGAATGTACCACCATTTCAAACCATTCCTTTATGGAATATTCTGGTGTTATAAAATGTTTATATCTATGGTTTGAGTTTTTTTTATAATTTAAATTCATTATGATATTAAAATAATTTTTACTCTTGTAATTTATTTTTGAGAAATGTATCAACTTTATATAAAAGTTAAAATGTAGGTAATTAGAGAATTAGTTTTATAAAATTGATTACTAATTTTTAATCTTGATGTCATAATTTCACATGGGGTCAATTTTTTTTATTTTGATTAGTAGAATATGGGGTAAATGGTGGAATATTGTAAATCATGGTAAAAACGGTATCTATGACATCATATTTAGGTAATTAGGGGTCAATTTGGGTAAATAATTCCAATTTAATTTTTTTACTAAAAACTATATTGGTGTATTAAGGGTGGTAGTAGAAAATAATCGTTGTTGTGGATCACCAATGTAAAGTGTAAAAATAAAATTAATAATAAATTATCTAATGTAATTCCCCTCACCAAATTTATAAATACCGACCCCCTTACATTAATTATTCATGAAGTCTCTTCCCAAGAATTCTATTCAATCATGAAAATAATGGTTGGATCTAATTCAAGGTTCCAATCCAAGAAGTATAATAGAGGTTAGGTTTCATATTTCATTCTCTTCATTTCCTTATTAAATTTATTTATTTGTAATCTCTTTTAAACATAAATTTTATTTTTTTCATTTATATTTATCCAATTTATTATACCACCATTTAACTATTATGATGAATATATTCGAAAATTTCTTTCTTCATTCCCTTTTTATAACCCATTACTACTCTGAAGTGAGGGTTGATTTTCACTCTCTTTGAAAATTTTATTTACATTTATCGATGCCATGTAATTTTTAATCCATGATTTATTATACCATTATTGTATTAATTACATTTTATGTTCCATTATTAAAACTTCTAAACCTTATAATAATTATATAATCTCACATTATTCCCAATTCATAAGCCATTACAATGCATAAATCTCTTAATAGCCATATAAACCCTATATTGTGGTTAAATAAAAAGTGTGTTCTTTTCAAAAAAAACCTCAGACTAGAAACTAATATTGGATGTGGATTTGTGTTAAGTAAATTTTGGTGAAATTAAAATGGGAGTATTTGGACATATATATCCCAATAATCATCTTGGGCACATGGAATGTTCCCTTACGTCAAACCTAGTTTGACACTCCCTAGGGATATGATATAGATAATTATAATACATTTTATAAATTAAAACATAAAATTTAAATAATGGTGTATAATTTAAATTTTTTACGTCTCTAAAAATGTAAAATACAATTTTGTAAACATATTTAAAATCATTAATCTTGATAGATACACATAAATTAAAACATCATGTAAATAACTTATTTTCCGTACTTTATGAAAATTGTGAATCCCAAATTAATTCTAATATAATTTTTTTGAATTCATATAGACTTTATTAGTATATCATTGAAAAAGTTAAATATATTAATGAAATATATAATTTATTTCTCTATACATGCATATTCTGTATAATAAATCTCTATTGGGAGAATATTCCAAGTATTTTTATGTTGTTCATACTGGAAAATTTTTCCATGTATAAAAAATTACAATTTGAAATGTGCTGGAAATCATTGGAATTTTAAGTGATAGATAGTTTCACGAATTATATATACACTTAGTTTATTATTTTGTATATTTGGACAAATAATATATGGTAATGGGAGTGACCTTACACTTTATAAATAATGCTTTTTCATTAGTCATTAATGATATGATTATAATTTATGTCATTTTTGAATTATAGTTTTCATATTATTTTGTGATCCATTGGATTATTCATTTCAATTTCTTCTATAGATTACACCTATGTATTCATTTTTATGTCATCAATTACACCCATTATATTAAAATACCATGTTTATCAATTTATTATATTATTTCTTATTTTCCCCTTATTTATCATTAATGCTCAACCCCTTTACAATTATTTCCTATTTCCCAGGGTAATAAATTTCATTAATATGACTGAACAAGGATAACATTATTGAATAATGACATATATGTGTATATTTTAATGTTTTAATCAAATATATCTAGTCTCTTTAGGTCTATTAAACCTTGATTCCTAGAATTTAGTTTCTTTAACATTGTTTTCCAGGTCATATATATCCCACTAGCTATGAGAAACTATATTTGTGAGCATTATAGTTGGTATTGTAGAAAGGTTTAGTAGAAACCATTCGATTCATAATTATCGAAATTAATGTAGAGGGAATATATTTTCCCAAAATAGAAAACATGGCATATTATTCATGAATCATTTTAATAGTATACAATATAAGCCATGATATAATACTACTAATTTACTGATAAAATTATTGTTAGATGATGTATCTTTCTAGAAGAATCAGAAACCATTCCAATAAATATGGAAAATGTGATGATTGTCTAGATTATCAGGACAATATAAATAATATTTCAATAAGGAAGATTATGAATCCTCTAGGAAAATTACATTAAGTTATATAAAATATCATTTCCCACATAGATCAATCAGTTTACCATCCATAGGGATCAACCGTATTATATTAACTTGTAATGAAATAACATTATCATTTTAGTGGAACCACTAAATGTACAGTAGAGAAAATGGATTAAGTATCTGTAGGAAATATATTTGGAATTAGGATACATGGTTATTTCAATATTAAAAGTCTAATCATAATACTAATTTATGATTTTATATAATCTTGGTGATTTATTAGATCTTGAATTAAATAGGGACATTTTTATAGTAAGGAAGAAGTTATAATTGGTGAGGAGAGTATGGAATTACCTATTTTCAATGATAGATGTCATTACCTGAATATTTTCTTGAACCACTTCATATGGGTAAACATAATAAAATTATGTAAGAGGATATGGAAGTAATTAAATCTATGTTGGGTACTGTTTTTTAGAAAATATAGGAGGTACCCATTTTGTGTGATTATATTGATGTATTTCCTGATTAATTATGTAGGTCATCGCAAGATCTATAAGTCTACTTCTCTATTAATATCAAGTAAGATGAAAATCCATTATAAAAGAAAACATATATGATGAGAATAATGTATTTAACTGAATTGAATGATAAAATAAAGACATATGTGATAAATGAATCAGACATCCATTTGTTTCACTAAGGGAAAAACATGTGTAGTTTGTGAAGAAGATATATAAGATAATTAAATTATGTATTTATTATAGGGAAATCAATGGAATTATTATAAAAACAATTATATATTCTATCATACTGATGACATATTTGATAAAGTTCAAGGGGATCAATTCTGTTCAATTGTTTTTCATTATAACTAAATTCATTTATATATTAAAAAGGGGATTATCCAAAAATCAACATTTTTATGAGGTACTCTCAATAGGAGTTAACATTAATTACATTTTTTAATAATAAATTCCCCCTATATGCTTATGGATTTTATTAATTGATTTTTCAAATACTACCTTAATAAGTTTGTGGTGGTATTTATTTATGATATTCTTATATACTCTATGAGTTATTAGGATCGTGAAAATCATTTACCAATAATATTTTTTGTGTGGAGAAAAATTATTTATATGGTAAATTTATTAAATTTTAATTTTGGATTCAAAAAATTTACATCCATTTACATAATATGTCCATGGATGAAATATATGTTCCCTTAAAAGGTAATGGATATTAGGTAATGTCCAAGGCTCATGAACATAATATAAAAACAATGTTTTATTAGTTTCTTAGTATTCTATAGACTTTTTTAAAAAATTATTTCTCAATTGGCTAGCTCGTTTACTAAGATAACATGTAATTGGGTTATGAACTCCTTGAAAAATGAAAATGATGATAGTTTTTAAGTGTTAAAGAAGATATTGGTGAATGTAATTTAACTCTTCTATCTAGTAAATAATTATTTTCTATTTATGGTGTTTCTTTATGTAATTGTCTTGGATGTATTCTATTGAAAAATAAAATTGTTGTGGTTGATGCATTAAGCCAATTGAAACATCATGATATTAATTATCTAACTAATCATTAATAATTGGTGGTCATAATATTTTCTCTAAATATATGATGAAATTAGCTCAAGGGAGAGATATATGAGTCATAGATAGACTATATGAGGATCATATATATCACTAAATAGAGAAATCTCAATTAGAGGAATCCATGATGGTTAGAAATACTATAGGATTATGGCTTTTTTTCCATTATAATCCAGTTAATGTGAATATCGTTGAAGATTATTTTAGAAGAAAATACCATGAAACCTAATCCACCATGAGGGTAAAAAATGATTTAATTCTCAAACATCAAGGATGAATGGACATGGGATTTATAATGGAATGTGAAGCTTCATTCTCATTCCATGTAATCACCCAATCATATTTGTTAGACGAGATTACGAAAACACAACATGGTGATAAATCCTTATATAATAAAATGGAAGAAGTGATGAATAAGAGATTATGAGAGTTCAACATCGGCGATGAAAAATATTTATGGTTGGGAAAGATGTTATGTGTTTTATATATACAAGAATTGAAGAAGGATCTATTTTATATGGGTGATAAAAAAAGTTTTCAATATATCCTGGTTGCACCAAAATGTGTACATATATTAGATATCACTTATAGTAGTAAAATACGAAGAGATAAAGTGCAGATTATACTGAAAATGATTATTATGCCACCAATTGAAGGATTAATGGCAACATAAAAAAAGATGTATTGTAGCCTCTAACTATTCTAAAATGGATGTGAGATAATATTACTCTATATTTCATTAATAAGATTCCTATGAAATCTAATTTGAATGCTGTTATATGGGTCATTTTTGAACAACTAAAAAAGAAATCACATTTCTACTATGATTGAGAATATTTTTCTCTCAATCGACATAAAAGGTTATATATTAATTCTATTGTGAGACTTTATGGAACACCTCAAACAATAGTCTCTAATCGGGACCGTGGATGACATCAATATTTTGTAGGATTCTTCGAAAGGATTTATATATAAACCATTATATTATCATGGAATATAACACTTTAATATATGGTTCATCTAAATAGACCATCCAAATATTATAGGACATTCTATGATCATTCTATCTTGGACTCCCAGAAAGTTGGGAACAATATTTACCTTTTATGGTGTTTTCCTACAATAAAATTTACCACTGTGACATTAATATAACACTATATAGAGCCTTTTATGGAAAGATATTTTTATGTTTTATGTTTTAGGATGAAGTCAGAGAAAGGAAAACATGGGGTCCATAATATGTGGGAAAAAAATAAGAAGGTAATATTCATCCCGAACATATCAAGAAACCCTTAGTAGATATAAAAGTTTTGATAAATATTTATGTAAGGATTTATAATTCCATGATTAATGTATTCCTTCATCTTAATATTTCCATGTAAAGGGGTTATACAATTTTTAATGATATGTGAAGCAGTTTCTAGGATATTATTGGCTATTTGAAATATTGGAGTGGATAGGAGGATTGGAATATCATTTACCCATTGCACTAAACATATTCATTGTTTGTGATATTTTTTATATATCAAATGAATGGAATAATATGTTATACCCAAATAATTTTTTAAAATTATATCAAGTTAGTTTGAGAAAAAAAATATCATATGAGGATGACATGAGTTTGATTCCTAATATAATGTATCTTCTTCTATGATATTGAATGACTCATCTGGTGAAGGTTCTTTGATGAATCAACATCGAGAAGTCTTCACATGGGAGCATGGGGATTCGATGAGAATGTTTTATTCACATTTCATTATAAAATGATTTAAAATTTAGTGAAATTTAATATATGGTGGAATAATATAATTACCAATATTCTGTAATAGTATATGAACATTTCTTCGATATATCATTTCATAATGTACACATTATCATTTCTTCATAATAATACAAAAAAATATCTATAACAGAAAAACACTATGTAATTAGATTTATCATAGAGTCCAAAAAAAGTTACATAAAACATGTAATAAAATGTATCAATTCCATAATCATATACTCTGGCTGATCAAACATGAAAATGAATGAAAATTTAGTGACTCATATTTTTCATATATTATTTTTGGATACTATTTAGATTATTTTAAATACCAGGTGTGGATATGGAAAATGAATTCGAGACTCGATGTGCACAGAATAACTGATTGAAATATATTAAATATATTAAACAGAACAACCATGATTTTTTTCCTAAAAAATTGGAATAATATCTAAATATAGATTCTTACCAAAAATCGGAGGGCACCGTTGAGTTTAGAATGTGAGTTTTACCTTAGGCATGAAAGAACCATTGTCGGGGCGGGTTGATTGTGGAAGAATTCATCGTGGGCATGGAAAAAAAATAAATTAATAAAATTAATTTATTTATACTATAATGATGCAACAAACTAATCCTTTTATTTAAATAAATTCTTCTGGAAAAAATTTAGGTTTAAACCCATATCCATAAAAATCAATGATATTTATTGGAGAGTGATGGAGGAACTCTATTAGAGGACAATAACTGTATTGAGGTTCCATGATCGGTGCGAAATAGAATCCAAGGATGTCACCAAAAAAAGTTACACATATTCATTATGCCCTAGAGATATATCCTAATTGAGGCATGATGATTGTTTGACTATTTTTCTTCTCCAATATTAATTCCTATGATAAATTACAATAAATCAACCAATGTTTTGATTCGGGGATTGATTGTATTGTGGGGTGGGATTATCTGTAGCGATATTTTGAATGATTTGTTTATTTTTTGTTATTAATTCATAATTCTAGACGAAATAGATCATTTTCAACCATAAATGGGTTAGTTTTATTCCCCTTTATCATGTTTCATTGTTTTCTCCCATTGTGCTACATGGGGTTATCTTCGAGCCTTCGTTTTCTTTATGGTTTGACATATTGAATAGAAATCAATCCTTTCAAACCTATTATTGGTTAAATAGTTCAATATTGAAAATATGGTCTTGGAAAGATGATAAGATCACACCCCGAGAATGATAACTGTATATCAATGATGGATTTGAGATCACCAGTTTTAGTGGTGTGTGGGATGATAGTGGGAAAAATGGGGGGGGGGTGCTTCCTAAGCATTTTGAAAGCCAGATTCTAGCGAACAACGAACACTTGGTTCAACTAGACCAGATCCACCATCTATGGAACCATTCACTATAGGATTTGATTATATAGGAGTATATGACACCATTGGAGGAATAATAGTGGATTTTATATAATCCTAATACACATGGTGTGCATTTCATCCACACAGACCATGTGGTTCCCCTATGTGGTGTCTTCGGTTTCTACAGTGGAGTCGAATATCTCATGTAATTTGACCTACCCTTGAAGCTCAAGATATGAATCAGAGGGTATATGGACCTGACTAAGATTAAATATTAAAAACATGCTTTGTACTCCTACACAGTCATGACTAAGCAAGGTGAACTTGAGAAGAAACTTAACATGGTCCTGGGAAAAAGTACATAGGCATGGGCTGCCCATGAAATTTTATATAGACATGAGACTATGATTTCTACATGGGTATGAACAAGTGCCAATATTAAATGCTATGTAATATTAGTACAGACCGGGAAACCCTTAAGAGTTAGCTTTGAGTCATTGTCCTCTTTAACTTGGAAAAGATTTGTTAGGGGAGTTCCATATATCCCTTCCCTAAGGGTTAGTATGGATCGTGTACTAAACATAGGATAATTATCCCTTCAATAGGAATCATTGTATTGAGTTTTTTGGAATCCTTTATTGAGGCCCTGAGTGACATCCTCAATCGAATTGTTTACTAAGGTGGTGTTCTTTGTATCTTCGTGACCAACACTACTTGTATGTCTATCCTCTACATAAAAAAAATAATTAAAAATTGATTAGTTTGGTTACACCATATCCTTTCATGTGATAATAATCTATATATCACATCTCCTCATAATTCCATAGTATGCTTCCTATAATGATACCTAATAAGAATGATTTCACAAACAGATTCCATCAGTGTTATCTGAATTCTGGAGTGTGTTATTCCGTATGAGTTTTATTTATGACCATCAAGATAGAATCCAAATATGGTATTAAGGCTATGATTTTTCATTGAGATGTTATGTATTTGATTAGTATTTCTAGATTTTATTGTTATATTTTTCAAATAAATATACCTGTGTAGAGATGACTTTTATTCTTAATGTATATGCATAGTCCTTTCAAGGGTGTCCTACTGGGTATTATTATGGTCACCCTGGGATAGGATTTTCATCCACATGTCTTATCCTATGAAGACGATCGACCTTTTTAAAGAGTCCTGGAGGGACCAAGACTAGGAGGTTCTTAGTGATCCAGAAGTACTAAGGTGTGTTCCTAAGGTTATCTTTATATTAGTCCCAATCATTTATTTCAAGTTAGATTTTTTAAAACTATATGTACTGTTCTTTTATTTTGACATTATTACATTTCATTACAAATATTCATACTGTTATTGTTTGATTTAGAGTTATTTATGTATGGTTTATAATTTGTTTTACATTTTACTATTTTATGGTTTTAGAGATGTATGTGTATGTACATATGCATTAGTTTATGGTCTCCCATTTTAGTAATATTCTTACTCGGTTTTAGTGTCCAGCCACAAACCACTTTGAAGAGTGATTGGGGATTTAGGGCATGAGAACCTTTGGAACGGGTCATGAATGAGTGGTATCTGAGCTGTCTATTCAAACTTATGATCGAGTCTATGAGATTAGTTTGGAGAAATAGTGTAAAGTGTTTCATGTTCATAATTCTAGAGTGGGGATCTAGTTTTGTTGATGTGGAAAATTTATTCATACACCAATACTCTAATTATATTTTTTTTTACTCAGAACATGAGGGAAATGGTTATAGGAAAAAATATTGTACATGAATCATATTGGAATGGGTTGTGGTTTCTATGTCCTTCGTATGTAATCTATCCAGTTATACATATTGACTGTTGTACATCTTGTTATTTCAAAATGCATTTGTGACATATTCTATGTTGGATTTAGCATCAGGATGATAAGGATGATCACATAAATGATAACTTATTGACAGATGGTTATTTTCTAGATGTTTTTCTTCCATATGTTTCACCAACTATACCACACCAACTGAGAAGTAAATGGTACCCGTAGTACCATTAGAGGAGCTATATCGGATGAGCGCACTTCAAGAGTCTTTTCAGAAGTGTCCCATCAGGTCTTGAGGATAGTCTGAACCAGATACAGCTAAGGAATGGTTTAAGTTGGTGATGTGAATTTTCCACATTTTTAGTAAACTGTAAGATTAGATTGTGGTTCTGGAAATGAGCCTTATCTATGGACCTGTAGGGAGATGTTGGGGTTTAATGAGACAGTTTTCTGATGACATAACTCTATCGTGGCAGTAGTTTGAGAACCATTTTTAGATATAATTTCACTCCAACAACACAGACGGATGTACACATCCAGGATATTCTACAGCTTTATCAAGGAATCATGATAGTATCTGAGTATTCATTGTGGTCCACCAACCTCACATTGTACTCAATGTATATGGTTTGGGATCCATTCTATCAGGTTTATAACTATGAACAAGGAATGTGTAGAAACATTTGAGAAATATTTATTACTATATCCATTCTTTACTTTGATGGATTTCATGAGTGGGATTTGATAGTTCAAATTTTATTGGCTAAGTAGATGAATATAGTCACTTTTTACAGTGGGATTATAATAATATAGAATTAAAAAAAGAGGAACATACGTAAGTCTTAGGGACCTGGATGGCCAAGGATTTTTAGGAGGAAATCCTAGGATAAGGAATCTATGGTTTACCAATCATAGGATGGGTCCATTCAACCCTGGGAGAGGTGGTGATACTCTTGTGATGGTAGAGGACATCTTCTACAATATTACTGGACGTATTGTAAATCATATAGAGTGATAGTTGATGGGTTGTTGAGGCATATCCAATGATAGGAGGAGACGGGTCATTACAGTGACTAAATGGTAGATGGTATGGGATAGTATTTTAATGATTTGATGCTGTGACTTGTTACCACCACAACCTTTTGTGGTCCATGGGATGCCTAGGGAGTTGGAGGACAATGTTTGGGACACCTATAGGTAGTCAATTTTTATGACCCACCTTATTTAATAATTATAAGTGGTATAATATTTATCATTTCTAATATAGTTTTTGTACTTATAGCCATAGTTTCCAGTCAATCTTTATTTTTTATATATCTAGTTTGAGACTTAAATATTCTGGTTTTCCCTTGGCTCACCCCATGCACTTACAGAATCCTTCTGTAGATGGATAATCAATCAAAAACCTGTCCCATCAGTTTGACCTGACTCTTATAGGGGAGACTTTCTATTGGGATATTATTGTATTTGTGATGAGGAATTATAGAGTAATAATAGGTATGTACTAGATATCTACAATCCATTTCTAGAAGGACAATTTCAGTGGAATTATACAGTGTTTCTATAGTGATGGGACTAGGTATTCCAATGGGGGTGGAAAGGAAACCCATACAAAAAATATAGACTAGTTTATAGTATGGTTTCACCTATTAAAAATTAGTTATCCATAATCACCCTTGGTTTATTTGATGTTATGAGTATTGAGTTCCATGTATTGTTGGTGGATTATGATGGTGCCTTTCTTGTGGATGTTCTAGGATTACCTCTGAAATGATAGGTGGACATCTGCATTGATATACACCTTAGTAAGACCCCTATATCGACACCAGTATATCCTTATTCTCCCAAAAATCCTAAAAATATGAAGATATAGTTGCAGATCTAGTAGAGTAAGGTAACTGTTAGACCTAGTGTTTCCCCCTCAGTAGCCTAAATTTGGTTCAATAAAAAGGAAGACAGGAGATTGAGGTTATGTGTGGACTAATAGTTCATGAACCAAAAGACCGTGAAGAACAAGTATCCACTGCCTATGATCGATTACCTATTTGATAATTTGATCATGGAGATATTTTTATTGAAGGGTGAACTCAGATATGGCTCTCACATGTTGTGATTATGGGATGAGGATATATAGAAAACAACATTCAGATGTTAATACGATCACAAGGCGAACATGGTGATTCCATTTGGTAGGATGAGTTCCACAACATTGTTCATGGGACTCATAAAGCAGATATTTTACCCCTTCTTAGACTATTTTATGGTAGTTTCATCAATTATATCCCTTTTTTACTCACCGTCCATGCATTAGAACATGAGACACATGAGAATGGATCTACATGAACTATAAGAGAACAAATTTAAAAGAAACTATTGTACTGTCAGTTCCATATTTAGGAGGTCCATTTCTTAATATGTGTTATCTTGGATGATGGCATGGAAGTAGACCCATGTAATGTTGAATAAATGTGAGGTTGGGATCCAACCGAGGGAATGAAGGGGGTGGAAGGCTTCCATGGGATAGTAAGCTATTACCAGATATTCATACATTACATCTCTATGATGTCAACAACAATGAAATCTCTGACGTGAAAGGGTTATACATTTATAGGGATATAGAGGTTCTATTAGTATTTCTAGGAGTTTATGTGGAGATTAAATAGAACTACCATCTCATGATTACCAGATGAGGGTGTTGACTACATAGTGTTATGGGATTCATCTTGAAATGGTCTTGGTTGTGTTCTGATGTAGAGGTCAGTGGTGATTGCCAATGGTTCATGTTAGTTGAGACAACATGATAAGAACAACATCATACGTTATTTTGAGTTAGTCATGGAAATATATTTAATAAATGTTTGGTGACACTATGCGATGGGAGATACTTTTATCATATATTCATAAAAAAATAATCTCAAATATATCTTATCTAAGAAGTTTCTAAACAAGAGATAGAGGTGATTGATATAGTTCCATGATGATTATGACATAGAGAATGTATATACTCTTGGAAAATTAAACATGGTAGAAGATGCCCCGAGAATGATATATTCATTGTAGTTGCTGGATGAGGTATTAGAGTAGTTGGACTTGTTGTAGTTATCCTTTAAGGATTGAGATATGGAATCTTACCACAATTTATTAGTTGTTACCCATCTAGTATTAAAATGATTTAGGGAGGAAAACCTTATCGATATGTACTTTGAGACCCTATATATTGGGATATCAATTATACATGCTCTTGATGAATTTTCTGATGGTGGAGATCATGTTGTTCATTTCAGAGGAATCAAGACAGTTCCAAAGAAATTATGGGATAATATTCTGAGATCTTTTTATAAATTTATTTTGGAGGTACATATAAGTGTGGAGAAGATGTATCATGACCTTTGATGTTTGTTTTGGATGCCATGAATTAAGAAGTGAGTTGTAGAACATGTCTCTTGATTCCTTACTTTTCTTCTACAGAAGGCTTAGCACCAAGTTCTAGTGGGCTTAACTCAACCCCTTAAGGTGTCAGAGTGAATGTGGGATGGTATATCCATGTAATTAGTGATGCGGTTACCAGATATGACTTGTTGAAATTTCTCTATATATGAGTTCATTGACTGACTCACCAAGTCGTACCACATCCATTATATATGAGACGATTGTTCATTATAGAAACTTGGACTCCTCTATATGTAGAAGATAGTTTGACAGCCTTGAGTTCCCTCTATGATTTTTTTGAATGTGGTACTTGATTCACATCTTATTTATGGAATGTATTTCATGAGTTTTTAAGGACTCAAGTTCATTTTTCCATGAAATTTCACCCCTATATTGATGGATATATTGAGAGGATCATTTAGGTTCTAGAGGACATGATATAAGCTAGCAGGATGGACTTTGGCCATATTTGGGAGGTTCAACTACCACTGGTGCAGTTTGAACACAACAAAATTAACTATTCCACTATTATTATGGCACCATTCAATGCCTTGTATGTGTGAAACTATAAGCCACCAATTTTCTAGACTGACCTAGGAGAGTCAGCACTCATGGGAATAGAGTTTGTGTGATCAACAATTGAGAAGGTCCAGATCATCCAAGAGTTTATTAGGACTAAAAAAGCATTAAACGTGTTATGTCAACTGATGATGGAAAACATTATTGTTTTTATAAGGATTACATGAGATACTATAGGTTTTACTTCGGCATATATTATTGATATATTCTTGGGACATCAATATATACTAAATATTTATTGGACCTTTCTAGATACTTTGTAGATTTGGTGATGTGGAGTATTAGTTAACTCAACCACCATAGTTAGAAAGGGCACACAATGTCTTCCATGTGTCCCAACTGAGAAGTATGTGCATGACCCTTTTCACGTTCTCGACTGGTGTGAGCTGGACATCAATTTTGAACTACCTTTGTTGAGTACTCGATAGAGATATAGGATCATCATAAGAGGATACATTGAAGGTGATCTATTTATTCAGTGCATGTATAGTTTCATCATAAGAATTTTTAGGAGAGAACATGAGAGTGATAGACTCATATACATACTCAATACAAATAATATTTTATATAGGCCTTTGTTTTGGATTTTTAATATGTAAATCTAGTAGGTCAGTATAATTTTTTGACTAGGATTTCCCATATACTATTTTTGGATTTTTTTTGTAGATTATTTTGACACGATACTCTAAGACGAAGTTTGTTTCAAAGGCCCTCTGTGCACGAAACAAATGATTAAACTATATTAAATATATTAAATATTACGTGCACCAGATTTTTCTAAAAAGTGGAATAAAATATAAACCGAGGCCCATGTATAAAATCTAAGGGAACAATTGAGTTTATAGAAATGGTTTTAACATTGGTGTGACATAACCAATTTCAGTTCTAGTTTGTGAAAATCTTATTTTGTGTGTGGATAACAAATAAATTAATAAAATTAATTTATTAGTTCTTGAATGAATCATTGAAATAGTCCTCTTATTTTAATAAATACTAGTGGAAATTTTTCTGGGTTAGCCGCATAACCCATAATATATATGAGATTCATTAGAGAGCATTGGAGGAACTCCATTCGTTGATGAAAACTAGATTTAGGGTCAATGATCACTGTGAAATGCAATCTAAGGATCTTCCCAACCAAAATAGAGAAGCATCATTATTCACCATTGATCAATCAAAATTATGTTAGGATGATGTTTTTATTTTATTAATTTTACATAATTAATTTCTATGATAAACACGAATCAATAAATTATCAAATTGATTTCTCGATCAGTCGTATTCTAGGATGGGTTTATCTACAGGGAAATTTTGGGATAATTATTTATTTATTCGTGGTTCGTAATCTTTTGCTACAAAAGAAATAGATCGAGGATAACCAAACGCATCCAAGGGACATTATTTTTTTCGTTTTGTGGTTTTCTCCCATTGATCTTTGTGCACTCACTATCGGGGATTTGTTTTCACAGTGGTTCGACTTTTTCATAAGAAATAGAATTGTGAGAACCCTTTTCTTATTGCAATAGTAAAATGTTTAAAATTAAGGCTCGGTATGATTACATTATTATTTTATGATTATTGAAATTGTGGATCAATGATGGATTTTATACCCCCCCCCCCAGTTTTAGTTGGGCGTGTAATAGAAATGGGAATAATCAAAGGGCATTTCAAGAGTATTTTTGAAGGCCATATCCAAGGAAATAGTGAACAAAAGGGTTGGCTGGACAAGGTACACCATCTATGTCATGATTAATGACCATATTTGGTGTCTAGGGAGTGGTTGGAAGCATGAGAGGAAGAATAGATGATTCTAGAAAATCTTGATACACATGCTCTATATTTTGGGATTACACCATGTGTTACCCAAGTGTGGAAGCTATGGTTTCTACAGTGGAGTTAAATATCACACAACATGTGGCTCATTCTCATAGAATGTGACCTTTCCCTAGTATCTCAGTATGTACATTGGTGGTTAGATAGATATATCTTGGAGAATGTAGGGATGAACACACCATGTGAACCTACATGGACATTTTCTAGCTATGTGTATATGAGTTGATCCATGTACATGGACCCAGTCAGTGTTATATGGGAATGTGTACTCTCTATAATTCTTACACAGACACATGCATAGTCCATTTACATGGGATGGACCGGGTTCTAAAGGTACGTTCTATGTAATACTAGTACATGATGTATTCTCCTTAAAAATTGGCCCTAATCCCTTATCTTGTTCAAATTGGGCATGTTTCATTAGGCTGTGACCCCTATATCTATTCCCTATGGATTAGAATGGAAGCATGTCCTATACATAGGATAGTTATCCCTTCATATGGAATTATTGGTTAGAGTTTTTGGAATCCTTCTCCGAGTCCTAGTGTGATATCCTCTATCATCTTATTACCTTAAGCAGAGTCCATGGTATCGTCATGAAAAACACTACTCAGGTGTTGATCTTATACTTATTGGGATATTATAGATTAAGTTACCAGTATAGCCAATGGCCTTGGGTTTGATCACCATCAATTTATTGCATCTCTTGAGATTTCCATTGTATACTTCACATGATAGTAACCAAAGAGAACAACCTATTAGATGTACATCATCAATGTTACTTGACTCATGGAGTGTTCTCCATGATTAGTGTTTTGAGGAACCATTGACCACTACTCTTAGTCTAGTATTATGGTGGTGATTTATGTATGAGATTGTGTGTATTTATTGATTATATATGGTTTTTTAGTTATATGTATTTAAGACATATTCCTATATGGATATGGATGTTATTATTGTTATATATGTAATGTGTGTTGGGTTTCCTATTGGGTCATTTTATACTCACCCATGCTTTGGATATTTGTACTAGTGTAATGTATTTTTTAAATATTTGACCTTTTGACGGAGTCCTAGAGGGACTAGGACCATATGGTTCTTAGTGAGCCGAACAGACCAAGGTGGGTTCCTGTGGTTATCTTAATAATTGTCCCCATATTTAATTTCATGTTGGACTTTTTTTCAGGCTCATTATGCTGGTATTATATTTGGACATGTTTAAATTCCATTAATTTTTCATGTACTATTTATGTGGCATTTAGATGTAAGGATTCACAATTTATCAGTTGTTTTACATTCAATCATTTCTTGGGATTAGATATGTGTGTGTGTACATGTACTTTAGGATAATTCTTCTAATGTTAGTGATATGCATACTCAAAACTAGTATCCATCCAATGGACTTTTAGAGGTTGTCTAAGGAAGTCACGTCAGATACCCAATTTGGATGGTTTGTGATGAAAAATTAAATGAGGTACATTTTTTTAAGAATAAAATAAAAACAATAGAATTGATAGGGTATAAAAAATAGAGAAGTTTATGAATAGATTTAGATGTTCATGTATATATAAGGATAAATATCACAATTTATCAACAATATTATTTTGAATAATGACAAATATGATATTTGGGAAATATTTATATTGGTAATTATGACCATTGGTGGTGTAGTGATTAAGAACATACATTTTAGATTAGTCCATATTTATGGTAATGATGAAAGATAATTATTATAGAGTAGAGGAAATATGGATTCATCCAGGGGGAACTTACCTTATGATGTTAATTTATTAGATCTTGGGAAGGATGTTTCATCAATGGGGTATTCCCATGACCACGTTCATGAAGAACTCTAACAAGTAATGTTAGAGAGAATCATTTAACAGAAAAAGCTCATACTAGTAGAGATCTAAACCAGATCAATGTTAGAAAAACTAATTAATGAAAGTATCACCAATTAATACATTATACAAAGGAAATATTGGATTGAGATTAATGTTTAAGTATTTAGTGGTTGAGTTATATTATAATTTAAATTCATTACGATATTGAATGGTTGTTTTCTCTTATACGTTAATTTTTAAGAATGTATCTACTAGATAAAAAATGTACAATGTTGTTCAGTGAATTTTTTTTGATAAAATGGATTACATAATTAGAATCGTGATTTTGAAATTGGTTATGCTGTAAAATTTTGTATTTTTTTTGAAGAAATAGAAAAATAAGTTAAAAATATTTGAATACAGTAAAAATTGTTAATATAATATATATGACATCACATTTATCTAATAATCACTCATTTCAACCAATGAAGTTCTATTTCACTATTTTTGGGACTAAACGCTATAGTGGGGCATTAAGGGTGGTAGTGGAGCACACTATTAATAGTGGATCTCTAAAAGAATATCGAATAATATTATTATTATTCAATTATCATTAGAAATTACACTCACTACACCTTTAAAAACACACCCTTGTATCATTATTAAAAATAGATTTCATGTTTCAATCTTTACTTTTCTCTCAATGAGCCTCCCCACAAGATGTACAATCATTCATGATGAGTTTGGTTCGATTTATGGTTGTGTTCCAATCTAGGAAGATGAAGAGAGGGAAAGGTTAAAATTTAAATCTCTTCATTTCCTACCCTAGTTGGCATATTTTTAATATATATTATAAAATAATTTTATATTATACCTTTTTAATATCAGCGTTATTATATAACCATTGAACTATTATTAAGAATAAAATATCAAAACCCCTTATTTTATACCCATTTGTATTATATTACTATAACAAATTAATGGTTGATTTTATTTCCCTTTATAAATTCTATTTAAATCTGCCACTATCATGTAATTCTTAATGACAAAGTTATTATGCCATTATTGTATTTTATTTCATATTATGTTCTATTAACAATACATTTAACACATCTAAAAATTCCTTTTACTCGTATTATTCCCAATTCAAAATTTGTTACCATTCCTAAACCTTATAAATTCTATAGAAATCCAATACTTTGGTTCAGTAAAATGTGTATGATTTTGAAAGAAAATAGGTAAATGAATATATATTTCACGTTGACTATTTTTGGATTTTATTAATCTAGTTGTAATTAACTAAAATAGAGTTATTAATGCATATAATAGTTAACATCCTCGTGCATGGTGGATTGGCCCTTACCATGCACCTAGTTTGACACTCTTAGGTGATATACTATGGATAATTATCAAAAATTTTATAACCGAAAATATTATAATTTTATAGTGGAATATAATTTATTTTTTTATTTGGTGTAATACCATTTTGAATATAATTTCTTAAACTATTTGGAAATCCTTAATCCTGATAAGTTTATGTTAACTATAAATTTATATAAATCACTTGTGGTTATTTTTAAATAAAGGTGATTTCTTAATTATTAATTATATGGGTTGAGGGAATTTAGTTAGATATTACTATTAATTAATTAAATAGGTGAAATTTACTGATGAAAAATATAATTTTTTGTTCCATATAGGAATATCATGTATGGTAATTTCCACTAGGACCATTTTCCATGTATATCTCAATTATTCATCCATGATCATTACGCTGTGTATATCATATATTTCTTTATAATGTGATAGAATGAATATTCATTCAATGTGATGTGTGGGGCCCAAAATCATATATCCCCATAGTATACTCGTAGGTCTAATGGGATAAGTAAGATAGTGTAATGTGGGAATCCTTTCCATTTTTATAATGTCTTGGCATAATCCATCGACAATATAATTAAAATGTCTGACAGTATACACGTACTTATTTTAGATTATGCTTTGGATCCAAATGATTATTAAAAACACTTTCTTCGAAGGATTTAACTAATATATTAATTATTATCTCTTTAATTTTTCTCAGGATGTGCATGTAAATATTTATTATTTATTAGATCATGCTACCTGTTTTTCCATTAATGGTCATTTAAGCTCAATACCATTACACGATTTCTCCATTTCCCCTTGTAATGAAGTGGAATACCATGATTGATCAAAGTTATAATTATATAATAAAGACATAAACTTATATGTTGTAAATAAGTAATGTAATGTTTGTAGTCTCTTGTGTAATGAAAAACCATGATACTTTTAATAAAATATCTTGCACTCAATTTTCCATATAATAAATAACCCACTATCGTTGGGAAACTAGTGCCAAGGGAATTACCTATTCCACCTAAATACGTACCATTTTAGTAAAACACCCCTTAACTTAATATAAATTAAAATAACAAAAAACAAAATCATCCAAAAAATTAATCATAACCAACACATAAAAATGGTCCAAAACCACATATATAGAAAATCTTTATTGAAAACTATTTCATATGAAATGAAAAATGAGGATTTTTTATCCACTATAGAAAAACAAGATACAATTTCTTTTAATAGAAACCTACTATAAAATTTCCTTTTGAAATACCTTAAATACATACAATTAATTTTAATTTCCCGAACCACACCTGAGAACAATATCAATAAAATCCTAATAAATTTCAATAAATAATCATTATTAAATAAGGCACAAATTGTAGAATATTTTTCTCAACTATAGGTAATAAACCCATTTTCAAAACACACGTGGTTTATACTTTTAGAAATCATTATGAACCGAATCATAGTCATGGTGAATACTCTCTATATATTCCATGTAAATTATAAGGAAAACCAATTCTATTTGATAAAATAATATGTTGCATATTTCATATATTTATGAAATTCAAGGAATTTTTAAAATTAATGATGAAATCAAGGATTAAAAGTTTATATTTTTTTTCATAGTGCCTCTTATATCTAATAAAAACTCTCAATTCAATTCCATACTCATAGAGACCTTTACAGTGTCCTTGGTCACCATTCTCAACCATAAAAACCACAAAATTTGATAAACAAAGAACCAGAAACAATAATATTTAAAAAAATCATTATAAACTCATAAAATGACCTTAAAAGGTCTATCCATATGTGAAAGGGTGTGGTCCACTCCCAACATAAACTCAAAACTAATACAAAAAAACCAAAAAAACCCTATGAAACAATGAAAAATTAAATCTAAAATCTACAAAAAAATAATAACAAATTTTTGGCTCTACACACCTAAACCCCAATAATAAGAGAATAACTGAAAATCCTATTCTATGAACTCTTCAATTAGTCACAAAGAATAACCGGAAAACTAAAACCTAAAAATTACATTTAATTATATGTGGAATAAATATGTTAGAACTTATGGGAACACATTTACGGATTACCTTCCCCTGGCCGAGATGAATATAAGGAAAGTGTTGGTCTGTCAATCCAATCAGTATTGACTGAGATGTTTAATAGAGAACTTGGGGGAAAATATTTAAAATGACAGAGATAGATATATAATGAAGAGATAGGGAGTTTATTTAACTGTTTTACCTCTATGTGTGTTACCTTCACCTAAGATCAGTCACTTTTCAAAATTAGTTTCACTATATTTTTTTAAATAATTTATCATTTTTATTCCATTTACAGTACCATTTTTCTAACTACCCATTCCCATACACAATACTCATCTAGAACTGCACCCCAAGATCCATTATATTTGTTTTATATTTTTCTTTTTTAAATAATTTAATCATTACAATATAATTTTTAAAAAATAATAATAATAATATCAGATTATTATTATTTTTAATAAATCATTAACAATTAAAAAAACTTCATATATATATATATTCCCCCACACACACAAACACATATTTCCCATTATAGATACAAACTTATATACAGACATACATACATACATGCTTGCATGCATGCATCCATACATACAAACACACAAGCATAAATTCATTCATACATTCATACATACATATATACATACATATATGCAAAAATACATAAATACATACATTCATTTATACATACTTACATACAAGATTATATAGGAATTTGTTTTTTTATTTTTTTCTTTTTTATCATAAATAATATAATAAAACTATGATTATTTTTATTTTTTCCCCTAGAAATTTCCAACCAAAATTATATTTTAAATTAACAATTTAAAACAATATAAAAAATATTCTTTATTTTATAAATAAATCACATTTTTGTCTAATTCTATTAACTTGTAATGATGCAGTTCTTTACAACCTTCCCATCAAAATAACCTAGCATCCCCAGAATCTCTCATAGACATCATTAGAAATAAAACACTTAAGAAAAAATGTATACTTCAACATAATAGAAAGCATCACACATCAACATTATAAAGAGTGCAATTAAAACATAATACATGGGAAGGGTGAAACCCAACATAAAAAATATCCCCCCTTAATCCAAATCTAAATATTATCAAGTGAGAACCAATCCTGATACACTATAATACAATTCAACAAAACATTAACTAATCAAATTAAAAATAATGATCATGAATGGTCTAATTAAAAGGTAATCAATTCAATAAAACAATACTCTATTGATGGAATACATTATAAAATTAACATACCATTGAAATCACAAATAATTATTAACACATAAAGCATTCCCTCTACAAAAGATGATTAGAGAGATATTAAAAATATATCACATCCTTTGAAATGAAAAAGGTCACTCAATTTTAAAATAAAACATGGAATAACACATTTTTATCTACCTTATATGACATTAATTAATATCTCCAATTATAATATTTAAAAAACTTTTTAAAAATAATTATACTTTTTCATTAGAAAAATAAAATAATATTAAACCTTCCCATCCCCAATTTAATCTATTTCCAACTTAATATAAAATATTTATGAACACTCATCTTTTAAAAAAATAAAATCCCTATTTAAGGTTTATTATTATTTTTTCAAAAGAAACCTAGAAATAGAAACAAAATAAAACTAATCATTTAAAACACATATAATATATAGATATTGGTCTGTTATGAATTAAAATATAAAATTCCATAAAATAAAATAGCAACCCATTGAATATGTACTTTCCAGTAGAGTTAATCATTTAACTCAAGGAATATAACTTATTTGGTGATTAGTAGATTGATGTGAGACTCACTCCATTATATAGAATCCATTCAAAAACAAATAAATTCATGTCCACAAACTCAGCACCAAAGGATAATCACTTTATATAATAATGGGTTCAATCCAAAAATAATTTAGCAAGGAAAACAATTTTTTTCTATGTTTATTATTATCATTTTACACCACTTATAAATTTATTAAACTCTTAAAACAGTACCAGCGCACTAATTCAAATTTTCAAATCATACAACACATTAATATATACATTAAAATCTATCATTAAAATCATTTTTATATAACAAAATATTTTATATGAGGGTAACTATCAATTTTAAAATAATCAATAATATAAAATAAGAACCCATATAATTACCATCATTAATCACCCACGTAAAATGGGGGACCCCCAATATTTGTTTGATATCTTTTCAAAAAATGATCAACATTAAAAATCAAACACAAATGTACATTTTATATAAATGAGACCTAACATTTTAAAAAACAACAATATCTCAAGAGAGTCACCTCAAATTGAAACCCTTCGTGATATATTTTCTCTGTGAACAGTATAAAATACCTGAAAAATTCCCAAAAAACATGTTATTTTCTCTTCTAACATCCTTAAAAGATGGAATCAAACCCATATAGAAGTATAAATCAAAACCAAAAATAAAATTACATATTTGTGGAATCCCTTGGAAATTCAAGGTTTCATATTAAATGTGTTGATCATATAATACATAATATCTACATATTTACTTCTCCCAATACCATATTCATACTACCTTGAATCCCAAATAGTTTGAAATTAAAATTTCACCCAGATACCATTTTTTGTTTAACCAACTTAGGATATTCTTATTTGGGAACCTAAATCAACCTGTAAAAATTGAACTAAAATTATTCTCAATCTATATTGGCTAGAAACTAGTGCATGGAACCAAGATAATCACAAATGGGAATGATTCTTATGAAAAATAAATAATAAATAAGAATATACCCTTTGAAAATCTGAAATGACCATTCCATACATTAGGTGATTATTAAAAATATTAATAAGTTTTAATAAATAAATTAAAATAAATGAGGAATAAAATGATAAATATATATATCATAAAATAAAATATGATAAAACACACCCAATAGTGAGTTTTATGAATGTTAATCCATTACATGGAACAATAACAACCTGAGATAAAATCATGATATAAAATGATATGACTCAACTATACCAGAACTCAACATGAAATATATAAGAATGAAAGGAATTTCAAATAGTTATCCTCCCCACACCTTTGAATACTCTTCAAAATAAATTAAATATAAAATTATTATTAATATAAAACTATAAAAACATATTTGTTTTTTAAAAACAAATCACATTCATCTATCAGATAAATTTATTTTAATTAAATAAATTGTTCAATCCCTTATTTTTGAATAAAAACTGAACATTTAAATAATGGGTTAATATTATATATAAAATATTGTATAAAAATACTATGATTATAAAATATACAGAAATTTTAGAATTAAAACAAAACAACCCAATTTCAAATACATCTATTAATGTCTAACAAGAGACACAAGAGAATTCTGTTTTTACCTTGTCAATAAAATTGACCTTAAAAATTAATAAATTATACCTAGAAACCATAATTTTAAAAAGATACAGATATATATATATATATTAAGGATAAATAATCAATACATTGAAATAAACTTGATAATTAATTTCATCTCATCAAATTAACAAAATAAAAGAATTATATTAGTAAAGATATCAAAGAAAAAAATGATGAAATGATATAATAAAAATAAATATTATATAAAATTTTAAAAAATGAACATGATATAGACTACATCAAGGGAGTGACTTTAGGGAATATAAGTTAAAGGAAGAATAAAATCCTAACTCAATCTTATTTATTAAACCTACCATATTCATTCAGGTTCATTAGCTACTATGGCGAACTATCTAAAAGTCATAGTGGTAATCACATCCATTATAATATTGTTTAGTCATTGTTGTAATGTAATCCATAGGCTAGGGAGGTTATGGTTTTCTATGTGGCCCCAGTCTTAGTCATACTTCTCTATCTTCCCAGATTTCAACGATGTTAGCAATAGGGGTGGGTTTATATCCATCATATTACAATAATAATTGTAACACCCCCCCGCCTAGTAACGACCATTTATCACACCCCACATGTCCATTTTTAATAATATCCCCTTAATATACAATAACATTAAATAATAATATACCTCATCTCTAAAAAATTCATATATAAAAACACATAGAAAATGAATCAAAACATAGATGTATAATTTTTTTTTGAAAAATGTTTTCATAATAAAGTGAAAAATTGTCTTAATAACATTATTAGAAAAAACCTAGATATAAATTTCTATCAAAGTACACAAACTATATTCAATCATCATAAAATTCCATAAGGGCATCACATGAATTTATTATTTTCCCATATCACACTTGAATTCAATATTAATGAAACCAAAATAGATGACCTTAAGAATTATTATAACATAAAAACCCAATTAGTGAATCTCAATGTCACTCTTAGTTATTCAGATATTTTTCAAAAAACATGATGATAAACTATTTAAAAATCCTTAAGATAAAAAATATATGCATTGTTGGAACCCTTTATTATTTTAAATTAAAACTACAAGTGAAAATAATTCACATTGATAAGAAAAATAGTTTCTTATTTCATTGCCTTTATGAAATTCACAAAATGATTAAACGTAGAAATATAATCTTGGTTTTAAATTTAATTAGTAATTCTTAGATCCAAATATTCCAACTAATGATCCAAAGATTTATTCCGACCAAATATCCACCTTTCCTTAGTCCTCAAGAAACTATAAAATTCATAACCACTACTAAAATAAAAAATTGAGTTTCAAAAATCAAAATCCTCCAAAATTAATAATCAACACTAAACTCACTGATTTCCAAAATAATTCCAAACCACTAAAAAATGTGTGTGGTCTACTCCTAATGGGAATTTTACCTAATATCACACATCATTATAAAATAAAAATCCAGAATTTATGGGCAATCAATTCTTAAATCAACAGAACTTATAAATAAATATATATTGCAACATACCTAAATCTAAAAAATATGAGATAATGTGAACATCTCCATCCTGTACTTCCTCAATGATCCTTAGAGAATAACCCAGAAAATAAAACATGTAAATAGAATTTAATTGAATCTATAACAAATATATAACTTCATATGGAAAAAAATCTTGTTCTTTTCTTCCTCTCACCAAGATAAACCCAACTCCACTAATGTTGCTTCAATCCAATTAGAATTGAATGAGACATTAAAGATAAATGTTGTGGGGAATTAGAAAACATGGTAGGGAGATAAAGAAGATATAGTGGGAGAGTTATGAGAGTGTTTTTCCTCCAACATATTCCCCAACATCCCCTATGAGCACCCTCTTCCCCATTGAGCTTCAATTTTAGATTTTTTTAAAATCATTTTATTTATTTTTTCATTTAATTTAGAACTTATTTAATTACCCTTTCCCATTCACATTCCTCTTTAATCACAACACCCCCATGATCCACTATTTTCATTTAATATTTGTAATTTTTTAGTAATTTTATACATAACCATCTAAATTAAAAACAACAACAACAACAACAACAATAATAATAATAATATAACATTATTAATAATATTACTAAAATTTTAATATGTCTTACAAAATTATATATATATATATATATATATATTCCCATACAGACACACACACATGCACACATACATACATACATAAATATAAATACATATGTATGTATATACATAAATATATATATAAATACATACATTAATATATATAATAATAATTTCCTATATAAATTCATAGATACATGTTTATAAAAATGAATTTTTTCTTATTTTATTTTTTTAGCATAAATAAAAAATAATGCTATGATTATTATAACTTTTAATTTCCTCCAAATATTCAGAAACAATTAAAATTTTAATTATCTATTTTAAATACTCATAAAGTTTTTCTTTATTTATTAACTCAAAAAATATTTCATAGACTTTCACTATCCTGTAACAAATTAATTTTTTATTAAATCCAAAAAAAATCATTCTCAAACATTCCCACTGAATTCCTTTGAAATAATCCACTTATGCAATGGAAGAGATTTTTATATATCAGAGAGTGTAACCTATAAACATCACAATGATGATAATTATAACATCATATTTGCGTGGGGTTCTACCCACCATAAAAAAAATAACTTTACATCAAAACCAAATATCGTCAAATGAACACCAGACTGGATAGACCAACAAATAACTTGTCAAAATGATAAACAACCTAATGAAAATTCATTAATATGATGGGTCCATTTAAAAAATGAATCAAAAAATATCAATATTATATTATAATGATACATCATAAAAGAAATATAACCAAGAAAAACAAAAAATGTTATTAAGACATAATGAATTAACACTAAAAAATACAGAATGATAAACATTAAACATAAATAACATCCTTTTAAGTGAAAAGGGTCACTCACCTTTAAAATCTTACATGGTATAACCCATTTAATATACAACTTACAAAAATAAAATAAATATATCTGTTGATAATATCAAAACCACTCTTAAACAATTACGATCAATTTTATTTATAAAAACATTTTAAAATAAAATGTTATCTTCAAAATTTTAATCTTTTTCCAAATTATGTAAAAACATTTTCAATAAAAATATTTGAAAAATTCAAATCCCTTATCATGAGATGATTCTAAATTATTAAATGGAATCATGAAAGAGAAATAAAATAAAACTAATCTCATTAAACCAGTAAATGTTAGATACATTCCCCACCCCCAACCCCATGATTTAACACATATATGTACAAAAAATGAACCAGTAACACTGTGGAAATTTATATAACACCAGAAAAATTCATTTATCTTTATCCATACAATTAATTCGTTGATGATTAAATTCATATGAGTGTTGATCCATTTATGATCTCATTTCAACAACCAAGATTTTCATGATCATAATCACTATATAAAATCTAATTAATTATATGCAATAACTTATAAAATATATCAATAATTGTTCAAGGAAACAAATTTTTTCTGTTTTTTTGACAATGTTTTACACCTATTTAAAAATTTATCAACATTAAAATTTCAACAATAAGATAAATTAAAATTATAAAAGCTTCAATCACAATATCCATCCCTCTAATGTCCCTTATCAGAATATTTATTATATAATAAAAAATATAAATTTAGGGAAACTAGATAGTTTTAACCCATAAATTTTATAAAAGAATAATTTTATCCCGTAAAATTCATTTAAAGTATCCCAAAGTCAACATCTTTGTACTAAAGAAAAAAACTCTTTATCCCTTTAAAATAATTTTGAAAAATTGTTAATAATAAAAATAAAACAATAATGGTTATAATATAGGAATTTAACCCATCATAGTAAATAAAAATAATATCTTAAAAAAGTCACCTCAAAACCTCTCTATTCTTGATATGTGGCTCCTATGCATAGTTTTCAGCCCATGATTACTTACGATGAAAATTATTAGTTCCTCATATAGAATAATTAAATAATATAATCATACCCATATTGTATGGACTTTTTATTTGGATTGGTTGAACATTATTATTGAAATTGTATTTTATTTTTGGTTGATGGGAAAAAATTGAAACTAAGCTTCATAATAGAAATAAAATTATTTGACACACTTAAAATTATTGTGTTGTATTGTTTTAATTCCTGAGAGGTATCTTAGAGAATTATCTGATTTATGGGAGCATAAGTATTAAAATGTTGAATTCGATAGGAGATAGCCTTAGGTGAACAATTTATGTATAGTTTTTACTAACCATGCAGCTAATCCCTATGTCATGTTCTATACTAAAACATGGTTTTTTCAACCCGTGTGATTTTTCCAATCTATAGTATAAAATTGTGATGAGGATAAATGGGTCTTCTACAATTTGTGCAATATCTGTCTAACTGAAATCCGCAACTGTGTGAGGGGATGCACTATTTGGGTAGTAGCACTACACAGACTATGCACGGGTTTCCCAGTCATCTGAATAGTTTTATGAGGGTGATAACCCTTTATGAAGTGGCACTACACAGTTGTTGAATGGTTTTCCAAACCATGCATCCAAACTGTGAGGTACTTTAAAGGGGTAAGAAATTACCCTAATTCATTTTCCTTCTTTTTCTCCCTCTCCTTTCTCCTACCAATCACACAAAGCATCCCCTCCATCTATGGGATATCTCACAACCCTTTTATCAATGCATCTAGGTATCTATGTCATCAAAATTTAGTATCCAATACCATAAGTCATGTTGGATCTCCCATGGTTACCCTCCTTTTCATTTTTTCCCTTCAATATTTATCTTTCCATTTGGAATTATATTGGAATAATAGCTTATATTCTATATTTTTAGGGTGTTTATCAATAGGTATGATTTCTATCATTTCATATTGAAATAAATCAAAATGGTGGGTGAGTGAATTTTTCTTCTTATATGCTAGGTTTTCTACGTGTTTTCCTGTAAAATTTCATTATTTATAAAATGTGTCATTGTGTCGCATATGTGACATTCCGTGAATTTCTGCTAAAGTGTGAGATACCTATTTTTAAATTATTATACCATAATTTTCAATCTATTTATACACCTTGGTATGTTTACATGTCGATCACCCCAAAGCGAACCACCACATATAGTGTTATTGATTAAATAATAACAATAGTTATCATTTATAATAAAAACCATAACAACTAACATGTGTGGTCAGGTTATCAAATTATAACATGATAAACCAAATCAATATAATGAATTTTAATATGATATATATAATCTTTTGAATTTTTTTAAATCAGATGGATTTCTCCATGATTATATAAATAAAACACCCTTTCGGTGTTATTATCTCATCGCCCATTAGTGGAATAATTCCATTAAAATGACTATAATTGTTAAATGGGGAGGATATAAAAATATTCTCTTATTACTATTATAAATGAGTATATTTAAAGTATTATTAAATTGAATGTTTGAAAGCAATTTCCTCATGAACTCTATAATTGGTTATACTGGAATGGTATGACTTTAGAGTTGAATTGATAAATTTTCATGGATAACACACTTGGAATACACTTTATTTCTAAATGTAATAAAAAAATACCTCTACATTATACATTTATTGATCCTTATATTTCAAATTAAGAATACCTTAGACTAGCTTATGGGTTAAATGAATTTTAAAAAACTGATTGAACTTTGAGATTCCAATTAGGAACACCTAATATTGGAAGACGGGTTATATTGAATTACATTGTGTATTGATAGATATTAGGTTCCTCAATATGGAACACCATTTTTAAGATATTATAGGGAATGTGGTATTATATTTCACATGCTTATTATTGGGAGGACTTAGATAGGGATGTGGACATGGCTTTTCATACCCCCGTGGTCTAGGATTTTGGATATGGCATTTCCAATCATATTGAGATGTTTTATATGATTTTTCACACCCATATTTTTGATGTTAGACATGAAAATTCAAATTATTTATTGTGGTTAGTGGGCATGATTCTCTATAAACCATATTTAAATTCTTGTCCTCATATCCATATTTAACAATGATACATCCATTTTATTACTATTATATAGGGATTCCCTGGTTTTACACCTCATGTTTTTAATAGTTAATGTATATATCTAAATATATATGTTTAAAATTTTGTATATATATACATGATGTATTGTTAATAGATTTTATAGTATTAGACACCTTTTGTGTTGGGCTATTGAGTTTATCTAACACCCCATTCTATCTATTGTTTGGTACCTTGAAATTCCTCGTACTTTCAAAATCAGGATTTTAGATTGGACTTGATTATTGTAGTGACTTACAGTATATGACATTGAATTCAAGTATTAATTAAGCATGTACATGGGGTGTACTCTAGAGGTTGAGTACAATATTTATTCATTTAATTTCAAAGTAGACCTCTTTATCTATCTGGTTTATGTATGTCTATTATAGTACACTATAAAATATTCAAGAATGGTAATTTGTTCTTTTATTATTTATTTTATGTTATTTAAATTTTCTATTGTATTTATCACTTATCCCATTGGAAGATTCTCCAAACCATACCATAATTCGTCCAATAATTTGATTCAGAAGCTTCTAGAATAAAAAAATCTTCACTTGATGCCATTCTGTGAACTAGGATAAGTGTCCATTTAGTGGCTATTAAAATGGGACATTACAAGTCATATCTGAGATTATTTTCCTTTTGTATTATTATTTTGGGATGGAATACATGAGACTAGGAATGTGTCAAAAAAATTTAAATATAAAGTCTTTGGTTCTAGGTAACATGTACATGGGGGAAGGATAATAACACACGTGATTGGGATGTTGTGCAATATATTCATTATTATATTTGATTATTCTTTCCCATTGAGTGATTTTTTATATTTTCACTAATTAATAATTTATTTAATTTTACCCTTTCCCCCTTATAGTATGGACTTATTGATAGTCTCTTAATCATAAGAACACTGAGGTTCACATGCCATGAATATTCCATTCCATGTTGATTATAATTCCTAGAAACATAATATATGTTTTCCATGCCTTGTTTAATTATTTAGAATTATTATTTGTATATGTTGTTTGGGTTATTTTTTTATTTCTAAATTTATTGTCATCTTTTGTAGTGTATTTTCAATCGAACTCCTATTCATTTTCTATTCATGGAATTCATTGTTATAATTATTATATATCGATGGATAGTAATGTGTTTGCATCAACATAAATGGTGTTTTCCAATATAGTTAAATGGTGAAACCTTAATTAAATGATTATGACATGTTTCAACTATCGACCAATGGTTTCATTGAATTAAACAGTAGTGTTTGTGATTAAATGGGTTCCTGATATGCAATTTATAAAGTGTATTGGCCATTATAAATTGAGGAATACTGGCCCATGTAGTCAAACTATCAAATAAGATCATGTTATATTCTGATATTGACGGTAAAATGTTGGTAAAAATTACATGAATGAAAATAGTAAATTATAGATACTAGTACGTTTATATCATATGAATTTTAATTCAACTACAGAAACCATGGTATATATATAATGAAATTTCCAAATTAGGGTATTTGTATCACTAAGAGGGTTTGATGGTGAACTAGTGATATTTTTTATTTTATTTTTCCTTATAATTGAATCAAACTTTTCCTCCTATTAAAAATTTGTTTACCTGATGAAAAAACAATTCAAGTTCACATCCATAAGAACACGAGTATTTACAACGTTCACTATTCAATAAGAATAGATACATCATTTTTATGATTTTGTAATTATTCAATACCGTAAAATCCACAAGAAATAATCCTATTGGCTGGAATACAATGAGTATCATATAACCTTTCACGTGTATTTCCCTTTGAAGAAAATACAATATTACATGTGAACTATCCTTCACGTATGGAGAAACATAATAATTATGTTAAATTGTTTTTACATATACTTCAAAACCAACTTACACAAGTGGATTAAATGAAAAACAAAACATCAAGTTCTAAAAAAATGGCTAGTAAGAAATTCCTAGACTTTGTTAAGAAAAACATAGTCCAATTTTCCCAGTACTTTTCTCCCAATACAATTCTCCCCAATAGAATTTTCCTAGTACGATTCTTCCATGTATTGAAAAAATATATCTTAGTCAAAATAGGGTAGAGATTAATCCACACCAATTCTATTATGTGTATGGAAAACATAGTCTAATTATTTCTAGTATTATTTCTCAATATTAAAATATTACTCTATCTGAACATAGTTTAAAAAATTCTGAACACTTTCATCCTCAGTCCTAAAAAATTCAATACAATAATCTTGATCTGATTATCCAACCTGATACGATGATCAACTAAATATGATTAATATTTTAATATGATAATATGTAGAATAAAACAACCTATTGAAACATTTCAATCTTGTATCATCTCCTTTCACATCAATCTGGAAAAAAATCTCTACCAAAGATCAATAAAAAAACCTCTTATTATCTATAAAAAATTATAATTTCTCTATCTTATGCGGTGAACAATAAAACCAACTCCGAATTTACAAAGTACATTCTCTATTATAGGTTTCTCAAAAAGGTTTTTCTAGAAATCTCGTAATGTTTCCTGCTTAACTAAATATCCCTAAAATACAATCTTACTTTAATTTTGGGTGGATTTATAACGTCATAAAAGATTCTCAAATATTCTAAAAAAATCTCGAAACATCTAAAAACGTATTCTCATGCTTGAATTCATTAACAAACATCAACTAGATTCATTATTTTCATTACAATTTTCTAGTATGATTTTTTCATTAATAAATCCTATTACTATTTTTTTAAAAAAAATCCTAATATTATTTTTAGTACTATTTAATATATATGAATTATTCAGTTTGAATTATTTAGTATTATTTTCTTATTATGAATTCTATAGTGTGATTTCATCAGTATGAATACTTTAGTAACATTCTTTCTTCCTTGGGAATAGTGACATATTTTTCTTACCAAGCGCCTTCAAATTCTTTTTATTCCTAAGACTCAATATATATTTTTCTTTCCTAGCCTAAGTAATATCTTTTTCATCCTGACCCATATCAACAACTTATTCTTCCTAATCCTTGACAACAAATTATTCCTCCAAAACCTCAGAAACATATTTTTCTTACAGATCCTCAACAAAATCAATTTCTTTCGGAGCCTCGTTAACAATTTTTTCTCTCTATGCCTCCAAAAAATCTTTTTCTTACTGAGCCTCATCAACATTTTTTTCATCCTGAGCCTCAAAAACATATTTTTCTTATTCATAATTGGAAAGATTGTTTTATTCTTCAAACATTGAAATATCATTTTCCTCCTAATCCTCATCAATATATTTTTCTTCTTGAGCCTCGTAAACATTAATTTATACTCATACCGAAAAATATTCCCCTTAAAACAAAAAATTGAATATGATTTCCATAACCATTTCCAACGTTCTGTAATCATGCTTCTATCACATGTTTTATATAATAAATATGATTTATGATAACTCCAAGATCTGTAAATCATCTATAACATAATAGGTGTTGATAAAATAATAATTTCATATTTATTAATATTTATGAATTTGATACTATTTTTACCTTAATGGGATGGTATGTCTGATAGTATACCCAACACAGAACAATGGGTTTCATAGAAATCTTATGTTCCTTAGAAGACAAGAGTAATATCAAAAAAATAATGTATTGTAAGATTCTTATTTTAAGTGTTAGTCATCACCTAACTGTTAAAACGGAGTGAATGAACTATTTTAACTAAATTTTTAAAATATTGTTTACAGATGTTTATAAAATGATTTGTTGGTTTTCAAATTAAATATAAATGAAACTAAAACCCAATTTAATATAAAGGATGTATTTGTATGAAAAACTATTTAATATTGAATAATTCTTTTTATAAAATAGTCGAATAACTATTATAACATTAAATTAAAGATATATAAATTAAATATAATATTTAAAATTCATCATAAGTGTTATATATATATTATATAAAAACAAATTAAATTTTATTGATATAATAATTATTCTTTAAAAAATGTAGTTTTCAATAATTTTGATAGTTCGCCTATTTTAAATATAGCTTGAAACATTTATAAGTTATTTTTGAAAAAATAAACTTCTCATTTTGTAGTGGGATATCAAAAAAAAATTTGGTTTATGTTTTGGTATTTTTCTAGTAAATTACATATTTTAATGAATTTTGAAAAATACTGCATTTAATTAAAAACAACATTTTCATATAATTTTTTTAATAATATAATATTATAATTTTAATTGTTTTTAATGTATAATTTGATTATTTTTTATCATTTAATCTAATTTAGGTAATCATAGTAATATTTATATTTAAATTATATTTGTAAATGTTTTTTTATTTCTGAACATCTCTTATACCAGCCTTTTCGTCATGTCTGTGAGAATGGTGTTATACTTAATTTAGCCATATATGGGAATTGAATTTTCAAAAATAGACATTCATGGTTGAAATCAATTTTAAAATTTTGATCTAATAGTATCACTTAATTTTTGGTTAATAGTAACTTAAGTATTTTACTTACCATGATTAGGGATAAATTAGTGAATTAAAGGTAAAAATAATATTATCACAATATAAAACTATCATAAGACTTGTCCAAATTTCCTTGGAAAAATTTTTCTCAAAAAAAATCATCCTTATGATGGACTTTTACCCTTTTTAACAAACTTGGTGATGAATATGACATTTATTATAATATATTTAAAGATAAGTTAGAAATTTCATACACATATTTTAATAAGTAAATCATTTTTAATATAGGGTTACATCAAATAGATATAAAACAATAAACATTAACATGAAAGATAATAAATTTATAAATATCTTGATAATTTATTTATAATTTTTAGACCTTAAATAAATAAATTTATCTGTGACACAAATATTATGAAATAATTTATTCATTAATGAAAGAATCAAATAAATAATAATAATAATATTTCAATAAAAATAATATTAAATATTTGATGACATACATGAATTATATAGATTAATTATAATTTTAATAGATTATTTTAAGTAGTTTTTTTGAAGGAATAAAGTAGTTCTTATTTTTTTAAAGTCAAATACTGAATTTTGTCAAAATTGAAATAATTAATATATTGAAGTAAAAATGTTTAATTAAATTATATAAAATTTATAAAAATATATTATTTTAAAAAACATGTTTATATATTTCTAATAATGTTATCAATGAATCATTAATTGGTCATTTTTCAAGTTTTGGAAATTTTTTTAACCCTTAATTGTAAATTACTTGATAAAACGGTAAGAGTTAAAAGGGGTAAAAACAAAGAGATAAGGTTTAAAATAAAATCAATACATGTATAAAAAATATTTATTGAAATTATTTATAACGATATATAAATTATTTAATAAATAACCGAATTTGGAGACTTCTCAAGTTAAATATTAATTTATATTAATTAAATAGTTTAAGGGTTTCCATGGGTGCCCCTCCCCTCTCTTATAAAAAGTCATTCCTTCCACTTTATTAATCACATAAAAACAACCTTTTAGTTTAACCAATATATTCCCAAAATGCTTCCTATAATAACTCCCCACAATATAAAATACTTATTTTAGGGAAAACAGCCTCCTTAGAGATGTTAAGGTGTCAAGAAAGGTGATTATCTAAAGGAAAGGTAATGTTTTTATTTAAGGGTTTCAAATTTATTTCTACTCCATCTTCTTTAAAATCTCCTTAAACAATGATGAAATAAAATATCTTGTATCCTAAATATACTAATGTACATCTATTTTAATATCTACACCTAAATCCATCTTCAATAAAAATAAATGGGAAAAAACTTAATCATTCTTGCGTACATGTGAACTATCACCTCCACAAACCGATATAATTTGGTTTCTACAACCGTATAACATGACGAGATATAATGAAGGAATAAATTACCATAAGTGATGTTAATGTCATATTAATCATTTTATGATAATAATTTAACAATTAAATTCTTACTTTCCATGCACATAAAAAGGGTAAAGTCATTCATTCAAACCTGTGAACAGTAAGCGATATGATTCATTTTTAAAAACCACATCCCATGCATAGTATATATAAGTATATATAAATGATAACATTATATTAAATCTATTATTATAAATATTTAAAGATAAAATAATACTTACCTTCATTCGATAACTACCAATGAAAAATGGAAAATGCCACTCATGCGTATATAGAACTTATCATCTCCATGATTATTATGTTGTTCGTTTTTCATAAAAATACATACTTTTTTTATTTAAATGTATAATTTATTTAAAAAATGATAAATATTTCATTAATATTATTCTAAATATGATTTAATTTTCTCTACAAGGACTATTTATATCATACCAACTTCATTTTCTACTCAAGGGATGAATAACAACAAAACATCCTATATGAACTTTAATAATGCTGTAATTATTATAACATGGAAATACGTGATATAAATAGAAAAATAAACTTGAGAAGGGTTATCAGGTTATTATAAATTAACCTATGTTTATTATTTTGGAAGATAATTAATTTACGAAATAAGTTAGTCTTGATGTAATCGATTTCATCTCAATCTTCTTTCATTGAGAAATTTCATGATAATATGAACCTTTATTCATTTATAAGTTTTATATATAGCCCCATTTAAATTATATATCCATATTTTATCAACAATCATGATATTTAATATTTCTTAAAATGTCCTACATTAATGTGGCTTATAATTTATATTTTTAAAATGGTAAAAGACGCATTAACTAAAATAACTTTTTAAAAGTTTTAAATATTTATTTTTCTAAATCATTATCATTAAAGACCATGTTTTATCAATGGAATTGAGGATTTATTTATATGGGAAAAATGTTTTAAAATTTTAATTTCTTTCAAATGTTTTAAAGTTGTTGATAGAGATAGAATTATCCTCATTTTATATATTCATTTAAATTACTTGAACCCTCAAAAATTATCAATAAGAGCTTATTTACAATAAGTATAGATTTATATGTTGTTTTGGAATAAAATGTATAGAGACCTGAAGCTTGACGTACATGGAAATTACATTACTTTTTCAGAATACTTAATACATAACAAAAACAGACACACAAGGATCGTAATAGTTTAGTGTCTTTGGAAACTCGGAATATAAACTTCTAATCATGTGGAAATATCTTCAACAACTCCCATAATGATATTCCCTTTTTTTTTTCTTACCTAAAACCTTTCTTTATTTCCTGGGGAAAATAAAACATACAAAAGGGTGAGCTCAAATGATTAGTAAGGGAAAACATAGATAACATAAAACAATCCATAAACATTTGGAAGCAAAAACTTGAACATGAAAATTAAACATCAAAATCTTGAGCGAAGACATAAATCATGGAAGTGTGTAAGGCATATATCATAAAGGAACATCAATCATGATAAAATAGCATGGGAATAAAACATGTAATTCTGGAACCCATTCAGCACATGTTATGATTTCCATAGTATCCAAGGCATTGCTGCCAAGACCATCTTAGTGGACAAAGTCCCTTTATGAATCGAGTTCACTCCGCGTTTCAGTCCTGTAACACTGAACCAGATTAACTTACTGTTTCAGCCATGTCTATCTCATGAGATATAAATCTTTACCCAATTCTTTGGAGGGAGATATAGGTCCCACCCATCTCAAAATGAAATCATTCGTACTTGTGCCACAAAATAAACATACATCATTCATAATAACCCAACGAATAAAATGGGTTTCATAAACATCATCCCATCACCACATAATCCATATAAAAGTAATGGATATCATTTCATAATAATAAAAGTGAAACCATGTAAATCATAGAGACATTGTACTTGAAACATACACATATGAAATAATGTCATCTTAGATGGAAAACTGGTTTTGATAAAACATTTGAAATGAAATCTTGAGGAAAATATCCTTTCTTCTTCAAAATCATTTTACTTTCACAAAATTTCATGCAATTTTAAAAGAAAATTATTTTGTTGAAAATAGTCATGAAATCTTTTGTAGGATGCTTCATGAAAATAAGGCTTTATAAAAACGTAAAAATCCATTCGTGCCATATAAGATAAAAAAACATTCTTCTCTTACTTTTACCGGAAAAGTCAAAAAGTACCTCGTAATAGAAAGATTCCATACATACCATGTAGTAAAAGTAAAAAATGGGTAAAAAGGACTTTAAACATACATGAAAACACTTTTATAAAACATGGACATGGATGATAGAAATAACCCCAGAAAATACTTACGAATAAGCAATCTCGGATAAAAATGAGATTTTCAAAATTATCCCTTACCTTAGGTCCGATATTCATCGTATAGATCCGAAACTCCTATATAATGATTTAAATAATGTCATTGACTTATTACAGAATCATATTTGTTGTTATGATATCATATATGGTTCACTTATGACTTTATATTACCCGCTGTTTTGAAAATTCCACGTTAAAGAGCGTTTTGGGTAAAATCATTTCATTTGTCGTCCGTGTTTTGACTTGTAATTATTCATATGATTACTTTGATCATGATTACTTAATTAAAAAATATAAAACATGATTTATATATAATATATATTCAGAATATACAAATATATAATAGATCGATAAATGGAAAGAAATACACTGTTTACGGAGACGGTAGGTCGTACGTAAGCATGAACGCTGTTTTCGTTTCCTTATTGTGATGAATGGAATTAAGTAGATGACATAAATATATATATAAATAAATCCAGTATATTTATAATGTCACATATTTCATTATTATTACTTATATATACTTTATAATCATTCTTTAATGGTTAACATGGAGAATGAATCTCATCACATCGTGGAGACGGTAGTCCGTACTTATGCACGAGCAATGACATCATTCCCATGATCGTGGAATTGTATTGGAGTGTATGTATACTATTTCAGAATCAATAACACCTTACAATAATCATATATAGTTATTTATGTTCACCATTATACACATCCATGTAAAGGGTTGGTGGAAAAACATATTACACCACGGCGTGGAGACGGTATTCTGTACGTACGCACGTGCGGTGATTTTGTTTTCTGTAGGATGGATAGATGGTGAAATAGGGTTTTTTAATACTTATAATAACATATAATTATATGAGTGATACTTATGTTATTACTTCATAATGAAAAAACTAAAGAAGAAGAAGTGGAAGATGAAATAAAGTTGATAGAATCAGTAATGGACTTTACCTCTTCTTTGAAGCGCCTCTTTGAGACCTCCTCTTAGGGCACTAAAATTGGTCTTTGAAGAATACCAGGACCTCTATAATGTTTTTTGGGAAGTGGAGAAGAGAATTTGGAAGGGTTTGGCCGAGCATTAAGGCTCAATGTGGTGTGAGGAAGAGAGGGAGGAGGTGCCGATTTATAAGGGGGGAGAGGGGCACCTTTGGAAAAACTCAAAATATTAATTTATAATAAATCTAACCCCACTTAAAAACCTCCAAAAATGACTCATATTGGAATATTAGATGATATAGGGTTGTAATATCATCAAACAATAAAATTTAGACATGTTAGGAAATTATTTTAAACATTATCAAATTGATTTATCCTTACTTAATCAATTTAATTTTATTTGTGGTAATAACATTCTAAATTTTAAATTATAACAAAAAAATTACTTATTTGTTGTGAATTTTCCATAATTGGATACTTTATAATATTTTAGACCATATAAATTTAAATTTATAATTTTTAAATATTTTTGTGATTTTTAAACTATTTTATAATATGTTATCTTTATAAAATAAAAATAGTGTCAATTTTGACACTATTCATTTATATGAATTTAAATAAAATATATATAGAATATATGTTCGAACTAAAAGCTTTAATAGATTAATAAAAGTCCATATGTGTCTATAAAAGTATTGGATCACATTAAATAGTTCATATAATATTTATTTTATTATTGTTAAAACCATTTATTTAAATTATCTCTTAATAAAATATTTATTACAACATTTTTGTATAATTATTTAATATACCTATTTGTTGCATAAAACTTTAAAAAAAACCTATGATGAAGATAAATCTATTACCTTTCCCAATAATACTTTTACTAGAATTTATCATCTCTAAATAACCATATTTAAATTGTTATATTTATTAAATTATGAAGGTGACAACTTTGGCATCATTTAAAATAAAATAATATAAGTGTCATAATCACTTTTATAAGACTCCAAACGATTATATATTATGTCATTGGATTATTATGGTATATATATACACTATTAATAAGTTTTCATCAGGTTTGTTGTCCTTTTAATGGGTATTATTATTTCAATAAAAACTATATTACTGATTTTTCACTTAATAAATAATTTCTGCATCATTAATGTATCACCATTAATGACAATTATTTAATCCCTAAAAATTATAAATAAATTATCATGATGTAGATAATTTTATTAAATTTCTGTAGACGATTCATGTTTTAAGTTTTATGATGTTTATCACTAAATTAAAATTATTATACTTATAAGATTCAAGAGAGTGACATGTTGTCACTTTCTTTGGTTTTAATAATAATTAAATTATTTTCATAATCAAAAGTCCATAAAACTAATCTAATCCGACCCTTAGGTGATATGGGTCTACCTTTATCCATAGAATATAATTTTGGCATGTGTTAGGGTAATTGTATAATATTATATTCACCCTTAATTTCCCGATTTACCTTTAACTATAGTAAATAAAATTTACCGTAGTTACTATTCATAATTCCCCGAAAAATAAAAGTAGCCTATTAACATAATTTGGACCCACTGATTCCAAATATGAAATCCATTTTTTCAATTTCAATACACAGAAGTTTCAGAAATTAAATTAAAATTAATCTCGTTGTCAAATGAAAACGGGTTTTTGTTTAAAACATTGCAAAAGATTGAATTGATTTAACCTACGAATTCAATGTAAAATCAATGCTAATGACATAAATTATATTAAATGGTAAAAATATATTATATTTATAATTTAAAACGATTCAATATTATAATTTAACCACATAAGTTATTACGATGAAAAAAGTTGTTTTTAATTAAAATATAGCGTGTTTTTACTATTCATTAAAATATGAAAGTTATCAGAATAATATGAAAAATTTATCCAAGGTAAAATTTTATATCATGATTCCAAATAATAATTTTAATTTGTAAAATTGAACTTATAAACATGTCAAAAACTAGATTTAAATTGGGTGCACCATCAAAAGGTGGCAAAACTGCATTTTTTTAAAAATATTTATTTTACCCAAAAAAAATATTTTGTTCGTATACCATGTTCTAGAAAATGTGTAAGATGAATAATAATGTTATAAAATTCAAAATTTAGTTAATACTATTCATAACAGCTAGTTCAAAATAATATTATAATAATATATTGTTGTTTAGTAAAACTCGGTATTGCGTACAACACACGCTATCGAGGAAGGTTGCGAATGCGTGTAATGCAAGCCAAGTCAGTGTTGCGTGTTGTGCAAGAATCCTTCATTGTTTCGTATAACAGAATCCAACCATGTTTCATTTATACATTGAATATATATATATATATACACTCAATGTTGTGTAGAATAACTATTATAAAACGAACATGAAATTGTGTGTAATACAATCCAAGATTAGTGTTGCGTATACTGCAAGCTAATACGGTGTTGCGTATAGCACAAGATAATCTTTTTGTAGAATAAAACACATGACATCAAATAAATTAAAAAGAACACTTATCATAAAATATCGGGTTGTTACATTCTACCCCCCTTAATATGAATTTCTCCCTCGAAATTCGTGGGGGTTATAAATGGTTTACTACTCGAAAGTTTCTTTAATAGAAACCCACATCGTAAAAAGGAATACCAAAACAAATCTTTATAAACAAAAGTATGAAACGTAACGATTACCCAAATAAACTAATCACTAGGTTTCCACCTAGGTGAATGTATGGATATGGAAGTGAAATCTAACCATCATGTTCTGATGGAGAGTGGTGGAGAACATGGCTATGGAAAAGCCAACAATCACAAAGCCATAAATTTGGGATGATATAAAGTACCATCTAATTCATCACATATAAGATCACTAGGAAAAAAATTTTGGTTTTCAATATCAATTCCCTAAAGTTGATGAAATTGGAATTAGAAGAAATAATTTCGTGATTTTGGTATAGTCTCACTGTTGGTCGTTCTTTGGAAAATTTCCACTTCATCTCTTAAAGAAATGAGGTTGAATTTGTCATTATTGATGTGTTAGCAGATTATGTGATAGAATGATGGGTCATTCCATCTGTCTCAAACAAAAGGTTATAAAGTTATCAAAAAAATACATAAGTCCGTCTATAGTGATATTAATCATATATGGGTCCTAAAATGGATTTATACTTCATATATCATACTTCTTAATATAATAAAACTAGTTTCTACTAAACAGGGACTTCCTGTAGGCCAGTGGTAGGCGATAAAGGCCAGTCGCACTTCGGTTGTGGGTTCGATTCCCACAGCCTTGTCCGACGCGATTTGTTGTCGCCAATCCTGCAGGTTGTCCTTTTTCTAAAACTACATTAATATAACATCCCATCAACAATATTGAAAAAAGTTCTATCCTTAAACAATACTAACTTATGTCCAACATAATCCATTCCAATATTTAGGCTTATCTAAAATACGTCGGTCCAAGAACATAGTATAAAGAAAATGATTACTTGAAATGTCACATAACAATCACGTGAATTCCATCATTTATCCCTCATATATCTTGAGGTCACATTCCATTCATGTGAATAAATTAATCATGTATTCTCTTGAAAAATGAATACCCATTGAATCTTAGTGAAAACAAGAGTGTTGCCAAAAGTTATCTCTTTCCACATACCAAAACCCCAGAATTCTATATACTCAAACCATGATATAACTATTTCCATATATCAGTCATGAGCTCATAAAAACTATCAATCATTTAATTTTCTCTTTATCCCTTCATTATGCGCATATCATCTATTTTCCAAAAATATCTGAATAACATTTCATGGTTACTAATACCATCAATCATACACTTTCAAAACATAGGAAAGACAACAATGTAACAATCCTTAGATGTTTCTTTACTCTATAGTACCTTGAGATTACTTATACAACATTACACTTGATAAACATGTAATCATTCCACTACCTTCTTAAACCATTTACCGAGCCTCAACAATTCAGTCATCTCACATATCATTTGTAGTCTCTTCATCATCATCAACATAAATACTACCCATACGACCGTACTGATTCTCTTCATGAGACTTTTCCTTAGGGCATTGGTTTGCATAATGCCCGTACATTCCACATTTAAAACATTTAACCATTTTTGATGTCGTAGAAATACCATTATCCTCATCCATGGTGTTAACTGAACCTTTTCCTTTGCACTTACTGTCTTTGTGTCCTTCTTTTCCACACCCAAAGCATCTTACAGTTCCTTTGAAACAATCTCCCTGATGCCTCTTCCCACATGATTTACATGAGGAAAATTGAACTTTCTTTCTTCTATGATCATCATGAAACTCCATCTTTCTCTTATTATCTGAGTTGGGAAAGTTACCATTGTTGAGATTATTAATCATATTATGACATTGATGATTAGGAATAATAACGATGTTTGGACTTCCAAATCCAGTTTCATTTGGATTCTCATGAAGAATATCATTCCATTGTCTGTCATATCCTCCATTATCATGAATCTTCATGTTTCCACCCATTTTCTAAAACCCAAAAAGAATAGTGTGAGCGGAAAAAATCATGCTAGGGAAAACAACATAGTAAAGGGGTAGTAACCTCAATATCTAACATATTAGGTTAAATTCTAAGATCGTTACCGTAGTTCGAGGACCATATCCTATACGTATACTTATCCTTAGGGACATCCCTAGACATACCTTAGAAATATCTCTAGGGATCTCACTAATGTTTTCACATCCTAGTTTCCAAAGGTTGACTAAACCTTTACTCTGATACCAACTATAGAGACCCGAAGCTTGACGTACATGGAAAATACATTACTTTTGCGGAATAATAAATACATAACAAAAACAGACACACAAGGATTGTAATAGTTTAGTGTCTTTGGAAACTCGGAATATAAACTTCTAATCATGTTGAAATATCTTCAACAACTCCCATAACGATCTTCCCCTTTTGTTTCCTTACCTAAAACCTTTCTTTATTTCCTGGTTAAAATAAAACATACAAAAGGGTGAGCTCAAATTCTCAGTAAGGGAAAATATAGATAACATAAAACAATCCATAAACATTTGGAAGCAAAAACTTGAACATGAAGTTTAAACATCAAAATCTTGAGCAAAGACATAAATCGTGGAAGTACGTAAGGCATATATCATAAACGAACATAAATCATGATAAAATAGCATGGGAATAAAACATGTAATTGTGGCAACCATTCAGCACTTGTTATGGTTTCCATAGTAGCCAAGCCATTGCTGCCAATACCATCTTAGTGGACAAAGTCCCTTTCTGAATCGAGTTCACTCCTCGTTTCAGTCTTGTAACACTGAACCAGATTAACTTACCGTTTCAGCCATGTATATCTCATGAGATATAAATCATTACCCAATGAGTTGGAGGGAGATATAGGTCCCACCAATCTCATAATGAAATCATTCTTACTTGTTCCACAAAATAAACATACATCATTCATAATAACCCAACGAATAAAATGGGTTTCATAAACATCATCCCATCATCACATAATCCATATAAAAGTAATGGATATAATTTCATAATAATAAAAGTGAAACCATGTAAATCATAGATACATTATACTTGAAACATACAAAAATGAAATAATGTCATCTTTGATGGAAAAATGGTTTTGATAAAATATTTGAAATGAATTCTTGAGGAAAATATCCTTTCTTCTTCAAAATCATTTTCTTTTCACAAAATGTCATGAAATTTTAAAAGAAAATTATTTTGTTGAAAATATTCCTGAAATATTTTTGAAGAATCTTCATGAAAATAAGGCTTTATAAAACCGTAAAAATCCATTCGTGCCATATAAGTTAAAAAAACATTCTTCTCGTACTTTTGCCGGAAATGTCAAAAAGTACCTCATAATAGAAATATTCCATACATACCATGTAGTAAAAGTCAAAAATGGGTAAAGAGGACTTTAAACATACATGAAAACACTTTTATAAAACATGGACATGTATGATAGAAATAACCCCAGTAAATACTTTCGAATAAGAAATCTCGGATAAAAATGAGATTTTCAAAATTATCCCTTCCCTTAGGTCCGATATGCTTCGTATGGATCCAAACCTCCTGTATAATCATTAAAATAATGTCATTGACTTATTACAGAATCATATTAATTGTTATGATATCATATATGGTACACTTATACCTTTATATTACCCATTCTTTTGTAAATTCCATGTTAAAGAGCGTTTTGGGTAAAATCGTTTCATTTGTCGTCCGTGTTTTGACTTGTAATTATTCATATGATTACGTAGATCATGATTACTTAATTCCAGAATGTAAAACATGATTTATATATAATATATATTCATAATATACATATATATAATAGATCGATAAATGGAAAGAAATACATCGTTCATGGAGACGGTAGGTCGTACGTACGCATGAACGCTGTTTTCGTTTACTTATTATGTTGAATGGAATTAAGTATATCAAATAAATATATATATATATAAATAAATTATCTTTATAATGTCTCATATTTCATTATTATTACTTATATATACTTTATAATCATTCTGTAATGGTTAACATGGAGAATGAATCTCATCGCGTCGTGGAGACGGTAGTCCGTACGTACGCACGAGCGATGATATCATTCCCATGATCATGGAATTGTATTAAAGTTTATGTATACTATTTCAGAATCAATACCACCTTAAAATAATCATATATTGTTATTTATTTGCACCATTATACCCATCCATGTAAGGTTTTGGTGGAAAAACATATTACACCACGGCGTGGAGACGGTATTCCGTACGTACGCACGCGCGGTGATTTCATTTTCCGTAGGATGGATAGATGGTGAAATAGGGTTGTTTCATACTTATAATAACATTTCATTATATTAGTGATACTTATTTTATTAATTCATAATGAAAAAACTAAATAAGAATAAGTGGAAGAAGAAATAAAGTTGATAGAATCAGTAACAGACTTTACCTCTTCTTTGAAGCGCCTCTTTGAGACCTCTTCTTAGGGCACTAAAATTGGTCTTTGAAGAATACCATGACCTCTATTATGTTTCTAGGTAAGTGGAGAAGAGAATTTGGAAGGGTTTGGCCAAGAATGAAGGAACAATGTGGTGTGAGGAAGAGAGGGAGGAGGTGCCCCTTTATAAGGGAGGAGAGGGGCACCTTTGGAAAAACTCAAAATATTAATTTATAATAAATCTAACCCCACTTAAAAACCTCAAAAAATGACTCATATTTGAATATTAGATGAGATAGTGTTGTAATATTATCAACCAATAAATTTAGACATGTTCGGAAATTATTTTAAACATTATTCACTTGATTTATCCTTAATCAATTTAATTTAATATGTGGTAATAACATTCTAAATTTTAACTTATAACAAAAAAATTACTTATTTGTTGTGAATTTTCCATAATTTGATACTTTATAATATTTTAGACCATATAAATTTAAATTTATAATTTTTAAGTATTTTTTTGATTTTTAAACTATTTTATAATATGTTAGCTTTATAAAATAACAATAGTGTCAATTTTGACACTATTCATTTATATGAATTTAAATTAAATATATACAGAATATATGTTCGAAATAAAAGGTTTAATAGATTAATAAAAGGCCATATGTGTCTAGAAAATTATTGGAGAACATTAAATAGTTCATATAATAATTATTTTATTATTTTTAAAACCATTTATTTGGATTATCTCTTAAAACATAATTATTACAACATTTTTCTATAATTATTTAAAATACTAATTTTTTAATTAAAATTAAAATTAAAATCCTATGATGAATATAAATATATTAAATTTCCCAATAATTCATTTACTCGAATTTATCATCTTAAAATAACAATATTTAAATTGTTATATTTATTAAATTATGAAGGTGACAACCTCGGCATCATTTAAAGTAAAATAATATAAGTGTCATAATCACTTTTATAAGACTCAAAACGTTTATATATTAGGTAATTGGATGCTTTTGGTATATATATACACTACTAATAAGTTTTGTTCATGTTTTTGGGCTTTTTAATGGGTATTATTATTTCAATAAAAACTATATTACGGATTTTTCACTTAATAAATAATTTCTACATCATTAATGTATCAACATTAATGACAATTATGTAATCCCTAAAAATTAAAAATAAATTATCATGATGTATATAATTTTATTATATTTCAATAGACTATTCATGTATGAAGTTTTATGATTTTTATCACTAAATTAAAATTATTATACTTATATGATTTAAAAGAGTTACATGTTGTCACTTTCTTTGGTTATAATAATAATTAAATTAATTTCATAGTCAAAAGTCCATAAAATGAATCTAATCTGACCCTTAGGTGATATGGGTCTACTTGTATCCATCCAATAGAATTTTGGCATGTGCTAGGGTAATTTTATAATATTATATTCACCCTTAATTACCTGATTTACCTTTAACTATGGTAAATAAAATTTACCGTAGTTACTATTCATAATTCCCAAAAATAAAAAGTAGCCTATTAAAATAATTTGGACCCACTGATTCCAAATATGAAATCCATTTTTTCAAATTCAATACACAGAAGTTTTAGAAATTAAATTAAAATTAATCTCGTTGTCAAATGAAAACAGGTTTTTGTTTAAAACATTGCAAAAGATTGAATTGATTTAACCTACGAATTCAATGTAAAATCAATGGTAATGACATACATTATATTAAATGGTAAAAATATATTATATTTATACTTTAAAACCATTCAATATTATAATTTAACCACATGAGTTATTACGATGAAAAAAGTTGTTTTTAATTAAAATATTGCGTGTTTTTACCATTCATTAAAATATGAAAGTTATCAGAATAATATGAAAAATTTATCCAAGGTAAAATTTTATATCCTGATTCCAAAGAATAATTTCATTTTGTAAAATTGAACTTATAAACATGTCAAAAACTAGATTTAAAGTGGGTGCTCCATCAAAAGGCGGCAAAACTACATTTTTTGAAAAATACTTATTTTACCCGAAAAAATTATTTTGTTCTTATAGCATGTTCTAGAAAATGTGTACGATGAATAATAATGTTATAAAATTCAAAATTTAGTTAGTACTATTCATAACGGCTAGTTCATAATAATATTATAATAATATATCGTTGATTAGTAAAACTCGGTATTGCGTACAACACACGCTATCGAGGAAGGTCGTGATTGCGTGTAATGCAAGCCAAGTCAGGGTTGCGTGTTGTGCAATAATCCTTTGTTGTTTCTTATAACAGAATGCAACCATATTTCATTTATACATTGAATGTATATATATATACTCAATGTTTCGTAGAATGACTATTATAAAACAAACTTGAAATTGTGTGTAACACGATCCAAGATTAGTGTTGCGTATACTACTAGCTAATACGGTGTTGTGTATAGCACAAGATAATCTTGTTGTAGCATAAAACACATGAAATCAAATAAATTAGAAATAATACTTATCATAAAATATCGGGTTGTTACAAAATGAAAAAAGGTCTTAATTCAGGAAATCTGATAGATTTTCATGAAAATGTTATTTTTGGGATACCATTTAAAATATTAATCCAATTTGAGTGATTCAATTTTTTTATCCCATAATTTATTTTCATCAACATTGAATTCAAACCCAAAAGATAAATTAGAAATTTAAAGGGATGAAAAATCATTAATGTTGGAAAATCCTTTGGGTGGATAGCATTGACCCCAACTCTGTAACAGAATCGTAATTCAAGGTACACAACTCCAACTAAAATGATTCCACCTATAATAGAATGTGTAAAAATAAGCGAATTCAATTTAGGAGTTTGGAAACCATTATGGTTGAAAGTGGATGTTATATATTGAAATAATCTTCTTGTAAATCTCAGAGAGAAAAAGTAATAGTCAATAAAAAATTCATAACTCCTACATTGGATAATAAATGAAAAATAAATTTATGAAAAAACTATTATAAAGTATGGAATGTGTTAATCATCCATCTATTTGATCAAAAAATGTGTTATCTTTCTAATGACCAATTCTGGACTATAAAGGGAGGTGAGTTCCTCCTTCCCAAATAATTATATTGCATTCCATCCCGCTCTATCCAAGGCATGGAGGAGGAGATCTCCATCGAAAGAGGCTGACCACAAATATCATCCTTTCCTTCTTATTTTTTTCTTTATTCATTTTAGTTTTCAATTGTAATTTATATTTATAATAAATTAATGCATTGTTATAATTTTTGTGTCCATCTTCATCACCCTTGTTTTTCTTCCTTATTCATTTTCATTCATTTATATCTTCTCATCTTACCATAGTGACCAATAATATTAATGATCATAAGAAAAAAAAATCCACGGAATATCATGTGGATGTAAATCGATTATTGAACTCAAGACCATGTTTTTTATCTTCTTTGAGTTAATTATAAGGATAATTTATAGTGGGTGTAATCCTCACTATGGTTGTCTAAAGTTTAACTTCTTAATCTACATCCATTTTCCCTTCATTGGGGAGGTTAATGGAGGGTGTACCAAGTAATCACTATGTATAATTTTCATTAATAATTGTGGTAGATAGAGGTGTGAAGACATATGATAGAGATAGTTCACTATGCAGATTAGAAGCTGGCCAATGAAGGTGCTCCGTGAAAATTTTCTTCGTAGAACTTCATTTTTTCACTAATTCCATTCTATTTAACAATTTCATAAAAATTATAATTGAATTTTTCATTTAATTTAATTTATTAAATTCCATTAGTTATATAAAACATAAAATATTAAAAATAATTTGTTCTTATCTTAATTTGATTAAATAGTTAAATAAAATGTGAAATCTCCTCATGTGAGATGGACATTGTCAGCCTCTATTGTGCATTAAGAAAATAATTTTATTTTTCCATTCTTTATGATAGGTGTGAGTAAAAACTAGCATCATTTCTGTGGAATAAATCTGTTGTTTACTTTACTTTTTCTATTTTTACATTTTATATAGTTTTTGTAATTTTTTAAAAAAACATAAAAACTTTCTTCTTCAATTATGTTTTCAGGAGATCATTATTTCAGGACATAGGACAAATAATCACATGTGTATGAATAATAAACATTCTACACTAAGGATGCCCTCCAAAGAAGATTTGATGCTTATATGATAATGGAAAATCATAAGCAATGGGGCATAAAAACATTGATCTCACCTATGATTTTACAACCTTGGATGATGAGCTCTGAAATAACGTACAAAGATTCAAGGCCATGAAGGAAGTGACCATGGTTTTTCACAATTTCACTAAATATATCATATATGTTATGGCAAAAATCGATTAATATTAGCATCCCAACCATTTAAAGGACAAGATTAAATCTGACCATGATGATATAGAGAAGATTCATTATTTGGAAGACTAACCTGATGAGATACATGTGTGAGATCAAGGAGATCTGGTTGATTTCTAGAATGAGTATGAGGTACAACATGATCTCCCCGAGACCTATAATATTGGATAACCAATACCGTTGGATGTCACTCTGGACATAGAAGAGAAGAAATCCATAATAGTGAAACAATTTGAAGAAAGGATAGAAGATCACATATACCTACTTTCATCCACTAATACTCGCATTCAAGAAGTACTTATCATTGAATATGTGATTGAACCAAACCTAACTCAGGGATTTGATCCTTTTCTGAAATATATATTTTATTATTTCATTCAATCTAATTTCTATATCACTTTTTACAATTTTGAATTTTAATATTTCGTCAACCATTTCTTCTCCTTAGAGGAAGACGAATAAATAATACTAACACCCATTGAGGATCACTTAGACCTCCCTAACATTACGGAGCATGTATTTGAGGAATCCCATAAAGTAGCAAAAGAATATGAGTTTGAGTAAATCAAGACATAGGATGATAATTTTGAAAGGTAGAGTTATTTTTCAAAATAAAAAAGAAATTATATTCAAGAGAAGTCAAATTTTTACATTTCCTTTGAACATTAAATTCATACAGCCCATGTTGAGCCTAAACATGAGAAGAATGAGAAGGTTTTAGAATTAACAACCAAATTAGAGGATGATACATACATCATCCTACCCCCACTGTCACGACCCGCCCTCGGGGTCCGTGCCGTGACTACCCCAAGCCCGCCTTCCATAGGCCAGGGGCTGGCGACTAGCACCAAGGCGTAAATCCCGGTAAAAAGGGAAGGCATTGCCTTTGAAAAGTAAACACACACCACAGAGTAAACAAGCGGAAAGTAAACACTAAGCAAATAGAGTACAACTGAAAGTGCGGAAAAGTAAATGGGCCAGTATACAAACCCAAACTGAAAGTAAAGTACAACTCGAAAAGGGAAAGACAGCAACTGAAAAGTAAAAGCCGCTACTCCGAGCTGTCCACTGGAAATCCCACCTGAAGGGTGGGTACAGATAGCTCCTCTGCTCCACGGGTCCCGCCGTCCGCTCCGAGAACGTCCCGCCCAGTGGTCCACCTCCGGGTACCGTCCCGCTCTGCAAGCCTCAGCTAAGGTCAACGATGTCCGTCGTCTGCAACCAACACAACGTAGTGCGGGCAAAGCCCGTGCAGGGGTGAGTATAAGCTACTCAGTAGGGACCCTGAGACCCCTGAAAGTCTCTCAAATCCACAAAGGATAAATCACGAAGAAAAGTACAATCACGAAGTAACAACCGACACTGCTTAGGTATATGCCCATACATATACCTAAGTCATCAATTCAAATACGCTCCAACCTCCGAGCCCAAGTACAACTCAGTCCACGCAGGAAAGTATACGTATTCCACATAGGAAAGCAAAACATAATCCACACAGGATTGCACAACACAATCCACACAGGAAAACAACAGGATTCAGCTCACACAGGTATACTTCTTCAAGGACGAAAAAGATGATCACTGATCCATCTAAGTCGTCGGACCCACGAAGGATCGATAGGTAACTAACCCCCGCAAAGACCCACACAGGATCGGGCTCACACAGAACCTGTAGGCGCTGGCTCACACAGAACCGCTGAGCGCAAGGACCCACACAGGATCGGGCCCACACAGGACCTGTAGCACTGATCCACGTAGGATCGCTGAGTGCTGAAGTCGTCGTCGTCGAATCCACATAGGATCTCTGTACTGTCGTCGTCGAATCCACACAGGATCTTTGTACTGTTGTCGTCGCAGTCACAGTAGCAGTCGTAGCAGTAGAACAGTCGCAGCCAGCACTAGGGTTCCCGCACACAGAAAGCTCGTACGGAGGGTCCGCTCCACGAGCCGAGAGGCTGATACATCAACTGTCACGAAGACCAGAGTTGATGTATCCAAAAGTTGCGTATCGACAACAGGAACTCAACGCAACAGACGGCGCGTCGATCGGACGCCCGGTTTGAGAGTTATTGGCATTTTCGTCTCCGGGGCCCGGTTGGTTTTTAAGGCAAAACCAACCCGACCGTACTCCACCTGCGTCCAAACCTCGGGCGGAGTATGCCAAAAGATCCGTCTCACTAAGAGGAACACTACGCGACTGACGGCACGTCAATCGGACGTCCGTAGCTCAAGATATGAGCGTTTCCGCTCCGAAGGCCCGGTTGGTTTTGTGAACGAACCAACCCGGCCGAACTCAAAGTAAACCGAAACCTTGAGTGCGATATACAAAAACGACCGTCTCGATCCAAGGATCGTGTTGCCGCAGACGGTTCATCATTCGGAGGTCCGAGGCTCAAGTTATGAGCCAAAAACCAAAGCTGGTTCGAAACGGGGGGTCCGGGTCCGGAGGGACCCGGCCCGACCCCCCCCCCCCCCTGGGCGGCGGCCGGCGGCGGCGGCGCGGCGGGCCGCGGCGGCCCGGCGCCGCGAGGTGGCGGCGCATGCGGGGGCTAAGCCCCGCAGTTTTGACAAGGCGGCACGGCCTTGTGCCGTGCCTTTGCAACAAACGGCCCCCACGTGGGGGCCGATTTAAAAAAAAGAACCGGGGGGCTGTTTCCCCCCCCCCCTTACATGGAACCGCCCCCCTCTTAAAGAGGGGGGTTTTACAGGCTGGCCGGGGAATTAATTTCCCCGGTTTAATGCCTTCCGGCCGGCCAGCTGGCCGGCCGGTTTTCTCCAACGGAACCGGTAATTTCCGGTTCCCCCTTCGGCTTCCGACGCCGGCGGCCCGGCCGCCAGTTTTCTCTTCCATCGCGGCCCGGAACCGGCCGCGGTCTCCTCGTCCCGCCGCGGCCCGGAACCGGCCGCGGTGTTCGTCGTCCGGCGCGGTGCGACGGCACCGCGCCCCTTCGCCGTACCATGATTCCTTCCAACGAGGCGCGACGGCGTCGCGTTCTTGAAGATTCTCCTCGGCGTAGCGCGACGGCGTTGCGTAAATTATAAGCACGATCATCCGCATGATGCGACGGCACCACGCCACTTGCTTCCACCCGCATGAATAAAACAAGAACGATGGAGGGGGGTTCGGCCGTGTTCGTGCGGTCCGGCCCCCCTCACGTTAAAATAATAACGCAACTTAAAATAAATCAAGTCACACGTTAGTCTTGATAAAATCACGATCAAGAATAAAATAAGGAAACCAAAAGAAAACGACAACCCCTACCTCGGGTTTAAGATTCGAAGAATCGTCTACGTCCCGCGGAAGACGACGTCGCGGAGGTCGGGCGTCGCGGTCGTCGTTCGTCAAATCCGTTGACGAAGTGTTATGCCCGAAGAGACACGACGTTGGCGGATCTTCGTTTGCCGACGAAGAAGGTCCGAGGAGGAAGAAGGGGTCCGAAGATACCGGGTCGCTGAGTCGATGATCCTTGACGAAGTGTTGTCGTTCTTCGTTGAGGATGAAGACGTTCTTCGCCAGAGAAGATGAAGTTCTTCAAGAGACTTAGAGCTCTCTCCTCCAAACCTCAACACAACCAAACTAACCCCCAAAAATAAAATAAGCTATTCTTATTTTATTAAGTCATTCTATGAGTTCAAAATTCAAAAACTTAATTCCATTAATTGGATTAGTGTGTTGGCATGATTAAAGTGAGGAGAGGGAAAGTCACCCAATTAAATGGAAGTTTAAAGGTTAAGATGGGTTACACATCTTAAGTGGGGGGGTTTAGAGGAGTTAGGGAAGGTGAGGGGTTGGGCTCGTGTGGGCCCCAACCCACCTTTATTCTCTCAAGGTTAGTTAACAACAAGTAGGTCCCACCCAACTTCCACACATAGGTTAACAACTTAGAATATGAAATAAAATTGTAACACAATTTTATTACTTCACATTTAACTCCCCTTTTTTTAACAACTCCTACTCAGCAAACGCACCTTCGGGAAAAGTCCACTTAAGCAAATATCGGCGCTGCGAGTTCATCGGTGCCCTCGGATTTCAATTCCGAGCACCGGATCAAAAGTTAGGAATTCCCGCTCGTTCGTTCACTGAACGTACCCGAGCCAAACTTCGGAAATTAATTCCGGGCACTCCGGGCCTCGGAATCAGGTGCCGTCTGAAACCGCGCTCTTGTAAAATTCTAAAGAAAATTAAAAAAAAAATTTCCCTTGAATTTTACGGGTATTTACATTACTCCCACCTCAGGGCTTTACGTCCCCGTAAAGATACAACAAAAACTAGGGAAATAAATGAGAATACTGAGCACGCATCTGAGCCTCCCGCTCCCATGTGCTCTCCTGGAGATTCCCGTGCTGCCATATGATGCGCACAAGAGGAATCGATCGCCCACGCAGGACCCGCTCCTGTCGATCCTCTAACTCCACCGGGACCTCCGTAAAAGTCGCCCCATCGTCAACGTCAAGCTCCCCATGGTCAATGATGTGCGTCGGGTCGTGCACGTATCTCCTCAGCTGGGATACGTGGAAGACGTCGTGCACCCGGTGCAACTGAGGTGGTAGAGCCAGGCGATGAGCCACCTCGTCAATCCTGCTGAGAATCTGGAAGGGTCCGATGAAGCGCGGAGATAATTTGCCGCCTCGGCCAAATCTCCGAATACCACGTCGAGGTGAGACCCGCAAGAAGACGTGGTCGCCATCCTCGAACTCCAGTGGCCTCCGCCTCCTGTCAGCGTATGACTTCTGCCGGCTCTGAGCTATCCTCATCCGCTCCTGGATGACCTGGACCTTCTCTGTCGTGGCCTGGACCATCTCTGGTCCCACCAGTGCTGACTCCCCAGGGTCTGTCCAGCACAAAGGAGATCTACATGGTCGGCCATACAACGCCTCGTACGGTGCCATCCCGATGGTGGAGTGGTAGCTGTTGTTGTATGCGAACTCCACCAAGGGTAGGTGGTCCTCCCAGCTACGACCAAAGTCAAGGACACATGCGCGGAGCATGTCCTCGAGAGTCTGAATGGTCCTCTCCGTCTGACCATCCGTCTGAGGGTGAAAAGCTGTGCTAAGACGTAGCTGCGTCCCGAATGCCTCCTGTAACCCCTTCCAAAGCTGGGAAGTAAAGCGGGCATCTCGATCCGAAACGATAGATGATGGCACGCCGTGGAGCCGCACAATCTCCTGAACGTAGAGACGTCCCAAGATCTCAACTGAGCCCTTCTCTCTGATGGGTAAGAAGTGTGCCGACTTGGTGAGTCGGTCAACAATCACCCAGATGGAGTCGTGACCTCTGGAAGTGCGTGGAAGTCCAGTCACGAAGTCCATAGATATGCCGTCCCACTTCCACTCCGGAACCTCGAAGGGTTGTACCAAGCCTGCTGGTACCTGATGCTCTGCCTTCACCTGCTGACAGGTGAGGCATCGAGAAACGAACTCTGCTACAGCCTTCTTCATGCCCGGCCACCAGTGCTGTCGTCTGAGGTCCTGGTACATCTTCGCCACTCCAGGATGTACCGCCAAAGGAGATGTGTGAAACTCTCTCAGCACTTCCTCTCGCAAAGCTACTGGTACAATGGTACGTCCTCTGAAAAGGATGTCGTGCTCTGCTCCAAGGGAGAAACCATCAGGTGTCTGTCCCGAGGATATCTGTGCACGCCGTGTCTCACAGTCAGCGTCCCGGCGCTGTGCCTCCCTGACTCGCTGCAGTAGTGGAGGAGTGACTGTGAGTGACTGAAGAAAGGCTGCTCCATCTCTATCCACGAAGGATATCTACAAGGAGGCTAGCTGCTCCGTTGCCTCCTCAAGTAGCTGAATGCCCGTCCTCCTGCTGAGGGCATCGGCTACTACGTCCCCCTTCCCAGGAGTATAGACTATCTCAAAGTCATAGTCCTGGAGGAACTCGAGCCATCGTCGCTGTCTCAGGTTCAGGTCCTTCTGCGAGAAGATATACCTGAGACTCTGATGATCGGAAAAGACTGTAAAGCGCTCGCCCATCAGATAGTGTCGCCATGTCTTCAGAGCGAAGACCACTGCTGCTAACTCCAGGTCATGGGTAGCGTAGTTCTTCTCATGCGGCCTCAACTGTCGTGATCCATAGGCGATCACTGCCCGCTCCTGCATCAGGACACATCCGAGTCCGGTCCCTGATGCATCACAGTAGACTACGTACCCTAATCCCTCCTCAGGCAACCTCAAGATAGGTGCGCTAGTCAATCTCTGTCTCAGCTCCTGGAAGCTCTGCTGACAACTGTCTGACCACACGAAGGGTTTCCCCTTCTTCGTCAAAGATGTGAGTGATGCCGCAACTCTGGAGAAGTTCGGCACAAATCTCCGATAGTATCCAGCTAGTCCCAAGAAACTCCGAACCTCAGTCAAGCTCCTGGGTGGCTCCCATGCTAACACAGCCTCAATCTTCGCGGGATCCACTGCAACTCCCGCCTCAGAGATAACGTGTCCCAAAAAGTGGACCTCACGTATCCAGAACTGGCACTTCGAGAGCTTACCATAAAGCTCGTGCTCTCGGAGTGTGTCAAGAACAACTCGCAAGTGATATGCGTGCTCCTCCTCTGTCGTAGAGTAAATCAGAATGTCGTCGATGAAGATCACGACAAACCGATCGAGGTATGGCTGAAAGATCCTGTTCATGAGAGCCATGAACACTGCTGGAGCATTGGTTACACCGAAAGGCATAACCAAGAACTCATAGTGGCCATACCGACATCTGAAGGCCGTCTTCTGCACATCCTCGTCTCTGACTCTGAGCTGATGATAGCCTGACCTGAGGTCTATCTTCGAGAACCACCGTGCTCCCTTGAGCTGATCAAAGAGGTCATCAATCCTCGGTAGCGGATACTTGTTCCTCACTGCCACCTGGTTCAGGTGACGATAGTCAACACAAAGTCGCAAGCTCCAGTCCGCCTTCTTGGCGAACAATATCGGGGAAGCCCAGGGTGAAACATTGGGTCGGATGAATCCCTTGCCCTGCAAGTCCTCCAACTGTACCCGTAGCTCTCGAAGCTCGGCGGGGGCCATCCAATATGCTGGAGTGGATATCGGGGCTTTCCCGGGGTACAAGTCAATATAAAAGTCTACCTCTCTGCGAGGAGGTAGCCCTGGAACGTCGTCGGGAAAAACGTCCGCAAACTGATCCACCACTGCAGGAAAACCAGGACTCCGCACGTCAACTGCTCCAAGGATAAGGCTAGCCAACTGATGAGTGATGGGCTGTCCTCTCCTCCGCGGAAGTCCATCCTGTGCTGCTAAGGCTCCCTTCTCGCCGGTGAAGGTGAACCTGCTCCCGTCGGTGCGTACACATCGCACCTTGCGCCTAAAACAGTCAATCTGTGCATGGACCGTAGACATCCAATCCATGCCCAAGATGACGTCGTAAGGCCTCGACGCTGCTACAAGAAGATCCCAGCCGAAGCTCTCGCCTCCTAGAGTAAGCTCACACTGCCGGCACCAGTGCGTAATCGTCGAGTCTGCTCCTGTAGGAGTCTCTAGCCGTAAGGATCGAGCCAACGGCTCTATCGGAATCTCCGAGCTCCGAACAAGGGCAGCGGCTATGAAAGAGTGACTCGCTCCTGTGTCTATAAGAACTGCAGCAAGGGTGGAATAGACACAGATAGTACCTCGAATCATCTCAGGCGCGCCGTGGTCGTAGGCCTCTGCTGCCTGGAGCTGTGCCTGTCGCTGCCCGCCAGCTCCCTGTGGTCGGGGTGGACCTCCTGGTGGTGGTGGTGGTAGTGCCTCAAAGCGTCGACCACCACCAGCTGCTCGTCCAGCTCCTCTGCCTCGTCCGCCTCCTCCCTGTGGACCGCCATGGTCGACCCTCTGCCTCTACCTCGGTGGTCCCTCAACCGTCTGCTGCTCCTCGGCACGGCGGGTCGGGCAGTCACGAGCCATGTGGCCCTGCCCGCCGCACGAGTAGCACTGTCTGCCTCTCGTAAGACTGGCTCCGCGCTGTGTGCCCCGCACTGCTGAGCCAGTTCCCTGAGATCGTCTGCCCGAAGGTCTGGTCTGTCTGGACCCCTGAGTCATCCGTCGACTGCCTGCTGCAGATGACTCTGCCACGTGCCGCCCTGCGGTGGGTCGCTGTGCTGGTGTAGACTCAGCAAGGAAGCTCTCGATCAGAAGAGCCCGCTCCAGTACTCCTGTCTGAGTCGGTATGCTGAGGGAGATCAGCGATGCCCTGATCTCGTGTCTCAAACCCTGCTCGAAGGTCCGGGCCCGAAAGAATGGGTCCCGTACCATGTCGGTCGAGTAGCGCGAGAGATCGGTAAATCTCGCCGAGTACTGAGCGACCGTCATGCTACCCTGCCGCAGCTGTAGAAGCTCCTGGATGCGCACCGCTCGGAGGGTGGCCGGGACGAACTCAGAGCGGAAAAGGCTCTCAAAGTCCGTCCAAAGAAGAGATGCCTCATCGTGCACCTGGAGCATCAGGCTCTACCATCGTCCTGCTGCTGCGTGTAGTAGGCTCGCAGCGAGGATCACCATGAGGTCTGCTGGTGTCCTCTCTAGCCTAAACACTCGAACTACTGCCTCCAGCCAGTCCTCTGCTGCCTGGGGATCCGTCTCCCCGCGAAACCTGGGCGGTCGCTGGCGCTGAAACTCATGCAGTGCGCTGAGGCGACGTGCATCGTCAGCGGCTGCTGCTGGAAGCATCGGGGGCTCGGCGGGTAAAGCTACCACCGGTGCCACTACTGGAAAAGGGCCCTGCACCGAGGCCTCGTCGCTTGGTGGGCTGTCGTCTCGCTCGACTCTCGGAACCCTAGCTGGCTGCCGTCGTGGGGCCATCCTGAAAAGGAAACAGGTGCGCCACGGTTAGAACAGTATACCTGGTGAGCTAATATAAGTAATCACAAAGAAAACTTTGAAACACACACGCAATCAATGTTTTCGTGCATTAAGTCGGAAATCAGAAGTCAGGGTCCTGGTGTACGGATATGTCGGCCGCCGCACCAACACTGGACTCCCTGGACTGATAACCACACTCAATACGCTAAACATTATTGCTTCACATAGAAAAGATCAGAGTTCGCGGTAGAACCGAACTCCTCTGATACCAATTTGTCACGACCCGCCCTCGGGGTCCGTGCCGTGACTACCCCAAGCCCGCCTTCCATAGGCCAGGGGCTGGCGACTAGCACCAAGGCGTAAATCCCGGTAAAAAGGGAAGGCATTGCCTTTGAAAAGTAAACACACACCACAGAGTAAACAAGAGGAAAGTAAACACTAAGCAAACAGAGTACAACTGAAAGTGCGGAAAAGTAAATGGGCCAGTATACAAACCCAAACTGAAAGTAAAGTACAACTCGAAAAGGGAAAGACAGCAACTGAAAAGTAAAAGCCGCTACTCCGAGCTGTCCACTGGAAATCCCACCTGAAGGGTGGGTACAGATAGCTCCTCTGCTCCACGGGTCCCGCCGTCCGCTCCGAGCACGTCCCGCCCAGTGGTCCACCTCCGGGTACCGTCCCGCTCTGCAAGCCTCAGCTAAGGTCAACGCTGTCCGTCGTCTGCAACCAACACAACGTAGTGCGGGCAAAGCCCGTGCAGGGGTGAGTATAAGCTACTCAGTAGGGACCCCGAGACCCCTGAAGGTCTCTCAAATCCACAAAGGATAAATCACGAAGAAAAGTACAATCATGAAGTAACAACCGACACTGCTTAGGTATATGCCCATACATATACCTAAGTCATCAATTCAAATACGCTCCAACCTCCGAGCCCAAGTACAACTCAGTCCACGCAGGAAAGTATATGTATTCCACATAGGAAAGCAAAACATAATCCACACAGGATTGCACAACACAATCCACACAGGAAAACAACAGCATTCAGCTCACACAGGTATACTTCTTCAAGGACGAAAAAGATGATCACTGATCCATCTAAGTCGTCGGACCCACGAAGGATCGATAGGTAACTAACCCCCGCAAAGACCCACACAGGATCGGGCTCACACAGAACCTGTAGGCGCTGGCTCACACAGAACCGCTGAGCGTAAGGACCCACACAGGATCGGGCCCACACAGGACCTGTAGCACTGATCCACGTAGGATCGCTGAGTGCTGAAGTCGTCGTCGTCGAATCCACATAGGATCTCTGTACTGTCGTCGTCGAATCCACACATGATCTCTGTACTGTCGTCGTCGCAGTCACAGTAGCAGTCGTAGCAGTAGAACAGTCGCAGCCAGCACTAGGGTTCCCGCACACAGCAAGCTCGTACGGAGGGTCCGCTCCACGAGCCGAGAGGCTGATACATCAACTGTCACGAAGACCAGAGTTGATGTATCCAAAAGTTCCGTATCGACAACAGGAACTCAACGCAACAGACGGCGCGTCGATCGGACGCCCGGTTTGAGAGTTATTGGCATTTTCGTCTCCGGGGCCCGGTTGGTTTTTAAGGCAAAACCAACCCGACCGTACTCCACCTGCGTCCAAACCTCGGGCGGAGTATACCAAAAAGATCCGTCTCACTAAGAGGAACACTACGCGACTGACGGCACGTCAATCGGACGTCCGTAGCTCAAGATATGAGCGTTTCCGCTCCGAAGGCCCGGTTGGTTTCATGAACGAACCAACCCGGCCGAACTCAAAGTAAACCGAAACCTTGAGTGCGATATACCAAAACGACCGTCTCGATCCAAGGATCGCGTTTCCGCAGACGGTTCATCATTCGGAGGTCCGAGGCTCAAGTTATGAGCCAAAAACCAAAGCTGGTTCGAAACGGGGGGCCGGGTCCGGGCCGACCGGGCCCGACCCCCCCCCCCCCCCCCGGGCGGCGCGGTGGCCGGCGGCGGCGGCCGGCGGAGGCGGACGGCGGCGGCGGGCGGCGGCGCGGCGGCGCGGCGGCGCGGCGGCGCGGCGGGCCGCGGCGGCCTGGCGCCGCGAGGTGGCGGCGCATGGGGGGGCTAAGCCCCGCGGTTTTGACAAGGCGGCACGTCCTTGTGCCGTGCCTTTGCAACAAACGGCCCCCACGTGGGGGCCGCTTTAAAAAAAAGAACCGGGGGGCTGTTGCCCCCCCCCTTACATGGAACCGCCCCCCTCTTAAAGAGGGGGGTTTTACAGGCTGGCCGGGGAATTAATTTCCCCGGTTTAATGCCTTCCGGCCGGCCGGCTGGCCGGCCGGTTTTCTCCAACGGAACCGGTAATTTCCGGTTCCCCCTTCGACTTCCGACGCCGGCGGCCCGGCCGCCGGTTTTCTCTTCCGCCGCGGCCCGGAACCGGCCGCGGTCTCCTCGTCCCGCCGCGGCCCGGAACCGGCCGCGGTGTTCGTCGTCCGGCGCGGTGCGACGGCACCGCGCCCCTTCGCCGTACCATGATTCCTTCCAACGCGGCGCGACGGCGTCGCGTTCTTGAAGATTCTCCTCGGCGTAGCGCGACGGCGTTGCGTAAATTATAAGAACGATCATCCACGTGGTGCGACGGCACCACGCCACTTGCTTCCACCCGCATGAATAAAACAAGAACGATGGAGGGGGGTTCGGCCGTGTTCGTGCGGTCCGGCCCCCCTCACGTTAAAATAATAACGCAACTTAAAATAAATCAAGTCACACGTTAGTCTTGATAAAATCACGATCAAGAATAAAATAAGGAAACCAAAAGAAAACGACAACCCCTACCTCGGGTTTAAGATTCGAAGAATCGTCTACGTCCCGCGGAAGACGGCGTCGCGGAGGTCGGGCGTCGCGGTCGTCGTTCGTCAAATCCGTTGACGAAGTGTTATGCCCGAAGAGACACGACGTTGGCGGATCTTCGTTTGCCGACGAAGAAGGTCCGAGGAGGAAGAAGGGTTCCGAAGATACCGGGTCGCCGAGTCGATGATCCTTGACGAAGTGTTGTCGTTCTTCGTTGAGGATGAAGACGTTCTTCGCCGGAGAAGATGAAGTTCTTCAAGAGACTTAGAGCTCTCTCCTCCAAACCTCAACACAACCAAACTAACCCCCAAAAATAAAATAAGCTATTCTTATTTTATTAAGTCATTCTATTAGTTCAAAATTCAAAAACTTAATTCCATTAATTGGATTAGTGTGTTGGCATGATTAAAGTGAGGAGAGGGAAAGTCACCCAATTAAATGGAAGTTTAAAGGTTAAGATGGGTTACACATCTTAAGTGGGGGGGTTTAGAGGAGTTAGGGAAGGTGAGGGGTTGGGCTCGTGTGGGCCCCACCCCACCTTTATTCTCTCAAGGGTAGTTAACAACAAGTAGGTCCCACCCAACTTCCACACATAGGTTAACAACTTAGAATATGAAATAAAATTGTAACACAATTTTATTACTTCACATTTAACTCCCCTTTTTTTTAACAACTCCTCCTCAGCAAACGCACCTTCGGGAAAAGTCCACTCAAGCAAATATCGGCGCTGTGAGTTCATCGGTGCCCTCGGATTTCAATTCCGAGCACCGGATCAAAAGTTAGGAATTCCCGCTCGTTCGTTCACTGAACGTACCCGAGCCAAACTTCGGAAATTAATTCCGGGCACTCCGGGCCTCGGAATCAGGTGCCGTCTGAAACCGCGCTCTTGTAAAATTCTAAAGAAAATTAAAAAAAATTTCCCTTGAATTTTACGGGTCTTTACACCCACCATGAATGTTTTACAACATTTCAAAGGGGTTTTACTCTATCCATGGAGTCCTACTCAATAATGAAGAAGAATTCCAAACTGGAAGGGCCCACATGTGGTGGTTAAAATCCAAAAAATCCCCTCACTGATAGATTTTGGATTATAGTTGGTATTTACCTTTTGTGGTAGTAAAACGTTAGAGCCCACTTGGGGGATCATACCATGATTTATCCTTTACTTTCGTTCTATAACTTTTAATTTCAATATTAGGAATTTATATTTCAGATCCAATCATAGGTATTATTCAAGCATGTTTCCCCTCCCTACAATATTTTTGAGATATATTTGAATTATACTTGTTCTTAATTGATTTGTTTTCTTTTATATGTTAATAATGGAAGAAATAATTATCAAATAATGGAAGAGAAGGACTAAACTTCATGGGAAACAGAGTTAATTTTTATTTTTTAAACTTTTAAACTCCTTATATTTTTTAGTACAATATATGATTTGATATTTTATGATAATAATTTCATGCCCAAGCTTTAATTAAACGTTATTAGAATTATCTAGGAGACATAAGTCTCTTGGGACTATAATGATGTCATGTTTTAGAATTAAATATTAATGATATTTAATGATTGAAATGGAGATTATAATTTTTAAAATTGATTCATATATATTGAAATGATGACTCATGATTTGAAGAAATTATTTCATTCATGTGAATGACATTCCCTAATTTTTCTTTGCTATGAATTTCTGAAATTCATGTTAATTTATTTGTTATTATTTATCATGCCTTTAGTGATTATCCAAAATCATATGTTTCATTATTGAGAGTATTTATAGACCATGTACTTCCTAGTTATTCTCATGAATATTTCTTGAGTGATGTTGGCACATGTCATCTTCCAGAACATGTATAGAAACTTGTCGATGTTACTGACTATGAAAAAACAAAATTAAAATGTTAGTGGAATATTTTGATAATCTTATTATATTTAAAAGATCTCTTTAATATAAATTATTATTTATCCCATATATACCAAGAATTACCTTGTTAGGGATGATCCGTGTTTTATTCCATTTTTAGCTATTCATACCACACTCTTAGTATATGCATGATATTTTAATGTTTAAGTGTGGAGAAAAAGGGAATTATAGTGCAAGGGATGTTATAAATTGTATGTAAAAATATATGGGGGTTCAATTGTTGTAATTATAAAAGTTCATGGAATCATTCATCATACTCTATTTTTTATTCCATCTTAAAAATATACAAAATGAAAATGACCAAAATGACCAAAAAATTAGAAAATGGGTTGTGATTTGGGTAAACCAAAAATCACCATTACTAGACCTATGATTTTTATCCTATGTTGTTAGGTGTTGGATGTGAGATTTATTCTAATAATAACATTCAAAAAATAAAATAGAAAATATCATTCAAAAATAAAAAAAAATGGTGCAAAAATCATTCATTATGCATAATTTGATCATGATATTACATTGTGTTTAGGTGAAATTGTATATTATTCATTAAAGGGGATACATTCATTACAATTTTTCATATAATCCATTGAAATTAATAGATAAAACTCCCCCCTGAACCATAATGTTTAAAATAATCAAATCCTACTATCCTTAAGCCTCAATTTCATTTGAACTTTTTTTAAAATCCTCATGATTTTATGTGCCTTTTTTCATTACAAAGTGGATAAAGTAGTTCATTTACAAGCCTATGGATGGAGAAAATTTTCTCTTGATATTAACATAACTCTACCTTAGTTATATCATGAGTGGTGGGAGAAAAGAACCAAAAGTCAAGTAAATCATGACTTGGAATGTTTCATAATAATGAATTGAGGTTCTTGAATGAATAAAAGGACAAGTTCCATCATTTTTCAAAAATGAGAAGTAAAATAAATGAAATTATTGATTCATTGAAAAAAGTGAAATTAAATTGATATTTTATATGAATTTATTAATGTTTGATTTTACATTGATAATTGATTGATTTTATTAAATTAGAATATGAATATTGGTAACATGGTTGTCCTCGAAATTTTATGTTGAGATTTTATACTTGATGAAAAGCTTGGTCTATGTGTAGAGGAATTTAAATAGATAATAGTTTAATCATTTTATATATGAATTTAAAATATTTAATCCATCCCAATTTATCAATAAAATGTTATTTCAATAAATTATGGATGTATGGGTCGTTTTGGAATAAAATGTGAAAAGTGTTTAATTTTGAAATTTTGAAATATTTTAATGACAAGGATATTTTGGGAACAACATTTACAATATTAATCGAATTTGAGTTATTATTTTTTTATGATTCCTTGATTTATTTTCTTCAAATTTTCCTTCATTACCAATAGCTGATTAAAATAGTTATAGGTCCAAACAAATCATTGATTTTTGAAAATAATCTGGAAGGATATCGTAGAGGCCATGTGTGTAATGGAATCATAATTCGGGAAACCCACCCCCAATTAATATTATTCAACATATATGGTAACAAGGACACATAGGCGCATTTCATTAATAAATTTCAATGATTTTTGATGCCATTAAGTTTTAATTTTTATGTTATGAATTTAATGATGCTTTCTATAAATCTCAGATATAAAAATTAATAGTCACTAAAAATTAATAACACCTACATCACATGGACAATTATGAATAAATATTGACATTTAATTCACAATACATTGATAATAAACGTTTATGAATGATGGAATGCATGAATCGTCCATTTATTTTCTAAAAATGTGTAAATTTGTGAAGGATAGATTATGTCTTATAAAAGGAGGGGATCCCCTCTTTCCCAAAACATTCTATTCAATTCCATCCGATGCACCGAGGAGGTGATGTCCACCAAGGGAGACCGACCTAAAATCATCCCAATTTTTCATAATTAATTTTATTTCATAATTTTTGTTATTTTTCAAATGTAATTCATATTTCTAATAAATTGATGCCCTATTTTAATTTTTGTGTCCATGTTCTGCACCCTTATTCTTCAACCAATTTTCTTCTTCTTTTTTTCATCTTCTCATCTTAACATTGGGAACTATAATACTCACGATCATATGTATCTGACAAAGGACTATCAAGGGGGAGTAATTAGGTTCTTGAACCCGAGACCATGTTTTTTATCCACTTTGTGTTAATTAATGGATATTTTATTGTGTGTGTAATCCACAATGTGGTTGTATAATGTTTAACATCATAATCTACAACCATTTCCCAATATTATGGAGGTGAATGGATGGTTTTCTTAGAAGTCACTTAGAATAAAATTCATTCAAAACTGGGGTAGATTGAGGTGTTCCCACATGTGATGGATAATGTTCACTAAGGAGATTTGAAGATGGTCAATAAAGGTTCTCACTAAAAATTATCTCGGGAAGACTTCCTTTCTTCAATAATTTCATCATGTTTGTGCATTTCATGTCATTTATAATAGAATTTTTTATTTCATTTATATTATTATATTATATTATTTACATAAAAATTTAAATCATTATCAGTTCTTATGTGGATAACATTAAGCAGGAAAAAAAACTGAGAAATTTCTTAAAGTGAGACGACCCTGTTTAGCCTCTGTGCTGCATTAGAAAAATAATTTTCTTTTTATACCCCCTAAGACATTAATATATGAAAACTGCAATTGATGATGGTGGGATAATTGGTTATTTACATTACCTTTTCTATTTTCACAATTTATAGAGTTTTAATTATTTTATAAAAAACATTAAAAAACATCCTCCCCCATGATGGTTTCAATCAATCATTATTTCAATACATGGAACAATTACTCATATGTGAAGGAAGAAGAAACAGACTACAAGGAGTAGGACCTCAAATGAATGGATTATGATCTTATGATAATGGTCAATCAAAAGAAGAGTGTCTTAGAAACAATGATCTTACTTAATTATTTGACGACCATGGCTGATGAGATCTGAACTAATATACAACTATTCAAGGCCAAGATAGAAGTGCCACTGGTTTTACCTAATTTCTCTAAACACATCCAAGAAGTTGAGGCCAAACTCAATTAATATCACCAACCTAACCATTATAAGAACAAGATTCTAGTAAACCATGGTGATATAGAGTGAATTCATGATGATGACGACTTACATGATTAGATATGTGTGGGATATTAATGAGATGTAGATGAATTGTAGAATACGTAAAAGGTAAAAAATGATATACCTAATACCTATAATGTAGAAGATCTATTCCCATGGATGTCACTCTAGACATGGAAGAGAATGGAGCCACAATATTGATACAATTTTATGAAATGATAGAATAGATCGACTACATACTTCCATCACTTATACTCTCATAGATGAGGCACTTATCTTTGAAGAAGTTATTGAACCAAAACCAACAAAGGGAGTCAATAATTTCATGAACACTATATTTTTTGATTTCATTCAATCTAATTTGAGTATCACCCATTATGGCTTTTCAATTTTTTGATTTGTTCAATCATTTTTTCTCCTTAGTGGAATATGAAGCAACAATACCCACATGTGTTGAGGAACAATTTGATATCCCTAACCATATTGAAAATGAATTTGAGGAAGCCCATAAAGAAGTCCAAGATGCTTTGTTTGAGGAAATAAAAAGATATTACGATCATTTTGAAAGGGAGAATGTTTTTTCTAATTCAAATTTCAATTTTATTTGTGAAAAATTACTTTATTAGTTTTCCTTTGATCATTAAATTCAAACATCACATGCCGAGCCAGTACATGAAATGAAGGAGAAGGTTGAACAATTCATAACCAAATATGATGATGATCCGTACATAATCCCACCCCCTCTATACAATTTGAACAACATTATGAAGGGAGTGGTTCTTGTGTACTATATCCATAATGTCGTCCTCAACAAATAATAAGAATTTTAATTTGTAAGTGACCACATGTGGTGGTTAAAATCCATGAAAATCCACCTAGTGACAAATTTTGGAATACAGTTGGTACTGAACTCTAGAGACTATAAAAGTTCATGGTCCACTAGGGGATAATATCAACATTAATCCTTCATTTATTTCTATTACATTAAGTTTTTTATATTAAGAATTTAAATTTCCAATATATTCTTGCTAATTAGTCTGGCTTGTAACCCTTATCTCTAATCTTTTTGAGCTATAATGATATGACCCTTATGCTTAATTGAGTTTTTGTCTTTTATAGTTTTTAATGGAAGAAGGAATCCTCAAATAGTGGAAGGGAATGGCTATTATTTAAGAGAAATGGAGTTTATTTTTATTGTTTAAAGTTTTAAACTCCTTAAATTTTTTGGTCAAATTCATTTTGTGAGATTAAATGATAATAATTGAATGCCCATACATGAATTAATGATTTACTTAAAATATCTAGGATACATGAGTTTCTGAGTAGTCCCGTTATTTCATGTTTTGTTATTCAATGCTAATTAGATAAAATGATTGAAATGGGGAATTTAATTTTTAAAAGTGGATCATAGATGTTGAAATGAAGACTCATGATTTGAATGAATTATTTTATTCTTGTGAATGAAATTCCCCAATGTTATTCGGAATTTGAATTTCTAAAATTCAAGTGAATTGATTTTTTATTATTAATCATTCATTGAGTGATTATCCAAAATCGTTTTTCATTCATGAGATGATTACTCGACTAAGTACTTCTTATTTTTTTCTGGAGCATATTTATTAAGTGATCTTGGGACATGCCACCTTCTAGAACTTGTATTAAAACTTCTCAATGATAATGAATTTGAAAAAACACATTTAAAATGATTGAGGAATATTTTGATAAATCACATATCCTTAAAATACCACCTTTAAATAAATTATTATTTTATCCCATAGATACCACGAATGACTATGGAATGGATGATCCTTGTTTTAATCAATTTTTACCCCTTCCTACCCTAATATTAGTATATGAATGATTTTTTAATCTTAAAATGTAGGGGTAAATGGAATAATGGTGGATGAGATGTTATACATTGTAAGGAAAATGCATGGGGGTTTATTATGGGAATTGTAAAAGATTGTGGAATAATTCATTTTACACTATTGTTTCCCCTATTTAATATAAAAACCCAAAAAACCAAAAAAATAGAATAAAAAAATTGGAAAATTTGGTTTTGATTTGGGGAAACCAAATATCTCAATTACTGGATATTATATTTTTATTATACTGGTTTTGTGGTAGATGTGAGATTTATTCTAATCATAACATTCTAAAAAAGAAAAAAATTAAAAGGTTCATTAAAAATTAAAAAAATCAAGAAAAATCAAGAGGATTCAAAAATCATTCATTATCCATAATTAGGTCAGGGACATACATTGAATTTAAGGGAACTCATAGTTTCAACATTTAATGGGAGAATGACATTACAATTTTTGATATATTTCATTGTAAATAAGAGATATACCCCCTCCTTGAACATTAATCTATAAAAGTATAAAGTACTATTAACCTTAATCATCATAGTCATTTTACCCATTATTGCAAGTCCTTTTGATTTTATGTGCCTTCTGTCTTTACATATTAGGGAATTTAGTTCATATAAAAACTATGGATAACTAACATGTGATCATCATATGAGCAAAACTCTACATGAATTGTATCTTGAGTGGTGAGAGAAAAGAATCAAAATTGATGTAAATCATGACTTGGAATGTTTAATAATAATTAATTATGGGGCTTTAATGAATTAAATCAGAAGGTCCTTCATTTTTCAAATGGGAAAATAAAACACATGAATAGATTGTTTCATTGAAAAATTAGAAATTAAATTGATATTTTATGTTCATTTTTGAATGTTTTATTTGAAATTGATTTTTTTATTTAATTATTTTGGTATTTGAATATTGGTAACATCGGTGTCCAATGAATTCAATATTGAGATTTTATACATGGGGCCAACCATAGATTATGTATGGATGAATTTATAAAGAGAGTATTTTCCTTATTTCATATATTCATTTAAAATATTTAAACTCTCCCAATTTATCATTAAGATCATATATACAATAATTTGGAATTTATGGGTTGTTTTAGAATAAAATGTGAAATGTGCTTAATTCTGGAATTTTGATATATTTTCATGAGAAAGGTATTTTTGGGAATAATATTTAATATAAATATAAAATTTGAGTGATTCGTTTTTTTATGATTCCATTATCTATTTTCTTCATTTTTCTTTTATGGACCATGAGCTGATTCGAACATTTAAAGGGCCGAAAAAATCATTGAAGTTGGAAAATCATCCGGATAGATAGCATGGATCCCACATCCATAACAGAAGCACAATTTAGGCTTTAGTCCTCCAATGGAGTGAATTCTACCTAAAAGGGAAATAAGACACATTGTTTCATTCCATTAAAAATCATATGGATTTTGGAAACCATTATTATTGAATGTGGATATTATACATTGAATGAAGTTTCCTTGAAATCTTAGACATAAGAAGTATCAACCAATATAAAATCCATAACACCTAAATCCTGTGGAAGATTAAGCTGAAATATGGAGGGTGAATGAAAAATACATTTATGAACAACTTTAAAGAGGGTCATAATTCTCGAATCATCCATTTATTAGGTTTAAAACGTGTAAATGTTTGCAAGATAGCTTCTGGATTATAGAAGGAGTAGAACACCTCCATCCAAAATCATTCCATTCCATTCCACCCTATTACATTTGAGGCACCAAGGAGGATATCTCCATAGAGGGAGGCTAGATGAAAATATTACCCTTTTCTTCTTATTTTATTTTCACTATTTATTTTTATTTTAGTTTCTAATTTTAATTAAGATTTATAATAAATTCATTCATTATTTTTTTTATTTTTTCATTTTATTCAGCCTTATTTTTCTTCCATTCTTCTTCTTCATTTATTTTCAACATCTAATCTTACCATACTGAACTATAATACCCATGATCCTTATTAACCGGCATGAGCAATATCCTAGGGGAGTAATTTGGTTCTTAAACCTAGGACCATATTTTTTATCGTTTTTTAGTTAAATATGAATAAAATTTATAGTTTGTGTAATCCTTATTATGGTTGACTAATTTTTAAATTATAAATCTACAACCATTTTCAATAAATTCAAGAGATTAAATTAGGGTGGTCTTGGATATCTCTTTGGAGACTTTTAATTCATAACCAGGGTAGATTGAGGTGTGCACACATACGATGGATTGTGTTCACTAAGGAGATTTAAAGCTGGTCAATGAAGGTGCTCCTTGATAATTATCTCTATAGAACATCCTTTCATCACTAATTTTATTCTGTTTGATTATTTTATATTATTTTTCTTTTTCTTTTTCATTTAATTTAAATTATGAAAATCAATTTATTAAATAAAACATAAGACAACAAAAATAATTACTTCTCATATGAATTAGATAGTGTTTGTAAAAAACTGATAAAATATATCAAGTGAGACAAAAATATTCAGCCACTATGTAGCTTTAGAAAATTAATTTTCTTCTTCCACACCCTCTGATAGGCGTTCATCTATGGTGTGGGACACTTTCACTCAAAAATCATATTTTTAGATGTTTCATTATGTATTAAAAATGGTTTTGATTGTTTCAATGACATGGAATGTTTTTTAAAATATGTATCATGAATGGAATTTCTTAAGTTCATGTCACTATAATGTATTTTTATTTACCTTAAAATTTCTCCATTTTATTTTAAAATAATTTTTTTCATTTATGATTGAGCATCTTGTAAATATGAAATGTGATTTTAAAGTGGAAATGTTAATTTTCTTTTATGCTAGTTTTATGTGTAATTATTATGTTATAGTACATGGGAATTATTTATGTATATAGGTGGTTCTATGATAAACCATGGGAAGGTACAACCATGATATATCTCCAATTCATTTGGTAATGTGATGGAGTTTACTGGTCAGGTATCATTTAAGAGATTTAGGTAATATACTATGATTGGTATTCCAAACATAACCACAAAGGTTACTCCATATGTAGTCATGAAGGCTAAAATTTCATAATAACATTTATTCAACATGTTACCTTGATGATTGATGATTAATGATTTAGTTACTAGAATCCTATGATTTAATTTGGTAATATAAATTTTTTATGTTTCATGGGTAAATAGTATGATTTTGTGATAATGTTTTCATGAGTTTCAAATATTCATAGACTAACAGTTTCATTCCTTATTTTATATCCCTTACTAATATTTTTCTCATATACCATGTTTTAAATTTTTTTATAGTTCTTATGATTATTAAGGTTAAAGAATATTTCATAAAGAAATAATAGAATATGTCTCTCGAAAGGAAGTCATGTTTTATTTTAAAATGGTTTCCTTTAGTGAAAAAATGGATACAATGTATAAGTGTCCACCTGTAATGTATGGGTTTAGTTTTTAATATTACTTGTTAAATCTATAAAACTCTTAACATAAAATATCCTACAATGTGAATTCATGGTAAAAAAAACATGAATAAGTTATGTTTATGGTCTGGTTAATATTGTTGGTATTAAAGTCTGGTTTAGAAAATTTTTGAGATTTCGAATTTTTCTTAAGAGTTAGACATATCATCATGTGATTATAATTTTCAATCTTATCATAAGATTATTGTCTTAGATAACACTTTTTAGTAATTATGTTATTAAATTTTATGGAGATTAATAGTATTTTTTGAGATATTTATTTTTATGATAATTAAGGGCAATTAATTATTTGGATGAAAAATGAATTGTGTGAGAAAAAAATTTAAGATAAAACATTTTTTCTTAGTTTTGAGTAATTTTTAATATTTATGGATCATTATAATGAATTATAATTCTTTCAAAAAGGAAAAGATGTTATATGGGTAAAAACGTGTTGCGTCGGACAAGTCTCTCGGAATCGAACCCATAACTGAAGGGAAACAAAGGTGCACCCTCTACCACTGACCCATGAAGTTACAGGTTCATATAAAATTTTCTTTTTAGTTCTACTACTGGACGGAATATTAATAAGTTGGTTTTGGGAAATTATGTTTTATAAAATAGATAACCATAGTATTGGAAATTGATTTGAGTATTAAGTGATAAATCTTATTTTGGAATACGTTCACTATATTGGGAACTTTATATGAATATGTTAAATAAAAAACTATTGTATTTTAATTTAGTAGTAATGGTTGAGTTATATTTTGGATGAATATATGATTTAATTGTGTAATTATGATGATTCATATTGTTTATGAAAATAATTCCCATATCTTGGGGATTAAGGGATTTAAGAAATTACATTTTTGGTATGAGACAAAAGAGTGACTGATATTATTTGGAGAAACAGTTAAAATTATTCTTTTAACTTTATGTAATCATGTAATTTTTTGGTTTTTATATTCTTGAATATTTTTGAATAATTTTTATGATAATCGATAAATATTTTCTGAACTTTGGGTATTACTATTGAATAATGGATATTAAAAGTAGTATTTATTCTCTTAAAAAAATTTGTATTAACTTATTTTATCAATACCATTTTGGTTTTGATTAATGTTTTATGACAAGATGAATAGATATTTAATCATATATAGATTATGTGATTTTCTAGAAGATTATTCTAGTGTTTCATGCATTAAAAACATAACATGAATACTCATTATTTAGAGAAAAGATGAGTTTTTGGTGGAATTTAATCAAATTATGAAACCCTACTTTTCATGTAAGTATATTTCCTTATGATCTTAGTCTATGAATTAAATTAATTCTTCAATATTACAAAATGGATATTAAAACAATAAAAAATAAATGTTTACTTTTCCTAATATGAAATCAAATACTATTTAACCCCTCACAAATTTATGGTCTGGGGATAGTTAACTTTCTCTTGAAAATGTATTCAATCACTCTCCATTTGAATAGGATCGTTCCTTTTCTCTTCCATATCCATTTTTCGAATATATAACCCTAGTATTTGATTTCTCAAGTGAACTTGGTACTTCACTTTCTTTTTTTAAAGTGGAAAATTTATTGACTCTTTTTCTAATATGATATTCCATTGATGTAATTTTGAAAAGTGGATCCTTAGTTACCAAGACCAAACTTAAAATTACGATGATGCAATTTCCAAATGGGGGGGGGTGTAACATCCTAGGAAATTATAAAACAATGATTTTTCGTATATATTAATATTTATGAATTACGTATTAATTTTACCATAATGTTATGTTATGTCTCGTAACATACCTGACACATAACAATGGGATTCTCTGAAATATTATGTTGCACGTAAGACTGGGTTATACTGAACGAATTTTATATTCTAATATTATTATTTTATGTTTTAGTTATCTCCTAACCATTAGAAGGAATGAATGAACAATGTTAATTTAATTATTAAAACATTGTTTACATATTTTTATACAATGATTCATTGGTTACCAAATTAACCGGAAATAAAACTAATGACCCAATGAAATATAAAAGATTTATTTCTACAAAAAAAATTAATTGTGACTAATTTTGTTTATAAAATAATAAATTCACTCTTCCTGGATTAAATTATTGAAATATAAATTCTATATGACATTTATAATTCATATAATGTGTCTTCAAGAAATTATATAAGAACAAATTCAATTTTATGGATAAAAGAAGTAGTTTTCTAAAAATGTAGTTTCGATGCCTTTTAATGGTGCGCCAATTTTAAATCAAATTTTTTGAAATTTTATATGTTATATTTGATAAAATAGATTTTTTTTATTTGTATTATGGACATAAAATTTTACTTTGGTTGACGTTGTGTTTTTTTTGATAAATTTTATTTTTAAATAATATTAAAAAATACAGCATTTTAATTCAATTTTATTTTTCATATAATTTATTTTTATTGTTAGATTATCAATTTAAATTGTTTTAAAGTATAATTAGATAATTTTTTAACATTTAATCCAATTTAGGTCATTAGATTTTTTTATTGAAATTATATATAAAAACATATTGAAAATTTTCAATGTCCCTTTTCCCATCTTCTAGCTACATCTGTGAGATTATTATTAAGCATAATTTAGACACTTCTATGAATTTAATTTTAAAAAATGGACATACATGGTTGTAATCAGTATGAAAATTTTGATCTAATAAGATAAAATTAATTTTTCGGAATAATTACTTGATAAAATTATTTAACACGGTTAAGGGTAAATCAAGTAATTAAATGTAAAAATAATATAATAACAATATTGAATTACCCTAACACTTTTAATAATTTCATTGGATAACTGGTATTTGGTGATAATCTACCATAGTCTTAAATTTTATCATTTTTATGGAACTTGGGTAAGAATGTGACATTTTTAATTATATTTAAAAATAAGATAAAAATCTCATACTCATATTTATAATAGGTAAATCAATTTTAAAATAGGGATACATAGAAAATAAGTTTGACTATAAATAGTAATTTTAAATCTAAAATTCTTATCTAAATAATGATACTGTATTTATATTTTTTAGTCATTAAATAAGAAAATTTAATTATGACACAAATATGTTACATTAATTTCTTCCTTAATTAAGGAATCAAATAAATGATAATATCAATATTAAAATGAATATATTTGTAAATATATTTCGTCATCCAAGAATTTTATGGATTAATTTTACATATAATATATGAATTAATGTAGTTGTGTATAAGTAATCAGGTTGTTAATATGTTTTAAAAATGTCAAATAATGAATTCTGAAAAAATTGACATAATTCATGTCTTAAAATATAAAATTTTTAATTAAATGATTAAAATTTATAAAAATATAATATTTGAAAAAAAATATTTTATATATGTCTAGAAATTTCATTAATGACTCATTAATTCGTTGTTTGACATTTTATGGTAATTATTTTAACCCTTAATCATAAATTACGTGATTAAACGGTATGAGTTAAAGGGGGTTAGAACAAATAGTTACAGTTTAAAATAAAATCAATAAATATATAAAAATTATTGCTTGAGAGGATTTATAATCATACTCATTATTATAACTAATTTGATTTATAGACATTTTGATTTAAAAATTAATTTATATTATTTTAATATTTTAATGGATTCCTAGGGTTCCCCTTCCCTCTCCTGTAAAAGGTACACATTCCTCTCTCTTACTCACACATCAAAAACCTTTTAATTTTTTTCAATATATGATCCAAAATTATTCCTAAAATACCTCCCACATTCCTAAATCCATATTTAAGATATAACACTCACTTTAGAGGTGTTATGGTGTTAAAAAAAGAGATCATCCGAAGGAAAGGAAATGTTTTTATTTAAGTGTTTCTATTTTATTTCTTTTTCTTCATGCATAAAATATATATCAACCATGATGAAATATTAACTCCATTATCCTATATATACTAAGATTTTATTATGTACGTTTTATCACTTAAATATATCTTCACTTCTATTAAATGGTAAAATAATTAATTGTTCATGAGTATATAAGAACTACCACATCCACGAACTGATGAAATTTGTTTTCCATAACATTCTCTTATGATTGTTTATAATGATTTAATTAAAGTTCATACGTGATATTCATTACATATTAATAATTTTATGATAATAATATATCAATTAAATTCTTACATTCCATGCACATAAAAATGGTAATGTCATTCGTGCATACGTGTAAACTATCACCTCCACGAAGCAATGTGATACATTTTTATTCACCACATCCCATGGATAGTATATTTATGTATTTTTCAATGATTAATATGATATTAATGGGTTTATTATCATTTTTTAAAGATAAAATGATACTTAACTTATTTCTATAATGATCAATGAAAAATGGAAATTGTTACTCATGCGTATATACGACCTACAATCCCCGTGATTATAATGTTGTTCATTTTACATAACAATATATACTAGTTGGATTTAGAAGTAAAAATTATGTATAAAAATTATAATAATTTAATTAATATTATTATATAGATGAGGTACTTATGATCACATGGAATATTTACATCATACCAAGTCCATTTTCGAATCAAATACTGAATATTGGTAAAATGTACTATTTGAACATAAATAATTATGTAATTATTATAACCTAAAAATAAGTGATATATAGGGGGTATTAAACTTTAAAAAGGTTCTCAATTAATTAAAAATTAACATATATTTATTATTCATGAATATAAATGATGTACCAGATGAGTCAGACATGAGGTAGGGGATTTCATCTCAACATACTTTCATTAAGACATTTCTTGATGATATGCACATTTACCTTCTATAAATGGTATATACATCCATTTTAAAATTATGTATCCATATTATATCTATAGTCATGTTATGTAGTGTTTTTATTTTAAATTTTCTACTTTATTGTGGATTATAATTTATATGTTTAAAATGGTAAAAGACTCTTTAATTAAAACATCATTTTGAATGTCTTAAACATTTACTCTTATAAATCATTATCCATAATGTCCATGTTTTCAAAATAGGTTTAAATAATTATTTATGTGGACATTAATTTTTTAAAATTTTATTTCATTTCAAAATATTCAATGTTTTATTTCATACCTTGATTAAAAAATCATCATTTGAAATGTTTTAATTTTGTTTCAAAAATGTATCTATTATTTCAATAACATGGAATGTTATTCTAACAAATATGACAAGAATTGAATTTATTACTTTCTTTTCAATATTATGTATTTTTTTACATTACATTTTTACCAATTTATTATAAAATATGTTAGATCATTTATGAGTGTGTGGATTATAAAACTAAATTGTGATTTAAATGTGGAAATGTAATATTTCCATTAAGTTTGTTTTTTGTGTTATGATTATGTTATAGTTCTTGATAATTGTGGATATATAAGGATGGTTCCATGATAACCCAAGTGTGGTTTAGCATATTATATCTCTATAATGAATTATATAACTAGATAGAGTTAAGTGGTAGGGTTTCCCCTATGATATTTTGTGAATATATATAGTGATGGGTATTCCAAACGTAACCATAAAGGTTACTCCCTATGTAGTCATGAAGGCTATAGTGTAAGAATGATATAGATTCCATAGGTTACATTTATGATTTATTATTTATTATGTGTGTTACAAAAATATTATGATTTTGTGAGGTAAGATAAATGGTTTATGTGTTATGGGTGAAAATTACGATTTTATAAAAATATTTTCATTGGATTAAAAAAATAATAAAATAACAGTTTCATTAATTATTTTATATCCATTAATGAGCTATTTTTGATCATCCCATGTTTTTTAAATGATTTAAATATGGTATGATTATGGGTAAAAGAAATAAATGTTATGAATATTTTTATCATGAAAAAAAAAAGAATTCATTTTGTATTTTAAACTGATTTCGATTATAGAACAAATGGATAGATAGTATACTTCTCTAATTTTTAATATTTGAAAGGTTTTTTAATAGTTATGGACTAATTTTTTAAATATATAAACCTGAAATGATCCTGAATACGAATGAATAGAAATTCATGACTTAATTTAATATTATGTAACCTTTATGGATGGGACCTTATACCACAGTTACATTTTAATAAGATCGATGATAAATCAAATTACAATCAGTGCCTCATTATGATCTTATCCCATTTTAAAATAAGGTGAGTCCAATCAAATCAAAATATCTTATTCTCATTATGATGGAATTTGTTAAAAAATTTGAATCTGTTTTTCAGAAATAAAAATTAAATTTTTTATTTTCATCTTTTACCAAGGTAGTAAATTTTTCTTCTTTGTCAAAATTTTTTAATAAACTTGTAAAACATACTTTTTTAAACTTATAAAACCCTTATCCATACAAAATGGTCCCAAATATCTCCCCATTTATTTTTTTTTATCAATCAAGTTTCATAAATCATTGAAATTCGTAACCTCAAACTATGGATTTATTATCCAAAATTATAAGGTTACGAGAGCTAACTAGTTGCAGGAAATAAGAATTTTAGATAGAAAAACTATAAAATCAAAAAATAAGGATTATTAATCTTCCTGAGCTGTCTTCAAAACATTTTATTCCTCACTTTTCTCATCCTCAACTATTTCTTCCCTGGAATAAAATAGTTTTGTTTCCTACAACTTCTTCTAGAAATAGATAAAATAGTAGACACACTTAAACGTTGGATTCACAGTTTACCCAAAACCTCCCCCATTTTTCATACATTTATAAAGACAGATCTATGTTCCAATTATCCCCCTTTGAGAAAACTGTACATATAAATGTTAAGGGAAGGAAAAATAACACATTCCCCAACCATAATTAGATGGAGGTTGGATAACCATATTCAACATGAATTTTTAAAAAATATCTTTTGGTAATGTTTTATGAAAATGTCAGCAACTTGTTCCGATATACGAACATAATCCATCTTCAATTCGTTATTTTCCACATGCTCTTTGATAATATTATATTTTATATCTATATTGTTTTAATGATAATCTTGCACATTGTTTTTAGTAATATTGATGGAAATTTGAATATCACACCCCAATAGAAAGGGTAATTTTACTTCAATAAGTAATATTCTAACTGAATCTTCATCCACATAAGTTGAGATATGGATTGAGTAGAGGAAACATAATTTTCTTTAACCATACTAAGGGTCACTAATTATTTTTTCTTTTTATTCCAAAACACACAAATCTTTCCTAGAAATAATATTACACATGATTTGTATCTTCAATAATTAACATTTCCAACCCAATCAATATCTAAAAACCTAAAAAAATTAATACATTATAAGCTTTCATACCTGATTCTAATTTTTTTTCCCATTCTATATATCTCATAATTCATTTTCAAGATATAAAATTTGATTATTTTAGATAACTCTAAAATATTTCATGCATATCATGCATGATATAGTCAAATATAAGTAATATTTGATCAACTTCTCATACTCTTTATGATCAACTACTTTTCCTTCTCCATCATTGAAAAAACATGCTTCCCACTAAAATTTCAGTAGAAATTGGTTTTTAATTTACATGCCAATCTTATTAAAAATTTCTTTAGAATAAGTTTCTTGAGAAAGAAAAATATGATTCCTATTTTTTAAGATTTTTAACACAATAAATTATTTCATTTCCAAAATCATGGACATTTCAAACAACTTTTTCATCACATTTTCTAATCATTCATAGGTTCATTCATCATTCCCAGTCAAAAATAATATCATCTACATAAAAAATTATAATGAGGGAATACTCTTTAATTTATATGATATAATGATTTATATTAACACATCATTTCTTGAAACTCATCTTTATTAAGAAAAAATTCAATTTGGAATATCATACTCTTGGAGTATGTTTTATCCCATACAAAGACATTTTTTTCAATATTTATACATACCATTCATCTTTCCCAAAAAAATCCACAAGTTTGTTCAATTTAATATTCATTATCAAGATCACTATTCAAGAATGTAGATTTAATATCCATTTATAGGATCTTGTAGCCACATATTTAAATAATACAAAGAGAAATTCTGATTTTATTAAGCCTTTTCACTAGAGAAAAGGTTTCATCAATATTAGTACCTTCAAATTTTGAATACACTTTCCACAATAATATTTTATTGTGTCTTATCACTTATCATTCTTCATTTATCTTGTTCTAGAAAACCCACTTTGTTCTAATATTGTTTTTTTTCTCTGGATTAGGAATGAGTTATCAGGTATCATTCTTTTCAATATAATCTAGCTCTATATTCATATATTGAACCCCTTTAGGTTACTAAAAATATTATTTTACATCATTCGGCTTGACTTTTGAATACCAATAAGTATGTGTAATAGAATTTTTTTCCTTCTTGTTTGACCCTTATGAAGTCGATCACCAATAATATTCTATGCTTATACTTGATTCCTAAGCCTATTATATTATTTTCAAGTATCTTATTCTTCACTATAAATAGTTGAGTCATATTCTTATTCTAGAATTGGATTACAATTTCTTATATCCTTGTCATAATTTGATCCTTATCCGGCACAACCACCTTATCTTACTATGTATGTGTGTCTTTTTCAAACATTTAAATAACTTTCACATGAATATAATAAAAATTTATTCCAGTTTCATTGTGGAAATATCTATATCCTCTTTCTTCTGGAGCATAGGCATGAAGAATTCCATCTTCACCTTTATGTTCAAACATTCCATATTTTCCACTCTTCTTATTTATAATATATAGACTCTTGAAAACTATTAAGGGTTTCAAAAATGGATTTGTTTCACTAAACAATTCTTATGGAGTCTTACCTAATATTTTCCAATATAAACATTAGCTTTCAATATAAATAGAAATACACATGGAATGCCTCCAATAGTAATAATAAAGTCCATGTTTAAGTAAAATGGTTCTTCTATTTTCCACTAAAAATTTATTATTTCTTTTAGAAACCCCATTTTTGTTAGGAGGTTATGTGGAAATACACTCATTCTGAATTTTATACTTCCCTATATATATATTTCAAAATCATAACTTCTATATTAACCATCATTTTTGGCTCTCAACTTCCTCAATGAATACTCACCTTCCTTTTAATCTTTCATTCTAAATAAATTTAATCATTTTCAAATCATATTATTAATGTTTAATATACAGAACACAATTAATGTGAGTATAATAATCAATGATTATGATGATGTAATTATAAAAAATATATATATTATATTCTCATTATTCTGAAAATATTATAATGAATAAACTCCATGGGTTGTTTCGAACAAACATCAACATTTTTATGCACTGAATTTAAAATCTTTCCTTTTTGAAAAATAATACAAATCTAATCTAATCTTCTTGTAAAATTCAATAATTTCAGGGATACTTTCTCTATTTTATAACTTTATCATATTTCATTAACACATGTGTCCTAGCCTTTAGTTCCACAATTGATTCATTTCCACCATACCCAAGTAACAAGAGGTTTATAATTCAGAAATCTAAAACAGGTTTCCTTTTGTGCAATGGACTCTTTTAACTATCATTCCATATGAATATCTTTAAAAAAATACATATTTTTTAAGCTAATTTTTTACCACCATCAAAAAATTATGACGAAACTTTTAAAATTGTGTCTCATCCCATAAATATATAAAGATTTCTTGGAATTCTTCTTTTCTTTCCCAAAGATGGCTGATCGAATGCCTATGATTATCAAGGATTAATTATATCCAAATATCACAATCCATTATTTAAAATATTTCACATTCGTTGAAAACATACAATATCCTTTCCTATTAGGAGAACTCCCACTATCATGAATCCATGGTCATTCCCTTTTTAAATCTTTCAACAAGGTTTCTATAATAAGAGATTTTTCTTCTTCCTTTTCCGTCTACAATTTCAAAATATAATAATTTTTTAGAGAATTTATTTTTGTCGGTAACAAAACAAGAAAACATTTTTATAGGTGTCTAGGTAGTTAAAATCTGTCAGAAATAGTTTCCAAGTGTTAGAAACTATTTTCAATGTTTACTCTAACATTTTCAGGTTTCTTCAAAATGACTAGTTCTGACTTCTTTCTTTGTGGGTATTAACACCACCTAGTCCATTACATTTCATATCCTTTGGAATAATATTATTTTTAGTTAAACCAACACATACTTTCCATATGTATAATACACCACAATACTAGGAGTTTACATGGAATGAGTATTTTCCGCTAAAACATTCATACTAATAGGATTTGTGAATACGTTTCTCAGCCACCATCATCTCTTTCATTTATGATCCACTAACAATTCTATTATCAATCATATTATTACATTTGTTCTCATCATTATCGGAATAATATGAATAGGAAAGCTTCTTGGATTCACAATGTTAAAAAATATTTTTGGACTCAATGTTCTTTGAAACATATGAATTCTCAACATTGTTTATTTTTTCCACATACATGACTTTCTCAGATTTCTTTTTTTATATGTAATTACATCACTATTATAAACCATTAAAGGGAACATTTTTTATCCTTACTAGGTTTCTCATTTAGATAACATTCACCATCTTTTAAAATATAGTATTTTAAACTTTTATTTCTATTATAATATTTTGAATGTTTTTTGTTGGTTGGAATAGAGTACTCAAGAGGGGGGTTAATTGAGTATCTATAAAAATATTTGTTTAAAAAGTTTTCTTAAAAGGTTTCTCAATAAAAATAAATATAGCCTAGTAAGTCAAGGTAATATAATTATTAAAGTTTGACTGTTCAAATAACTTCTCAAAATATTGATTAACTCTCAGTAATCTCAATATCCGTTATTAATATTACGTTTGAAGCTATTATAATATGGAAAAATAATTATACCTTCTGTCCAAGATTAACTATCAAAGAAAATATAGTGATTTTTGAATTATATAGTAAAATAAAGAACACTAAAAGAAACAACACAGAGGATATGAAACAAGTGGTTCAATCTCAAGCCAAGGCTTAATCCACTTCACTTGATGATCAACTGACACCAAGTAGTTTATATTTATAAACTTGATCTACACCCTAGATCAAGGTAAAAAAATGTGCACAGGACATTCCTGGTCACACGACCTCTTCCACAGTTCTTTATGGGTACAAACTACTAGGTCACATTGGGACCACATCTATAGTTATCCTTGGTATTAAACAAGTGTAAAAATATATGAGAATAATTATATCTTGTATCCTTCAGTTCAGTGTAGTACACATTGTTTGTTTTAATATAGGCACACACACTGCTTAAAAGTTTAAAATAAAAAAACAATAGAGAAAATATGATGAGAAAAGGATAAAATTTCTCTGAGTGTTATTCTATAGAGATATAGAAATCTTGGAAGAAGCAGATGCATGTATCGAGTCCTCTTTCGAGAAACAGAGTATCGCAAGTCTAGTTCTCGAGTTCCTAGATATATTTTGCTCATGTTCTTTGTAGATTTGGTATTATGAAGATGTTCTTGACTCTGATCTATGGTATCCTAAAATTTGTATTCATGAATTCTTCATGTGTTATTCAAATGTATCTTGTTTCATGTGTCGGTTATTTTCCCAAGAATGATCATGCTTCTACTGCTCTAAGACCTACTTGTTTTAGGGACACCCTTTTTTTTATTCTTGGAGTGTATGTGTCGAAGCATATAGGATGAATGTATTATGAACCTTGTACCTCGTACTATCAGGTGACATGTCTACAATGAAATATTAATTTTGTCAGTGCATCTAAAATACTCCAATATGACTGTTATAAATTAAATTGAAAATGACAACAATGGATTAAGGAATGGTGTCACAGACTGTTTTGTAATAGTTTCACTTGTAAATGGTGTCACCACGAAATTGTGTCTTCTTATTTTCCTTTGAGAAGTGAGATATTTGTGATGGCATAGTTGTATAGAGACCAGAAACCGGTAGAACATATGCGGTGTTAGGAACACGGTGTACCCTCTTCCAAACAATGAACAGTGTCTTAGCAAGGAACCGGTGTCACAGACTTCAAGAGACTTGAAACTGGTTATGGTGTCTGGTCATAGTGTATGGTTCACCATATCTAGGTCACAATGTCTATGTCATGGTGTCTGGTTAGGGTGTATGGGTCACGGTATATGGTCACGGTGTCTGGTCATGGTGTCTAGTCAGGTTGTCTGAGTCACGGTGTCTAGGTCATGGTCTTTTCCCAAGGTGTATGGATCATTCGCCAGAAAACTAGAACTAGTGATAGACTCAAAGTTTCACAGAGTTAGCCAAATATCAATTTACATAATTAAGCAGTAATATTAACCCAATGAATTATACTTAATCATTAATAAAATAAAGTCATTATAAAAAAAATTAAATATATTTTACAAAAATTCATCATGATGTTTAGGAAAAAAGATCCTGAGAAAATTTATTTAAAGCATAAAAAAACCAACCATCTTTACAAATTAATGTAAATAGATTAGACATGATTTGTATGATATGTTGGATTTTTGGTCATTAAAACAAGAATAAAACATGAAGAGTCCAACAATCTCCCCCTTCTGATGATCAGGAATCATATGAGTGAGATATCTGTTATTAGTGTTCTCCTGTTCTCACATAGTGTATCTGTCTCTCCCCCTTTTTGTATTATAAAAAAGAGTAAAAAAGTTAATAAGATAGTAGAAAATATTATTTCACATATCATTAGATAGAGAATCATGGGCTATTACAAGTTGTATACAACATGAAAATAAAAAAAATATCCCTATAAAAATATAGTCTTCACCGTTCTTCAGCATTGGTTTTTTTTTCAGTGCCCTTGGCAGTAGCATGTGAAAGAGACACAAGAGAATATGTAGAAGTTGAAGAGGGAAGTGAACCAACAGTTAGAGAAGGTATAGGGAGTCCTTCAAAAATAGAAGGGGCCAAGCTAGGTTTGGGGAAAGACTGAGGCAATACTTGGTCAAGGATAATAGGTATGATCTAAATCATAGCCTGAGAGATAGACATAGAGGTGGAGGCAAATTCATTGAATGAGGAAGGAGGTTTTAAAGACCTAAAGCATGACGTACATGGACATTAAATTATTTTTGTGGAATACTTAATACATAACAAAAACAAACACACAAGGACCGTAATATTTTAGTGTCTTTTGAAACTTGGAACACAATCTTATAATCTTGGTGAATGATCTTCAACATCTCCCATAAAGATCTTCCCCTTTTTTTTTCTTACGTAAAACCTTTCTTTATATCATGTGGAAAGGTAAACATATAAAGGGTGAGCTCAAATTTTTAGTAAGGGTAAGCATGGAGAAAATAAAATGAACCATATACATTGGAACTTCAAAACATGAACATAAATTTTACACATAAAAATCATGAGTTGTGAAATAAATCATGGCAGTACGTAAGGAATAGGTCATAAAGGAACCTTAATCATGATAAAATAGCTTGGGAATAAAATATTTAATTGGGTAAAACCATTAATCACATGATATGATTTCCATAGTAGCCAAGGCATTGCTGCCAAGACCATCTTAGTGGACAAAGTCCCTATCTGAATCGAGTTCACTCCTCGTTTCAGTCATGTAACACTGAACCGGATTAACATAACATTCCAGCCATGTATATATCATGATATATAAATATTTACCCAATTCATTGGAGGGAGATATAGGTCCCACCCATATCATAATGAAATCATTCTTACCTGTGCCACACCATGAACATAAATCATTAATCATTACCCAAAGAATAAAATGGGTTTGATAAACATCATCCCATTATAACATTATCCATATAAAAAAATGGATATCATCTAATAATAAGAAAATTGGAAACCTTTAAATCATAGAGACATTATACTTGAAACATAGACATATGAAAAAATTCAATCTTTTATGGAAAATGGTTTTGATAAAACACTTGAAATGAATTCTTGAGAAAAATATCCTTTCTCCTTCAAAATCATTTTCATTGCAAAAAATGCCATGAAATTTTAAAAGAAAGGGATTTTTTTGAAACTAATCATTAAATATTGTAGATTAAGCTTCAAAAAAATAAGTCGTTATGAAACCGTAAAACTCTGTTCATAATGTATAAGTTTAAAAAACATTCTTCTCGTACTTTTGCTGGAAAAGTCAAAAAGTTTCTCGTATGGTAATCAAAAGAAAGATTCTTTCCAGAACACAATGTAAAATTCAAATAGGGGTAAACATGAATTTAAACATATATTGATGAATATTAAACACATTATGAAAATAAATTTTATGGACATAGATGAAAAATGTAACCCCAGTAAATACTTACGTATAAGCAATCTCGGATAAAAATGAGATTGGAATAATTATCCCTTACCTTATGTCCAATTTCTTCAATATGTGGCCGATACTCCTGTATATTGGGTTTATAAATTTTAGTAACTTGTAACAAAACCATAATAATATTTATGATATCATATATGAATCACTTACGACTTTATATTATCCGCTCATTTGTCAATTCCATGTTAAAGTAGCATTTTGGGTAAAATCGTTTCAATTATCGTCCATGTTTTGACTCGTAATTATAAATATTATTAATTAGATCATGATTAATTAATTATAGAACATAAAACATGACTTATATATAATATATATTCAGAATATTCATATATATAACAGATTGACAAATGGATTGAAATACACTGTTCATGGAGACGGTAGGTCGTACGTACGCATGAACACTGTATTTTGTTTCTTTATTGAATTGAATGGAATTAAGTAGATGAAATACATATATATATATATTGAAAAATCCATTAGCATTATAATTTCTTATATTTCATGATTAATTATTATATATACGTTATATTCAATATTGAATTGTTAACATGGAAAATGAATCTCATCGCGTCGTGGAGACGGTAATCCGTACGTACACACAAGCGATGATATAGTTCCCATATTTATTGAATGGAATTTTATTGGATGATATAATATCATAGAATAAGTATTGTGTTATAATAATCATATATTTTTTTTCTTTACACCATTATACCCATCCAAGTAAGGTGGTGGTTGAAAAACTGATTACACCATGACATGGAGACGGTATTCCGTACGTACGCACGGGCGGTGATTTTGTTTTCCATAGGATGGATAGAAGGTGAAATAGGTTTGTTTAATATTTATAATAACATATCATTATATAATTAATACTGATTTTATTACATTATAATGAAACAACTAAAGAAGAGGAAGTAAAAGAAGAAAGAAACTTGAAAGAGTCGGTAGAAGAGATTACCTCTTCCTCGACGCACCTCCTTTAAACTTCTTCTTAGGGCATTAGAGTTTGTCTTTTGAGAAGACCATAACATCTATGATATAACTAGAGAAGTTTAGAAGAAGAATTGGCATGGTTTGGCCGAGCTTCAAGGCTCAAAAGGGTGTGAGGAGAATAGCGAAGGGGTTCTCTTTTTATAAGAGGGGCACCTTTGGAAAAACGTAAAATATTATTTTATAATAAATTCATATTCAGTTTATAATAGCTCCAAATTGATTTATTTAGAAGATAAAGTTGGTATGGGTCTAAATACTCTCAAAAAATAAATTTTAGACAAGTTTAGGTTACTATTTTAACCTTATCATTTAGATTTAACTCTAAGTTAAATAATTTAACTTCTACCGTGTCTTCTTGTTTTCTTACATTTTATGGTTAATAAACATACAATAAAAAGTCAAAAGAACCCCAAGTGGTTCATTATTAATATATATAACCTTATCTAAAACATTTCTCCGAACCTTATATTTTTAGGAATATAATAACAATTAATAATATAAAATTTGTTTTAAAAACTATTTTTTGTCAATTTTGACACTATTTGGTAATTGATTTTTGTGAAAATCATCACAACATTATTATTTTGAAAAATGTTAATTGAATCTATAATAACATGTAATATTAACCTATAAAATTAGCTTAATTCATTGAAAGTCTCAAATTACATTCAATTGGGTATTTATAACATCAATTATGTTAATATTTCATTAATAAGGAAATTACTGCATCATCATTATGTCATAAATAAATTAAATTATTTAATGTATAAAAATTATAAATAAAATAACATTTTTATGAAATATTTTTAGATTTCTAATTTATATTTATAGTCAAATGTATCTTATTTATAACCCTATATTAAAAAAAATTTGTTATTAAAAATTGATTTTAACTATTTTAACTCATCTTTAAATAAAATAATAATAAGTGTCCTAATATAATTCAAGTGGACATAAAGGGTAATAAATTATTCCTAAGGTCGTTTTTGGTTGAATTAAAATTATCCAACAGAATTAGGACAAGTGTTAGGGAAATAATAATATCATTTTTACCCTTAATTACCCTATTTACTTTTAGTCGTGGTAAATAAAAGTAAAACATTACTATTCACCAAAAATTATTTTTATCTTATTGAACCACATTTTAAACCTTGATATTGACCATTTCTCTCGGATTTTCAAAATTCAACTCACAAAAGCAGTAAAAATATGTTTTATGTAAATTTTAAAATTCTCCTTGGAGGTGGGTAAAAGATGGTGAAAAGTTCAATAAAATTATTATATGTCTAAAATTTTTATAAAATGACTCAAATGAATTAAATTGAACTTATATAGGTATTATGTATCAATTTTAACCTAAATTAAATTTAGATAACATAAATAATTATTTAAATAAAAAGTAGGTTTTCAATTAGCAACCCTGTGTTTTCACTATTCATAAAAAATTGAATGTTTTTAGAAAAATACCAAAAATTCACCCTAGGTTAATATTGATATTCTGAATCCAAAAATGAAGTCCATTTTGAAAGTTAAAATTTATAAAATTTCAAAAAGTGGGTATTACTATTCATAACGGCTAGTTCATAATAATATTATAATAATATCTTGTTTAGTGAAACTTGGTATTGCGTAATACACACACTATCGAAGAAGGTCTTGATTGCATGTAATGCAAGCCATGTCAGGGTTGCGTGTAGTGAAAGCTCTATTTATTGTTGTGTATAACATAATCAAAACATATTTCATTTATACATTAAACAAAATCTATAATTAATGTTGCGTAGAATAATTTCCACAAAACAAACTTGAATTTGTGTGTAACATGACCCAAGAATAGTCTTGCGTATACTGCAAGATAATATGGTTTTGCGTATAGTACAAGATAATCTTGTTGGAGTGTATAATAGAAGACATCAAAGAAATTAAAAATAATATATCTCATAAAATCTCGAGGTGTTACATTCTACCCCCCTTAAAATGAATTTCGCCCTCGAAATTCGTCAGGGTTATAAATGGTTTACTAGTTGAAAGTTTATTTCAATGAAACCAGCATCGTAATAAAGAACACTAAAACTTCATTTTAAAAATGGAAGTTAGAATCATAACAGTCTCCCAATATAACTCAGCACTGGGTTTCCACATAGGACAACATGGGTGAAAATATGGATATGGAAGAGAAATATAACCATCAACTTCTAATGAAGTGTGATAGAGGACATGGCTATGAAAAAACCAAAAATCACAAAGCCATAAATTTTTGATGATATAAGGTACCATATAATTCATCATATATAAGTGAACTAGGACAACATTTTTGGTTTTCAAGATCATTTCCCTAAAGCTGAAGAAATTGGAATTAGAAGAAATACTTTCTTGATTTTGGTCCAATCTCGCCATTGGTCATTCCTTGGACAATTTCAACTTCATCTCTTAAAGAAATGATGTTTAATTTGTCATTCGTGAAGTGTTAGCAGATCATGTGATAGAATGATTGGTCATTCTATCTATCTCAAACAAAAGGTTAGAAAAAGTTATCAAAAATACATAAGTACATCTATAATGAGATTAATCATATATGGTTCCTGTAATGGACTTATACTTCATATATCATACTAATTAATATAATAAAACTAGTTTCTACTAACCAGGGACTTCATGTAGGCCAGTGGTAGGCGATAAAGGCCTGTCGCACTTCGGCTGTGGGTTCGATTCCCACAGCCTTGTCTGATGCGACAGGTTGTCGCCCGTCCTGTAGGTTGTCCTTTTTCTAAAAATACATTATAATAACATTCCATAAATAATATTGAAAAATGTTCTAGCCTTAAACAACACTGACTTATGTCCAACATAATCTATTCCAATATTTAAGCATATCCAAAATACTTCTGTCCAAGCTCATAGTATAATGAAAACAATTACTAGAAATGTCATCTGTCGAGCATGTGAATACCATCATTTATCCCCCATATATCATACGATATATCTTTTTGGTCAAATTACAAACATGTGAATACCTTAATCATGTATTCTCTTGAAAATGAATACCCATTGACTCTTAGTGAAAACATGAATTCTATCAAAATTTAACACTTTCCACATACCAAAATCCCAAAATTTCTATATACTCAAACCATGATATAATTTTATCCTTATATCAGTAATGATCTCATTTCATTTTTTTTCTCTATCTCTACATTATGTGCATATCATCTTCTTTAAAAAAAATATTTCAATCACTTATCATGTTTACCGGTACCATATAATAATTGAAAACTAATACATAGATATTCCAAAATTCCACGATGCCCTAAATGAGATTCCATGATACTATTATGAAATCCAATTACATAAACACTTAATAATTACACAACATCATAAATAGTGATCGCATGTGACTTCCCTTTATCCTTTTCCTTAAGAGGTTTCTCACATTGATCATCATTAACCCTTGGATTATGGCATTGATTAGCATAATGCCCCCATTTCCACGCACTTGATGCATTGAAGTGTTGGTGGTGTGTTATCTATAGTCTTTTCTTTATTCACATCATTAGAAACCGTTTTTTCATTACAACGACACTCAGCTACTCGATGACCTTATTTTCCACACTTAAAAAAACATTTTCTAGTCCCTTTAAGACAATATTGACCATTCTTCTTTCCACACTTTGAGAATAAAGAATCATTCATCTTCTTTTCATCATTATTCTGAGATTTCTCCTTAAATATTATCTTTCATTTCTTGTCAAAACCATTAGATGGATATGTAACACCAACTTCCATTTCTACTGTGATAGCACAAAGCACAATTTCTTCATAGCTACTGAAGTCTCTTATAGCTAATTCCCTTTGAAGACTTTGTTTTAAGCCACTGAAGAATCGATCAACTTTACTTTCAAGTTGGATGGTAATTCCATATGCATACCTTGCGAGCCGTGTAAAATTTGTTTCGTATACACCAACAGATTCATCATCCTTTTTCTTAAGCTCAAGGAAATCCTTTTCCATATTTTTTAGAAGAATACGAGGGAAGTACTTATTGAAAAATAAGTTATTGAACTCATCACATTCCATGGATTCAATTTCATCTTGGGGGCTCGTATTCTTAATTAGAGTCCACCATTGATCTGCTTCACCTTCTAAACGGTAAATAGCCAGAATGAACTTTTCATGTTCTGAATAGCGAAGTATGTAAAATATCTTTTCAATGGTACAGATCCATTTTTTAGAAACAAGTGGATCAGAAGACCCACTGAAAGAAGGTGGACGTTGCCTCATGAAGGACTCAATAGAATATTGTTCCCTTCTCTGCTCATTTGTAAGTCCAGAATGATTCATAGATTTTGTAAGTATAGAAATAATATTTTTCACTCCATCTCCCATAACATTGGATTTTTTAGGAGTAAAATCATTGCATTGTCCATTACATTGATCAACACGGTGCCTTCGGGTTCCAGCCGTCGTCTAAAACCCAAAAATAATAGTGTGAGAGGCAAAAATTATGCTAGGGAAAACAATATAATAAAGGGGGAGTACCTTCAATATATAACATCGTAGGGTTAATTCTAATATTGTTACCATAATTCTAGGACTTTAACCTATACTTATACTTAACCTTAGGGACATCCCTATACATACCTTAGAAATATATCAAGGGATCTCACTAAAGTTTTTTCATCCTAGTTTCCAAAGGTTACCTAAATATTTCCACTGATACAAACTGTAGAGACCCAAATCTTGATACCATTGGACATTACATTAATTTTTCGAATACTAAATTCATAACAATAAAACACAAGGACCGTAATAGTTTAGTGTCTTTGGAAACTCAGAACATAATCTTATAATCGTGGTGAAAGATCTTCAACATCTCCCCTAAAGATATTCCCCTTTTGTTTTCTTACCTAAAATATTTCTTTATATCATGAGGAAAATTAATCATATAAAGGGTGAGATCAAAGTCAAAGTATGGGTAAGCATGGAGAAAATAAAACAAACCATATAAATTTGAACATCAAAAAATGAACATAAAGGTTACACATCAAAACCATGAGTTGTGAAATAAATCTTCGCAGTACATAAGGCATAGGTAATAAAGGAAAATTAAACATGATAAAATAGCATGAGAATAAAACATTTAATTATGGAAAACCATTAATCACATGATATTATTTCCATAGTATCCAATGCATTTCTCCCAAGACAATCTTAGTGGAGAAAGTCCCTTTCTGAATCGAGTTCACTCCTTGTTTTAGTCATCTAACACTGAACCATATTAACTTACCGTTATAGCCATGTATATATCATTAGATATAAATCTTTACCCTATGAATTGGAGGTAGATATAGGTCCTACCCATCTAATAATTAAATCATTCTTACGTGTTCCACAACATGAACATAAATCCTTCATCTTTACCCAAAGAATTAAATTGGTTTCGTAAACATCATCCCATCCTAACATAATCCATATAACAAAAATGGATTTAATTTCATCATAAGAAAAGTTAAAACATGTAAATAATAGAGAAATTATACTTGAATCATACACATATGAAATAATTCCATCTTATAAGGAAAATGGTTTTGATAAAACACTTGAAATGAATTCTTGAGGAAAATACCCTTTCTCCTTCAAAATAATTTTCTTTGTACAACATGCCATGAAATTTTAAAAGAAAATGATTTTGTTGAAAATATTCATTAAATATTTTAGAGTAATATTCATAAAAATAAGTCATTATGAAACTATAAAAATATGTTCATGTCGTATAAGTTAAAAAAACATTCTTCTCATACTTTTGCTGGAAGAGTCAAAAAGTTCCTCGTATGGTAATCAAAAGAAAGATTCTATCCACAACACAATGTAAAAGTAAAAGAGGGGTAAACATGAATTTAAAATAAATAGATGAATATTAAAAACATTATGAAAAAACATTATGGACATTGATGAAAAATGTAACCCCAGTAAATACTTACATATAAGAAATCTTGGATAAAAATGAGATTGGAATAATTACCCCATAACAAATGTCCAATTTCTTCCGTATGTGGATGATACTCCTATATAGTGGGTTTAAACATATTATTAACTTGTAACAGAACCATAATAATATTTATGATATCATATATGATTCACTTACAAGTTAATATTATCTGTTCATTTGTCAATTCCATGTTAAATCGGCGTTTTGGGTAAAATTGTTTCATTTATTGTGCTTGTTTTGACTTGTAATTATTAATATGATTACGTAGATCATGATTAATTAATTCCAGAATAGAATACATGACTTATATATATTATATATTCAGAATATACATATATATAATAGATTGATAAATGTAATGAAATACACCGTTCATGGAGATGGTAGGTCGTACGTACGCATGATGGTTGTTTTTCGTTTCATTATTGAATTGAATGGAATTAAGTAGATGACATACATATATATATATAGAGATAAATCTAGTATCATTATTATGTCATATATTTCATTATTACTTATTATATATACATTATAATCATTCTTGAATTGTTAACATGGAAAATGAATCTCATCGTGTCGTCGAGACGGTAATCCGTATGTACGCACGAGCGATGATATCGTTCCCATATTTATGGAATGGATTTGGAGTGGATGATATAATATCTTAGAATCAGTACGATGTTATAATAATCAAATATAGTTATTCTTTACACCATTATACCCATCCAAGTAAGGTGGTGGTGGAAAAAATGATTACACCACGACGTGGAGACGATATTCCGTACGCACGCACGCGCGGTGATTTCGTTTTTTGTAGGATGGATAGAAGGTGAAATAGGGTTGTTTCATATTTTTAATAATATATCAGTATATATGAAATACTGATGTTATTACATTATAATGAAACAACTAAAGAAGCAGAATTAGAAGAAGAAAGAAACATGAAAGAGTTATTAAAAGAGATTACCTCTTCCTCAACGCACCTCCTTTAAACTTCTTCTTAGGGCACTAGAGTAGGTATTTTGAGAAGACAAGAACCTCTATGATATAACTAGAGAGGTTGAGAAGAGTAATTGTCAGCAGTTGGCCGATCTTCAAAGCTCAAAAGTTTGTGAATAGAAGATGGAAGGGGTTCCCTTTTTATAAGGGAGGAGAGGGGCACCTTTGGAAAAACTGAAAATATTATTTTATAATAAAGTCATTTTCAGTTTATAATATCTCAATATAGATTTATTGTGAAGCTAAAGTGGGTATGGGTAGAAATCCTCTCAAACAATCGGTTTTAGAAATTTTTAGGTTACTATTTTAACCTTATCATTTATATTTAACCCTAAGTTAAATAATTTAACTTTTACAGTGTCTTCTTGTTTTTTTACACTATATGGTTAATAAACTTACTATAACAAGTCAAACGAACCCAAAGTGGTTCATTATTAATATATATAACCTCATCTATGTCATGTTTCAGATCCTTTGATCTTTAAAAATATAATAACAATTAATAATATAATATTTTTTTAGTAACTATTTTATGTCAATTTTGACACTATTTGGTAAATGATTTTTGCGAAAATCGTCACAACATGATTAGTTCTAAAAATTTTAATTGAATCAGTAAACACATGTCTTATTAACCAATAAAATTAGTTTAATTCATTGAATGTCTCAAATTACATTTATTTGGGTATTTATAACATCAATTATGTTAATAATTCATTAATAAGGTAATTACTGCATCATCATTGTGTCATAAATAAATTACATTATTTAATTTTTAAAAATTATAAATAGAATAACATTATGTAGGAAATATTTTTAGCTTCATAATTAATATTTATAGTCTAATTTAACTTATTTATAACCCTATATTAAAAATGTTTTTGTTATTAGACATTGATTTTAACTATTTTAACTCTTCTATAATTAAAATAATAATAACTGTCCTAATCTAATCAAATTAGTCCTAAAGGATAATATTTTATTCCTAAGATTGTTTTTGGTCGAATTACACTTATCCAAATGAATTAGGACATGTGTTAGGGTAATAATAATATCATTTTTACCCTTAATTACCCTATTTACTTTTAACTGTGGTAACTAAAAGTAAAAACTTACTACTCACCAAAAATTATTTTTATCTTATTGAACCAAATTTTACTCCTAGATATTAATTGTGTCTCTTGAATTTTCGAAATTCCATTCATAGAAGCGGTAAAATTATGTTTTATGTAATTTTTCAAATTCTTCTTGGAGGTGGGTAAAAGACGGTGAAAAGTTCAATAAAATTTTTATATATCTAAAATTATTATCAAATGACTCAAATGAATTAAATTATACATATATAGGTATTATGTATAAATTTTCACATAAAATAAATTTAAATAAAATAAATAATTATTTAAATAAAAAGTCGTTTTTTAAATAGTAACCCAGTGTTTTCACAATTCATCAAAAATTGAAAGTTTTCAGAAAAATACCAAAAATTCACCCTCAGTTAATTTTGATATTCCAAATACAAAAATGAAGTCCATTTTGAAATATAAAATTTATAAAATATCAAAAGTGGGTATTACTATTCATAAAGGATTGTTCATAATAATATTATAATAATATCTCATTTAGTGAAACTTGGTATTGCGTACTACACACACTATCAAAGAAGGTCTTGATTGCATGTAATGAAAGCCAAGTCAAAGCTACATGTAGTGAAAGCACCGTTTGGTGTTGTGTATAACATAATAAAAAATTATTTCATTAATACATTAAAAAAAATCTATACTTAATGTTTCGTATAATAATTTCCACAAAATGAACTTGAATTTGTTTGTAACATGAGCCAAGAATATTGTTGCGTATACTGCAAGATAATACGGTGTTGCATATAGTAAAAGATAATCTTGGTGTAGTGTATAATATAAGACATCAAAGAAATTAAAAATAATATATCTCATAAAATCTCAGGGTGTTACAGAGGGAAACCAGGCCATGAGGGTTTATCTATAGGTTCCACAATAGTAGTTCTCTACAGATGAAGATAAGGCCTTAATAACAAGATGAAGTCAGCAATAATCTCACCACCATACTGCATTACTTTCTCAAATTCATCTTTCTTCTCCATGAACATGTCCAACAAAGTAGTGAAATAGTTCTTCTTTTGAACATGAGTTTTGAAAGATTGAGTGAACGGAGGGGTTTTTAGATTCTCTACAAGGTACTTGAAATGGTATGTCATATCATGCTAATAGAAAATACTATTGATGTAGAAATACACCATCTTAGTAATTTCTTCCTGAGAAACATTTTCAATCATGGAATGGATTCTTTCCCAATCAATAAATCATTCACAATTCTTGACAACCACAGATATAGACTCTTTGTCAATGCCACTTAGTATTGATTTATGTTATTTCTTAACAACCATTTTGAGTAGATCACTATCAAAGGAGGGTTGAGATGACTATCTAGAGGTACTAGAAGTTGTAATAGCTAAATTAAGAAATATTAGTTCATTAAAAACATTCTTTAGAGATTCATTATACTCATCAGACATTTTTTTGATACCATTATCAATATCAAACATTTATGAAACTATTTTCTTGTTTATTTATGCCACATTTTCAGAAAAGGATGTTAGGTTAGGTGTAATTAGAGAGACAACATCCAATGGAATCTAGCAAGTAACATACTCAATATGATGAGCAATAGGATTTGGACTTGATTTCAACACTCTCTTCATATCTTCAACCATAGCTCTATGAGACTCCACTTCATCACTCAGCTGTTTGTTCTTAATTCTGACCTCTTGAATTTCATAAATCATTTTTTTCTGAATCTATCATATGATATTTTATAAAAATAGGGAATAAACTCTTTAAATTAGAATTGTTATAGGATAATAATGAGTGTTCATGATATTTTCAACTCCAGTAAATAACGTAGCTCCAATGGATTCCAAATAATCCTTAGTCCCTGAGGTAGAAGGTTCTTGTGAATGTTTGGGAACAGAAGTTGAGACAAGCTCAGGTTCCTTTCCATATATAACTTCCCGAGTAGATACTAGCTTCAATTGAAATATAGTAGATAGAGGTATACCTTTAACTAAGGCTTCTTGGGAATCCTTCACATCAAAGTAGCTAGTGAATTTATACCATGTATCTGTAGTTCGTTGATCAACTATATTATAAATTTTAACACGTTACAGATTAGGGTGCTACTCACCATGAACAAGTGCATCTCTCATAGGTCTATGTGATTAAGTAATATTATCTATTTCCAAATTTCATCCTCAATAGCTTCACCCATTTCATTTCTATCCAACTGAAATTCTTGATCCATTCTTCCCTCAGAAAATGGGATAATCACTGGAACAACTAGTTTCTCTAAGTGTTCCTCAAAATAAGCTTCATTCTAAAGAGAAATATATTCTTTAAGATTCTCTTCCAAAACATCCTTTTCCATTACATTAACAACAAACCCTTTTCTATAAGTAGGTTATTCTTTCAAAATAATTGTTTTTTAGGAACAGGTAGTAACTTCTCAGCTATGACTTTAGGAACAAGTCCATTGTCTTTCTTATCAAGTAAAATTTCTCCTTTAAGTGAAACAACCTATTCTTTTTTATCCTCAATAGGATACTCAAAAATTTCATCTATTTCCAAACTATGATAATAAGTTTTCTTAGGTATTGAAGAATTCTCAACCGGGTTGAATATTTCATAAAACTTTTCATTATCCTCCACCCATGCTTTTATCCATGGATTACAACTAATTTTCATTCTTTTCATTGTATCCGTTGAGATAAAAAATAAATAGTCCTTAATGACTTCTTCTTCTGGTCCAACCAACCCTTCTTCATGAATCATAGAAGAGATTAACCTTGAGTATAATAAAGAAGTATACTTTGAGGTTTTCTTTATCAAATCAAACATATGAAGTGTAACATTCCGACATAGGTTAATCTTCTGTCCATGATGTGTCAAAAATACATTCTAATATTTGAGGGTAACAAAATCTCTTTTTCTTGTTCCAATATGTTTTTGAAAAAGCTTAAAAAATTATCTTGTTTCACCATCAATCTCAGTTGCCATAACTTTTCTATTTGTTTTATTTTTTAATCAAACATCCTAAGGCTTCTTCTCAAAAATGATCTCACTCCAAGGAGGGGGATGTCTCTAGTAGTACTCAAAAATTCCTTCAAGAGTTATCCTTAGGCAAGCATCCCATAACCTCGAAGAAGATATACAACTTTGTCCATTGATCCATCAACTTACAAGAAAATCATATTCTCTATTGAAAGATGAATGAATGAACTAATAGAACTGAGCCATGAGATTTGGGTCAATTGGCATTTACTCTTTTTTGAACTAAGATAACCAACCCTATTATTTCATTACTTTCAACACAAAATACTTACATGATAGCAACCACTAGGGGTATATTTCCTTTTCTAGTACCACTATTTTTTTAATAACATTCAGATTAAAAGGACCTTCGGGCGCTATCTTCGTTAGACTTTTCTTTTTCTTCTGAGATATACGCTTCTAAAGAGTCTAAGAAGATGGGTGGTTTATCATGGGCATTCAATCAAAGGTTTGAGAGAGAGAGATAGAGAATTTAAGGGTTGAAGGGGGGCTTACAGTTTGAGAGAAGAGAGCTAAGGTGAAGAAAAGAGTGAAACTTATTTTGTTTTAATAATTTAGGGATATCAATCATCGCAAATTCAAAATCATGGGATAGAAAAGGAATAAAATAATTAATTACAAAAATATGTGTTATAGTAAGTAAATAAAATGAAAAAGTGTCTATACTCTGTGACTGGAATAGAATTTCACGATGATACATTAAGAGGATTTCATGGTGAGACTGCAATAGGTTTTCAAGGTGAGATAATAACATGTTTTCACAATGTTATTTTTATTGTGTGACTTTACATTGGTGAAACCTTATTGTTTACAATAGTATGTGTCAGATAGTAATAGAGATATAGTAACTGTGAGACCGTGAACATGAAACATCAAATTTTAAGACAGTAAAAAATAGAATTGTAAGAGTTAGACAGTAATCTTAGGACAATGACCTGTGAAACCATAAGCTATGAAACAATAAATTTTTAAACAGTATTCTTACAACATAAGATTTATCATTCCCAATTCATGTATGATGTAATCTATTCATTAACAATTTTTTGTTTTGGTGAATATATCAGCGAGCTGATATTTAGTTCCAATGAATTCCAATGTGATATAAATTTTTGATATTGGTATCTCAAAAATTGGTGACTTACATCAATACGTTTTTTCCTAGAGTTTGAAACATGATTTTTTGAGATTTTAATATCACTTTTATTGTCACAATTTATAGGTACATCCTGAATTAATATCCATAATCTAGTAATGTGTGTTTCATCAATAAAATATTTGCATAACAACTACCAACATCATTTAAATCAACTTCTAGAGTAGATAATACAACATATTTTTGTTTCTTACTACACCATGATACTAATGAAATTCCTAAAAATAGGCATTTCCATAGTTTCTTTCTCTATCTAGCTTACAACAACTAAAATCTTCACTATAATAACTAAATAACTCAAATTATTGTCCTATGGGATAGTACAGTCCTAGATTGGGTGTATGTCTGTGGTATTTTAAAATCCTTTAAACATCATTTAAATGAGATTCCATAGGGTTTTATAGAAAAATAGAACACATACATACATTAAACGTAATTTCATTTTGGCTAGTAGTTATGTAGAGTAATATCCCAATCATTCCATTGTAAGTGGTTTGATCGATATATTTTCCATCTTCATCAATATCCTACTTAAAAGTAATACTCCTTAGACTGTAACTACTTTTAGTACTTTCCAAGACAAAACATTTTAGAATATCTCTATTATATTTTATTTTACTTAAAATAATACCCTCATTATTTTTAAAGACATGGAATCCCAGAAATAATTTTAGTTCACCCATTAAACTCATTTCAAATTATTTTTTCATCATTTTAGAAAGTTCTATACATAAATTGTTTTTGAAGTTCCAATGATAATATCATCTAAATAAATTTAAACTACTGAAAAATAATTAGATGTTAATTTTATAAAAATGGTATGATCAGATATAACTTTTGTAAAAAAATTTGGAAATAAGAAAAGTACTTACTCTATCATACCACACTCTTGGAGATTTTTTTAAACCATATAAATCTTTTGATAATCTAAAAACATGATTTGGAAAATAAGGATTGGTAAAACATGGGGTTGCTCAAAAAATACATCCTCAGACATTTACCCATTTATTATTATACTCGTATGATCCATTCAATATAGTTTTAAATTACAATGTCCAACATTAGAAAGAAATATTCTGATAGAATTAAGTCTTGCTACTAGTGCAAAGGTCTCTTCGTAGTCAATTCCTACTTCTTAACTATATCCTGGTGAAACCAATCTAGATTTTTTCTAACTATGTTACCAGGTTTATCTACCTTATTTCTACACACCCACTTAGTTCCTATGGTAAATGTGTATTTGGGTCTGTGAAAAAGTTTCCAAACATTGTTCCATTCAAACTAATTAGGTTCTTCTTGCATAGCCATCACTGAAAATTATGCATTGATTGTATCATTAATGTTTTCATGTTAAAGTTGTGATGATAAAACATGATTTTAAACTTGATTTCTAAGAGAATCTTTAGTTTGAGTTCCTTTATCAAAATCTCTTACAATATAATCTAAATGATTGTTCTTAATGGTTATAGTAGCTCTAGAAATAGAAGGACTAGTGATTTCAGGTTCTTCAAAAGGTTAGGGTTCATTATAACTTGAACCTGAAGAATTTCAAAAACTGGATGTTTTCACAGATTCTTTACTGGATGGTTATAGGATTTTGAATTGATGTCCTGATATGACACATCATCCTCTAGGTTTTCTAGAGTGGTCTTAGGCACATGTGAATATGTCTCGTCAAACATGACATGGAAAAATTCTTTCCCACATTTAGTTCTTTTTTTAAACACTCTATAGGATTTACTATAGATTTAATATCCTAGAAAGATTTATTTATCACTCTTGGATTCAAATTTGTCAAGATTTTCATTCTTCCTAAGGATATTATCATTGCAACAAAAAAATGAAGTATCTTTATTTGGGTTTTCTATTTTTCCATAACTCATATCGAATTATTTTAAGAATGTGTCTAATCAAAACTCTATTAATAATAAAGCATGTTGCATTTACAGCTTCAACACAAAAATAAATAGGTGAATCATATTCACTATGGATGGTTTTAAAAATCTCTTGTAAGGTTTTATTTCTTCATTCTACAACTCCATTTTGTTGTGGTGTTCATGGGGTAGAGAAATTATGTCTATAGCCCTTTTTTGAGCAAAATGATTCATAATCTTGACATTCAAACTCATAGCCATGATCACTTCTTAAGGATTTAATTCTAAGTACACTAATATTTTCTACAGTTTTAGAATATTTGGTGAAATGAGAGAAGGCTTCACTTTTGTGGGCCAAAACGAAAGTCCAAGTATATTTAGAAAAGTCATATAACAGAACAAAAACATAGTGCCTCCAATTTATACTAGAAACTCTAGATAGTCTTAAAAAATCCATGGGATCCAATCTTAGAGTTTGAGAATTTGATACTTTTATCTTTGGTTTGAATGAAATTTTTTGTTGCATTCCCTTTTGACAATGATTACACACATTAGCATTTGGAAACTCATGTTTGGGAAGATCGTTGACTAATATTTTTCTAGTTATCCTTCTAAGGGAGTGAATATTACAATGTCCTGGTCTCATATGCCAAATCTAGGACACATTGTTAAATACACTAAAACATGAATCATTTTATGAAACTAATAAATCTATGTTAACAGAGTATAATGTTTTCTTTCTCAATCTAGAAAACACTAATTCATTTTTCAAATTAAAAATATTGCAGGCATTATTTTCAAATTTAACATGAAATCTGTCATCGCATAGTTGTGAAATATTAATCATATTATATTTCAATCCATCAACAAAAAAGTACATTGTAAATTAAAACGATGATACCGTTATTGATTTAGCCAAGGCCAATGATTTTTCCATTAGCTTGGCCAACAAAGTTGACATGTCCACCATCAATTTTTATTAAGTACATAAATAATGAATATTCTCCTATCATGTGTCTTGAAGACCCATTTTTTATGTTCCATATGATGTTACTAGAGCTCCTTAATTAATATTCCTACAAAATATTCAAATAAAAAAAATGTTTGGTACCCATATTTTTTTGGGTCTCGTAATATTAGTGACTAGTGTATTAAGAACCCACATCTACCTCATAGGTTTCTTATAAGAATTATATAAATTTCTAGAAAAATAATCTCTATTTGGTCAAGAAAATCTTGAAAATGTAGAGAGTGTATCATAACATGAACTATAATAATGTTTTCCATAACTAGAAGTAAAGTTGTATGTCCTAGATTTAGAAACAAAATTGGTCTTTGAAAATTTTATTTTACCAGGTTGATTTCCAATACTAGTAGTATATTTTGGAGAAATCTGTTTACCTAGAATTTGGACCAAAATATCTTTTCTATTTGTAAACTATTCAAGTTACTTTTCAATTACTCGTTAGATAGCTTTATTTCATTGTTTTATTTGATTAATTGAACATTTCTCACTCTTTCTACTATAAATTCAGATTTAATAGTTTAGGTAAGAATGTATTCTTTCTTTAAAGACATGTGTTTATCATTTAGTTAATTACATGTCTCTTAATGTATATTGAAATACAAAAACATTTATTCTTTAGACATATTCTCAAAATCACTTTCATCTCGATAATAATAGGAATTGTGTAGAAGAGATTTCAGTGTTACCTTACATGTGTTTTTCATGAAACACATATTGTCTTTGTTTGTATATTAATCATATGAAGACTCAGTGTAACTTGAATTATCCCTAGAAGCACTCCAGGTTTCTTAAATTTCCTTTTTATACTTTCTATATTTTTTCTCATATTTCTTTTTATATTTAAACTTGGGAAATTCGGCCTTTACATGTCCATTTATCTTACATTCATAGCATACTATCTCATTAGACATGTCACTTAATTTTCAATAATTGTTCTAGTTTCCCTTTTGATCATATCTTCCTTCGAAGATAGGATTTCTGAAAATTTTATTCTTCTTTTAAAATCTCTTAGTCATTTTTTCTAATTGATTCATCTCCTCATCATTGTCAGGTGATTATTGTTTATTTCTAGAACATTTTACAGACACTTCCAATTTCTCTTTTTCTTTGTGTTTAGAGGTGGTGGTCCTAAATGCAATAGATTTTATTTTGGGTTCATCCTCCTCTTCCATGATGAATTTCAAATCCTATTCCTATACCTTTAGTTTCCCAATGATTTATTTTACAGGTAACATGATGATGTTTCATGAAGCTATAATAGAGATAGTGGTTCCTCTCCATCTATTAGATAGGCATCTACAAATCATCATGATTTGTTCTTTGGAAGTAACAACTCTTCCTAGAGAAATAATTTTATTCAAAATTTCATTGAACCTGAGAGACATGCCAAAAATAGGTTTTTTAGGATTCATTTTAAATTTATCATATTTCATTGTATAAGTATTAAGTCTCATTTATTTCACACTAGAAGTTCCTTATGTGAAAAAAAATGTATCACAAATTTCACGGTTAGATTTACATATAAAATTTCTATTAAATTTCTCATCTCCTAAAGAGAAAAATAAGTCATTCATGGAATTGAAATCATTATTATAAGAAATCTTGGTTGGGTCATCCTAAGTGATTCCATCAGAAGAAGGAATCATATACTCATCTATAATTGACCACCAAATTTAAAAACCCATAATTTCTAAATGAATTTTTATTTTAATCATTCATTGGGCATAATAGGTTCCATTAAAGAATGGTGGTCTGTTTGTTACAACACCTTCAGTCTATTATCCATAATAAAGAAATACTTTGATAGAGATAGAAATTCATAATTGACAGAAATTTATATATCTTTAATGTATAACTAAAATCCAAGTTAAATAGTTTCAAAATCATAGTCTTCATAGAAATAAAAATCTCCTCTAATTCTAAATGTCAGTTGGAGTAGTGTACCCAAGTGGGGATCAATTGTGTATCTATAAAATCTCTCGTTTAAAAGGTATTTTTAAAAGGTTCCCCAATGAAAATAAATACAGCCTAGTTAATCAAGGTAATACGGTTATGAAATATTGAATTTTCAAATAACTTCTCATAATAATGATTAATTCTCAGTAATATAAATATCAATTATTGATATTACTTTTGAAGCTATTCTAATAAGGAAATACAATTATAATTTCTGTCAAATATTAACTATCAAAGCAAATCTAGTGATTTCTGAATTATATAGTAAAACAAAGGAAACTACATTAAGAAACCTAGTGGATATAAAACAAGTGGCTCAGTCTCAATCCAAGACCTAATACACTCGACATAGTGATAACCTACCATTATGCCTTTTATATTATTAAACATGATCCACACACTGGATTGGGGTAAACAATAGTGCACAAGACTATCTTGGTCACACGACCTCTTCTACAGTTCTTGATGGGTATAAACTACTAGGTCACATAGGGACCACTTCCACAATTATCCATGGGAGTATCAAGTGTAGAAAGATACGAGAGGAATTATATATTTCAACCTTTAGTTTAGTTCATGAGACAATGTGTGTTTTAATACGGACACACACACACACGGACACACTGCTCGAAAGATAAAAAAATACACAATAGAGAAATGATATTGATAAAGGTTAGAAGTTATCTAAGTATTATTTTTTTACTGTTCTGGACTTCTAATAATAATCATATGAATGTATCAAGTCCTATAGAGAGAAACCGAGTATTTCACATCTGGTGCTCTATTTTCTAGTTAGATCTAGCTTGTGTTCTTTGTAGATTTTGTATTGTGAAGATATTATTGACTCTGATCTTTGGTGTACCATATTTTGTATTCATTAATGATTTGTGTGTTCTTAAAATATAACTTGTTGCATGTGTTGGTTCTTTTCGTAAGAATGTCCGTGCTTCTACAGCTCAACTACCTACTTGTTTCAAGGACATGCTTTTCTTTTTTATTCTTATAGTTCATGTGTTGAAGATGACAAGATGAATGTATTCTGAACCTCTTACCATGTAATTTCAGGTGACATGTCTACAAATAAATATTAATTATGATAGTTCATTTAAAAGACTCAAATATGACCGTTAGAAATTAAATTGAAAATGAAAAAAACCAATTATAAAACAGTGTCACTATCTATCTAGAAATAGTGTCACTTGGAAACGGTGTCACCAAGAAATGGTGTCTTCTTCTCTTCAATTGAGTGGTGAGATATTTATGATGGTATAGTGGTATAGAGAACAGGAACTGGAAGCATAGATGTAGTGTTAGGGTCACGTTGTATGGTCCTTTTCCAAACTTCAAACGGTGTCATAACAAAGAACTGGTGTCACAATATTCAACAGATTTGAAACTAGTTACGGTGTCTGGTCATGGTGTTTGGGTCATGGTGTCGAGGTTACAATGTATGGGGCATGGTGTCTGGTCATGGTGTCTGGTCATTGTTTTTAGGCATAGTGTCTGGGTCTTGGTGTCTGGGTCATGGTGTCTAGATCGTGGTATCTGGTCACGGTGTCTGGGCCCTTTACCAGAAAACTGGAATTAGTGGAAAACTCATGGTTTCTCAAACATAACCAAATATCTATATACATAATTAAGCATTAATAATTACCGAATGAATTATAATTATTCATTCATAAAAGAAATTAATTATAAAAAAATTAAATATAGTTTACAAAAAACATGTCAACATTTATAGGAATCAAAATTGTGTGAAAATTTATTTTAAGAATAAAGAAACCAACCATCTTTACACATTAATAGAAATAGATTAAACATGATTTATATGATTTATATGATTTTTTATCATTAAAACATGATTAAAATAGGAGGAGTCCAATATTTTTGATGGACCAGTTCTAACACTTCTTCTTTTTTCCTTCAACATCACAACCAGATTATGAATATGAATCTTTTCTTCATTAAGATATTTCTTCAAATCATCATTCCCTTTAACCTTCATTTATTTATCCTCAAAATTAAATTATTTATTGTTTCTCAATGTATATTCACCTTCCAAAATTTTTTTTTCTTATCATGTCTTATAATCTTTCTCATACATTCTTTCAACTCATCTTTCAAATGAATTTTAATTTGAGTTTCTTATTCTACAAAACATTAGATTACAAACTCTTTATCATTAAGTATTGTAATAAAATTATTTTCAGCACCAAAATCAATTGATTTTATGAATTTAGTATCACTATGTTATTCTTCTTCATCTCTATATAAGAAACAGCTTCTTTTATATTTTAAGAATAATCTATCATTCCATTTGGAATATAATATTCCTTTATCTTTTTCTTTCTCCCCTGACCATCTTGTTATTCTTTATTATTTATCATTATTCTCTTAATTATTTCATTGAGGACAATTGGCCACAAAATTTCCTACGGATCAACATTAAAAACATTTCAGGGGAAGTTTTCCTCTGTAATTCATTATACCACTTTTCATATTTTAGAAAATAGGGATAAAATATATCAAAAAATTTACAAAACTCATTTTTAGAATCAGATTCACTAGCTTCTTCTTTGAAAAGAATAATTCATCGACTTCTCTTTCTTATATTCCTATAAAGACATTTCTCTATAAACTTCTTTTTTTGTCATAGATTTATCCCTTATCATCTCATAAGTAATGATATTGGTACTTGAATCATCTAGAGATAATGTTTCAAGATCTCTGTCTTCTAAGGAAGAAATTGTTTCATAAAAATTTTCAAGAAGGATTGTCAATATCTAATCAATGACTTTATAATCATCTAACATTTAACCAAGACATCTAATAGTGCTAAAAATGTCATTTACCCTCGTTATGAAGTCCCCAACGAATTCATACTCACCCATATTCTAATCTTCATACTTCAATCACCAGATTTGTAACATTTCCTTCTTAAATGTTATATTTCATTAATATATGTTTGTCAATTTCACTCATATAACTTTGGTTGTGGAAACTCCTTTCACCTTTTGGAATTTACTTTTAGAAAGTGATGATAATATAACATTCTTGTACATTCCATCATTCTTAAGATTCTTCTTATCAACAGATGTAAGCGGAACATAATCATCAATAGGAGGACACCTATCTGTTCCAGATTCAAGAACATCATATCCAATATAAACAAGATAAGGAAATATTCTATATTTCTAGATATAGTAATTCTTACAATCTATAACCATAACACCTTAAATATTCACACAATTCATATTATCTATAATATTGTTTTCAAGATCCTTAGCATTGAATAAGATATGGGAACCTATCTATGATATTAGATTTATGTTTTAAATATGGATATTTTAATCACTTAGTGGGGGAGGTTCGAATCAATGATACGTTTTCATTTATGTTTCCAATCAATTGAAAAAACCTTCACCTACAAGAAATTATTTCATTCACTGCTGAAAAAAATTCAAATGAACATCCATGGGAACACAAGTATTTCCAAGGATAACTATTCAATTAGAGTAGTTAAATCCTTGGGTTGGTTTGGAAATAATCCAATATCACATAATCCAATATAAAATATCCTTTTATGTGGAATAAAATGAGTATGATATACACTTTTACTCATGTAGAACATTGATAAAAATCCAATAATTCATGTACACCATCTAACAAAAATGGGGTAATACAAAAACTTTGTAACAAACCTGTTATTTTGTGCTTCTTAATCAGCTTCTACCAGGGTATTCCTTAAAAAAATATTTATTTATTACCCAAAAGATGTAATGAAATTCCTAGAAAAAATACAATCCTTCCCAAAACTGAGTTTTTCTCCCAATACGATTCATCCCAGTATAATTTTGCAAGTATGATCCTTCCCGGTATGGAAAATATGTAACATTGGTAGAATACTATATAGAAAAATACTCACCACTTTTATTTTGAGTAAGAAAAACTCAGTTTGATTCTTTCCAATTTGATTACTCAATATGAAAATTTAACTCTATCTGAACACAATTGAGATAATTTTTAAAAATTCCTTCCTCAGTTTGTAAAACAAAAGTACAATAATATAGATATGATTACCCATCCCGATTCAATGATCAGATGAATATGATGGAAATTTAAATACGATAATCATCTGATTATGATATTCAACTAATGTGGTGATATCTTATCTCTTCTCCTTTCACTTATATATAAAAAGACTTCTTTAACAAAGATCATTATGGAAACATGTACTTCTCTATAATAATTTTAAGCTTATCTCTGTTAGGTGGTGAATAGTACATCCATAATGGAATGTAAAAAATACTTTCACTTTTATAAGTTCCTTAAAAGTTTTTGGTGGGATTATTAAAAAATTTCCCGCTCTACCAAATTTCCCTGAAATTCTCACTTCATTCAATTTTTGGATGGATTTATGACTTTTTTGAAGCTTCTTAACTATTCGTAAACAATCTTGTAAATTATAAAAATATCATCGCACTTATGATTTCATTAAAAAACTCAGTCGAATTCTAATTTTTTATTACAATTTCCCAGTATGATATTTTTCATTAAACAATCACACTATAATTTTTTTAATTATGAAATCACATTAATATTTGTTCGATATGATTTCTTTAGTATGAATTTTTTTGTATGAATTCATTAGTACAATTTCATCAATACATATTCGTTAGTATGATTTCATTAGTACTAATTATTTGACATAATATTTTTATACCTAAGCCTCAATAGCACCATTTTCTTCCCAATACATAGAAAAATATTTTTCTTCCAATAACTCTGGAATAACTTTTTCTTCATATACCTCTTCAATGTCTTTTTATTTCTAATCCTTGACAACATCTTTTTCATTATGAGACTCACTAACATATTTTTATTCTTGAGCCTTACCAACTATTTTTTCTTCTTGATCCACTAATATATATTTTCTTTCATGAGCCTTTGTAACATAATTTTCTTTATGATCCTCATCAAAATCATTTTAATCATCAGCCTTAAAAAAAATTTGTTCGAAGCCTAGGAAACATCTATTTCTTTATAAACCTTGGAAGAATATTTTTCTTTATGAGGATCATCAATATCATTTTCTTCATGAACCTCTGAGTCATTCTTTCCTACTCCTCCGTAATACAATTATCCTAAATAAACTGAATATAATTTCTAGCACCTTTTCTCTCCCTATATGTTATCACAGTTGCATCACAATTTTTACATAATAATTATGATTTATGGGAACTCAGATATCATAAAATCATTATAATAATTTATATATATCCTAGAAAAATCCTATTATAATAAATACCTCAATACGCTATTCTACCATTTTAGACTTGATGTGAGTCTGATCAGAACCAAACTACTTAGTCTAATTGAGATGGACTTTCTTTAACAAAGTGAATCCAATTTTTCTAAAAACAAATTTTGAGTATGATTTTTATCTTTTAAAAATATATTTTATTATCTTCATTAACAAAAAATACTACAATCTTATAAAATAAATTTTTTTGAAACATCCAAAAACCTTCTCCAGCCATCTTGGTCACAACATGTAAATTCATATGACAATATAAATTTGTAAAAATGATCCATATGATTAGATCCTTTTATTTTTTATTTGACCAAAATAAGTGAGTTATAGAATCATATTATATTGAGAATAACCATCTTAAGTGTGTGATTAATCAGTAATGAGTCAACTGTTATTGGTTTTGTCTTAAATGGGAATCCAATTGTAATTTGAAGGTAACTAACTCAAAAAATTTGGAATGGATTCCCATATTAATGCTCCCAGATTGACATGACATGTATCTAATTGATCTCACTTTTCCTATTATACCTTGGTAATTAAACCCTTGTGTGTATACTTATAATAAATAGGGATGATTAGTTATTGTTTCAACAAACACTTATATTTGGTTGGAAAAACATTATAGATCAATCTTACTGAATTTATCCCCATTAAATTATAAAATTTGTTTTATGTGCTTTCGATATTCATTGATGTGTGGAGTAAGTTAATTAAAATTTCAATTATAACCTATGGAGTGTTTTCTTCTATAGCTTGGGATTGAAATTTTTATTGACTATTCCATATATAGGAACATGGGGATAAATTAATCATTATTAAAAGCATATTATAATGAAATTTTCCTAATGCAGGATAACATGAACTAAACAAAGTGTTATGTATAGTTTTAGATCCTTTATAATGGGTTGTTTTTATATCATCCATTTGAGCCTCTATAAATTTTATAACCAATGTGGGGTTCTGTAATGGCTTAAATAAAGTTGTTAAATGGTATTATTGGATTGAAACATAATATAAGGGCTAGATTCGGTTTAACCTTTATAGTTAAGAGCGAGTGGAACATTGTTGTTACCCATAGTTTTTAGTTTCCATTTCTAATAGATTAGATATAATGGTTGGGAAGTAGATCTCAGTTCTTTATATCAAGAATTTAGTTTCATGATCAACGAATTATACTAAAATTAAGAGTTATACCATTGTGGTATCACTATTTAAATAAGAAACCAGTTTAATTTTTTGATGAGGTTATATGCTTGGTAAATATTCTATGATTGATCATTTGAGTTTTTTAGGAATATTTGATATTGAAACAAAACCTCATGTGAGAGGGTGGTTGTCTGGAAATATGATCATCTATAGGTTATTTTCATATATAGATGAATAGTGAGTGTAAAAACCTTCTCACTTTTACATTCATTGCAAGAACCTATAAAGAGAAGTTACTTATGAGGATGCTTTGAGAGGATTATGAAAATATAGTCTGATTCTTGGTAGTTATTTCTACCTTATATCTAATAATAGGTTCGACCCTTCTAGGAAGATGATATCTTTACATTATTTCTAGTTTGACATATTTGGAGAGAGTTTTTAGGAATATTAGATGTTGTGTGATGGATTCCTTTAATAGGGATATAGTTCTTGTGTGGGAGTCTATAAGGCTAGGTGGAAGACCTAGGGTACCATAGTTTTTTTCACACCATAATAGGTCAGTGATGAGCATGGTTTTATAATTGATTCATGAACGATGGTCCATATGATCTTGGGTATCTATATGAATAATTATTCCCTTTGTTTAATAAAAAACTACTGGGTGCTTGGTTATCAAGACTATATTTGATGATAATGACTATTTAGGAGCCTAGTCTTATTGAAAATTGGTTTTATGCCTATGAAATTAATTATGAAACAATACTATGAGGTGAGTTGTAATTCAAAAAATCTTGACACGAATGAAGTGACTTATTTTCAAGTGGTATTCCAAGGAAACTTCTTCTCTAATGGGACTGACATACAAGGTATCAGGGTCATCTTTACCTTGTAAATTATAGAAACATGGGATCATGATTCATATCTTTAGTTGGTGGAGTAGGATATATACTTTTTTTATATGATTTGTTTCATTTGTTCCCATTTTATTTGGGAACCATTTCATGTGGAATAATAGTGAGTGGCCTGGTATAAGGTGAGGATCAATGGGTTCAATTCGATGCTTGTGAGTAGGGAGACCTAGGGATTTGTTTAAAATTTATTGGTGTACTAAAATGAGTTATATATGGTAGAAAATTACTAGGTGTTTTAAAATAATTGACCTATGGTTAAGCATAGACACATGTTTTAATGAGACATGGTGTTAGGAGTTTTTAAAATGTAATGAAATACCTGTTTTGATGTGAGTGTGGCTCGAATAGAGAAATACACATCTATCAATGTAATCCTTCATGTAATATCCTATTTTACTTATGGTTTTAGAGGTGATCATGGCCAATATCTTGACATCTTCCTAAGTATGTTGGGAAATAATCATCTATATTCCATGATACATAAATTTATTCTTTTAGTGTCCTGGGAGGAACTCCTTGAGAATTGTGATAGAGGTGTTTTATAAGGAAATACATAAGCTGGGGAGTAAATATTTGGCCTATTGAGGTTGGTGAACCTAAATTGTGTTGAATTTTATAAATCTCCATAAGAACAATTATCGAGAAGCGGGAAAAGGTTTTGGTTTTTTGAGACCTATCATTGGGAAGTTGTTTGGTTTATTATATGCAATTGGATAGTGGAACTATGTAATCCTAGTTTTCTCAATAAATATTACATAATATAGTTCTTTTTTATTCATGAATATGGTATTGTGGATGGATTTATTTACATGACATATTTTACTGAGTAACGATTAGATTCCTATGTATGAATTCCTTTGAAAAATTCACTGGAACAAACAAGATCTTTGATTTGACCACTTTGTGTGATGATGATTTTGGGATCCGTTAGTGTTTTGAAACATATATTTCTTTACTATATACCGATTTTTCACTTATAGAATCTAGTGTATGAAAAACCATGGTTGAACTCATTGGAATCCAGTATGATATTTTACGGTCACCCCATACATACAAATAGGATCGAATTATAGGTAGATTATGTTGATTTAAGGATGTACGATCATGTTTGTGATGATGTTTGTGATATAGTATTATAATCGGAATGAACAATTAGGAAACAGATGTTTCAAAAATTAGGTTATGGGATGTGGTGAATGCACTCAAAAAGATCTTGATATGCCTCAAATTAAAGGTGACGGGATCTGGGATAGGTCATATGTCAGCTATTAAGTGTACTTTTTTCATAATTAGTCAACAGGGGAATGGTTGATTTTTTTCTCATAAAAAATGTTTTTTCCTATTTTGAAAATACATTAGGAATATCCTTAGTATTAGAAGAGTTTAACCTAATTTTTGGTGGAATATTTTCAGGGAAATTATAGTGTGACTATGCTAAATGTATCTGATTGGAAATTGAAAATTTTGAACAGTTTAGGAACTTTCTCGAAAAATCACATGGAAACAAAGGCATTGCTACAATATAAAATAATGATGGTTGAAGTACCACAAAATGGGAATAGAAATTAAGTGATAGAATGAATTTAAAAGAGTACCACATGAAATATGTTAGAATAGATGATGACATGATCATTTATTATGTTATATGGAATCAAGGACCATCATGAAGTTACATTGGTGGTTATGAGAATTTCCTCTATTATTGACAGTTAAAGAACCAAATAATTAATTTCATTCTTCGAGGTATGTTGGGAATTAAGAAATGAAACACTACATCTTGAAATGAAATTCACAATCCATGTATATTGGGTTATGTTTTCATTATTCCCCATGAATTCTCAGGGATGAGAAGTTATATGGTGGGGAGGTGATTAGGTAATGTGTTTTTTGACTGACACTGAAAATTGAATTTTCAATTTGGTGTATGGGAGATTCAATAAAATATGTTTTAGAATTGAATTAAAATAATTTAAATACATAATTTTTTTTTCATATATGTAGATTAAGGCCTAATATTTTTCTAATATGATTGGTTGTGTTTCATTAGTGATAGGCATCGATTTATCAATTCTGGAATAGATATCATTAATTGTGTGGTTGAAACATGGTTAGTGTTAACTGTGTGGCTAAACCATGTGTCATGTTTAGTACTATAATAGCATTCTCAAACTATTTAAGGTTTAATAGATATTTATGAAAAATGGTACTGATGTGAAAAGGGACTTTCATTGTTGGCGTATGGTTTTCCTAATAGTTCACTAAAACCGTACGATGGGATCTTCAATTTGGAATGTACCACTCTATGGGATGCACAATGATTTCGAAACTATGTGAATAATCATGTGAGGGTGTAGTCCCTTTTAGTAGTGGCACAAAATTGTTGGCACATATTTTTCCAAGTTATTTATATCTTTAAATAAGATGGTAATTATCCTTTCCCCTACATATTTTTAGTTTTCTCCCCTAAATATTTTTGGTTATCTCCTCTCCTTTATTCTCTGATTCATAGAAAACATCCCCTTTAGACATGGGATCTCCCCCACCATTCTTATCAAGTCATGGAAGTATATACCTGATCTAGAATGAGAATCTGACATTGTTTTTCATGTTGGATCTCCCTTGTCTAGTCCCTTATTTCTCATTATTCCTTTTACTGTTTATATTAAAAATTGGAATGTCATTTCCATGAGATTTCATGTGTTGTATTTTTAGTTCATTTGTAAAATATTCTGATTTCTCACATTCTAACTCTAATAAAATATCGATGATTTATGAGTGATTTCTCCTTGGCATAATATATGTTTTCTAAAGGTTTTCCCTTGAAATTTAATTATTTATAAAATGCATCATTTGGATTCACAAAAAACATACCCCCTATTTCCCCAAATACGGGAGATTCCTCAAATTAAAAATCATAAACCATAATCGAAATTCTTTTTAGACCCCTCTATATATTTAGATGTCAATATCCTTAATTGGAACTATGAATTTTGGTGGCCATGATTAAATTGTAATAATAGTTATCATTCTTATTTAAACCCATAATAGCCAACAGGTGTCGATGGGTTTTTAAATTGTAAAATGATCCAGATATGTTTAATAATTAATTATTGAATAATATTGATACTTTAACTATTATTTTAAATCTTGTTTATTACCCCTTTCATCTATAGAGAAATTGGTGAGGGGTTGTGATAAGTTCCCCACTCTTTTGTGGGATGCTTAAATTGAAATTAATAAAACTATTAAATGAAAATGATTTTACAATAGGCTATCAATACCCATGTAAATGAGATGATTCAATGTATAATTAAATTTAAAATTGGAATGGGATATTATTGTTGAATCAAAAATTGGTTATATATGGAATGACCTGACTTTAGGATTTGAATTAATGAATTGGCATGGATAACAACCATGGAAGATACATAATTTGTAAATGGAATTTTCTACACCTCTATAGTAAAACCGGAGAAAAACATGGATTCCCAAGTTGTAATTACATGGATGGGATCAATGGTTAAATGAATTATTAGTGCTTAAGATAAACATGGTTTCCCATTTAGAAATGACCCCTATAGGTATATGGGTAAAATGGAATCAAACTGTTCCTTGAGTGATACACTATTCCATTTAAAATAATATGATGGATAAAATATTATAGGGAAGATGGGAATACTACATGCATGATTATTATTGAGAGACCTCAGTCAGGGTTGTTGGAATTGACATTTCACACCACCTATGTCTAGGATGTTATAGAAGGAATTTCATATCATTTTGGGATATTGGACATGGGATTCCACTCCATTGATTGGGATGTTGTAAATCCCTCTAAACACCATTTATTATGAATTTATATCATAACAATCCATGTCCCCTTTTTAGATTTTTAGTCATATACCCATATTTAACAATTAGACATATATTATATGTACTATTTTATATAGTTTCCCAAGTATTATTCCTCTGGAACTCACTGGTTCTTGTATATATATGTGTATATATGTTGAAATGTATTCATATATATACATGATGGTATGTTAAGTGATATTAAAGCTTAGGCCAAAGTTGATATGGTTGTCCATGTTTACTATGAGGAACCGAAGCCAATATTTATTATAGTTATTTATGGATTATTTTATTATTATACCCAAAAACGTAACTCATTTTATGTACACAAACTGGATAATTATAGGAACCATTGGTTATGGCCTACTATTTTTATCTCATGCCCTATTCAGGCCAGAATTTTGTACCATTACAGACCTCATGGTTGAAAGATCATGATTTTTGTATTGGAAATTATTATTTGAGTTCCTTATAGGATACTTCACGTTATGTGAGTATTATTTGATTATGTACTCATTCCTCCCTCTGGGATTGGATCCTTTTATTTATTCAATTACTGCAAGACAAGACCTGTTTATGTATTTACCTATTCTATGTATATTATTGTACCTTATACCATGTTCATTCATCGTAATTTATTCATTTATTATTGATTACCATTAACTAAAAATATTTAAATGTATATATTATATATCTATAGGTTATAAAATCTCCACTAGAGCATCATTATACCCACACTAATAGTCGATAGCCTCTCCTATATAGAGAGGCATGCTTGAGGCCATGTGGTGTTCTTGATTGGGGAACCATTTAGGATCTCTCTAGTTTGGAAAATATACATATAGAAGGAGATCAAAAACAAAATTGAAGATAAATATTATCAAATTCAACATGATACTAAAGGATCAATATTCATTTTTTTTAAGATACTTATTTGTATATACATCATGTGTTTTGAAAATCCTATCTCATATGTGCCTTGACTGCCTAAATAGCATAAATGAAAACATCAAACTCATCCCATTTTTTCACAATCCAACATGGGTTTACCTTGAAACAATATGCTTAATAGGAATGTGTTATGGCCCAAATGGAATTCATGATCTGCACAAGCTGAAATCTATTTCCAAGAACAAAAATAAAATATATTGGGATTGATGTTTCCCAGTAAAGCGATTATAAACAACACAATTCCTATCAGAATACTGAAATTATTGTACCATAAAATTTATTATCATCCAATATAAAAATACATTTTAATAAATAATAAAAACCAAAAAGGATTTATGAATAATAAATAAACTGCAAAAAATAAAATAAGAGGTACGTCACCCAATACCGCACACCATGTAAGGAAAACCTCTACATGGAACCAAAACCAGCTAAGATAACAATATAATACAAATGATATGACCCAATTTACCTTAAATAAACATGAAATGTATAGGTATGGTCTAAAATCCCAACAAGAATCATCCCCACACACAGTCTATACTCTTTAAATTATTATTATTTGAAGATAAATCTAACTATGTAACTTATTTAGAAACATTGAATATTTGAAGAAAACGATGATATCTTATGTGAAATAAGGTATAAAAAACTCCACTCCTGAAAAATACACATATTATAATATTTATATAAAATAACCCACATTAACGTAATTATTTTAATATCTAATAAGAAAACCACATAGAATTAAAATTTTACCATGAAAATAAATTAGATCCCTAAAATAAATAAATATCATATAAAAACTATATTTTATTAAAACCAATGTACATATATAACTAGGGGAAACACCCACAATATTTAATTAAAACTATGTTGTAATAACATCCACTCAAATTAGGTAATGGGATGAAAATAATTAATGATATCTTGGACAATAAATAAATAATTATGATAATAAACAAAATAATGTGTTATACATTCAAAAAATGAACTACAAGTAAAAAAACATCATTGGAGTGACTGTAGGGAAACAATGATCTTGGAATGGTAAGATCCTCATACTATCAGGGTGAACAAACCACCCATATCCATTCATATTACTTTTCTACACGGGATAACAATATCAAATTATTAATTGTAATAATAACCCTTATAGTACTATATAGTTAGTGTTGTATCATAATCCATTAGTAAGGTATGGCTTGATATTCCTTGTGATACTTTGCATTACAATCATTACCATAGTTCCATGGTTCCCATGAAGTTACATATAGGGGTGGGGTGAAAACTGTCACATAGAAATAAAAATCATAATAAATGACATCAATAACATTCACACATACCACCCCTATACACCAATTTTTGGAAAACTTGCTTTCATATAAAATGAAATTTGATAATAATAAACCTCATATATCAAAAAAAATAATCATAACCAACACATAAAAAATTTCTCAAACCAAGGATACATCAATGTTTTATGAGAAAAATTCATATTAAGGTGTGAAAAAGGATTTTAAAACATAATTAGGGAAAAATTCTATTCGTAGAAGACTAAATATAAAATTTCATTTCAAAACCCATTAAATACACCACACTTATTAATAGTTTTTCCTAGACATAACATAATCCAATATTAATAAAATATGAATATTATACTGTTATCCATCAATAATACATTGAAATTTTAGAAATTCATTCTCACTATTAGTTTTTAAACAAATTTCATAAAACAGTAGGTTCTTCCTTTTATATTTCACGAAGAATCAAAACATGGACACTAGAAGAAAACCCATTATATTTTATGAAATAAAAAATGGAAACCAATTCAGTATAATATAAATAAATATTATGTATTACGTAGCCTTTATAAAATAGAATATATATATTTAAATTTAGAAGGGAAATTATGTTTTTAAAATTAAATTGTCATTCATAGAGCCACTTACACCTCACCTAATGACACTCACTTCAATTCAAAACTCATAGTGAAATTTCATAAGTCTCCAAACTCTTATATAATCTATAAGAACCAATAAAATTAAAATAATGATAATAAAAAACAAAAATATCATAAAAAAATAATCAATGACACACTCACCAAATTCCCTAACTTTATTGAACCACAATAAAAATTGATGTCGTCCAGTCGCGACATGGACCCTACCTAATGACAAACAAAATACCTAAATAAAAATCCTAAACCAATGATCAAATAAATATATAATTGCATAAAAACATAAATTAATTAGTAACATGCCATAAAAGAATCTAAATGATGAGTGAAAAAATAATCTACCCATTTCAGGACCCCTCAATCTGAAAAAAAGAAAACCCAACAATTAAAGGATAAAAAATATAATTTAATTATATATAGGATAAATATATAATTTTATATGGAATTAAATTTAAGTCTTACCTTCCTCTTCATAAGATGAACCCAAAACCACTGATGGTGCAAATATCCTATTAGTATTGATTGATCTAATGAATAATGAAGTTGGGTGAAAATGATAGCATTAGAGACGGGAAGGGATATGAAAGGGAGGAAAAACATGAGAAGATTTATTGCTCCTCCCTACATTAAACCTTGACCCATATAATCTCCAAATTTCCCCAATTAGTTTAACTTTTATTTTTTATATTTAAATAATATCTATTTTTATGGAATTAATCATACACTTTTTTTATTTTTCACATACCCATTCTTACTCCTCTATAACAACACCCCTGAACTCCACGATCTTCATTATGTATTTTATAAAAATAATTATATTTTTGAAAACAATAAAATATAAATTCTAAATAATAATAGTATCACATATTATTTTTATTACTATAGTTGTAAATATTCTTAAAACCTTATATATATACATATATAAATTAATACATATATACATATATATATACACATATATATGTAGATATATTTATATATAAAAAGGATTTATGTTTTCTTTTTTTAATTTTTTAACATAAATAAAATAATAATAATTTTTATATTGTAAATTATAATCTCCAAATAAATATTATAGGACAATAAATTCATAAAATATAAATTTTAAAATATATCAGAATTATTCTTTATGTTTTAGGCCAATCACATTTTCTTGGAGATTCCCCATCCCATAATGACACGATGTCATACAATAATAATATAGGTCTCTCATTCTCCCATGAAATCTACAATTTAATGTGGGTAGTCTATAGTAGAAGTAAAAAATATTTAGTCCTAACACATATTCAACACTCCACTAGACACCAATTTCTTGTTGGTTGAGAAAAACTAGTACCATTATTGCTTTGTACTCTCACACCACCTGCTACCATAGGATCAAAAACCACTTTTCTCAAAAGGAGTAAATTTACCATCACCCCTACTCCCATTAAGGGTCTTCTATGATATGAGGGAATGATTCACCACCCCAGTAATGGACAAAATGTGGAAAATGTAGAAGTCCATGATTAACATACATAGACATTACATCATTTTTTATAAAATACATAACATATTAAAAAACATAGACACCCAATGATTGTATTAATTTAGAGCCTTTGGAAACATGGAAAAAATATTGTAGCTTAACGAAATATCAACAATTTTTCCAAAAAAGATATTACTCCTTAGTGTTTTGAATTAATAAACATTATGTATAATATGGGGAAAGGTAACCTAATAAAGGGGTGATGACAAATGCTCTATAAGGGTAAATAAAAAAGTACGTAAGCATAATATGAACATAAGGGTATTATAACATAATTATAATATTTAAAGATCATACCCAATATTTCAAAGATTAAAAACACAATACATGGAATTAATATTGGTATTTCATAAGACATGAATCATACAATAATCAAGAACATGAAACATGTGATCATATCATAGGTATAAGACATATAATTTGTGATAAAAAATAAACATGTAATATCATTACATATAAGTAAAATCTCACTGTAAAAAATTATCATGGAACATCATGGGGACTACACCTACTGGGCAGGATATACCAACATACCCAGTCACACTCATTTCCTTAAAAGGGTTCATGTTTCCCAATATTCCAATACTGTATTGGGTTTTCCGATCTGGCCATTGTAGATTGGGTTTCCTAAACTTCTCAAAGTGAGTCTGGTTTACTTATCTTCCCACAGTCGATAGGGTTTCCCCATCTTCCTAGAGAGGTTCTGGTTCCCCCATATTCTATATTGGATCAATATTTTCGACATGATTCCCATCATTATCACATGATATATAAATATTTACATAATTTATTGGATGGAGATATAGGTCCCACCCACAATCATGATAAAATAAAATATGGATGTTCTATAAAACAATAAAAATAATATTATAACCCATGAAATGAAATGGGTTTTACTAAAAATTCATCATATCATCACCATTGTAAAAGTTATAGGTCCCCTAATCATTTTATCAAAGCATAAATCATAAAAAATTGGTCTTAAAAAGACTATAACCCATAGAAGAGAAATTTGAATCATAAACACCATTCCATCATAACATAAACCATTCAAGGAAAAATATGAATAGAATTCATGGATTAAATCCCCATTAAATAATAAACTATAAAAAAGAATATAATATTATATAGAGAAGGATTTTGAAAGATAACATGAAACTATTCTTAAAGAAAATATGCAAACATTAAATATTTATTTTATCAAACTATTTTAAAATATTTTTCAAATATATAATGATTTTCAATTTCATTTAAAAAAATTATTTAAGAAAATATAATATCTTCTTTGAAATATAATTTTTAAATCAAAAATAATTTAAAAAAAACATTCATTATAAATATTTTTTTGATCCTAAAAATTAATCTTGAAACCATTTTGAAAACCTTTTTATCTAAATATTTATTGAAAACGTATAAATAAATCTTTAAAAATAATTCTTTGAAAAGTGTTTGAAATTTTATAATGAAATATTGGAAACATTTTGAAAGCCATTTTACATGAATATTTAATAAATAAACATGAAAAAATTTTGAAAACATTTTTATTTAGAACATAATAAAAGAAACTCAAAAACATTAGGAAACATGTTTTCCTTGAAAAATTATAAAATCAGTTTGAAAAATTTTGAATAATGTTTTCCTTGAAAACATATAAAATATTATTGAGAACTTTTTAAAAAAAATCTAAACATAATACATTTTGAAAAACTTTTTAGAAAACATGGTTTCAAAAAACACATATTTTGGACCAAAAAGAAAAATAATGTTGGATTTTAAAAAAATGAGAAAATGGTACCATTACATAGATATACCATAAATTACGATATATGGATAAATTACATGTTTTTATTGATAAATATATCATAATATTTTATCAACATAGGCATAATCGTAATAAATATCAATAAATGATGTTACTATTTTAATAAACTCTAACAACATGGTAACATTGAATCATACTACCCATGTAAGGAAAAGAAATTACAGGAAGATTAAAATATAAATCAAATAATGATATTAATTACATAAAATTTCAAATGTAATTATATTACCTCATTAAAGAATAGAGGTTCATAACAAAACATGTTTCTCAAAGAAGGTAAATTGAGACAAAATTACATTACTGATTTAGTAACATTTGATACATAAAACACGTGAATAAAACATCAAAAAAATGAATATGTAAATACAAATTATTTTCAGTATAAGAATAATATAATATATCTATTGTATGTATACACACCACACATAAAAAATGAGTAACAAATAATACATGTGTCTCATGGAAATAAAAAGTGATAATAAATTCCCTTACCTTAATTCTTGACATTCATTGTACACGTTAAAAACTCCAATAAAATAAATATTTGTTTATAATAAATCTATTGTAAAAAATATTATTAGATCTAATTCCATATATTATTTGTGTATGAATTAATGTTACCAGTTTATTAACAACTTCATATTAATGTATCGTTTTAGGTAATTTCCTTATTATTTTTCTGTATATATTTTGACTTGTTATTTTGATCCTCCACCCTATATCATGATTTAATTATTTAAATAAGGTAAAACATTGTATAAATATCATATATATTCATTATATATGTTTTTATAATAATATATATTAGATATAACTATGAAATGGAATACACCATTTCTAGAGACAGTAGGTTGCACGTATGCATGAACGTTGTTTTCATTTTATTATCATATTGAAAGAACAAATTAAAATGACACATATAATTATATATACATTGATATATATATATATTAATCATAAAGAATTAATATTTAATATATATCATATAGGTTCACAATACTCATTCATAATACATTCCATATATTGTGTGAACGAATCACATCGCTTTAAAGAGGAAATATTAAACAATTCCTCAAATGAAATTATCATATTTCAAAATATGGATAGCATGAATATATGTGTTACATAAAAATTAAAAATAATAATAAATACTTCATAAATATGATATATAACATATATAAAGACTTCTACATAATAAATACTCACCCTGAGAGGTGGTAAATGAATAAAGAACAACATCGTTTCGTGAGGTGGTAGTTCACCGTCTACAAGAACGGTAAGTACGTTATCCATTTGATGTAGGTATGTAAGTGATGTAAAAACCCTTATAATAAACAAATATAAGTATATTAAGGATACTAGTATTATTATATATCAATTTAGTAAGAATAATTGTGGTGTTGGAGAATGAAATAAAATAAATGATCTTAAGGAAGAATGTTACCTCTTTTTTGTGTAACTACTTTTTATTTTCACAAAAGAGATTCCATAGTTGGATTTCATCCAAAAAACGGAATATAAAAGAAATGGAGTTATTTTTGGAGATTAATTGAGTAGATATTTGGTGATAAAAAGTTATTTGGAGGTGTTAAAATGTAGGAGGTCTAAATACCTTTTTATAGTGGATGTGGAGTGACATTATTGTAAATTTTCTAAAATGGAACTCCACTCACATTGTTTCTTGAAAAAATGGATCAAATAATGGACCAACATCTATCCCAGGTATAATAGGGTCTAAAAATGGTCATAAAATGTATTTTGGACATGTTTAGGGGGGTATTTGGGCCCTTATGTTCAAGGTTTAGTCCCTTGTTAATCTAAATTTCATCGTATTCATTGTGATTAATTTTAATTACATTCACTAATATTTTTGTAAAAAAATATGTTGAAATTATATTAAATTATATATTATTCACATTCCAAAAATGTTATCCATAATTCCAAATTCCAATCACATAATTGGAATAATTTAATTAAAATGTAATCTCGTAGATGGGATGACAATGCGATATTTTAATGTAAATATGTTCAAAGGTTTTGAAATTATCTTGTATGTAATTTAAAATTGATATTTATTCCAATAACATAAATTTTATTAATTTATATACAATTGATATAATTAAACTTTATAACATATTAAATATTTAATTCATCCTTATAAATTAAATATATTAGAAGGTAGTTTTGAATTAAAATACCGCATTTTTTCACAATTCGTCACAAATTTAAACTTCACAAATAATTCGAAAAATTCTCCAAAAGCTAATTTTCATGTTCCTATTTCAAATATGATGTTTATTTTTCCCTATAAATTTAATAAAAGTGAAAATAATTGGATTTAAAATTGTATCACCAATAAAAGGCGTTAAAATTTCTTTTTAGAAAAATATATTTTTTATTCACAAAATTGGATTTATTGTTATCTTATATCTATCAAATCTATAAAGTAATTTTATAAACAATTATTGAATATTATATATATATATATATATATATTATAAAACATTATTTACATATGTTTTTTTAATATATTGAGATAAAATTGTGTTTCTATATTGAAAAATAGTTTTCATTGCAATGAAGTTTTATTATTTTGAAGTAGTTAGTACATTTACTTATGCTAATTGATAACTAAATGATTCATTTCATATAAATGTGTAAATCCTATTTTAACAATTTATTGAATTGTGTTCATTAATTATATTCCAATGTATATGTGTTAGCTATTATAAAATCATAATGATAATATTAATAATAATTTTAATAGAATATTGTATTTCTATAGAAAACACAGCCTTATGTGTTACGCAAGCTATCTAATGAAATCAAAATTGTGTGTAAAATAAGACAAACATAGTGTTGAAAGTATGACAAGAAAATATATGTCTTGTTTGTAGTGAATGCAAGAAAAAAAATGATTTAATATATAAAATAACAATATTCAGAGTTGTGTGAAATTAAAAATATCAAAACGTTTAATCAATTTGAAAACAATTATTTCATAAAATCTCATTCTCTTACATTCTACCCCCTTCAAAATAACTTTTTCCCTAAAAATACATCTAGGGTATTAAACGATTAATAATTTAATGTGATTATCATAAAAACAAATATCATATAATTTAATACCAAAACATCCTTTTATAAAGGAAAGTTTGAAACATAATATCTTCCCAAAGTAACTCATAATTAGGTTTCAACCTATGAGATCAAAGGTGGAAATTGAAAACAAGGACATTGAAGATAAATCTAACTTTCATGTTCTATTGGAGGGTTAGATAGAAAAAGATCAGAAGAATATTAAAAAACACAAATCAATAAATTTTCAATGATCTAAGGGGACATTTGATTCATCAAAATAGAAGGTGTTGGGACAACCTTTATTGTTTCAATATCCTTTCCATATTGTTGATAAATTTTCATTAAAATATATACTCACTTTATTCTACAAAATATCACCCTTTTTGTGACATGATAAATTTCAACATCACCTATTTCTACTAAAAATACGTTGAATTTTTCATTTATGAAGAATTAACAAATCATGAGATCCATGAATAGAATGATATGTCATTCCATCTATTTTTATCACATTAAATAGTTAGTACAATTTATACAATATCCATAAATCCTAATATGGTGAGATCATTAATAAATATCTAAAACCTTCTCAAAATTTTAAAATTAACCATTACATAAATGGTTAACCTTATAACCATTCCAGAGGATGAAAATCCCAAACTCTTGAAAGAAGGTCTCAAAATCCACTAAACATTGATCCTCTATATATCCTAACGTATATCAGCATTTTCATATTCAAAACATGTTAGTACCCTTATTTTATATTCTCTTTAAACATGTTAATAACTTGAACATAAATATCATTAAAAAACATGTATTTGCCCTTATCCCAAGGATTACTTGATATATTTTTAAAATCCAAGAAGTTAAAATATTAATCGATGATGATATAAACCACATTGTAAAAAAAAATCATTAATTAGTTTTAGGGTAATTAAGTATTCTCTAATATCCATATTCATATCCAACATACCTTTATCTAGACAACATTATCTTAATTTAAGTAACATGCTAAGGGTTATCATCCCTTTCTCAAAATGACAACATCAAATTACATCACTTTTCCTGCCCATCAGAAACAATAAACATAAACTTGTAAATCCTGATTGAAAATCATAAACTATACATTCCTTGTATTTTTTAGAATTCATATAACATAAATCATGAATCCAAATACATAAAAACATTGATTATTCCACATTATCCATAATTTATAATAAGGATACCTCGTCCTATTAATTAATATTTATTTACTTTAATATTTCATCTATTGTATTATCATCATTATAAATATAATCATTACTCATACCGCCTTGTTGATTAGCTTCTTGATCTTTACACTTGGGACATCGATTTTCATAATGACCATTCATTCCATAAATAAGGTTGGTAACCTTTGATGATGTATTAAAGATTCCAATATTCACATATATATTTTTAAATGAATCATTTATTTTTCCATTCCATTTACTATCTTTGTATCTTTTCCATAGTCAAAACATCTTATTTTTCCTCTAAGACAGTGACATAGGTGATTCTTTCCAAATTCCAAACATAAAGGAAACTGAATCATCATTCCTCCATGGTCCCCATTACCCAAACACTTAGAGAACCTTTTACTTATCTTCCTTGTTGTGTCCAAGAGTCGTTAATAATACGGATTGCTAATCCTAATCCATGAAAACTGACTAAGCATGATCACAATATCCTTAACACAAGTGACCATCCAATTTGACTGATCATCAACAAATTTTCATTCACAATCAATGTTAACACATTTATTTCTTGTAACAACCCAAGAATTTATGTTATGTCTATTTTTATATTTAATTTCATCAACAACATAGGTTTCACACAACACCAAGTTTAAATGAATAATGATATACAATTAAATATCATTATTTTAAAACAAAAATTACAACATAATAGTTAAATTGGTGGTAATGAATTATATTAATCAAATTTATATATTTATATATTTCATATTTAATAAAATGTTTTTAAAATCTATCTATGTTATTTTAGAGGCTTAAGATAATAATGAATCTAATTTTACGAATTAAATGGATATATATTTTAAAAATGTAGTTTTACCACCTTTTAATAGTACACATATTTTAAAAAAAATTGTAAACTTTTACGAATTATATTGAAGAAAAATAAACTACAATTTTAAAATTGGGATGTAAAAATTATCTTCTGGTAATTTTTTTTATTTTTATGAAAATATTTCTTTTCTATGGAATAGTGAGAAATCCTGATTTCTATAAAAATATAATTTTCAATATATTAATAGTATATTTATGATTTGAATAGTAACATCACCTATGAATTCATAAATTTAATTCATATAACTTATGAATTAGAATATAATAAATGTATGTCATGAAATAAGTAAATAAATGTTTTAAAAATGATAAATTAAGTCTTTATAATTTTGTCAAATATGAATGATTATTTTCAATTTTATACTTAATATAATCATTAAAAATAAAAATAAGTTTCATAAAATAGATTCATATATTAATATTTTCTTTAATTATTATTAAAATACAATTTTATGGGATCACAATTACCTTTTTAAAATGTCATGAAATTAGTTATAATATTAAAATATGTATTTTTTGAATAAATGATGATTTTATTTAAAAATTTAATATATCATATTTATAAAATTATTTTCATATAATATATTAAATATTTCAATTCTACACTTCAAAAAATGTTTAGTTCAAAATTTCTGCATTTCTCTAAAAAATAGATTTTTTTGTGAATAGTGATGTTCAATAATTTTTTGTATTTAAATGTTTTACCAAATACATAAATTATTAAGTCTTGTATGATTTTTGGATGATTTAATCACTAACTGTTTCAAAATCACATGAATTATTTACAATATTTAGTAAAAATAATCATCATTTTCCATAGAATAGATCCAAAATAATAAACAAATGAATTAAATAATTAGAAACACCCATCTCTCCCACTATAAATACCACCTCTCACCACGTCTTCTCCTCACACCTCCACGGAAATTAAGATAATATAATTTTTTCCCAATAATTCTCCCAAACCTCTATCCCGAGTTATATTTTTCATTTTCACACCGAAAATACATTTGCAATGTTCCCTAAGGTGGTTCTCATGGCAACAAATGGAAGATGTAAAATCCCCTTTCACTCTTTTAATTTTATTTAAATTTCTTTTCTTTTATAATCATTTTGTTAACTACTATATAAAAGTATTCATGATAACTCTATTATATTTTATAAAAAATAATTTTATTATGGTAATGGGATTTCATCCACATATTATTTTCTCTTCCCCTTTTAATTCTAAAAATGAAAGCGTCATCCGTGCAGTGTTGATTTACCCCCTTCGTGGACAATGAGCTTTTGTTTTCAATTATGTATTCAATGCTGGTCATAAAAACATTTTTATTGTTAAAAAATAAATTAATATATTTAGTTAAAATTAATTGATTTTTTGGAATCAGTATATATACATAATATTAATTCACAAGGCAAAAATAACTCATGATGATCGAAAAGATGCCAAAATAATATTAACGATTATAACTTATGTAATGATTCAACCACACCCCATATAAAAAAGTAATTACATAACCATTTTATATTTTGTATTATCATCAATAAAATATAACTTCAATTATGAAAAATTATTCTCATTTTATATAAACAACCACACTCTTATAAAATTAAACGAGTAATGAAAACCTAGAAAATGAACATTCCCAAACGATATATTGAAATCTATAACTCATCTAAAAAGACAAAAACAAACTCAAAAAAATCATAATAAATTAATTAAATTTATAAATGTTTTATATTTAATTTTTAATGGAAGATAACTTCTTTATCTTGTACATTAATTGAAAGTGAAGAACACTTTTAGAAATAAGTTAAGGGTTTCTTTCTGAAGATCCATTTTTCATTCAGGTTACACTTTCTCCCTCTTTAACCCAATTTAATTATTATTTATATTAATATAGTTATTCGAAATTATATTTATACATTCCAAATTAGTTTTTCTATATCATTTCATCTTTATTTCAAAGGTAAATACATGTTTTAAAGGGCCCCTTTTCAATTCTTCAGCTTCAGAAAACCTAGTTAAAGTGGACTACTCAATTTCTTACCCATTTTCAAGTACCATCCATAATAAATTTTAAGAAAAAATTATTTATCTAAAATAATTTTTTTTTATTAAAAAATATATTTTTTAATTTCTCATTTAATAAATAAATATGACTTCTTCTATTTTATAAACAATTTTTTATTTTCCCTTAAACAGTACTAAAGTGGCCTAATTATAAATATTATTAAACATATTTTTTAAACGATTCACATAAATTATGCCTCAAAAATAATTTAATTGTCCTTAAATTTTATTATTTGGGATATAAATTTCTAAAATATTATTTTTCGACAAAAAAAATGGTTTTCCAAAATAACAGTTCTGTCTAATATAAAAAAGCGGTTTTCTCATCTCACATTTACTTCTATGAGATATAAGATTTGTTCACCCATTATTCCTTGTGTGGGGAGTTTTTACTTACATTCGATATATCATATCATGAGAATACATATTCTCATTATATTCTATGTTTCATTTAATTTTATTCCATCATAGGGATTATGAAATAATGTTTCAATTTGGTATAAGAAACTTTGGAATGTTTAAAGTTTATTTTCGCCAAAAAAATAAATGGTAATTTTTTAAGTATCTTAATATATTCCATCATCCTTTTCTTAATATTTTACTTCATTTAGTTTTATCTATTATTATACCATCAATATTTTATTACAAGGTTTATGATAAGTTAGACTATGGATGTGCTATTATGATATCATTCAAAGATTATAGTTAAAGTATGCACATTTCATATTCAACTTTCAATATGAATGTATATATTGATTATGTTTTACCGCTTTCATATGAGGAATGAAATAAAATAGAAAATTGTGGTTAGGGAATTCTATAGCCTCTCGATGCATCGGTAGGTCCCATGAGACAAACTGGACAGGGTTTTGGTCGATTTATATATGGTTTATTAGCGAAATCATTGAAGGTATATTTCTGATATAATAAATTATGTATTCTATCATAATGATATTAATAATTGATATACCATGTGATTATTCTAATAGTATAATATACATTCTTATTTTTAATTACTATATTATTATTTAAAAGGAATTATTCATTCAACTTTTATTCTTACCATATTTTTCTCAAGATTATGTTTTAAGGGAATTACTTTTTAGTTATTCACAATGTATTATGGTTTATTTATATAGATTACATTATATTTTTTACCCTTATAGACCATATAATATCACTCATTTATTTATTTTTTTGATTTTTTCCAAGTTGCAAAGATGTATTTCATGAATGACTTATATCGATGAACTAAGAGTTTATTATTGTTTCCAATAGAGTTTATATGTTGAGTTATATTTCAAATTGTAATGTAATACTTATGGTTGTATCTAGGCTTCCAAAGATACTAAAAAAGTACATCCCTTTAGGATGTGAATGCTAATTCATTGTACCAATGTAATAAAATATGGTACTGATTCTAAGATACTAGGGTCCAATAACATACAGTTGGTATCATAGCATGTTTAGTATAAACCATCGAAACTAAATTTACAGGAAAACTAGATTAGGGAACTTGTCCCTGAAATTAACATTGAAGTTAATCATAAAAGAATATCCTATAATATTAGAATGGTAGAAATTATGTATTTCTTCTGAGTAATACATCCCTATAAAGATACTATGAGTGAATGTGGTTCAGGAATATATGTAAATATGGGTAACAATTTTAACAAGGTGTGTCGGGAATGAATCAGCATTAGATGTTACATGACAATGGGCCTTACTACTCACCTAATTTGACACACATAGGGGTTATTATTGGGATAATTCACATTGTTTTATATAACATTATGAAGTATTTAAATGTGAATATGACCCCATAAACCTATTATTATGATTATGAGATTATCTATGAAAAAGTTTTAAATTTATTTTATGTATTTTTCATGTTTAAAATTAAGCATTATGATTCATAACATAATTTAGTGTGATAAATTGACTATAAATGGTTCCCATTAAAAAGAATATTACCCTCAACAATGTACGTGACTTGAATAGTAAGAATGATAACATCTTTTATGAGCTTAATTAAATCCTTCAAAGGGAAGTAGTCTCCCAAATATTCCCATCACATCAGGAAATAATATCATGTTTTGAAACTACAGAGAAATAATTATCCGTGTATTGTGGATTCAAAGGGATGTAAGAGAAGTAGGGGATAGGTAGGAAAAATATTGATAAAGGGGGTAAGGGAAATAAATATTGTCCCACATGTGATAATTGTGGAAGGAAAATCCTTGGTACTTTTTTAAGGTGAAAAGGAGTTTAATTCATGTGTGGATAAAAAGTATACCATGAACATAATTTCATAAGAAGGAAATAATTTTCCAATATTCAATTATTCAGCATTAATAATATGGTCAAATTAAAAAATTAAAGTTCAAATAATCAAGGAAATATAGATCAGAAGAAGAAAATGGATCATGGTAAATCATACTCTATAACTCAAATGAAGAAGTGATAAAACACTATTTTATTGAATATTTTATTGATAATAAATTATATAATTTCCTCACATTGTGTTAAACATGTTTATTTATAAAATATTTCGGATTTGATCATTCATTTGAAAATTTGGTGAAAATTCCAGTTTTACCCTTAATAGTGAACTGTAGTATTTCGAAGATAAATATTTTTTTATTTATTATTTGAATTTGACATTTTGTAACATTGTTTCTAACTTAATTATCTACAACTTTTATTCAGGACACTAAAGCTAAAGAGTTCATTTGGTTGTTGAAATTGGGCCATGAAGTCAGAGTTGGGCTGGGCTCGCCAGAATGGAGAAGGTTCTGTATTTGGGCCATATATTCTACATACAGGCTTGGATTGAGCCCAAATTTTGATGAAAGCTCGGGGACATGATGTGGCTAAAATCATCCACGGCCGGCCAATTCACGCGTTTTGTTGGTCAAATAGGCGGTGCAAGTTGGCATAAAATATTTGGCCGAATTTCCACATTCACACTTGAAACAACTTGTAACCTCTCCTCCCCTCCCCTCTATAAATTGGAGTTTTTCTCATTTGGAGGGGTTGGGACGTGCATTGGGAGATTGGAGGCAGAGGATAATTTGTTTCACCCAAATTATCCAACCATTGTAAGAGGGGTAGCTCTTGAAGCAAGGATCCCCTCATCGAAGCCTCCTTCTCTTCTTCATTTTGTAATGTTTTCATTTGTGTAATAAACTTCATTGCTCTTCTTATATTTATTCTCTTTTCTTCTGTTTTGTTTAAATTTCTTCTTCTCTTAATCTTCTTAATTGGGTTGGAATCAAGAGTGGAGACATGATTGGGTTCTACCCTTTCAATCTGTTGCTTATGCAAAACGTCTCCACGATGACTACACCACCCATGGAAGAGTAGTTCTTTTTAGTAATCGATCGACCTCTATCCTTCTTCATTCATTTATTTTGAATCAATGAGCTACTGTAATTCACATATTATGATCTATTAATTGAGTTTTAAATTTAAATGAAACTAAGCAAGCAATTGAATAGTTAACACAAAACACGCGAGGTCGGGAATTGTGTGAACTGTGAGAGCGCAACCTTAACCGGTAATTCAAAACCACATGGGATCAATTTGTAGAGTTCAAATATAATCCCTAAACTCAATTAATCCTCATTTCCAGATTGGTTATGTGCCTTAATTTACCACTGACCATAAGCTAATTTTAGAGCATCAATCAAAGCAGGGTGTCGCGATTGCATGTTCCGAAGTTATCCTAAGGTTAAAATTCACTTCAATCTTCGTGGTAAAGTTAATTCTCGTAGGGTTCGGGATTTAAAAAATTAAGGGATCATAATTAAGTGAATATTAATTTAAATGATAATGATTAATAAATGATTTAAGAGGTAGAGTTAGATCGATTACGCTTTTTAAATAGATTTCAAAAAAAAACATCTTCTTGTTGTGTCATTTAAATTGAAATTCATTTCAAAACTAAAAACAAAAAAAAAATTATACAATCTTCTTCCAGCAAACTTCTTCTAGATTCATAAACTACAACAAACCCCAATCCTTTAAAGTAGTGTTTTTATTCTATTCTATTTTATTTTATTTTTTAGAATACCACTAATAAGTTGTTAAATTCACTTCCTCCTTTGAGAGACGACCTTGGTCAGCCACTCTGCTGCATTTAAGTACCCCAAATCACACTAATCATTTGAGGGAGCCCACGACAGCGCTCTTTCAAATTGGCACCGTTGCCGGGGAGGCATGTAATTATTTCAACCAATTAGAGTGATTTATTTTATTTTACATTTTAATTCTCTTCCTCTCTTCTTTCTTCCGTCTTTACCCAATCTGATTTTTTCTTCTTCTTCTTCTTTTATCTCTTTCTACTTCTTTTTGGACCATAAACTCAAACTTCAAACTTTTATTTTACTATGGTCCACATTCCTTCTTTTCATCTTTCATTGATTGATGACACGAACTAATCCCGAAGATCTCTTAGATCTTGACCCTGAGATTGAACGTAGCCTTAGGGCACGAATCAGACATTCTCAGTCTACGGGAAGTTTCAACATTCAACCAATTGGAGAATTACTCCAATATCAGAACATTGAAATTGGAAGCAATTCAAATTCAACCATAAAACAAGAACCAATGGCTGGAAACAATGGAAATGAACTTAATAGAACCATTCGAGAATTGGCTGCACCTGATATTAACTATCAACCAAATTGTATTGCATACCCAAATCTCGAATCAGACTTCGAACTGAAATCTGGGTTAATTCACTTACTTCCAAAGTTTCATGGCCTCTCTGGTGAGGATCCCAATTAACATTTGAAAGAATTTAATGTGGTTTGCTCAACCCTAAAACCTAGAAATGTCTCTGAAGATCAAATCAAACTAAGAGCATTCCCATTCTCACTTGATGGAGCTGCGAAAGATTGGATGTATTATTTACAACCCGAAGATGTAACTTGTTGGAGCGATTTGAAACGTCTTTTCTTGTAGAGATTTTTTCCAGCATCAAGGACTACATCCATTCTAAAGGAGATATCGGGGATCAAGCAAGCCCAAGGGGAGTCAATGTATGAGTATTGGGAGAGATTCAAGAAGCTGTGTGCATGCTGCCCACATCACCAAATCAGTGAGAAACTACTCATTCAGTACTTCTATGAAGGACTCACACCTATGGAGAGGAGCATGGTAGATGTTGCGGCTGGAGGAGAATTGGTGGACAAGACACCAGTAGCTGCGCGTGCGTTGATCGACAAGATGGCCCAAAACTCCCAACAATTCGGTGATAGAGGTACACCACATGTTCGATGAGTACATCAAGTCCTTCTTCTCTTGAAAGTCATTTGATTGATACTAAGTTAGAAGAATTGACAACTATGGTGAGGCAGATTGCATTGGCACAAAAGACATCTCTACCCCCTCCTTCAAGGCCTTGTGGTATTTGCACTGAGACAAGCCACCCAACTGACTGTTGCCCACAACTCCAAGAAACAGAAGATTGTGCAGCAGTGTTCCCTGGGAGACCATTTCAGCAGGAACAACAACAACCATATCCCCAAAAGAAGTTTGATCCAACATACAACCAAGGGTGGAAAGATCTAGCAGACATGAGGTATGGCTCTGGACAACAACAAAGGCCCCCTTTTCAACCAAACTTCTAGCAGCCTCCACCTTACCAACAGGGTTTCCAACAACCCCAAAGGATATTCGAAGCTCAAACATCAACGAGTCAGCAACAAGGGAATATCCAACACAAGGTAGACTCTAACACTGATGATCTTTTGAAACAAATTGTTCTTAATCAACAGAATGAGATGAAGAGTCAAGGTTCGGAGCTGAGAGAGTTGAAGACTCAAATGAGTCAGATTGCCACCGCCCTCCATGAACTTGTGAGTAAGAATTATGGAAATCTACCTTCCCAACCCACTCCAAATCCAAAGGGGAATGTTAGTGCCATCACATTGAGAAGCGGGAAGCAAATGAACGATACCTCTGCACCTACCATTCCACCGGGATTCACCTCAACTTCAGAGGAGCCGCATTCCATACCAACTGATGAGAAATCCAAGGAGAAAGATAAAGGTAAGAAAAAGATTGATGATGTTCCTCCTAAACCCCTTCCTTTTCCAAACAGGGTTGATCAAACCAAGAAGATGGCTGAAGAAGCAATGCAAAAGGAGGTTTTGGACACATTCAAGCGTGTGGAGATCAACATTCCTCTACTTGAAGCCATTAAGCAAATCCCAAGGTATGCCAAATTCGTAAAAGAACTCTGCACCAATCGAAGAGGGCTCAAGGGAAATGAGAGGATCAACCTTGGAAGGAATGTCTCGGCACTCATTACACCAACTCTAGCAATGCCAACAATGTGCAAGGATCCCGGGACATTCACCATCCCATGTACCATAGGGGAGTTGCACTTCTCTGATTCTCTTTGTGATTTGGGAGCTTCCATAAATGTGATGCCTCACTCTGTATTTTCTTCCTTGCAGGTTGGTGAGTTGAAGCCAACAAGAGTAGTGGTGCAATTGGCGAATAGAGCTACGGCATATCCAGCAGGAGTCCTTGAGGATGTACTTGTCCGGGTAAGAGACATGATCTTTCCAGCGGATTTCTATGTTCTTAACATGGAGGATGATCAGGTAAGTTCTCATGCCCCCATTATCTTAGGTAGACCCTTCCTCAAAACTGCAAAAACTATCATAAATGTCAATGAAGGTACACTTTCCATGGAGTTTGGAGATGAAGTTGTGATATTTAATGTTATGGATTCCATGAAGTACCCCTCAGAGGACCATTCTGCTTTTGTTATCTCCCATTTTGAACCACCAAGTAAAAACTCCATAGAATTTGATTGTCCTATGCTTAGGGAGATTATGAGTATTGGTTCTAGTTTGATGTCTAAGAATTCTTATACACCCATTTTTAAGGAACAAGACTCTCTAAGATTTGATTTTGAAATGGAATCATATTCTGATTTTGATCATGTGAACTCTGATTATGACATGGCTATTGAGTATGCTGATGGATTTGGTGCTTTATTCTCTGATTGTGATGATTTTTATTCTGATACTGATTTTCATTGTGCAGATATGTCTGTTGCATCAATTTCTCCATCCATACATCACCCACCTACATTGGAACTCAAGACATTGCCCCCAAATCTCAAATATGCATACTTGCTCAGTGGTGATAGATTACCAGTCATAATTGATAACAATATCTCTTTTGAACATGAAGAAAAACTTTTGAATCTTTTGAGAGATAACATTAGGGAAATTGGTTGGACATTGGCAGACATATCAGGTATTAGCCCCTCCATTTTCATGCATAGGATTCTCTTGGAGGATGGGGCTAAACCGGTGAGACAGCCACAAACGAGACTTAATCCCACCATCCTAGAAGTTGTTAAGAAAGAAGTTGAGAAATTACTTGAGGCGGGTATCATTTACCCTATTTCTGACTCACAATGGGTTAGCCCTGTTCAGGTTGTACCAAAGAAAACTGGTTTCACTGTTATAAAAAATGAAAATGATGAGTTAGTTCCTGTGAGAGTACAAAACAGTTGGCGAGTGTGTATAGATTATAGGAAACTAAATCAATCCACTGGTAAGGACCATTTCCCACTTCCATTCATTGACCAGATTCTTGAGAGACTAGCTGGGAAGACACACTATTGTTTCTTGGATGGATTTTCTGGCTATTTTCAGGTTCCCATTGCAGCAGAGGACCAGGAGCAGACAACATTCACCTGCCCATTCGGTACCTTTGCTTACCGAAGGATGCCATTTGGACTTTGCAATGCCCCAAGTACCTTCCATAGATGCATGGTGAGTATTTTCTCAGATTTCATTGAGACCTGCATGGAGGTATTTATGGATGATTTTACAGTTTATGGGTCCTCATTTGATGAATGTCTCTCTAGTTTGGTTGATGTGTTGCATCGTTGTATTGAGAAGAATCTGGTCTTAAATTTTGAAAAATATCATTTCATGGTCGAAAAGGGAATTGTCTTAGGTCATATAGTCTCACAACATGGAATTGAAGTTGATAAATCTAAGGTAGACATTATTTCATCCCTCCCATATCCTACATGTGTGCGTGATGTTCGATCATTCCTTGGGCATGCTGGATTTTATCAACGCTTCATCAGAGATTTTAGTAAGATCGCTCTACCCTTATCTCGATTGCTTCAAAAAGATATTGACTTCAATTTTGATGATTCATGCAGGGTATCATTTGATGAGCTGAAGAAGTGTCTGACCACTCCACCAATCATACAGCCCCCACGGTGGGACGTTCCATTTGAGATTATGTGTGACGCCTCCAACTTCGCGGTTGGAGCTGTCTTATCTCAGAGGGTGGAAAGACGTTCACATGTGATCGCCTATGCATCAAGGACACTGGATTCAGCCCAATAAAATTACACAAACACAGAAAAAGAGATTCTTGCTGTCATATTTGCTTTAGATAAATTCCGTTCATATTTATTGGGCTCTAAAGTAGTTGTTTTTTCTGACCATGCAGCTTTGAGGTACCTCCTGAAGAAGCCAGATGCAAAGCCGCGACTTATCCGTTGGATGCTCCTTCTTCAAGAGTTTGACATCGAGATAAAGGACAAAAAGGGGTCAGAAAACGTGGTGGAGGACCACATGAGTAGGCTTACTCACACACTAGAGGGTGACACCTTGGACCAGGTACCACTTCGGGACACTTTCCCCGATGAGCATCTCTATACCATCTCAGGTAACCATCCTTGGTATGCTGATTTAGTTAATTACATTGTTGGCTCTGAAATCCCAGTAAATTTGAAGAAACATCAAGTCCAAAAATTAAAAAGTGAGTCTAGGTTTTATGTGTGGGATGATCCTTACCTCTGGCGCATGTGTAGTGACCATGTTATTAGGAGGTGTATTCCTGATCATGAGTTTGAGTCTATTTTGCAATTCTGTCATACACTTGCATGTGGTGGACACTTTGGACCCCAACGGACAGCTAGGAAGGTTTTAGACTCTGGATTATATTGGCCTAGCTTGTTCCATGATGCCCATTTGTTTTGTAAGTCATTCTCTCGTTGCCAACACACTGGGATCATTTCTAGGAGACATGAGATGCCCCAACAACCCATACTATTTTGTGAGATTTTTGATGTATGGGGCATCGACTTTATGGGTCCTTTTCCTAGTTCATTTGGATTTTTGTATATTTTGGTTGCTGTTGATTATGTGAGTAAATGGGTGGAGGCCAAGGCCACCAGGACTGACGATTCTCATGTTGTTGTGGACTTTGTCAAAGCACAAATTTTTTGCAGGTTTGGAGTACCAAAGGCCATCATCAGTGACCAAGGGACACACTTTTGCAATAGGAATTTTTCTTCCCTCCTTCGAAAGTATTGGGTGACACACAAAACATCAACACCATACCACCCCCAAACAAATGGTCAGGCTGAGGTTTCAAATCGTGAGTTGAAACAAATCTTGGAGAAAACCGTGCAGCCAAATAGGAAGGATTGGAGAAAGCGCTTGGATGATGCATTGTGGGCTTATAGGACAGCATACAAGACCCCCATTGGTATGTCCCCATTTCGGATTGTTTTTGGGAAAGCGTGTCATCTCCCCGTGGAAGTCGAGCATCGGGCATATTGGGCTATAAAGAAATGCAACATGGATTTGGCCCAAGATGGAATTCAAAGGAAGTTGCAAATTCAAGAGCTTGAGGAGATTCGATTGTCATCATATGAGAACTCAAGGCTCTACAAGGAAAGATCAAAAGCATCTCATGACAAAATGATCCAACAAAGGGAGTTTCATGTTGGAGAGAAAGTCCTTCTCTATAGTTCACGACTGAAGTTGATTCCTGGTAAGTTGCGTTGCAGATGGTTAGGTCCTTATATTGTGTCTAATGTTTTTCCTTATGGTGCATTGGAGATCACACAAGGGGACACTGGAAGGAGCTTTACAGTCAATGGGCAACGTTTGAAGAGATACATTGAGGGACATCCTACTGATGAAGTGGATTTTATCACACTGCATGACCCCATCATCACTTGATCACATCAGGCTGTTCTTAACCCTTTCACTTTTATATTATTTGTCCTATTTAAAAATTCTGCATTTCATGTGCATATATCATCTCATAGGTTCACATTGAGGACAATGAAATATTTTAAGTGTGGGGGAGGGAACCTTTTAGTTTAGTAATTTCAATTGTTTTCCTGTTAAAAAAAACCAAATTTTTTTTTTGTGTTTTTCAAAATTTGTGTGTTTATTTTACAATTTTCTGTGTGTTTTTGAAACTTTTGAGCTGAAATGATTCTCATCACCATTTTTAAATTCATATCAATAAGTGAAACAATTTAACCCTTAAAACTAAGCTTAAATGAATGCTGAAATGACTTTGTTTCAAGTTCAAATATTTAGTAATTTCATGGAAAGTACACCGAATTTTGAATCCCATGCCAATCTCACTGTCTTTATATTTGAAATCACTTTCCTGTGAGGATTCTAAACCATTATTTTCATATTCTTTACATTCACCTCACTTCTTGAGAGAACCAAACCATACTTTATTTAACCAGAATTTGATCTATTCCTGTCAAAACTTGAGGGTTTGAGGTACATATGTTTAAATGATTGAGGCATTTGTTTGGTATTAAAGCCCCCTTTTCAAATAATCTTTTTTTATAATGGCCTACCTTGAATATTTAATCCTTGTAGCCCTTATAATCCATGCACAGCCTGTTAGGTTAAGCCACATTACAAGCCAATTTTCCCTATCCAACCAACTCTTGAAGTGAAATTACATAATCTAGTTGAGCTTAAGTGTAGGGGAAGCTGTCTTGTGTTGTGCCACCACATTTTGTGATACTTTGGGTGGAAAATTAAATTCTGAAGAGATGTGTTTGCTGCTAAAGAAAGTCATTATATTGAAAGCTGTGCCTTTTCTGGAGCTTTCATGACAAGTGAAGCTGTGCCTTTTCTGGAGCTTCTAATTGAGGTGGAAAGTTGTGCCCATCTGGAGCTTTCAAGAAAATCATGTTTGAGAAGATTGACATTTTTTATGCTGAAATGATGAATGGTGTAAACCTTTCATGACTTTTCATGATGATGGAGCTGAATTGATACTATGGGGATTGAAGAGAAGACCATATTTAAGTGAAAATTAGATTAATGCAATTTTGCTTCAAAAGAGTCAAGCCCTCCTCATTCAGCCTCAGAGTTTTTCGCATCTTAATCCAACCAACTGAAAGCCACAGAACAACCCTAAAAAGTCCTCATGATAAACATATGTCCTTGAATCACATCGGGTAGTGATGTAGGAATCTATCAAGCCTATGGTGACCCTTGTATGAGTTTGGATGAGAAAGACATTGCAAAAAAATTGATATTTGAGTGATGAGAGAAAATTCAAGAAAGGTAAGTGTTTTGTGCATGGGTGGATAAATGAAGTGGAAATATATTGAATGATATAAATGGAGAACTTGAAATAAGGTTTTTTATGAGGCATGATATCTTTTTTATTCTTGGTGTGAAATTGATTGATCTTAAAGATATGTGTTTTAAAATTGGTTTTGATTTGATATTGATGTTTACTTGATATGAGGTTTTGCCCAGGTGTGCAAAAGGGTAAGTGTGGGGGAGTTGATAAAACACTATTTTATTGAATATTTAATTGATAATAAATGATGTAATTTCCTCACATTGTGTTAAACATGTTTATTTATAAAATATTTGGTATTTGATCATTCATTTGAAAATTTGGTGAAAATTCCAGTTTTACCCTTAATAGTGCACTGTAGTATTTCGAATATAAATATTTTTATATTTATTATTTGAATTTGAAGGTTTGTAAAAGTGTTCCTAACTTAATTATCTACAACTTTTATTCAGTGCACGAAAGCTAAAGAGTTCATTTGGTTGTTGAAATTGGGCCATGAAGTCAGAGTTGGGCTGGGCTCGCCAGAATGGAGAAGGTTCTGTATTGGGGCCATATATTATACATACGGGCTTGGATGGAGCCCAAATGTTGATGAATGATCGGGGACATGATGTGGCACAAATCATCCTTCTGGAAGGCCGGCCAATTCACGCGTTGTGGTGGTCAAATGGGCGGTGCAAGTTGGCATAAAATATTTGGCCGAATTTCCACATTCACACTTGAAACCACTTGTAACCTCTCCTCCCCTCCCCTCTATAAATTGGAGTTTTTATCATTTGGAGGGGTTGGGAAGTGCATTGGGAGATTGGAGGCAGAGGATAATTTGTTTCACCCAAATTATCCAACCATTGTAAGAGGGGTAGCTCTTGAAGCAAGGATCCCCTCATCGAAGCCTCCTTCTCTTCTTCATTTTGTAATGTTTTCATTTGTGTAATAAACTTCATTGATCTTCTTATATTTCTTCTCTTTTCTTCTTTTTTGTTTAAATTTCTTCTTATATTAATCTTCTTAATTGGGTTGGAATCAAGAGTGGAGACAAGATTGGGTTCTACCCTTTCAATCCGTTGCTTATGCAAAACGTCTCCACGATGACTACACCACCCATGGAAGAGTAGTTCTTTTTAGTAATCGATCGACCTCTATCCTTCTTCATTCATTTATTTTGAATCAATGAGCTACTATAATTCACATATTATGATCTATTAATTGAGTTTTAAATTTAAATGAAACTAAGTGAGCAATTGAATAGTTAAAACAAAACACGCGAGGTCGGGAATTGTGTGAACTGTGAGAGAGCAACCTTAACCGGTAATTCAAAACCACATGAGATCAATTTGTAGAGTTCAAATATAATCCATAAACTCAATTAATCCTCATTTCCAGAGTGGTTATGTGCATTAATTTACCACTGACCATAAGCTAATTTTAGAGCATCAATCAAAGCAGGGTGTCGCGATTGCATGTTCCGAAGTTATCCTAAGGTTAAAATTCACTTCAATCTTCGTGGTAAAGTTAATTCTCGTAGGGTTCGGGATTTAAAAAATTAAGGGATCATAATTAAGTGAATATTAATTTAAATGATAATGATTAATAAATGATTGAAGAGGTATAGTTAGATCGATTACGCTTTTTAAATAGATTTCTAAAAAAACATCTTCTTGTTGTGTCATTTAAATTGAAATTCATTTCAAAACTAAAAACAAAAAAAATTATACGATCTTCTTCCAGCAAACTTCTTCTAGATTCATAAACTACAACAAACCCCAATCCTTTAAAGTAGTGTTTTTATTCTATTCTATTCTATTTTATTTTTTAGAATACCTCTAATAAGTTGTTAAATTCACTTCCTCCTTTGAGAGACGACCTTGGTCAGCCACTCTACTGCATTTAAGTACCCCAAATCACACTAATCATTTGAGGCCGCCCACGACATCGCTCTTTCAAAAAGAATGATTAATATTTCTATGTTTCGATTCACGGTTTATGTTATTTGAGTATATTATCAGTAATTATCTATATATAATATTCATGAGATATATATAGATTTTACTACAATACTTCTTCTTTAAGGTATTAGAAGCATCTAATGAATAAAAATAGTAATCTAAATAAGTTCTTATGTTGTTAGTTGATCATTCATAAATACACATGGCTTAGGAAGGATAATCCTAAATATGTTCTTATTGACTGAGAAAATAATGAATAGATATTTATGGGATAGTATTGGTGACCATAAAGGTGGTTACTCAATGGATGTGTTATGTTATGTTGGATTTATTATATGTTTGGATTTAAGGACAATATGAGTTTTTACTCTTGGAAGAATTCATGTTTTATAATGGTGTAAGGGTGATCAAGGTAATCATATATTTTGTATGTTGAAATAAGATATACATTATGTTTTTCCTGAAAATTCGATGTTAAGTAAACTTCTGTTAATATTGTTGGTCTTTGAATTTGGAAAAACATATTTTTGGTGAGTCTTAAAATTAACTACCTATGGAATGGATTAAAGATATTATTATTTCATATTAACGTGTGACTTATCATATTTTATAACCTATCTTAACTGTGTTTTATTCAAAAAAAATCAAGTTTGGAGTAATGTATTATGGATCTTATGATTCATAAAATTAAATCAGGCATAAAATTATTTCCTTGAATATCCATCTCCATAGTTGAGAATTTAAGTGTAGAAAAATAGAAGCACAATCATAGGATGAGATTATGACATGGAAAGGAATCAAGAATTTTTAATTTCACTTATTATTTTCCTTATATTAAAAGAATCCTTAACTATAGGTAATTTTTTTTTAAAAATGTTATCTATTTAATTTTATTCTTTGAAATAAATGATATTTTAAATTAGCATAATTACATGATTTTTTGATGGATGACTTTCTAAAAACCATGTTTTCTATCACTCTCTATCAGAACATGATAGTAATATTTCTCTTCTATTTTGATTCTTCCATTAATGTTCTCCTATTTGTGAATCATAGCTTAGTGGTGACCTTCTTGTTTCTATTTACCTCTATTTAGGATGAAGTTTTATAAACCCATTTTACGATGGGGGATTTACACAAAGAAATTTTCAAGTATCTTCCTTTGATTTTAAAAGTAAAATTTTAATTTGAAAGGGAAAAATTTATTTATGGAGGTAATAATTTAACAACCCAATAATTTATAGTATGATTTTTAAATTTAAATTTTTCTATAGCATAGGTTTCACACAACACAAATTTTAAATGAATAATGATATAAAATTAAATGACATTAATTTATAATGACAGTTATAACCTAGAATTAAAGTTAGATGTAATTAATAGTTTTAACCAAATTATAAAATTTATATATTATATATTTAATAAAAAAAATACATTCATCCAAATGTTTTTACAGACAAAAGATAAGACTGAATCAAATTTTAAGCATTAAAAGGCCATATTTTTTCTAAAGGAAAATTTACCTACTTTTAATAGTATGTTTGTTCAAAACAATTTGGATACCTTCGAAAATTATATTAAAAAAATAAATTCTTTTTTAAAAGTGGAATTTCAAAATTATCTAACGGTGAAATTTTGGTATTTTTCTAAAAATATATATTTTCTAGTGAATAGTGAAAATCATGTTTGTTTATAAAACTGTCATTTTAAATATATTAGTAGTCTATTTTTTTAATACTAACATTACCTAAGATTTTATAAATAAAATATATTAATCTTATTAATGAGAATATAAAATATCTATATCATGAAATAAGTAGGTATCTTTTTTAAAATGGTAAATTATGTATTGATATTTTTGTGAATCATACATGTATATTTATAATATTATAATTAATATAATGATTTAAAAGAATTTTATTTCATATAATAGAATCAAAATTTTATATTTAATTTTATTATGATTATAATATAATTTAATGTGATTTAATTACAATTTTAATGTGTCATTAAATCAGTTATAATATTAAAATCTGTCTTTTTTTAATTAATTATTATCAAATTTAAAAACTGAATTTATCATATTTTGAAAATTATTTTATTAGAATGTAAATTATTTTTTAATAACGACCGTAAAATTAAAATTTGGGTGAATTTTTGGGATTTTCCTGAAATAGATGAAATTTTTATGAATAGTAAAATAATACAATTTTTTGTATTTAACATTTTAGACAAATACATGAATTATTGAGTCATGAATGATGTATAGATGAATAAATCACACATTTGTTTCAAAAAAAATTAATTAGTTACTGTATTTAGTCCTAATAATCATATCAATTCACAAACTTGATCCAAAATTATAATCAAATGAATTAAATAATAAAAAAACACTATTTTCTTCCACTGTAAATCACATCCCCCCACCACCACTTCTCCATATACCTTAATAGAATGTAATATTCTCCAATTTCAATAAAATAACTATCCAAAACCTCTCCACCATGTTCTATGTTTTTATGTTCTCACCCAAAATACTATTTTAATGTTCCTAAAAGAGTTTCTCTACAAGAGGAATTAAATAGGTAAAATCCTCTTTCGCTCTTTAAAGTTTCTTTCATTTTATTTTCTATTCATATCCTTTCCTTACCTCCTCTATCTGAACATAAATTTTATATTCCATATATTATATATATAAAAACATTATTATGATAATTGGATATCAACTAACAATGTTTTTCTCATACACTTTTTATTCTAAAAATGAAAACAATGTTTGTGAGGTACTGATTTTATGCCTTAGTGGATGATGGGTTCTGGTTTTTCAATCCCACATTAATGTCTGGTTATAACCCCATTTTTATGGATAAAAAAGAAATTAATATATTTAATAAAACTTATTTAATGTTATGGAACCATTATATATACAAAATATTATTTTATAAGACAAAACTAGCTTGTGATGATAAAAAAAGTTGCCGAAATGATCTAAAAAATATAAATATTGTATTATCTAATGATTCATCCTCACCCAATTTAAAAAATGTCTTATATAGAAATCTTATATTCTATATGATCATTAATGATATATAATTTCAATTCCTGATAATTATTCTCATTTTATATGAACCTCATAATCTTATACAATTAAACCAATCATGAAAACCAAGAAAATGAACACTCCCGAATGATGGAATTGAACTCTATAACTCATCTAAAAATCCCTATATAAAATTAAAAAAAATCATAATAAATCAAATACATGTAGAAATGGTTCTGAATTAATTTATTAATTAATCTATTTTCATTATCCATGATGTTAATTACTTGTGTAGAACACTTTTGGACATAAGGTAATGGTGTCTTCACAAAACCTCTATTTTTCATTCGGGGTTATGCTTTCTCTCTCATAACCCCAATATAATTCTTCTGTATTTTTTTATAATTATTCAAAATTATATGTATTTTTTTCAAATTCATGTATCTATATCACTTCATATTTCTTTGATGGGGAAACACATGTTTTATAATGTACCCTTTACAATCCTCCTCGTTGTGAAACCTTGCTTAAATAGAAATTCCCATTTTCTTACCCATTTTCAAGAAACATATAAAAAATATTTTAAGACAAAATTATTTTTATGAAATCAATATTTTTTTCAGTAAAAGCTATCTTTGATTATTTCTGATTTTATACAAACAATTAGGTTTTTTTATTTTAAATACTTTTTTTCTCTTAAACCTCACTAATGTGGTCCAATTCAAAATATTCATAAAAACTATTTTTACATTTTGGAAATCATTTATTCCTCAAAAATAATTTCAATGTAATTATAATTTATTTTTTCTGATATACCTATTTATAATCCAATTTTATGAAAAATTCAAAAGATTTTCCAAATGATTTTTTCTTTCCAAATTAATAAGGATTTATTTCATCAAACTTTTACTCCAATGAGATATATGAATTTTTCACCACTAATGAAATATGTGTGATGTATGTACTACCTTTTGATGTATCATATCATGAGTATTTATTTTATTATGATATTCTATGTTACATTTAATATTTTTCTTTCATAGGTATTATGGTTTAAATGTTTCAAAGTGGTATGAGATGCTTTCGAACATTTAAAGATTATTTTCCACATTAATTTTTCAATGGTCTCAGTTAAAATAATATTTATCTATTTCAAATTATTTTGATTAGTATTGTACTTCAGTGAGGTTTAAATCTTATGATACCATCAAAAATAGTTTTTGAAATTTTTATTATCAGTTTGACTATTGATGTTCTATTTCGATACTATTTATGGATTGTGGTGAAATTATTCACATTTCTTATAATAGATTCAATCAGTATGTATATGTTGATTTGGTTTCATGCCATTCATATGAGGATTTTGTTGGAATTAATAAGTAATAGGAGGGGTCATCTATAGCCCCTCGATGCATCGGTAGGTCTTATGAGACAAACTATACCATGTTGTTTAGCCAATTAAGTATGGTGTCTTGGCCAAAGCCTTAATGGAATGTTAATGATATATGGAACATTTCATTACCTTATTATGATATTAGTTACTGATATCCAATATTATTGTTCGACTAGTATAATATTCATGTTTATTTTTTTCCCATGTTCTTATATATATGGAATTATTTATTCAACTTGTTTTCTACCATATTATATTAAAGATTATGATTTAAAGGCCTGGGTTTTTAGTTATTTACCATGCCTTATTGATGTGTTGATAGATTTAGATGTATTGTTTACCCTTACTAAGCATCTTATCTCACCCATTTCTTATGTTTTATTTTTCCCATGATGAAAACATGTATATTATGAATCAATAATATGGATAACCTAGGTGTTTAGCTGTGTTTCCAATAGATTTTCTATGTTGTATTTCATTTTATAGTGTAATGTAATATGTATTTTTGTATATTTTATTCCATATATGCATAATTATCTTATCCTTTGGGATGTGAATTATTTTTTATAGAACCAATGTAATAAAATAAGGCATTGTCTCTTAGCTTGTATGTTTGAGGTATTTACACTTCTGGTTCCTGCCATTGAATAAAACTATAAATAATTAAATAAAAAAATTATCATACTAAGGAACCACATAATCATGAAAGGCCACTTACAGGATGTCTAAATTGTGAAAACTTCATTAATGTATGACACCTTATTTTTAACAAAGGTTACTCATACAGAACTTCCATTTAATTCCTTCATGATTTTTCGTAATATGTTTTTTAATTACTAAAGCATATGTTTAGGAGTGCCAAACCAGGTGTAAAGTATTGACCATTTTAGTATAGTAGGTTACGCTTGAGTCATGCCTTACACACCTTGTCAGAGTTGTCACCCCTAGGTATATATGTTCTAGATCCATATCTACTTGTAGTATCCAATCATAGATGTAATGCTAGGAATCCACTAACACATTCATTCACCAAAATTACTTTAAATGTTCTTAAATATTTTCTCATACTTAGACATATCCTAAGAAACATCCCTATAACCATCCTTATAAATATCCCTTATAGTCTCACTAATGTTTTCTCATCCTAGTTTCTAAAGGTTAAATAATCCTTCTCTATAATATGAACTATATTAACCAAATATTGTCAAATATAGACATTAAATCATTTTTGTGGAATACTTAATACATTTCAAAAAGATATGTGGAAATACCTTATTAGTTTAGTGACTTCAGAAAAATGGAACAAACCTATTATAACATGGTGAAGAATCTTCAATTTTCTCCAGAACCATTTTCACCCTTGTTAATTATACAAAAAAATAATTCTTCATAACCTATGGAAATGATACATAATAATGGGGTGATATTGAATTCTCATTAAGGGTAAATAAAGGAAACATATAAGCATAATTTGAACATAAGTGTATGGGAACATGAAAATAACATTTTTAGATCATACAATGTATATCAATGAACTGAAACATGAGACATGTAATAGAGATTGGTAGTTCATAAGACATGAATAATAAAATAATCAAGAACATGAACCATGTTATCATATAATAAGAATAAGAAATATAACTTGTGGAAAACAATTAAATATTTAATATTTTTCCCTATATGTTAAGGCTCGTTGCCAAAAACATATCAGGTCACTTCATATTGACTAAACTGACTAGGTGGGACACACCACCATCCCTAGTCACAGTACTTTCCTTGTATGGCATCAGGTTTCCACATCTTACCAAAGTGGATCAGGTTTCCCAATCCTCCAATAGTAGATTAGGTTTCCCCATCTTCCGGTAGTGGATTGGGTTTCCCCATCTTCCCCAATGGATAAATCTCATTCGATTGATACCCACCATTATATCATTATATATAATCATTACCCAATAAATTGGATGGAGATATAGGTCCCACACATATCATAAGGAAATCATACATAAATGTTCCATAGAATAATAAAAAGTCATATTATAACCCATTAAATGATATGTGTTTCAAAAAACACCATAAAATAATTACATATAGAAAAGAGATAAGTCTCATACTCATTTCATCAAATCATAAACCATCAAAATAATTCATCTTCAAAAACATATAACCTATAGAAGTGAAATGGGTATCATAAGCATCATCCCATTAAAACATAAAACATTTAACAAATAATATGTAGGGTATTGTTGGATCATGTACCCATTAAAGAAAAAACTATAACAAAATATTAAATATTTAATGGAGAAGGAATTTAAAAGATCACTTGAAATAATTATTTAGGAAAATAAGCCAACAATGAAAATCCTTTCATAAAATCATTTCAAAATCCTTTCTTATAAAGACATGTTTTCAATTTTATTTAAATAATTTCTCAAGGAAAATATCCCTTCTTCTTAAAAAATGATTTTTAAAGCATAAAATATTTTGAAACCCATTTTCCCCTTTAAGAGAAATAAAATAATCTAGAAAACACTTTTAAAACATATTTCTTTAAAATGATATTGATAACGTAAAAATAATGATTGAAAACATTTTAAAAACCATTTTCATTGAAAATACATTGAAAACTCCTAAGAATTCTTGAAAACCTTTGTAATCACATTTTCTAGGAAAATTTACAAAAATAAACATAAAACCAATTAAAAATTTATTTTACTTAAAAATCTATAAAATAATCTCGATAACACTTTGAAAATCATTTTCCTTGAAAAATAATAAAATAATTTTGGAAACATTTTGAAATCCATTTTCATTGAAACCTTATAAACGAAGCATGAAAAATTTTTGAAAAACATTTTCCTAAAATACATATGAAATAATATTAAAAACACTTAAAATATATTTTAATTTAAAATCATTTTTAAAACCTTTTTATAAAAGATATATTTTAAGGAACACATATTTCCGATCGATATGACTTATAAAGCTGGATTGTCATAAAAATCATATTTTTATTAAGTTCAAATGATTGGAGAAATTATAAAATTAACTTGAAACAACATGAATAAAAGGTGGGGGATAAAAATAAAGGGTGTTCTTTAATTATGGATCATAATATTTCTTTAATAGAAGCATAATCATAAACAATCTTAAAAGATGATCAGACTGTTTCAATAAACTCTTAGAACATGGTAACATTGAATCATACATCCCATGTAAGAAAATTGAATTAAGTAAAGATTAAAATATCATTAAATGAATTTGTTTCATGATATAACATGTCTAAAGAATGTATATATATATCTCTTAAAATAATATATATATGTAATATAACATGATTATCAATGAATATAAATTGAGTCAAAATTAGTTTACTGATTTGGTAACATTTAAAAAATAAAACAGATGAAATAAAAATTATAAAATAGATATTTATAATAACATTATATTTAATTATAATAATCCAATAAGATATAAATGGTCAATATAAACACAAAAATATGAACTGAGGGGTGAATAAGGCTTGTATCTCACAGAAATAAAAAGTGAGAATAAATTATCTTACATTATGTCTTGAATTTCTCTATACATGTTTAAAACTAATGTATAATAAATATAGGTTTGTTATAAATATATTATAGGACCATATTGATATATATAATTCCATTCTTTATTATTTTATTAATTTAGATTACCTCTTTATTAACTACTCCATTGTAATGTTACATTTCAGGTAATATCATCTTTATTTCTGTATATGTTTTGACTTGTTATTCATTATCCTTTTACATAGATCATGATTTATTTATCTCAATAATGTAAAAAATGCTATAAATAGAAAATATATTTACTATATAGGTATTTATAATAATATATATAATATATAATTATGAAATAGAATACATTGTTCATGGAGATGGTATACCAAACAAACATATGAACGGTGTTTCCATTTTATTATGGTATTAAAGGAAAGAAAATAGATGACCTATATGTATATATATATATATATATTATAACTAAAATATAATTATTATTTAATATATTTTATTTAAGTTCAATAAATTTCTCTATAATACATTCCATGTAATGTGTGAATGATTCACATCACTTTGGGGTGGAGGTACTCAAGACTTCTCCAAATGAAATTATCATACTTACACAAAATAAAAATAATGAAGGTATGCATTATCTAATAAAAGAAAAAAATACATAATAAATATAGTATATAACATATAAAAATCATTTTCTATCATATGTAACAACCAAGATAGGTGGTTACCAAAAAAAGAACAACATCGATTCGTGAGGCAGTAGATCGTCATAGCCAAGAATGGTATGTTTGTTACCCATTTGATGGACGTGTGAGTAAGTGTAGGTAAAACACAAAGAATAAAAAAATTATTAACATATTTGTGATCATATTTTTATTATATAACCGTAGAATAATAATAGTTAGGTGGTGGAGAAAGAAAATATAATAAAGGAGATTGAGGAGGAATGTTACCTCTTTTTTGGGTAACTTCTTTTTTATTACACAAAAGGTCTTCTTTGGTTGTATTTCATTCAAACAAGATTCATTAAGATGTAAGAGAGGTATTTTGGGAGCCTATTGGTGCATATATGTGGATATAAAAAGGGCTTGATAGGTGTGAGTATGTGGGAGGGGTCTGTTCCTTTTTATAGTGGAGGTGGAGTGGTATTGTTGTAAATTCTTTTAACAGGAATTACACAAATGTTTTTCATATGAACTGAGGCTCCAATAATGGAAACAATTTAATTAAATTCATTATAGGGTATATATAAGTCAATTAAATGGATTTTTGAAAAGTATTTAGGTCATTTGGGTGCTTCTGTGTAACGTTTTTTCCCTTGTTAAGCTAATTTTCCTCTTAATCATTGTAATTGATTTTAATTACTTTAACAAATATTTTTGTAAAAAAATTAATCTTATTATAGAATATATTTTATTATAATTCCATATATGGAATCCATTTTTTAAAATTCCAATCATATAAATTGTAGAAATTATATCAGATTTAATCATGCATACAAGATGACAAAGTCAGTTTTTGAAGTAAAATTGATCAAATCTTGGTAGGATTTTGTATGTAATATCAAAGTGAAATTATTTCCAATAAAATATATTGGATTAATATATTTAAAATTGATATAATTAAAAATTAAAACCAATTTAAAATATAATTAAATCAAATAAATAAACTATATGAAAAAGTGGTTTTGAATTAAAATCCAGTATTTCATTATTTATCAAAAAACGAAACATTAATGAAAAAAGAAAACTATACCTGACATAATTTTTATGTTACACATTAAAATATGAATTATATTTTTACATATAAAATCAATAAAACTTCCAAAATTTTGTATTTAAATTTGTTTCTCCATTAAGGGAAGGTAAAATAACTTTCTAGAATAATATAAATTTTATTCATAAAATTATATTTATTCATATCCTATTGAAATAAAATATATTAGATAAGTATAAAAAATATTTATTGAATATATTATATAGAAATTTTACTGAAAAATTAATTACAAATTAGTTTTGTTGATTTATTGAGATAAAAAAACAAATTTACGTAGAAAAATATTTTTCTTATAAAAGTAATTTCCTTATTTTTAAAATTGTTCTTACATTTACTTCTAATATTTTATAAAAAAATTAATAACTTTTTATAAATGTGTAAATTGATTTTTTTTTCAATTTAGATAATCATATCCCTATCCTATATTCCAATGAATAGGGGATTTCTATAATAATTTTTTAACAATATTACTAATAGTATATTGTAGTTCTGTAAAAACATAGTCTCGAGTGTTATGAATGTTAAAGAAGGTGCTTGTAATTTTATTTATCACAATATAAACCTATTTTTGTGTGTACTTCATACTAATTGTTGTCTTGTTTGTAATGTATTCAAGCCAAACAAATTTCATTAACATGTTTAAAAAAAATAGTTTTTCCTGAAATGAAAAATAACAAAAAACATTAAATTAATTTGAAAATGACTATTTCACCAAATCGCACGGTGTAATATATAATATTTACTTATCACTAGAAAACATATTCAATCCACGATCAAGGAGCGTATCAATGGAAATATTATCATGAACCAACATTTTGGGGTAATATTGATTATCTATAAAGCGGGTCGTATATTCTATAGCTAGCATCCCAATCTAGGTCATTTGAATGAACTCCTATGTCATATCTACCCTCAAGGACTTCATAAAGAATTTATTGTAATATCATACCTAAATATTATTCTAAGATAACTGAAAATTCATGTCTTATTTGTTTATAATATCACACTAGTGTATATCCATGCCTTATAACATATAGGTTTCTAACATCAACCTACACATAGCTGATTCCTCTAAATTTTAAAAAGCATTCCAATGAAATTCCCCCCAGATCTCAGAGCCTGGGGTTTACCCTCACCAATAAATAATGGGAGTGCTTCATCTTAATTTTCCATGTCAACTATGACATTGAATATTAGCTCATTGAGAGTCTTTTTCTTTGGAATGAACAACCAAAAGTGAGATCTTAAAAATCTAATCATCCACCAATGTAACTATTATAATAGGATTCTATGGCCCATCTACTTGTGGTATATCCTAAAAGACACCCTTCAAACACTCCAATGGGGGTCATCATTATCACATGGCTCTAAAATTTAATAGATATTCATCAGAACACATTTATGTCATAGTTATCAATATAACAATTGGGTAATCATTAATTGGCATACCATCCTTACTAATCTATAAAATCTCATCATATCATAAATGTCTCACAAAATGAATTATCTCTATAGCCTTTTTAACCATTCCCAGGGCCATATTCAAGTAAATATTAAATCCATATCATTTCTAATCTATTTTATTTTAACAAAAAATACCATAATGGTGGGTTAATTAAATAAAAAAACAAAAAAATTATATAGTGTAATGATCATTATGAATTTATATTTAAATATTATTTAATTGATACTATATGAAAAATAAGATGTTAATCAATAAATATCTAGATGAAAACCATATAAGTAATTGGTTAGATAACATTCCTCCATCATTTTCTATAAGTATGAACTATATAGGTTTATACCGACACATTAAATAATTGACCCCTATATTATAATAACAGTAACCAATCACAAGAAACACCTTAATGACAGGTGAATCCAATGTGCTTGATATGACATGTAAATACATATCTGCTTTCATACAAAGGGAATATATATGATCTTGAAACTCATAAATTACATTCAAAATGAAACATATTTAGTAAATTAACCCATCCGTAAAAGAGAAATCAAAGAAGTATTATTACATCCCTTGAGAGTCGGACATCCCTCATATGTGGATTATATACACACTCCACCTTGATAAATTTGAGTTTATGAATGTATCCAATCTCTAGTATACAATGACTAAATAGACACCTATTTGAAATTAAACAAGTCTTTGATACAAATTTGGGACATCCTCAGCCTGATTCAACTATTTAATGACTAGAACAGGTCACCACATACCTCAAGCATACCTCCCAAAAGTACAGAGGTTATAGACTGGATGTGAGGGTCTAATAATATTAAGGGGATATTGTACCCACTAAAGAAAGATAACCATATATAATACAAGATGAAATCATAATTACAACTATGTAGACAGGTTAAAATGAAAAACTATCATATAAAAACACTAATAAGAATAATAAAAACCAATGTTATACCAATATGATAAATTATACTTATCCCCAAATCATCTTTATGAAACTAGGATACCCCGTGTGTGGATCATATATGTTTAGAACCAAAAATAAAAAAAAACTTTGAATGAATATTAATCTTTTTCTGAGACCTGAACTAGTCGCATATTCTTTACTCTATCCTAGCATAGTAGACAATCAATAAAGAATTGGTCCCTTTCCCATATCTTCACATGAAACAATGATGTCCTCTCGAGTATCAAAAAAACCTGAGTAGGGTGTGAGTGCAACTCAACAAGACACTAACAACAGTATACTAACAAATATCTAGTCCAAAAATTTCATATTGATGTGCCATAATAATCATTTGGATGTATAAATAAATATATATATATATATATATATATAAATCCCTATTATAAACATTATTGTATGTATCATTGATGAATAACCCACCAAGGAATATGGAATAACACCCCTCCCTAAATCCATCTGAAATATAACTACCCTGGTGGGGATAACATCACACATTAGAACAATCTCTAATATCTCAACAACCGGATGGAATATTTCGCCATATAAAAAATTATCTTTAACATCATCACCCATGGGGAATATCACCCCTCCTTAGAAAATATATAATTTCCCATCACATCTAGTGTTGAACACCACACCCCAAAATTATTTTTAATATATGATACACCAAGGGAATAACTCCCCACCTTATAACAATTTCTTATATATGGGTGGATATGTGCCAAACCAATTGTCACAATATAAATATAATTCTAGTAACCACAATTTTTTTATGAAATTAAAATTAAAATTTTCCAATTTTATACAAAAAAATTATAACTAGTTCACAATTTACCATATTTCCCAAAATGAGAATTTCATATGTCCATATCTTAGTTATTCATTCAAAAGTTATTTACTCACTCACCTATGATTCCAACCCATAAAAACATATGGATTATGCATTTCTTTTATATATTAATCACAAATCCTTATCATAAGGATCATCCAAGGGAATCTATATTTTCATGGTATGAATTTCCCTTAGGAATCCCCTTTGGTTGCATCCTACATTTTCCATTTCATTAGTTCAAGGAATACCTCACATGGAGACCTATGGTTTATTATCAATTATTAATAATAAACCATTCATAGCCACAATAAAATGAATCTCACATGAAATGAATCATAATCTATTTAATTATGTTTTAGGTCAAGAACACATTAGGTTGGCATTAACTAAAATTAATAACTCATAGAATGATGATTGTAAACTAGGTATAGTTCATTGACTACCTACCATATGCTCATAAGAACTTACCAGTTCATAATCAGTAGATGATTAATGGTCAAATGGAAGAAATGAATTAATATTTTGAAAACCCTAAAATTGTACATAAATGGGCACAATTGGTGAAATAAAATGGAACAACAAGAATAACTCATAAATATTTAAATACCAATCCTAGAATTTCCCCTGGATATCACCTGAAACAAATGATAAAAATATCAGGTCACGAACAAACGAGAATCCCCCTTGTAAAATAAATGGTCAAGAGTGAGTAGTAGGAATAAGTTTTATTATTGTTGGAAGGGGAAATCATTGTTAATTTCTTATTGAAATTTTAATATTTTTCCCTTAAAAAACATTCTAGATCAAGTATTGCATCACAACTATACATTTCATGAATCAATGAAACTTTGTGATATCCCAATGGAATAAATATTTTTTTCTCATTTCGTGGGACACCAATCATGTGAATAACCAGGAATAAATTTGTCAAATTCATCATGATGTAACGCATATGTCATGGAATGACCATAAATGTCCTCTTAATGTTTCAAAAAGGTAATATTTATGATTTTTTAAATGAAACGTAAGGTTTTCAAGGTGAAAGGGTCGAAAAAGTGAAACATAATAATCCCCATCATATCTTGAATCCCTATGATAAAATATAGTCCCTTAAACCCTAAGAAAAATATTCCAAGGAATTACCTAATGATTTTTAGAAAAATACTTAAGATTTATTAACATAGTGTGGCACCCAATGCCACATTTTGATGACCATAAATAACGGTTTATAGGATTAAAAACTAGATAAATAAAGGTCAAAATAATGATGTAACACCATTTTCAATGGAAGTATTCCAAACCCCATATTTAAACCTTACGCTAGAGGAATTTTCTTTTATATATCACAAAACATGTCCTAATTCTCTTAGTATATATGTATCCCTCAACCATTCCTCAAAATATATATGTGAAACCCACCATAGAATGATTATATATGAAATTCCATGACCTATCCAAACACAAATAATATTTAATATTACTAAAATGCTCTATAAGGTATTACCTTAATCCATAATTACATCATGATCCTTTCTTCAGAAAAATCTAATCACCTATGAAACATTATCAGGCCCAATAACAAGACAAATCCTTAAAACAACTAACTGTTTCCCCTCTAACATATCAAATGTTCCTAAAAAATTATTAAACACATGATTTTATAGAATCATTGATCTACTTATTACCTTGATAAGATCCATGGTGTTAAAATCAAGAGTTAGGTAATAGGGATTGAATGATGGGATTAGGTGAGGAATATGACCAATTTTATCATTATATACTATTTATATTATATTTTGTCTTATAAAACATATAAAATGAATTCACAGAGTGATATTTCTTTTAATATATAACATGTACAAAAGAACATGATTTATATTTTTATGATTACATTGTGATATGATTAATTTATGGATAGACCATCATCAAGGATTTCATATAGTTCTTATAATATTTATATTGTTTTTTTAATTTTTCAACTAATTATTTTATATGATCTATGTTATATTATATATATGAAATTGATTTGACCCTCACTAGGAATCAAACTTCTTTGATTACAGGGAGGGGCTATCAAGTTCATGTGGTGAACTGATATGACAGGAAATATTTGTTTTATTCCAAGTACATTACAAAATAGAATGAAATCACAATTTTATTAGTTTCATATATTTCTTCATGGTAGATATAGATATATTTGCCAAAAAAATTATGCAATCTACAATTAGGCTTATCCAACACTATTAAGGAATAATTTTAAGTCGTTAGGGAGTTGGAATTATTATAATTAAATTTTATTATTTCAAATTATTGATTTTATAATAGTATGATATGTTGAGTCACTATATATTTATTTATTATTCTGTTAGAATGGAAATAATGCATGATTATATTCATCATACATGGAATAAAATTTCAAAAGACATGTATATTAGTATACATTATTGAGATATGATTTTGAAAAGTGTTTTAGTTAATTAAAATAAAAAAATTAATTCTATAAGTTATTAAATAATATTTTGGCGATTCATTAGTTAATTAGAACCATTGGTGACTATTTTTTCATTGCTACTATAATTTAATGAATAACTACTTGATATATATATATATATATATTTATTTATTTATTTATGTTGAACACTAATAGAGGGTTTTATAGGTGTGGGGATTCCCTTGAGTAAATTAAAAAAAATGAATTGGGTAAGGTATATAAGCCAATAACGATATGATATGATCTATGAAAAAATAGGTTGGTTATGTTACTAGAGTAGTGGGAAGTGTTTATTATTATTTATTTGTATTATAATGTGAAATCAAGAAATATGATATAATTTTTATAATTCATGGTATTGTAATTAAAATGATGTTCCAACATTATGGTGTTTGGTAGTAGGATTGAAAAGTGAATATAATTATGCTTCTCCTTTGGAGGTATATGAAATTATTATGGATTAAAAACTATTATTTAACATCTATCATGTGGTACTATATAAAATCATACTTCTTATAAATCATTTTATAGGATTATTCATTACATAACATTACAATCGATGCCCAGACTAAACCGGTTTTCTGTCTTTAGAGACTAGATTCGAGGAAAACATATTTATGTACTATCTTCACCATATCTAACAATGTCATTCTTACTTCTACAATTATTTACATACGATACATTAAACATTACTCTATAATTTCATAAATGTAAACATTAGAAATGTTGATCATACATTATAAGTAAGGTAAAACATTAGATATATCAATCTATGATCGTATGCTTGGATAAAATATACATAAGGGAATGACCTCATGGTGATAAAATAAAAAGTTAATACCCAATCAATAATGGATCAAAATCAGGAGTTATTGCCTAAAAAATTAATTTCCAAATACATGATTCATAATAGTGTATAATCATTATAAATATATCATAAACTATATGTTCAGATCATAACCATGTTATAAAATTTGGAACTGTTATATGTATATAAACCATTTCATATACCAATGTTAGATACAAAGAAAATAATATTTTACTGGATTAGACATCAAAACATATTTTCCATGTCATAATGGATCAAGACTCATCAACTATTTCTCATAATGGATCAAGGCATACATCCAAGATCCCATAGTAGATCAAGTAAATGAACTCCCATCATATAACTATATAATGGGATATATAACATTACCAAATTTATTGGATGGATATATACTTAGAGGACCACCTATCACATATTTGAAAAATGAATATATATTTCAAAAGATCAAAAAACATTCACCATATCACCATAACATGGACCTTGGATTAGAAAAAGTTTTCATAAACTTTTCATCATAGTAAAATAGGTAGAAAATAAATAGGTATCATTAAAATTTTCATTTTCATTATCATAATCCATCTAGAAAAAAATATGGGTGGTATCATTGGATTATATCCCTAGTAAATGATACGTATCATTATGGTATGTAATCTAAGATAAAAAAAGATAAAATATAATTTGGAATATTTTATGATGGAATTGCATATATCATATTTATAAAAATTATATAAAATATAACAAATTACAAGATATTAATGAAAAAAAACATATTAGAAAATGACCATAGAAATTTGTAAATTAATGTTCAATGAATTAAATAGTAATGATGGTGGTAAATTATATTTATTATGTGCACATTAATACAAAGTTTCCATTCAAATTTCAAGTAAAATGTTAAAAGTGCCTCATTAAAAAAATAGTAACATGATTCCATTGAACCATTTTTATTGAAATTTTTACATGGGTTAAAATGAATTATAAAAATAATTAGATAATAATCATAAATATAATTGACAAAATGTTTTATATAAATCATTGACATGGAAGAGAAAATCTTCCTAAATGAAGAGGAAAACTTAGCCGGTTTTCCAAGATAAAATTATTTCAGACTCTTGTGTACTTAAAGGGAGGAAAATGAAAGGAAAAAAATTTAATCTCTATAAAATTCTAGTGTATAACAAATATGCAAGATATTTATTTTATTAGGATCATTTAGTTTCCTCAATGGTAATTTAAGAAAAAATAATCATGGATAAAATATGATTCGTGCATAAATCCCTTACCACATTGGTAAAGTTCATATAAAAACCTCATGAATGAGAGTATCTTATATGTATATGTATATAACAATACATTTCTCGATATAAAACATAAAATTAATTCATGGGATGTATATAAACCACATAAAAGATATGGATAGTGAATATGAAATGTGTCTCACTAAAATAAAGGTGATACTAAAATACATTATCTCAATGTTCATCTTACATAAAAAACATTACATCCTCATTTATAATAAATATATATTTATTATAAATTTATTACATAAAAATAAAAATATATATCATAGCATATATTATTTACTTATAACATATTATCTCTTTTTCTTTACAAAAAACTCAATAAAATCACCATCTTTGGTGATAATTTCTTCATTTTTCTTGAATTTTTTGTTTGGATGTTCTGATATGTACACTTTGATCATGGTTCCATTTGTCTAGAATTTAAACCCTTATATAAATATAACATACATTATTTATATAAATATAATTATAGTCATCCATAAATGGTATATATATATAATTTTAGTTCTATAAGACCTCTCCATTCCTTAAGCATTTATTTTAAAAATCACAAACACCTTCTTCGAAAATATATTTTTTTTACTCTTTCATGTATTTCCTTAAACATTCATAAATTTCCTTATAAAAAAATATCCTTGGACTTTTGAGTTAAATTTAAATTATTAAGGTTTCTAGTATTCTAGTTTCCCATACCGAAAATGATCTTAAGGTTCTGATTTTTTGTTCATGGTTATACCATACCAGAATTTCTTAAGGCACTTTTTTCACATTCATTGTTTTCACTACGATACTGATTTCCATCCAGAATTAAATCTTGTATCATATTTTCGTTATTCTTAGATTTCCAGTATTTTAACTCCTAATTTATGGTTATCGGTATTGAAATTCCTTAAGGCAAATTTTTCATACAGTTTTATTTTATTCCATAACGAAAAATTTATATACATATTTTCTTATATCAAGATATTCTATACCGGAAATTTTATTTTCATACATCATTCAATACTGACGTCTTCTAAGATGATATTTCTATACCAGAAATTTTCCATTACAATTTTCTAAATAATATCTTCTTAACACTGTTTATGGCAGAGACAAAGATACAATTTCTTATGATACTAATACCAGAGAATAAGAAACTAGTATTGAGAATTTCCTTACGCATTGTATTTTATAATTTGATACCAGTTATACTCTGTCATGCCCCAAATCATGATTCTGGTATAGGAATTTGTAAAAACTGAGTTTTCACAAAATATTTTCCTATACCTTACTTATTCAAATTTTATGAAAATCCATTCCGAAATTTACAATTCCAGAATTTATTTTTCAAATCTTTAATTCCTCATAATTTTAAATCTTATTTTTTTCATATCATTTGAAATTTATCGGATTCCAAATTCCTTAAACTCAAGTTTTAAGATCTTTAAATTCATGGTTAGTTATATAAAACAATGTCATTGTTTCTATTATAAATTAACCGTTGTATATTTTCCACATGTTCAAGTCCCTCTGAAAATTAAGAAAATATGACCGTTGGAGCGAAACTGACTAGTAGAATTCTGAATTCTATAAATAGGACCTCAAATGATGAGATCCAAAATAAAGAATTTTACAAGTTCACATGCTTGCAATTTGTATTTTTTCTCTCTAAATGTGAATTTCTCTAGAGTGAGAGGCTCTTATAAACTCTCAGACTTCATGCAGAATGTTTGAACTGCTTGTTTAAACTTTGCTTCTTGCAGAATTGCTTCATGCAGAGGTAAGATTTCCTTAAAATCATAGACTTAGGGTTGTGAAGTCAGAGGATCTGATTTCCATACAAATCGAGGGCTTTCGGGGATAGCAAGATAGATACAAATCTTTGGATAGAGGACATACCTGGGTTTGGGTAAGACATACATTCTTGTAAGTATAAAACAATGGACCTTTATGAAAGTTTGATGGATACCCTTCTCTTTGGGTTAAAAGAATATTATAAATTTCCCCTACTTTGTAATAGTTAGAAAGTTTTCTTTTTTTATAAACATTCTAACTTGTATCACTGATTGTAATAAATTATATATGCCTTGTGGTAGAATTTATTTATAAGAAAATATTCTTAAGCTTTAGACTTAATAAGTTTATATTTTCTAAGAATGTGATTTTTATTAGAGGTGTTGTGAATTTTGTTTATGCAAAATTTCCTTAACAAAAAGTATACAATTAACCCCCTGTATATTGCGCTTTTCAACACTATTGCTATCCTAATATTTGTATAGAGTAGAATATCATACTCCATACCTTCCTAACAATTGGTATCAGTGAATTGGTTCAATATGAATTAATCTCACGATTAGATTCAGAAGAGAAATATTCTTCTTCAATTTTTAATAATTGGATTTTCGGACTCAAAAAGATCAGATTCATATTTTTCATCGAGATACTCTAGTTCTATTTTCCTTGCTTAGTTTTTTTCTAACTTTTATTACTAACAAGTTTGTGCGGAATGATTTTCCTTAGTATGGAAGGTTTAACTGTTGGTTCTATCGACAATCTAAATCCTACCAGTTCTCATATATTTTATAGAAATGATTATTAGTACTAAAGAGATAGGATTCAAAATTTCATTATCAATACTGAAGTAGATAACTACCTGATGCTGGCAGGAGACTATAAGATTCATGATAAGGAATTGATAAATTTTACGAATCAGGAGAAATCAAGATATCAAGCAAATTTCAGAGTAAGAAATACATTACCATGTTACATGACTAGGAACATCGATAGTCAAATATCTTCATGTAAATCTGCATACAGTTTCTAGAAGAAACTTTAAATTACACATTTTGGTACTTCTAAAGTTATAGAGACAAGGAGATCTATGTTGAGAGTTGAATACCATGGATTTAACTTTTTTTATGGAGAACCCATAAGCAAAGATCAGCAAAGGTTCATGAAAAATGTTAATATCTAACAGTATATAGGATAAAAAAGTTTGTATGATGAGGCACTAGTAGATATGATCATTGAAATTATTCCGAATTAATGAGAGTCCAATAGAACAACAATTGATAAGAACAAGAAAGTCACCCAGATTTCCATAGATGAGATGTTTGGAACTTTTCTTCAACATGAGACTAGAATGAAGAGAGATGTTGATAATGTTAAGGAGAGGAATGGTAATGGAGGAGTTTCTTTTACAAAAAAATAAAAACATATGTAATCCAAGACTCTAGAAAGAGTTAATAGATCAATGTCAAAGAAAGTTTCTATTCAGTTAGAATCTTCTGATACTGAAAACTCTGAGAATGAGTTAGCTAATCTTGCTAGGAGAATGAAAAAAATAGTAGCCAAGAAGAACTATCAAAATAAGTTCAATAAGAGAGACTAAATAGAATTGAATGATGGGGATGTTAATTTTTATGAATGTAGAAGAACAGGCCATAGCAGACCTAATTACACTCTTTTGAAAAAGAAGGATAAGAAGGAAAGGAATTTAGAGAGAAACAAGAAAAATTTCTATCATTCGAAGCACATGAAAAGTCTTAGAGAAAATGACACTTGTCGTTCTATCTTTGGAGGCTCTTCTAAAAGTGAATCTTCTGAATATGAATCGTCAACACAGAGAAATATTGAATTCATTTATATTACCTATTTTCCAGGCACTTGTCTTATGGCCAAGGTACGCTCTATCGAGGATTTAAAAAAATTATCTTTTGATAAACTCTATTATCATTAAGTTATTTTTTTCGATGAAGATGCTTAATCATCAGATAATGAAGAGATACCATATTAAGAAGAGGTATCTAGATTTTCTATATTGTTAGAAGAAAGAAATTGTAAAATTTCTAAGAAATAAGTCAAGTCAAATACTAGAGAAAAAGTTCTTAAAAAAGAGATTTCAGACCTCTCTAGAGATCTTAAAGATAAGGATGAGCTTCTAGGAAAACTTTCTAAAGGCCTTAAGGATGTAAATTCTGAAAAGGAAAAACATTATAAAGATCTTAAGAATGCTATTTAAAAAAAATCTTTTGAGGAAAAATCTAACTCTAAAGAAATAATTATTAAGGATAGGAATTTAGTCATAAGAATAAAATCCGAAATATTTTCCCTTAAGAAATTTCTTTCAAACATTAATTCTGGAAAAGAAAATTTTTACAAGATGTATTCTCAAATCAGACCTCAAGGAAATACTAATGGAGTAGGTTATACTCACAATGAACCAGTTTTCAAAAACAACTATTTCATTCCATCCAGAGCCCATTTTTTACTAATCGTTAATGTGGTGGTCATTGGAATAAAAATCATTCTTTGAATAATGATCAATCTATTGGGTTTCATAAATCTAATTTCTCAAAACAAATGCGGGTTACTAAAAGTTTATTGTCTAACCCCAGATCTAAATAACTTTGGATTCTAAAAATCTAACATTTGTTTTTGTAGGATAATGAAGAATGTACCATCAACATCTGGTATATGGATAGTTGATGTTCCTATCAAATGACTGGTAAAAAAAGTTATTCCCATTAAATTGTCAAAATGAAAGGTGGAAAAGTAACCTATGGGGATAATTATCAAGGAGAGATTGTTGGAATAGGTAATATAATTATTTTTGGAAAATTATTAATTTCAAAAAAATTATTTGTTAGGAGTATTAAGAACAACCTTACAAGAATAAGTCAATTATGTGGTGAAGGTTACCTTGTGAATTTTACGAATGATAAGTGATTAGTTCTCAATTCCAAGGATGAATATATTATTACTGCCCATAATCATGACATTGTCTACACTTAGAACTTAAAAGGCTTAAGACATCAAGATCTTCCTTCCTTATGTTCCATTGAAGATAAATCTTGTAATTAGAAAAGATGGTTAGGACACTACAACATTAGGAACCTTAGTAATCTCTCAAATAATGGATTAGTTAAGGTTCTACTGGTTTTAAGTTTTGATTCTTCAAATGTTTGTGACCCTTGCCATTTTTGAGAGCAAAACAAATCTAGAATTAAATATATTAGTGAATTTTCATCATCTAATTCCCTATAGTCAGTGCATATGGATTTATTTGGTCCTACACAAACTGGAAGTATTGGAGGAAAATACTATGTATTTTTTCTTTTTGATGACTACACTAGATTTACATGGGTCTATTTTCTAGCAGGAATGTCTAAAGCCTTTTCCGATTTTAAATCTTTTCAAGCTCAAGTAAAAAATGAGAAAAATCATCCATAGATAACTACTCATAGTGATCATGGTGGTGAGCTTGTAAATTCATATTTTAAAACTTTTTGTTGTAAGAATGGTATTAATCACAATTTCGCATCTCCTAGAACTCCTCAACAAAATGGTTTTGTTGAAATAAAGAACCAAATCCTACAACAGATAACAAGAACCATTTTGAGTGAATATTAAATAGAAAAATACTTTTAGGCTGAAGCTATAAGTACTGCCTGTTATACAATACTACGATTTTTAATTAGACATTTTCTAAAGAAAAATCTTTATGAGCTATGGACTGGTCGAAAACCAAAAGTATCTTGCTTTATGGTTTTTGGTTGTAAATTTTTTATCCTTAATAATGTGGATAACTTACACTAATTTGCACCAAAATTTGATGAAGGTATTTTCTTAGGCTATTACACTAACTCTAAGGCTTATAGGGTTTTTAACAAAAACACATGTACTGTGGAGGAAATAGTACATGTTAAATTTGATGAAACTGATGCTTTTGTATTAAAACAACCTGATTTAAATCCTCCAGACATTTTTTCTAAAAATGATCAACAATATACATTTGAGGATTCATCTAACGAAAATGTTCATGAAAATATTCTAGAAATATTTACCCCTGAAGATTTTCTATCTTTCATTGATGATCAGGTTTTACAAAACCAAAATCAGTTGTTACTTAGAATTCATCCTACTGATAATATCATAGGATGTGTCAATCAACCTATAAGGACTAGAAGTTCTTTAAGAAATTAAATTGAACATGTTGCTTTTCTTTCCCAATTAGATCCAAAGACTCTTGTGGAATCCTTATGTGATGAGGATTGGATAAAGGTTATACTTGATGAACTCAATGAGTTTGTAATGAATCATGTTTGGACCTTGTTTGAAAGACCTAAGGAAACTTATGTTATTGGAGTAAAATGGGTCTTTAGAAATAAATGTGATGAAAATGGAATAATTGTTAGAAATAAAGCCATATTGGTTGATAAAGGCTATAACCATCAAGAAGGCATAAATTATGAAGAAATCTATGCACTGGTAGCAAAACATGAATCCATCCAAATTCTTCTACAATTCACTGCGTTCTATAATTTTGAACTTTATCAAATGGATGTGAAGTGTACTTTCCTTAATGGATATGTATAGAAAGAAGACTATATAGACCTAACTCTAGGTTTTGAAAATGTAAAACATAAAAATCATGTATATAAACAAACCAATGCTTTATATGGCCTTAAACAATCCCCAAAAGCTTGGTATGATAGACTTACAGTATTCTTACTCCAAAACAGCTATTCTAAGGGAACCACGGATCCAACACTTTTTATAATGAAAGATAAGAAATATATTTTAATTGTACAGATATATTTTGACATCGTTATATTTGGATCAACTCAACAATACCTAACAGATTCCTTTGCGATTCTTATGAAGTCTGATTTCGATATGAGTATGATGGGTGAGTTAGCATTCTTTCTTGGTTTTCAAATTTCTTAAAAACCAGAAAGAACTTATATATCTCAACATAAGTACATCAAATATATTCTTAATATTTTGGGTATGATAATACTAAGATTATAAGTACTCTTATCGGAACCTCTAATACTCTAGATATTGATGAAGAAGGGAAACCTATGGATCAAACATCTTATAGATGAATGATAGGAAGTTTCCTTTACTTAACAACAATTCGACCCGACATAAAGTTCTATATTTGATAATGTGAAAGATATCAAGAATAGCCTACAAAATCCTATCATAAGGCTATGAAAAGAATTTTCCGGCACGTAAAAGGAACCTTGTATTTATGACTTTTTTATTCTTCTGGAAATGTTTTCTAACTAAAAAGCTTTCCGAATTCTGATTTTGGTGGTTTTAAAATTGATAGAAAAAGTGCATCCAGAACCTATCATTTCCTTGGAGACTCCTTAGTCTCTTGGACTTGTATGAAATAACATCTGTATCACATTCCACTGCTGAAGCAGAATATGTAGTAGCTGGAAGTTGTTGTCCTCGTGTATTGTGGGTGCAACACACACTCACAGATTATGGCTTGAGTTTTACCAAAAATCAAATCTTGTGTGATAACACTAGTTCCATAGCCCTATGTAAAAACTCATCGCATCAATCCCATGATAATCACATAGAAATTAGGCATCACTTTCTTTAGGATCACACACTCAAAGGAGATATAATTCTTCAATTCATCGGAACGGAAGAACAATTTGTTGATATATTTATCAAACCCTTACCATCCGATAGATTCGAATCCATTAAATAGAATCTAGGAATGATATCTGTAAGATAATCATTTATATATACTTCTTGTTTAACCATATCCTAAAATTAAATTACTTTTAAATTCATGGGGAGTACATATGATTGAAAATTTCAAAAATTTATGGTTTTACGAAATTTTTCTCTTAAAGGAAATTTAACCTTATGTAAATTTTTCCTTAAGTTAAACAAATTTTAAGAAAAAATAATTTATTTTATATATTCTATTTTTTTAAAAGATCCCGAAATCGAATTTCTCAGAATAAATATTTCCAGAATTGAAATTCTCGGAGTCAAATTTCCTTAGTCTATTTTTTCTAACCCCAAGAATTTTTCTTCAATACCGATAATTTCGTCAGATATTCTTTAAAGGTACAATTTCTTACCCGTAGTTAATTTATAGTTATATCTATTGGTATTTCTTTCTTTTAAGAATTTTTTATTTGGATTTATATTTTCTTAGAATCCGACTTTTATTTTCTAAAACCTCAAAATTTCGGTATGGGTATATCTTTTCAACCATCCTCGACCATTAGATATTTTTGGGAAAATCTCAGCTGTTTGATTTTCTTATGGAAGCTAAAAGGTTGTAGTTTGTCTATATAAGTTCTACCCCACTTCATACAGACCCCACTGGTTCCTTAAGCATTAAAGACAATGTTTTTTTGCCTCAAAGTTTGTCATTCCGGACTTCTTCAGAGATTTCTTACATATCATAATGTCAGGCAGTTCCGGAAAGATGGCAGTCAACGAAAATAAAGACAACATGATATTTCGAGAGAGACTTGTTTGTTCATACTTTATCAACTAGTATGATTAACTCATCTCTCATATTATTAAATGTAATAATTGGGAGAGTATTTTTATAGCAAAGGGAAGGGTTCAAGATCCTATATATCTGGAACTAGTCATACAATTTTATGACTCGTTCAATTTCTTTGATAAGGATGGTAAGGAATATTTCAGATTGAAGGCTTATGAAAAGTCTTACACAGTTCCATACTGAAAAGTAGCCAACTTCTTGAAGATTAACTATGAAGAAGAATCCCTCATTGGTTCCTAAAAAATTCAAGATAAGGAAGGTTCTTTCGAGAATAACCATTCTTTAGAAAGTCTCAGCATCAAGGGTGTTAAGACTCTAAATCTTTCACATTTATGAGTACACCATAGATTGGTAGCATTATAGATGCAGGGGTTATTTATCCCAATAAAAGGGGATAAATATTCCATAAAGACATGTGACATTCTTGTTGTTAGATTTTCTCATCAACCTCAAGAAGGTTAATTTTGTAAAATTATATTTTCATTACATTTTTGTTGGGAAAGACGGTACCATAAAAGCTTAAATCCTCATGTATCTAGCCATTATCTCAAGGATAGTTGTTATGGTTTTAGTTGAAATGAAAATTTCATACAAGTCTTCATTGATGTCTTTCATGATTATGTTGCTAAGTGAAGATACACTGAAGAGAATGGATCTTTCTAACAATTGGGACTCTAAGAAGTTTGAAGAAGTTGTGACTCTGGATGTTTAGATGCCAGTATCGAAAGAATATATTCTGTAAACGTCCAATCCAGCACATAAAAAGTTATTACCAGACTTTTTAAGAAGTGATTCGAAGAAGAAAAAGTTGAATGAGGCTTCTCATGTCGATCCTACCTTAGCAGCTCCCATTTTAACACCACCAGTCATAAGGAAACCAAAGGCTTACTCTGATGATATTTTTGCTGGCTGTGGGAAATTAGATGAATCCAGGAAGAAAGGGGATCCAATCTTTGGGTTAAATCCAGCAGAGGTAAAGGCTTTAATGATTCAAACCGCAGATGTGTTAGAGAAAAAAGTTATGGAGAATAAGCAGAAAAGTAAAACAACTGAGACAGATATTATATAATCCCTACTGAAAGTAGTATAAAATTCCTCTGAAAAGCTACTGGTACCCGGTTTCACTCCAGAACCTAAGAAGTTGAAAAAATCAATAGCAATACCAGAACCTATTCTGGAGCCCCAAGAAAAACAATAGGAAGAGGGAGACATTATTAATGAAGATGATGATGATGTTATTAGACATGTTGATGAGTATGTTTCAACACCAAGATTTTCTACCAAGGAAGAAGAAGAAGGAAAATAAGTTGAGATTGATGTCAATGAAGTGGAAGCGGTAGAAGAAGAGGTTTATGTAAATGGAAATGAAGATGAAACTCATGAATCCAAAAGCAGTGATACTGTAAGTGAATAAGAGAAATAAGAGGAAGAAGCACAAGAAAAATCCAGAGATGATAAGACTATAGAAAATGAGGAAGTCCCTCAGGGTTCCAAACCCTCTTTGGTGCTGAAAATTGATAAATCGAAGGCCATTATGGTGGCCCCTTATAATGCAGACTCTCCTCAAAACATTGAGAATCTAGAATCCTCTATTCTGAAAGTCTATATAGAAGAATTTGACTCTTTGTCCTCATCGTCTAAGGGTGATGACTTTGTTAAAAATTCCATAAGTAAATTAGTAAGTTCCATTCCGGTACTCTCTAAGCATGATTCCCGGAGCCAAATGATGCAGGGAATCTTAAATTAAAAGGTGGATTCAAAATCTATTCTGATGGACATGGTGGTGAAAGGTGAATCCGGTCATAATAGTCTTCTCATTGATTAAAAATCTCAGAATGATTCATGTCAGGAAGTGAGGAGTCGGACCCAATCTTTATCAGATAAAGCTCAACAATTCTCGGACTTCATGGAATCAACAAAGGGAGCTTTCAATGATGTAGAAAATGAGTCATCTGAAGTCCTGACTTCACTCTCATAGAAATTATCAAATGAGTTAGCTGCGAGGAAAAATGAAGGAAAAAATCTTCTTGATCAAATGAATACTGTAGTTGAAGATTTCAATTTTCAGAAAGTGATATCTGCTGGTCTTGAGAAGAAAGTGGATTCACAAGAAGATGTAATCAATGATCTTGATGATAAGAATTGCTCTCAAGAATTCCGGACTCTGTCTTGGCAGAATAAGGTAGTTGATAAAGATTCCCTAATAAAGAAGCTTCAATAAAACCACAAGGAGGTTAAAAAGATTAGGTCTATGGTGAAAAGTCTTCTGTCTGAGAAGAAGTGGGAAGGTTAAAAAAAATTCCATACGGAAGTTTTTTTTGTACTTTAATGTGAAATATAATTAAAATTCCTTGAAATTTTTTTTCATATATTTTTTCATGGATATTTCATTCAAACCTTATAGGTCCTTCTCTATTTATTTTTGAAAATCCCAAAGATGTAGAATTACATCAACGGAAGAAGATGAAGGTAGAAAATTTTATAAAGGAAATTCCTTAGGGTAAAATCTTAAGAAAAATGAATTTTAAAAACTTTTATCCAAAATAGTTCTACATCTAAAGGGGAGACTCTCTAAACAGATGTATATAAATCTGAGGGGGAGATTTCTGTAGTCTAAGATCTTCTAAATAAGGGAAGAATAATTTACCATAAGCCATACACTTATGGGGGAGCTATGTATTTCTAACTCTGAGCCTCCACTTATTTCTTTTCCCAAATTTTTCGATGTTTTTTTTTCTTTCCAAAAATGGGGAGATTATTAGGTCTATAAGACCTCTCCATTCGTTATTATTTTATTTTGAAAATCAAAAACACCTTCTTCATAAATATATTTTCCTTAAACTTTAATGTATTTCTTCACACATTCATAAATTTCCTTATAACCAAAATATCCTTAGACTTTTGAGTTAAATATAATTTTATTAAGGTTTCTAGTAATAATTTTTCCCAAACCGAAAATGTTCTTAAGGTTCCAATTTTTTGTTCATGGTTATACTATACCAGAATTTATTAAGATATTGTTTTCACGTTCATTTTTTTCACTACAATACTAATTTCCATTCAAAATGAAATATTGTATCATATTTTCCTTATTCTTAGATTTCCAATATTTCGATATTCTAGAAGTCTTAAACTATGACTTCGTGGTTATCGGTACTGAAATTCCTTAAGACAATTTTTTCAGAAAAAATTTCTTTTATGCCATAATGAAAATTTTCTATACCGAATTTGTTATACCGAGATATTATATATCCGAAATTTTAGTTTCATACATCTTTCAATACCGACGTTTTCCAAGATGAGATTTCTATAACGGAAATTTTCCATTACATATTTCTAAAGAATATCTCTTTAACACTGTTTATGGTAGAGATAGAGATATTATTTCTTATGATACTGATACCAGAGAATAATAAACTGGTACTGAGAATTTCCTTACGCATTGTCTTCTATAATCTAATACCGGTTATACTCTGTCATGCTATAAATCATGATACGGGTAACAGAATTTGTAAAATCAGAGTTTTCATAAAATATTTTCTTATACCTTATTTATTAGGATTTTATGAAAATCCATTCCAGAATTTAAAATTCCAGAATTTATTTTTTAAATCTTTAATTCCTTAGAATTATGAATCTTATTTTTTTCATATCATTCCAAATTTATCGGGTGCCAAATTAAATACACTCCAGGTGTAGGATCATTATATTCAAGGTCATTTATATAAAACGATGTCATTGTTTCTATTATAAACTAAGGGTTTTATTTTTTCCATGTGTCCAGGTCCCTCCAAAAATTAAGGAAATATGACCATTGGAGTGGAACCGACTGTTATAATTTTGAAATCTATAAATAGGACCTCCAATGATGAAATCCAATATGAAGAAGTTCATGAGTTCACAAGTTCACAAGTTTTCAATTTGGATTTCAACTCTTCAAAAGTGAATTGTTCTAGAGTAAGAGGATCTTATAAACTCTCAGGATTCGTGCTAAATGTTTGAATGGCTTGTTCAAACTTTGCTTCGTGCATAATTGCTTCATGCAGAGGTTCGATTTCCTTAAAATCAGAGACTTCGGGTTGTAAAGTCAGAGGTGCTGATTTCCTTAAAAATCAAGGGCTTGTGGGGATAGAAAGAAAGATACCAATCATGGGATTGAGTACTTACCCGGGTTTGGGTAAGACAGCCCTTCTTGTATGTATAAAACTAGTGAACTATATCCATTGTTTTTGGATACACTTATCATTAGAATAAAAGAAGATTGTAAATTTCTAATACTTTGTATGAGTTATGATGTTTTATTTTTGTATAAACTTTCTAACTTGTATCTCTGATTGAAAGAAATTCTATACGCCTTGTGGTAGATTTTATTTGTAAGAAAAGCTTCTTAATCTTTAGACTTAAGAACTATATATTTTTAATGAATGTGATTTACTATTAGAGGTGTAGTGAATTTTGTTTATACAAAATTTCCTTAAGAAATTTTTAAAGTATAAAATGCACCCCCCTTGTATATTGTGCTTTTCAGAACTATTGAAATCCTATTATTGGTATAGATTATAATATCATACTCCATAAATTCCTAACAGAAAAATTGATTATAGCATTCATGGAGTCAATAGGTTGTATGTACGCATAAAAATTATTTCCCAATCTTGATGGATGAAATGAAAGAATGTTAAATAATAATTAACCATTAAAAAATAAAATATATATCAAATATATAAAATATATTCATTAAATTTATCTTTATTACTATACATGTAAAATTGAAATCGATAAAACAAATCATATTGCTTCATGGAGGTGGTAGTCCACACGCACACATGAGTGACATTATTATTTTCCAATGGAAGGGAATATCATTGATAATAGTTGTTATATCACAATAATAATAATTAATTGCATCTAATATACTGAAATAATTATTTGAAATTTTATTTTATAGATTTAATGGATTTATAATAAGAAATAAAATTGAAAATGATCAGTTAGGAGGTACACCTCTTCATTGAGAAACATCTTTTAAAATTAACCTTATTCCTTGAAAAGATGGTCTTTTGGAAAGAAACAATGTTTTAGAATGTTTTAGTTAATCTATTAGGGTTTTATTTCATATATTTTATTATATATAAGTCCCAAAATGTGTGAGGATGTGAGGAGAAATTGTTCCATTTTCTAAGTGAGGGGCTGGGCACTGATGGAATTACATAAGTTATTAAATTAATATATATTAACCATTATGAAGAAATATATATAAATTAATAAATAATACAATATATCATAAATATTATTATAAATAGTCTCATAAAATAAAATTATGATAAGTTTGGTTTTATTTTTCATAGTTATTTCTTAGTTTTAAAACTCTATTAACCCTTTGGGGAATTACCACAATATCAATGTTTTCTACTCTTTGAGTGCTAATATTGTTACCATAAAATAAAATTGAGCCATAAATTTACCATTATTGATATATAATTTTATATATCAATCACATGGAATAGGATATGATTTTTAGGAATCTTTAATCATTTCATAAAATAATATTTATTATAAAATATCATTAAATTCATTTTTTTGGAAATACATGAAATTTTATAAAATAATGTTTTTCTAACTCATTTAAAATTGTTAAACAAATAACATTTCATTTAATAGTAGTATTATATTAAATTAATATACAAACCTAATAAAATTTATATATGTATATATATCATTATAAACATTATCATTTGGCTTTAAAACATTATTTTATTAATTTGAACATTGACCATGCTAATTCCATTTTTAATGCTAAATGGTTATAGTTTTACTTAATAGTTGGATTAATTTTACAAAATTGAAGATTAAATACATTTTAAATAATAAAAAATCATAATTTGGTACATTATATATTTTTATAGTTTTTAAATAATATAATAAAATATTATTTATCTGAAAATATTAATATTTTCTTTTTAAGAACTATTTACATAATTTGACTTTGAAAAACACAATATAGAAATATAGAATTAGAATATATACCTTAAATACATAAATAATATAACCTGCATATATTTAAATGTTTTTGGGAACTATAAATTGTTCATTTAATATTACCTTTGGTGTTTTTAATTTCATTTATATTTATTTTATACTACTTTCATAAGTTCTTTATTGGCATTATGTAAGTAATTATGGTAATCATTTCATCAATAATAAATAAAAATAAATTAACATTATAATGAAAATTTAATAATATTCTAAATAATATATAATAGTCAAACATTATTTTATTAAGCTTTTTCAAAAAATATTATAGATATTAAAAAAAGAAATGTTAATTTTTTAATTTAATTATTACATAAATATTATAAAATCTAAAATAAAAATAAATGGAAATAAAAGGTATTATTTTTGGATTTTTGGTTATTAGGGAACAAATAAACTCTTAAAATAAAATAGAGACATGTTTTTTAACTAATTGTAAGCCTTATCATTATAGTTTTAACATAAATTAACCCATTTAACCTTTAACTTGGTAATGAAAATATACTATGGTAGAAATAATATTGACCCAAAATAAAATAGAATTATTTGCAAAATCTATACTTCCTAAGATAAAATATAGAATTTATATTTTTTGACTCAATATCTATAAGTGTTAAAAAAATAATTTAAGGTAAAAAAACAAGATACAATGAAATACAGTTTCTCACAAAAATACCTTTTAAGTATAAACTAGTTTTTTAACCAAATGCAAGAATAATTTTTTTCCATTGAACTTGATTATATTTTTAATAATGTATGGTAACCAATAGTACATTAAAAAAAATTTAAAAATGGATCTTTTAAAATTCTTATATATAAAATATATGTTTCAATAAAAAATAGTATATTTCACTATTCATTGAAAAATATCTTTTTTCATAAAATCATACAATTTACCCTATGATAATTTGAATATGATAAATTTAAAAGTTATAATATTTTTATAAAATATTAATTCATAATTTCTAGAATTTAATTATAGTATTCACTCATAAAATGTAATAAAATCATTTTGGAAGAAAATATATTCTAAAGAATAAAATTAGTTTATGAAAAAATGGTCTTCTAATTTCCTAATCATTTATAAAGACACGATTATTTATTATGAACCTTATATAAATATTTCATAATTTAGTTACTTCTCTCTGTATGCTCCAATTCAATAGCTTTGTTATATTGGTAATAAAATTATATTTTTTTTATTCATTTAATCTCGGTGTTGTGTGTTGTATACAGTATCGAACATATTGATTTATTAAAACCTTAGGGTGTTACATTATCTCCTATTTAATAAATTATATCCTCACAATTTGAACATATTCTCAGTAATATTTGTTTTCAAATCATTAAATTCCTATTTTAAAACACACATCATAAAATGGCTAAATATAACTTCTTGAAAAGGGGAAATGGAAATATTATATCGTATGGAATAAAACATAACATGGATTCCAAATAGGATACAATTAGTGGGATGTTAAAATATGGACTTGGAAGAAAAATAAATTTACAAATAATGATGGATAATGACAGAAAACATTGATCTCAATGAAGTGAAATATCTTGATAAAGTTAATAACCACAAATCCATAAATTACTGATGTGTGAAAAAGAAAATGTATTAATCAGAAATAAAAATTATTTGTCAATTTTTTTATTTAATATCCTTCACCTATAAATGAGGAATTACGTTTCCATTTAGACTATTCTTTTAAGGAAATATTATTACATGAAAAATATAATGTAATCATTTAATCAATTTCCACCATAATCTTGTGTTTTTATTCATATGGGGTATATTTAAGAAAATATTTTTTCATTACCGAAGCCCTAACATCAAAATTAGATGGATTGAATAATCAAAAAAAATTAACCTATTTAACCTGTCATTAAACATTAAACAAAACCAATATGGGTCATATAAGGTGAGACAATATCCAAAATGAATATTCCTTTACGTGAATAAGTAATACATTGTACCCCAAAATTTCTATAATAACACCAAAGGTTCAACATATATCATTCCATAAATAAATAATAAAACATCTAAATTACCATAATATCCTCATTTCATCTTCAAATCTAATATCATATCTTTTATCTTACATCCCCAAAACAATTAATTTCAAAGTTACCAAATAGTCTTTTATGTTAAATAACATGTTAAACCAAAGGGTTTCATATAGTTGAACCAATAGAAAAATCTCTCATAATATCATTAGTCACAATGATAAAAATCTATATAATCCTATAATTTAGTAAACTCCATCAAGATACAATGAATAGAATTCTGATACATTCCTAAAAGTAAATCCTTATCTTGACAATATCTCCAAATAATATCACCTTATCAATGAATCACTTTTCAACCATCAATATTATCTACATCCCACTTTATAATATACCATAAATAACATAACATAAAATAATATATTAACCCAAAGGGTCATTCAACCCTTAATAATTTATTCTCCCAAAAAATAAGAAGATGATTCAAATCACCTCAAAATTCCATCACTTAAAATCTCAATAAGTTTATCTATTCCATTGAAATTGTGATCAACCAAAATCTTATAAACCCATGATGGTATCCATAACACTAAATATAACTCATCGTAAAAACATATTTGTAGCAAGGATTTACAAAATCTATAATCTTTAAATAAAATCAAAGACTATTGAATATATTCCATAAATCAAAAAATGAAATAAAATTTATCAATGATGATCTAAATCACTTCGACAAAAAATTGAAATCAAATTTTAAGCTCACAATTACTCTCTCATTTACACCATAAATTTAAGTCATATCTTTATCCCAGATAATCATTATCAACTTACAACTAAATCACTTTTCAAGGTTATTAGTAACATTCACCATAATATTTCAATTCATTAAATTAAAATTACCAGGGGATAATTATTAGATATTTCATGAATCATAAATCTTGAAATCATTAATATAACACTTATTCAGCCTTATTCTTGAATCCAAATACATAAACACTTAAATACTTTTAATTCGATTTATTTTCGAATAATATATACATCCTTTTCATAGGAGTTAACCTTGTGATTAGGTAATTGGATCATATAACTACTATATTCCCCGCACATAATAAATTGAACAATAAGTGGTACCATATGATGAGATTTATTTCCCTTCCTCAAACATTTCATTTTTTTATAAATTACTTACCCTGTGACCTTCTATTCCACACATAAAACATCTTCTCATTCCATTGAGATATTCCCCTATTTACTTCTTCAAACATAATTTATAAATATGAATAAATATCTTTATTTCTCCATGATTTTCATGAAACCCTATTTTTCACTTATTAGGGGTGTTACGAAACTCACCCATGTTATCGTTGTCAATCATATAATAGGTAAGATTATTTGAAATAATCGTAATGTTTTTCATTTATTTCTCATTTCGTTTTCTTATTAATGTGGATAATCATTTAATTGGCCATGAAATTCATTTTTAGCATGATGTCTTCAGTTCCATACTTTCAGTAAAACAAAAAAAAAATTATATGTAAACATACAATTAAAATAATCATCATGAAAATTAATTCATATAATGTTCATATCCTACCAACTTCTTTTAAATATATGAAACATTAGGTTTAATCAAGAATATACATGGTTATTATCTATTTAAATACATTATAATGGTTCACAAAAAAATCTGAATTAATTAAATAATATCCCCCTCCCCTAGAGTGTCAAACAATGTATTCAGTAAGGGATCATTCACCATGATCCATAAGGATGGTCGAGATACACTTGAGTAACTCTTTTTAGTGTTATTACCCCAAGATGCATCTATATAAAAACCTAGTCTACTTGTAGTATCCGTACATGGATGCACTATTTGGAAAACAACATAATTTCTACCTTAACAAAACATTGGGATGTTATCCTATACTTATAATTATCCCCACATTTCTCACTAAATTTTTCTGATCCAAATATTGAATGATTTATTAACCCCTACTCTATTTGAAGTTATTGAAACCCATAGTTTACATTCATCTTTTTAGATGAATATTCATTATCTATCATTACAATCCATGTGATCATAATAATGGTTTAGTGGGTTTATAGACTATATATGAGAACATAACATTTAGGTACATTCTCAACATCTCTAATAAGGTTATTTATACATTGTATATTTATTGGTATACCCTACTAAAAACCAATATTCCTAACATGGGTAAAGAAAACATAAGAAGAGTTAATCTTATATGATCAACACGTTTAAATGTGGGATATATTAATCAATGATCACAAAAAAAACATTATGGTGTGAGTTTATGATCATAACATACAATCTTCATACCCAATATATCGTTGATAAAAATCATGAGTTATAGAATAAAACATTATCATTTAAAAATATATGAATCATAAGAGTAAAAATCACCATAAATCAGTCCTGAACCATAGGTTAAGATCATTATCATTACATAAAAGGGTGGTTCCATCATATGCATAAAAACCATTTCATATCTAAATGTTAACTACCGAGAAAATAAAACTATAGTGGATCAGGCATAAAATAATTTTCCCATGTTATAAGAATTAGATAATAATTACCTATTTTCCATAGTGGATCAAGAATCAAAACATGTTCCAATAGTGGATCAGGAATCACCACATGTTTCCCAGAATGGATCGATCACATCAACTCGCATCCCATAACTATATCATGAGATATAAAAAAAATCCATTATAAGGCATTATATTTCTAGATCCACCCATCACATATTAATAAACCTATATTTATGTTCTATAATATCACATAACAATCATCATATAATCATAACAAAACCCATATAGTTGGAAAAGGATTTATAAATATTATATAATTTCATTATTGAACATCCTTCGGAAAATAAATTGGTTTCAAAAAAATATCATTATCATAATCATTAAACATATATTGAAATTTTAAAAATGGTATCATAGTATCATATAACATGTAATGAATAAGTAACATCAAATGATTCTATCTTAGGTGAAAATTCCTTTTAATTATCACTTGGAATATTTTTATAAGAAAATGAAAATCTCATTACGAAACCACTTATTTAAAATATAAAACACTATAAATATTGAGGATTTATTTTTAATTTAAATGAACCATGGATTTATTTAGTGGAATCTTCAAATCAAAGACCAGTCATGAAGATGTGAAATCCCATTAATGTTGTTTATGTAAAAAAACAGATTATGTTCACATCTTCAAAAAAAGTAAAAAATAATTCAATTATATAATAACTAAAAAATTCCATTGAATTTTTATAGATATTAAAATAGGGATAAAAATGAAATTTAATAATAATTGTATAATAATGAAATATATTATTGAAATTTTTTAAATCAAAACATGGACATGGAAGAAACATATCCTAATAGAATAGTAAAACATAGTCATTTTTTCATAACAACATTTCTTCAGTATCAAGAGTACATAAAGTGATGAAAATTAATTGAATATATATTTTCATAATAAATAAACAGTCTAAAATTAAAATAAAACAAATTTATCAGATAAATGTCATATTATTTTCTCAATGAAATTTCTAGAATAACTATTGTTGAGAAAATAGAAATGAAACATAAATCCCTTACCAATTTAGTAAATTTTGATTCAAAACATCTTAAAAGGTTTAACCATATTTGGATATATATATATATATATACAAAAATTTTGATAATAATTAATATAAAATATATTCATGGAAATTATACACACCACATTAATGGAACAAGTGGTAAATATGGAATGTGTCTCAAAAAAATAAAGGCGATATGAAAATCCCTTACCTCAAGGATCATATTTATTCATAGAATTTTGAAACTAATATATAATAAATATAAATTTATTGTAAATTTATTACATAACCATAATAATATATATCATACCATATAGGATCTATTTAAAACATCTTATCACCTGTTTTGTTGATAAGTTATTTTTAAAATCCTTGTCCAGGGTGATAAATGTTTTGTTTTTCATTCTTATTTCCATTCGGCTGTCAAATTGCTCATACATTGATCATGATTCCATCATATAAAAAATTTTAAAAATGATATAAATATCATATATATTCATTATATACTTATTTACTTTTATCCATAAATGTTAGATGTTGATTAATTAATTTCACTGTCAATAAAGACAATATGTTCTACATAAAAAACATTTTTTCATTTTTATATGGATATAATGATTGAAAGGTAAATAATAATTCATATTTAAATAATAAATTGTATATCATATATAGAATATATATAAATTAAATTATCCATTTATTTCATCCATGAAAAATGGAAGCATGAAATGAATCACACTATTTCATGGAGGTGGTAGTGCATACTTATGTACGAGTGACATTATTGTATTCTAATAGATCAGAAGATAGTGTAAAATGGTTATTACATCATAAAAATTTATTTATATTATTGATTCTGAAGTAATTAATTAATAATGGATAATATATGTTTACAGAAGCTATATCAATAATTAATATTGAAAACACTTAGTTTGGAGTTATACATCTTTGTTAAGAAACCTTTTTTGGTTGAACATTAGGCCTAAAATGGGTGTTATTTTGGAAATAAAAAAAGATCCATGATTTGGTGATGGAATTTATTAGGGTTTAATGGTATGTATTTTCTCATATATAAGGTTAAAAATGACTCCAGAATAGAGGAGATGAGGAGCCTTTTACAAGTTAGATAACGACACTCTTCGAATTACATACAATATTAAATTAATATAAATAATTTTTGATTGAAAAATATCCCATAAATTGATATCATAAGATGATTGGATGATTACGAGAAAAAATAATTTCATGAAATAATTTTTTTATAATTTTTTTTTTGTTTTCACCCTTCTCTGTCAGTTTTATCCCTCCACTAATCCTTTAGATAGTTACCACAATATCATTGTTTTCTATAAATTAATGGTAAAAAAATCTATAATAAAAGGAAATTTTACCAAAAAAATAGACGGTGAATTATATGTTAAAGACATAGTACATTAATTTTTTTAAGATAGAATTTTTATTAATTGTATATAACTTAATAAAATATTGTTTCTAAAAAATATATTAATTTCATTTTCATAAATAAATGAAATATTATAATATAACATGTGTCTAACTCATGTAAAATTGTTATAAAAGGGTGTTTAATAGAATATAAGGGGTATATGGCCTCAATATAATGACACAATTAATTTTATACATGTAACACCCCAAGCTTCCAGGGTATTGTTTCCTTTGAATAATGCAATAGTTTGTGTTGTATGCTACTTCGAGGTTATAACACATCGGGACCAATCAAACTTGCCATTATGAATAGTAATAAAAACTTTTTGAAATTTTATCAATTTATATTTTAAAATGGACATCATTTTTGTGTTCAGAATATTGAAATTATCTTAGGGTGAATTTTTTAAATTTTTTTGAAAACATTCAGTTTTTGATGAATAGTGAAAAATACTAAATTTTCATTAAAAACAACTTCTTTAATAAAAATAATTTATACTAATAAATTATACTATTGAGTTGTTTTTAATTATTATTAGATTATATTTTTACCATGTAATCTAATTTTGGTCATTGGATGTAATTTGACATTTAAACTGGACATTAGCAAGTGTCAATCTTTTGATAGTTATTATTTCTTAAAAATGCGGTTTTTGTTTTGACAACGAGAATAAATTTTAAATTAATTTCTTCCACTTCTATGTTTTGAATTTAAAAAAAAATGTATTCCATTTTTATAATCATGAGGTATAAATTTTTTAAATAGGTAACTTTTATTTTTAGACTTTTTGAATAATTATTTCAGTAAATATTTTATTTACCATGGTTAAATGGTAAATCCTGTAAATAAGGGTAAACAAATAATATTATAATAATAGAAAATTACCCTAACACGTGTCCTAACCCAATTTAATTATACATGTCTGACCATGGGAATCCTTGAGTCGATTTTGGGACTGATGGAGCAACTTGTAAGTGATAATGACAGATTATATTAATTATGTTAAAGTAAACACAAAAATGACATTAGCATATATATTTTAGTAAAACAATTTTTACATAAGGTTATATATGTTATATATTCACTTATAAATATTAATTATTAATATAAAAATATTTCCTACATTATGGTAATTTATTTATAATTTTTAGACATTTAATAATCAAATTTTTTATGACACAATGATGATGTAGTGTTTTCCTTATTAATGAAACAATAAAATAAATGGTATTATAGATGTTAAAATAAATATAATATGAATTTTTTGATTCCATACAAGAATTTTATAGGTTAATGTGGTATTTTAGTATTTATTAAATTATCCTTTTAGGAAGTAATAATGATTTTAGGAATTTAACAAAAACAAAATAGCCAATAGTGTCCAAGATGATATAAAAGATTTTTTAAAACAAATATTATATTGTTAATTTATATTCTATTTCGAAAAAATATAAGCATTGGAAAAAGGTCTTAAAAAATATTATATATTTCATTAATCAACTACTTGTTGTTCTATTGGATGTTTATAGTATATTTATTAACTATATAATATAAAAATACAAAGAGACATGGTAAATGTCAAACTAATTAACTAATAGTTAAATCTAGAATATAAGAATAATATAGAAACCCAAACCTATATAAAACCTATTGGTTGTGTGGTTTTCGACCCATCTCCACCTTATCCTCGAAATAAATCATTTTGGATCCACTAGAAACAAAAAATTATTTTATTATAAAATAATATTTCAATCTTTTCCTAAGGTGACCCTCACCCCTCTTATAAAAGGGCACTTCCTATTACCTAAAATTCACACCTTCAAAGCCATTTGGATCAGCCAATACCTACCTAAATATCCTCTAAACTATCCTCCCTTCATTCTAGAGGCCTTCCATTAGTCTGAAATCCAACCTATGGAGACCTTTTGATAAAATCATAAAGAAGAACCCAAAGAAGAGGTAAATAGTTCATCACCTCTTTCAAGTTCATTTCTTCTTCCACATCCGCTTTATTTTTTGTTTCCATTATAAAATAATAACTCATTTATATTATATATAATTTGATGTTATTATAAATATGGTACAGTTATATTCATTATGTTGTCCATCCTATGAATAACATGTCACCATACGTGCGTATGTACGACTTACCGTCTCCATGTCGTGGTATAGTTGATATTCAATACATTATTATTTGGATGGGTATAATAATTATGTATAATTGATGTAAATAATATATATAACATTTTAATGATTCTTTATATATGATATACCATCCATTTAATTATTATTTTAATATCAAAATAATGATATTGACGCTCGTGCATACATATGGATTACCGTCTCCACGAACACGATGAGATTCATTCCCCATTATATCCATTAAATTATAATTTTAATTTTATAATTAAAATTAATGTTTAAAAACTTAATAACATTCTGAATATTAATAAGATACATCCTATTCATAACAAACAATACTTATGTAAAAAATCATACCAAGGAAAACGAATTAGTTAACACCTGAAATGATGATAAAAATAAAATATTATTAACAAAGCAATATTAAAAGATCATATATGATATCATATTAATTTATATGATTGTTTTATAATTTAATAAAAATTATTTCACCATTATTTTAGAGGTTAACCTACCATCTCCAAGGAAAATTACAATGTAAGGGGTATTCATCTAACTCCTTATTCTCGTGAGATTCATGCTATATTGCCACTCTATCTTTTTGTGATGTGTATGTATTTCCAATAATTGTATTATTTTTGTAATACACTTTAATTTACATGTATTTACATCTTCATTGTATGATAATTCTTTCATGGGGTGTATGATTAGTAAGTTACCAAAATTGGTAAGGGTTAATTCATCAATCTTTATATTATCCGAGGTTGTTTATAAGTAATTATCTACTAGGCCCTCTTTATCATACACAACCATGTTTCATAAAATTTTATTTCAAATTTTTTTTACTATTTCCTAAGATATGGGTAAAAGAAATTTGTACCGTTATTTGACCTTATACATTTTCAAAGGAATCTTTCCGTTATTTTCTAAATAAGTTACTTTATGACCTTTTCGAAAAAATTAATGTAAGAATGTTTTTTTTAACATATACTGTAGGTATAGCTATTTTCCACTATTATAACATCTCTAAGATTCCCTTAAAATATTATAAGAATATTTTCAAAATAAATGTTTTCTTTTATAATTATCTGATTGTAAAATGATTTCAAAACAGAAATAGGTATTTCTCAAAAAAATTGACTTCATCTATGTCAACATCAATTGATGGATTTTAAGCTTAATTGAAGTTGATTTATTATGATACAAAACATCAATATTGTATTGAAGGTATTGTGATAGGTTTGACTATGGATGTTTTATTTTCACACTATTCTTGGTTTATGTAGAATTTATTGACATTTCATATGCTAGTTTAAATATAAATTTTTATATTATATGGGAACATTTTCATATGAGGAATGCATTGGACTTAGTATATAATGGGTGGAGCCTGATATAGCTCCTCGATCCATCAATAGGTCTTGTGAGACAAATAAGTGTCCTGGCACAATGCCTTGAAAAAATCTTATTTGTAGTCTTAGAAAAAGGCCTTTACTATTTGGTTATGAAGTCTGGCATTATGCATTCCATCTTTACGAAAGTGTCTATTGATATTGCATGTGATTATTCATCTAGTAGAACATCCATGTGAGTAAGTAAATGGCTTTATTTTTATTTATATTTTATATATTATGATGAAGTTTATGTTGAAAAGGCTTTTGTTTTAGTTTTATACATTTCCTTAAATGTTTATACATTTTTATGAATGTTTTTCTAAATTGTAATCCTTACTAACCATATGATCGCACCCCTTTCTATGTTTTACTTTTCCCAAGATGTGAAAAAGTATATTATTACTGACCTTCTGGGATAGTATATGGGATATCAGTGTTGTCTATGGAAACAATGTTGTAGTTTTCCATTTTATGATGTAATTTAAACCTTATGAATGTATCTTGTATTTCCAAGGAAACGAAACTGATCAGTCTCTCGGGACATGATTACCTTATATGATGCTAATGTTATGTAATAATGTACCAAATCTGGGTAACTGGGGTCGGGGTGTTACAGTTCTTATCAGAGGAAGTCTAGTACAAACCATGAAAACTAGATTTATAATCACTCTGATTAGATCACATTACACTAAGATAGTCATTGAGGATAAGTATAAAAGAACTTCCTAGAATTTTGGTAATGTAGACATTTTGTGTATTTTCCGTGCAATACATCCATGTATGGATACGAGTAGGTAGAGGTGGATCTGGTAGATATGTACCTAGGGGTAAAACCCAAAAACACCTCTTTGAGCAAGACGCAAATGGGAACTGGTGCATGACAACAGGATTATCTGTACTCTTGGTTATGACACTCCCGACGGATATGCTTTGGATAATTCAAATTTACTTTTCAAACCATTATGAAGGTTTTCTGAGTATATACCTCATCAAATAAAATTTATTTTTATGATTATGGATTATATCCATAAAATGTTCAATTAATGTTAAGTATGTTATAAGTTTGGAATTATGTATTGTGATTCATAAACTAATCTAGTTTATGCCATTGTTTAGAAATAGAGCCTAGTGGAAGGAATGGAAGCCGTATCAAGGCACACACTCCATGTAGGGATTTCACTCCTGCTCAATATAATTATAGAGAATCTGGTGATACAACTGGTGTTGATAAACTTATCACTATACTGGGAAAACTCACTTCGGTTATAAATAATAACCTTACCCATATGGAGCACCCTGATCCGTAGTGTGGAGGATCAATGTTAGATCGCTTCTTGAGGAAACAACCACAAAAATTTAATGGGGGTAAAATTCCATTAGTATATGAGAAATGGATAAATTCTTTAGAGAAAATATTACACACCATTGGGAGTAGAAAAGGGTAAAAAGCTATCATGGCATTTTACCTCCTCACTAGAGATACTGATCAATGGTGGCCATTGATTCAAACCACAAAGGTATATGATTATGTGTCAAATATGTAATGGAGGGTGATTAAAGTGATTTTCTTAGAAAAATACTTTCCTCAGGACCATCGAGCGGATATGGAAAGACAATTTCTGAGTCTGAGGAAAAAGGAGGATGAAAATGTCGCAATGTATGAAGCAGAATTTACATGGTTAGAAATGCATGCAACAAATTATATACGTAACCCAAGAAGTAATATTGACCGTTTATTTGATGGTTTAAAATCATTTCTCCGTCGAGCATTAGTCTCACAATCCTTCTTGTCATATGAAGATATTGTCTCATGTGTTATCAAGACATATATAGAATTATCTAACTCTTATGACTATAATCAAAGTAAAATAAGAAGAGATCTTCTGAATACTCTGGAAATAGAAATAAAGGGGAATAAGGGAAAATTTGGCTAACCATCAAGAAGTAAATGTGGGAATAAACACCCTAGTAATTGTCTGAAGGGAATGGGAGTCTGTTACAAGTGTGGTGAAAAAGGATACCAAGCTCGTAATTACAAGGGGAAGAAAGAGGCTATTAATTTTAAATTCTACAATTGTAGAGAGAGGGGACATTATGCAAATGAATGTCCAAAGAATCAAGGGAACTTACATCAGAAAAGGCTAAGCGATCAAGGCTAAGCCTATACTATCACTAATGATGAGTTTGAAGCTCCGAAAGACGTAGTGGAAGGTAATTTAATGGGTTTGTCAAGTTTAGCCAATGTTTTATTTGATTCTGGATCATCACATTGTTTCATATTGTCCCAGTTTTCTAAGAAAATTTGATATTTACAATTTGATTTAACAAGTGAGTTGTCAGTAAAAAACTTCCAAGGAAAGTATCATTGCAATAAATTTTTGTGGATCAGTCCACATTAAGGCATATAAATGTTCATTATCTACTGATCTCATCATCACACCCATGATTGAATTTGATATAATCATCAGTATGGATTGGCTTTCAGAACATGATGCAAAGATTTATTGTAAGAATAATGAGGTTACAATTGTTGATGATGATGATAAAGAACACCTTATTTTTAGAGTAGAAATGTCACCACCTAATTCTTATCTACATCTTCCCCCAGTAGCTCAACTAAATTCAAATATTGTGGAGGAAGAGAATGAAATAATTGTGTGTGAGGAAAAGAATTTTCAAATAGAGGATGTATCTATTGTGAAAGAATATGTTGATGTGTTTCAGAAGATTTACCCAGACATCCTCCAGAATGATAAATTGAGTTATCTATTTTCATAATTATTATTTCAAGGCCCACATAAAAATCTCCTTATAAAATGGCCACTATGGAATTAGTGGAACTAAAGAAACAACTAGAGGAATTGAGTAATAAGTGATTTATTCACCCAATTGTTTCTCTATGGGGAGCCCCTGTTCTTTTTGTTAATAAGAAAGATGGATCGATGAGGTTGTGAATTGACCATAGGGAGATCAATGCTATAACAATAAAGAACATGTATCACATACCTTTCATTGATGATTTATTCGACCAACTTCATGAAGTTCAAAACGTTTCAAATATTGACCTTCGATCTGGATATTATCTATTGTGTGAGAAGGTGGACATTCTGAAAATAGCATTTTGAACTAGGTACGGGCATTACGTGTTTAGAGTAATGCCTTTTGGATTGACAAATTCACCCTCTGTCTTCATGGATATAATTAATAGAGTTTTCCGGTAATATCTTAATGAAATTGTAGTGGTATTTATTAATGATATTTTGGAATACTCCATAATCTATGAAGGTCATGAAAATCACTTGTGCATTATTCTACAGACTCTTAGAAGAAATAAATTATATGGAAAGTTTAGCAACTATTAATTCTAGCATCAAGAGATTTTTTTCATGGCCATATCATCTCTAAGGATGGAATATCTGTTGATCCTTCAAAGATCAAGTCAATACAAAAATTTCCATCACCAACAAGTATAACTGAGGTACACGGTTTTATTGGTTTAGAAGGTTATTATTGGCGTTTCATTCAGAAATTTTCCTAATTGGCTAACCCATTAACCAAGATCACATGTAAAGGGGTTAAATATTTTTGGAAAAAAAGAGTCGGAATAATGTTTTAAATAACTTTAGAGAATATTTTTCAATGTTTCTATATTGACTCTACCATCGGGGAATGATGGGTTTGTTATTTATAGTGATGCTTCAAATAAAGGACATGGTTGTGTCCTTATGCAGAATTATAGGGTTATTGCATATGCATCACGACAGCTAAAAATTAATAAGAAAAACTATCCTAATCATGATCTTGAGTTTGCAGCTGTATTATTTTCATTGAAGTAATGGAGACATTATCTCAATGGTGAAAAATATGAGATTTATACGGATCACAAGAGTTTGAAGTATATTTTATTACAAAAAGAACTCAACATGTGGCAAAGTCGATGTCTTAAACTACTCAAAAATTATGATTGCACAATACACTATCACTTGGGGAAGGAAAATAAGGTGGTAGATGCTTTGATTAGAAAGGATCATGGAGTTTTTAACAAGATGCGAGTTGAAAAGGATCCTACATACATGGATCTAGTAAAGATGGATATGGGAATAACCCTGGAAGGTGAAACATAAATGCTTTTTCAAATGGTTTCAAAACAATCTTTATTAGAATGGATAAATGTTCTCAGGATAATGGTGAGGAGTTTCAAAAGAAGATTAAATCTTTGAATGATGGGAGATTGAGTTACTTTTTATATGAAGATGAGATTATAAAATTTGGGAAGAGACTTTTCGTTCCTGATATACCTGATCTAAAAATTGATTTTTTGGATGAAGCTCATAGCTCCAATTTCTTTATAATCCCTGGGAGCACCAAAATGTATAGAAATTTGAAGAGACATTTTTGGTGGGACAACATGAAGAGGTAGATTGCTGATTTTGTGTCAAGATGTATGGTTTGTCAACAAGTTAAAGATGGAAGGAAACAGCCAGGAGAAGTCATGAAACCTCTTCCCATACCTGAATGGAAATTTGATAATATTACAATGGACTTTTTCATGGGGCTACCAAAGACTCCTAGAAGAAACGATGCAATATGGGTCATTGTTGATCGTCTTACCAAGTCAGCACATTTTCTTTCTATAAGAGAAGATTTACCACTTGTACGTTTAGCAAGACTATAATTAATGAAGTTGCAAGACATCATAGAGTACCCCTATCGATTGTTTCTAATTGTGATCCCCTTTTGACATCAAGATTCTGGGATAGTTTTCAGAAATCCCTAGATACTGAACTTCATTTGAGCACTGCCTACCACCCTCAAACTGATGGAAAATCAGAACAGACTATTAAAACCTTAGAAGACATGTTGAAATATTTCTCACATGACTTTCAAGGTATGAGAGATCAATATTTACCTCTAGAAGAATTTTTCTATAATAATAGCTTCCATTCTTGTATTCAGATGGCACTATATGAAGCGTTATATAGAAAGAGATGTTACACACCAACCTGTTGGAGTGATTTTGGTGAAGGAAAACTCATAGGAACATAAAATATTGAGGAAATGATGGAAAAGTGAAGGTAATCCAAACCCACATCAAAGCAGCTCAAAGTAGGTAGAAGATCTATGTTGATAACTGAAGGAAGGACGTGGAATTTCAGGAAGGGGATCATGTTTTCTTGTAGGTATCTCCATGGAAGGGAATTATAAGATTCAGTAAGAAGGGAAAATTGAGTCCTAGGTACATCAGACCTTTTTAAATTCTAGAACTAATTGGGGTTGTAGATTACCATGGTTAAAGGGTAAATCTGGTAAATATGGGTAAATCTAGTAAATAAGGGTAAAAAATAACATTATAAGAATATTAAATTATCCAAACACATGTCCTAACCCTATTGGATGATACATGTCTAACCATGGGCATCCTTTGGTCGATTTTGGGACCCCATGGAGCCACTTGTAAGTGATAATGACACTATATTAATTATGTTAATGTTAATACAGAAATGACATAAGCATATATCATTTAGGAAAAAAATTACATAGGGTAATATATGTTATCTCTTTGACTATAAATATTCATTAGAAAGCTAAAAATATTTCCTACATAACGGTAATTTATTTATAATTTTTAGACATTAAATAATTAAATTTATTTAGGACACAATGATGAGGTAGTATTTTCCTTATTAATGAAAGAATCAAATAAATGGTTTTATAGATGTTAAAATGAATATAATTTTATATATTTGATGCCATCCACAAATTTTCTATTTTAATGTTACATGTTATTATTGATTAAATAAATTTTTTCGAAGTAATAATGCTGTAAGAAATTTAACAAAAAAATAAAAAATAGTGTCAAAATTGACATAAAAACGTTTTTTTAAAAAATATTATATTATTAATTTATATTCTATTCATAAAAGTATAAGGTGTTTCCAAAAGTCTTAAATAATATTATATATGTCATTAATGGACCATTTGAGGTTCAATTATAAGTTTATTGTAATTTTATTAACCATATAATATAAAAATACAAAGAGACGTGGTAAATGTCAAACTAATTAACTAAGAGTTAAATCTAGATGATAAGGTTGATATAGTGACCCAAACCTGTATAAAACCTATTGGTTCAATGGTTTTCTAAAACTCCCCACCATATCCTCGAAATAAATAATTTTTGATCCATTAGAAATCGAAAATGATTTTATTATAAAATAAAATTTCAATCCTTTCCTAAGGTGCCCCTCACCCCTCTTATAAAAGGGAACTTCCCCTTCCCTCAAATTCGCACCTTGAAAGCCATTTGGATCAGCCAACCCCTATTGTAAAATCCTCTCAGCTTCTCTCCCTTCATCCTAAATTCCTTCCATTAGTCATAAAGCCAACTTATAGAGCCCTTTTGATCAAATCAAAAGGAAGAACCCGAATAAAAGGTAAATATTTCCTCACCTCTTCCAAGTTTCTTTCTTCTTCCACTTCTTATTTTGTTGTTGATTACATTATAAAATAATAACTCAAGTATATTATATATGCTTTGATGTTATTATATATATGGTACAATCATATTCATTATATTATCCATCCTATTAATAACATGTTACCACACGTGCGTACATACGGCTTACCATCTCTACGTCGTGGTGTAGTTGTTATTCAATACATTATTATTTTAATGGGTATAATAATGATGTATAATTGATGTAAATAATATATATAACATGTTAATGATTCTTTTTATATAATATACCATCCATTTACTTATGATTTTAATATCAAAAGAATGATATTCTCGCTCGTGCGTATGTACGGATTACCGTCTCCATGAATGCGATGAGATTCATTCCCCATCGTATCCATTCAAGACTAAATTTAATTTGATAATTAAAAATAATGTTTAAATACTTAATATCATTATTAATATGAATAAGATACATCCTATTCATAAAAGAAATTACTTACGTAACAAATCATTTAAAGGAAAACGAGTCACTTAACACCAGAAACGATGATAATAAAAAATATATTAACAAATAAATATTAAAAGATCATATATAATATCATATTAATGTATATGATTCTTTTATAATTTAATAAAAATTATTTAATCATTATAAAATTGGTTAACCTACCCTCTACCAAGGAAAATTACAAGGTATGGGGTTTTCATCTCACCCCTTATTCCCATGAGATTCATGCCACATTGCCACTATATCGTTTTGTGTGGTGTATGTACAGCCCATAATTGTATACTTTGTGTAATACAGTTTAATTTATGTGTATTTACATATTCATTATATGATACTTCTTTCATGGGGTGTATGTTCAATAAGTTACCAAATTGGTAATGGTTAATTTTACAATCTCTATATTATCTATGGTTTTTATACGTAATTATCTATTGGGACCTCTTTATCATCCACAAACATGTTTCATAAAAATGTATTTCAAAACATTTTTACTATTTCTTAAACTATGGGTTAAAGACATTTATATCCTTGTTTGAACTTATACGTTTTGAAATGAATCTTTTTGTATTTTTTCAAACATGTTACTTTATGACCTTTTTGACAAAATTAAGGGAAGAATGTTTTTTTAACTTATACGGCGAGTGCGGCTATTTTTCACCATTATAACAACATTGAAGCTTACCTTACTGTATTATAAGAATATTTTCAAAGTAAAGTTTTTATTTATAATTATGTGACTCTTAAATGATTTCAAAATAGAAAGAGGTATTTCTCTAAAAAAAATTTGATTTCATCTATGTCAACATCCTTTGATGGATTTTAAGATTAATTGAAGTTAATTTATTATGGATCAAAACGTCAATATTGTATTGAAGGTTTTGTGATATGTTTTACTATGGATGTGTTATTTTCACACCATTCATGGTTTATGGAGAAACTATTGACATTTCGTATACTAGTTTTTATAGAAATGTGTATGTAATGTTTGAACCTTTTCATATGAGGAATTCATTGGACTTATATGTGAGGGGTGGATCCCTATATAGCTCCTCGATGCATCGGTAGGTTTCATGAGACAAACTATTGTCTTGGTATAAGGCCTTGACTAAATCTTATTGGTATTTTTGGCACAAGGCCTTGACTATGTGGTTATGATGTCGAGAATTATGCATTCCATCATTATAAAAGTGGCGATTGATATTGCATGTGGTTATTCAACTAGTAAAATATCAATGTGAGTAAGTAAGTGGCTTTATTTTGATTTATGTTTTTCATATTATGATGAAGTTTATGTTGAAAAGGATTTTGTTTTAGTTTTATACATTACCTTAAATGTTTATTCTTATTTATAATTGTTTCCGATATATTGTTATCCTTTCTGAGCATCTGAGCTCACCCATTTCTATGTTTTACTTTTCCCAGGATGCGAAAAAGTATATTATGACTGAATTGTAGCGATAGTCTATGGGATATCAGTGTTGTCTATTGAAGTAATGTTGTTGTATTTTTTCATTTTATGATTTAATGTAAACCGTATGAATTTATCTAGTATTTACAAGGCTACTAAACCGATAGGTCATTCGGGAAATGATTTCCTTGTATCCTGCCAATGTTATGTAATAATGCACCGACTCTAGGTAATTGGGTTGGGGTGTTACAATACATGTTAAAATTTCATTTTTAAATATATCACTTAGATTAACCCCATGGCTATGTAAATTTAATATTAACCAATGTAATGAGATTTTTAATATTTAAGGGTTATAATTATTCATAGAAAGTAAAAATTGGCTCATATGTGGAAAATTGATGAACTTTTAGAACATTTAAAATCATAACATTCCAATTTAAGTATTTTTATAATTCTAAAATATTTTAAGAAAATATTTTTTACTTTACACTTTTTCTGGTTGGATAAGAACCATATCGAAGTTGTGTAAGAAATGAAGATAATTTTTTCATTATTATAATTTAAAAACATATTACAATTATAAAAACAAAATTCAAATTTCAGACATTCTCTTATAACAGAGCATTTCTTTTTTATCCTCATTACAACATATTATAGATGTAAAATTTAATAAAGTGAAATTTTGACTTTATCTTTTCCTTAAATATTATAAAGGGAAAAATAAATAGAAAAATAAAACAAATGTTTATATTTTGAAGTTTTTATTTGTAGGTAATATATATACTCCTCCAATGAATAAAAATCATGTTCATTAATTAATTTTAAGCCTTATCACATTATTTTTTAAACTAATGATCTCATTTTATCATTATCATGGCTACCGAAAATTACTATGTTTACGATTATTATTGAAGAAAAATAAATGGTAACTATTTAAAATATTTTCACCTAATAAATATAAATATTTAATCTATTTTTTATGATTAAATTTATATAGGTGGAGGAAATCAATTTTTGATTAAAATGAATGAAGCAATGATAAATAAATTTTCAAAATAAAATTATGTACAGAAATATTTTTACATAAAATGGAATAATAAAAATAATTAAAATTAACTTAATTGGATTAGTAATAAAAAAGAAATAAATTTAATTATAAAAAATCTAAAAAAATTAAACTTTTTAAACTATTGAAACAAAAACACTTTTTTGAAAATAAAAATGTGTTTCAAGAATAGAGTGACTTTACTAAAAATTGAGTTCTTATTTCCTAAGAATTTATTAGTATATTTTTATTAACTATTACCTATATATATTTTTTGTAATTATATTTCATCTAGCTATTCCTAGTAATTCAATAACTATGTTAAAATGGTCCTAAAATAATAATACTTCATCATTAGTTAATGTTTGATTTTGTGTGTTGTATATTCTTCCAGAAATAATGTTCTTTTAAAATATTAGTGTCTTACAAAGGTACAAATGTATATTTTACCTGTATTACATTCATGTATAAGTTGTTATACCATTCATAGTGTAAGTTATACCCGGCTGTTATTTTCATTGACATATGTATTTACCGTATTATATTTTTTTCATTGGGGTTTTTACTTAGAATTGATGTCCCATGATCACATATCAAGCATCTTAGTGGTTGTATACCCTAAATTCTAAGGATATTGAATTTTATTGTATATAATATATTCAATTTTACTTTCAGATTTTATTGGATAAGGTATCCCATAATTTTTATTACTTATTCATGCTAATTTCAAAACCAAGTCCCATTGAAGGAAAAATTGGTGTTGCACACTCTTCTAACCAATAGCATATTTAGGGTATTGGTTGATCGGGTCTTGTTAGAATGTTAATAGAGTATTTTGATACTTTGGTTAAATGACCAATTTATCCTTGATAAGGGCTTTTATTAATATATTATTTTAATTTTACTGTAAGGAATTATATTTGGGGTACATGGTATTCGGTAAAACCATCATTTAGTGGCTAGTCATGATTATTAATGTCCTTCTTGTGTTAGAAAAAATATTATTCTCTAAGTGTCATTAATGTCCCTCTATCCTATTATAGAAATATGACCATATATATTCAACTCTAATATGGATATAGGAATGTGATGTTCCAATACCAATGCTTATGCCTTTCATTATTAAATGATGAGGTTTTAATTATTTGACTCATTGTGAGGTTCTTTTTACTCATGAGTTGGGGGATGTTTATCCACTAATTTTTCTTAGTGAATATATTACATATGGAGTATATTATATTTCCAAAATAGATTAATAGGAATACTTATTGTTTATTTATTCTATATAATATTTAGTGATAGATGCAAGAATAAATTTTCAATTGAACATCATTCGCCATCTATAAAGAACTGGATAGAGTCTATGAATTATCCCACATCTCTAGTTTGGAGATATAATTACCCAATAAAGATTATTTAATTTTATTTATGTTTTATTGTTCACTTAATTATTGTTTGATTCTTAACATAACCCATAGTGGTTATATCCTACCATGTTTGGGGTCTGAGATTCATCCTAGGTTTACTGATAGAGCACTGAAACCAATTCATTGTTTACTCCACCAATCATGGGTGTCAATCTGGGTCCATAGTATGGAATTCATGAATCCCTCACCTATATCATAGACCTAAGGTGAGATTTTTTATGTTGTTGATTTCATAGTGTAACGCATCCCTAGAATCCATAACCTGATAGTGTTTCCCTATGAATAAACAAACTGCAATGGATGGTCTCTATTGAGATGGAAACATTTAAATTTTCTGTTCCTAGTAAAATACACTGAAATGACTCCAAGAGTTGGTTTTAGTTGGGATATGGGGATGTGAAATAAATAGAGGTGGAAAACAATTGAGTATATATTTATCTACCATTCTAGGTAACCCCTGTTAGACATGGAGTTTTAATGGACATATTTTCTATGGTTGTATATTGTAGATGTCTCGGAGAATTTGATAATCAAAATGGTATGACATACAGCTAAAGTCATACAAATGAGTACATATCAGTATTGACTTTATCCATTTTCTTTTAATATTATTATTTGAGGGGTTGATGATTCTAGTAGATCTCTTTTTCAAACTTTAATACATATATAATGCAACTGATGGTGTATTTTCTTTGTTTATAGTTATTTAAAGTATGAAATTTTTCTACAGGGAAGATGATAATTATCTAGTTTACTTGTAATCATCTTGTAGTTTGTGAGACTACCATGTTGAGTTTTGGTGATGTAGTTACCCTAAAGGGTTTTTGAACTCAAGAACATTATCTTGGATGATATACTAGGGTTACTATCATCGATTATTCAGTTTCTATATCAGCACTATTTAATGGATATACCAATATATGTTACATTTTTAGATATCATTATTTATATTAGAGAGTTTTTTAAAAAAATTAGAATATATTATGGATTAAAATATTCATTAAAAACTATTTTAACATTCTATCCAATGGATCATTGATGCTTATCTAAGGTTTGGTAGGTAGTGTCTCCTAATTTTTGAGAATGACATGCTTTAATCCACATTTAAGGTCTCATTGGGACATTAAAAAAATTCAGGATGATTGTTTCTGATGGTTTCGCCGGGGCATGTGCATCCATCTTGTTGGAGGACGACAGCGTTATTTGTGGCCCTGTATTCCTGCTTTCCATAGGCGAGAGGCATCCGTTCCATGTTCACGGACGTTTTTTCCATGATCAAAATGGGATGATGGGATGTAGGTTCTTCCTTCTGTGGATTCCTCCTCAAAACTCGTTACCTAGTTTGGGTCTCCCATGTAGATTTAAGACGTTTTTCATTAAACTCTTCCCAGTGGAATATCTTCATGGACACCAGTTAACTACACTGCTTCTATTGGGACATTCTAAAGGGGTCGGTCAGTGCAGAAACCTTCAGTCGGGGGAGTAGTCACTTTGGACATCACTGGCGTGTCTGGACGTTGGGACACTTGCGTGTTTGGGTTTCATCCCCATATTATAAGGCTTCTCGAGGGAATGGAATCTGGGGTTTTTCTTAGCTTCCCATGTTTAACACAGGGTATGCCGTGAGTTTAATGTCAAGATGAGATGGATTGGACTGATAAGAACACTGATTAGAGTAGGTCAGATGGGTGTAACCCCTAGAGGGAACACTGATGTTTGGGCCAACATGTGGTTAACTTTCTAGTTGCAGTTACGGGGAATGGGGAATGAGGCGGCATGATCCCAATGGGATGTGGTGTCCCAGGTAAGAATCTGGATGGATGTTGGAGGGCTTAATTAAGTAGGTGGAGAATGAGATGGAGTCGACCTGAGGATAATGGTGATGTTGGGATTGAGTCTCGAGGAGACCTCCTACGTATCCTCATGGTAGGGAATCAAAGTCCTTGTAGTTCATGTGACGATGGCTTACTACTGATTGGGTATTTCAACGGCTTACTACCAGATGGTGGATCTCAATGGATTACAGCTACATGGGGTCACAATAGCTTACTACTAGATGGGGTTGTAACGTCTTACTGTTGGATGGGGTTGAACCTCAGGGATGGTTCCGACGTACCATATCTAGGAGACAAGGATAAAACCCACATAGTTCCAGTGGGAAGGGAATCAGTGAACTGATGTGGAGAAGGACCTAGGGTCCAATGGTTGTTGGTCCTGAACATCGGGAAGGTTTCCTACGTACCTTGCTTTGGAAAAGATCAATTTCCACATAGTTCGGGTGGGTGCAGCGGCTTATCGCTGACAGGGGGAACAAAAGCTTACCACTGATTGAGGTCCATAGTTTAATGTCATGCATGATGGGGATGAACCGATGTGAAGGAGGACCTAGGCCCAGATAGATGGTGGGATAGAACATCATGGAGGCTTCCTATGTACCCTGCCATGGAAGGGATCAATGTCCACGTAGTTTAGGAGGAGTGGTCGAACCAATGTGAAGTGGTTGGGACCAATGGGTGTTGGGGTTGAACCTCATGAAGGCTTGATACGTACCTTTCCTTGGAAAGGATCAAATAACATGTAGTTCAGAAGGGGTGTTTGGAGAACGGATGTGAGGATTTTCGGGACCAATGGATGGTGGGATTGAACCTCAGGGAAGCTTCCTATGTACCCTTCCTTGTCAAGGATCAAAGACCATGTATTTCATGGTGGGTTTGGGGCTTACACTCTATGATTCCTAGAGAGTATGTCATGGTCGATGTTTTCTCTAAGCCCACAAGAGTCATGTTTGGTTTGAGAAACAAGATACAATAAAGTATTGATGATCACGTCGTAGAAGGTGAGTCTGTGGGAAGTAGAGTGTGTCTAATGCGCATGTAGCGACCCAAATAGGAAATAGGGTCTTACACGTAGTTCGTACCCCAAAGAGGAAATAGGGGACTACGTGTGGTTCGTAGCCTCGGGAGTTTTAGATTAGGAATTACTCCATGATGGAGGCCAGGTTGGTGACAAAGCCATGCGGGAAAGGGGTTTGGCACCTAAGAAGAGAGGAGGATCAGGGGGTGCTGCCACCTGCAAGGAATGCTAGGGGCTAACACCAGGGTGGTTTCCCTTTCCCCACAGATAGATGCCTCTCTAATAAATTTGATTTCATTCCATGTGAGAAATGATCTCTCTCTTTTGGAGACTAGTGGGCATTAAGAATGTCTGATATGGGGCACCCCGTGTGCAAGGCACGTGGAGAGATCACAATTTAACCTCATGTGATGAGGACGATGGGACATGGTAGTTTGACGTCCTGTAGATCAGACGAGGTGGGTGCACACCGCACCCCTAGGACATACATAACTGATACCCGCCCACCCTTAAGGGAAGGAAGGCATCGACAATGTCGTGACTGCAGGGTGTCAAGAGATGATCCCATTGGGGGTCCACATTAGTGTAGATATACAAAGAATTAATAGTCATTAGCGTGACTATGCAAAGGAGTATGAGGATAAGAAAAACAATGTGAAATATTGTCCAAGGGTCTTTGATGTTTCTTCATAAACACCTGTAGGACTGCATGGGAAAAGGAGTTACAGAGAAAAGGGGTTCATAGGTAGAATCCTTTTGAAGCTCTACTGCTCCATGAAGTGGAGGAGATTCATGAAGTGAATTTACCTTGGCTAGGCATAGGGAATAGGTGAATATGGGATAAGATTTGTGAAGTGGAAAGGCATTCTAGAATCAATTCCTCACGAAGCAAGGGTTCCTTGTGAAGTAAGGTATGGTGAAGCAATGTTCTTCGCGATGCAAAGTGAACATGCCTTAGCATATGGGTCACGTTTTTATGGAGGGTGTTTTGTGAGGCATATATAATTCTTGATGACCTGAGTCCCTGTGGGGATCCCATTCCTTCATGAAGGCCCGTGGCCTTCACGAAAGGCTTCCCTCTCGGAAGAGGGGTTGAATTAAATCAATTGGGGATGCACTTTGCAAAGAAGAAGGTACCTTAAGAAGCTCATGGTTCGCAGAGCAAGAAGTGCTTCGTGATTTGAGAGCTGATATGGTGAAAGGTCGGATGATCCATCATGTGCGCTTGAGGAGAGCCCTGTATTTATAGTCAAGAGGCACCGCGAAACAGAGCACGCTCAAAGCAAAGACAGATTTTTCTCTGCGGCAGGTTGTGAACGTCCAATCAGCTCGCAGAGGATCCCGCCTCCTTGCTCCGTGGTGGGATTCTGAATGTCAAATTCATTTTTAGAGCATCCCATCTCCTTTCTCCAATGTGGGCTCACGAACATCAAAGGGGTTCGCGGAGCCTCCCACCACCTTGCTCTGTGGCGGGGTTGTGAACATAAAAGGGGTTCACGGAGCCTCCTGCCACGTTGTTTCGTGGAGGGGTTGCGAATGTCAAAGGGGTTCACTAAGCCTTCACCCTCCTTGCTCCGTGGCGGGGTCGCGAACGTCAAAGGGGTTTGCGGAGCCTCCATCCTCCTTTCTCTTTGGCGGGCGATGGGCCATGGGGTTTCGTGAAAGGTATTCACAAGGAAGCTCAGAGACTTCCCTCCTTTTCATCTTCTTCCGAAATTTTGGCGCCAACAAATTCCCCCCCTCAGACATAGATCCGAGGAGAAATCAAGGGTCAAAGTCAACGGGTAAATCTCCAAAATCCCTCAGCTATCCATGAATCGGTTTCTTGAAGAGGGATTGAGAGGCGGTTTGGTGACGTGTAGGCTGAGCGCACTGCGAAGCTCGGTGCGGTATGGACATGATGTGAATCTCCAAAGGTCTTCGCTTATAAATAGGGGAGTTGACCTCCATTTCTTCCTTTCTTTCCTCCATGATTTTGGATTGTAGCACTCTCGATTTCTGAGGCTATGTGTACTCAGTGCTTTCTCTCCATGAATCAGGCCTATTGCTTCTCAGCGCACAACAATACTTCGACTCTACGACTGTGCTAAGTGACATTCTTTTGAAGGTCAGGGCAGGGCTCCGTGAACATTATTTGCGAACGAGCTCCGAGACATTGCTCTGCTAAAGGTATTCGCAAACTGAACATAGGAAACAACCAAACTTAAAACTGAATGGCTCATCAGAAGGCTTCCAGGGGGTCCTCATGGATACTACCCGAAGAGAGGAGATGGCTAACATCTTTGGCCTAAGGGAGTTAATACGGAGCCTTTCTAACCATGGTTCATTGGTGGAGCTACTATCATAGAGTAGAAAGATCTATCCCCTATGTGAGAGAATGCCTTTGTATGGCTTTGGGATATGGGAGGACGTCTTCATTCTTGAAGTACGTAGGGACGAGCCATCTTACTGGTTTAAGAGTATGTTGTGTCAGCGCCAATGGTTCATGATGGCTGACGACCATGCCCAAGAAGATTCCACACCCGTCAGTGCTGACTGACTGTATAACCACTTGAACAACGTGGATGGGAAGGCCTTACAGCCAGAGACGTCCCCCCACCCTCAATACCATACAATCTTGAAGGTAGTTGTGAGGATCCCGGGGAAGTGATGGTCTGAGGAGTGGGACCTGAACCAAGGCGGCAACTTCAAAGATGATTGGGCCTGGGCCTACTAGGTGGGTGCCTCCTTTGAATAGTGTGGGGATCAGCTGAGGAGAGAGGTCCCATAAGAGGTGTCTTGGGCCTCCCAGTTTCAGATCTATGAGCCAAAGAAGCTAATGCTAGAGTTGCTGAGTATGTGGTCATCGAGACCCAATACCTCCCACCTACACCACGGGGAGGTTGGTATCGGCTTGTGGGACGTGCACTTGATCTCTGGGGTCCCGATATTCTGGGGTGATGTTTGAAAAATTTCTCCCCATCATGGGTGAATGGGAGGATCCATAGAAAATGTCGTAGCTGAAAATGCTGTTGATGGAGCTGGTGCCGGGAGAGGACAAAGAAGTCATAAGGGATGTACATTTCAGGCGGTTTCCGGTCAACTTCCCGAAAGACATGCAGTTTTTTGTGAGGCCTCGTACATTCCCAAAGGGGCCTCAACGAGGCAAGGAGAACTCATACTGGCGGCGCTTAGAGGATAGAAAGTGGAAATCCTGGGCATTTAGCATCAGCACCGAGCAGCAGCTGATGGTCAGGCTAGCGACATTCATCGTGGCCCTCATCTGTGGTTGGATCCTACCGGTGAGGGATATAGACATGGGTGTGCAACCAAGCACATTCCTCATGGTGTCCATGTTGGCGATAGGCGGGCGATTCAACCTCAGTAACCCATTGCTCGCAAATCTATACAAGATGTTCAGGTACATCCGTGATGGGAGGAAGCCATATAGGATATGTAGGCCATTCCTCCTCTTGTATGGCTGGATAGCGGTGCAATTTATGAGGGTTTATGAGTACCTGAACCCTATCTCTCCTGTAGAGGAAAACTTTTGCCCTCTATTCTGATCATTTTGGGAAGCATTCTGGCCAAGCTGACCACACAGTTGGTACTAAACCGGGTGTGGAAGGTGGAGGAATTCAACTTTCACCAGTTTCTGTTGCCGATGGGTTCTTTAACTGATGATGGCCAGGGAACGGAAGAGCACTGGTCCAATCTCCTAGCCTTTAGAGGTGGATTCCTAGTGTAAAGGGTGTACCATGATCCCCTCTGTGAGTAGTACGCCCCGCACACATTTTCCCAGCAATTTCGTTGTACATAGCGACTTACTATGCCGGTCTATCTAGGGGTGCGCCATGAAGAACACATATGTGTGATGAGGAAGATGTAGCTCAAGTTCACCTGGGAAGATGGTAATATGTGGAACAAGATGCCTATGCCTACTAATATCTTTGGGTTGGTAATGGTCTATGCCCAAAGCTGGGAGGTGGACTACCTGGGGGATATGCTAAAGCAGCCAACCATTTGGGTTAGTGATGGTGAGCCTCCCCAACCTCGAGGTCGGGGCTGGATGGTGGTAGCGGTGGCGGGGCTGCCATGGCAGTGAGACTCGCATTAGTTGAGGGTTAGACAGTAGCGATAGATCCAACATCAGTAGAGGACCCAGTGGTTCTATAATAACAGTGTTATCCAGAGTGGAGGCCATTGAGAGGATTCCATAGGATACCCACGTAGGCTCCGGGAAAGCAGTTGCGCCATATTTTCATGTCGGAGAATGCTGTCTTCCAGGAGGCCTGGGACATTTGGGAAGTCAATCGGAAATTCCTCAACCTGTGTGAGATGTGGAAACACTTGGACTATTTCAGGATGGACTTTCCAGGGATAGGCCCTATTAGGTTCGGCATTGCTGTGTCCCGGGTGGAGGGAGAGAAATACATGGAAGAGCTTGAGGACTTTGTGCATTCCCGAGGTACCATGCATCCAATGACACACCGTGTAAAGGTGCTGCTGGATCATGCAGTCCCTCCACAATTTTCAGCTTCTGAACTGAGAGAGCACATCCCTCTACCAGAAGAATCATAAATGTCCTCCAGGGGGAATAGGCCGGTAGAGAGATCCCATTGGAGGAGGGTGAAGTCAGCGATCAAGCCTCAGACTTTGAAGAGTTCGCAGAGGCCCTCGAGGTGAAATACCAAGACCCTTCTATAGGGTATGCTTCCAGTTCATTCTAGACTCCTTACTAACATCTGAATTGTATAGGAGGACCTCATACATAGAACACATTCTCTACCCTCAGTGGATTCACATGCGGGGTCTTCAGGATTCAAACTTGTAGCCGCTTCAATTTCTACATCCAGCGGGGCCAGGACACCTGAGGTGACCACTTCGGAGCTTTTAGATATTCCGATAACATACGGGGGACCACGCCTCAGGGTCCCAATAAATTCAACCCAAGAAAGAGACCAGGAATTCAATCTCTGTATGTTTATTATACCAAATTCATGGATGTTACCAATTGAAAATGTGAACTAATGTCCATAATCTTTTATGGTGTATACAGTTATTCGATTGGCATGGGTTGTTGTGGTGAGGTTGATCAGGACTTCTAGTGGCGCCTTTCCCAAGGGAATGTTGGTGATCGTGGAGGTAGATATCCAGAGTGACTGAACTACGGTACTCCCATTCACGGGTGGGATCGCCAGTGGGGTTGTGCCTGAGATTATTGAAGTGGGATCTAATAATGAGGATCGATCAGATAGCCCAGGTCCCACCGTTTCTAATCAAATTCTAGATGTGGACCCTACTGATGAGTTCTTGGGGGCGTTCCCCGCATTGAGCCTTCCAACCTCGCTGACTGGGACGAGACGACCTCTGATGAAGTGGATAGAAAAATAGTATGTCTCCTATCGAGGAAGCTAATCAAGATCTTCATTGACGACACCCCCCCCCCCAAGAACTACGACTGGATGAGATGGATAGACTTTGCTCGTGACTGGGCGAACTGTGTGTTGGGGGAGTGGACGTCCAGCATCTTCACATGCTCCTCCGAGATCTTATGGTGGAGAAGATTCATGAGTATGAAAATGACATTGTTTTGAGATGGAATTGGAGGAAAGCAGTGAACATCAAGAAGTGTTGAGAGGCTAAAAACGAAGTTCAGTGGCTACAGGTTCGGGTAGATGAGCACTCATCCACCCTTAACACACAATCAGATCTGATTTTGTGATCGAAGGACCAGATGGTAGAGGTCAAAGAGGGAATGAAGAGAGCCTTAGAGGATATGACCCTCATCTAGACTGATGTAGAGCAGGCCCAGATTGCGGCCGATGAATTGTGCCCATCACTGCAGAGGAGCAGGAACTGAACAGGCGGCAGAAAATCCTGGATGCCAGAAGCTAGATGGTGGCAGAGCTGCAAGTTTCTATTGACTAGATTAACCCGTCCAAGGGAGGGATAGACCCTCAAGTTTTTTAGTGATCACAAACCCTCTAATGTACTTTTATGCTTTGATTATTTCATTCCATATAATTCATGAGTCCCATTATTAGTGTTGGTTTTATACACATCTGTTATATTCTTGAAACACCCAGTGATCAATCCCTAAGCTCACACGGGTTGAGCCCAATGTGAGAAATAAGGGATGATCGCTATGTAATTCCGTCTGAACATAAGAGTTCTGACCATGTTTTCGGTATTCGAGGTTTGAACAACCAACCCAGATTTCTGAGAATAGAGGGGGGGAGACCTGGCTAGAGAATGAAGCTCTCAGAATAGTCCAATGGTCGTTTTCCCAGTATGCTCTTATGCCCAAATGGGGTAACGCCAGGGGCGCTGGAATAAATCCGAACAGGGGGGAATGGAAGGTGTGAATCACTATACCCATGATTCAGAACACTGTAGTGATGGTGTAACAATTAAGAATAATTGTTGACAATGTTCACAACATAGTATTCTTATTGTGTTAGCCTAAAATGGGTATAACAAATGATGGTCAACTGCTGACCATGTTCAAAACATGGGTCCTGACTTGAAATGTCATTCATTAGTCTTTTAGAAAATTATCTCAAGATAGTAGGTGAGCCATAGGTTGTGCATTCATTCTATTAGGGGGTTCCTCTAGATATGAAAGAGGTCGAGGATCTGAATAAAGGGAATGCAAAGCATGGAGAGTGAAGTGATGGGTTGTTCGACTTGAGCCCCACACTCTTTAAATTACGCCACCATGGTGGAAACACATTAGGTGGGTACATAGGTCTGCTCGGGGATAAAACATACTTTCGAATAGGATCTATCATGTAAGGACATGGAAGGACCTATAGTTTTACATCATATGGTAAAGATGGTGTACATAGTTTAATGGTCATACTTCTTGGACCATGGTTATCAATTTAAATTCATTTTACATGGACTGTAGCCTCCTAGTTTAAGGTCATATAGAGTGGACCGTGATCATGGATGAGGGGCCAAGATGGTTAATGTCTATAAGGCTAGGCCCAAGTCGAAATTCCTAGGAATTTCTATGCATCCCATAAAGATGATAATCAATACAAACATAGTTCTTGGGTCACAGTGTGGTCAGAGACCCACACTGGTAGGGATAATCCTCTCTAAAGAGGAAACTGACACATCCCATGATTAACATAGGGCATCCTGAACTTTTTTAGGGTAGAACCACAGTTTAGTTTCATACGTTGATGACATATGGACTCATGTAGTTTAACATCATACAATATGACATGGAGTGAAAGGGAAGATCCCAATAAGTGAGTATATGATGTGGTAGCTATAAACCCGATGTGAATGAAGGCTTGGAGTCTGGATCACACCACTTATCCCCGGAGGAAGCTCTTCAGGTCAAGTGACCAAAAGTTAAAGTTAGGATGGGCCCAAGGATAGGTTCCTGTACATTCCTACATACCCCATTGTGATGGGAATCAATCTACACATAGTTCTGAGGCACAATTTAACATCATGTGGGACGATAAAAAGAACACGTGGCATGGTTGTGCCAGTATACATTCTACTAGAAATATTAATCCCAAGTGAGTCGTTCTCGATTAGGGAAACAAGGATTATTGATGGGACTTTCATTGAATGGGAAGGAACATGTCGGGGGCGATGGGACACTAGGTGAATGACATCTCATTGATGTTGATCTTCCTATATAACACAATTAGATGCACGGAAGAGTAAATCTGAGTATGTTGAAATTCAACTTGAACATAAGAAAGTGGAAATATGTGAATCATGAAGATCGAGATCTGAACCATAATGATGGTGATGTGACGATAGGGTAAATTTTTTGACCATGATCTAAACACGGTATTCATATCACATTATCCTAGAATGGGGACAGACAAATGGGGGTCGACCGCTGACCATGTTTGAAACATAGGACCTATCACAAATGTCATCTGAGGACTTCTAGGATGTTGGGCAAAGATGGTAGGTAAGCCAGTGTGGCATGAGACCAGACCACAAAGGGTTTCCCTTCAAACATTTAAGAGGATGAGGATCTAAATGATGGGCTCCCAAATCATGGACATGGAACGACGGGAATTTCCCTGTGAAAACTCCATACTTTGGGATCATTGTCAAAAATGCATCTGAATTGGACTATAATATGTATCAGATAGTGGGATTCAAGTCCCTTCCTACTAAGGATAAGGGTCCTAAGGTTTCACACTTCTAGATTAATGGTTTTAAGATGATCTATTAATGAAAAAGTGATTTAATAGACTGTGTACAAGGTGGAAAACTAGACAAAAATCCAATGCGTAGTTCCCATAGGGAGATCTTAGTTTAGGTTCGTAGAACTCAGACTGAGTGGGGAGAAGGTGCGGGAGGCACATGGTGCGGCCTTTTCAAAACCAATGTGAATAAGGGAAAAATTCCATAAGGTACTCACCACCCCATTCATTCCCAAAAGAGTTTGGTCTGAGGGGCCGAAAGAGGGGGGACATGATTTTGGATTCCTGGGGCTGGAACTAGAGACAATGTGTCTGGGCGTTCCTACATATCCCATGAGGATGGGAATCAAGACATACGTATTTATATAAGAGAAATGGTAGGATACCAGTGTCAGATATGATGAGGATGGGTGGGTCTGGCCCTTGCACCGAAAAAAGTGATATTTTTATAGATCTTGTTTTTCCTTAAGGATGAATATGTGTGTTTTTTAGAGGCTATAGACCTGGGATAGAAAATATAGGTACTCCACATGAATAAATATATATGTGGGAATTGTAAAATGGTATAGTGTGTGACTGATACCAAACATGATTCCCCCTCAAGTGAGGATATCATGATGCCGTGCTGTTTTTCGTCCTGCGGTCAAGACGATAATATCACAGTTTTAGGGTCATAGCATGGGACCAGGCCATGAACTTTTAACATCATTCAGGATAGACGCAACAGTTTAATGTCATCGGGGACTAACTACAATAGTTGAAATTCATATGTCTTAAACATATAAATGAGAGATGAGGTTCCAGAGAGAATGTGCACATCGTGATAAAGCATACCCGACAAGAATGAGGATGAGGTCCACATCATCCCATGCATGATTCCGATGATGAAACCTTGGACCGAGGGGCCAGGAAAGGTTAGAGGATAAGGGGTAGGAGACACTAGCTCCCAGTTATGCTGGACCCGAAGACGAGACGTCCGGGTGTTCTTATGTATCCCATGAGGATGGGAATCAAGCCACACCAAGTTATTGATAGTTCCTTTTATTATCATGTGGGACAACATACAGTTTATTGTCATCTGTATAAAGACCCATACATTACATAAATTTTTATTAAATTAAAATTTAATCACACTTATTACAATATATAACAAAACCCTGAAAGGACCGTATAGGTATAGTGTCTTTAGAAACTGGGAAGCATAAACAACTGGTTCATAAATCATCTACACTGTCTCCATTTTATTTTATCATATCTAGAGTCCCTTTTGGAATATCTTACTTAATACCCTTCTTCCTTACCAGGGGAAAAGAAAACATACAAAAGGATGATCTAAAATGCTCAGTAAGGGTAAACAGAGGAAATATCAATCATATCATATTCATAAGAACATAACATTTCCAAAATCATAACCTGTAAAAGAGATCATAATATAATAACATGGAATAAACCATGGTAGTGAAATGTAATCCCAACAATCATAACATAAAACATGAAACTTTTTGGCATACACACATAATCTTAGAGAATCATTTCTTAGTAGTCAAGACTCATTTATAAGACTATCCTAGCGGACAAAGTCAATTTCTGAACCGAGTTCATTCCTTATTTCAGTCCTGTATCACAGAACTAGATTAACCAACCATTACAGCCATGTCTATCACATGAGATATAAATCTTTACCCAGTGTATTGTAGGGAGATATAGGTCCCACCCATCTCATAATGAAATCATTCTTATGTGTACCACAAAATCCTTAATCATATATCATATCATAACCCATGTAATAAAAATGGGATTCTTAAACTTCATGCCATCACAACATAATCCATGTAAGAAAAAAGGAATTCTTAAAAATAATTCCATAATAACATAATCAAATCAATTTAAAAATAGGGATAGAAACAGAAACATATATTATCTTATATGGAAAATAATATTGATAAAACACTTGAACTCCATTCCTGAGGAAAATATCATTTATACTTCAAAAACATTCATCCTTTATTAACATGTCATACCATTTTAAAATAATTTAATTAAAAATAAACTTGAAAACTTATAAAGGAATCTTCATGTAAATAACTTTTTATGAAATCATAAAAACTCATTCATGCCGTATAAGTTAAAAAACATTCTTCTTGTAGTTTTCCAGAAAAGTCAAAAAGTATCTCGTATGGAAAATGACAAACGATTCCTTTCATATATTTTACTAAAATTCCCCAATAAGTAAAATTTGATTTAAAAAATTTTAGGAGGATAGAAATAATATTACAGATTGAGGAAACATGGATGTGGATGATAAATATTTCCCTGTAAATTCTGAAGTATAAACAATCTCGAATAAAAATGAGATTGTAATATTTTCCCTTAATTTTGGTCTGATATGCTTTGTACGTGTCCGACCCTCCTGTATAATGATTTAAATAATTTCATTTAATTATTCCATAATCATAATGATTGTTATTATATCATATATGGTCATATTATTAGCTTATTATTAGTAATATTTCATTGCTAATTGTTATTCGGGTGTTCATTGCATTATGCTTGTTTTTTCGAATAAATTCTTATTCCAATTTTTAGGATATAGATAAATCATTTAAAGAATGGTAATAGTATAATATATATCATATTTATTCATTCAATTCGTTTATATAATCATGGTTTAGTGAAGATCATGTAGAACAAATCACATCGCATTGTGGAGACGGTAAGTCGTACGTACGCACGAGCGACGATATCGTTCCCATAATTATTGAATGGTCTTGGAGTGAATTCTAGAATATATCAGAATTAGTATAATGATAAAATAACCTTATAAATATTTATTACTTTCACCATTATACCCATACAATAAGGTGGTGGTGGAAAACATATTACACCACGGCGTGGAGACGGTATTCCGTATGTACGCACGCGCAGTGATTTCATTTTCTGTAGGATGGATACAGAGTGAAATAGGGTTGTTTAATATTTATAATAACATATCAGTATATGATTGATACTTACGTTATTAGTTTATAATGAAACAACTAAATTAGAGGATGTAGAAGAATGATGAAACATGAAAACATTGGTAGAAGAGATTACCTCTTCCTCGACGTGACTCCTTTAAACTTCTTCTTAAGGGAATTGAGTTGGTCTTTTGAGAAGACTAGAACCTCCAGAATAATAATAGGGAAGTTTAGAAGAGTAATGGAAAGGGGTTTTCAATGCTTGAAGGCTCAAAGTTGTGTAAATAAGAGAGGGAGGACATGCCCTTTTATAAGGGAGGAGAGGGGCACCTTTGGGAACCTCAAAAATATTAATTTATAATAAATCAAAACCCACTTAGAAACCTCCAAAAATGATTCATATTAAATGATTAGATGAGATAGGGTTGTTATCACATCAACCAATAAAATTTATACATGTTGAAAATTTATTTTAAACCTTATCAACATGGTTTATCCTTATTTAATCAATTTTATTTTATTTGTGGTAATAAGACTCTAAATTTTAAATTGTTATAAATAATTACATATGTGTTGTGAATTGTCTATAATTGGATAATTTATAAAATTTTAGAACATATAAATTTTAATTTATAATTTTTAAATATTTTTGTGATTTTTAAACAATCGTATATTATGTTATTTTTATAAAATAACAATACTACAAATTTTGAAACTATTCATTTATTTCAATTTAACTAAAATCCAAACAGAAGATATGTTCTAAATAAAAGATTTAATAGATTTATAACATGTCATATTTATATATAAAATTTGTGGATCACATTAAATAGTTCATATAATATTTATTTTAAAATTTTTAAAACCATTTATTTGATATTTCAATCCACAAAATAATTTCAACATCACTATTGTGTCACCTTTAATGATAATTTTTAATCCTTAAAAATTATAAATAAATTCACATGATGTAGATATTTGTATTATATTTCTGGATAATATTAATGTTCTATGTTTCATAAATTTTATCACTAAATTAAAATTATTATACTTATAAGATTTAAGAGAGTGACATGTTGTCACTTTCTTTGGTTTTATAATAATTAAATTATTTTCATGGTAAAAAGTCCATAAAATGAATCTAATCTGACCCTTATGTGATATGGGTCGAATTTTAGTCATCCAATATAATTTTTTCAGGTGTTAGGATAATTTTATAAACTTAATTTTACCCTTAATTACGCGATTTACCTTTATCTAAAGTAAATAAAAATTACTGTGGTTACTATTCATAATATCAAAAAAAAGAGTAACCTATTAACATACTTTGGACACAATGAATTCAAATATTTAATCCATTTTTAAAAATTCAAAACATAGAAGTTGCAGAAATTAATTTTAAATTAATCCTGTTATTAAGAAAACGAGTTTTAAAAGTTAAAACATTGCCAAAGATTGAAATGTTTTTACCTAAGAATTCAATGTAAAATTAATAGCAATGACATACATTATATTAAATCGTAAAAATATTGTCTATTTATACTTTAAAACCATTAAATATTATAATTTAACCATATAAATTATTACGATGAAAAAATTTGTTTTAAATGAAAATATAGCGTGTTTTTACTATTCATTAAAATATGAAAGTTATCAAAATAAAATTAAACATTTATCCAAAGTAATTTTTTATATCCTAATCCCAAAAAAGGAATTTTATTTTATCAAATTGAACATATAAACATGTCAAAAACTATATTCAAACTGGTTGCGCCATCAAAAGGCGGCAAAACTGCATTTTTTTAAATACTTATTTTACCCGAAAACATTATTTTTTTCTCATACCATGTTCTAGAAAATGTGTAAGATGAATAATAAGTTTATAAAATATAAAATGTAGTTAATACTATTCATAATGACTAGTCTATAATAATATTATAACAATATATTGTTGTATAGTGAAACTCGGTATTGCGTACTACACACGCTGTCGAGGAGGGTCGCGATTGCGTGTAACGCAAGAAAAGCCAGTGTTCTATGTAGTGAAATATTCCTTTGGGGTTGCATATAACATAAGAAAAAAAAATATTTCTCATAAAATCTCTGGTTGTTACATTCTACCCCCATTAAAATGAATTTCGCCCTCAAAATTCGTCATTTCGTAACAAACAGATGGGGATACCTCTCCCTCATCATATCCTCAAGTTCCCATGTAGCTTCTTCTAATTGGTGGTTCCTCCATACAACTATAACCAAGGGAGTCGTCTTGTTTTGTATAACTTTTTTGCTACAATCCATAATCTCTATCCTCTATTCTTCATAAGAAAGATCTTTCTCTAGTGGTACAACTTCTGAGCTTAGTACATGTGATGGATAAGGTATGTACTTTCTCAAGAGTGATACATGGAACACATAAATAACTTGAGAGAGATTAGGTGGAAGCGATAATCGGTAAGATACCTTCACAACATGATCCATTATTTCAAAATGACCAATTTACCTAGGGCTGAACATGCCCTTCTTTGCAAATCTCATTACTCTCTTCCAAGGAGATATTCTTAAGAACACTTTATCACCCACTTCATACTCTAGGTCTTTTATTCATTTGTCGGCATAACTTTTTTGTCGACTCTGAGATTCTCTTATGTGTTGTTGAATAGATTGGACCTTTTCTGCTATCTCATCAACAAGATCGGGTCCTAATAGCTTTCTTTCCCCAACTTCATCCCAGCAAGTTGGAGTTTGGCATTTATTTCTATATAGAGCTTCATAAGGAGCCATCTGAATACTGGAGTGAAAGCTGTTATTATAATAACATTCCACCAAATGTAGGTATTGATCCCAAACACCTTAGAAATCCATATAGAAAGCTCTCAACATGTCTTCTAGAGTTTGCATTGTCCTCTTAGTCTGACCGTCTATTTGAGGATGATAAGCAGTGCTGAAACTCAACTTCATATCTAGTGTATGCTGAAGACTTCGCCAAATCATCGAGGTAAACCTCGGATACCATCAGATATAATGGAAAGTGGTACTCCATTCAATATTACCACTTCCTTTACATATATGTTGGCAAGCTGATCAAGAGAGAAGTCCTCTCTAATATCAATGAACTGTGCCGACTTCGTAAGAAGATCAACTATAACCCTGATAGAATTTTTCTTTTGGATGTTTTAAGAAGTCCAGTGACAAAGTCCATTGTGATGTTTTCCAATTTACATTATGCTATGGGTAATTTTTTTAACATCCTCTTAGACTTTTGTCTCTCAACTTTAACTTGTTGACAAACCAAGCATCGAGAGACATATTTAGCAACATCTCTTTTCATGCCATCGCACCAGAAGTACTCTTTCAGATCCCTATACATCTTCATGCTTCCATGGTGAATAGAGAATGAAGAACTATGTGCTTCATCCAATATTTCCTTCTTTAATTCTGGGAAGGGAGGAACACAAACTTGATTCCTTAACCTTATTATTTCATCACAATCAATGTGGAATTCAAGAACATTTCTCACCTTCTTTTGTAACTCTACATCCTCTTTCTGTGCCTCTGTAATCTTCACATGTATAGATAGTTCAACATTAATTTGGGGAAGATAATATTTTTCCCCTTCCATTATAATTATAAGATCAATCCTTTTCAAATCCATAAATATTGGATCTTTAGTGATCCTAATCATGGATAAGCTAGCATGGTCTTGTCGACTTAATGCATCTGCCAACTTGTTTTCTTTCCCAGGGAGGTAATGAATTGAGTAGACATAATCCTTAATCAGCTCCAACCATCTTCGTTGGCGCATATTCATATCCTTTTGTGTGAAAATATACTTTAAACTTTTATTATCAGTATAAATATCACACCTTTCACCATAAAGATAATTCCTCCAAATCATTAATGCAAAGATTACAACAGCTAACTCCAAATCATGAGTTGGGTAATTTTTCTCACGGATTTTCAACTTTCGTGAGGCATAAGCTATCTACATATCATTTTGCATGAGAACACACCCCAACCCCTTCTTGGATGCATCATTTTAGATCACAATCCTTTCTCCACTACAAGGTAGTTTGAGCATAGGTGCACTAGATAACCTTCTTTGTAACTCCTTGAAATTCTCTTCACACTGCTCTTTCCAAACAAACTGAACTCCTTTTCGAGTCAACCTGGTGAGTGGATTATATAATCGTGAAAAATATTTAACAAAACATCAATTGTACCCAGCTAAACCAAGAAAAATTCAGATCTTAGTTACTATTCTTGGTCAATACCATCTTTCAATAACCTCTGTTTTTGCTGGATCCATAGATATCCCCTCTTTTGAGATTATGTGACCCAAAAATGAAACTTTTTGAAGCCAAAATTCACACTTGGTAAATTTGGCATAAACTTTATCCTTTCTCAGGGTCTTCAATACAATTCTCAAGTGATCATCAATTTCATCCTTTCTCTTTGAATAGACAATAATATCGTCTATAAAGACTACCACAAACTGATCAAGATAGTCTATAATGAATCTATTCATTAGATCCATCAAGATAATAGGGGAATTAGTAAGACCAAATGACATCACTATAAATTCAAAGTTTCCATACCATGTATGGAAAGTCATCTTTGGTATATCCTCCCTTTTGACCCTTAATTGATGATACCCTGAACGAAGATCAATCTTGGAAAAGTATTGAGCTCCGTGTAGTTGGTCAAATAATTCATCAATGCGTGGAAGAGGATATTTGTTCTTTATAGTGATCTTTTTATGTTCTTGATAATCAATGCAGAGTCTCATTGATCCATATTTCTTCTTAACAAACAGAACATGTTCTCCGCAAGGTGATGCACTAGGGCCTATGAATACCTTATCAATATTCTCTTGGAGTTGCTTCTTCAATTACTGCAACTCAATTGGGTCCATTCTATAAGGTGTCTTTGAAATCGGTAAAGCACCCGGTATGTGTTCTATTGAAAACTCAACTTCACGAATTGGTGGAAGACCTGGAAATTCCTCTGGAAAGACATAATCAAACTCCTGTACAATGGGCAGATTCTAAATCGTGCGTATCTCTCCAACAATTTGAGATAAATAACCTTCCTTTAGTGGAATCAATACCCATAATATGGAAGAAACTTCCACTGTAATGTTAAGATCATCCTTGCATCGATATATGATCATAGATTGATGGGGAATACGAAATGTGACATCCATTCTTTGTCAATTGACCTGATCTTCATATAAAGAAATCCAATCCATGCCAAAAATCACATCAAATTCCACTATCGGAAGGATCAAAAGATTTGCAAGAAGCACTTTGCCACAAACTTCAATCGGAGAATAATTGTAAAATTTTTCTACAACCATTGTGCCATTAGGGGTTTTCACAGCTAACTCAAAATTTAATTGTTGAGGTAATACAGTGATACCCTTTGAAAATTATTTAAAAATAAAAGAGTGGGTGGATCCAGAATCAAATAAAACATTTTCTACATTAGAGTGGATGGTATGTGTACCTTTAACCACTTCGTTATCGTACTCCGCATCGCCGATAGAAATTGCATGTGACTTTCCTTTATCTTTGGCCTTAAGAGTTTTTTGACACCGATCATCATCAACAACCATTGGATTAGGCATTGATTTGAATAATTCCCCATTTCCGTTCACTTGTAACATTGAAGTGTAGGAGTTTCACTATGTGTATCATTTTATTTGTTCCCATCACTAGACATCTTCTTCCCATCATTGCAGCATTCAAATGTCAGATGACCTTCTTTTCCACATTTGAAACATTTACTTGTCCCTTTAAGATAACTCCCTCCATGTTTAATTACACACGTTGAGCATAAGGGAAAACTCGTCTTCTTTTCAGTGTGCTCTTTATATTTTCCTTTGAATTCCATTTTCCTCTTCTTATCAAACCCATATAACTGATGGCTTACTCCAATTTCCATCTCAACCTTGAGAGCACAATGAACAATTTATTTGTAGCTATTGAAGTCCCTTATGGCTAATGCCCTTCGAAGACTTGCTTTTAAGACACTAAAGAATCGATCGATCTTACTCTCAGGTTGGATAATAATCCCAGAAGCGTACCCTGCATGTCTTGTAAAATTTTCTTCGTAGGTACCAAGAGATTCATCATCATTTTTCTTCAATTCAAGAAACTCCTTCTCCATCATTGTTCGAAGAATATGAGAGATGTGCTTATTGAAAAATAAGTTCTCGAACTCATCCCATTCCATGGATTCTATTTCATCTTGGGGAATTGAATTATTGATTAGATTATACAATTTATCAGCTTCACCTTCCTAACGAGATACTACTAAGATGACTTTATCATGTTCAGAACATTGTAGAACTGAAAATATCTTTTTAGTGGTATTGATCCATTATTCAGCAACCAATGGATCAGTAGACCCACTGAATGAGGGTGGAAGCTTCCTCATAAAGGATTCAACAGAATTTTTCTCCTTCCTTTGATCATTTGGAAGTCCTTCATGATTTATAGCTTGAGAATGCTGTGTGAGCATGGCTACAAGACTTTTCATTCCAGCTCCCATAATGTTTGGTTGCTGAGGGGGACAATCATTGCTTGCCCAACGCATTCTGCATTAACATGGTTCCTTCAGGTTCCAGCCATTGACTAAAACCAAGAATAATAATTTGAGCAACACTAATTATAACAGGAAAACAACATAATCAGTAATAACATTTCACACTTTCGGTCTTATCATAGCTTACTTATGGCCATTTCTACAACACTAAGATTATGTTCTATGCTTAGACATATCCTTAGGGTTATTACTAAGGCTTTCACATCCTAGTTTCTAATGTTTGACTATAACTTTCCTCTGATACAAACTATAACGACCCTTATATTACATATATTATTATTACTTTAAAATTTAAGCACACTTATTACAACATATAAAAAAACCATGAAAGGACCGTATAGGTATAGTGTCTTTAGAAACTGGGAAATATAAACAACTGGTTCATAAATCATCTACACTGTCTCCCTTTTATTTTATCATATCTAGAGTTCCTTTTCGAATATCTTACTTAATACTCTTCTTCCTGGCCTGGGGAAATGAAAACATACAAAAGGGTGAGCACAAATGATCAGTAAGGGTAAAAAAAGGAAATATCAATCATATCATATTCATAAGAATATAACATTTAGAAAATCATAACCTACCAAAGAGATAATAATATCATAACATGGAATAAACCATGGTAGTGAAATGTAATCCCATTAATCATAACATAAAACATTAAACATTGTTTCATACACACATAATCATATAGAATCATTTCTTAGTAGTCAAGACTTATTTCCAAGACTGTCCTTACGAACAAATCCCATTTCTGAACTGAGTTCACTCCTCATTTCAGTCCTGTATCACTGAACCAGATTAACCTGCCGTTCCAGCCATGTATGTCTCATGAGATATAAATCTTTAACCAATGAATTGGAGGGATATATTAGACCCACCCATCTCATAATGAAACCATTCTTATGTGTGCTGAAAAATCATAAAGCATATATCATAGCATAACCCATGTGATTAAAATGGGATTCTTAAACTTCATTCCATCATAACATAATCCATGTAAGATAAAAGGACTTCATAAAGATAATTCCATCATAACATAATCAAATAAATCTAAAAATAGCGATAGAAACAGAACACTATATTATCATAGATAGAAAATAATTTTTATAAAACACTTGAACTCCATTCTAGATGAAAATATCATTTCTACTTCAAAAATATTTTTCCTTTCTTAACATGTCATACCATTTTAAAATAAGTTAATCAAAAATAAACGTGAAAACATGTAAAGGAAGCTTCATGGTAATAATGTCCTATGAAAACACAAAATCCCATTCATGCCATATAAGTTAAAAAACATTCTTCTCATACATTGTCCAGAAAAGTCAAAAAGTATCTCTTACTAAAAATGACAAAAGATTATTTTCATATCTTTTACTAAAATTCACCAATAGGTAAAATTAGATTTAAAAAATTGTAGGAGGATATAAATAATATTACATATTTAGGAAACATGTATGTAGATGATAAATATTCCCAGGTAAATTCTGAAGTATAAACAATCTCGGTTAAAAATGAGATTGTGATATTTTCCTTTACCATAGGTCCGATATGATTTATACTTGTCCGAACCTCCTGTATAATGATTTAAATAATGTCATTGACTTGTTAAAGAGTCATAATCATTGTTATGATATCATATATGGTCATATTATTAGCTTTATATTAGTAATATATCATGGCTACTTGTTATTCAGGTGTTCGTTGTTTTATGCTTTTTTTGCCGAATAAATTCTTATTCCTCTTTTTAGGATATCGATAAATCATTTACAAAATAGTAATAGAATAATATATGTCATATTTATTCATTAAATATGCTAATATAATGATGGTTTATTGAAGATCATGTTGAACGAATCACATTGCATCGTGGAGATGGTAAGCCGTACATACGCACGAGCGATGATATCATTCCCATAATTATTGAATGGTCTTGGAGTGGATGGTAGAATATCTCAAAATTAGTATAATGTTATAATAATCATATAAATAGTTATTATTTTCACCATTATACCCATCCATGTAAGGTGGTGGTGGAAAACAGATTACACCATGGCATGGAGACGGTATTTCGTACGTACGCACGCGCGGTGATTTCATTTTCCGTAGGATGGATAGAAGGTGAAATAGGGTTGTTTCATATTTATAATAACATATCAGTATATGAGTGATAAGTATGCTATTATTTTATAATGAAACAACTAAATAAGAAGTAGTAGAAGAAGGAAGAAACATGAAATAATCGGTAGAAGAGATTACCTCTTCCTCGACGTGCCTCCTTTAAACATCCTCTTAAGGGAATGGAGTTGGCCTTTTGAGAAGACCTGAACCTCCAGAATATTAATAGGGAAGTTTAGTAGAGTAATCGGTAGGGGTTGGCCGATCTTGAAGGCTCAATTTTGTATAAAGAGGAGAGGGAGGAGGATCCCTTTTATAAGGGAGGAGAGGGGCACCTTTGGAAACCTCAAAAATATTAATTTATAATAAATCAAACCCCACCTAAAAACCTCCAAAAATGACTCATATGCGAAGATTAGATGAAATAGGGTTGTAATATCATCAACCAATAAAATTTTTGACATGTTGAAAATCTATTTTAAACCTTATCAACTTGATTTATCCTTATTTAGTCTATTTAATTTTATTTGTGGTAATAAGATTCTAAATTTTAAATTGTTATAAATAATTATTTATGTGTTGTGAATTGTCCAAAATAGGATACTTTGTGACATTTTCAACCATATAAATTTTAATTTATAATTTTTAAATATTTTTTGTGATTTTAAACAATTTTATATTATGTTATGTTTATAAAATAACAATAGTGTCAATTTTGACACTATTCATTTATTTGACTTTAAATAAAATCCACATAGAAGACATGTTATAAATAAAAGATTTAATAGATACATAACATGTCATATGTATCTAGAAAATTCTTGGAGTACATTAAATAGTTTATATAATATTTATTTTAATATTTTTAAAATAATTTATTTGATATTTCAATCCATAGAATAATTTCAACATCACTACTGTGTAACCTTTAATGATAATCATTTAATCCCTAAAAACTATAAATAAATTCACATGATGTAGATAATTTTATTATATTTCTTTAGACTATTCATGTTTGATGTTTCATAAACTTTATCGATAAATTAAAATTATTATACTTATAAGATTTAAGAGAGTGACATGTTGTCACTTTCATTGGTTTTAATAATAATTAAATTCTATTCATGGTAAAAAGTCCATAAAATTAATCTAATCCGACCATATAGTGATATGGGTCCACTTTTAGTCATCCAATAGAATTTTTTCAGGTTTTAGGGTAATTTTATAATCTTGTTTTTACCCTTAATTACCCGATTTACCTTTATCTACATTAATATAAATTACCGTAGTTATTATTCAGAATATCAAAAAAATACGAGTAACCTATTAACAAAATTTGGACCCACTAAATTCAAATATGGAATCCATTTTTAAAAATTCAAAACACATAATTTTCAGTAATTAATTTTAAATTAATCCCATTATTAAGAAAACGGGTTTTAAAAGTTAAAACATTTCCAAAGATTGAAATTTTTTTACCTAAGAATTCAATGTAAAATTAATAGTAATGAAATGAATTATATTAAATTGTAAAAATATATTCTATTTATACTTAAAAGCATTCAATATTATAATATAGCCATAAAAATTATTTCGATGAAAAAAGTTTTTTTTAATTAAAATATTGCTTGTTTTTACTATTCATTAAAATATGAAAGTTATCAGAATAATATGAAAAATTTATCCAAAGTAAATTTTTATATCCGGATTCCAAAAAAAGAATATTATTTTTGTCAAATTGAACTTATAAACATATCAAAACTAGATTTAAAGTTGGTACGCCATAAAAAGGCGGCAAAACTGTATTTTTTGAAAAATAATTATTTTACCCCAAAATTTTATTTTGTTCTCGTACCATGTTCTATAAAATGTGTAAGATGAATACTAATGTTATAAAATTCAAAATGTAGTTAATAATATTCATAACGGCTTGTCTATAATAATATTATAACAATATATTGTTGTTTAGTGAAACCCGGTATTCTGTACTACACACGCTATCGAGGAAGGTCATGATTGACTGTAACGCAAACCAAGCCAGTGTTGTGTGTAATGAAATATTTTTTTGGTGTTGTGTATAACATAAGAAAAAAATATTTCTCATAAAAATCTCAGGGTGTTACAATGTGGGACTAGAAGTAGGGGGAAAACTGCTAAAAAGGGGAATATATGGTGTGACTAATGAAAACCCGACGTGAATGAGGACATAATCACATACCATGACACGTGGTCCCAAAAGAGATAAGTCCCAGAAGGAAGAACATAATATATAAATTATTTGAACTCAAGATGGACCCAAAGAAGGGCTGTCTAGGTGTTCCTACATATTCCATGGGAATTGGAATCAAGCTGCACATGGTTCTGAAAGAGATCTTAGGTAAAGGCCTTAGAGCGCGGACCAGAGAGAAGAGAAATCCTTCCAGTAAGTACAGACCTCAATCTGATACCTAGGCCCACATGAGTCAAAATCGGTGTGGGAAACAAGGGTGGAAGAGTTTTTTGGAATACCTGGAACACATACCTAAGGGAAGTTGCTGTGGAGCCCCAAATGATGCCTTCACCACGGATTTTGTCCTCCTAACGTGAAAATGCGAACTGAGGGATAATGTCGGGAGTGTAAAAATTCCATTTGAACATGATGGGGTGGAAAATATTTTGAACTATGTAACCAATATTCAAGGCTTGAAGGGGCTGGTGTGACGATGGAGGATAACTATTGACCGTGTTTGAAACACAACATCCATAATGTGTGGCCTAAAATGGGAACAACAAATGAGCATCGACCGCTGACAATATTCACAATGTGGGACTTGTATCGATTTGTTGTATGATACCCTTGAGGAAATTGTCTTGTAATCGTAAGAGATCTCTTAGGCCTACCATTCATGCCATTTAGGGGTCACGTCGGGTGTGAATGATTATGGAAGCCCAAATGAAGGGGAAGAAAAAGCCCAAAAAATGGGAGAAAGCATGGCCATGTAGAATCTGTCACTCCGGGTTCTAGACCAGAGTTCTCATGGGATAATTGGCGAATCACCGAAGAAGGTAGAGGGTCCCGACTCAAGGGGAACCCTCTAAAAGAGACAAAATCAGGGAAAGGGAGCAAAGGCCACTCAGGAGAGAGATATATGTGGCTTGGTTTTTATAAATCCTACTTGAATGAGGACATGAACCAATACCTTGAGGTATACCCCTCATTTGGAAGAACACAACCAAGGGTCGAAAACGATAGGGAGGTTTCTAAGAGATGCGGGTGAAACCAAAGTCTAGGCACTCGGTCGGTCCTATGTAACCCATTAGGACAGGAATCAAGCCACACATAGTTTTAGAGGAAAGTGTGATGATAATAACGGGAAGATACTTCAATGTGGGGCGTGTATGGCACAATGAGTAACCCAACATGAATGAGGACACAATCACGCACCACACCATTCAACCCTAAGTGAGAACATGGGTCAAGGGCCCAAAAATTCCAAGGGGCCAGAGGCTAGGCCATGGATATAATGCCATGGCTAGCTTTCAGTTTAATGTCTTGAAGTGAGGATGGAGGTGATCTTAGATTAATGTCATATGTGTGGGATAGAAAGGGATAATCATCATGAATATAGAAGACCACAAAGTGGAAATGATGATAGAGCACAACTGTCGAACAGGTTTGCAACACAGTATCCACCCTTTTGTGACTGGAATAGGGTGAACAATTGAGTGTCAACTGCTAACTGTATTTGCAACACGGGACTTGTATCAACTTTTTTCTCACAATCCTTGAGGGAATAGCTTGTAACAGTAGTAGAGCCCTTGGGTAGGGCATTCATGCCATTTAGGGGCCCTTCTAGATATAGAGGGTGACAGAAACCCAAATGATGGGTCATACTAAGCATGGAAAGGCCTATGCATGTGGAATGGATGATAAATGAAATAAGTTATATCTCAAGGGGATATGTGTGGCATGGAAAAATTTCCCAAAGTGAATGAGGGAATGAGTCTGTACTGCACCAGAAAATCCTAAATGAGAACATGGGTTAGGGGGGAAATGGTGTCGAAGGACTTGGGGCTTGGTATCCCATCCAACTATAGCTATATGACTTCTTGTGTGGTTACCACCTCATCACATCTTCTAATCCCACGTGAGCAGTGCTCGGTGTGGGAAACAAAGAGCTGGATTCGGCTTTCCCTATCATATAAGGGTCTGAAAGCTGGCATCGCCTGAAGGGAATCGCCACTCGAAGATATAGAGGGCAGGATGAATAACCACACTCAATGATTGGGATCTATGGTGGTGGTGACAACGAAAAAGTATATCCACTGACCCTGTTCGAAACATAGCATCCTTATAGTGTGACATGAAATGGGAACACAAATGAGCATCGATCGTTGGACATATTCTCCACACGAGACATGTATCAATTTGTTTCTCAACATCCTCGAGGGAATTGGATGGAAGTGGTAGGTTAGACCTTAAGTCGAGCATCCATTCATGTCGGGGGTCCTTTTGGATGTGAAAAATGATGGAGTCCCAATCAAAGGAGTGGGTGAAGCATAGTTGTGCCCATGCATTTTAACATCAAGCATAGTGGTGAATGTTATGGACATCTTCGAGGAGCAGGACATATGGAAGGATCAAGATATGCTCGACCTGTATTGAGGAAAAATCATGTAATATACCATGTGTCCCAAACCGAGGAAGAATTCTTATGTTTGGGCTGGGCTAACAGATAAAATGTATGTGCGTTCCTATGTATCCCATGAGGATGGGAATCAAGCCGTACTTAGTTCTTAATGTCTATGCAGTTTAACGTTGTGTGGTGGGGACATAAAAGACTAGAACAATGAGGAGGGAGCACAGGGTGCGATCATCATAGTCTTGATATGAGCAGGGTCAAAGAATCCTTCACTACGCCATGTAAGGATCCTCCAAGAGGTCTACCCCTAGGGGGAATAGTAAAAGAAAAGAGTTCGGGGGCTGGACTCAAGATGAAATGTTTGAGAATTCCTATTTATCCTATGTGGATGGGAATCAAACCATACATTGATCTAAGGGAGCATTTTAACGTCATGGAAGACTACAAACAGTTTAATATCATGTGGGATGTTATACAGTTTAATGTCGTGTAGGACCAGGAAGTTTAGGGTCGTGTGGGACCAAACAGTTTAGGGTCATTCCATACCCGTGGGATCAAGAAAAGTATTTCTTGAGGAACTTGGCATTGGTGGGACGAGTAATACACTCACTATCCATGGTTACCAGTGTTTACGTACCATTGGGGTAAACCATGTGAATAACAAAAGTTCATTCCCATTTGGGCTCCAACATGGGTGGTTTTCTTCCAGGAATCATTTGGTCCCTATGGGCCAATACCTAATCACCTTGTAGTAAAGAGAAGAGGCTAACCTTCTTATTGAAGGATCGAGCTATCTTATTTTGATGCCTTTCCATATTTTGTAGGGCACGAAGCCAATTATCATCAAGTCCTTCTAATTCATCCAGATAGATTTCATCTACCTTATATGGCGCATACTGTTCATTGATCGTTGTGAGAAATGAATAAAATTGAATCTTGATGGGAAGGAAGACCTTAGTTCCATACACTAGGGAATAAGGGGTCACCTGGGTGTAATTACGAGCCATTTTCCAATAATCCCGGAGGGTATTGGGGTGCTTGTCAGGCCATCGCTTCTTATTCTGACCAACCATTTTCTGCAAAATGTTAGAGAGAGTATTGTTGAATGCCTCGATCTGTCCATTTTCATTCACATGATATCAGGAGGTATGGTTAGAACGGATGTTGTAATTGGCGTACAACTTCTTTAGCTCAGATGCTGAGATGTTTCTGCCATTAATGTTGATGACGGTGTGAGGAACTCCAAATCAGTAGATGATGTTGGAACTCACAATGTCAATGATGGAGTGGGCCTTGACCTCCTTGAGTGGAACTGCCTATGCCCACATGGAGAATAAATCCATAGTCGTCTTCATGAATCTTCACTGGTGAGCTCTCACTAGTGGATACGGTCCCATGATATTGAGTCCCCATACCACAAATATTAAAGAATACTTGGTGGAGTGGATAGGCTCTAGCGGCCGATGCATAAAGTGTACATAAATTTAGCCCGCATGGTATCTCTTGGAGTACTCAATGCAATCATGGATAATGGAGGGCCAAAAGTACCGTAGTCTTTGGATCTGGTGTGGTAGCTTTGGCCCAGTCTGGTTGGTGCCGTAGGAACCGGCATGAACCTCCTGTATGACCTGAGAAATATCGACTCCTTGGATGCAATTGAGGATAATACCATCAAACCCGCACTTGTACATGATCTGATCACGACTGGGACCGTCAAAGAGGGTAAACTGCAATGTGTGACATTTGATCCACTCGCGCTCATCCCGATCAGCCAGGATCTAACCATTTTTGAGATATTCGACAAAGGGGGCCCACCATTCAGTATTCACTACAACCACTGCATCTGGAGGTCCTGACGTGGAGGATCCAGTGGTAAGATGGATCACCTATACGTCGTTGTCGTCATCTATGGAGATAAGAGTAATGAATCTCCGATGGGCCACATAGATAATCAGATCATCCTGCTCGGGTTCTGCCTATGATGCAGCCAGGACGGCCTAGGAATTAGCTTGACTGTTCTGAGATTGAGGGACATGAGTAACTTCCGGTTGAGATGGGAACTAGGCCATTGACTTGGAGTGCTCTCCATCAATGGTACGAGCTCTAGATTTCTAATGACATAGTCACCATTGATCTACTTGATGACTAGTTCGGAATCCCCTTTCACATGAAAATGGGGCACATCAATCTCGAGGACCATCTCGAGGCCAGTGATGAGAGCCTAATACTCTACCACATTTTTGGTGTAGCCTTCTGATAATAAGAATGAGTATGGAAGAATGGCTTGTGCTTGGGTAATAAATATGATTCCCAAGCCTACCCTATTGAGCTTGGGATCACTGAGCCTCCTACCGGTGGGGCTTCAGGAAGCATCATTGATGTGCATCTGCCAGAATGCCATGGCTTGGTCCACCGAGAGGATCACCTCATCAGGGAAATCGAGGTCCATGGACTGGTCAGTAGGGGATAGATAGGCAGTAAGAAAGTTGTCCAATGAATTTCCCTTAATATATTTCTAAGGGACAAACCTGATATCGAACTGCTGGAGAATCACTACCCACTGAGAGAGACAGCCTGTCAACATGGGCCAATTCAGAAAGAACTTTAGTGGGTCTACCCGAGATACCAGATTCACCTCGTGGTGCTACAAGTAATGTTGCAATTTTTTTACTGCGAATACCAGCGCAAGGTAGCTCTTTTCGATGGGGGAGTATCTGGTCTCTGTATCGAGGAGCATACGACTGAGGTAGTAAAGGCAGTTCTCAATACCCTAATTGTTCTTCATATTGAGAAGGGCTTTGAGAGATCATTCCAAGGTGGTCACATGAAGGACCAATGGTTTTTCGGAGACGGGTGGCATCAAGATCGGAGGTTGTAGTAGATACTGTTTGATCTCCTCAAAAGCAATTTGACACTCTTCGTCCCATTCTTAAGAGGTTCCTTTCTTCAGGAGCCAAGAAAAGGGCTTACACTTTCTAGCCAAGTTCACGATGAATCAGAGTATATGGGATAAGTGTCCTAGGAAATCTTGAAGATCTTGAATGTTGCTCAAAGGAGACGTCTGGCTAATGGCCTTGATCTTCTTTGGGTCTAACTCAATTCCCCTGTATCTGGAAAAGAACATGACAAACTTTCCAGAGTTAACCCCAAAGGCACACATTAATGGGTTAATCTTTAGGTGATGGGAACAGTGGAAGCTAACCACTTTCCCAAGGTCTTTGATATGGTCATGACACTGGTGATATTTGACCACCAGATCGTCCACAAATAATTCCACCAATGTTCCAAGGATCAGCATATATATGAGATGCATAACCCCCTGGTAGGTGGCCCTGCATTCTTTAAACTGAAGGGCATGACTTGGTCATAGAAAGTACATTGTGGTACCATGAAGGATGTGGACCCCTTTTCCTTGGGGGCCATTTGGATTTTTTTTACCTGGATTACCCATCCAAGAAGTAGAGGACATGTAATCTAGCTGTAGTGTTAATTAAAAACTTCATCGTAAGAAGGGTAAAATCATCCTTTGGATAGTGATAGTTGAGATCCTATAATTCGATGAAAAATCTAATATGTTTGTTCTTATTCCTAACTAGAAGAATATTTTACATCCATTTGGGGTACTGGACCTCCTTAATGAAATTAGCTCTGATGAGATTATCAACTTCTGCCAATATAGTGGCACCGTGAGAAGGGTACATCTTTCTGGGAGGTGGCTTGAACCCGTGATGATTTGCAGGGTGACCGAGGCGGTGGATGTCTACCTGAGGATCTAGTCCTAAAATATCATCATAACTATAGGCAAATACATCGTGGTGTTATTCCAGGAAGTCTATGTACTATTTTTCATCCTCTAGGGGCATGGAAGCACTGATCAATGTGGGTCTCGGGTCTACCTCGCTACCGAGGTTCACCTGTACCAACTCATCAAATGTGGCAGAGAAACCCTCTTCAAAGGTAGGGGATAATACTCTAAACCCTCTTCTTCACTTGTGGAGGGGGAATCCTCAGTGGGAGGAGTTTCTTCTAAGTTATAATATCTCGACGAGTGGATGGTACCCACTTTAGTGGCAATAGACACTACATCGGAGCACCCCTGTGCTGCCGCAACCATAGTGATGAAGGTAGTTGATCCGATCCCATCAGGCCTTCGAACCAAGGGGACACACTTGATGATATCAATGCAATAATGGAATTTTGTCTTGATCGGTTAATTCCAGCCTGGAGGAACAAGAACGTATGATGTATTGTCGTTTCCATGGGGCAGACATCCTGATACCTAATGGGGTAGGAGGCTTCGAGATCACCTAAGCCTAATTTTTATAGGAGTATGAGGTAATTTTACACTTTCTCATAGACATTGTAATGTGTTCCCCATCATCCTAGACACAAAAAATCAGTGTCCCATGTCCATGGTTATATCCTCCAATCGGTGGATTGGAAAGATGTAGGAATCATCTTGTTCTATCCACGGGTCGGTCGCAACCGTGGCATCCTCGACCTTTTTTGTCTGAATCTGATTGTCCGTTCACTTTTAGTAGTTGGAATCAAGATAACGGGACTCACAAGAAGAAAAGGGATATGTATCACCTTGAACCACTCCCACTCGACCATTAAGGGTGTACTTGAGGAACTAGTGATTTGATGAGGGAACCGCCGCATGTAGGTGGATCCATGGCCTTCCCATTAAGGCATTGTAAGAAGTGACATGGGAGACTTCCATAAATTCAGTGTTGGAAACTATTCCACAAAATTGTGTCTTCAAATGGATCTTATCAATTGGCATCTGTTTCATCCTATCATAACCTTAGATTCTTAGGTCAGAGTGACTCAGATCATTTTCAGACAATTCTTTCTTTCGCAATGTTCGAGTCGAGATTGGGATAATTCCAGATCTCGTGTCAACAAGACAAAAATTAAACTCAACACCATTGAACAGGTTAGTGATGTACAATGGGTGAAATTTCCCATGTATGGGACAACATTAATCTTCTCCAGAGAATGATATAATGGCCTGTCATTCAGAATTCTCGACCGCTTCAGCATGAAAAGCTTCTGTGGCTACTACTTCCATCTCAAACTAGAGGGGGCTCCTTAAAGCCTCAGAGAGGGACTCACACATATCTAATGACATGAGAAGGTCATAAAGGATGGATATCCCAACTGTTATACTAGAAAGATGATTAATAACATCATACTTCTGCACCAGGCACGAACTTCTTCTTGGAGAAGGTCTCTCTATGATAGGACGTATGGTGGGCCCTGCAGATTGGACCAGCGACTGACTGGTACTGCGAACATCCCACTGCCTACTGGTCGAGGCCTAGAGAGTGGCTACCATCTGAGGTCCAAATAACTGAGATTGGCATGTAGCATGGTGTAGCTGGTCGCGGCATGGTCTAGGTGGCTCTGCCTAATCCAGCAATACGAATGGAGATGAAGGTGGGCCTGAGGCCACAATGTGAGAAGGTTTTGCATGCTGAGCTCTATGCTAAGCTTGTTTCCTAGATTTGGTTTCATTCACAACCTAGCTGGAAGTGCTGACCAAGCTACACCAATGACCCATATAACCACGACTCCATCGACGCTGGAGACGACTGGGGTTGTTGGGAGGATTCTCCTGGCGCTCCTCATCATCAGGAATAATGTAGGGATTAACCAGCTCTACGGTGTTAACCAAGGTGTACCTGTGACCATCACTTGAAGAGTCTTCCATTACTGGATCGATTCTGGGAGGGACTGCCATCTCCACGGGCATGAAGTTTTTGAGAGTGCGGGATGACTATGGTGTCGGTGGGGGACATTACTTTCCCTGGTGTCACAGGTGTTTGCTCTTCTGGGAAGAGGCCAGCTGAGACGACGATGCAGAAGTGGTGGATACAGCTTCAGAAGTCTCTGGCCGATTCAAGTGTGCCTGGATGACACCATGGGCATGGGAGACTCTTCCAGTCTTTTACACTTAGGAAAATGCACAATTCCCTATTCCAAGGCACTATAGAAGTAACTGGGGACCTCTATCTCATTGAATGAGTAGGTCTGTTTACTCCTATTCAAAAAGGGGTCTTTAGAACCTAACCCTAACGGGGGGATGGAGGAGCCTGTCAAGGAGGTGGAACTCGGTTATCTTGTCGGGGTGGTGGGAACGCATTACACAGGGGCACCTTCCGATTTTGAGGCGGATGCTAGTGGTCTAGAGGTTATGCCAGTGGTGTTGGGACTCTGCGAGGTTACAAAGGCTGCTTCACTAGCAGCAACTCTAATCGTCTTGGGGTCTTTATTTGGGCCACTACAGCATGCTCGGCCCTGGTGTCCCTTCTCTTAGGGATTGCATGAGGCAACAGACGTGCTTGATTATCCTTCTATAAGGCATCCTCTAGGTGATGGGACTTATCAGAGATGTCTCGAAACCCACCATGGTAGTTTTGGGTGTTTAGAGTGGGAACCAGTTTTTTCTTCATATTTCCCACACACATTGTCAGTAATTGCTCTGGATTTAGTGGCATGTAGAGGTAATATGTGATTCCTTTCCACCGGGTGATAGATTCGGTGACACGCTCATTGAGCCTCTGCTTGCACTTGAATAGGTCTGAGATACTCATTTTCTGCATGGTGGTGATGGACTGGTAGAGGAATTGCCTACAGAGGTCCTCCCAACTGGTCACCTATCTGATGGGGAGCTGGATATACCAGACAAATGCAGGGCCTTACAATGTCTGCACAAAACACCAGTGTCTGGCGGCTTCCGGCTACGCTGGAGTTCCCAACATGTGGCCACACCCTGAGGTAAAGTAAGTCATGTGCTTTGGTGGGTCCCATATCCCATTAATGGGGAAGAAGGTGGGATTTCTGAAACCTATGGGTGCTGGCATATCATCCACCCACACCGGATATGGCTTTCCATTAGGTGGGACTGCCACCTGTCGCATTTCCAATTCCTCAAGGCGGTCTATGAGTGCTTCCATTGGATCATATGGGTAGGGGTCCCTATCTTGATGGAGATCCCATAAAAAAGTGAATTGGCGGGTTCTTCAACATGGTAAGAAAGCCCAACGGCTCGTGGAGCGGCTCGTGGAATGACCCTCAAGGTAGTTGGGGGAACCCGACCTAGGTCCTGTAGATTTTCGCATCGTTCTATAGGGTTTAGAGAGACATACCACGCACACTTGTCGTAAGTTCCGTCTTTAACCCTGTTTGCAGGAGAAAATGGTCAGGGTCCCTTGGAGGCAGCTCAGTGAGGGGAAGTTGTTTCTACCCCTGCTTCCCTGGACTAGGATTGTCATAGTATGGTCGTCGCCCTGCATCGCATTAAGCGAGGAGGTCGTCGAAAACCTTCTTCTGTTCGGCAAGCTACTGACGCAACACGGCTTTTTCAGGGTTTTCCTCTATCTTATGCACTGAGTCAGATTGGTCGGTGGGTTTAGAGGCTCTAGAATGCTCTTTACCCATACCGTGATTTTGGCTAAGTACTAATGCCTTGGTGGGCGCAGGGAGACCCAACAGCCTCCTCTGTTGATGATTAACCCTCCATGAGTGGTCCAGTAGTTGTGGCACGCCTTCAGGGGTGGTCCCCATCCAGGAGCTCCATCTCATTTTCCTCTTCCGATAGGGTGGCGATGTTTACCGCGACTCTACATGGGGGCATGTCCTCAATGTCACCTAGAGAATCAGGCTATTGTCGAATAGGAATAAAGATGAGGGAATCATATTTCCCCCAGCCATGGATCTACAAGTGGGGTGAATCCTCCTCGATAATATTACGGAGTACCTTAAAACTCTGAATGCATTACTGTTGGAGGGCCCTATAGCGACCTGGTGACTCAGGGATCTGGGCCACAGGGAGGGCGGCCAAATCAACTAGATGGCATTGCTCGCCAATGTCTTCAAAATTTGATTGGATACTCGGATAATCCACTAGCTGTTGACAGAAGAAGAAGTGAATTTCCTAGAGGGTTTTATAGAAACACTCATATTCCTCTAGGGTGAGGGATTCTGGAAGTTAAAAATCCAGTGCTGCCATAGGCCAAAACATCTCCGGGAATTGGTCCACGGAGAGGATATTCTATAATATCCTTGGATCAGATTCAGGGTATTTCCCTTCATTTCACCACTTGTCATCCAAATGTGGCTGAGTAACTAGTAGCGATACCAAATCAGACCACTGGGATGGTAGGATGGCCGGTGGAGAGTACAACGAGCGAGCTGACAGACCGCCGCATCTCAGACAATCCTCTGAAGAGTGAAAGGACTTAGCCACGATGTCGTGGTAAGATGGGCTGACCACCAAAATTATTTTTGTACGGACTAGGGATACTAGTGATAGGTCACTCTCTTGATCTCCCACCATTAGTCCCCAAACTAGCTCTCTATGATCTCTTGTCGAGGTTGAGAGTGCTTCTAGTGACGATGGTGGTGATTTCAAGATTGTAACCTGTGGAGTTGCCAAGTTTTCTTCCTCCTAGATATACCTATATAGGGAGGCTGGAATCTAATGGACCTCATATTCTATAAGTACTAGGCTGATGCACCTCATTCCTACCCCATCCCATGACTCGGAGGAATGAGGGGAGGGTTCTAGTACTGAGTCGTACTCTACATCGAAGTCTGAGAAGTGGAATGGTTTGATCTCTGTTCATACAATCCCAGAATTATTCTTATCGATGAAACAACCCTCCTTCCTTCCCCTAGATGGCTCTTCAGGATATGGTTGAATTCTGACATGAGGAGGTCCTTCGGCCGTACTAGTGCCGGGGTGGAGAGGGTTTCTACTTGAGTAAGCCATGGTGCGAGGAGAATCAGGAAAGATTTCAAAGAAGACATGGGGATGATCTTCGTGGGTAGCGCTGGAGTGGGTAAGACCTCTGTTGGAACTGGTAGGAGAATTGGGAGAACCTCCTTTCTTGTTTCCCCTAGTGACATCCGTATGAGGAGTTTCCTCATACTGGTTGAGCTAAACACGGGTTGGACCTCCATGTTGGGCACTGGTGAAGTGATGTCAGCCCTCACTCCTCCGACTTCTAGGGAGAGGAGGACATTCGCCAGCTGCTACGAGGGCATGGGGAGGGTCCCCACATTGGAGAGTGACCAGATGTGTGACGTCCCCATACTAAGGGTCTGTGGTCGGAGGTGACAAAATATCCGGTGTAGTGGTCATGGGAGAGGCTTCCATTCTGAGCATCACCGATATGGGGAGGACCCTCATTTGGATTGAAGGGGGGCATGAGGTGGACCTCCATGCTGATCCTAGAAGTGGGGAAGGCACACGTTCTCCATGGTAGCGGTACAGGGAGGACCTCTGTAATGGGTGTCATCACTGGGGGTTAGTCTGCGGCAACCACTGCCTGTGCTGGCGACTAAGAGAGTCGACCCACCCTACCCATGGGGTTGTTGGGGCCTCAATCTAGGTTGGGCGTATGAATGTCCCTACTCAATGTACATAGGGAGTTGGTGATATGCGTCAGTGGTGGCTCCGGCCACAGTAGCCGCTAAAGTTGACGCCCCTTGGCGGGCATCCTCTTCGGCTTGCGCCCGACACTAGAAATGGGTTAGACGGACGAGAGCCAGTGGTGTAGGTACAAGGCTTACCTTCCCCTCAACTAGTATGATTGGGCGATGACATTGAAATGGCATGGTGGGAGCCCTTGCTGGGAACCCATCAAATGGGATCCTGCCTGGGTTGAACCGAATATCCCCTACCTCATCGGCGTAGGCCAGGGAGTCATCGAGACATTCCAGGGAGAGGCATCTGAAACAATTATTTATTAAAGTTTAGAGTAGTGGCTCCCTGCATGACCCTCAGGGGTGGCATTGAAATCAAGGAACAAGAGCCTCTAAATCCAGGTGGGCCAAATCCCGAGTCGGGATAATACCCTCCTCCTCGTACCGGTGTATGAGATCACTGGTCACCCTTCGTTGGATGAACTCAGAGGGAGAGATGGGGAGAGGGCACCCAGTGCTAGTGGCCATTGAGACCGTCTCATAAGAGGCAGAACCAGGTGGGACTGTCGCACCGATACTGCCCCTACCCCTGCATCGATGGGCAGGCAGAGATCGAGATTCGGGTGCAACAACATGGTTCCTTAAAATCATGTATATTAACTCATATGTGCTAAAAGAAAAAAGGGAATCTGAAGACCAGTTCCCCAAATACATTCCGTCTTACATGGCTGGTAAGATGAATCCATGCTGACAACATTGTAGACTGAGACATCCAATGTTTTGACTGCCCCAGCGTCTGGTGAGTTTCACACCAGGCCCGCTATTTGCTTGGTGGGACCTAAAACTAGATAGTTGGATTAGGTGACATGCTAGTCCACTGATTCCTCGAACACTACTAGTCTTAGTATTACGGATAATTTCATCACATTGGGTTCACCATTTCTGTTTCTAACACTTTTTTTGGGGCGCACATGTCCGTCTTGTTGGAGGACAATTGCGCTGTTTGTTGTCCCGCATTCCCGCTTTCCAAAGTTGGGCGGCATTCGTTCCATGATCCGGGTCTTTTTTCCTTCATCAAAATGGGATGATGGGATGTCGGTTCTTCCTCTTATGGATTCCTCCCCATAACTCAGTACCTTATCCGGGTCTCCCTTATAGATTTAAGTCATTGTTCGTGAAACTCTTCCTAGTGCCATATCTTCATGGACATCAGTTAATTGCACGGCTTCTATCAGGACATGCCCAAAGGTCTTTTTAGGGAAGCAACCTTCAATCCGGGGAGTAGTCACATTGGATATCACTGGCATGTCTGGACACTTGTACATAGACAGGATTGGGTTTGTTCCCATTATTATAGGGCTTCTTGAGGGCACAGAAGCCCGTGGCATCCCACGTCGAACGCAAGGAATTTTTGGGCATATGAATGTATCTGAGGTTTTCCATAGCTTTCCATGTTTAAAACATGGTTTGTTTTGAATTTAATGTCTAGTGGAGATGGATTGGACTGATCAGAAAACCGATTAGAGTAGATTAGATGGGTGCAATCTCTATAAGGAACACAGATGTTGGGGCCAATGTGTGGTTAGCATCCCAGTTATTATTAAGGGGAATGGGGAATGAAGTGGAATTATCCCACTATGATCTGGCAGCCCGGGTAAGAATTAGGATGGATAATGGAGTGTTTAATGAAGTAGGTGGAGAATGAGATGGAGTCAACTTGAGGACGATGGTGATGTTGGTTTTGAGTCTCGAGGAGACATCCAACATATACCTGTGGTAGGGAATCAAATCCCTCGTAGTTCATCTGACAGTGTCTTACCACCGATTGGGTATTTCAATGGCTTACCAACGGATGCTGGATCGCAACGGCTTACTATTGGATGGGGTCACAACAGCTGACCTCTAGATAGGGTCACAACGGCTTACCACTGGATGTGGTCGAACCTCAAGGAGGCTTCCTACATACATTATCGAGTAGACAAGGATCAAACCCACATAGTTCTTGAGGGATGGGGTTCGGTGAACCGACATGGAGGAGTACCTGGGGTCTAATGGTTGTTAGGCTTGAACCTCAGGGAGGTGTCCTACATACCTTTCCTTGGCAAGGATCAAAGTCCACATAGTTTGGGTGGGTGCAACGGCTTACCGCTGACTGGGGGAACAACGACTTACCACTGATTGAGGTCCACAGTTTAACGTCAAGCAGTATAGGGGTGAACCAACCTGAAGGAGGACCTGGGGCCCAGATAGATGGTGGGATTGAACCTCGTGGAGGCTTCCTATGTACTCGGCCTTGGTAAGGATCAAAATCCACATAGTTCAGAAGGATTGGGCGTACCGAAATGAAGTGGTCGGGACTAATGGGTGTCGAGAATGAACCGCAGAGAGGCTTCCTATGTACCTTCCCCTGGAAAGTATCAAAGACCATGTAGTTTAGAAGGGGTGATTGGTGAACCGGCATGAGGATCTTCGGGACCAATGGATGGTGGGCTTGAACCTTAGGGAGGCTTATTACGTACCCTGGCCTGGCAAAGGTCAAAGACTTCGTAGTTCATGGTGGTATAGGGGCTTACACTTTAGGTGTTTTGGATAAGATGTCATGGTCGATGCTTTCTCTAAGCCCAAGTGAGTCATGCTCGGTGTGAGAAACAAGATACCACAAAGACCTAATGATCACGTTGTAGAAGGTGCGTGCGTGGGAAGTACAGTTAGGAAGATGTGCAGGTAGTGTCCCAAAGAGGAAACAAGGGCTTGTGTATGGTTCGCATCCCAAAGTGGAGATAAGGGCTTACACCTGATTCGCAACCCAGGGAGGTAGAGATTGGGACTTACTCCTGGATGGAGGATCATGTGGTGACAAATCCCAAAGGGAGAGGGATTTGGAACCCAGGAAGAGAGGAGAAGTAGGGGTTTTGCCTCCTGTAAGGGAAGATAGGGCCTTACACCAGGGTGGTTTCCCTTTCCCCATGGACAGATTTCACTCTTATAAAGAGGGTTTCATTCCATGTGAGTAATGATCTCGTTCTTGTGAAGACCAGTAGGCATTGAGAATGTCCAAGACTGGCACCCCATGTGCAAGGAATGGGGAAGGTCACATTTTAATGTCATGTGCTGAGAACGATGGCGCTTGGTAGTTTAACGACTTGCATCTCGGAGGAGGAGGGTGCGTGCCGCACCCCTATGACTTACCTAACCAATACCCACCCACCCTTGAGGGAAGAAAGGCATCGGCTATGTCGTGACTGGGGGTGTCGAGAGATGAACCCATTGGAGTTCCACGTTAGTATGGCTATGTTAAGAAGAAATAGATGTCAGTGTGCCTATGTGAAGAAGCATGAGGTGAAGCAACGCAATGGGTAGTATCGTCCAAGGGACTTTAAAGTTGCTTTGTGAAAACCTGAAATGACGCATGGGAAAATGAATTGCAGAGAAAATGTGCTCATAGGTAGAAGCCTTGTGAAACTCTGGTGCTCCATGAAGTGGAGGGGCTTTGTTAAGGTATGTTCTTCGCGAAGTGAAGTCTCCTAGGCTAGGCATTGGGAATTGGAAAATATGGGAGGATTTTTGCAAAGTTGAAGGGAATTTGTGATAAAATTCCTCACGAACCAAGGGTGCCTCGCGAAGCAAGGGTGCCTCGCGAAGCAAGGTGTGATGATGAAATGTTCTTTTTGAAGCACAGTGACCATGCCTTAGCATGTGGGTCACCTATGTATAGATGGTGTTTTTCAAGGCATAAAATCTTCACGATGACCTGAGTCCCTCTGGGAATCCCCTTCCTTCATGATGTCCCATGGGCTTCATGATAGGAATCCCTCTAGGAAGAGGGGTTGAACTAAAGCAAAGCAGGAGGAACTTCGCCATGAAAAAGGTACCTTAAGAATATCAGGGTTAGAAGAGCATGAAGTGCTTCACAATTTGATACCTGAGAAGGTGAATGGCCAGATGATCCATCCTTTGGGCTCAAGGGGAGCCCTCTATTTATAGGAAAGATGTGCCGTGAAGTAGAGCTCGCCCAGCACAAAGACATAGTTTTCTCGGCAGAGGGTTGTGAATGTCAAATCAGCTCAAGGAGGATCCTGCCTCCCTGCTCTATGGCGGGATCATGAACCTCAAATTCATTCACAGAGCATCTCGCGTCCTTGTTATACAGTGGGCTCACTAATGTTAAAGGGGTTTGCATAGCCTCCAACATCCTTGCACCGCGGATTGGTCGTGAATGTCAAAGGGGTTCACGGAGCCTCCCTCCTCCTTACTCCACGGCGGGGTCATGAACGTCAAAGGGGTTCATGGAGCCTCCCACCTCCTTGCTCTGCTGTGGGGTTACGAATTTCAAAGGGGTTCGCGGAGCCTCTTGCCTGCTTGACTCGTGGCGGGTGCGGGGGAATGGGGTTCCTAGAAAGGGCTTCACGAGTCTGCCTCAGAGACATCCCTATTTTTCTTCTTCTTCCCAACTTTTGGTGCCAACAATGATGTGTTAGGAAGTAACTAATTAAATGTTCTGAATGTAAGACCCTTATATTTTTTTTTATTTTCTTCATTGATTACAACTTGATTTAAAATAAAATAGAGGGTGTGCATCATTAGAATTGCGATGATTTATTTTACATTCATTGAGAACACCAATATTTTGACATAACCACTAAGGTTGTAATGAAATAGGTGATCAGAGTTGGAAAATGGTGCGGTGGATTATAACACCCCAATCTAGAGTTTGTATTATTAGTTTTTTTTCTTTCAATATCTGATAATCCTAACGTAGTGGTTGGATTCTATAGAATAAGTAATATTCATTTCAATGGTTTCAATAATGCTTACATATCAATGTATGTGTGACACCCTATATATAATCTTTGAGTTTGGGAACATGATAAAGTTGGTATTCATGGGTATTTTTCTTCCTACATTCTCTTAAAATCAGGGAGTATATCAATTATTTTGTAATAATATAGTTAGGTATTTAATAGTATCATATCATAAGGGTATGAGTTGTTGAAAACCAAGGTTACCATGTCAGTATGTAACCATGGTGGAAGGTTTTCACTGATGTTCATTATTTTCCCATTTTAACTACACATTAAAGGATATTTATGTAATAGTTGTTGTAATAGTTTCAATAGTTTGGAATTAATTATTCAGGAATCCAAAGGTGATATAGTAGGTTTATCATATTTTTTCAGCACCAAACAATTCGAATTATGGAATACTATTTCAATGACAATCTTAATATTTGTTTCATAAAAATTTAAGGATGTTAATGTCATATCATGGTATTATATTATATTCTATTATCATAGATCAATAATAATAAAACTAAGATAACATTAATATTAGATGTGTGCTACTAGTTTTTGTGATCCTCATTAATTGTGGGAAGCACAATGATCAATCAGATTGTGTTTTCAATTATAGACCTTTATATGTATGATGTTTATGGTGTGTTTTTTTAATTTATGATATATGAATGTTTGTCTAATAGTTAAAAAGTTCATAGATGTTGTGTCTTGGAAGAATCTACATTATGTGATCTTTTTCAATTTTCTTATGTAGTATTGGGATAGGTTACAACATTATGATTTCTATGAGGAGTTGATGAATGTTTTTTGAGCATTTGTGTACTAGTTCCACTAAAGTATTAGTCCTCTAATGGTGTATTGTGTATGATCTATTGTACGTTGTATTTCATGTGAGTCTGTTTGATGATATTCTGATTAATTTCTCAGGTTTTTTCCATTTTAAGGATTAAAAAATTAAACGTGGTTAGGACATAGCAAGTCGAATTTTTTTATAATAGATATTTAATTCAATTTTTAGTTTTATGAGTCTAGTCCTTTAAATATCATAATATGGTTTATTTTCTATGGAGTTTGACATTATAATAATCTATAAATAGATTCCCAAATTAAATTTATGATGGTTGTGTAAAAAATAGTATCTTTCCCTAGAAAGAGAATAATTTCAATTGTATGAATTTGAACCTCAGGACCAAGTATTTTCATTGATAAAAATTATATAAAAACAAATTATAATTTTTGTTTTGTGCGTGCAGTGATGTGGAAAAAACATGTCTTTTTGAAATGTATGTTACATGCCACAAACATGGTATAGAGAATTCTATATCCTTGCACTGTTGTCTTGTGAAAGCCATTATGATCAAATTTTACATTGTGTTTACATTTTGGAATAAATGTAGCATCATTGAGGAAGAATTATTGAAGGGAATGATTTTTTCTCCAATACAACATTTTCCCATTCCAAATATACATCGCTCACTGCCTCTTCACAATATATGGAATTATTTAGAGGATTGAATTTATTCGCCCCTCCCTTTATCTTCTTGAAAAATGTGGAATAATTTATCACATTCTTCATGATCTTGGTGTCCTTTGCCATGGTTCAAAAAACAAAAAATGAAGAACATGACATGATCATCAATCATTGGAAACATGCCATTTGGGTAAGATTTTTTTTTATTTTTGTGTTCATCATTTTTTTACCATCCCACTCTCTTCTTATAAAAAAAATCATTGATGAACATAATTTTTCAAGAAACATATGGTAAAAATAAAATTTTAAATAAATAATATTTAAACCACATATTATTTTCTCTCTCAGGGAATACATAGTTATGACTTGTACCTTGTTATATACATATATATTGAATGAGTTTGATTATTATAATATTTTTATATCATAAAAGGAATCAGTTTTATAAATGTAATATGATTAAATAATATATATATATTAATTTTTCAGTGAATGAGTAGAATAAATTCTTAACTCAAAATTAATTTTTTTGAGGAAACCCCACTATTAAGGGTTTAGTGGGACCCCTAAAAAATTTAACGTTTAGAATTAAAATTCGCAAATATAGATGTATCATATAACATTCTATAATTAACTAATCAAAGAACAATAAATAAAAAACCACCACAGTAACCATTAAAACCATAATAATTATGAGACTACAGAATTGAAATTATATTTCTGAGGCATGTCTCTGATTTCATGATCAGGATGAAGATGGTTGGAATCATTATTGCTGGTGTAGATGATACATAATTCCTCATAATAATTATTTAAATTAAAATTTTCCAAATTGAAAATAGTAAAGAAAACATCAGGTTGAGTATAAAGATAATGAATTCTGACCTTATCAATGTATTATAGAGGTTTCTACTCGTCGAATATGACATACTCATTTTGTGTTAAAATAATAAAAAATACTTTTTCCTATTGAATATTTTCTCAATATTGTTTTCATTTATTCTATCAAATAAGAGGTAAAACAATCCCCAGAGGCCCAAATTACATAAAATATCTTAATTTCCATTATCCTAATAATATAATACATTATTTCCTCTATCTATACGCATTGATATAATTTTTCAAACTCTCTATAGTTTCTTATAGGTGAGTTACAAGATTCTCAATATCAATATTCATTCTCATAGATTTGATAATCATATCTTTTTTTTAAAAATAAGAATAGACATTGTGAACTTGATAGATTTCTATTTTTCCATTAAATATTTATCCATATATCTTTTTCATAAAATTGGAAAATCATTCGAGTCATAGAATCCTTTATTTTGATTTTACATCACAAGGATTCTCCCATGATAATGGTTTATTATTTATGAAATATTTTATTTCTATAATGGTTCGATTGTGGGAATGATTCATCCAATTTTTTTATGTTTTTATAGGAACATTCCATAGAATATTTCTCTATCATAGTTTGTTCTTATTGTAAAATATTTCTCTTATAATTTATATTTGATTAATAATTCATTGATGAATAATTCTTTCATTTTAAACATAAAAATAACATTATTAAAAAATTGGGAAATTATTATAATACAGATAATAATTTTGATCATTTCCCCACTCAAATTTATTAACAAACCCAATTTGGAGATCAAAATTGGTTGGTTGGGTATTCCTATAGCCACCAACATCAGGAATACAATTATACCATTTTTTATTTCTCTCTAAAATATATTTTATTTTCCCTCCCATTGTGTTTAGATAATGAAGGTTTATTTTATATTTTATATTTTTAAATGATAAGGGGGAATATTATGAGAATTTTTTCACATTAATATGTGATGAAAGTAGGCAAAAAATAGGACATTTAGTATTATTATGCCTCATAAGATTAAAGAATTACATGAGTAGAAAAAAAATTTATATTGGTCCAAGTGTGAGAATCATAATGGGATGGTTATAAATATACTTATGTTAATTCCATAGGAAGGGTAATAATGACATAAAAATCGATCAACATTGCACTATGTATGATTTACAATTAGAATAGTGGTATTCAATCTATAAACTGTTCTAGAAAAGGAAAGAAATTTTTTGAAATACTTTTTATGTGGACATTTGAACACAATTTTTTGTATCAAAATCCATAATATTTAATGTTTTTATATGTTATAAATATGACAAACCATTTCCATTAGGTCACACAATTTATTCACTTAATGTGTGGGTTTCCCATTTCTTAAATGTATATACTAACCAACCAATGGGTCTAGTGAAATCAGCTACACCCCATGTGTTTTTTTTATATATCAAGGGTTACCCATTTATTACTGATATTTTTTTAATCTTCTTTTTAAAATTTTTATGGTACATTCATAAGATAATATTTAACCTAATATTCTATAAATATTTAGTTTCCAATAGTGATTTTGAAATTAAATGTTCTTTTTTCCTCACTAATTTTATAATTATTTTTTAAGTTATTTCTATTAATCAATGTTAAGGAACCATTATTTTACTTATACTACCCTTATCGATATGTTATAACAGTACCCACATTAATACCTTTCTGGATGGGTTATGTTCAGTTTGATTAGATAAATTATTGACATACAGCTTTTAATTAATTATTTATTCATTACCTTTCTCATGAAACATTCTCTTTCTTATCATCGGTCACTACATTTCTCTTAAATATATAAATTCATTACCATGTATATGACTATTTAATTAAACATATTCCATTATTATATATGGTTTTTTATTATAAAATTTATTTTGTTTATTGGGGACATGATTAAAACAGTCATATTCATTACATAATTAAGATATTTATTTCTATGGAATATTGATCATGAATTAAATAGATCATTCAATATAATACTAATGCATTGGACATGCCATGACAGGTGGGTATTTGAATTATATATCCCCTTAATGAATTAAAAAGTCACATGGGATGAAAAAATAAGATATTATTAACTTGCTTTTTTGTGTATACCTATAAAAACATAAACATTATTGGTTAAAGTACATGATGGAAAACATAAAATGATTTCTAAGATCATGGTTTCCAATATTAATTATTTCATTATTTGAGAATATAGTTATCATTATCCTTGATATTAATTCATTTATTTTATCTATGGATTAACATCAAGGACATGTGATAATTTATATATCATTATTTGATCATAATGTATACCCAGCATATTATTCATCATGTTCATGTTATTGATCAATTGGAGTGTGTATTCACATATTCACCTTTCCCAGTTATTTATACCTTATTTACTCGTGATTGATTTCATTATACATTAAACTTATAAAGGATATGATCTCACCCTCATTTTTTCCCTCCACCAAGATATGTAGAAGAAATATTTGAATTATTTTAAGGGAGGAAAATATTTACTCAATGTTTTAATTTATCCTTTTATATGTTATTCTAGATGCAAGTATATATATTGTATTCTATGAATACTATTCAATTCAATCATTTTGAATGAGATTACATGTATCTATAACCAATGAAATTATTTATCCACTAAATGATTTTTTACTAGGGTTGGGTTAATTATAAATGGTATGAGTGGATGTTTAGTAGAGAATATGAGAACAATATTTAGGAAAACATATATTAGAGAACATAACCTTATGATTGACATTATGGATAAGACTAAGTACAAGGTGAAAAAGTAAATTCTTATAAAGGTAGAGATTATGTTTATTTCCAATGAATACATCATTGTTTTGATACTATAAGTGGATGTGGCTCTAGATTATTTGTACATATGGTTAATAACTCTGAAACATGAATATTGGGATTTTAATTTATCATCACTTCTATCATGATAATGGGCCTCATTGCACTACTATATTGACACTCATGGGGGATATTCTGGGGTTAATTACCATTTTCGTTATGAACCATTGTGATTGATTTGAATAGTTGATAAACATTAATGATATAGGTTAGACCAAATTTGTCTTATAATTAAAATAAGGATTCATGATTTAGACATCATATAATTGATTAATGATATTCCCCCTTTGATTATTTTTTCTCAAACAATACTTTTTGGTTTTAGTCAATGGATAGAAAATAATTGAATCATATTACCATTGAATATGATAGAATATGGGGTTATTATGAGTAACCTAATAGTATTATGACCGGTGTAACACCCCAAGATTTCATAGTATGTTATCTCTTTAAATTAAATCGATAACTCGCGCTGCACGCAACACCGAGTTCGAGCACACCACGACTTACCAAACTAGACGTTCAAAAAGCGGTTGTGAATATTATTAACTGAATTTTTAATTTTATATACTCAATATAATTTTATAATCCATATTATGTTTTTCATAGACATAATATAAAAACAAATAATTTTTTTCAGACAAAAGAAGTATTTTTCAAAAAATGCAATTTTACTGCCTTTTAATGGTGAACCCTTTTTCAATCCAATATTCGACCCATTTATATAGTCAATTTAATGAAATTAAATTATTATTTATATGAAGTACATAAATATTTAGTTTGGATAATCTTTTTTACTTTTCTAATAACTTTCATATTTTTACAAATAATGAAAAATACTAAATTTTAATTGAAAACAACTTCTTTAATAAAAATAATATATAGTGTTAAATTATTAATTTGATTAGTTTGGAAGTATAATTAGATTATATTTTAATAATTTAATTCAATTTAGGTCTTTATAAGTAATTTGACATTTAAATTTGACATAAACACATGTCAATTGTTTTATAGTTTTTACATTTTAAAACCCGTTTTTTGGTTTTAACAATAGGAATTAGTTTTAAATTAATTAATGAAAATTCTATGTTTTTTATTTGGTAAAATAGTATTAATTTTTAAATTTGTAATATCAAAATTATCTTAGGGTGTTTTTTTATATTTTTCTGAAAACATTCAATTTTTGATGAATAGTGAAAAACATTGACTTATTGTTTAAAACTGAATTTTTTTAAATAATTATTTATTTTATTTTAATTTATTTTAATTAAAATAGATATATAATACCTATATATGTTCAATTTAATTCATTTGATTCATTTTATAATAAAATTAGATGTATAATGTAACGCCCCGGCCCCAGTTACCCAGAGTCGGTGCATTATTACATAACATTGGCAAGATCATAAAAGATCAAGTCTCAAAATACCGATTAGTTTAGTAACCTTGGAATCACTAGATACATTAATAACGTTTACATTACATAATAAAGTTAAAACAACAAAAATATCTTGTCTCTGCACTCATATCCCCCTATTCTATCCATGTAGGTCATTCATAAAATACTTCTTCACATCCTGGGAAAAATAAAACATAGAAAGGGGTTAGGTCATATGCTCAGTAAGGATAAAAATATAGCAGAAACTTTCATAAATAAGCATAAACATTTATGGAAATGTATAACTAAAACAAAATCCTTTTAAACATGAACTTCAGCATAATATGGAAAAAATAAAATGAAATAATTCTATTTACTTATTCACATGGATATTCTACTAGTCGAATAATCACATTCAATATCAATAACCACTTTCATAATGATGGAATTCATAATGTGAGACTATCGTAACTACATATTCAAGGCCTTGTTCCAAGACTACAAATAAGATTTTGTCAAGGCCTTGTACCAAGACACTACTTTGTCTCATGAGACCTACCGATGCATGGAGGAGCTATAGCGGGCACCACCCATCACTTATTAAGTCCAATTCATTCCTCATATGAACAGGTTTAAACATAACATAAACATTCGTATTAAAACTAGAATACGAAATGTCAATCCTTTATCCATAAACTATGAATGGTATAAAAATAACACATCCACATTCAAACACATCACAAAACCTTCAATACAATATGGAAGTTTTGTATCATAATAAATCAAATTCAAATAAGCTTAAAATCCATCAAAGGATGTTGACATAGATGAAATCAAAACTATTGGAGAGAAATATATCTTTTTTTTAATCATTTAAAAAGTCAAATAATTCTAAAATAAAACATTTACTTTGAAAATATTCATATAATCTTTTAATAGAAGCTTTGATTATTTTATAAAGGTGTAAAATAGCCACACCCACCGTATAAATTAAAAAGACATTCTTACCTTAATTCTGTCGAAAAGGTTAAAAAGGTCCTTGTTTAAAATATGACAGAAATATTCCTTTATATTCATCTTATAAAAATTCAAACAATGGAATAAATTACTTTAACCCATAGTCTGTAAAATAGTAATAATGATTTGAAATACATTTTAAGAAACATGGATGTGGATGATAAAGAGGTTCAATAAGATAATTACGTATAAACAACCTCGGATAATGAAAAGATTGTGAAATAAACCCTTAATTAGTACTTTTCCTTGGATGAGGGTTGTTTAACCTCTTGTATAATCGTGAAATAATTGTTATTAAATAATTCAAGAATCATATACATTAATATGATATCATATATGATCATTTAACATTGATTTGTTAATAATATCTCAGTATTATAATCGTTTCGGGTGTTAACGGATTCAATTCTATTTATATTATTTGTTATGTGAGCCATATTTGTTATGGAGAGGATTTATATTATTCATATCCAGAATGATATAATCTCTCTATTTTTTTAATCATCAAATAAAATTTATTCGTGAATGGATACGATGGGGAATGAATCTCATCGCATTCGTGGAGACGGTAATCCGTACGTACGTACGAGCAACAAGATCATTCTTTTGATATTAAATTAATATATAATTGGATGATATATCATATATAAAGAATCATTATCATGTTATATTTATTATTTACATGAATTAAACATCATTATTATACCCATCCAAATAATTATTTATTGAATAACAATTACACCACGACGTGGAGACGGTAGGTCGTACGTACGCACGTATGGTGACATGTCACTCAAAGGATAGATAGAATACTTAATATGGTTGTAACATATTTATAATAACATCACAGTATATAGAAAATACTGGAGTTATTATTTTATAATGGAAATTACAACGAAAGAAGAAGTTGATGAAGAAAGGAACTTGAAAGAGGGTGGTGAAAACATTACCTCTTCTTCGGGTTCTTACTTTTGATTTGATCCAAAGGGATCTTTAGTTTGGTTTTATGACTAAAGGAAGGCCACTAGGATTAAGGGAGGATAGATTATAGGGTATATGGGAAGAGTTTGTCTGAACCAAAAGGCTTTTAAGGTATGAATAATTGGTTAGAAGGGGTGTCCTTTTATAAGGGGGGAGGGGCTCTTTAGAAAAAACATAAACTATTAATTTATAATATATTCATATTCAGTTTATAATGGATCCAAAGTAGATTATTCAAATTCTAAGGTGGGTATGGGTCTAAATCCCTTCATCCAATAGATTTTAGATAGGTTTGGTTCACTATATTAACCTTATCATTTATATTTAACTATTAGTTAAATAGTTTGACCTTTACTATGTCACTTTGTATTTTAATATTATATGGTTAGTAAATGTACTATATACTTTAAAGAGACCCCCAAGTAGTCCATTAATGATACCCCTATCCTTATATAAGTCCTATGGCCGAACCTTATATTTTTAGTAGTAGAATATGAATTAATAATATAATATTTGTTTTAAAAACTCTTTTATGTCAATTTTGACACTATTTAATAATTGATTTTTGTTAAAGTCGTAAATAATTTATTAATTCGAAAAAATTAATTTATTAAATCATAACATGTCATATTAATCAATTAAATTCTTTTATGGCATAAAAAATTTCAAATTATATTTATTTCAATATTTATAATAATAATTATTTGATTCGTTCATTAATAAATAAAATACTACATCATTATTGTGCCATAAATAAATTTAATTATTCAATGTCTAAAAATTATAAATAAAATATCATTATTTATTAAATATTTTTATCTTTCTAATAAATATTTATAGTCTAAAAGATAACATATATAACCCTATGTAAGAAACATTTCTAAAAGATATATGCTTATGTCATTTTTGTATTTACTTTAACTTAATTAATACAATGTGTCATTATCACTTAAAAGTGGCTCCATGGGGTCCCAAAATCGACCCAAATATTCCCATGGTCTGAAATTTATCAAAGAATAGGGTTTGGACACGTTTTAGGGTAATTTATTATTATTTTAATATTATTTGTTTACCCTTATTTACCATATTTACCCTTTAACCACGGTAAATAAAATATTTACTCAAGTAATTATTCAAAATTTATAAAAATAAAAGTTACCTATTTACACAATTTGTACATATTGATTATAAATATGGAATACATTTTTTTAAATTCAAAAAACATAAGTGGAAGTAATTAATTTAGAATTAATTCCCGTTGTTAAAATAAAAGGTGTGTTTTTAAGAGATAATAACTATCAAAAGATTGACACTTGTTTATGTCCGGTTTAAATGTGAAATTATGTCCAATGACCAAAATTTTATTAAATGGTAAAACTATATTCTAAATATACTATAAAACCACTCAAATACATAATTTATCACTATTAATTATTTCAATTAAAAAAGTGGGTTTTAATTAAAATTTAGTTATTTTCACTATTAATCAAAATATGAAAGTTATCAGAAATGTACCAAAACTTTACCCTATGATAATTTTGATATTCAGAATCCAAAAATGAAGTCCATTTTGAAAGATAAAATGTATAAAATTTTAAAAATTGGGTATTACTATTCATAATGGCTAGTTTGATTGGTTGTGGTGTGTGTTAGAACTCGAAGTTGCGTACGACACACACTACCTTATTATTCAAAGAGAAGTGTACCATGGAAGCATGGGACCTTACATTCTACCCTCCTTTAAATAATTTCATCCTCGAAATTTCTAGAATACTACTTCATGAAAAGACTCAGGTGGTTCTTAATCATAAGTTCCTCGGGTTCCCACGTTGCCACTTCCATCTTATGGTTTCTCCGTAGAACTTTTACTAGACGAGTCGTCCGGTTTCTCAGCACTTGTTCTCTCATATCAAGAATCATGACAGGCTCTTCGCAATAAGACAGATCAAGTTCTAGTTCTAATTCCTCATATGTGTGGACATCCGTTGGGTCAGGCATGTATTTTCTCAACAATGATACGTGGGACACATCGTGAACTTTGGAGATACTTGGCGGCGTTTCCAAAAGGTAAGATACAGCCACAATTTGTTCTAGAATTTCTAATGGTCTAATGTACATTGGACTCAATTTTCCCTTCTTACCGAAACGTATAACACCCTTCCATGGAGATACCTTCAAGAAAACATAATCTCCTACCTGAAATTCCAAATCCATCCTTAGGTGTCAGCATAGCTCTTCTGCCTTCTTTGAACTGCTTTGATGTGGTTTTGGATTACCTTCACCTTTTCAATCATTTCCTACACCAGTTCTGGGACTACATGTTTTCGTTCACCGACATCATCCCAACAGGTTGGTATGTTACATCTCTTTCCATATAATGCTTCATATGGTGCCATCCGAATACTTGAATGGAAGCTATTGTTATAGGAAAATTCTACTAGAAGTAAATATTGATCCCACATACCATTAATGTCAATTGAGCATGATCTAAACATGTTTTCTAAGGTTTGAATATTCTGATCTGATTGTCCATCAGTTTGGGTGTGGTAAGCAGTGCTCAATCGAAGTTCAGTATCCGGGGCTTTCTGAATAATTTTCCAGAATCTTGAAGTAAAACAGGGATCATGATCAGAAACAATCAATAGGGGTACTCCATTAAGTCTCACAACTTTATTAATATATAGTCTTTCTAGACATTCAAGTGCAAGATCTTCTCTTATAGCAATAAAATGTGCTGACTTGGTAAGACAATCAACAATAACCAATATCGCATCGTTCCTTCTAGGAATATTTAGTAGCCCCATGAAAAATTTCATCGTAATATTATCCCATTTCCACTCTGGTATGGGAAGAGGTTGCATGACTCCTCCAGGCTATTTCCTTCCAGCTTTCAATTATTAACAAACCATACATATTAACCCAAAATCATCAATCTCCCTCTTCATGTTGTCCCACCAAAAATGTTTCATCAGATATCTAAACATTTTGTTGCTCTCAAGGTGTATAGAGAAATTGGAGTTATCAGCATCATCTAACAATTCCCATTTCAGATCATGTATACCGAGAACACAAAGTCTCTTCCCAAATTTCATAATTCCTTCTTCATATACAAAGTCTCTCAATCTCTCATCATTCACAACTTTAATCTTCTTTCGAAACTCCTTATCACCGGTCTGATAACTCTTTATCCTTTCTAGTAAATATGGTTTGGAAACCATTTGAAAAATTATTTATGTTTCACCTTCCATGGAAATCCCCATATCCATCTCCACTAGATCCATGAAATAGGATCCCTTTCAATTATCATCATGTTTAAAACTCTATGATATTTTCTTCTCAAATCATCTACCACCTTATTTTCCTTCCCCAGGTGGTAGTTTATTGTGCAATCCTAATCCTTGAGTAGTTCAATCCATCACCTTTGCCTCATGTTGAGTTCTTTCTGTGATAAAATGTACTTCAAACTCTTGTGATCAGTATAAATCTCACATTTTTCACCATAGAGATAATGTCACCATATCTTCAAAGAAACAATTACAGTATCTAACTCAAGATCATGAGTAGGATAGTTTTACTCATGAATTTTCATTTTTCGGGATGTATAGGCAATAACCCTATCATTCTGCATAAGGACACGCCAAGTCCTTTCTTTGAAGCATCACTATAAATAACAAACCCATCATTCCCCGATGGTAGAGTTAATATAGGAGCATTGACTAATCTTGTCTTAAGTTCTTCAAAACATTCTTCACACTCTTTGGTCCAGACAAATTTAACCCCTTTACGTGTGATCTTTGATAATGGGTTTTCCAATCGGGAAAAGTTCTTGACGAAACACCAATAATAACCTCCTAAGCCAATAAAACTATGTACCTTGGTTATACTCATTGGTGCTGGCCATTTATGGATTGCTCTTGTCTTAGAATGATCAATAGAGATTCCATCCGTAGAGACAATATGGACAAGAAAAGAAATCTCCTGAAGTCAGAATTCACACTTTCTAAACATCCCATCTAATTCATGTCTTTTAAGAGTCTTTAGGATAATGCGCAAGTGATTTTCATGATCTTCGTAGATTTTGGAGTATACCAAGATATCATCGATAAATACCACCGAAAAATCATCGAGATATTCCTCGAAAAAACTATTCATTAGATCCATGAATACAGAGGGTGCATTAGTCAATCCAAAATGAATTACTGTAAAATCGTAATGCCCGTACCTGGTTCGAAATGATGTCTTCAGAATGTCTTCATTCTTCACACAAAACTGATGGTATCTAGATCAAAGGTAAATATTTTAAAAGTATTGAGCACTATGCAGTTGGTCAAATTAATCATCAATGCGAGGTAGGGGATACTTGTTCTTTATTTTTACAGCATTGATCTCCATGTAGTCGATACATAACCTCATAGATCCATCTTTCTTTTTAACAAAAAGGACAAGGGCTCTACATGGAGAAACACTAGGGAGAATAAATCCCTTATTACTCAATTCCTCAAGTAGTTTCATTAGTTAAACTTATTACACAGTGGCCATTCTATAAGGGGTCTTGAATATAGGCCTTGAACCAAGAATTAAATCAATGGAAAACTCATTTTCTCGATCTGGAGGATGTCCAAGTAAATCTTCTGAAAAAACATCAATATATTATCTCACAATAGGTACATCCTCTATTTGAACATTCCTTTCCTCACCAACAGTAATTTCATTCTCTTCCTCCCCAATAATTGAATTTAGTTGAGCTACTAGGAGTGGATATATGTAAGAATTAGGTGATGATGATTCCGTGCTAAAGATAAGGTGTTCCTTATCATTATCATAAAAAATAGTAACCTACATCTTCATGCAATAAATTTTTGCATCATGGTCCGAAAGACAATCCATACCGAGTATTATATCAAATTCAATCATAGGTATGATGATGAGATCCGCATATAAAGAACATTTATGTGCTCTAATGGGGACTGATTCATGAAATTTTGTTGCAATGATACTGTCCTTAGGAGTTTTGATTGACAACTCCCTTGTTAAATCAAATTGGAAATATCTAATTTTGTTAGCAAACTGGAAAGATATGAAACAATGTGATGATCCAGAATCAAATAAAGCATTGGCTACACTTTAGGAAACCTTAAAATTACCTGCTACCACATCTTTCGAAGCATTAACCTCTGCAGTAGTGATAGAGTGAGCTTGGCTTCGATCCCTTGGCATTTTTTGAGGTAATTTACCCTGACTTTTAGTACATTTATATGCATAATGCCCCATTTCTATACAGTTATAGAATTACACATTGATAGATACATTCTTTCCTTTGCAATCATGAGCCTGGTGTCCTTTTTCACTACACTTGTAACAGACTGACATTCCCTTCAAGAAAGTACTGGGTGTTTCTTCCCACATTTAATGCAGGATGGATAATCAAATTTTCCCTTCTTCCATTTATTTACATTTCTAGCGTGGTCAGTAGATCTCTTATTCTCTTGCATTTCTTTACGGTTATAAGACATAGATAATACTGTTTCTGTCTTCATAGCAAACGAGACAATATCATGGTATGAACAGAAGGATTGTGGGACCAATGCTCGACGGAGAAACGGTTTTAACCCATCAAATAAATGATCAATATTACTTCATAGGTTATGTATATAATCTTCAATATACTTTTCTATCCTTGTAATGTTATACTCATACTTTGCGACATTCTCATCCTACTTTTTTCTCAAACTCAGAAATTGCCTTTCCATATCTGCTCGATGGTCACAAGGAAATTATTTTTCAAAAAACAACTCTTTGAACTCCCTCCATTCCATATTTGATACTTCATTATCTTCCTTAATTTTTTGAATCAATGACCACCATTAATCAACATCTCCAGTGAGTTGGTAAACTGCCATGATAACTTTTTCCTTTCACTACTCCCCAAGGCATGGAATATTTTCTCCAAAGAATTTATCCATTGCTTAGCTACTAAGGTATTTTTACTCCCATTGAATGTTGGTGGTTGTTGCCTCATGAAATGATCTAAAATTGATCCTCCATGTTGTGGATCAGGGTGCTCCATATGGGTAAGGTTATTATTCATAACCGGAGTGAGTTGTCCTAGTATGGTGATTAGCTGATCAGCACCAATTGCATCACTAGATCCACTATAATTATCTTGAGCAGGAGGGAAATCTATACATGGAGTAAATTCATTGATATGGTTTCCATTTATTCCACTAGGTGCCATTTCTAAACAATGGCATACACTAGATTAGTTTATGAATCGCAACACATAAATCCAAACATGCAAAACACTTAACATAAAGTGAACAGTTTATGGATATAATCCATAATCGTAAAAATCTTTTCTTTAAGGAAGTATATGATCAGAAACCCTTCATAATGGTTTGTAAAGAAAATTAGAATTATCCTAATAATATCCCCCGGGAGTGTCATAACCAAGAGTGCAGCAAGTCCCGTTGTCGTGCACCAGTTCCCATTCGAGTCTAGTTCAAAGCGGTGTTTTCGGGTTTTACCCCTAGGTACATTTATTTCAGAGCCGTCTCTACCTACTCGTATCCAGACAGGGATGTATTACTCAGAAAACTCAAAAAATCTCTACTACAATAATATTCTAGGATGGTATTATATACTAATCCTCAAATTCTATCTTAGGGTTATGTTCTCTAAACATAGTTTATCTAAATCTAGCTTCCAATGTTTGTACTAAAATTCCTCTTATACCAATTGTAAATCACCGTCCCCAGTTACCTAGAGTCAGTGCATTATTACCAAACACTGGCATGATAAAAAAAGATCACATATTGAAATACTAATTAGTTCAGTAGCCTTGGAATCACTAGATACATTCATAAAGTTTACATTATATCATAATGTGAAAAATACAACAACATCTTGCCTCCACACTCATATCCCCATATAATATCCCTACAGGTCATTCATAAAATACTTTTCACATCCTGGGAAAAATAAAACATAGAAAGGGGTGATCTCAGGTGCTTAGTAAGGATAATAATATAGCAGAAAATTTAATAAATAAGCATAAACATTTAAGGTAATGTATAACTAAAACAAAAGCCTTTTAAACTTGGACTTCATCAAAATATGGGAAAAAAATTAAATAATTCCATTTACTTATTTACATGGATATTCTACAAGTTGAATAACCACATTCAATATCAATAACCACTTTCATAATGATGGAATGCATAATGGAATACTATAATAACCACAAAGTCAAGGCCTTGTGCCAAGACTATAAATAAGATTTTGTCAAGGCCTTGTGCCAAGACACTAGTTTTTATCATGAGACCTACCAATGCATTGAGGAGCTATAGCGGGCTCCACCCATCACTTATTAAGTCCAATGCATTCCTCATATGAACAGGTTTAAACATAACATAAACATTCATATTAAAACTAGCAAAAAAAATGTCAATAAATTCTCCATAAACCATGAATGGTATAAAAATAACACATCCAGAGTAAAACACATCACAAAACCTTCAAAATAATATGGAAGTTCTGTATCATAATAAATCATATTCAAATAATCTTAAAATCCATCAAAGGATGTTCACATAGATGAAATCAAAACAATTTGAGAGAAATATATCTTTTTTTATTCATTTAAATGTCACATAATTATAATAGAAAACATTTACATTGAAAATATTCTTAAAATATTGTAAGGGAATCTTTGATGATTTTATAATAGTGGAAAATATCCTCACCCTCCGTATAAGTTAAAAATACATTCTTACCTTAATTATGTCGAAAAGGTTAAAAAGGACCTTGTTTGGAAAAAGAATGAAATATTCCTTTATAAACATCTTAAAAAAAGTCAAAAAAGGGTATAAATGACTTTAACCCATAGTATGTTAAATAGTAATAATTATTTGAAATACCGTTTTAAGATACATGGATGTGGATGATGAAGAGGTCCCAGAAGATAATTACGTATAAACAACCTCAGATAATGAAGAGATTGTGAAATAAACCCTTACCTTGTACTTTTCCATGGTTGAGGGTAGGTTAACCTCTTGTATAATGGTGAAATAATTTTTACTAAATCATTAAAGAATCATATACATTAATATGATATCATATAATATCTTTTAACATTTATTTGTTAATAATATCTTAGTATTATCATCGTTTCGGGTTTTAACAGATTTGTTTCTATTTATATTCTTTGTTATGTGAGACATATTTTTTATGGAGGGGATGTATATTATTCATATACAGAGTGATATCATGTCTCTAAAATTATTTTTAATCATCAAATAAAATTTAGCCTTGAATGGATACGATGAGGAATGAATCTTATCGTGTTCATGGAGACGGTAATCAATACGTACGCACGAGCGACAATATCATTATTTTGATATTAAAATAATATATAATTGGATTTTATATCATATATAAAGAATAATAATCATGTTTTATTTATTATTTAAACTAATTACACATCATTATTATACCCATCCAAATAATAATGTATTTAATAACAATTACACCACGACGTGGAGAAGGTAAGTCGTACGTGCGCACGTATGGTGACATGTCATTCAAAGGATAGATAGAATACTGAATATAGTTGCACCATATTTATAATAACATAATATTATGTCGAATATACTGGTGTTATTATTTTAGAATGGAAATAACAAAGAAATAAGTAGTTGAAGAATAAAGGAACTTGAATGAGGGTGGTGAAAACATTACCTCTTCTTCGGGTTCTTCCTTTTGATTTGATCAAAAGGGCTCCTTAAATTGGATATGTGACTAAAGGAAGGCCTCTAGGATTAAGGGAGGAAATTTTATATGGTATTTGGGAAGATTTTGGCCAAACCAAAATGCTTTTAAGGTATGAAGAATTGGTTAGAAGTTGTGTGCTTTTATAAGGGGGGTCTCTTTAGGAAAATATAAAAGTATTAATTTATAATAAATTGATATTTGGTTTCTAATGGATCAAACGTTTATTATTCAATGCCTAATGTGGGGATGGGTTGAAAGCCTTTCATCCAATATATTTTAGAAAGGTTTGGGTCACTATATTAACCTTATCGTTTATATTTAACTCTTAGTTAAATAGTTTGACATTTACTAGGTCACTTTGTATTTTTATATTATATGGTTAATAAAATTACTATATACATCCAAGAGACCCCAATTGGTCCATAAGTGATACAACTATCATTATACATGTCCATTGGATGAACCTTATATTTTTTGAAATTAAATATGAGTTAATAATGTAATATTTGTTTTAAAAACTCTTTTATGTCAATTTTGACACTATTTAAAATTGATTTTTGTTAAAGTCTTAACACCTTATTAATTCAAACCAAATTCATTTAAGAAATACTAACAAGTCATATTGATCAATAAAATTCTTCAATGGAATCAAAACTTTCAAATTATATTTTTTCAATATTTATAATAACAATTAATTGATTCTTTAATTAATAAGGAAAATTCTACATCATTATTGTGTCATAAATAAATTTAATTATTCAATGTCTAAAAATTATAAATAAATTACTATTCTGTAGGAAATCTATTTTATCTTTCTAAAGAATATTTATAGTCGAAAATATAAAATATATAAACCTATGTAAAAATTGTTTTGCTAAAAGATATATGCTTACATCATTTTTCTATTTACTTTAACTAAATTAATATAAAGTGTCATTATCACTTACAATTGACCCAATGGGGTCCCAAAATCGACCCAAAGGTTCCCATGGTCGAACCTGTATCAACCAATAGGTGTAGGACACTCTTTAGGGTAATTTAGTATTATTATAATATTATTTGTTTACCCTTATTTACCAGATTTACCTTTTAACCACTGTAAATAAAATATTTACCAAAGTAATTATTTAAAATGCCTAAAAATTAAAGTTACATATTTACACAATTTGGACCTCCTGATTGTAAATATGGAATCCATTTATCTAAATTCAAAACACAGAAGTGGCAGTAATTAATTTAAAATAAATTCTCATTGATAAAACAAAAAGTGTGTTTTTAAGAGATAATAACTTTCAAAAGATTGACACTTGTTTATGTCCAGTTTAAATGTGAAATTACGTCCATTGAACAAAATTGTATTAAATGGTAAAAATATATTCTAAATATACTTTAAAACCACTCAAATTCATAATTTATCACTATTAATTATTTTTATTAAAAAAGTTGTTTTTAATTAAAATTTGGTAATTTTAACTATTCATCAAAATATGAAAGTTATCAGAAATGTACCAAAAATTCACCCTAAGATAATTTTGATATTCCAAATCAAAAAATGAATTCCTTTTTGGAAGATAAAATGTATAAAATTTCAGAAAGTGGGTACTACTATTCATAATGGCTTGTTTGATTGGTTGTGGTGTGTGTTAGAACTTGAAGTTGTGTAAAAAACACGCTGCTGTATTATTCAAAGGGGAGCGTACCATGAAATCTTGGGATGTTGCATATAAAATTTTATTGAACATTTTAACGTCTTTTACCCACCTTCTAGGAACGTTTTCACATTTGCATAAAACGTAATTTTATTACTTATATGAATTGAATTTCAAAAATCTGAGCGACATGTTAGACATCAATAAGTAAAATGATGTTCAATAAGATGAAAATAATTTTTTTGTGAATAGTAACTTTTGCCTTTGAATTACCACGATTAAAATTAAACAGGGTAATTAAAGGTCAAAATGATATTATAATTACCACAAAACATGTCTTAATTCTATAGGATAAGTGTATTTCGACCAATACCAACCTTAAAAATAAAATATGATCCTTTTGGTCTACTTGGATTAGATTTGGAAATTTATTATTATTTTATTTAAAGAAGAGTTAAAAGTGTTAAATTCAAATTTTAATAACTAAACCATTTTTAATACAGGGTTAAACATTATATAAATTTGACTATAAATATTTATTAGAAAGCTGATATTATTTCCTAGATAATGGTGTTTTATTTATAATTTTTAGAGATTAAATAATTTTATGTATTTATGACACAATGATGATGCAATAATTATTTTATCAATGAAAGATTAAAATAATTGATATTATAAATTTAAAAATAAATGTAAATTGAGATTTTTTATGCCATGCATAAATTTTCTAGGTTAATATGACATTTTAGGGTTAATAAAATATATTTTATGAAGTGATAAAGTTGTTATGACTTTAACAAAAACAAAATACCAAATAGTGTCAAAATTGACATAAATGTGTTTTTAAAACAACTGCTATATTATCAATTGATATAATTTTTATAAAAATCTATGGATTGGACAAAGTAAATAGATAAGGTTAGATATATCAATACTGAACCTGTTGGGGTTCAATTTTCTTTTTTATAGTATGTTTTTTAAACATTTATTATAATAATATAAGAGGATATGGTAAAAGTTAACCTATTTAAATAAGAGTTAAATATAAAATATATATTTGATATGGTGACCTAAAATTGTCTAAAAACTATTGGTTGAGAGGATTATGACCCAAACCCACTATATCTTTGAAATAAATCAATTTGGAGCCATTAGAAACTGATTATGATTTTATAATAAAATAATATTTTGAACTTTTCCTAACGTGACCCTCACCACTCTTATAAAAGTGTACTTCCCCTTCTATCAAAATCACACCTCCAAAGACATTTGGATCAGCCAACCACTGCCCAAGTCTCATCCCAACTTCCATCAATTCAACCTATAGTCCTTCACTTGAGCATAAATCCAACATATGTAGCCCTTTTGTTCAAATCAAAAATAAATACACAAAGAACAGGTAATTATTTTATCACCTCTTTCAATGTTCATTATTCTTCTACTTTATCTTTCATAGTTATTTACATACCAAAATAATATCTCCAGTAACTTATACATATTGTGATGTTATTATAAATATGTTACAACCATACTCATTATTCCATCCATCCTATGAATGATAATGTCACCATGTGTGCGTATGCAGGGTATACCATCTCCACGTCGTGGTATAATTTTTTTTTCAACACTATGTTATTTGGATGGACATAATTATGAGTAATATGTATAATAATAATGAAGACAACATGATAGTTTATCTATAAAATTAATATACCATCAAATTACACACCATTCAATAATTAAGGAAATGATATCGTCACTCGTATGTACGTACGACTTACCGTCTCCACGACGCGATGAGATTCAATTCCAGGTTCACCATTCAATGATGAATAAATATATATATTATTAATAACTGTGTAATATATGAAATAATAATTCTACTAGATATATATATATACTTACATATATCTTATTCATTTACTTCTGATCAATATGATATGCAAACAGAAATAACGTTTATGCGTACGTATGGAATATCGTCTCCATAAACAGTGTTTTCAGTTTAATTTATCTATCTATTGTACATATTTATATTTTAAATATATATTATACATAAATCATGTTTTATATTCTTTATGTATTTAAATCATGATCTAAATTATACGATCAAGAATAATAAGTTAAAACATGTACGATAAAGAAAGCGATTATTACCCAAATTGTTAATTTAACATGGAAATAATTATTAAATAGGTAGTATGAAATAATAAAAGAATCATGCATGATATAATAAATATGAATACAGTTCTGTTATAATTTAATAACATACTATGGTCATTATACAAGATGTTAAACGTACGCTCGACCAAAGGAATGTGCAAGGTAAGGGTTAATTCCTCAATCTCATTATTATCCGAGATTGTTTATGTGTAAGTATTTTCTTGGACATATTTATTATCCATGACCATGTTTCATAAAAGAAATTTCAAAATGATTCTTATAAGGTACTCTTTAACTTAGACATCATTTTAAATGTTTTAAATATTTATTCGTCTAAATATTTTTCATTGATTTCCATGTTTTTAAAATGGTTTTAAGGATTTATTAATATGGACATGATTGTTTTAAAATGTTAATTCCATTCAAAAGATTCGATGATTTTTTGGACAATTTGATTCAAAAATCTCTTTTAAATTACTTCTTTTATAAATTTGTGACTTTTAAATGATTTCACAAAAAGAGATATTAGTCTCAAAATGTTTTACTGATCATTTTCAACTATGTCAAAAAAATTTACTGGATATTATTCATGATTAAGGATGATTTACTATAATACAATCTTCCATATTTTATCGAATGAGTTATGATATGTGTCACTATGGTTGTGCTATTTTTATACCCTTCATGGTTTATGGTTGAAGTATTGACATTTTGTATGCTAGTTTTAATACAAATTTTTATGTTATGTTTCAAAATTTTCATATGAGGAATGTAGTGGACATAGTAAGTGACGAGGGGGGACCAAAATAGCCCCTTGATGAATCAGTAGGTCTCATGAGACTAACTACTGTCTTGGAACAAGGGCTTGAATTTTTTTTGTAGTCTTGGCACGAGGCCTTGACTATGTATTAATGATGTCCGGTGTTAAGCATTCCCTTATTATGAAATTAATTATTACTTGGGATTATTCGACTAGTAGAATATCCATGTGAATGTTTATATGGTAATTTTTGATTTATTTTCTCCATATTATGTTAATGTTTATGTTTAAAAGGTTGTGGTTTTTATTACACATCTATCCTAAAAAGTTTATATCTTAAGAAGCTTTATTTACCATTACTGAGCATATGAGCTCACCCCTTTCTTATGTTCTGTTTTCCTAGGATTCCAAGAAGTGTATTATGATTGACATGCAGGGTTAAGCTAGGTAAATAATGGCATTCTCAATAGATTATTTATTATTTGTGTTTTGTTTGAATGTGTAATGTAACGTTCATGTATGTAATCTATTTTTGAAGACTACTAAACTGATCAGCCATTTGGGACTTGATTACTTTTAATCCTTCCAATGTATTAAAATAATGCACATGATCTGGGCTTATGGGGTCCCCCCAAGATTACATAGTACGTTATCTCATCAAAGTAATTCAATAACCTGTGCTACATGCAACACTAAGTTTGAGCGCACCATGACTTACCAAACCAGCCATTCCAAAAGTCATTATGAATAGTATTAACCAGAATTTGAATTTTTATACTCCATAAAATTTTACAATCCATATTATTTTTTTCTTAGACACAATATAAGAACAAATTCATTTTTTTTAAATAAAAGAAGTATTTTTCAAAAAAATCAAATTTTACCGCCTTTTAATGGCGAACCCTTTATAAAAACAATATTTGACACTTTTATATATTCAATATAATGAAATTAAATTATTATTTAGAAGTAGGACATAAAAAATTATTTTGGATAAATTTGTGGTACTTTTCTAATAATTTTCATATTTTGATGAATAGTGAAAAATACTATGTTTTAGTTGAAGATAACTTTTTTAATCAAAATAATTTATAGTGTTAAATTATGGATTTTAGTGGTTTGGAAGTATAATTAGATAATATTTTTGTAATTTAATACAATTTAGGTCATTAAAAGTAATTTCACATTTAAATTTGACATAAACACATGTCAATATTTTGATACTTTTTACTTTTTAAAAACCCGCTTTTTGGTTTTGATAGCAAGAATTAATATTAACTTAAATAATGAAACTTCTATGTTTTTAATTTGGAAACATAAAATTTATTTTTTAATTCAGAATATCAATATTAACTTTGGGTGAATTTTTTGTATATTTCTGAAGACATTCCATTGTTGATAAATAGTGAAAGACACTGTGTTATTGTTTAAAACCAACCTTTTATTTAAATAATTATTTATTTTATTTAAATTTATTGTAACTAAAAAATATATATAATACCAATATAAGTTAAATTTAATTAATTAGAGTCATTTTATAAAAATATTAGATGTATAAAACTATATTGAACTTTTTAACATCTTTTACCCACCTTCAAGCCACATTTGCAAATTTGCGTAGAACATAATTTTACCACCTCTATGAATTGAATTTCAAAAATCTAAGAGAAACGGTTGAAAGTAGTAAGTAAATTTTTATTTAATAATATGAAAATAATTTTTTCTAAATAGTAACATTTGACTTTTATTTACCACTGTTAAAATTAAATAGGCTAATTAAAGGTGAAAATGATATTATAATTACCCTAAATCATGTCCTAATTATATTGGACAAGTGTGTTTCGACCAAAACCAAACATAGGAATAAAATATGATCTTTTTGTTCCACATGGATTAGATTATGAAAATTATTATTATTAATTTAAAAAACTATTAAATGTGTTAAATTCAAAGTTTAATAACTAAACCCATTTTAATATATGGTTATACATAAGATAAATTCAACTAAAATATTATTAAAACGATAAAAATATTTCCTACATAGTGGTATTTTAATTTTATTTTTTAGAGATTAAATAATAAAATTTATTTATGACACAATGATATTGCAGTAATAACTTTATCAATGAAAGATTAAAATAATTGATATTATAAAAATAAATGTAAATTGAGGTTTTTTATTCCATACAAGAATTTTCAAGGATAATATTACATTTTATGGTGGATTAATTGTTTTTTAACTGATAAAGTTGTTTTGAACAAAAAAATAAAATACGAAATAGTGTCAAAATGGACATTAATGAGTTTTTAAAAAAAATACTATATTATGAATTGATATAAAATTCTTAAAAAGATATGGTTCATCCAAAGTATTTAGATAAGAACATATATATCATTAATGTACCACTTGGGGTTTTATTTTCTTTTATAGTAAGTTTATTAACCATTTATTATAGTAATACAAGAGGACATGGTAAAAGTTAAACAATTTAACTAAGCATTAAATCTAAAAGATAGTGTTAATATGGATACCTAAACTTGTCTAAAACCTATTGGTTGAGAGGATTTCAACCCATCCCCACCTTAGATTCTAAATAAATCAATTTGGAGCCATTAAAAACTGAAAACTATTTTATAATAAAATAATATTTCAAACTATTCCTAAAGTGACACCACCTCTCTTATAAAAGGGTACTTCCCCTTCTCTCAAAATCACACCTAAAAGGCCATTCAGATTGGTCAATCCCTACCCAAATCTCCTCCCAACATACCTCACTTCAACCTAGAATCCATTACTTGAGCAGAAAGCCAACCTAATGAGCCCTTTTGTTCAAATCAAAAGGAAAACCCCAGAGAAGTGGTAATTATTTTATCACCTATTTCAATGTTCCATTTCTTCTTCCACTTTATCTTTCTTTGTTATTTCCATACCAAAATAATAAAACCAGTACCTTCTACATAATTTGATTTTATTATAAATATGGTATAACAAAATCCTTTTTATATCCATCTTATTAATGATAATGTCATCATGCATGCGTACGTACGACTTGTTGTCTCCACGCCGTGGTGTAATTTTTTATTCAACAGTATATAATTTTTATGTATATAATGATTAGTAATATGTATATAAATAATGAAAATAAATTTCTAATTTCTCTGTAAAATTAATATAACATCCAATTTCTTACCTTTTAATCATCAAGGAAATGATATTATCGCTTATGTGTATGTACGTCTTACTGTCTCCACGACACGATGAGGTTCATTTCCAAGTTCACCATTCAACGGTGATTATAAAAATATATTTTATTAATAAGTATGTAATATATGACATAACAATGAAACTGGAGATATATATATATGTGTATGTATGTATGTATTTAATTATATCATATCCACTTACTTCTGGCCAACATGATATGAAAACGGAAAAAGGATTTATGTGTACGTACGACCTACCATCTGCCTAAATAGTGTTTTGAATTTCATTTATCTATCTATTATACATTTTTATATTCTAAATATAAGTGATATATAAATCATTTTTTATATTCCAGAAGTATTTCAATCATGATCTAATTGATACGAACAAGAATAACATGTTAAAACATGTACGATAAAGAAGACGATTATTACCAGAAATGTTAATTTCACATGGAAATCATTATTAAATGGGTAGTAAAAAGTTATAAATGAATCATGTATGATATAATAAATATGAATATGGTTCCGATATAATTTAATAACATACTATGGTCATTATATAAGAGGTTAACCATACGCTCGACCAAAGGAAAATCCAAGGTAAGGGTTAATTCCCCAATATCCTTATTATATGAGATTCTTTATGTGTAAGAATTTTATGGGACATATTTATTATCATTTTCCAGGTTTCATAAAAGACATTTAAAAATTATTTTTTATGGTAATATTTAAATAAAACATCATTTTAAATGTTTTAAATATTTATTCTTCTAAATCTTTCTCATTAATGTCCATTTTTTCAAAATGGTTTTAAAGATTTCTTTTTATAGGCATGATTGTTTTAAAATGTTAATTACTTTCAGAACTTTCAAAGTGGTACGGGAAAATTTTATTCAAAAATCTATATAAAATTACTTTATTTATAAATGTGTGAATTCTAAATGATTTAAAAAACAGATATTACTCTCAAAAAATGTACTGATAATTTTTGAATATTTCAACATTCTTTACTGGATATTATTCTTGATTATGGTTGATTTGTTATAATACAATCTTCCACACTGTATCGAATGATTTATGATATGTTTGAATATGGATGTGTTATTTTTACCCTTCATGGTTTGTGGTTGATGTATTGAAATTTTGTATGCTAGTTTTAATATGAATATTTATGTTATGTTTCAATATTTTCATATGAGGAATGTAGTAGACATATTAAGTGACGGTTGGGGCCCGTTATAGCCCCTCGATGCATCGGTGGGTATCATGAGACAAACTAGTGCCTCGATGCAAGAACATGACAAAATAATTATTTGTAGTATTGGCGCAAGGCCTTGACTATATGGTAATTATGTCCTGTTTTAGGAATTCCGTCATTATGAAAGTAATTATTACATGTGATTATTCGACTGGTAGAATATCAATGTGAGTGTTTATATAGTAATGTTTGATTTATTTTCTCCATATTTTGTTCAAGTTTATGTTTAAAAGGTTGTTGTTTATATTACACATATTTCCTTAAAAGTATATAGCTTCTGATAAATTATTTACCCTTACTGAGCATCTGAGCTCACCCTTATCTTATGTTTTGATTTCCCAGGATTCCAAGAAGGGTATTATGTTTTATATTCATGGTTAAGCTAGGGGAATAATGGATTTATCAATGGATTATTTATGTTTTATTTTATGTTTGAATATGTAATGTAACATTCATGTATGTAATCTATTTTCCAATACTACTAAACTAGTCATTCCTTACGAGCTTGATTCCTTGTAATCATACCAATGTATTAAAATAATGTACTGGCTTCAGGCTTCTAGGGTCAGGGCATCACAGTTTTTATGATATGAAGATTAGTACAAACCTTAGAAACAATATTTAGGAAAACTCTAAATAGAGAACATTAACCTTTGATAAAATTTTAGGATTAGTATAAAATAACATCCTAGAATTTTGGTAATGTTTAGATTTTGTGTATTTTGCATGAAATACATCCCTGTCGGGATACGAGCAGGTAGTAGCAGCTCTGGCACATATGTACCTAAGAGTGAAAACTCTGATAAGGAGTTTCGTACCTGACCCATGTTATCCTAGTACACAACAATGGGCCTTGCTACACTCTTGGTTATGACACTCCAAGGGGATATTCTTATGATAGTTCACATTTTAGTTACAAGCCATTATGAAGGATCTAGGAGTAAATTCTTCATCAAAGAAAACGTTTTGTTGTTATTGATTATAGGAATAATATTTTCAATTTATGTTAGTTAGTTTACAAGTTTGTAATAATGAATTATGATTCATAAACTATCCCAGTGTATTCCATTGTTTAGAAATGGAACCTAGTATAAGGAATGTGAACTCCAACAATACACCTGATCCAAAGAGTAAGAAGAATCATATCTTTCATGGTATTATGTCAACATTTAGAAGGGAAATAGTCTTCCACATATTTTCATCATATTAATAAATAGTATCATATGTTAATATGATAATTAAATAATTCTATGAGTATGATGGATTTGAAGGGGAGAAATAGAAGAATAGGAGGGTAGAGAGAAATATGGATAAAGGGAAGAGGGGAAAAAGGATTTTACCATATGTGATAACTGTGGAAAGAATCACCTAGGTAAATTATTGAAGGGAATGTTAGTTTGTTATAAGTGTAGAGAAAAAGGAAACCAAGTGCGTGATTGCAAGGGTAAGAGAAAGGTTTCAAATGTACAATGCTTCATTTGCAAGGAGTTAGGACACTATGTGAATCAACGTACAAATCATCAGAGTATGCCCCAAATGATGCTATTGGATAATAATGAAGTTTTGATACTACCACAGATGAAGATTAATGACTAGTGTTCTTATGTTGTTATTAAATAATTATTTCATTTGATTTTTGTATCAATGATGTAATGGTTATATGAATTATGGAAATAAATAATGATTGTAATGAAGTACTATTTCATTGAGGATTTGAGGTTATATGGTTCTAAGAAAAGTGATTCAATACCAAGTTAATATTTTTGAAAAAAACATGGTCGAAATAAATATAAAACTTGATATGGTTCTGATATTCATGTAGTGATTTTGGAATAAGATATGATTGATTTGGATAATTTATATTTGATATTGTTGACTACTTTGAAACTAATTAATTGTTTGTTTATTCCTTTATTGTTGGAGTTTACAACATTTTTGGATATAATGAGTATATCCAGTATTCTATAAGGAATAATGGAGCATGAATGTAATAAATATAGTTTTATGGTAATTCATGGTGTTACTATGTTTTAAAGGAATACATGATGAATGTATTCACATGTTATTATGAGGCTAAAAATATCTTCATTGTGTTTACCTTCCTTATAAATTTTGGACTCTGAGTTTGGACAAAAGTATTTTGGATAAGTATAAAGGTTGGAATGGATTATGTTTGACATTGGATACTATTATTAATGATAAATAATTCCTTATGATAATTTTTGGATTGTTATAAAAAGGACAACCTGGAGGTTGGGAAACAACCTGTCGCGTCTGACAAGGCCGTGAGACTTGAAACCGCAACAAAAGGGTGACAAGGGTGCATCACCTACCACTGGCTTACGTGATGTCCTAATTTGTATAATGTAGTTTTTTAAATATCCTTACAAATGAATTATAAATTTTTTATTTTCTGAACACTATATGATTAAGATAAATAGAATATTTTTTAATTCTATTATCTTTTGGAGTGAATGATGAGTTTGTGCTAGGAATTAGTTGAAGGATGAAACTCTACTTATCAAGTATATTTTTTCCTCTTATTCTGTGAATAAATTAATTATTAAACATTAGGGATGGTATCTTAAAAAAAATTCTCCTAATATCTTATATTTTGTTAAACCAATGATATTTTAAATCGACATAGATTAATGGATTTGAGGCCCTCAATTTTACACTTGTTTGTGATTGATGACCTCAATCACTCCCTATAAATATTTATGTTTTTCTTCCAATTAGGTGTCTCTAATTGACACTAATGTTTTCCAAATCGAGATCATAATTTGGTGGTGACTATTTCATTTTCCTTTCTGTCTTACTAAGACTAAATTTTATTAACCCAATTTTCGATGTGGGTTTTCCACAAAGGAGATTTAATATTTTTAACATTTTATTTTCAAAGAATAATTTCAAATTGCAAGAATGAAATTTATTAAAGGAGGGGAACACGTAACAACCCAAGATTTCATAGTATTTTATCTTTTCATAGTAATTAAATAACTTGCGCTACGCACAACACCGAGTTCGTGTGCACCAAGACATACCAAACTAGTCATTCAAAAAGTGGGTATAAAAAGTATTAACTGAATTATAAATTTTATATACACTATATAATTTTATAATCCATATTATGTGATTTTAGGCATAATATAAGAACAAGTTCATTTATTTAGATAAAAGAAGTATTTTTAAAAAAATGCAATTTTAGTTCCTTTTAATGGAGAAACCTTTGTAAAACCAATATTTGAATATTTTATATATTCAATTTAATTAAATTTTATTCTTATTTAAAATTATGACATAAAAACATTTTGGATAAATTTTTGGTACTTTTTTTATAATTTTCATATTTTGATGAGTAGTAGAAAATACCTAATTTTAATTGACAACAACTTTTTTAATCGAAATAATTTATAATGTTAAATTATGAATTTGAATGGTTTTGAAGTATAATTATATTTTATTTTTATCATTTAATACAATTTAGTTCATTATAAGTAACTTTACATTTAAATTTGACATAAACACAAGTCAATCTTTTGATAGTTTTTACTTTTAAAAAACCTGCTTTTTGTTTTGGTAATGAGAATTAATAGTAAATTAATTAATGAAATTTTATGTTTTTAATTTGATGAAATAGAATTAATTTTTAAATTCTGAATATCGAAATTATCATTGGGTGAATTTTTGGTATATTTTTGAAAACATTCAATTTTTGATTAAATAGTGAAAAACATTGTGTTATTGTTTAAACCCAACTTTTTATTTAAATAATTATTTATTTTATGTAAATTTATTTTTAGTCAAAAAATATATATTTAATACCTTTAAAAGTTGAATCTAATCCATTGTAGTCATTTTGTAGTAAAATTAGAAGTATAAAATTCTATTGAACATTTTAACGTCTTTTACCCATCTTCTTGACACATTTTTAAATTTGCATAAAACGTAATTTTACCACTTCTATGAATTGAATTTAAAAAATTAGAGAAAAAAGGTTGACATTAGTAAGTAAAATGTTGTAAAATAAGATGAAAATAAATTTTTCTAAATAGTAACTTATGATTTTATTTACCACAGTTAAAAGTAAATTGGGAAATTAAAGGTAAAACTAATATTTTAATTACCCTAACACATGTAAAAATACTATTGGATATGTGTATTTCGACCAAAACCAACATTATGAATAAAATATTTTTCATTTGGTCCACTTGGATTAGATTATGACATTTATTATTATTTTAGTTAAAGAAGAGTCAAAAGTGTTAAATTCAATGTTTAATAACTAAAAAAAAACTAATATTGGGTTATACATAAGATAAATTCAACTATAAATATTTATTAGAAATATAAAATGTTTTTACATAATTCAATATTATTTTTAATTTTTATAGTCTATATAATTAAATTTATCTATGCCACAATGATGACGTTTTAATTACATTATCAATGAAAGATTAAAATTATTGATATTATAAATATAAAAATAAATGTAAATTTAATATTTTTTATGCCATCAACCAATTTTATTGGTTAATATTACATTATAGTGTTGATAAAGAAAATTTGTTTGAATTGATAATTTTTTTATGACTTACCAAAAACAAAATACAAAGTAGTGTCAAAATTGACATTAATGAGTTTTTAAAACAAATAATATATTATTAATTGATATAATATTTCTTAAAAAATAGGTTTCAACCAAAGTACGTAGATAAGGTTATATATATCAATAATTAAGGATTTTGGGTTCTCTTAGCTTTTTATAGTATGTTTTGTAACCATTTATTATAATAATTCAAGAGGACATGGTAAAAAATAGATTATTTAACCTAGAGTTAAATCTAAAATAAAGGGTTAATATGGTAACCTAAACTTCTCTAAAACTTATTGTTTGAGATGGTTTCGACCCATCCCAACCTTATCTTAGAAATAAATCAATTTGGAGCCATTAGAAAATGGAAATTATTTTATAATAAAATAATATTTCAAACATTTCCTAAAGTGACCTTCACCTCTATTATAAAAGTGCACTTCCTCATCTCTCAAAATCACTACTCCAATGCCATTTTTCCCAGCCAAACACTGACCCAATCACCCCCAAACATCCATAAAGTTAACCTATCGGACATCCCTTTATCTGAAATCCAACCTAAGTATCCCTTTAATTCAAATCAATAGAAAACACCCAAAGAATTGGTAATTATTTTCTCACCTCTTTCAAATTTATTTTTTCTTCTAACTTTTCATTATTTGTTATTTCCATAAAAAATGACTACATTACCTTATGAATAATGTGATGTTACTATAAATATGCTATAACCATACTCATTATTCTATCTATCCTATGAATTATAATGTCACCATGTGTGCGTACATACGGCTTTCTGTCTCAACGTTGTGGTGTAACTTGTTATTCAACACTATATTATTTGGATAGATATAATTATGAGTAATAGGAATATAAATAATGAAAATAACATGCTAATTTCTCTATAAAATTAATATACCATCCAATTACATGCCTCTTAATCATTAAAAAAAATGACATCATCACTCGTGTGTACGTATGGCTTATCGTCTTCACGATGTGATGAGATTCATTAACAGTTTTACCTTTCAATGATGATTATAAAAATATATATTATTAATAATTATGTAATATATGAAATAATAATCCAACTAGATATATATATATATATATATATATATTATTACATATATATTATTCACTTACTTCTGTTCAATTCGATATGAAAACGGAAACAGCGTTTATACGTACGTAAGAACTCCCATATCCATAAATGGTATTTTAAAATTAATATATCTATATATTATAAATATTTATATTCTAAAAATATATTATAGATAAATAATATTTTATATTATATAATTATTTAAATCATGATCTAAATGATCTGATCAAGAATAACAAGTTAAAACACATACGATAAAGGAAGCAATTATTACTCGAAATGTAAATTTAATATCTAAATCATTATAAAATGAGTAGTATAAAATCATATATGAATCATGTATGATAAAATAAATATTAATATGGTTCCATTAAAATTTAATAACATACTATGGTCATTATACAATTGGTTAAATGTATCCTCGACCAAAGGAAAGTGAAAAGTAAGGGTTAATTCCTCAATCTCATTATTATCCGAGATTCATTATATGTATGTATTTTCTGGGACATATTTATTATCCATGTCCATGTATCATAAAATACATTTCTAATTGATTATTATAAGGTACCCTTTATCCAAAACATCATTTTAAATGTTTTAAATATTTATTCTTCTATATCTTTCTCATTAATGTTAATGTTTTCAAAATGGGTTTATAAATTTATTTATATGGACATGATTGTTTTGAAATGTTAATTCCTTTCAAAATTTTCAAAGTGGTATGTGAAAAATTGATTCAAAATTATCTTTTAAATGACTTCCTTTATAAATGTGCGTCTTTTAAATGATTTCCTAAAAAGGGATATTTCTCTCCAAAAAAATTTCTGATCATTTTAAACTATGTCAAAATTATTTACTGGATATTATTCATGATTAATTTTGATTTATTATGATACAATATTCCATGTTGTATCGAATGAGTTATGATATTTTTGATTGTGGATGTTTTATTTTTATACCCTTCATGTTTTATGGTTGAATAATTGACATTTCGTATGTGAGTTTTAATACGAATGTTTATGTTATGTTTCAACATTTTCATATGAGGAACATAGTGGACTTAGTAAGTGACGGGTGAGGACTGTTATATCCCATCGATGCATCGATAGGTCTCATGAGGCAATCTAGTTTCTTGGCACATGGACTTGAATTTTTTTTTGTTGTCTTGGAACGAGGCCTTGACTATGTGGTAATGATTTCCGACGTTTAGAATTCCCTAATTATGAAATTAATTATTATATGTGATTATTCGACTAGTATAATTTCCTTGTGCATGTTTATATTGTAATTTTTGATTTATTTTGTTCATATTATGTTCATGTTTATGTTTAAAAGTATATTTTTTTATTACACACCTTTCCTTAAATATTTGTAGCTTCTGCAAAATTATTTACCTTTACTAAGCATCTAAGTTCACCCCTTTCTTATGTTTTTTTTTCTGGATTCCATGTAGTTTATTTTGTTTGATATACAGGGTTAATCTAGCGGAATAATGGAATTCTCAATATTTTATTTATGTTGCGTTTTACGTTTGAATGTGTAATGTAACATTCCTATATGTAATCTATTTTCCATGGTAGCTAAACCGATCGGTCGTTAGAGACTTGATTCTATGTAATCATGCCAATGTATTAAAATAATGCACCAGATCTATGAATCTGGGGTTGGGGAGTTACAATTTGAGAGAAATATTTCATGATTATTGATAATTAGGTATCACGATATATGACTAGAATTCTATTCCTTAACCATATCTTAGACATGTCAAATAAGAAAATAATGGAGTTCATTAAGAGATTGGTTGGTGAATATCCTGGAATAAAGAAAGATAAATTTTATTGATGTTATAAATATAAGAAAAAAACACCTTGGAGAATTTCTAAAAGGGGCGAGAAGATGATTTATGTATGAAAATTTGGGGCATAAAGGAATGAATTTCTAACGAAAATAAATACTATGATGGAAGGGAAAAAATATCATCCTGGGGGAGAATTTATTATTTATTTTCTTAAATGTGGGTAACCTTGACATTATCTTAGTAAATACCATATATTAATTGATAAATCATATAAAATTGAAGGACAGATTTTATTTTATTTAATAATTTAAATGGTTTACTGCTTTATTTAATTTTTATTCAAGATTTATGTTGTAGAATTATTTTTTCAATGTTATTTTCATTATAATAATAATTAAAAATCCATGGATTATGTTTCTTTTCCGATGAATATATTTCTTCATTTATTTTTAATTCAACAGTTATAGATTCTTTCATAGGTTTATGATTTTAAGGTTAATCATAAGTTGAAAATATTAGACACCCCCTTTGGTGGTTTTAAGTGATGGTATTTTCATGTGATTAATATTTTTTTAAGATGATATATTAGGTTGAAATTTATGTACCCATTATGTATAAAATGAATTATTATTTAATTTGGAATTCTATTTTCATAATAATAAGGGTATTGAAAACCTTTATGGTTAATCTTATCATCAATACTAAGGTAAAAATATTCAATTATGATTATTTAATTTTGAGGAAACAAATAATTTGTATAGAAAACCATTGTGGTTAAAAGTTATTTTATCATTAAAATTATTTTTTTAGTATTTTTTTCAATTTTGTAATTCTATATGAATTATATAAATATTGATTTATAAAAAAGACAGACTACATGTTTGGTGATAACACATCCCATTCAGCAAGGCCCTAATTCATGAATGCACAACCAAAGGGTGAAAAGTAACAATGATTACCATTATACTATGTGATGTCCTTGTTAATATTACATTGTTTTAATTACATTATTTTATGGATAAATATTATGTTGATCTTTAATTGTAACTATTGTGTTTTTTATATTTGTGTATTATATTGGAAAACATATGTTAACCACTTTGTTTTTAGTAAATATTTAGAGATATGGAAAAATAATTTTCAGTCACTTTTTGATCCTATGATCTATTTATTGTTAATTTTAGTAATTTAGGAATAAATAATTCCTATTTGATATTCATTTCATAGGGTATGAAAGGAAGTGGGAATTGATCAAATAAAAATAAAATAATAAAATTTTTCTTATAAAAGAAAAATATATCATGTAATTATATTTTTCGGTGTTCCTTATATTGTTAGTAAAATAATTCCTCAACTCGAGGAAAAATATTTTAAAATAAAAAATTTATCCTATTACCTACCTATCTGATGAATCGATGGTCTTTGGACCTATCACAATTTTATTTTTATATTCTTTTTTACCTTCTCAAGAACCTAATCTTTATCATTATTCATGATTATTTATTCTTTTATATCATGCCACACTAATTTTTTCCTATTTTAAAACCTAGTAATTGGTTATTATAGATTACTTTTGTACTTCACATTCCACTTATCAATCAGATGTTTTTTAAAAATAAAATTATGATGTTTGGTTTCAACAACAATTAGAACATTAACGACCAAAATAGAACTATGCGAGATAAATTTATTCTGGGGGAGGGTAGAGTGTCACAAAACAATAATTTATAATATATTCCTCTTAAAATAAATTTTATTTATTCAATAGCATTCATTACACGCAACACTGAGTTTAAACGAGAAATGATAAAGTATTAAAATATTATTATATAAAGTGATTGTTATAACCTAACTATTAAATTGGAGGGTTTTAATTGGACTAAAAAAATATGAAAAATATATGTTTTACACATGTATTTAATAGAATGATTGGTTATAAATTTATTAAAAATTAAAGTAAAAATCATTTTCAATTAATTATTTTTAATAAAATTTATTTCATATGCCCAATAAATTCTCATAAATTAAATTAATCAATATAAGTGTATTATTTTATTGATATTTATATTTTATATATTAAATTATTTTTTCATTCATATAATCTGAATTCTACATTTGGGGTAAAAATCTATTCATTTTTATGGCTAACAACTATATTTCTTTAAGAAGTTGTTTTATCGTGTTTTACACATATATTTAAAATATATTTTTAAAAAATAAAGAATTTGAATTTTAAAATTTTAAATTCATTTAATAAATATTAATTTCATAATTATCCGAGATTAAATTTCAGTTTATTATTTAAAATGATTGAGTTTTTCAATGAATAGATAAAATACTGATTATTATTGGAAGCTAACTTTTCATTTAAAATATTTTCAATGAATAATTTTATTAATTTTTTTTTAAATTTATATTAGTTCAATTATGTTATTATTAATCTATTTATCATTACTTTAATCACTTATGTTATTACATTTTATATAAAAAAATTATACTAAAGAAAACATTTATTTGGAGAACAAACTTTTCATCACGCTTTCAGGTTTAATTTTCAGATATTTGTTTTCTAATGATGTGAGTTTAATATGATAAATTGGATACCAAATTTATAATTATATTAATTAATATTATTTAATAAGGTGTAAATACTCTTTATTCATTATTTATAGTATTCATAGTAAAAAATTTACTATCATAATTAAGGTTAAAACATGGTTTTTTGCGTTATATGTGATGTTCTAAAATTAATTTCTCACATGCCTAGGATCTATATTAATTAGATTGTATTTAAAATTTACCATAATTGGTTTCATATTAGTTGATAATGGTCATTAATTTTTTGGATTACATTATAAATTAACTATGTAAATAAAAAAACTAATTATCGAAGTGAAAACATAAATTGTAAAAGTTAATAATCTTAGAGGTTAAGATAATAACATGTTTAAGACATGTTTCTTTCTAGTATAGGTGTGGTTATTATTATTATACCTCAAGTAAAAAATATATAATTTTTGTTTAATCTGGTTCGAGAGTGAATTCTTATTATTTAATAGTTCTTGGTTATTTACAAAAATGTCACTCCCCAATTACAAAAGGGCACCTCATCCCTCATTTATTCATACCTCTATAGAAATTTATACCAACAAAAACATAAAAAATTATTTCCTAAAAATACTTATAAACAATCTTGTTCCACTTTTCATCAAAAAACTACTGAACCTAGGGTTCATAAAAATAGATCCAAAGGAATATTTTCTAAATTATAGTATTCATATTCACCAAGCTCATTCTTTCTTACATATTCTTTTTCAACAATAAATTATTTCCTAAAACTAAAAATATAAAAAAATTCACATAAAATATAATGATAAATTATTAGGTTTATGGTATAATATTAATCCATATCTTACTTAATAAAATGGGAAACAAATCTACCACATATGTGTATGACAATATACCACATCATGAACCGATGTAGCTTTTTTCCATCATGACTCTCATAGATAGTCATAATGATAGAATTAATGAATAAGATATGCCTATGAAAATTTATTAATTAATTAAAATTAATATATCATTATATTCTTCACCATTTCCCCAATTAAGGTAATGATATCATTTCTCATGTGTATGTACGATCTACCTTCTCTACAATGATATGGGATTAATTTTTCATGTTCAATATTCAAGAATGGCTTTTAAAATATCACATAAGAATAAATATAATATTTATAACATTAATATAATTCATAATATGATGTAACTATATCATATGTAATATAAAAAAATCTTACACGATGAAACATGAAGGAGAAAACTAAGTTGTTAACACCCGAAACCGTAGTAATAATAAAATATTGTTAACGAATAGTTGATCAGATGTAATATGAGGAATATATATGAAATTATGAATATTAATATGGTCTTTCATAAATTAATAACTTGTTCAAAACCATTATACATGAGGATAAAGTGTATTCATCTAATGGGATACATGAGGTATGGGTTTCATCTCAATTTTCCTTCATTGAGGCATGTTTTAATATTATGAACCAATTTATTTTATGTTTCATATATACTACTATTTAACATATTATATCATTAATCCTTCATAATTCATGAATATTTAAGTCAAAATTTAAAATATTTCATCCATGGGGATTTAAATTTAATGTTAAAAAGTGGTAAGTGGTTTCATAACTCTATTTGTTTTCATGGCGGTATATTACTTCTTCATTGACTTTGATAATATAATAATATTTGTGTCATTATTTATGATTATTTAATGTTTTATTTAAATGTGTTTGGTTTTTATTTAAATTTTATACAAATAATAAATTTATTCATTGATCCTCACTTCAACTATTATGATCTTTTTTCGAGATTTCATCTCATTTTCAACTATATAATGACATATACCATATTATGCACATATATAATTTTATGAGTTTTATCTAAATCCAATTTTACATTTTAATTACTGAATCTTTTAGTATGAATTTTATATAATGTTTAAATTTATTTTTTTTCTTATATTTGTTTTATGATTCAAATGATACCAATATGACATGGGTTTATTCTTGAATCTCATTTAAATGTTAATTGTTTATGCTAGAATTTCCATTGAATGAAATTATTTGATAATATTATAATGAAACAATTTCATTACATTATCCTCCATTTTTTTGAAGCATTTTTCATCTAATAGTACATTTTTCTAATATTTTCTTATAAAATGATACATAAAAACATTTTTAAGAAAAAGAAAACTGTATTTCTCTTTCTAGTTGATAATTTTTATTATTAAATATTCATATTTTCTTTAACATGTTTTAAAAATATTTTAAAAAATTATCCAATTACTTATTATATACATTCTTACCAATTTTTTAAATTTTTATAAATTTATTTAAAAATAATCTTCTTTTCATTTTTCAAACAAGTTACTTTTTGGATTTTTACAGAAAATGTGAATGGAATAATTGTTTTAACATACTCATCATTAATGGAATATTACCAACACCAAAATTTACATTTTCTTTATAGAGTAATTTAAAAGTATACAAGGGTATTTTCAAACATATATTTTCCTAATATTTAGAAAAATTATAGTTCATAGAAGTTATTTTCAATGTTAAATAGATATTTTCCTTCATTGATTTTTAATGATATTTTAATGTTATTTAAATTTATTGATAAAAACTAATATTTTGTTTTAATTAAAATCATTTTCCGGATATGTTGTAATGCAACCATCCTTATTTTTTATCTATAATGTAAATGATCTGTTTGAACAGAGAAATTAGTTACATTCACTTTCTTGATTAATTTTAAATACATTAACAATATCTGGAAGGATTTACTTTGTTATAATAAATATAATTTATTTTTATATTATATATATATATATTCTTTATCATGGATATTCCAATTTTTTAAATTGTTTAACTTTTTTACATATACTGTTTTATTTTGAATGAAAATTGATTGATATAGAGAAATTATGAAAAAAATTCATTCTTTACCCAATAATATTATTTTTTCATGAATTACATCAGTAATTATACATATGTGGAATGCAATGGAAATGTTTAAATTGGTGGGGAACCGAATTAGATTACCCCTCATTTCATTAACAACTATCATGTGACAGATAAGTAAGCTAGAATTATATGGGTTTTTGGTGTATACCTACCCATAGTTAAACTATCGTAGTGAAATATATTGATGTTATAGATATCATGATCTCTAATATAATGAAATATAATACTAAAAATTTCCATCTGTGAGAATTTATTTATTAGTTTCCATTATATAATATTATTTTTATTCTCCATAGATTAGCTTCAGGATCACGAAATTATTTTTATGAAACTATTTGATCATAATTTATTCCTTACTTATTGTTCGTTATAGTCATGTTATTGATTATATGGGATATTTTTTCAGTTATTTATATTATAATATTGTTTATGTCTAACTGACTCATGATAGATTCCATTGTACATAAAACTTAGTGGTAATTTGGATATAAGAAGTATTATTATCAGTACATGTCGTATTTGAGTATATCAATTTAGTAGACACTTAGTAGGTTAATGGGATTATTTATTTAATATAATTATAACCAAAATATTTTAGATCGACATATCTATTGGACTCACTTGAAATTATAGTAGGATCATTTGATATTTCTACTTATTATGAGTCCCAATGATAGAAATTACCATTATTGGGAGTATTTTAGTTGAATGATTAGTTTAAGTTGAATTTCAATGATTTTATAGGGATAATCACTTCTACTTTTTGGATAATTATACTGAATGAAAATAAATGGAATAAAATTTTTTATGATACATCAAGAATTGTCCATGAGGGAGTTCTATTATATGATGATTGTGTTTTCACTTCAAGGTCTTTGTATCTAATACTTTGTGTGTGGAACTACCTATCTCATGACATGGATTTTTATTATCATCTATATGATAATTTCATGGAACCACTCTCTTTTTGGAGATATATTTTTTGTTTAAACATGACTTAAAAGTGGAAAATATGTATTAACAGAGAAAGACCCAAATTTATGAATAGTTTAATTTTTTAATACCTTATTTTATTTGATTGGGATATGTCTTATGGCCAATATAAATTTTAATGTAATGTAATATTATCTTGTTGGGAGGAAACTAGAATATGTAAGGCATACATATAAGAATGATTTGTATTCGATGAGCCTATATGAAAAGATATATTTAATATTAAAATTGAATAGAGTATAGTTTTATATACTTCTATGATAATTAGAACATAATTATTGAATTGTGGGAATAATGTTCATGAGACTGACTCAGAACAAGGCTTAATGATGGAGGGAGTATATAGTGGGTAGTATCTTATTGGATGGACACATAGTGATGATTTCAAAAAAAAAATAAACATAGGGTGGTGGTCTCAAAAGGAATGAAGTTAGAGTTGATGCGGAATATACATACCTATCAATAGGTGATATGATTATGATAGATAAAAATTTACTGTGACACGTGAAATTGATTGTAGTGATCGTGGATTAAAGAATACATAAAGGGAAACATTTCACATTCGATCACCTAATAATGTTGAAGGTAAATCACTAATAGTCTACTAGACTTACAAATTCACATCACATTGTTAAATATATGTTGGATAAGGTTATTAAGAATTTTGTTATATGGATTCTCATGACTCTCTAGGTTGTGGATATATTGTTTATTAATTTTTAGAATCCAATAAATTTTTCACATTGGTTTATGAATAAGGATTCTAAGTTAGTAGGTAAGTTAGGAAGGATATATACATACATAAATATATATGGGAGATAGTCTAAATCTATGGATTTATTATATGTGTCGTGTTAGATTAAGATGTGCGATTCACATCAATTTTATTGAATGGAATATAGTGGCAACTAAGAACTCAAGTGAAGCATGAAATAATTTAATATCAGTATACTAATGAATAATCTAATCGTGCAGTTGGGGTTTTTAGTGGTATAGTTTTATTTTGTGACCAAGATTTGTGTGAATACTAAGAATACCTTATAAAATTAGAGTGATTCCAATATAAAAATTGTTATTATGAAATAATACATGTGGAAATATTTTAGGTGATATATGGTAGTATATCGCTTCCCCCTATGTGTTGGATAGATGAAATATATTCATCCCTTGATTAAATAATTCTTATATAAGAAAAATTGGAGGGTGTCTATAAAATAATGTTGTATTTTGAGACAACAAAGAAACGTAATAGGTCTTAGATGTAACAATGGTGATGTCTTATGGAGTTTGATTTAGGTAATTGGGTGTTTTTAGTGTTTTCTCCTGAAAAATTTAAGAGGAAGAAAAAACTATCATCTTACTACATGGTATCCTTTTCTACTTTTAGAGAGTATTGTTATGTTACTATACAACCAGATTCTTCTTTGAGATACAGTTCTATAAATCATATATTCCATGTATCTTAGATTAATGAATATGATATAAGAACCATTAACATGATCAACTTTTAGAATTCTTAGTTGGTGGTTAATGCTTCATTTGAGGGGAGACCAGTGTCCATAGATGATTCGTGTTGAAATATTCTGTATAGTAAAATGGTTGTTTCAACCACAATCCAAATATACCATAAGCGGGGGTGAAATATGGTGTTCAAATCATCTTATATTTAATTTTATTTTTTATTATACTAGCATGAACCCTTTTCTCTTATCAATCAATACTCATAGAAATTTTCCAAATACTGAATATAAATACTGGTACCTAAATATTTTAATTGGTTCACCATAATGGGATAATTCAATGATCATATATTGATCATGTCTCAATATACCAGGGGAAACAACTACTCTATATTGTTATTAAAATGTTTTATAAATGATTCATTATTGATCACATGGTTACTAACATAAATTATCACTCTGTGAACAACTTTGGGATAAGGAATATATGAATATTTGAAATAATGATAACATATAAAGATTCTTTAAACAAAATCCACCAAACTAGTATGGTGGTTTTCATTGGGATTTATTTTGCCTTAAATCTCAATATTGAATGGAATTCATTACATTAGTATCATTTCTCTTAATACTAGATATCTATCAGTTATCCTCTCTATCATTTCTCTACCTGGATTATAATCTAAATCATGTATTAATTCCTCTAAATTGTGCTCTATGACATTTCAATATGTTAGCATGGATTGGGACTTCAAATTTCCCAATCATCACCAATTAAGTCTAATAAGTCATCCATAATCAAAAAAAATATTATCTGGATATTAAATTTTATAATTTCAAAGATTTACCTTCTACCAAAGTGTGAATTTCTCTACAATGATATGATTTAGGTTAAAAACACTTTGTTCTATAATGATTCCTTTAACTACATAATGATCTAATTCAATATGTGGATCATTGAAATTCAACCAAATCTAAAACTTAATTCCATGAGAAACAAATATATTTTAATTTTAAATTTAACATTGATCTTTTATGACATTTCATTTTCAAAACTACTCATCATGGTGTGCATGTCGGTATTAATATCTAACCAATATTTTTACCCTTCTTCTAGATACACATCCTCTATGGTTCAATAATTTTGTATTGTTATGGTCCTCCTTTCCTCTTAACTAACTACAACATGGTTCATGAACTGTAACATTATTTTTTAGTTATAAAAAAATACGATTACATATTATTCTATTGGTTTTTAATGATATAGTTGAAATGTCCTCGCAAATATCTCTTCACAAAAGTTTTATTCTTAGTCAACATGAATTGATACATGGTCTACTGTTTTTCATTGAAATACTCTTCAAATATTAATTTTACTAATCATCCTTTACAACTATAATTACATGAAATATATCTTTATTATATGATTTCATATTCAATGATTCTTGTGTATTCTTACAAATCCATCATAATCCCATGTTATTCTGAATTGAGAAATGGAAGAACAAGATAGATGGGAAACAAATTGTTACACTAAATCCTAAAATTTCCAATACATGATGTCATGATAAAATCTATTCAACACTAACAAACATTGGAATTAAATTAGCTCAATCATGTTTGACATAAAGAGATCTTCTATTATGATTCAACAAGTATAGTGGGATGAATAGTTTCAATTAATGAAGGTACAAAGAAGAACATTGTCAAAGAGGTAATGTATACACCAAATCCATATTCCTAGGACATTGATCTTCCTCCACCATGAAGAATCATCAAAAAGGAAAGAGTCTCCCACATATTTACTGACCAAGATGCTATGAATGAATGGGTGAATCCTTGTAGGTATTCTATTATAAAGAGGGTCATAATTATAAAAGGGGAAAAGATGTGGAGATTTAATAATCCCACCTGATAAATTGAGAAGATATAAGGATTTTAGGACTAGATAATGATAACCATGGGGAAATGGTAATTCCATGTGGAATTCCCCTCTAATGAGTGAAAATGAAGAGATTAGATCACAGATTTAGTATCCATAAATCCTAGTTTCATTACCATTCAATAACGGGGTAGGAACTTTGATCCTGAAAATGTCATGAATTCTCATGCATAGTTATTGATCTGTATCAATACTCTCACATGTTTATACTGGCATCTATCAATTGTTTTGTACATTACCTCCTATGTTTGGAATATCATCAGAATGGAAAATCAAACTGAAAATCCCAAGTTTAGTCATTACTCTAGAATCCTTGTGGAAGTGTAAATGTATAATACTCTTGTTGAAGAAGTGGTGATAACAATAATGTATGATGGTATCATGATTTTATTTAAATATTAAATAAAACCAAAGTTTTTCTTATAATATGAATTATTTGGTCTCCAAAATGTTCACTATACTAGGTAGAATGATTGTTCAATTTTTATGATTATTGGATAGGATGATAGTAATTTTTGAAGGAGGAAGAGGAAGGATAAAATTATCTCATATGATTAACTATTCCATATAGATTCTAGACCCTCATGGAAATATATGACACAAAAAGAGGAAACAAGAAACCTTGACCCATATAGGGATGATGTAAAATTCTCACCAATCACTAAAGATAAGGATCCACATCCTCTTTTTCATGATCCAGTAACTGAAAGAGATGAATCCAATCCAAATGAAGGACATCCTAAAGTGGGAAAAATTTTCTCTACTGACAAAGATATTCATGAACCTACGAATTCTAAAGGCACCTCACGTATAACTATACAGGGCCACTCAGCTGAGAATAATAACCCTGACCTTGAAGCTATGGATGTAATAGTGGGGGATATTGGTGATGGGGTTGGTGGAACCCCATTGGTTACTAATAATGTTAGCGAAATAGTTATACTTCGCACTAATATCATACCTGATAAAGAGGATGTTCCCATGAATATTTTATTAATATTAATTACATGGAAATCCCATTTTTACATGTTATACTCTCTAAGGATTCCAAGAGGATTCATCTGGATGATAAACCCAATGATATGATGTAGTTGATGAATACATTTACTTTGTTGAGTTGTTTTCTCTAGTTTAATAAATTTGTGCACTCATACCCCCTTGATTAGGTTTAAATCAACCCAAATGTAAAAAAACATGAGGGTAACCATTCCTCTAGGAGCCTAGTCATTAGAAAAGATGGGAATATTGTTACAGAAAAATTTGACACAATGTAAACTAAATAAAAGGAAAATGAAAAATAGAAAAATAATAAAGTCCATATAGATGTGGATTAGAAAAAATAGCCCGTGAAAGGGGATAAATCAATAAAAAAATAAAGAATCTATTCTGAATTGATAAGGGAATGGGAATTATCCAATGTCTAAATCCCATTAAAACTGCGCAACTGCCAAAAGAACAATGATTTTTGGAATTACCATGCCTACAATGTTTTTTAACAAATGAATTTCTTTGAAATTAATCCCTACCTGGGTATTATTTTTTCTCTCAATACCTTCATGATAGTTACACAGATAATCTATGGATTCTAAAACAGGATAGTATATACACTCATTACTGCATTAAGAACCCTCAGAACATCTTTATTTCATTAAAAACTCAACGTTCTACTATGATGATCTATTTTTGGTATAATTCTACTTCATGCATCATAATAAGGTAATTATGGATGTAATTTGAAGTTACTAATGAAACTTTGAGAAATTAATGTATAATTATGGTTTACTTCAACATGATATCGAATCTAGAGGGAAAAACGGGTCCAAATATTAATAAGATTGCATGTTTGTTATTATAGACATGTAATGATCAATACAATATTTCGGAGATCCCAATTATTTTAGATGAGTATACATGTACCTGGTATAACTTAAAAGGAATAAAATCAAGAAACATGATTTATTGTTTTTCCAGATAGATGAAATATGTGGTGTTATTGGGGTCTCAGGATATTCAATAACTAAACACTACTGGAGACATAATCCTTCTATTTTTGAGATCCCCACCCATCCACAAAATTAAACTCTTTTACGGTTATAATTTAAAAATGGATTGGTTTTCAGGACTAGATGTAGTTAAATTATTCTTGAGTACAATAAGATGAAACATCTGGGTAGTCAACTCTGGATACTATCGAAAAAAATAGTGTTCATCAAATCAATGCTAAAATAATGATGTAAAAAAATCATTCTCTAATCCTAAAACTGAAATTAGGGGTCGTGACTAGCATTATATAGACTACCAAATCATAAATCACAATTGAAACAACTTATCTAGATCTAAACTATAGGTTACAACTAGGATGGATGATCTCCTTGTTATCTAAGAATAAATGATAATATACCTACTCAACATTTGGAATCTAAAATATTAAGATGGGAATACAAAATTATTTCATATATTTTCTAATGGAAATAGAATTAGATAAGAAACTAAATCCATTACTGTGGATGGAAGTCTGTATACTGATAAATAGTATATTTTTAATGTTTTGGAAAGATACATTAAAATTCCATATTCTAATGATAGAATAGAATGAAAATGAAATATTTGGGATAATTTTTCCCATGCATTGAGGAGCATCAAAATAAAGACCTTATCAAGGATCCTTTGAAAGAGTAAGTGAATATTTCTATCCTATAGGTTAACATGGTGACCGTATCTGGTCCGGGTGGTGTCACATAAAAAAATGTTTTATTGTGAAATTATGCAGGATGATATAATTAATTAAATTATAGAATCTTCCACTCATTCCTTCTTTATATATAACATAATTATCATTTCATCATATTTTTATCAAATAGAGAGATTTCTAAAAACATAAATTATATCAAGATGATTTCTATTTAGAAAACTATTCAAAAAATTATCATGACGGTTATCATGATCAACGTGGGAGATGTGATCAATGATAGTTTGACAAAAACAGTTTGGAATTATTCAGGGGAGAAATATTAGGAATTATTTCTGTGATGTTTTCAAAAGCATTGATCTTATATAAATGAAATCGAAGGAAAGAAAATTCTTCCTTCAAATTTGATATCTCCAAGGCTACTAACCCACTGAATTGTATCTCTCTTTATGTTGTCCTCAAGAAATACGTTTTTTATGTGAATTTATTAAGTAAATCCACACCATTATTGTATATACAAGGATATCCATTCTTATTCGTGGATCTCCAAGAGGATTTTTACACTACATAGGAGTGGTTAATAAAGGAGATCCACTTTCAGGAATTATTTTCACCATTTTGGAAGATTATATGAATATTTTCATCAATAATCTTACATAGATTTGTTTTTATACACAAATAAAGGCCGGTAGATTTTTTCTCACTCAACCACATTTACTATATGTTGAAGAAATTATTCTTCCTGTAATGTACTCAAAGAAAAAAATATTTTCCATTGATGATATTTTTAAACATTATAAATACGTTTCTAAGCAATCCATTAACTAAACCAAATGAGGCATTATTTTTTGTGGTGGAATTTCAATTGGAAAAAAAATCTAGATCAATAGATCATTGGGAGTGAAGATTTAAACCTTGACACTTAACTTTCATGGGGTCTTCATATTTTAAGGAAAAGTAAGAGGGCAACAACTTGAAGTTATATACTCATTCAATATTAATTATATAGGTATATAGAAGGGAAATACCTTGTCAGAAGCTGTAAGGGGTTGCCTTTTCTAGTTAGTGATCAACTAAAAACTTTTTTTACCCTTTCTCTTTATATTGTTGTCCAAGAAGCCTCATTAGGGAACTTTAGTCCATGTTCTGGAATATTATATTGACTGGCTTGGTGTGTGAATGCAAATTTACTACTATTCATTGAAAGGAATGTATCAAACCAATGGAAATGGGAGGCCTCGGTATCAAAGTTATTAGATTATTGAATGATGGCATTCTTAAAAAAATCACATGGAATACCCTAACCTCTAATGACTCTTCTATTGATTTTTTGTCATGAATGTTGAAAAGGTGGGTTATAGATGGGTATCCTAATTGTCTTGTATATTTTATATAGACTTCATTCAAGAATTCTTAAAATGGAATTATTCAGAATAAAAAATTGGAAATTTTCCAATAATTTATTCTCAACTGCTACAATACCACATGGATGGAAAAAACACGTCAAAAAATAATGAATTCCCCATTATATAGGTCATAGATCCTAATTTTAGAGCTATTGGAAGTCAATAAAAGCATTGATGAACGTTTTCCCTACCCAATTCGCACAAAAATAAATAGGTATTTCTTCCATGACTCAGAAAAACTAATACGAATTCCATGATGAATAATACTTTTGTGAAAGAGAGTACTTCAATGTGGAATTTTCTTTCTCCTTCATGCCACCATAATGGATGATGAAATTTAAGTTACCCTTCATAAAACTATAAATATTATTTCTTATATATAAAATATGGAAAAACATGTTATCCACTCATAACCAGTTGAATATGGAAGGGTAATATATAGTATGGATGTTCCACATATGATTGAAGATAGAAGAGAACATACCACACCTTTTTATTGAATGTGTATTCACATAGAAGCTATGGGATTATATATAAAGCTTGTTGGACATCAGGATCTATAAAAACATTGTTTCAAACCATCTTAGGTGGTGGGGACCAACGCACCTGATGGTCGATCTCACGGAGGGCTGAGCTCCGCTCAATCGCTCAGGTCGGGTATATCGGTCTTCGTTTCGAAACGTCCAACGGTTTTGTATCCAATGGTACGTGGACCTACTTTCCAAAGGTAGGTGTTTTCTGGGTGATTTGGCCAGTGATTCTTAGGAACTCACATTGGTCAAGAGGATGGGAAGTCATGCTCATTGCACCCTTTTGGGGGAATTATTTCATGTTCTGGGACTCTCTTATAGATTTAAGTCGTATTCATATATTCGGAAATCTTTGGTTTCTACCCAATAATAGTATCAATGGATTACTCATGGTTGGAAATGCTCAGATGAATGCTGGTATTCGGAATCATTTAGGCCCGAGGTTTACCATCCCTCATTGGATTAATGACTCCGAGGAGTTTGGACTCATTGAGACGACACTAGTTTAAAGCCCCATAACTGGGCGCTCTGGGGTTTATTGTCGTCCAGGGGAGATAGATAATGACATGAGCATTTTGATCAAACTCGTGATATGGGATTCCTACCTATCCTCATGAGAGGAATCAGAATCCACGTAGTTCAGTTTGAGTTGTGGATTATACCCTGAGGCAGCCCAATGTGGTATGGGGCTTACACTCTGAGGCAGCCAAAGGTGTTGGTGAACCGACATGAAGGAGGTCGGAATGACCGGTTGGTGGGCTTGAACCTCGGGGAGGCTTCTTACATACCCCACCTAGGAGGTAGGGATCAAAGTCCACGTAGTTTGGGAAGATTAGGGGCTTACACGTGAGAGTTTCCTGTTATTGGGATTGAACCTCGAGGAGGCATCCTACGTACCCTGCATAGGATACAGGGATCAAAACACACATAGTTCATGCTGAAGGGCATGATTGGGACTTGCACATGGTTAGTCGCCCATATTGGGATTGAACCTCGATGAGGCGTCTTACGTACCCTGCTTAAGAGATAGGGATCAAAACCCACGTAGTTTGTGTTGAAGGGCATGATTGGGACGTACACATGGTTAGTGGCCCATATTGGGATTGAACCTCATGGAATCTTCTGACGTACCCTACTTAGGAGACAAGGATCAAAACCCATGTAGTTTGTTTTGAGGGGCATGATTGGGACTTACACATGGTTAGTGGCCCGAATTGGGATTGAACCTCGGGGAGGCTTCCTACGTACCCTGCTTAGGAGATAGGGATCAAAACCCATGTAGTTCTAGTGTATAGTTTAACATCATGTGGGATGAGGGTGATTTCATGGTCAATGCTTACTCTAATCCCACGTGAGTCGTGCTCGGTGTGAGAAACAAGAGGCAGCAAAGGCCTGATGACGACGTCACGAAAGGTGCAACCATGGGAAGTCAAGTGGGACTTACGGTTGGAGAATCCCTGGGAGATAAAGATTGGGACTTACTCTGAGATGGAGGCCTGGGTGCCGCTATGTAGTGGAAATGGTGGGTGGGGCTTACGCAAGGAAGTAGCCCGTGTGCCGCTGCAGAACGACAATGGTGAATGGGGATTACGCAAGGAAGCTTCCCGGGTTCCGCTATGGAGCAGCAGACATGGATGGGTCTTACACAAGGATTATGCCCAAGGTTTTTTCCTCATGTCTGGCCATGAGGGAATCCCAACCCACTAGCGGGTTGAGGCCTTCACCTATGTGTTGGTGCACAAGAAGGATAATTCTAAGGGTGTTGGAATTAGTCTGAAAAAATGGATATGAAAAGTGTGAATCACATGCACAACATTTGGAATGCGGTGAGGGTGGTGTGACGATGGAGGATGACTGTTGACCATGGAAAAAATGCAGCCTTCATATCGTGTTAGCCTAAAATGGGGACAAAAAATGAGGGTCGACTATTGACCATGTTCGAAACACAGGACCTAACTCAAAGTCATGTCCAAAGTCTTCAGGGGCATTGGCCCAAGACGGTAGGTGAGCCGATACGGCATAAGACCAGGCCGTTAGGGGGTCCCATCAGACATGGGAGTGGATGAGGATCTGAATGAAGGACATGAAAAGTGTGGGGTGGAGTGATGGGATGTTTGAATGGATTCCAATTCTCTTGGAATTACGCCACTATAATCCTAGCATTAGGCATGTTATGCTTGTGACATAAGGCATTTCTTACATAGAACAAGAGGCATCCTATTTTTGAATGATATGGAAATATAAAGTTTATAGAGATGTAGATAAGACTATTGGAATATCATGATTGGAGCATAAGGCATCTCTTGTTTGGAGAAAGAGGCATCCTTTTCTTGGAACATATGTATTACTACAGTTTCTAGTCTTGTAGATAGGACTACAAAAATCTCTTGCTTGGAGCATATGGAATATCTTGTTTAGAGAAAGAGGCATCCTATATTGATCATACAAGGATTACTACATTTTAAAGTCATGTAGATAGGAATATTGGTATATGGTTCCTAGGAATGGATGGTGTTAGGTATTATGAGAGGGCGGCCCTTTCTGGTTCAAGCTGGCATAGGAGCCAGGTGATTGGGTTCGGAAGAGTTTCCTGAGGAATGGTTCGACTCAAGGTACTCTAGGAATTAATGATGAGAATCTCAAATAATGACATGGGAATAAAACCAAGAGGAATATGTTGACTCAAGGTGTTTCGTGGTTTGTGGAGTAGTTTCTGAAATCATTGTATTCCATAGGTGGAAGGTGGGTGTGCATAAGGGTGTAATGGAATATCCCGACATCCTGGCTCGAAAAGTCTGCTGTGTGAGGCTCCATTTTTCATTGGGTTCAGTGATGGTAGAAAAGGGACTGGCCCGGAGGGCCGAGACCATAGCCCGTCATTGTCCTCGAGAGGGGGAGCGGGGGTGCAGGCCCCGGGGTATGGACCAGAGAGTGCATGGGGTTTTCCACATGGGGCGTGCCGCATAAGAGCTGGCCACAGAGTAGCTGGCTGCGGATAGCTGGCCGTGAGGGAATGGCCGTGGAGGAGTGAGTCATAGAGGAGCTGGCCATGTAGGAGGTAGCAGCGGAGAGGCTGTCCGCGAATGGTGTCCGCAGATGAGATGTCTCGCATTTGTAGGAGCGGTAGTGAATTTCCCATCCATGGAGATCAGGGCATATTATTTGTTGTAGTAGACCTTGTGTATAACATATGGTCCCTCCCACTTAGGATCCATCTTTGGAGGTTTCTTTTTGGGTATCATTGGGGTCCGGAGGACTAACACCAATTCTCCTTCCTAGAAAGACCGAAGACGATCCTTTTTATTGAATGCTCGTGCAATCCGGTTCTGATATACTTTCATATGGTGCAATGTTTGCAACCGCTTCTCATCTAGCTATTCCAATTCACATCGCCTTTTTTCTAATTTCTCTCGTTGGATAACTAATCACAAATGAAAACACGGAACGAAGGAAATTGGGGCTCAATGGGCAGGACCACTTTTGTTCCATATACTAATGAGTAAGGAGTAGCTCAAGAAGTAGTGCAGATTGTGGTTGGATAAGACCACAATGCATGAAGGAGTTTATCCGTCCATGACTTCCTGTCTTTGTCCACCATTTTCTAGAGAATGTTGGACAGGGTCTTGTAGAAAGCATCTATCTTTCCTTTGGCCGCTGCATGGTAGCAGGATGAGTGGTTAGCCTTGATACCATATTCTTGGTATAGTTTCTCCAATTCAGTAGAGCAAAAATTGGTGTTGTTATCCATCAATATGGTGGGAGGGACGCCAAATCTGGTGATGATATTGGCTTTCACAAAGCTGACAATGTTTCTTTCCCTGACTTCCTTGAGGGGTACAGCTTTTACCTATTTGGAAATGAAGTCACTTTCTATGAGGATATAGTTCAGTTGTTTGGATTTGGCAGGAAGATATGGTCCCACAACGTCCATTTCCCATATGGAAAATGGCCAGGAGTAATTGGCCTGATGAAGTAACTCCGGGGGTTGGCGAATGAAGTTTCCATGAATTTGGCAGGAGTGGAAATTTGCGGTAAAGTTGTCACAATCTCATGCCACTGTGGGCCAGTAGTTGAAACGCACGGCCGATTGTCGCCTATTGACTGGTCAAAGTTCCGGTGCTCTGAAAATGTGTATAGCAGCACTCGAGTCGAATCCTTGGCAATGATACTTTGTAATAGTCGTTTGTTTTTAGTTGATTGTATTTTGATTAGGGGGTTTGTTTTCAGAGGTTAATTGATATAATTGATTGACTATAATTGATTTAACAAATTGATAATGATTGAGGCGAGTCCATAATTAGGATATTTAATCTTGTGATATCCTTGAGCTTTTCTTTACATTACATTAAAATTAACACCCATGTCACAAGTTGACGTTGATTTGAATTCCCAAGTGTTAAGGCTATATTCCAAGCCTTAACATAAATTAAGGTTCTAATAGTCATCATATATTGTTTATGGTAGTGTATTTATGGTTCCAATAATCCATGGAAACCACAGATTAAACAAAACAAGTCATTAATCCATGACATGCTAAGTGCAACATACACAAAGTTAATTCAACGAATACTAATCGAAAAAAAGATCTCAATCGCTTAACATACCTAAATTAAAACTAACCCCAGTGAGAGATTTACTCATCCATTAATATGGTTATTAATCTGGAAATATAATTTTATGGTGATGAATTATAAATAGAAGAAAAAGAAAGGGATTAGAAAAGAGTGGTACGTCGAACACACACACACGAACAATGATGATAATTAAAAATGGATTTTCGATTGAATGAGGAAGAAAAATAAGGGAAGGGGATTCAACTGAACTTAAACTAATTTAAGAAAATTAAAATGAAACTATAGAAGGTGGATGATAATAAGATATATTGAAGAAGAAACTTGCATTAAAACAGAATTACAAAAGAAAGGACTTACAAAATTACAAAAATGAAGAACACGAAATTAAGTGAAAACAAAGAGAGGAGGAAAGGTATCTCAAGTGATAACTTGAGTATGGAAGACCCTACCAAGCCTTTTTAAATACTTTGGTCATTACAATATGAACTCTTCTCTTCTGAAATGCCAACCCCTCTCAAGGATATAAGGGGAGAGTATTTATAGCCCAAGGAGTTGACTGTTTGCATTCTCAATCTGTCCCTCCAATGGAACCTCATATTTACCAATCTAGTTAGATGAATCACGATCTGGTGTATTATTAAAAGATGTAGATATTGATATTTTCTATCCTCCCTCAAAATTTTGCCTCAAATAGACTTATGTATCCAAAGTTATGGCGGTTTTACTAAATAGTGTCATTCTATCTATTTCAATTCAAACTTTCTAATGTCCGATCTGTGAATGGGTTTTTTCATAGTAATATTCCCTAAAAATAATTTCTTCATAATATTTGTCCTACCATATCTCCTATATCACACTGCAAAAGATCAGCTCAAATGGATGTCCACATCAATAGAAATTTGAATATTTGTGTGCTACTTTTATTTCTCGGCCAGAATGGTGGGCTGGACTTCAATGCATATTTTGGGACCCTTTTTGTTAATATTAGGCCTTGAAATTTTTATCCTGGACTCTTTAAATTGTCCCCAAAACTATGGTGGAGAATAATGGAATTTGTACATCTATATTTATCCCCGTAAATCAATCTTCATGAATAGTCCAGTTTTTTCACAGATTCTTTGGTCTTGTTTTTGTGGACCATATGACCCTTCAAATGGCAGAATTTGATCATGGTACCTTCTAATGCATTGTTTTATATTAAAAGTAGAATCCTACAAAAAATAACCCCACAATTTGGATCAATATAGTGATATTTATTATAAAAACAGTAAACTGGCTCAATTGGACTACTTCTAAAAATTCTCCAAAATTATACTTAATATTAAAACATTAATATTTCACACAAATTATGAACATTTCATATAAAATCAGTAAAGGGAGTATATAATAAGTCATGAAAATATTAATAACATCAACTTCCCCACACATAGTTTTGTGCATGTCCTCATGTGCAATAAATATGAAAACACAACAAAATCATTTTCACTCACCAACAGATATTAAATTTTTTTTTCTCCAATCAGGGGAGGTTTAGACAATTTCACTCATCCATTTTGAATTCCATCACAAGTTGTTACAGAAACAATGTTCCAAAACTAATTCATTTTTTCATTCTCAAATTTGGAAATGGAAAATGTGGACACTCAAAACTCACACCTCTCAAGATGATAAAATTCATTTGTGGATGTTCACTCTTTCACCAACCAAAAGTGAAAATCTTAGACTTTGAAAAGAGCTATCAGCTTTCCATCCCTATCCAAAGTGAATAATAATCAAGAGGTCTTTTTAAGGGGTTTTTATGTGGCTATGAGAAGGTAGGAATATAATTTCCAAGAGAGATAAGAAGAGGGTTAAAATACCAACATAGAAATAGCAATGCACATTTTTTTGAAATAAAACATGGAAGGAAATGAACAAACATATTTAAAAGGGAATGATTGTTTGAAGAAAGACACAGTAGAGGAAGAAAATATAAAGGTAATGAGAAGATGGAATATTTACAAAACACAAAACTTCTCCCAATAAGAATATAATGCAAGTGTTGTTTTTTTTATTTTCCGTTATTTTCTTTGTTTTTTCGAAAGTTGACCTTGAAACAGATCTCACACTCATATCCCAACCCTTATTTGATCTCCTCACGACACTATTTGTAATATTTATAACATGATCAATGGTTGAGGAAGAGTGATTTTTGACCTACCCAAGAAACAAACCATTTTTTCAAAAAAAAAATTATTTTTTTTCATCATTTTTGATTTTTTTGAACACTTGTCAATAAAATTTACAAAATTACATAAATGGAAGTACATTACATTACCCAAAACCCACATAATGACAACCTCTCCCCAAACTGAAATGGATGCTTTCCCTCAAGAAGATGATAACTTGTTGAAAATCAAAAATAGGGTACCCAAACAATGAAATCTATTCCCCCCACACTTAAATTTCAAAAAATTATGCAATGAAAACCCATGTCGATATTGGGTGGGAAAAGGTATTGAGATTTTCATGTTGCTATCAAAGAAAAGGTTTTCATAGACTCGAAGGGGTTTTCAAAAGGAGGATTAATGTAAGTGAAATGGGAGGCTATTTGGCTATTTTGATTCTTATGTGGTTCAGAAAATGCCTCTATCATATTAATACACACTAAGGTAGGAAATTCAGCTCGAAGGTCCACAAACTCAAGACTCACAAATGGGGGTGAAAACACACATTTTTAATAGATGGCCATACGAGGCCTTGGCATGAAATGAAATGTTGGTTCTGATGGTTGGGGAAACTCATTTTCCAAATCAAAAATTGAGCATTCAAAATGTGTTGGTTTTTACACAAAGTTCTTTATCCAAAGTCATAATGAAAATACAAAATTTTTGAGATGAAAACATTCCTATTGAATCCCCAAAATTGTTGGACAAAATTAGAAAATTGGAAGGTGAGTAATCATAACTCTTGACTTTTCATTTATTTATTTATTTTATTTTTTTATTGTTTTTTTGCTTTTTTTAGATTGTTTTTTATAAAGTCACACCCACACTAAAGGGAAAGATTAAATAAAAGGGGTTTATGAAGAAAAAGGTAAATAAATAATATAAAAGAGAGGGGAAGATGAAGAAAGATATAGAGAGAGATAGATAAGAGAGAAAGTTAAAGGGAAAGAGGTGCCCCCTGGTTTGGATTTGGAGGGTTTCCATCTCCATATAGTGGTAGGGTGACTGGAGAAGTTGGGGATCTAGTGGAAGTAAATGTTGATCCAGTATTTTGCGTCCTCTCATGGTGATTTTTTAACCGATGTCCATTAACCGTGAATGTCCTTTTGGAAGAAGGGTCTTGGACTTCCACTGCACCAAATGGGAAAACATGAGTAATAACAAAAGGACCTTGCCAATGAAAAATAATCTTACCTGGGTGAAGCCGATATCGAGAATCAAAGAGAATTACCTTTTCACCTTCATGGAATACCTTTCTCAGGATGTGTTTGTCATGGATTACCTTAGCCTTTTCGTTGTACAGATTGTAATTCTCATAGGATTCAACTCAAAGCTCTTCCAATTCATCCAATTGCAACAATATTTCTTCACCATATTTTTCACAATCAAAATTACAGGTTTTCACAACCCAAAAAGACTTCTGTTGAATTTAAAATGGTAGATTACATGATTTACCAAAAACTATCCTAAAAGGAGACATCCCAATGGGTGTTTTATAGGCAATTTGATAAGCCCAAAGTGTTTCAACAGGTCTTTTAGGCCAGTATTTTCTAGTGGGTTCTACAATTCTATCAAGAACACTTTTCACTTATCTATTATAAAGTTCATCCATTCCATTTGTTTGGGGGTGATAAGAAGTTGATGTTTTATGAACAACCCCATTATTTTCAAAAAGGGATTCCATGTTTTTATTAAAAAATTGGGGTCATAAGTCCCTTATCAAGGCACGAGGTGTGCCAAATCGGTGGAAGATGTGTGTCTTTAAGAACTCACTAATAGTATGTGAATCATCCTGTCTAGTGGGTTTGGCCTCGAACCACGTAGAAACATAATCAACTGCAAGAAAGATGTATGAGAATCCAATGGAAGGTGGAAATGGTCCAATGAAATTGATACCCCAAACATCGAAGACCTCACAGCAAATTAAAGTCTTTTGGGGCATTTCATTTCTCTTTGAAATTATGCTAAACTTTTGGAAAGTGGGACATGATTGACAGAACTCATGTGAGTCCTTAGAGAGTGAATTCCAAAAGAATCCAGAGTCTAGGACGTTTCGGGAGGTCCTTTGTCGTCCAAAGTGGCCGCCACCAGGCATTGAGTGACCGAATTATAATATGGAAGAATGTTCATTTTCATTGACTCATCACTTTATTACCATGTCTGCCCCAGTTTTACAAAGTTTATTTTCTTCCTAAAAATAGTGTTTTGAATCACTTTTCAACTTCATTTTTTGTTCTTTTGAAAAAATTTCAGGAAAAACACTAGAAACCAAGTAATTTACAATTGGGGAATACCATGGTAACTTTGGAGTGAGAGATGAAAGGTGCTCAGTGGGGAATTCAGGATAGATGATTTCCGAATGATAAGAATTAGAAATTCTACTCAAGTGATCAGCCACAGGGTTTTCTTTTCCTGGTCTATATTTTATTTCAATGTCAAACTCTTAGAGCATTAGGATCCATCTTATTATCCTTGGTTTGGAATCACTTTTCCTGAGTAAGAACCTTATATCAGAATGGTCTGTGAAGATGACGTTTTTTGCACCTAATATATAGGGCCAGAATTTATCTACAGCAAAAAACACTGCTAAATGTTCCTTTTCAGTGACAGTGTAGTGAGATTGAGTTTCATCCAATGTTTTGTAGGCATAATAGATGACATGAGAAATCTTTTCTCTTCTTCGACCAAGAACAACCCCAACAGCTCTTTTAGAAGCATCACCGATCAATTCAAAGGGTAAGGACCAATCTGGAGGTTGGATTATCGGGGCAGATGTGAGAGCAGTTTTGAGTTCAATGAAGGATCTCTTAAAAACCTCATCGAAATGGAAAGGGACATCATTTTTGAGCAATCTAGTGAGTGGTAGGGTAATCCAACTGAATTTATGGATGAATCATTGATAGAAACCGGCATGAACGAGAAATGAACGGATGTCTCGAATAGATTTGGGTTGAGGAAGTGATTGGATCACTTCTATTTTGGCAGGATCGACATCAATACTAAATTTCGAAACTATGTGCCCAAGAACAATCCCATTTGCAACCATGAAGTGACATTTTTCAAAATTTAACACAAGGTTGCACTTGACACACATTTGGAGGACTAGAGAGAGTGAATTAAAAAAAGATTAAAATGACTACCTATAAATGGTGAAGTCATCCATGAAGACTTCCATGCAGTGTTCATTGAATTCAGAAAAGATACTCATCATACATCTCTGGAATGTTGCAGGAGCATTGCAAAGTCCAAAAGGCATTCTTCAATATTCATATGTTCCAAAGGGGCATGTGAAAGTAGTCTTTTCTTGATCTTGAGGTGCGATTGGGATTTATAAATAGCTAGTGTATCCATCAAGAAAGAAATAGTGTGACTTTCCGGCTAATCTTTATATCATTTGATCAAGGAATGGAAGAGGGTAGTGATCTTTTCTTGTTTCGACATTAAATTTACTATAGTCAACGCACACACACCATTTTTTCTTTACTCGAGTTGTGACTAAATCTCCATGTTCATTTGTGACAACAGTTATCCCATACTTCTTAGGTACAACTTGAATTGGACTAACCCATTCACTATCAGAAATTGGGTAGATAATACCATCTTGAATAATCTTGGTGATCTCTTCCCAAAATACCTTAAGTATGAGTGGATTGATTCTTCTTTGTGGTTGTCTAATTGGTTTGGTTGATTCCTAAATATGGATGTGATGCATGCAAAGGGTAGGGTTGACTCCTGGTATGTCATCTAGGGTCCACCCTAAGGCCTTTTTTCCACATACACTTGAACAAGTTTGGACTCCTCAATTTTGGTAAGTGATGATGAGATACTGACAGGATATGAGTGATCATGGAAATGGAATGCATATTTCAGGTGTGTAGGAAGAGGTTTCAGATTAGTCTCATCTTTCATTTGTGAGTGAGACAACTCAGGAATGGAGGAAGGGACTTCAGTTGCATCTGATTCATTTTCTTTAATATTGTTCAAGGTGGAGCTGTAGAGATCAGAGTTGATGTGGGATTCAAGAGAGTTTTCAAGTTACATCATATTGATGGAGTCTATGAATGAGAGTTCCACATCAACTTCACCAATTATGACATGGTTAATCATGGTTCAGATTTCACAAGATCCTTTATCATCAGAACAGGATGAACATGATGGAATGGGGTTCAATTGACTCTTAGAAGTGTCCTCAGAAGCATGGATTGAGAATGCAGAGTGATCCTCATATAGGTATCTCATGGCTTGGAAAATGGTGAACTTGACCAGTTGGTCATCAAATTCCATGGATAAGATGCCTGATGGGACATCAATCTTAGTTCTCATAGTCATGAGGAATGGTCTTCCTAGAATTAGGGGAGATCGAGAAGAGTTCGTATCACCTTCCATGTCAAGGACATAGAAATCAGCAGGGAAGATAATATCATTGACTCTGACAAGGACATCCTCAATTATTCCCTCGGGACTGGTTGTGCTTCGATTTTCCAATTGAATGACAACACTTGTTGGATGTAATGGACCTAGACCAAGGATAGAGAATATGGATTTGGGCATGACATTAATTGAGGCTCCTAGGTCTATGAGTGCATCATCAAAGTTCGAACATCCAATTTGGCATGGAACCGTAAAGGTCTCTGGATCATTGCACTTAATTGGTATGGAATATTGGGTTGAAACATTTTAGAAGGTCCTAATATGCCTCTTGTGGGTACACAACTCCTTGAGAAACTTGGCGTACTTAGGAATTTGTTTTATGGCCTCTAAGAGGGTAATGTTGACTTCAACACATCTAAACATGTCGAGCATTTCAGGATCAGGTTCAAAGGACATCCTTGGTTTAGAAATAGGTTGAGGAAAAGGAATTGGATTCCTAAGTAGAATTGAAGGAGGTGAGGGAATGATTTCAGGTTCCTTTTCAATTTTTTTCTTTTCATTTTCTAGGTCAACATTCAAAGGAGGTTTGGAGGACTTATCTTGAGGCATAGCAATTTTCTTTCCCGATCTAAGTGCAATTGCACTTACATTACCCTTGGGTTTGGTTAATGGTTGAGATGGGAGTTGGGAAGAATTGGATGGGTGTTGCTAACTAAGGTGGGATGCAAGTTGACCAATTTGGGTTTCAATATTCTTGATACTAGAACTGGTGAAGGAGGAAGGATCTTCAAAAGCACTTTCCCATGGTTTCTTGGAAGAAGAGGCTTGTCTGGGATTGGGATTAACTTGATTCTGGTTCATGGGAAAGAGATTGTATTGTTTTTGGAATTGGGAAGGCTCACTAGGATAATGGAATCCAGGAGGCGTATTGTTCCTTTGAGTTGGAGGAAGAAAATGATAAGGTTGTTGGAAGTTACCAAAAACTTGAACATATTGAAACAGGTTTGGGTTTTGAGGAGTGAATTGAGGGGGATGAGAGATGGGATTACCATACCTCAGGCCTTGGTTATAGGAAGAAGAGAAGGGTTCAGAGTGAGGTTGGTTGAAATTTATATCAAACTAACCTGATAGTTGAGGACTGGTGTTCCGCTGAGAATATGTTACATTGAGCTTCATTGGTCTAGATGAATCAGATTGATCCTCTTGATGTTTTGGACATGTGTCTGTTGGATGATATGGAGAGTTGCAGATTCCACATTTTTTGATAGGCCCATGAAATAGTGATTGTGGAGAAGATGAGGTTGGGGATTTGGTAGCCACAGCTAGTTGTCGCACAAGACCTATAAGTTCACTCATCCACTCGGTCATCTTGTTCGGCTCAATAGATTGATTATCTTGGGCTTGTTTGACTTGATCATGTGCTTGAGTATGGAATTGTTGTGTGTTTGCATCCATGTTACTTATGAGATCTCTTACTGTAGCATGAGTTTTATCAACAGGAGCACCACCACTTGCAGCATCAATGAGAGTTCTCTCCATAGCCAATAACCCCTCATAAAAGTATTGGATCAAGATTTGGTCAGGAATTTGGTGGTGTGGGCAGGTTGCAATATGATTTTTGAACCGCTCCAAGTACTCATGGAGTGATTCACTAGGGAATTGATGTATACCACTTATTTCCTTTCAGATAGAAGCAGTACGAGAAGAAGGAAAGAATTTCTCTAAGAAGAGTCGCTACATGTCATTACATGTGGTTATGGAACTAGGAGGCAGGTTGTAAAGACATGACTTAGCATTGTCAGCTAGGGAGAAAGGGAATGCTCGAAGTTTGATTTTTTCTTCAGAAACCCCTCGAGGATTCATTGTAGAGCACACAACTTGGAACGGTTTAAGGTGGAGATGTGGATCCTCACTGGCTAGCCCATGGAAATGAGGAAGAAGATGAATCAAACCTGATTTGAGTTCAAAGTCAGCCTCTATGTTTGGATATTGAATACCAAGAGGTTGGTAATTCATATCAGGGGCAGTATGTTCTTTAAGGGTTTGTTCCCTAGGATTGTCCATATCAAATTTAATTGGTTGGACAAGGACTCGTTCTTGAATTATCTGATTATCTCTTATGTTCCTCTTAAGTTGGCGAATTGTTCGCTCAATTTCAGGGTCAAACAAACTCGAGGGATTGTTTGGGAGGCTTTGGGGCATTCAGAAAGATTTTTGAAGAAAGAGGAAGACGGTTTTTTCTTTGTATTTTTTTCATTGTATGATTTGTAAGAGGAAGACGGGTTTTTCTTTGTGTTGTTTTTAAATTTTTTTTAAAATTTTTCTTTTTTTGGGTTTTGTTGACAATAACGAGAAAATAATGAGTACATAAAACACCATCCACGGAAACGGAGCCATTTGAAATGCACGGCCTATTATCGCCTATCGACCGGTCAATGTTTCGGTGCTCTGCTAATGTGTATAGCAGCACTCGGGTTGCATCCCCGCCAATGATACTTTGTAATAGTCAATTGTTTTTTTTATTCTATTTTGATTTGGGGGGTTTGATTGAAGAGCTTAATTGAAATGATTGATTGACTATAATTGATTTAACAAATTGATAATGATTGGGGTGAGTTTATCATTAGGTTAGTTAAGCTTGTGATATCCTTGAGCTTTGCTTTATATTGCATTTAAATTAATTCCCATGCCACAAGTTAATGTTGATTTGAATTCCCAAGTGTTAAGGATTTATTCCAAGCCTTAACATAACTTAAGGTTCTAAACATGATCATATCTTGTTTATGGTAGTGTATTTATGGTTCCAATAATCCATGGAAACCACACATTGAACAAAACAAGTCATTAATCCATGACATGCTAAGTCCAACATACACAATGTTAATTCAACGAATACTCATTGAGCAAAAGATCTCAATCGCTTAACATACCTAAATTAAAACTCACCCAAATGAGATATTCACTTAGATATTATGAGGGTTATTTATATGGTAATATAAGTTTATGGTGATGAATTATAAATAGAGGAAAAAGAAAGGGATTAGAAAAGAGTGGTATGTCGAACACACACACACGAACAATAATGATAATTAAAAACAGATTTTCGATTGAATGAGGAATAAAAATAAGGGAAGGGGATTCACCTGAATTTAAAATATTTTAAGAAAATTAAAATGTAACTACAGAATTTGGATGAGAATAAGAGATATTGAAGAAGAAACTTGCATTAAAACAGAATTTCAAAAGAAAGGACTTACAAAATTACAAAAACGAATAACACGAAAGTAAGTGAAAACAAAGAGAGGATGAAAGGTCTCTCAAGTGAAAAATGAGTATGGAAGATCCTACCGAGCCTCTGTAAAGAATTTTTTCATGCCAATATGATCTCTTCTTTTCTGAAATTCCAACCCCTCTCAAGGATAGAATGGGAGAGTATTTATAGCCAAGGAGTGGACTATTTGCATTCCCAATCTGTCCCTCTAAGTGAACTGCAGATTTACCAATCTATACAGATAAACCAAGAGCTGGTGTATTCTTCAAATATGTATATATTGATGTCTTATATCCACCCTCAAAATTTTGCCTCCAATATCATTTTCTATCCAAAGTTATGGTGGTTTTAATAAATAATGTCATTCTATCTATTTAAATCCATACTTTCCAATGTCCAAAATTTAAATGGGTTTTTTCATAGTAATATTCCTTCAAATAAAAATAATTTCTTCAAAAGCGTTTTCCTAATATATCTCATCTTCCACACTGAAAAATCTCAGCTCGAATGGATTTCCACATCAGGAAAAATGTCCATATTTATGTGCTGCTTTTATTTCTCAACCAGAATGGTGGGCTGGACTTCAATGCATATTTTGGGCCCCATTGAGTTATTCTTAGGCCTTGAAATTTTTATCCAAGACTCTTTATGTTGTCCTTAGGACAATGGTGGAGAATAATATAATTTAGAATTCTATATATATCCCCTTAAATCAATCTTCATGAATAGTCCAGTTTCTTCACAGATTCATTGGTCTTGTTTGTGTGGACCATATGACCCTTCAAATGGTAGAAGTTTCTCATGGTAACTTCTAATGAAATGTTTTATATTTAAAAGAGAATCCTACAAAATAGGAAACACACAATTTGGATCAGTATAGTGATAGTTATTATTAAAATAGTAAACTGACTCAATTGGACTACTTCTAAAAATGCTCAAAAATTATACTTAATATTAAAACATTAATATTTCACACAAATTATAAACATTTCATATAAAATCACTAAAGGGAGTATATAATAAGTCATGAAAATATTAATAACATCAATAGTACCCATGCCTTCAAACCTGATTGGAAAGCATAGATCCTGACTTGTGTGCTCCACATACTCCAACATGCACTTCAGTGATGACAGTAGCAGTTTCTTCTCCATCAATACATTTGAGGAAGATTCCATCGATGACTCATTTGTAGAGGACCACTTTCTAACCCTTGCCTCCATATAGGACAAAGTTGATTTCCCTTCTCTGAATTTTCTATCGTTCAGCCCTGTCTGATGGAAGTTCTCCCCATTGAAGGTAGTTTTCGATGGGGGTCATCCAGCCGGTGGCAGGAGCATATGGTTCAGGGATAGGAATGACTTCATTGATTTCTTCAATGTTAGTCTGGAAAAATGGAAAAACCATTCGAAGATGAGAAATATTGATAGTTGTTTCATCCTGGTATGAGTCAGCTAGGGTTGGGGTCGCGTTAGCTAATGCATTGGCTTGGGTATTTTGAGACTGGGGAAATAGGTCAATGTTGGTTCTGTGGAGAATTCCACCATTAACCCTCGGACATGGTCAAATAAGAGAATCAGCTCCACGGTTTTAACAACATAGTCACCATTGACCTGCTTGATGACCAGTTCTGAGTCACCTTTTACCTAAAGGTGTTGTACTTGTGCCTGGAGTGCGAGCTCCAGGCCTGCAATGAGGGCTTGATACTCCACCTTATTGGTTGTACATCCTTCTGACTGGAGGAAGGAATATGGAAAGACTACCTTTTTGGGAAACACGAGCATTATCCCCAAAACCACCTTTTTAAATTTGGGATCCCCCATCCTCTTCTTGGTTGGGCTTCTAGATGCGCCACCGAAGTACATTTCCCATGTTGGGAACTCCTCTTGAACCAAGAAGATGTCTTCATCAAGTAGCTCGACATCTGGTGCGGTGGTCCCTGTCGAGCGGTGCTCTACCAGAAAATTTTCTAATTCATGGACTTTAATGGATTTATGAGGCACGAACCCGAAGTCAAATTGTTGCAGGACGATCGCCCATTGGGATAGGCACCCGGTCAACATCGGTTGGCTGAGGATATACTTGAGCGGGTTACTACATGAGACCAAATGGACTTCATGATGCTACAGATAATGTCACAATTTTTGAACTACGAAGACCAAGTCCAAAAAACTCTTCTCGATGTTTGATTATTGAGTTTCAGTGTCGATCATGGTTCGGCTGAGGTAATAGAGACTGTTTTCATTGTTGGCATCATTTTTCTATGCGGGGAAGTCCACCAGTGACAGTTCAAGGGTCGTCACGTATAGTGTAAGGGGTATCCCTTCAACCTGGGGCATGAGCACCAGTGGGCTTAAGAGGTACCTCTTTAGGTTTTTGAATGACTCTTGGAAATCATTCGTCCATTGGTATGTAACCCCCTTTTCCATTAACCTGGTGAAGGGAAAACATTTACCCAACAGGTTGGCTATGAAACACCTAATGTTGGCCAGGTGTCTTTGGAATCCTCTCAAATCAGTGAGATTGTGGGTAGGTGGTAAACCAAGGATAGCCTTTGACTTTTCAGGGTCGACTTCGATGCAATGATGGTGTACGATGAAGCAAAGGAATTTCATGGAGGTAACATCGAAGGCGCCTTTCAAGCGGTTCATCTTCATGCTATGTTGTCGATGTTTGTTGAAGATAGTTTCACGGTATGACAGGTGATCTGAGCTCTATTTTGATTTGAACACCAATTCATCCATGTATAATTTGACGAATCTCCCCATGAATGGTTTAAAGATACGATGCATGGTGCGTTGATATGTGGCGCCTCCATTCTTGAGACCAAATGACATGACCCTATAACAGAATACTCCTTGAGGGGCCTTGAAGGCAGGGACTTTTTCGTCTTCTCGAGCCATCCTAATTTCATTGTACCCAGAATATCCATCCATAAAGGACAGAGCCTCATGCTCGGTCGTTTTGTCAATTAATAACTCGGTGATCGTGACCGGTAAATCATCTTCAGGCAATGCCGATTAAGATCTCTGAAATTGATGCATACATGGATGTTTCTGTTCTTTTTCTTGAAGGGTACAATGTTGGAAATCCATATGGGGTATTGGACCTCCCAAGTGAAGCCTTATTTAATTATCTTGCCGAATTCAGCCTATATTTTGGCCGCATGTGTGTGGTGCATCCTTCTTGCGGCTTGTTTAAAGCCCTAGTGGTCTTCTGGCAGACCTAAGTGGTGAGTTGCCACATCGGGATCATGTCCCGGCATTTCCGTGTAATTCCATGAAAAAAATATCCCGATGTTGCTTCAGGAAAGAGGTATATACCTCATGCTCCTCGGGAGACATGTTTGTACTAATGAGAGTGGGCCTCAGGTCTTCCTCGGTACCCATGTTTATTTTCCTGAGCTTGTCCACAATAATGGAGATACCTTCCTCAAATGCGAGAGGTGCATCCCTGAGATCTTCCTCCTCTTCTTCCCCCACATTCTCATCTTATTGATCCGACGGGCGAGAGTTCCCAGAACGGGCTCTTGGGAGTCCGGAAGAGAGGCATCGTGGGTTTCCCCGCTCAAGTATTCACCCCCAAATTGAGGTTTAGCAGATGTTTCTACATTGTCACGCTTGTTCGTTATAGCTGAAGTCATGAGGAAAATTGAGTGTGTGTATGGGCTTGAATTCATACTCTCAACATGGTTGATGATCAGTACGTAGTCTCTAATGAGCTGCCTGAGGGGGTCATTAGGCACCATTTCTAGGCTATTTGGTGCGGGGATCCAGTCAATACCATCGACCAAAGCCTTCTTCTTCTTTTTCTCATAAAACCTAGCGTTAATGTAGTGTGACTCAGAGAGCTAGAAAGGGGCCTTTTAGTGTAAAATGTCCCACTTTGTCCATTGACGCAATACATAATAGATTGGTGGTAGGATAAAAGAATGGCCATGTGCTTATGGATCCACAGCCTACCCAACAGGGCATTGAAGGATGTGTTCTGCCGGACCACCAGGAATTTTGAGTATGCCACAAGGTCACTGAAATGGGTTTTTAGCTTGATTTGTCCCATTGTCTTATGTTCACTCTTTTCGTAACCCAAAATCATTGTGGCTGAGGGTATTAGATCATCCTCTCCATAGCACAACTTACGATGTGTCCTTAGGGGAAGGAGGTTAACTCCAGAGCCGTAGTCAATATAGACTTCCCGGATCTCGACATCATTTAGTTTGCCAGACACATATAGTGGTTTTATGTGTCCTTGCATGATGGAATCTTCATCCTGATCAGTGAAGGAAATCACCGCATTGCATTCATCTTGGCCAGTCTCCATCCTGTAAATGTCAGCGTCGGCTGCCTTGTCTTGAAACTCTTGGGGGTTGAGCAAAGCTTCTACAAGCACCTCCCTGAGATCTGCTGACAAACTCAGGGCATCCAGGATTGACAGTTTGGCTGGTACAGATGCCAGATACTTAAGGATATCATATTTCGGCTCCAACTGGTGATGCTTCTATGTTGGCGGGAGAGTTTCAGTAGGCCTCCTAGTAGCTGGAGTATGTGATGAGGTGGGACCGGTTGCGGGGTCAGATGTCGATGGTGTTCCCGCATTCTGGAGACTTGACATGGCCGGTCTTTTTGCATTCCCTAGGAGGCTAGACACTTGTTCCTCCTCTGATGGGTACTGCAGAATAACGAGGCCAGAGTGGCTGTTTTTGGAGGAGGAGAGATATTCCTTCTTCTTATGAGTCCGTTGAAGTGCTCTCCAACGGGTTTCAATGATATTAACGGTCTGGGCTAGGGTAAAACCATATGTTTGGTTCCGTCCATGACTGTGCCTCCCCTGATATCCCTTACTTCTACAATTCCCCCTCCCGGCTCCTCGTGTTGGGAACTCGGGTTCATAACCATACCCTTCGTCAAGGAACGGCTCCATTAGATGGACGACGTTGATGAAACCAAAGAATAGTTTTTCATCCTATAACAGATCAACCTAGTTGATTTTCTCTGATGGTGCCGTTTGGTGTGTCGGTGCCCGTGGTGCCAAGTTTAGGGTCATAAAATCCGACAGTTTCAGGGCTAACTTCAGCCTTGTTGTGGACTGCTCCTCTTGCGCCTGTCTCCTCCCTTTCTGATTACGCCTGGATGATGGGATCGTAGAGGGTTGTGAGGCCGATATTGTCGGTTTTGAGGCATTAGGGGATGTTGGTGGCAACACTGGCTACAGTAATTGAGCTCGGAGAATGCCCTGAGCTCGATTAACAGTATTCTGAGTCATCCAATCATCAAATTTCTTCCCCTTCTTGCTGGTGACTTCCTGCCACCCATCCCCTTTGTCGGAGTCAGTGGTCGAAATATACGTCACATGTGCTGGGGGTGGTCCCGGCTCATCCTGCCCAAAGTCTACCATTCTTTTCTTGAGGTATTTGAAGATGAAGCATTCCTGGATATTGTGCCCCAACATTCGATGGTAGGGATAGTAATCTGGCCTGTCATCATGGCTGAATTCTTCGGGCTTCCTTGGTTCCGGGAGGTGAAGCAATTTTCAATTCATGGAGGCGATGAAGTAATTTTGAACTTGGTCCTCTCAGAATGAGTATACTTTCCATCTTCATTACTTAAACTAGTTCCTCTTCGATCCAATCTGATCATCCCACTTGGGCGGAGGCGGCCGCTGAGAAATAGGGGGCTTGACGATTTGGTGGAGGCCTAAGTGGTGGAGTAGGTGCAGGGGATGGCTTGAGCATGACAGAGGATGCTTCATCTCTAACTGTTCTCATTGCAGGATCCTGTGAGGCTATTCGGGACTTCATATTAGTCCGCTGTAGGGAGTCTTCAATTCTCTAGGAAATAGAAGAAAGATTGCGGAAGCGACTGGTGCACTCCACAGGTATGAGTGGTGTTTTCAGCTCATCCCGAAGGTTATTGATGCATATGGAAATCATCTCGTCTTGGGGAATTGGCATGTTCAGAGAGTAGGTCAGACCCTTCCATCTGGTGATTCAATCCGAGACTCTCTCGTTCTCCCTTTGTTTTCAATTCATGAGGTCGCTGACTGTTTTTTTAGGCAGCGTTGAGCTGAAGTGGAACAGAAACTGATGTCAAAGGTCTTCCCAGCTTTTTATTGACTGAGCTAGAAGATTCATATACCAGACGAAGGAAGATCCTTACAAGGTCTGCACGAAGCATCTGAGTTTCACTCCTTGTTGTTCCAGAGTTCCCATCATAGGGTCGCAATAAGAAGCGTAGTGCATAAAATTTTGTTCTGGATCGCCTGGTCCATTGAAAATAGGGAATACAGGGCTCCCAAAATTTTGTGGGGGTGGCGTGTTGCTCACCCAATCTAGACAAGGCTTCCACATTGGCTGTATCGGGGCGTTTCAACCTTCCATTGCTTTCAATCGAGCATTCAGTGCCTCTATGGTGTTGGAAAGACCCTATTTTACATCTTGTCCGGCTTGGTCTTGGGAATGTGTATCCGGGGGCATTTCTTGAGGATCTGGCTCGGCAGAAACCAAGGGTCCATATGCTATTTGTGGCACCATCTGAGGGTTCATATGAACACGCTTCGGTTTCTTCCTAAGTGGAGGGATGTCTTGGTATTCATCTGGACCCATATTCAGTTAGTTGGACGGGTCGGGCACCTCATTGGGTGGGAGCCCTGACCGCCCATCGTTACTGGGGAAACAACGGTCTTTGAGGTGCACATACTGGTAGTGCAATATGTTTCTCTTCTTGGGAATTTCTTTCAATAAGAAGGATCCTCTAGAGTAGCTTGGCATTAAGCCGCCTCATTTCTATCATTTCCTCTTCCTACCGAGAAAATCTCTCTTCGAGCGTAAGTTGGTCGTTTTAATATATAGAAGGGGACGGGTTAAGGGTAACCAGTCCTTTGTTCTTATCCTTGTTGGGAGCTCATAGGGTAAGAGGAGGAAAGTTAGCTAAAAGGGTGGCCATATTTAGGGCAGCCCTCTGGTTCGGGGTGTGCACACCTGGTGGTTTTTTGTGAGTCACAGCCTGACCGAAATCATCGTCTCATGATCCATCTGTACTTTAATCATCTCAGGTGTCACCCATGGGGTTATCCTCTCTGGTGTTGATGGATTCATATCGTAGGGTGGAGGATATTTCAGCTTCCAAATAGGATGCAGATCTCCCGTGCCTTTTACTGGTCCTCTCGTTCTGGTCCTAGGATTGGTTTTGGACTCCATGATGAAGGGTGACATAGAGTGTTCCTTGTTGTGACCTCACGATATGACTCCCTCTAGAAGGGGGTGGTGATTCAAAACATGGAATAGGGTAGGAACCTCCTCTTCTGACTGTCCTCCCAAGACGAAAATACTGATTCTCATGGGGCAGGTTGTTGTTGAGGTGGTAAAAATTCCCTCAGCCCTGAGGGCTCATATTGCCTATATTCTGTGGACGTTGAGTCTCTTCCTGTTTTTATTGGTCTTACTGGGGAATTTTTTTGTTCAAAATGCCCCCAGCCCTATAAGCTGGGGTTGAACCTAGATTGCGGCTGCGGCTGCTTCTATTGCTACCTGCCTGATCTTGTGTGCCCTCATTCGGGGGTGAACTAGATCAGATGATGAGTTCACATGTGAATCAATACCCTCGATGGGGGCAAGTAATGATTGTTGATTGGCCTCTCTTAGGAGATAGGCCTATTGTATGCTTTCGGTGGCCTGTTTCTAGAGATCGTGAATGTCTTGTGCTCATCAGGCCTGACGCTTCTGGGACTTACTCAAGGCATGTCTCTGCTAGGTGTCCCACCTTTCTTGAATAGGGAGACCACTTGATCGTTGTCTTGACGTGAGGGTGTTGCAAGATATTACGCCGAACGAGTTCTTCTGGGCGGAGAGAAGAGTGAAATGAAGAGCTCCATTTTCTCCCCATCCTTTGATATGGACACCCCTTGGAGTGTCACCAATGAGGTGGAGCAACTGGTGTAGTGCATGGAGGCATGCTAACTCAGGGTTCCCTTTACACATCTCAGGTCGTGGTTTCTGCACCGAAGGAAGAGCTTCCAGGCCGATGTGATGCAAGAGGTCTCCTATTGTCTTGAAATGGTCTACATATCCATCATAGGGTAGGAATCTTGATTCCAGCTGGAGGATGGTTGTCCATATATTTGAGCAGATGTCATGCACAAATTCTTCCGACAACTTTCTGGGTATGTCGAATGGAGAAGTGGTTGTGCGATAAAACATAACTGGTACATCATCTCTGGCCAGTCGTTTCCTCATGTGTAACATGTCTTCATACTCCTCCGCTAGTAATTCCTCTACTTGGTTGCCCCAACTAGGATGATTACTGATAGTGTGGTCAGAGGCAGTGGGGCCGGTAGATATTTAATTATCTTGTGGGCGATTCCGAGGAGGTTCAAAAGATGAACGTGGCCCCAGACAGTCTCCTGATTGAAGAAGGGTATAATTGGTGACTAACTGGGAACCTGACATGCCTGATCCCATCCTTCTGAGTGCCTCGGCATATGAGGGCTTTTCTGTGCATGATTCGGTAGGGGAAGGACCTTCTTGTCGATATGATATGTCGTTGCAGGGAGAACCTTCAAAATAACTTCCATTATGGTGAGGATGACCATCATGGGTGGACATTCGATGTGTATCCTGGGGAGGAACTTCAAGACACACTACGACTAGGGGAGGACCTTCATGTTTCTTGGGGGCATTGTGGGGGAGGACCTTCGCAATTACAGTCGTGGTGGAGAGGACTATCATCCCAGCTACCGCAGGGAGAATGTCTATGGGGTACACCCTGGAGACGACCTTCTTAATGTACCACAATGAGGGGAGGGACTTCTCATTCCTTGATGTCTTTAGGAGGAGCACCTCCATTTTCAGAGTGGTGAGTACTACCATCGTGATCTGATGCCTGGTTGCACGGAGTTTCGTTGCAAATTAACCTCTGGGGAGGACTATCAGGGCAGGCCATGACAAGGGGAGGGACTTCTTGTCATGATGAGACGTGACCACAGGGAGGGCCTCCGCAGGTGCGACTATGATAGTGAGGATTACTATAATAATCTGCGGTCCCAGTGTGCGGAGAGTGTTTGCAGTGTATACCCTGGGGAGGACATTCAGGGTGGACCATAACAAGTAGAGGGCCTCCTTACTGCTCGATATTCTGGTCATGCGGATGGATTCCATGACTCGCATCATAAGATAAGCTCTCATGATCGATCATTTTTTCCCATGGGGGAGACCTCCATGGGTGCTCTGGGAGGACCTTCAGAGCCACTGGTAACGACATTGCGGGGAGGACCTTCTCAACTGTTACTACCACTCCCATAATATGGTAATGGGTGGGCAGGGTTTTGAGCCTTTGATATGTGCTTAGCAGAATTGGGAAACCCATATTCCAGCAGGGAGGAGTTATGACCCCGCTCTTTATTTTCTGACTACCTTCAGTGCGTTCGGGGTTCTTTCTTGCGGGTAGCAGGGACCATCTGCTGTTGATAACGACCTTCACCTTTGGGTCCCTTTCTAATTGGGTCCTGTGATGCTACCAGGATATTCCGACGAACATCTTGACTTTTAGCATGGATATGTGTCTGCTCTGGAGCATCCACCTTGATGGACGGGTGTCCCCCAGTTGGAACAAGTGAAGCTTCTCGATCTGATTGCCCTTGTATTGCGGAATATGGTCAACGAGCCTCCTGGGAGGAAGCAGGGATGCGAATCTACTTCAAGGAGACTATCCCGCCTCTTAGATTAGTCGCTTCAATTGGGGAGATGGGCTCATGGGCCTGAGAACATGCTATTTCCGCTGATTCAATTACATTCTAGCAAGTCTGCAAGATATGATCTAGGATTGATACCTGCTTCTCTATCATTTCCAAGATATGTAGAGAGACATATTTGGCTAGAATGGGTATGAAGGCCCATTCCAGTATTGGAGTAGGAATATCTTACTCCAGTCCTCCGATGGTCAGTGGGTACTGACAATTCCCTTGTGTCGGGGCAGGTGGATGAGTCTGCCCCTGTGCCAGGATATGCCAGTTTATCTCCCTATTCGCCGCCACATCGGGATGGCAGACTTTACTTGCATCCACAGGGAGCTGGCACTGTGTATATTGGTTTCCCATCGTATCGAGTCAGTGGCCTATTTTGGCAGGGAGACGTTCCTTCCTATTAATTTTCACCAGATCTAGATGGAGGGCTTTGTTGATCGCCACCATATCGGGATGGTAGGCGTCAGGAGCATCTTCTAAGAGTTGGTCCTGCAGGCGCTGGGTCACCACCACGTCTGGTTGGTGGGCTTCACGACCCTGGGCAGGGAGAGGTGCCTTCCAGTTAGGTGTCGCTCTGTGTGAGTAACGAGCTTGATGGGCCTCAGAGGTGATGTGCTCCTACTCGTATGATGTTGTCATGGCTGGATAGCGGGCTTTTGAGGAGAGGACAAGTGTATTTGCGTGCTCTCAATACATCACCGTGACTGGGCAGCGGAGCTCCACCTCAGGGACAAGGGTGATAACCAGTCCATGTTTGTATGTTTACCGCCCTCATCAGGCGGTCTGAGGGGCCGGTGCTCGGGGAGCGTGGGCCTGAATCCTCAGGGTGAAATCCTCCTCAGCATGAGTATATTGATTTGCGGCGTAACCGCAACGACGTCTTCTAGAGGGGGCCTTAGAGAAGAACCCACGTTCAGTGGGGATGAAGTGCTCAGTGTCGACCTCATCTGCCTCCCTATGTTAAGGGGTTACATGTTGTCTCGTTTTGGGGATATACTCCCAAAATGGTTTGAGATGGCAAAAGGAGTCGTCTGAATCTCCTTTCACAGCCGCTGCTAGGTAGGAGACAGGAGGGTCTTGGCAGATTGGATGGTGTGCATGGCCAACTCCACCATCAAGAGAGTACCGTTTAAGTGGTACTTTCGGATCAACGCATCCATGACCCAGTGTTGAAGATGCTCAGTAGGTGAGGGGTCCTTCATTGGTGAGGATGTACTGTCATTGCGTTGTTAAAAGTACATGTCTTTGAGTTCCTTCGTCATGTCATTGGATCGAAGGGATTTTTGAGTGGTACCTGTAAAATATTTTAATAAATACAAATAGAAAACCCGTCAAAGCATCATCTCATGATCCCAAGCATAATTAATGACCTTGCGTGGCCCTCCATGTGAGTATAAGGGGGCAGAGAGTGGGATTATGTTAAACCTGTCATGCTTGGTTAAAGATTCACATTGAGTTCACCATTATTTGTTTCAAACCGTCTCCGGTGGTGGGGACTGACGTGATCGATGGTTGATCTCACGGAGGGCTGATCTCTGCTCAATCGCTCAGGTCGGGAATATCGGTCCTCATTTTGAAAATCCCAACGGTTCCATGTCCAATGGTATGTGGACCTTCTTTCTAATGGAAGGTGATCGCTGAGCGATTTGTCTAGTGATTCTTAAGAACTCACATTGGTCGAGAGGATGGGAAGTCGGGCTCATCTCACCCTTTTGGGGGGAATTATTGCCTCTTCCGGGACACTCTTATAGATTTAAGATGAATTTATATGTTCTCAAATCTTTGGTTTTTACCCAAGCATAGTATCCACAGATTACTCCTGGTTGGAAATGGTCAGCTGAATGCAGGGATTCAGAATCATTTAGGCCCAAGGTTTACCATTACTCATTGGATTAATGACTTTGAGGAGTTTGGACTCATTGAGAGGGCACTAGTTTGAAGCCCCATAACAGGGTGCTCTAGAGTTTATCGTCGTCTAGGGGGGACAGATAACGACTTGATCGTTTGGATCGAACCCATTATATGGGCTTCCTACGTATCCCCATGAGAGGATTCAGAATCCACGTAGTTCGGTTTGAGTTGGGTATTATACCTTGAGGAATCACAAGGTGGTATGGGGCTTACACTCTGAGGCGGGACAAGGTGTTGGTGAACCGACATGAAGGAGGTCAGAACGACCAGTTGGTGGGCTTGAACATTGGGGAGGCTTCCAACTTACCCCGCCTAGGAGGCAGGGATCAAATTCCATGTAGTTCTGTATGATTAGGGCATACACATGGGAGTTTCCAGTTATTGGGATTGAACCTCGAGGAGGCATCCTACGTACACTTCTTAGGAGACAGGGATCAAAACCCATGTAGTTTGTACTGAAGGGATTGATTGGGAATTACACATGGTTAGTGGCCCGTATTGGGATTGATCCTCGATGAGGCGTCCTATGTACCCTTCTTAGGAGACAGGGATCAAATCCCACGTAGTTCATGCTGAAAGGCATGATTGGGACATACACATGGTTAGTGGCCCGTATTGGTATTGAACCACAGGAGGCTTCCTATGTACCATGCTTATGAGATAGGGATCAAAACCCATGTAGTTTGTTTTTAGGGTCATGATTAGGACTTTCACATGGTTAGTGGCCCGAATTGGGATTGAACCTCGGAAAGGCTTCCTACATACACTACTTTGGAGACAGGGATCAAAACCCACGTAGTTCCAGTGTACAGTTTAACATCATGTAGGACGAGGTTGATTTCATTGTCGATGCTTACTCTATGACCACGTGATTCATGATCAGTGTGAGAAACAAGAGGAAGCAAAGGCTTGACGACCATGTTGCGAAAGGTGCATCTGTGGGAAGTCATGTGCGGCTTATGCCTAGAGCAGCCTTGGGAGAGAAAGATTGGGACTTACTCCAAGATGGAGGCCAGGGTGCCGCTATGGAGTGGAAATAGAGGGTGGGGCTTACACAAGCATGCAGCCCGTGTGCCACTTTAGAATGGAAATGGTGAATGGGGCTTATGCAAGGAAGTTTCTCGGGTGCCGTTATGGAGCAGAAATCATGGATGGGGCTTACGCGTTGATGCTACCCCAGGTGTCTTCCTCATGTCTGGTCATGAGGGAATCTGAACCCACTGGTGGGTTGAGGCCTTCACCTATGCACTGGTGCACAAGAAGGATAATGCAATGTTTTTTGGAATCAGTCTGAACAAATGGAGATGAAAAGTGTGAATCACATTCACAACATTCAGAACGCGGTGAGGGTGGCATGAAGATGGAGGATGGCTGTTAACCATGCTGTAAACAAAACATCCATATCGTGTTAGACTGAAATGATGACAAAATATGAGGGTTGACTGTTGACCATGTTCAAAACACAGGACCTAACTCAAAGTGTTGTCCAAAGTCTTCCGGGGAGTTGTCCCAGGACGGTAGGTGAGCCAATGCGGCATGGGACCAGGTCAGTAGGGGGTCCCTTCAGACATGGGAGTGGATGAGGATCCAAATAAAGGACACACAAAGCGTGAGGTGGAGTGATGGAATTCTTGAATGGATTCCAATGCTCTTGGAATTATTCCATTGTAATCATGGAATTAGGCATCTTATTCTTGTGACATAAGGCATCTCTTACTTGGAACAAGAGGCATCATAATATTGAATGATAGGGAAATCTACAGTTTATAGTCATGTAGATACGACTATTGGAATCTCATGCTTGGAGAATACGGTATCTCTCGTTTAGAGCAAGAGGCAGCCTATGTTTTGAACATATGGATTACTATAGTTTATAGTCATGTAGAGAGGACTACTGGTATCTCATGCTTAGAGCATAAGGCAACTCTTGTTTGGATCAAGAGGAATCCTATATTGATCATACAGGGATTACTAAAGTTTAAAGACATATATATAGAACTATTGTCATAAGGTTCCTAGGAATGGATGGTGTTGGGTGTTACGCGAGGGCGGCCCATTCTGGTTCAACCTGACATAGGAGCCATGTGATTGGGTTTGGAGGAGTTGCCTGAGGAATGGTTCGACTCAAGGTACTCGGGGAATTGACGATGAGAATCTCAAATCACGACATGGGAATGAAACAAATAGGAATATTTCGACTCAAGGTGTTTCATGGTTTGTGGAGGAGTATCTGAAATCATGGTATTCCGTCGGTGGAAGGTGGGTGTGTATAAGGGTGCAATGGAAAATCCTGACATTCCGGCTCAAAAAGGTCACTGTGCGACTCTCCATTTTCATGGGGGTCAGTGACGGTAGTGATGGGACCAGCTGGGAGGTCCGGGACCACAGCCCAAGACTAACCCCGAGCAGGGGTTCAGGCCCCGCAGTATGGACCAGCAAGTGAATGGGGTTTTATGAATGGGGTTGTCCGTGTAGGATATGGCTGCAAAGGAGCTGGCTATAGAGAGGTGACTACGAGGGAATGACCGTAGAGGAGTGAGCTGTGAAGGATCTGGCCGCATAGGAGGTGTCCGTAGAGAGGTTGTCCGTGAAGGGTGTCCACAGATTAGATGGCCGCGGATGAGGCGGGCCGTGTAGAAGCTAGCTGCCTAGGATGTCCAGAGATGAGATGGTTGCGAAGGAGGTGGGTTGTGTAGAAGCTGACCGCCTAGGATGTCCACGAAGGAAATGGAAACTAAGGTCTGGCCGTGGAGGATCTGGCCTCATGTGGATCATGGTTTGGTTTCTCCTCTATGCAGAAGAGTGCATTCGCAGACGATATGGGGTTCGCGGATGGTCGCGGAACATTACTGCTGGGAGAAATTTCTCTAACGTCTCCCCATGGGTTTTCACCCGTCCTTTAATCCCTATTGTTGGTTCCCCTCAGTGACTATTTATAGAGTCATGAAAAGGTTGTATTGATGGGCACACGACACTTTTTTTAGAAGCCCGTAAAGGAATCCCCACCCGCGGACGACTCGGTCAAACATGGATTTTTGGAACTGAGATTCGTGGAATTTTTGCCATTCCAATATACTTCTCCACCCCTATTCTACGAGAAATGAGGTCTGTGAATGTGGAACGGGCCAGCTTCATCGGCAGTCTCCCTGGTTCGTGCCGGTGGAAGCACTTCTCCCCCATTTTGTGAATGATAGCGTCTACGGGAGGGTGGTTCGCTGAACTGGCTGTGTACTCTTCCTAGGAGCCGGTACGCGGACTGGTTCGGTCTTTTTCCATGTTTTGGGGAAATTGGATTTTCACTTTGCGGAATTTTCAAGACCATACAAACATGAATCAGAAAGACATCATGGATAAAATAATCAAGACTGGTTTGAGTGGGTAGGTATATAACATGGTGTTTAATGTTTTTTTCTCATTTTTTTAATTTTATGTACAATAAGGAATCCTTTCATTATTAACAATCATTCACCTACTATCCATCAAGGAAGAACTGAAATACATAGAGAGGTCTATGTAGTATCATTTGTGAATGGGTGTGAAATGAATAATAATAACATCAATCTCAATATCTTAATAGTTTTCGGAGTACTTGGTAGGCCCATGAAACCGTTGATACTGAAATGTTTTCACCAGATACCCCTAATTCCCTCATAGATAAAAGTTAATTTTGATGATGAAACCTCTGGAATGTTAGGAAAATTTGGATGTGCAGGTTTTTTTCACACCCATCATGGTCTCATAAAAGGTTTTCGCCAACATTATTTCAGTATTATATTGGAATATGAGGTTGAATTATTGGTGATAATTCAAGCCGTCAAACATTATATTTACCATAATTGGAATTCATTATTGGAAAAATATATCTCTGAACATGTTTTCAAATGTTTTAAAGAGAGAACTAGGAATATTCCATTGAGAAACCTCTTTCATTGGATTGAATGTATAAATCATGTTAAGAACATCATTATGATCATCTCACTTGTTTATAGAGAAATAAATCAATTGGGTCATGAATTATAAAAGAGATAAATCATAGAGGTGTGTATGATGTGGTCCTTTAGAACCCAAGATTTTGGTGCACCCATGTTGGATGAAGAAATGAAGGGTGTAACACACTTCAATATTTGTAAAACTCCTTTTTTATGGATGACGTTCTTTATTTACAATTAAATAATAAATTTTAGGATCAAGATCATGTTGTACAAAAGATATTTTTTATCATAAATAAACTTGTATAATTCATATAATCATTTCTTATAAATTTTATATAAATCCTTATTATAGTGTGAGAAATGTTAATAAACTGTGATTCTCTCCCATTCAATAGATACAACCCCAAAAATTCTCTATGATCATACATGTTTCTCCCAACCACATTCATGGAAAATTAAAATCATTATGAACTACCAACATAAAATCAAAAAATCTTATAATCAACATACACTTCAAGAATAAAAAACCCAATCTAAAGATTATCATTGTTCCAATATTCCCTTGTTTGTGTTTTTTGACAATATATAGCATATTTAGAGTAATAAACCATAATAAACATAAAAATTTACAAATAAAAATGAATTTCATCATATTTAACTGTAAGTCTACTTGTGAATAACTTGATATTGAAAAATCGATATCTTGAGTGAAACCATTTCCATGTCACTACAGCTCATCCATCTTGTTAATAAAATGATAAATTAACCTATAAGATTTACTAAATACCCTATATTTATCCATATATCATTTCTCATCATATACCATCCCCAGGGATTATATCACCTCATGACTTCTATACATTATACTCCCCACAAATACTAAAATACACCTTTTAGTGATGTTTTCCTAAAAAAAGTACATTAATATACAAATTCTCTCCCCTATTTAGTAAAATGAAATGTTAAGGACATGTAGAACACAAGTATCCAAATTAGATAATAGATTAATGTTTTTAGAGGGGATTTTTTGAATCTCCACAAACCGAGTTAGGTGGTTGATCACTAAAACATAAATGTATATTCTAATATGATGGTGTAAGAATTGGTTTTGGGATGATTCCCTCAACTTATTGATTAGTACTAGTATATTGAATCATCAAAATATTATTCCCTACCATGTCGTTAATGAAATAGTCTCCTATCTGTGTATTATTTGTTTATAAAAATTGTACTAGATTCTTCATTATCTTTATTACACTTTTTTTATAATAATGTAATATCATTGGTAGCTTAACCTATTCTACAAGATCCTTCATTTAATTTTTCATCGACACCAATTCTAAAATTGATTATTTTACTAAAACATAGCCTTATTTATCTATTATTATAATATTTGTACTTATTTATAATACATCCAATGAATTTTATTCCATTAAACAGGGCTCATACATTCATGGATTTTCTATCCATAATGTCTCCATCATAATACACATATATATTGACATATAATTCAATATCATTTTTTCTATAATATACAAAATCAAAATAAAAAAATCCTTGAATATACCTCATGATATTTTTAACTACTAATTGATATTCTTCCATTCTACTAATATAAAAAATAGTAATTAAAAATGATTCATAGATGATTAATAGTGTTATCACAATAAGATATAATAAAATTATAATCATTCAATGATAGAGACTAGGATCAATGGAGTTTTCTTTGTCTTCTTTTCTCAGCAAGGTTGTGGTCCTGAATAACATTGTAACTAGTTTTATATCATCTATGTCAAAAAATTATTATCTCCTTCCCAATTTCATTAAAAACAAAAATGAATCCCATATTTTAACTTACATAATTCCCCAAAATATATGTGTGTTATATAATTATCAAAATATCAAACTTCAATATCATCATCAATAAAACTATCTTACTGACATTAACTATCTTCCTCTAAATATTGTATTATTATCATAGAAAGTTACATGAAAATAATCATACATGGTTGATTTCATATAATAATTTTGGTCAACACAACCTCTTAAAAATTCCATATTCTTTAACAATGTCTCTAGCCCAGCATACCAGAACATGATAGAGTTTAGATCCTCTAAATATTATGACATGACCTCACCCACTTGCATTGATAAGGAATGTAACTGAAAGGAATATATGTTTTTTACATGGTTCTGTCGAATGTGGATAACTATACCAATATATGAATTGTTAATATCATGAGACAAAAATATACGATATTTAACCAAAGTAAATAAAAATGATCTATGTAAAACACCAAAACATAAGAAAAAAAAAGAACCATTAATATTTTCTGAGAAACATTTATTCTTGAATGTAGTAATGGTTACTGGGGTTGAGTGTGTCATGAGGATAATTTACTAGAAAATTGGAGGGTCTTTAGATTTTAGTATCAAACTGAACATATTTTAAAAAATAAAATATATCTTCATGTCATGAAGAAGATAGAAAAAATGCAGAAACACCATTCTGCAAAAACACATGGTGTAACCCCCTGACCCCAGTTACCCAGAGCCAGTGCATTATTTTAATACATTGGAATGATTACATGTAATCAAGTCTTGAAGGACCGATCATTTTAATAGTCTTGTAAAATATATTACACACATGATCTTTAAATTACAATTTCAAACATACAACACAACATAGATAGTGCTTTGATAATTCCATTATTCCCTTAGATTGACCCTGCATATCAATCACAATACACTTCTAAGAATTCTGGGGAAAAATAAAATATAGAAATGGGTGATCTCAAATGCTCGGTAAGGGTAAGCAATACAGCGGATAATAATATAAATATTAATCATGGTGAATAATTGAAACCAGATGCCTTTACCAATATTAAACTTGAATACCTTTATGGCAGGAATATGAGATGAGTAAATAATGACTTAATAAAACATAATCATTGGCATTATACTAGTTGAATGACCACATGAACCATCAATATTATTTTCATAATGAGGGAATGTATAATGCCGGACATTTTGGAACATTTTGTCAAGGCCTCGACCAAGACGTCTAAAAATGATTAAGGCCTCGGCCAAAACCATATATCAAATTGGGAAAAGGGACTCAGACAATTCCATGTCTAGTTGTCCCATGAGACCTACTAATGCATCTAGGAGCTATAGTGGGCTCCCCCCGTCACTTACTAAGTCCAATATATTCCTCATATGAAAAGGTTGAAATATAACATAAACATTCGTATTAAAACTAGTATACGAAATTCCAATACATTAACCATAAACCATGAATGGTATTAAAATAGAACATCCACTGTCAAACATATCACAAAACCATAAATACAATATGGAATTTTTGAATCATAATAAATTAAATTCAAATAAACTTAAAATCCGTCAAAGGATGTTGACATAGATGAAATAAAAACCCTTTTTTTGAGATATATCTCTTTCTATTTTAAAATCATTTAGGAGTCACATAATTATAAAGAAAACATTTATTTTGAAAATATTCTTATAAGCTTATATGGGAAGATTTGATGATGTTATAACGGCGGAAAATAGCCTCACCAGCCTTATAAGATAAAAAACATTCTTACCTTAAATTTGTCGAAAAGGTCAAAAAGTACCGTGTTTGGAAAATAACAGAAATATTCCTTTCAAAACATATAAGGGTATAAATTACATTAACCCATTATCTAGTAAATATTAAAACTGATTTTAAATAAACCTGTAAGAAACATTGATGTGGATGATAAAGAGGTCCCAGTTGATAATTACGTATAAACAACCTCGAATAATGAAGAGATTGTGAAATTAACCCTTAACTCATTTTAATCAATCAAGTTGTATGAAAAACAGTCAATAACCACAAAATTAATCACAAAATATCGTGAATATAAATATAATCATGATAATTTATATCAAATTTCAGTACAAAATACACCCCATGCAATAAATATGTGGTGAACAATGGAAATCTCACGGAATTAAAAGTGAGATAAAAAACCTCTTACCTCGTGTCCAACCTGACCTATTCGTTCATTAATATCCTAAATAATAAAATAATGTTAATTAGTGCTTTCTGATGAAATTTTTTGATGTTTATTATTCCATTTATATCACTTATTAGCATGTTATAAACATTATTTAATCATTTATGTTAATAACGTTTGTTTTGTCGGTATTTGGCACTTGAGTCAAAAATGAACACCTTATAGTTACAAGTTGTTGACATGGTCAAAATTACATTATATCAATAATTATATTCATGATTTAGATATCTTATATATCATATATATCCATTATATACATGTATTTATAATAGTACATATCATATTGGGGTAAAAAATGAAATGCACCGTTCATGGAGATGGTAAGCCGTACGTACACATGAATGCTACTTTCATTTATATTTATTATTTTAATGGAATTAGAACATAATTAAACATAGGTATATTATAATTCCATTATTATATCATATATAATATCACTAACCCCATCATTGATATGTCCCACATATGGTATTAACGAGTCATATAACTTTGAGGGGGCGGTAGTCCGCACTTCCTCAAATGAAATTATCGCGTTTACCCATAATGGAAACCATTAAGGTATGATATAAAAGAAAAATACAGAAGCATGATGAAAAAAACATAATATATATTACATATAAATACAGTTCCATCATAATGGCCACCATGAGAGGCGGTAGGTGGTAATTGAACAATCATCGTTTCGTGAGGCATTAGTTTTCCATCCACAGAAACATTATGTTCTTCACCCATTAGAGGGAGGTGTGTGTAAGTGTAGTTAGAATCCATCTCATAACATCCTCCAAGTATATTGATGATACTGTTGTTGTTATAAAATAAAGGAATAAAAAGTGTTTAGGGGTTGGAGAATTAAAATAAATGAAAAGAAGTTAAGAGAAACGGTTACCTTTAATTTGGGTAACTTCCTTAGGTTTGAACCAAAATGACTTCTTGAAGTACCTTCTTCCTAAGGTAAGGCTTCTATAAAGAGGATAGAGATGTAGGGTGCTTAATTTGTAGAGTTTGGAAGAGCATAAAGGCTTGATAGGTGTGAGGAATTGGTTAGAAGTGGTCTCCTTTTATAAGGGGAAAGAGGGGCACTTTAGGAAAGTGTGAAAATATTATTTTATTATATAATGATATTCGGTTTATAAAAGTCCAAAAATCATTATGTTCAAAGATAAGATGACTCATGGTCTAAATAAAATCTGAAAATAAGAATTGGACATGTTTGGGATATTATTTTAATATTTATAGTATAATTTATTTAAATCGTTTATTAATGTGGTTAATACTGCATCATTATTGTGTTATAAATAATTTAATTTATTCAATGTCTAAAAATTATAATTAAAATACCATTATATAGGAAATAGTTTAATCTTTCTAAAAGTATTTATAGTAAAAACTATTAATTATATAACAACATATAAAAATTAATTACAAAAAGCTTTTTGTTTATATCAATTTTGCCTTTACTTTAAATTAATTAATCTAAAGTGTCATTATCTTTCATAAGTGGATCCATGGGGTCCCAAAATCGACACAATGATTTCCATGTTCGGACATTACTTATCCAATAAGGTTAGGTATGACAAACCTGCTTGTTATTACAACTAAAACATGATTTATTACATAAAACGTCACTTGATACAACAAAGAAGATCAGGAGGTTTAGTGTCTTTGGGGCTTATGATCATTAAATAAAAACTTAAAACATGAAATACAACATCTTTATTAAAAAAGTCCTTTACATGACCACTACATTCCTTCGTACTTAGCGTTGCATGGGATAACCTGAGGACATGCATAAGAAAATGGTGAGCTATAAAGCCCAGTAAGGGAGTACCAATGGAAAAACATGAGGAGTACAATACATGTTAGACAATATGCATATCAATAGAGAATAAGAAAAACATGAACATAAAGGCATGATAAAGCATGATAATCATAACATGGAATTGTGGCAACACCACTTAACATGTAATTAGCATGAGCCAAGTCTCGTTGCACATGGAGCATGAGTAAATCCTCATTGCACATAAAGCACGAGTGAACCCTCGTTGCACTTGAATTAGCATAAGTCAAAACTCATTGCACATGATGTATCATGATACTATACTTTACCCAGTGCATTGGAGCGCTATAAGGGCGCACCCTTCTTAAACATTTCACTTCATGCATAAGTGTGCCACATGGATCATAAAACATGGATTCATAAAACATAATCATTTATTCCACGATAAAGGAATATGGAATTCATACATGAAACTTTTCAATCAATATGTAAATGAGCATAAAGGTGAATATCCTTGATGGAGAAATGGTAATGGTATTCACTACACAATGACATTCGCTTAGAAAATCGGTGTGATTTCGACAGCGTAACGACGTGACATAAGAATTCATGAAAATGGTTGATGAGATAGAAATGGGTTCCTCACCATATTTACATGTAATGGACAGTAAGGAGTTCATATAGATACATTTCCCAACAATTGTAATAGAATTTAGATTCATGATACAAAAGTATTGCTTGAATGTAAAGGAGGGGAGAGAAGTTCCTTTCGGAATTTCGGCACAGTAACGGGTGTACATGTGAGGCATTTAATGAGAGAGAAAGGGTCTCTCATCATTAAAACATAAAGAGGGAAGTATGATGGAGGGGAAAACCATACCCAAACATTTATAATTGAAATTAAAAGGGCAAAACAACTTAAAGAAAATTGGACAAAAATGAGAAAGGAAGAAAATACCCCTTACTTGGAAATCTGCTTCCAAAGGCTAGAGAGAGGCTTGTGAGAGGCTTATTGGGAGATTGGGGCACATTGAGAGGATTCTAGAGAGATTAGGGAATAGGTTGGACGAACTCCAAAGGCATTGAGTGAGGAGGAAGTGGGAGCTTTGGTGGGTTTATATAGGAAATGTGAAGGAATGTTTTATTATTAAGGTTTGGGACCCCTTATATTAAATTAATCCAAACCACAAACCATCCCATGGTTTTTGCCCAAGGTTTTTGGAAAAGGGAAGAGGAATATAATATTTTATAAGGCCAAGGTCCGAACTTCTTAAAATATTAGGGTTGCTTATGTGGAGGTGAGTCACACTCCCATGGAAATTATCTTTAAAAGACAAGGTGTTTAATAAGTCTTGAGGGGTCCATTAATGCTTTGAAAAGTAAGACAAAACAAACCCAAAATCACATTATTTTAATGGTAAAACATATATTTTCCGAACATAAAGATTATAGTATTTTATTAGATCACTATTAGGTCATTATGATGTCATAAAATAAATTATATATTTAAACGGTATTTAATTTTTTCTCAAAAATTTGACTGTCTTATAAAATTATGAAAAATTCACCGTTGGATAATTTCGATGTCCGAATTCCAAAAAAAATTATTTTATCTAAATAATTTTCCAAATATGTTAATTTTCACATTTAAAATAAAAACCGACATTTATAAAAAATTCGCGTGTTTTGACAAAAATGGATTTTAAACCTTAATAAAAATTATAATTGCAGTCATACAATTAAATGATAATTTATATATAATAAAATTAATCAATTATTATTATTATTATTATTTTATTAAAATATTATTTAATTGAAAAATCCATTAATTTAATAAAATATATTTCTTAATTAAATAATAACTAAAAACACCATTTGTACTTTAAAAACTATTTACAATGTATCAATAATGACAAGAAATTATATTCATTATTATATACAAAAGTAATTTACATGAACATAGTACTATCAATTAGTTACATAACCCCTTAAAACAGCCACATAAGACCTAAGGGTAAGGTGTGTGATGGTGACAAACTCTTGGGGTGGCTCGGATAACATCGCTTGAGTGGTAATTTCTATCAACTTCCACTTCTCCCATAGATGGTTCCGTTCGAGCTTGACATGGTGAAACTCAGCTTGGGCTTGGTCAAAAGAAAAGCCCAAGGATGCCACCTCTTTTCCGAGCTCCGATAAATGGTCTTCGTATGGGGAAATTCTACTGGATGAGGCCATCGCTTCCTTTTTCTAAGTAAAATTTGTTGTGTTAAAGCCCTATATTTATACTAATCATGTGATCACTGTTCAACAACTACAAAAGTAACGGTCACAATTCTTATCATAAAACCAATGGGGTTGTCATTTTATAAAAACATTTTATATAAATAGACATTTAACAAGATCAAGAGGGACTTTCCATTAATGAAACTTTGGGTCGTTACAATATTCCCCCCTTAAGAAATTTCACCCTCAAAATTTTCCTTTTCCCACACTAAAATAGATGTGGGTCACTCAGCTTCATCACATCCTCCGATTCCCATGTTGCTTCTTCAAACTTGTGGTTTCTCCACAACACCTTGATGAGGGACATTGTCTTATTTAATAGAACTTTTTCTCTACGATCTAAGATCATCACTGGTTTCTCCTCATAAAAAAGATCGTCTTCCAATTGTACCACTTCAGAAAAGAGTACTTGTGAAGGGTTTGGTATGTACTTCCTTAAGAGGGATACATGAAAGACATCATGTACTTTGTCCATAGTAGGCGGAAGTGTTATTCGATAGGCCACAGCCCCGACACGATCAAGAATCTCGAAGGGGATGATGTTCCTTGGACTTAACTTCCATTTCTTTCCAAACCTCATGACCTTCTTCCATGGAGATATGTGTAGAAAAACCATTTCTCCAACTTTAAACTCAAGGTTTCGTCGACGATTATCTACATAACTCTTTTTTCGACTCTGGGCTGCCTTGATATGCTGCTGAATGGTTTTCACCATCTCCACCATTTCCTCGATCATTTCTAGTCCAAGAAGCTTACGTTCACCGACCTCATCCCAACATGCTCGTGTTATGTACCTTTTCCCATACAGGGCTTCATATGGTGCCATTTGGATGCTTGAGTGGAAACTGTAATTATAAGAGAACTCAATCATAGGAATATGTTGATCCCATCCTCCTTTAAAGATCATTGAGAACTCTCTCAACATATCCTCAAGTGTTTGGATAGTCCGCTGGGATTGGCCATCATATTGAGGATGATAGGTCGTACTAATGTTTAGTTCAGTATTCAGAGCATGTTGAAGAATCTTCCAAAAATTAGAGGTCAACCTTGGATCTCGGTCAGACACAATAGATAGTGGTACTCCATGCAACCTTACCACTTCCTTGATATATATCCATGCCAGTTGATCCAATGAGAAATCCTCCCAAATAGAAATGATGTGTGCAGTCTTTGTAAGACGATCCACAATAACCCATATTGCATTGTTGCCTTTGGATGTCGTTGGAAGTCCGGTGACAAAGTCCATGGTGAGGTTTTCCCATTTCCATTCTAGTATGGGAAATGGTTGCATCATCCCCTTAGACATCTACCTTTCTACCTTCACTTTCTGACACACTAGGCAATTTGATGTATATTCAGAAATCTCCTTCTTTATATTATCCCACCAAAAGTTTTCTCAGAGATCACGATACATCTTAGTCCTCCCGAGGTGAATAGATAAATTTGAACTATGTGCATCATCCAAAAGTTCTTTCTTCAGCTCCGAACTTGATGTAACACATAGTCTTTTCCCAAACCGCACAATTCCTTCTTCATTAACATTAAACTCCGAGGATTTCCATTTTTCAATAGCTCCCACTTTTTCTTGAATTCCCACATCATCCTTTTGAGCCATCCTTTAACCTTTCCAAAAGAGACGGTTGATTAATCATTTGCGAAAGGATTGATGATGTTCCATTATCTATGATTCCCATGTCCATCTTCATCAAGTCAAAGAAGATTGGATCATTCTCAATTCTCATAATTGAGAGAATAACTGGATCCTTTCTACATAGGGCATCTTCCACCTTGTTCCCTTTCCCAGGGTGGTAATGGATTGAACAGTCATAATCCTTGATGAGCTCTATCCATATTATCTGGCGCATATTAATGTCTTTCTAGGTGAATATATATTTAAGACTCTTGTGGTCAGTATATATCTCACATTTTTCTCCATAGAGATAATGCCGCCAGATTTTCAAGGCAAAGATCACCGCTGCCGACTCCAGATCATGCGTTGGATAGTTTTGCTAATGTATTTTCAACTGCCTCGAGGCATAGCATATCACTTTATCATTCTACATCATCACACATCCTAAGCCCTTCTTCAAAGCATCATTGAATACCACAAAAAGTTCCCCACTTATGGGTAAAGTGAGCACGGGAGTAGTGATAAGCCTCCTTTTCAACTCCTTGAATCTTTCTCTGCATTCATCACTCCAAGAAAACTTTACCCCCATTCGAGTTAAATTGGTAAGAGGGTTGGACAATCGTGAGAAATTTCTCACAAATCGTCGACAATATCTAGCTAACCCCATGAAGCTACGGATATCTGTTACCGATGTTGGCCTCGTCCATCCCTCAATTGCATCTGTTTTGGAGGGATCCGCAGATATCTCATTTCTTGTGATGATATAACCCAATAATGATATGTCCTTCAACCAGAACTCACAATTTCTGTACTTTTCGTAGAGCTTCTCCTTGCGCAAAGTCTCTAGTACAGTTCTTAAATGCTCCTCATGATCCTCCTTGGTTTTGGAGTATATTAGAATACCATCTATAAAGACTACCACAAATTTGTCTAGGTAATCTCTAAAGACTCTATTCATCAAGTCCATGAAGATTATTGGAGCATTGGTGAATCCGAAAGGCATTACTCTGAATTCACGGTGCCCGTATATTGTACGAAAAAGCAGTCTTGGGGACATCTTCTTTCTTCACCCATACTTGATAATATCCCGACCGCAAATCTACCTTGGAGAAGTATTGTTCTCCACGTAGCTGAACAAACAAGTCATAAATTCTTGGGAGAGGATACTTGTTCTTTATCATGATTTTGTTAAGTTCACAATAATCGATGCAAAGCCACATTGACCCATCATTCTTCTTGATGGAGAGGACTGGTGCACCCCATGGTGATGCACTTGGGCATATAAACCCTTTATCCAGATTATCCTATAGTTGTTTCATCAGCTCTTCATGCTCTAAAACAGACATTCTATATGGAGTCTTGGATATTGGTAATTCCCCGGGTATAAGTTCAATTGATAATTCAACATCTCTTCTAGGAGGAAGACCAGGCAGTTCCTTGGGAAACACTTCAGCGAATTCCCTCACCATAGGCATTTCTTCAAGGGTGGTTTCTTCCTTGGACTCAATCATCTGAGCCAGATACGCATGCTCATAAGGTAGTAATATCCACGCTTGAGATGATGGAGCTAAAATAGATTCATCTTCCTCCTTACACTTGTAAAGAATTGGGGGTCGATTCCCCATATGGAGTGTGATTTCCCTCTCCCAAAAATTTATGTTGGCTCTATATAAGGAAAGTCAATCCATGCCAAGAATTGCATAAAATTCTACCAGAGGGAGTATGAAGAGGTTCACCGGGAAATTAAATCCACAGATTATAATAGGGGAGGACTTATATTCATGGGATGCAATGATTTCCCCATTTTCCATACTCACCAACATCTTCACTTCCATGATTTGTGGTGGTGCTGGGATTGTTCTACTAAACTTTAGAGATATAAAATAATGCGTAGAACCCGAATCAAAAAGTACATTCGCTATTCTTGAATGAATAAATAGCGTACCTGTCACGACATCGTTGTCGGGGTTTGCTTTGGCAGAAGTGATGGTAAAAGATCTTCCTTACTTCCTTAGAGGTTGTTGGTTGTCACCGAAACCCCTTGGATTAGGGCACTGATTTTCCAAATGACCTGGTTCATTGCATTTGTAGCATTGAACAACCGATTGGGGTTCGAATGGAGCATTTCTCTCCTCTGTTGCAGCCGCGGGTCTTTCTTGCCGATAGTTAATAGCTAGGTTCCCTTCTCTTCCACACCTAAAGCATTTCCTCATCCCCTTAAGGCAATTTCCAGGGTGCTTCTTTCCGCACATTTGGCAAGTGGGGTGCTAGATCTTCTAAGCACCGTTGGATTTATCCATTATCCCACCAGCATTGAAGTCTACCTTACGCTTCTTATCCCCATGATACCCATGTGATTCTACGATCTCCATTTCGACCTTGAGGGCACATCAGACAATTTCCTCATAGCTGTCGAAGTCACGGATTGCTAATTCTTTCTGCAGGCTAGACTTCCACCCACCAAAGAAGCGGTCAACCTTGCATTCGGGGGTAACGACAAAGCCGAAAGCATGTTGTGCAAGCCTTGTAAAATTTTCCTCGTACGCTCCAACAGATTTTTCGTCTTTTTTCTTGACAGAAAGAAAGTCCCTTTCCATCTTAAGTTGGAGGGTGGACGGAAAATATTGATCAAAAAACATCTTCCAGAAATCCTTCCATTCCAACGCCTCGATCTCCTCCTCATGCTTCGTATTTTTGATCAACGTCCACCGTTGATCAACTTCACCCTCTATATTATAAGCTTCCAGGAGAACCTTCTCTTGTTCAGAACATTAAAGGATGGAGAATATCTTTTCAATGGAGTCGATCTATTGTTCAGCGATCGTGGGATCAGATGATCCACTAAAAGTAGGAGGACTTTGTCTCATGAATCTCTCAATAGAAACATGTTCATTCTTAGTGGGTTTGGACATTCCTCTTGACCTGTGTTTCTATTCAACTCTTGATTTAGCTGAGGGAGAAGCGTGACAATGTTCGTGATTCCCACTCCCATTGGATTTGGCACCTCATTAGTACAGTCAACACAATGATCTTCATATCGGTTGTTATTCTGAGTCCTCCAATTACCGTCCATTGGCTAGAATAAAAGGATTGCTAGGGGTAACACATAAAGGTTAATCCAAAGATAAAAGTTGATGACTTATAAATTAACTTTCATTTCCTTAACTCATGAATCTATAGGCTTCAATCTAGGATTTTCATGATCTACTTTCTAACATATATTCTGAGGGGTATTTTCTTAATTACCTTAATAAGGGTTCATACTAAGCTTGTGAATTTACCGAAGCATATCCCCCAGGAGTGTTGTAACCAAGAGTGCTGCAAGGCCCATTGTCGTGCACCAGTTCCCATTCGAGTCTAGCTCAAAGTGGTGTTTTCAAGTTTTACCCCTAGGATACATCTCTGCCAGAGCCGCCTCTACCTACTCGTATCCAGAAAGGGATGTATTTTCTTGATAACCCACTTACTCAATAATCACCAAAACTTAGGGACGTTTTTATTGTACTTAGTCTTGTATCTAAGGCTTTACTAGGGTTTTCTAATCCTAATCCCAAAAATAACCAAACCTATCCTTTGATACCAACTATGACAACCCTACTTTTTATTAAAACTTAAACATGATTTATTACAAAAAACATCACTTGATACAAAAAATAATATCAAGAGGTGTAGTGTATTTGGGGATTAGGATTATTACATAAAAACATAAAACATGAAATACAACATCTTTATTGAAAACTTCCTTTACATGACCACTACTTTCCTTCGTACTTAGCATTGCATGGGATAACCTGAGGACATGCATAAGAAAAGGGTGAGCTATAAAGCCCAGTAAGGGAGTACACATGGAATAAAATGAGGAGTAAAATACATGTTATACAATAGGAATATCAATAGAGAATACGAAAAACATGAACCTAAAGGCATGATAAAGGATGATAATCATAACATGGAAATGTGGAAACAACACTTAACATGTAATTAGCATGATCCAAGGCCCATTGCACATGGAGCATGAGTAAATCCTCATTGCACATAAAGCACGAGTAAACCCTCGTTTAACTTGAATTAGCATGACTCAACACTCATTTCACATGACGTATCATGATACTATAATTTACCCAATGCATTGGAGCACTATAAGGGTGCACCCTTCTTAAACATTTCATTTCATGCATAAGTGTGCCACATGGATCATAAAACATGGATTCATAAAACATAATCATTTATTCCATGATAAAGTAATGTTGAATTAATACATGAAACTTTAAAATCAATAAGTAAATGTGCATAAATGTGAATACCCTTGATGGACAAATGGACATGGTATTTACTACACAATGACATTGGCATAGAAAATCGGTGTGATTTCGGCAGCGTAACTGCGTGACATAAGAATTCATAAAAATGGTTGATGAGAGAGAAAGGGGTTCTTCATTATATTTACATGTAATGGAAAGTAAGGAGATCATATAGATATATGTCCCAACAATTGTAATGGAATTTAGATCCATGATACAAAAGTATTGCTTGAATGTAAAAGAGGAGAGAGAAGTTCCTTTCGGAATTTCGGTATAGTAATGGGTGTACATGGGAGGAATTTAATGAGAGATAAAGGGTCTCCCATCATTCAAAAATAAAGAGGGCAATATGAGGGAGGTGAAAAACCATACCCCAATATTTATAATAGAAATTAAAAGGTAAAGACAACTTATAAAAAATTGGAAAAAAATTAGAAAGGAAGAAAAAAAAACCCTTACTTGGAAGTGTGATTCCAAAGGATTGAGAGAGGCTTGTGAGAGGATTATTGGGAGATTGGGGCACCTCGGAAGGATTCTAGAGAGAGTAGGTCTGTGTTTGGGTGAACTCTAAAGTATTTGAGTGAGGAGGAAGTGGGAGCTTTGGTGGTTTTATATAGGAAAAGTGATGGAATTCTTTATTATTTAGGTTTGGGACCCCTTATATTAAATTAGTCCAAACCACAAACCATCCCATGGTTTTTTACCTTGATTTTTGGAAAAGGGAAGAGAAAAATAATATTTTATAAGCCCAAGGTCCGAAATTCTTAAAATATTAGGGTTGCTTATGTGGAGGTGAGTCGCACTCCCATGCAAATTAATTTAAAAAGACAAGGTGTTTAATAAGTCTTGAGGGGTCCATTAATGCTTTTAAAAGTAAGCCAAAACAAACCCAAAATCACATTATTTTAATGGTAAAACATATATTGGCTGAACATAAAGATTATAGTATTTTATTACATCACTATTAGGTCATTATGATGTCATAAAACATATTATATATTTAAATGGTATTTAAGTTTTACTCCAAAATTTGACTCTCTTAGAAAATAATTAAAAATTCACCATTCGATAATTTCAACATCCTGATTCCAAAAATAACATTTATTTTACCTAAATAATTTCCTAAATATATTAATTTTCACTTTTAAAATAAAAACCGACATTTATAAAAAATTCACAGGTTTTGACATAAATGGCTTTCAAACCTTAATAAAAATTATAATTGCATTCATACAATTACATGATCGTTTATATATAATAAAATTAATCTAATAATAATAATAATATTTTATTAAAATATTATTTAATTGAAAAATCCATTAATTTAATAAAGTATATTTCTTAATTAAATAATAACTAAAATCACCATTTGTACTTTAAAAACTATTTACAATGTATCAATAATGACAAGAAATTATATTCATTATTATATACAAAAATAATGTACATGAATATAGTACTATCGATTAGTTACATAACCCCCTAAAACATCCGCATAAGACCTAAGGGTAAGGTGTGAGATGGTGACAAACTCTTGGGGTGGCTCGGATAACATCGCTCAAGTGGTAATTTCTATCAACTTCCACTTTTCCCGTAGACGGTCCCATTCGAGCTTGACATGGTGAAGCGCATCTTGGGCTTGGTCAAGAGCGAAGCCCAAGGATGCCACCTCTTTTCCGAGATCTAATAAATGGGCTTCGTATGGGGAATTCTACTGGATGACGCCATCGCTTCCTTTGTCTAAGTAAAATTGGATGTGTTAAAGCCCTATATTTATACAAATCATGTGATCACTGTGCAACTGCTATAAAAGTAACAGTCATAATTCTTATCATAAAACCAATGGAGTTGACATTTTATAAAAACATTTTATATAAAGAGACATTTAATATGATCAAGAGGGACTTTCCATTAATGAATATTTGGGTCGTTACATTAGGACTTGTGTTAGGGTAATTTAGAATTATTACAATATTATTTTTACCTTGAATTACCCTATTTACCTTTAACCACGGTAAACAAAATTCAAAAGTTACTATTCCCCAAATATTATTTTCATCTTATTGAACCAAATTTTACTTACTGAGGTTAACCATGTGTCTCGGATTTTTGAAATTCAACTCACAGAAGCGGTAAAATTATTTTTTATGCAAATTTTCAAATACTCTTAAGTGGTCGGTAAAAGATGGTAAAAAGTTCAATAAAATTTTTATATATCTAAACTTATTATAAAATGACTCCAATGAATTATTTTGAACATATAAAGAGTCTTTCCTCCATTTCTGGTTTCGCAGGTGGATCGTTCATCTCCCTTAAACCTCGAGCTTCACAATGGATAGTTCGGAAAGGGGCGACTGCTCATGTTGCGGCTTCAGATGGCGCAGTTTTAGAAAGTATAGAAATATGTAAGTTTTTGTTTATCTCTCGTATCTCATTATCAAAAGGCATGAATCCTTGGAAGGTGATTTATCTAGTTGATAATATAGCTAGAATTTTGGGGTTTTTAGACTTCAAATGCGTTTCTGTTGGGAGGGGTTTCTTTCATCTGTTATTCCCCTCTTTAGAATTGAAAAACCGAGCGTGGAGTTCTTGATCAATTAACATTCAACCGGGTATTATGCGTTTTCATGAATGGAACCTAAGCTTCAACTTAAACAATTTTAAAGAAACTTATGCACCAATATGGATCAACATACATGAAATAAATTGGGTTTTATGGCTTCCAGAAATTCTTTACGATATTGCTGTGGCAATAGGAACTCCCATAAGGATGGATACCACCACTGAGTTGGTTAGCTACGGTCACTTTTCTAGGATTTTACTTGAATTTGATCTAATTTCAACACTAATTGACAAAGTTGTTCTATCCACGCCTCAGTATGAAATAACTCTCAGAATCAAATATGGGAAGAAGCCCCCCTTTTGTGATGCCTGCCATATAATTGGCCACTCAAGGGATAATTGTAGAAGTGATCTTTTATGTCCAAACTATCGAAAAAAAGGCCATTAATCCCAGAGTTGTAGAAGGTCTAGTAAAGCAATAATCCAGCATGCGGAAACTGGTTATGCAGTTCAGGTTTCGGTTTCCAATAATCCTAATCCTATCAATGGGAAGTTTGGTTCACATTTCAACTTAGGAACTTCTCAAGAATGTAGTGCACCTATTTCGGACATTGCCCTAAATAACGGTTCTACAGATGACATGAAATTAACCACTGAATTTCCTGAAAGAAACAATAGCCCGGTTCCACCGGTTCTGCAAGTTGATAAATCCATGGTGTCTTGGGCTGATATAGCATAGGATGGTCTTCACACTGGTTTTTCATTCAAGGATTCCGTGACTAAAGACATCATGGATGATGATGAGGGTGATGAGTCAACTGATAGTCAAGAATACAAGGAAATTTCTGCTCAAAATGAGGTGGACTTCAATTTGTGGCAAGAGCATAATTTGGTTTCTTCTAGTCGTAAGGGGAAGACCAAATTATAAGGGGTTTCATCCAAAAAGGTTCGTTATGCTCCTCAGTACAAAAGTAAACATGGTCCTGTTCTAATTTGAAGAAAATATGTTCCTAAATCATTGAAAGCTCCTGGAGACCAGAATCCCCCAATACTAATGGATTCAAAAGAAGAAGTGACTTCATCCTCAATCCAAATGCCTTGGGACAGGTAAGGACTCACGTTGAGGTTGAATGATCTTCATTGAATCCTATGGTTAAAGAGATGACCCCTGTGAAGGACACAACTGAATTGAGAATGGAAGGCCCTCAAAATTCGGGACCTCGTAAGTGCTCGCAGGTCCCTTCTGGCTCTCAAGATGCTGCATCTGTCCAGCGCACAAGCACCAATCATCTGCCCATGAAAAACATGATAAGAGGGTAGAAGACCCCCAACCTGGATTGGGAAGGAGTAGGATGGATTTTACAAAAACTGCTACTCATGTCCAGTGCAAAGGCATGTACCCGAATGCTACTGATGACATTCTGATAGTTGACAGAATCATCAAAAATACTATTCTGCAGACTCTCAATCAAAAGGGGGATGGGTGCTCCGAATGGGCTGTCCATAGGAATTCAGTCTTGAAGTCTCCAGAGAATGACAATTCTCTAATCATGAATGACAAACGTCTTGTAATGGTATGTACTCGTAATTCTTTTGATCTTCTTGCGTTAGGTAGTAGTGAGGAAGAGGTTCAAAGCGATGTTCGTGCATGTGGATTGGATGAGATGACAGATTCTAATGATGCTGATTTTCTTGATGATGGAGGGGGACTATGTATGCGGGCCCAAACTGGGAGAAGAGGGCAACATCCTCGTGGGTGGGTTGGACGCTCCCCTTATCACAATATGAGCACTCGATCTAAAATGGACTAAAGGTGTTCTTTCTGTCCTTTATCTCTGTTTTTGATTCCGATGTATCTTGCTACCTTTCTTTTGAGTCAATAAAGAGTCCTATGTGCCTCAAAAAAATTTACATAAAAAGTCGGTTTTAACCAAAAACTCAGTGTTTTTCAACATTCATAAAAAATTGATGTTTCTCAGAAAAACACCAGAAATTCAGCCTAAGCTATATTTGATATTCTGAATTCCAAAATGATGTATATTTTACCAAATAATAAACATATAAGTTTCAATAATTAATTTAAAATTAATTCTCATTGTCAAAACAAATAGCATGTTTTTAAGCAACACTAACTATCAAAAGATTGATACATGGTTATGTCCAATTTCAAAGTGAAATTAATTCCAATACACAAAATTGTATTAAATGGTAAAAATATATTCTAATTACACTTTAAGACCAATAAAAAAGATAATGTAACCATATAAATAAATTATATTAAAAGGCACTTTTGAATTAACATACAATATTTTCATTATTCATTAAAAATGAACTTTATCAGAAAAATTCCAAAAATTTACAGAAAGTAAATTTTGATGTCCCCATTCTAAAGAATAAATTTATTTAGTCAAATTGAATATATATAAGTTTCAAATATTGGATTTAAAAAGGGTTCTCCATTAAAAGGAGGTAAAATTGAATTTTTTGAAAAATACTTCTTTTATCTTTAAAAATTGAATTTGTTCTTACATTATATCTAAGAAACTCATAATACAAATTCTAAAATTATAAGGATTAAACAAACTTCCAAAATCAGTTAATACTATTCATAACCGCTTTTGAACGGCTAGTTTGGTAAGTCATGGTGCGTGTGAACTCAATGTCGCGTGTAGTGAAAGTTGTTGAATTACTTTGAAGAAATAATGTACTATGAAATCCTGGGGTGTTACATTCTTACCTCATTCAAGAAACTGTGTCCTCTCAATTATAAATTGTTCCTCGGAAATAAAAGGTTGAAAATAGAAAATACCTTTGTAGGAAAACCAACATCGGAAAATGGGTTAATAAAATTAATCTGAAAAAGAGGAAAAAGAGAATGGAAAATTCACCACCAAATTATGATCTTGATTAAGACAACATTGGTGGAAATTAGGGACACATAATTGGACGAAAACATAAATATTTATAGGGATTGATTGAGGTCATCTGTCACAAACAATTGTAGAATTGAAGGCCTCAAAGCCATCAATCTATGTTGATTTAAAATATCATCAGTTCAATAAAACATGATGTATTAGGATAACACATTTTTAATTTAAAGATCCCTTACCTAACGTTTACGAATTAATTTCATCATAGAGAAAGTGGAGAAAAAATATTTATATATTCTTGACAAGTAGAGTTCCATCCTTAAACTAATTTCCACCACAAACTCATCTTTCTCTCTAAAAGAAAATAGAACTTAAAAAATATTCTATTTATCTTATACGTATATGGTTCAAAAAAATGAATTTATAATTCATCTATCAGAACCCTTTAAAAACTAAATTATACAATCTAGGGACTTCATGTAGTTAAGTGGTAGAAGATAAATCCCAAACTCACTATGGTTGTGGGTTCGATTCACATAGCTTTGTTCGACGCGACGGGTTGTCACATTGTCTGTGTGTTTTCGTTTTTATAAAAATCCAAAAATAACATTAACAATAGTATCTTAGTCCATTCCAACCATTAGAATTATGAAAAATAAATATATCTAAACTCACAGTCCAAAATTTTAAGGAAATTAAAAACAATGAAGATCCTTTTTTCCACGTAATAACATGTGAACACCTTCATCTTGTATTATTTTAAAACTTGGTAACATCCTAAATTACTATAAAACCTTACCGATTACATTCATGCTCCCTTATCCTCTATATAATACTTGATATATTCCTTATATCCAAAAATATAGAATATTCCAACAATGATGAAGTAAACAAACTATAAATCAGTTCCAAGGAAGTCAAGAATAACTGATATAATTTATCCAAATCAACCATCTCTTATTCCAAAATCACTACCTCGGTATCAGAACCATATTATGGTTTATCTTTCTATCAATCATATACTTTCCAAAAATTTGTCCTACAAATAAGGCACTTTTCTTGGTTTCACAAAATCTCAAGTCATTAATGAAATAGTACTGCAATACAATCCTTATATACTCTATAATTATTATAACATGTACATCATTAATAAAATACCTAAATGACATAATAATTTAATAAAAACGTAATAAATCTAATCATTCCAATTCATCTTTGGTAGTATCATAAAATTATTATTATCCAATAGCAGCATTTGGGGTATACTCTGATAATTTGGACATTGATTTGCGTAGTGTCCCAACTCCTTGCAGATGAAACAGTGTACATTGGAAACTTTTTCCATACCCTTGCAATCCCATACTTGGTGTCCATTTTCTCCACACTTATAACAAACATCCCTTCCCTTCAATAATTTACCAAGGTGATTCTATCCACAGTTATCACATATAGGAAAATACTTCTTTTCCCTCTTTCCTTTTATCCATCTTTCTCTCTTCCATCCTTTTCTTCTCTCTCTTCCCTTCAAAGCCCTAGGACTTATATAATTATTTACTTAACTTATTAACACATGATACTATTTCTTCATATGTTAATAATACATGGGAGACTATTTATCTTATAAATGTTGACTTAATACCATGAACGATATGATCCTTTTTATTCCTTGGATCATACATATTCTCAGAGTTCACATTGCTTCTACTGGGTACCTTTTATATACAATGGAATAAACTAGATTAGTTTTGGAATTGAAATACATAATTCCAAACTTGTAAAACACTAAACGTAAATTTAAGAGTTTATGGATATAATCCATAATCATAAAAATGTTTTCTTTGAGGATGTATATACTCATAAACCCTTCATAATGATTTTTAAAGAAAATTAGAATTATCCTAAGCATATCCCCTAGGAGTGTCGTAACCAAGAGTGAAGCAAGGCCTGTTATCATGCACCAGTTCCCGTTCGAGTCTAGCTCAAAGTAGTGTTTCCTAGTTTTTCCCCTAGGTACATCTGTTCCAGAGCCTCCTCCACCTGCTCATATCTAGATAGGGATGTGTTTCTTGAAAAACTCAAAAAATCTCTACAATAATGGAATTCTAGGAAGTTCTTCTATACTAATCCTCAAAGTCTATCTTAGGGCTATGTGCTCTAATCAGAGATTATCTAAATCTAGTTTCCATGGTCTGTACTAAACTTCCTCTGATACCAAATGTAACGCCCTGACCCCAGTTACCCAGAGTCAGTGCATTATTTTAATATATTGGCATGATTACAAGGAATCATGTCCTGAAGGACTGATCAGTTTAGCAGTCTTGGAAAATAGATTACACACATGAACTTTACATTACATTTTCAAACATACAACACATCATAGATAGTGCTTTGAGAACACCATTATTCCCATACCTTAACCATGAATATCAATCACAATACACTTCATGGAATCCTGGAAAAAATAAAACATAGAAAGGGGTGAGCTCAGACTCTCATAAAGGTAATCAATACAGTGGAGGATAACATAAATATTAAGCATGGTGAATAATTTAAACCAAATTCCTTTACCAATAATAAAAATTAATACTTTTATGGATAGAATATGAGATGAGTAAATAATTCCATAATAAAACATAATCATGGGTATGCTACTAGAAGAATGACCACATGAACCATCAATATTATTTAAATAATTAGGGATTGTCTAATGCCAGACATTCTGAAACATTTTGTCAAGGCTTCGGCAAAGACGTCTAAAAATGATAAAGGCCTCGACCAAAACCATATATCAAATTGGGAAAAGGCCTTGGCCAATTCCACTTCTAGTTGTCTCATGAGACATACCGATGAATCGAGGAACTATAGTCTGCTCCACCCATCACTTACTAAGTCTAATACATTCCTTATATGAAAAGGTTTAAATATAACATAAACATTCGTATTAAAACTAGCATAAAAAATGTGAATACTTTTACCATAAACCATGAATGGTATAAAAATAGAACATCCATAGTCAAACATATGACAAAACCTTCAATATAATATGGAATTTTTTTATCATAATAAATCAAATTCAAATAAACATAAAATCCATCAAAGGATGTTGACATATATGAAATTAAAACACTCTTTTTAGAGATATATCTCTTTCTATTTTGAAATAATTTAAGAGTCCCATAATTATAATGAAAAAATTTATTTTGAAAATATTATTATAAGCTTTTAAGGAAATATTTGATGGTGTCATAATGGTGGAAAATATCCCCACCCTCCGTATAAGTTAAAAAAACATTCTTACCTAAAATTTGTCGAAAAGGTCAAAAAGTACCGTGTTTGGAAAACAATGGAATGATTCCTTTCAAAACATAAAAGTTTATAAAATACTTTAAACCATTTTTTATTAAATAGTAAAAATGTTTTGAAATAAATTTTTATGAAACATAGATGTGGTTGCTAAAGAGGTCCCAGTAGATAATTACGTATAAACTACCTCAGATAATGAAGAGATTGTGAAATTAACCCTTACCTCATTGTTATCAATCAAGTCTTATGAAAAATTGTCAATAACCACAAAATGAATCACATAATATCATGAAATGAAATATAATCATGATAATATATATCAAATGGGAGTACAAAATACACCACATGCAATAAATCTGTGGTGAAAAATTGAAATCTCACGTAATTAAAAGTGAGATAAGAAACCCCTTACCTCGTGTCCGACTTGACCCGTTCGTTGTTTAATATCCTGAATAATAAACTAAAGTTAATTTAAACTTTCTTAATAAAATTTTTCAATTTTATTATGCCTTTTATATCACTTATTACCATGTAATAAACATTATGTAATCATTTAAGTTAATAACGTTTTTTTTGTTGATATTGGGCACTTGAGTCAAAAATGAACACCTTATAGTTACAAGTTGTTCACATGGTCAAAATGTCATTAAATCCAAAATTATATTCGTGATTTAGATATCATATATATCATATATATCCAGTATATACATGTATCTATAACAGTACATATCATTTTGAAGTAAGAAATTAAATGCACCGTTCATGGAGACAGTAAGTCGTACGTATGCATGAATGCTACATTCATTTATATTTCTTATTTTGATAGAATTAAAACATAATGATACATAGGTATATTATAATTCCAGTAAAATTTCATATATAATACCATTAACTTTATCCTTTATACATCTCACATATGTTATTAATGTGTCATATCACTTTGAGGGGGCGGTAGTCCGCACTTCCTCAAATGAAATTATCGCCATTACCCATAATGGAAACCATTAAAAAATGCTATAAAAGAAAAATATAGAATCATGAAGAAAACATAAAAATAATATATATCATATATAAATACAGTCCCATAATAATGGCCACCATGAGAGTTGGTAGGAGATAATTGAACAATCATAGTTCCGCGAGGTGTTAGTTTTCCATCCACAGAAACATTATGTTTTCACCCATTAGATGGTGGTGTGTGTATGTGTAGTTTGAATCCTTCTCATAACAACATACTATAATATTTAGGATACTATTTTTGTTATAAAAGAAAGTAATAAGAATATTATAGGGGTTGGAGGAGTAAAATAAAAGCAAAGAAGTAATGAGAAACGGTTACCTTTAATTTTGGGTAACTTCCTTTGGTTTGAACAAAAAGGACATCTTGAAGTGCCTTCTGCCTAAGGTAAATCTTCTAGGAGGAGTAGAGGGATGTAGGAAGCTTAATTTGGAAGATTTTGGACGAGCCTAATGGCTTGAGAGGTGTGAGGAATTAGTTAGAAGTGGTCTCCTTTTATAAGGGGATGTAGGGGCTCTTTAAGAAAAAGTGAAAATATTATTTTATTATATAATGATATTCGGTTTCTAAATATCCAAAAATCATTATGGTATAAGATAAGATGAATCATGGTATAAATAAAATTATACAGTAATAGTTGGACATGTCTTCGATATTATTTTAATTTTTATAATCTAATTTATTTAAATCATTTATTAATGACGTAAATACTGCATCATTATTATATCATAAATACATTAATATATTCGATGTCTAAAAATTATTAAAAAAATACCATGATGTAGAAAATCATTTTAAATTTCCAATGAATTATTATAGTCAAAAATATTACTTAGATAACATCATATAAAATTTAATTACTAAAAGAAGTTTGTTTTTGTCAATTTTTCCTTTACTTTAAATTTATTAATCTAAAGTTTCATTATCATTAATAAGTGGCTCCATGGGGTCCCAAAATCGACCCAAGGATGGTCATGGTCTCCCATTACTCATGAATTAAGTATAGTACATGTGTTAAGGTTATTTGGAATTATTAAAATATTCTTTTTACCTTGAATTTCCCTATTTACCTTTAATCGCGGTAAACAAAAATCAAAAGTTACTATTCACTGCAAATTTTATTCATCTTATTGAACCAAATTTTAATTACTTAGGTTAACCATGTCTATCAGAATTTTAAAATTCAACTCATAGAAGCAGTAAAAAAATTTAATGCAAATTTGCAAATACTCCTAGGAGGTGGGTAAAAGACGGTAAAAAGTTCAATAAAATTTTTATATATCTAAACTTTTTATAAAATGGCTCTGATGAATTATTTTGAACATATATAGGTATTATGTATCTATTTTGACCTAAAATAAATTTACATAAATTAAATAATTATTTAAATAAAAAGTCGGTTTTAACCGATAACTTAGTGTTTTTCACTATTCATCTAAAATTTATGTTTCTCAGAAAAACAAAATAAGCCTAAGATATATCTGATATTACGAATTCAAAAATTATGTCTATTTTACAAAATTAAAAACATATAAGTTTCATTACGTAATTAAAAATTAATTCCCGTTGTCCAAACAAATAGCGTGTTTTTAAGCAACCATAACTATCAAAAGATTGATACTTGTTTATGTCCAATTTCAAAGTGAAACTAATTCCAATAAACAAAATTTTATTAAATGGTAAAAATATATTCTAATTAAATTTTAAAACCAATTAAAAAGATAATATAACCATATAAATAAATTAGAATAAAAGGCACTTTTGAATTAAAATACAATATTTTTCACTATTCATTAAAAATGTACTTTATTGGAAAAATTGAAAAAAATTACCCAAAATATATTTTGATGTCCCCATTCTAAAGAATAAAATTATTTAGTCAAATTTAATATATATAAGTTTCAAATATTGGATTTACAAATGGTTCTCCCTTAAATGGCTGTAAAATTGCATTTTATTAAAAGTACTTCTTTTATCTGAAAAAAATGAATTTTTTCTTACATTATGTCTATGAAACTCATAATATTGATTATAAAATTACAAATATTATATAAAGTTCAAAATTTAGTTAATACTATTCATAAACGTTTTTGAGCGACTAGTTTGGTAAGTTGTGGTACGCTTTAACTCAGTGTTGCGTGTAGTGCAAGTTATTGAATTACTTTGAAGAAATAATGTATTATGAAATCTTGGGGTGTTTTATTCTTCTCTCATTCAATAAATTGTGTCCTCGCTTTTTGAAATTGTTATTCTAAAATAAAAGGTTGAAAATAGAAAATACCTTTGTGGGAAAACCCACATCGGAAATTGGGTTAATAAAATTTAGTCTTAATAAGAGGAAAAGGGGAATGAAAAAGTCACCACCAAATTATGATCTAGATTAAGAGTACATTGGTGTAAATTAGGGACAAATAATTAAAGGAAAAATGTAAATAGTTATAGGGAGTTATTGAGGTCATCACTCACAAACAATTGTAGAATTGAGGGCCTCAAAGCCATCAATCTATGCTAATTTAAAATATCATGGTTTCAACAAAACATAAGGTATTATAATAACACATTTTTAGTTTTAAGACCCCTTACCTAAGGTTTTAGAATTAATTTCCTCATAGAATAAGAGAAGAAAAAATATATATATATTCTAGACAAGTAGAGTTCCATCCTTTAACTAATTTCCACCACATACACATATTTCTCCAAACAAATAAATTCATAATTCATCTATAAGACCCCTTAAAAACTACATTATACAATCCAAGGACTTCATGTAGTTTAGTGGTGGGTGAAAAATACAAATCGCACTATGGTTATGGGTTTGATTCCCACATCTTTTTCTGACATGATAGGTTGTCACATGGTATACGTGTTGTCCTTTTTATAAAAATCCAAAAATAACCTTAAAATAGTATCTTAGTCCATTCCAACATTTAGACATATCCAAAATAAATCTATCCAAACTCATAGTCCAAAATTTATAAGGAATTTAAACACAACGAAGATCCATTTTTCCATGTAATAACATGTTAACACCTTCATCATGTATTATTTTAAAACATGGTAACACCCTGAATTACAATAAAACATTACCGATTACATTAATGCTCCCTTATCCTTTATATAAAACTGGATATATTCCTTATATCCAAAAATATTGAATGTTCAAACAATGATGAAATAAAAAAACTATTAATCAGTTCCAAGGATTTCAAGAATATCCAATATAATTTATCCAAATCAACCATCTCTTATTCCAAAATCACTACCTCGGTATCAGAACCATATTATGGTCTATCTTTCTCTCAACCATATATTTTCCGAAAATTTAACCTACAATTGAGTCACTTTTCTTGGTTCCACACAATCACAAGTTCTTAATGAAATAGTTCTACAGTTCAATCCTTATATAATCTATAGTTCTTATAACATGTACATCATTAATACAATACTTAAATGACATAATAGTTTAACAACAATGTAATAAATCTAATCATTCCTCTTAATATTCAGTATTATCATAACATTATTATTATCCAATAGAATCATTTGGGGTATACTCTGATAATTTGGACATTGATTCGCATAGTGTCCCAACTCCTTGCAGATGAAGCATTATACATCGGAAAATTTTTCCTTACCCTTGAAATCACGTACTTGGTGTCCATTTTCTCCACACTTATAACAAACTCTCATTCCCTTTAAGAATTTACCAAGGTGATTCTTTCCACAGATATCACATATGAAAAAATCCTTCTTTTCCCTCTTCCATTTATCCATCTTTCTCTCTTCTATCATTTTCTTCACTTTCTTCCCATCAAAGCCATATGACTCAGATAATTCTTTACATATCTTATTAACACATGATACTATTTCTTCATATGTTGAGAATACATGAGAGACTATTTACCTTCTAAATTTTATCTTAATACCATGAAAGATATGATCATTCTTACACTTTGGATCATACATATTGTCGGAGTTCACATTCCTTCTATTGGGTGCCTTTCCTATACAATGGCATAAACTCAATTAGTTTATGAATCAAAAAACATAATTCCAAACTCGTAAAACACATAACATAAATTGAACAGTTTATGGATATTATCCATAATGATAAAAATGTTTTCTTTGGGGAAGAATATACTCACAAGCCCTTCATAATGATTTGTAAAGAAAACGAGAAGTATCTTAAGCATATCCCTCAGGAGTGTCGTAACCAATAGGAAAGAAAGGCCCATTGTTGTTCACCAGTTCCTGTTCTAGTCTAGCTTAAAGCGGTGTTTTCAGGTTTTACCCCTATGTGCATCTATGCTAGAGCTGCCTCTACATGCTCGTATCTAGACAGGGATGTATTTCATGGAAAACTCACAAAATCTCTACAATATTGAAATTCTAGGAAGTTTTTCTATACTAATCCTCAATGTTTATCTTAGTTCTATGTTCTCTAATCAAAGATTATCTAAATCTAGTTTCCATGGTCTGTAATAAACTTCCTCTTATACCAACTATAACGCCCTGACCCCAGTTATCTAGAGTCAGTGCATTATTTTAATACCTTGGCATGATTACAAGGAATCAAGTCCCGAAGGACCGACCAGTTTACCAGTCTTGGAAAATAGATTACATACATGAACATTACATTACAATTTCAAACGTACAGAACAACATATATAGTCCTTTGGGAATTACATTATTCCCATAGCTTAACCATGTATGTCAATCACAATACACTTTGTGGAATCTTGGGAAAAAATAAAACACCAAAAGGGGTGAGCTCAAATGCTCAGTAAGGGTAATCAATACAGCGGAGGATAACATAAATATTAAGCATGGTTAATAATTGAAACCATATTCCTTTACCAATAATAAACATGAATTATTTTATGACAGGAATATGAGATGGGTAAATAATGCCATAATAAAAGATAATCATGGGTATTCTACTAGTCGAATGACCACATGAACCATCAATTTTATTTTCATAATGAGGGAATGTATAATGCTGGACATTCTGAAACATTTTGACAAGGCCACGACCAAGATGTCTAAAAATGATTAAGGCCTTGGCCAACAACATATATCAAATTGGGAAAGGGCCTCAGCCAATTCCACGTCTAGTAGTCTCATGAGACCTACCGATGCATCGAGGAGCTACAACGGGCTCCACCCATCACTTACTAAGTCCAATACATTCCTCATATGAAATGGTTAAAATATAACATAAGCATTCGTATTTAAACTAGCATAAGAAATGTAAATACTTTAACCATAAACCATGAATGGTATAAAAATAGATCATTCATAGTCAAACATATAACAAAACCATCAATACAATATCGAATTTTTGTATCATAATAAATGAAATTCAAATAAACTTAAAATCCATCCAAGGATGTTGATATAGATTAAATAAAAACACTTTTTTAGAGATATATATCTTTCTATTTTGAAATCATTTAAGAGTCACATAATTATAAAGAAAACATTTGTTTTGAAAATATTCTTATAAGTTTGTAAGGTAAGCTTTGATGATGTTATAACGGCGGAAAATAGCCGCACCCATCGTATATGTTAAAAAAACATTATTACCTTAAATTTGTCGAAAAGGTCAAAAAGTACCGTGTTTGGAAAATGATGGAAAGATTCATTTCAAAACATATAAGGGCATAAATGACTTCAACCCATTGTCTAGTAAATAATAAAAAAATTAAATAAATTTATAAGAAACATTGATGTGGATGATAAAGAGGTCCCAGTAGGTAATTACGTATAAACAACCTTGGATAATGAATAGATTGAGAAATTAACCCTTACCTCATTGTAATCAATCAAGTAATATAAACAATTGTCAATAAACACCAAATTAATCATAGAATATCATGAATATAATGATAATTATGATAATATATATCAAATGGCAGTACTAAATACACCACATGCATTAAATCTGTGGTGAACAATGGAAATATCACCGAATTAAAAGTGGGATAAAAAACCCCTTACCTTGTGTCCGACTTGAACCTCTCGTTGTTTAATATCTTGAATAATAAAATAATGTTAATTTCTACTTTCTTAAGAACATTTTTCAGGTTTATTATTCCTTTTATATCACATATTACCAGAAATTATATATTTTTTATTTAGACAGAAAAACATCATGACAGCATATTATGGCACATAACCGTCACTGGAAACATGGGATCACAGAGGTCTGAAAAAGTGAAGGCCAAGAGAATCATCAAGAGTGACGTCCACACCACCTAGGGGCAGGGATCCAAGGGAGTGGAATGTTGAGAGGGAAGATTCCTGAGTCTCCTTGGAAGCCAAAACATCATCCAGCCGGTTACCCTCACACCGCATGTGGAGGATCTCAGTATCATGAGGTATGAAATACATGCACTTGCGAATGATATAAGTTATGTTCCAAGGTGGGGTGTGTCTCCTTTAAGGGATCTCCAGATGATTTCTGAGTTTGTTTCCACAATGGTGAGATGGATGGCCCGAGATAGGCAGAGCTCTAATCCAATATGCATGGCCTTGGCTTCAGCCACCAGAGATTCACCCATCCCAAGGTATGCGTTGAAAGCGAGGATGACTGAACCCGTATTGGACCTAACGGCCCCACCTACCCTCATGATGCCTTGGCCGCAAGCCCCATCTGTATTGAGTTTGAGTCCATCAAGTGGAGGGAACCATCTGACCCACGACCCTGGGGGTGAGTGGGATGGAGGGTCCGGATGTCGCAGCTGTGCAATAAAACATCTAAAGGAAAGCGTCAACTCATGGTGTTTATGCAGGGAACCCAGATCGGAGGCGAGAAGCCCGGTCCTAACACCCAAATCCCAGAGGGAGGGACGAGGCCCGTGGTGCCTTTCCTAATTCCGCGCTTGCCAGATGCATAAAAAACCAATGGCTATCAGAATTGACCGCCCATCAGCCTCATGTCTGGAGGGGGCTCCGTGAAACCAATGGTGGAAGAAATCCTCAAAAGAAAGGGCCACCCGTGGAAGGAACATGAACTCTTTAAGCACACCCCAAATATGGTTGGCCTAGTCGCTATGGAGGAAGATATGGATTGCGGACTCCTCCTTAGGGGATGAGAAATAGATGCATCGTGAGGCCATAGGGATACATTTTGCTTTGATGGCCAATTAAATTGGAAGGGTATTGTGACAGACTCTCCAGATGAGAAAATTGAATTTGGGAAGGATATATTTTCCCCAGAGAGTACTAAACCAAGGGTCACTAGCCGGTTTCATAGAGATGATCTTATTATAATCCTTTTTTGAAACTCTAACTGAAGGAGAGCACCTGAAAATTCACCTGTCCGGAGATCCGTCCATGCATATTTCAAGGAAAAGATATTCATGGGTTGGGCTCAGCACAGCCCTAAGGAATGAGGGGTAGAGGGAAGCCTCCCTGGCCGAAATATTAGGAGCTGGGAAGCTCGGGAAAGCGAGAAGACCTCCACCCCAGTTGCCTTCCCAGAAATTGACCTCTCCCTGCCCAAGAATTCAAAGAGAGTGATGACGGAGTGAGGACACCTGATCACGGATAGAACTCCCAATAAGAGAGGGAAACCTGCCATTTTTCCTCATTCCAAAACCATAATTCCCTCTGATGAAGTGGCCCCATACAGATTGGCCCTCAATGACCTCCCAGGCTAGTTTACCTTGAAGAAGAAACATAGAGTTGTCCAAGATTCTCACATTAATGTCGCCGTGATCCAGGGGTTTGGCCAGCTTATTCCAAGAGGCCCATCTTCATTTTCAATCACCATGAGCATCCCAAAGAACGAGTTGAAAGAGGACTCCAGGAATTTGAGGACAGACCTTGGAACCTTAATCATAGAATAGATGTGCATAGGAATAGAGGACAACATGCAATTTATTAGAGTGATCCTACCCCCAAAAGAGAGGAACCGGTTCTTCCAGTTGTTGATGCGGTTTGTGATCCTGTTGGAGAGAACCTCAATGAAATGGACCTGAATCCCCCCTGGGGCAAGGGGAGACCCCATGTAAGTTAAGGGAAATTGTTTCTCATGGATTCCAATAATGTTTTCAATGGATCTCTTGTGTCTTCCTGGGCATCTCGAAGGGAGGAAGATGCCACTTTTTTCTCGATAGATTAATTGTCTGCTCCACATGGCATACGCATCCACGATCTTCACGAAACCCTTGATGGAGGGGCTCCACCCTTTTATGAAGAACATTAGTTCATCCGAGAAAAAAGGTGGGAGACACTGGGGACTTGCGAACTGCAGTGAAAAGGACGAATAACACCTTGTTATATGGCTAGGGAGAAATGTCTGCTAAGGGTGTCTTGGGACAAAATGAAAAGGGTCAGGGAGAGAGGGTCCCCCTGACGTAAACCCCTGACCGACTTGATGAAACCACATTGTTTCCCAGAAAAAATGATATTGAACCAGGACGAGTTGTAGCAGCGGAAGCAGATATCAATAGTAGCCTCAGAGAACCCCATGCACCTCATGGTGTGAGTGATAAAATTACACTCTAGATGGTCATACGCTTTGTCCATGTCAAGATTGATGATTAAATTTGAACCCATGAACTTCATGTTGATGTCCTGAACAACCTCTTGGGACACCCCAACAACCCCTTGGATAGATCTCCCTTTGATAAAATCATGTTGTTCCTCGGAGATCCATTGATCAGTGAAATTTCCAAGCCTGATCTTAATGATGGTAGCCAGAACCTTGTATGAAAAATTACACAAGATTATGGGCCGGTATTGCGAGATAGAGGAAGGAGAGCTGACCTTGGGGATCAAAAGCATGGTGGATGTGCTGGCTACCCGTGGGAGAGAGCCGCCTCTGAAGAAGTCTTGGATAGCCTCAGAGAGATCATTCATTATGATGTTCCAAGAGGAAAGGAAGAAAAATCCCGAAAATCCATCTGGGCCAGGAGCACTATCGGGGTTGAGAAGATTCATTGCTCCCCATATTTCATTCTAATTCGGGATACCGCTGAGAGTATCATTATCTTGGTTGGTAATGCTGCGTGGGATTGAGTCAAAGATCACTGCGTGGCCGGAGGGGTAGCCATCCCGGAAGCTAGGCATAGGATCACATAAGAGGTTTTTGAAGTGGGAACAAACCGTACCGCCAAGAACTGCCGAGTCGTTGGTAAAAGATCCATCCCCGAGCCTGATGTTTGGCACGTGAGCCCGGAGCTTCTCCTTCAGGCAGGCATGGAAGTAGGCAGTGTTTCGATTCCCCTCTCTCAGCCAGGAGACACATGCACTTTCGCGGAGACACCGCTACTGTTCTAGAATGATCTCATTGAGACATTTTTTCTTGAGGCAAAGGGTGGAAAAGGCATTATCATCCCATTGATCTTCCAAGGAAACTTCAATACTCTCAATGTCTTTGGAAATGTCATCTTTGTCCGAATGGTTGGGTTCAAGGGAGGGGGACCAAGCCAGAAGGGCCTCTTTCAAGCGTCGTAGTTTCATGTGAAGCCTCACCCAGCTGCTTTGTTGGCATGGAGAGTTCCAGGAAATATCCAATGTCTCTAGAATACTCAGGTTCCGAGTCCAAGCGTTGGAAGAAAAGAACCTCCTTGATATTGGGGGGCCCTGTCTCATGAGAAGAAGGAGGGGGAGTGGTCCGACAGCGCCCAGACCAAGTGAGAGACCTCAATGTTCTGAGTGGCCGAGATAGACTGAAGGTTAACCAAGCAAAGGTCGAGTCTGCACCAAGTCCTCTTATTCCCTTGCTGGTTGTTGCACCACGTGAATTTATCCCTTGTGAAGACGATGTCAAGGAGCCCCTCTCATGCATCGAAGGAGGAGAAGGCCATTCTGTCATTGCAGGGGAAGGATAATCCACCTTTCGTTTCCGAGGAATGTATAGTTGTGTTAAAATCACCACCCACTATCCATGGAACCTCCCCCAGGTTGAAGAGGCTGAGATCTGACCAGAGTTGCTCTCACTGATTGGCGTCGCACTTGGAAAAGAGAAAGGAGCAAAGTAAGGTGAGGCTTCTGTCCATCACCTAGACCGAGAGGTGTTAATCAGATGATGCCAACAGGTCAAACCTCAAACCAGAATGCTAGAAAATCCATATGTGTTGGTTAAGTGGGGCACCAAGCAAAAAAAGCGCAAACCAATACTTTAAGAAAACTCGCCAATCTTGGAAGGGAACTGTTTGGGTTCCAAGACCACAACAATTGAGGCGTTGAATTTAAACCTCTCAGACGAGAGAAAGTACATCTTCATTCTGGCCCCAAGACCACGATCATTCCAGATGATGAGTGATATCATTGGAAGTGGGTATGCCTGGTACTAGCCTAGGGCGGTGAGGGCGTTTGGCATGGCTCCGGTGGGTGAGCACGAGTAGCTCTAGTTTGAGATCAGGTGAGCATTCTCTTAGGTGAGGTTTTGTGGGAGAGAGGCGAGCTAAAAGTATTGACAGGGACGAGGTGGGGGCAGCCTCTTCTCAAGGACAGTTGGCTTGGAGGATAAGGGTCCTCCACAAGCGATAAAACCTCAAAAGATTTGGTTGTGGGAGAGCAAGCGGGGACCGGCGACCGCAGCTGGGCAGGAGCGCACGGCCTAGCCAGGGCAAGGGGAAGAATGTCCAAAATAGAGGAGGCCCATAAAAAAGGAACCAAAGCTATGCAGGGGGAAGGGGTGAGGAGAGGGGGAAGGGAGGGGACACGGTCGAACAAGGGAGCCAAGGGGGGAAGCAGGATTGAGGCTGTGGAGGTCGGGGCAGGGAAGAGGGTCATACATGGGGGGACATAGGCACATCAGGAGGGAGAGATAGGGAAGAGAGAGGGAGGGAGGAAGGAGAGGAGGGAGGGGGAGGGGCAGAGGGGATCGGGGCTAGGGCCGGGGGTTGGGGGCAGTTCGGGGCCACCGCACAAACATGCTGGGAGGCCGCCACGGAGGAGGATTCACCTCTCTCATAATGATGCGGTCTCTTTGAGGGGACGTAATTGAAAAAACGCCTCCTGCAGTCGGAAGACGCATGGCCATGGATGTGACAGAAGCCGCAAAAGTGGGCCGCCAAGGGGAAGAAGAGCCGTTGGGACCATTCCAGCGAGTCCCCAATGCGGAGGATAAGCTTGGGTCGGGGTCGCGCTGAAAGGTCGAAAGACACACAAATGCGGGTGGAAGCAGTATCAATCAGGCGCAGGATCCGGTCATCCGCACACAGGAACTCGCCAATGGAGTTCCCGATCTACTCAAGAAAATCCAGATTCTAAAATGGAAGGGGGAGACCCGGGAGGGTGACCCAAACTGCATCAATCGGAGATTCCCGACCACGATGGATGTCCAAAGACCACCTGGAGAGATGAAAATGCCATCGGTTGATCGATCTGGGGCATCTCGCCCAGGCTTGCAAAAAATCCTTGTGGGATTCTAGAATGATTAAGAAAGTCTTCTTGCTGAGATCTGAAATCCTTGGAGGAAGATCCAGTCCCCAACTACGAACAAAATCCTGGAAGAGGCCTATCAGAGGTTTGTCAACCCCAAAGTGAGTGACGAGCGACCAACGAAGCTGCGAGGAAGCCTCCTCGAAAGACGCAGGCAGCAAGGATAGAATAGGAATACTATTTTTAAAAACCACACCGGTGGACTCCATATGGACCGCCGGAAATTGGAAAGGTGGCTGCAGGGGTGGAGATCGGAGCATGATCTCCTTTAGCGAGGGCTTTTGATCGGTGTTCTCTAGGGCCACAAATGGGGGGGCGGTCTGTCGGCTCTGGTGGAGGGGGAGGAATGGCCGCCCCAACGGACGAAGGCATAAAGGTCGCGTGCCACGCGTTCTCCAAATTCAAACTCATTCCAGGTATCCTATATCACTTATTACCATGTTATAAACATTATGTAATCATTTAAGTTAATAACGTTCGTTATGTCGATATTTGGAACTTGAGTAAAAAATGAACACCATATAGTTAAAAGTTGTTCACATGGTAAACAGTTAATTATATACAGAAATATATTCATGATTTAGATATCATATATATCATATATATCTAGTATATACATGTATTTATAACAGTATATATCATTTTGTTGTAATAAATGAAATGCATCGTTCATGGAGACTGTAAGTCGTACGTACGCATGAACGCTACATTCATTTCTATTTCTTATTTTAATGGAATTAAAACATAATTATACATAGTTATATTATAATTATAGTATAATATCATATATAATATCATTAACTCTATCATTTATACATCCCACATATGGTATTAACGAATAATATAACTTTGAGGGGGCGGCAGTCCGCACTTCCTCAAATGAAATTATCGTGTTTCCTATAATGGAAACCATTAAGGTATGCTATAAAATAAGAATAAAGAAGCATGAAGAAAACATACAAATAATATATATCATATATAAATATAGTTCCATCATAATGGCCACCATGAGAGATGGTAAAGAGGTAATTGGACAATCATCATTTTGTGAGGCGTTAGTTTTCCATCCATAGAAACATTATGTTCTTCACCCATTAGATAGAGGTGTGTGTAAGTGTAGTTTGAATCCATCTCACAAAAACATCCTAGTATATTGAGGAAACTGGTTTTGTTATAAAATAAAGGAATAAAAATATTTTAGGGGTTGGATAAGTAATATAAAAGAAAAACGTTAAGAGAAATCGTTACCTCTAATTTGGGTAACTTACTTTGGTTTGAACCAAAAGGACTTCTTGAAGTGCCATCTGCCTAAGGTAAGGCTTCTATGAAGAGTATGTGGATGTAGGGATCTTAATATTACAGTGTTTGGATGAGCCTAGAGGCCTGAGTGGTGTGATGAATTGGTTAGAAGTAGCCTCCTTTTATAAGGGGAAGTAGGGGCTCTTTAAGAAAGTGTGAAAATATTATTTTATTATATAATGATATTCAGTTTCTAAATATCCAAAAATCATAAAGGTCAAATATAAGATGACTCATGTTAGAAATAAAATTAGACTATAAGAATTGGACATGTTTTGGTTATTATTGTAATATTTATAATCTAATTTATTTAAGTCATTTATTAATGAGGTAAATACTACATCATTATTGTGTCATAAAAACATTAATTTATTCAATGTCTAAAAATTATAGAAAAAATACCATGATGTAGGAAATATTATAATATTTCCAATTAATATTCATAGAAAAAAATATTACTTATATAAAATCAAATAAAAATTAATTAATAAACAATTTTTGTTTTTTTCAATTTTGCCATTACTTTAAATTAATTAATCTAAAGTGTCATTATCATTCATAAGGGGCTCCATGGGGTCCCAAAATAGACCCAAGGATTCCAATGGTTGGAAATTACTCATAAAATAAGTATAGGACATGTGTTAAAGTAATTTGGAATTATTACAATATTATTTTTACCTTGAATTACCCTATTTTCCTTTAACCGCTGTAACCAAAAGTCAAAAGTTACTATTCACCAAAAATTATTTTCATCTTATGGAACCACATTTTACTTACTAAGGTTAACCGTGTCTCTCTGATTTTTTAAATTCAACTAACAGAAGCAGTAAAATTATGTTTTATGCAAATTTGTAAATACTCCTAGGAGGTGGATAAAAGACGGTAAAAAATTCAATAAAATTTTTATATATCTAAACTTATTATAAAATGACTCCAATGAATTATATTGCACTTATATAGGTATTATGAATCTATTTTGACCTAAAATAAATTTAAATAAAATAAATAATTACATAAATAAAAAGTCGATTTTAACCAATAACTCAGTGTTTTCACTATTCATCTAAAATTGTTGTTTCTCCAAAAAATACCAAACATTCAGCCTAAGCTATAAGTGATATTCCGAATTTAATAATGATTTCTGTTATACCAAATTCAAAGCATATAAGTTTCATTAATAAATTACAAATTAATTCCCGTTGTCAAAACAAATAACGTGTTTTTAAGCAACCGTACCAATCAAGCCATTTATACATGTTTATGTCAAATTTCAAAGTGAAATTAGTTCCCAAAATTTTTTTATTAAATGGTAAAAATATATTCTAATTAAACTTTAAACCAATTAAAAAGATAATATAACCATATAAATAAATTAGACTAAAGGCATATTTTGAATTAAAATAGAATATTTTTCACTATTAATTGAAAAATTAAATTTATCGGAAAAATTCAAAAATTTTACACAAAGTAAATTTTGATGTCCCCGTTTTAAATAATAAATTTAGATATTCAAATTTAATATATATAAGTTTCAAATATTATATTTAAAAAAGGTTCTCCATTAAAAGGCAGTAAAATTGCATTTTTTTGAAAAATACTTCTTTTATCTGAAAAAATGAATTTTTTCTTACATTATGTCTAAGAAAATAATAATATGGATTCTAAAGTTATAAGGATTATATAAAGTTAAAAATTCAGTCAATAGTATTCATAACTGCTTTTGAACGACTATTTTGGTAAGTCGTGGTGCACTTGAACTCAGTATTGCATGTAATGCAAGTTATTGAATTACTTTGAAGAAATAATGTACTATGAAATCATGGGGTGTTAAATTCTTCCCTAATTCAATAAATTGTGTCCATGCAATTTTAAATTGTTCTTTTAAAATAAAAGGTTGAAAATAGAAAATACCTTTGTGGGAAAACCAACTTCGAAAATTGGGTTAATAAAATTTTGTCTTAATAAGAGGAAAAGGGGAATGAAAAAGTCACCCCCAAATTATGATCTCAATTAGGTGAACATTGGTGGAAATTAGGGACACATAATTGGAGGAAAAACGTAAATATTTATATGGAGTGATTGAGGTCATTAGTCACAAAAAATTGTATAATTGAGGGCCTCAAAGCCATCAATCTATGATGATTTAAAATATCATCGGTTCAACAAAACATATGGTATTAGGATAACACATTTTTAGTTTTAATATCTCTTACCAAAAGTTTAAGAATTAATTTCCTCATAGAATAAAAGAAGAAAAAAATATACAAATTCTTGAAAAGTAGAGTTCAATCCTTTTCCTAATTTCCACCACAAACTCATCTTTCTCTCTAAAAGATAATAGAACATAATGAAATTTTCTATTTATCTTATTCGTATAGGGTTCCAAAAAAATGAATTTATAATTAATCTATCATACCTGTTAAAAAAACTACATTATACAATCGAGGGACTTCATGTAGTTCAGTGGTAGATGATAAATACCAATTGCACTATGGTTGTGGGTTCGATTCCCATAGCTTTGTCTGATGCAACGGGTTGTCACACGGTCTGCGTGTTGTCCTTTTTATAAAAATCCAAAAATAACCTTAATAATAGTACCATAGTCCCTTCTGTCCTTTATAATTATCCAAAATAAATCTATCCAAACTCATAGTCCAAAATTTGTAAGGAAGTTAAACACAATGAAGATCCTTTTTTCCACGTAATAACATGTGAACACCTTCATCATGTATTTTTTTAAACATGGTTACACCATGAATTACCATAAAAACTTACTGATTACATTCATGATCCCTTATCCTTTATATAATACAAAATATATTTCTTATATCCAAAAATATTTAATATTCCAACAATGATGAAATGAACAAACTATTAATCAGTTCCAAGGAAGTCAAGAATATCCAATATAATTTATCCAAATCAACCAGCTCTTATTCCAAAATCACTACCTCGGTATCAGAACCATATTATGGTTTATCATTATCTCAACCATATATTTTTCAAAAATTTAACCTGAAATTGAGTCACTTTTCTTGGATCCACGCAATATCAACTCCTTAATGAAATAGTACTGCAGTACAATCCTTATATACTCTATAATTCTTATAACATGTACATCCTTAATAAAAGACCTAAATGACATATTACTTTAATAACAACGTAAGAAATATAATCATTCCACTTCATCTTCAGTAGTATCATAACTTTATTATTATCCAATAGCAGCATTTGGGGTATACTTTGATAATTTGGACATTGATTCTCATTGTGTCCCAACTCCATGCAGATGAAGCATTGTACATTGGAAACTTATTCCGTACCCTAGAAATCATGTAATTGGCTTCCATTTTCAAAACACTTATAACAAACTCACATTCCCTTCAAGAATTTACCAAGGTGATTATTTCCACAGTTATCACATATGGAAATATCCTTCTTTTCCCTTTTATATTTATCCATCTTTCTCTCTCCCATCCTATTCTTCTCATGCTTCCCTTTAAAGCCATTGGACTTAGAGAATTATTTACTTATATTATTAACACATGATACCATTTATTCTTATGTTGAGAATACATGGGAGACTATTTACCTTCTAAATGTTGGATTAATACCATGAAAGATATTATCCTTCTTACACTTTAGATCATACATATTGCCAAAGTTCACATTCCATCTACAGGGTTCCTTTTATATACAATGGCATAAACTAGTTTAGTTTATGAATCAAAATACATAATTCCAAACTTGTAAAACACTTAACATAAATTGAACCGTTTATGAATATAATCCATAATCATAAAAATGTTTTTTTTGAGGAAGTATATACTCATAAACCCTTTATAATGATTTGTAAATAAAATGAGAATTATCCTAATAATATCCCCCGGGAGTGTCGTAACCAAGAGTGCAGCAAGGCCCATTGTTGTGCACCAGTTCTCGTTCGAGTCTAGCTTAAAGCAGTGTTTCAGGTTTTTCCCCTAGGTTCATCCATGCCAGAGCCGCCTCTACCTGCTTGTATCCAGATAGGGATGTATTTCTTGGAAAACTCACAAAATATCTACAATACCAAAATTATAGGAAGTTCATATATACTAATCCTCAAAGTCTATCTTAGGGACATTTTCTCTAATGAGAGTTTATCTAAATATAGTTTCCAAGGTTTTTAATAAACTTCCTCTGATACCAACTATAACACCCTAACCCCAGTTACCCAAAGTCAGTGCATTATTTAATACATTGTCCTGATTACAAGGAATCAAGTCCTAAAGGACCGATCAGTTTAGCAGTATTGGAAACTAGATTACATACATGAACAATACATTACAATTTCAAACATACAAAATAGCATTGATAGTGCTTTGAGAAAGCCATTATTTGCTCAGATTAACCCTACATATCAATCACAATACACTTCTTGGAATCCTGGGAAAAAATAAAACATAGAATGTTGTGAGCTCAAACACTCAGTAAGGGTAAGCAACATAGTGGAAGATAACATAAATATTAAGCATGGTGAATAATTGAAACCACATGCCTTTACCAAAAATAAACACGAATAATATTATGTAAGAAATATTATATGAGTAAATAATACCATAATAAAACATAATCATAGGTATTCTTCTAGTTGAATGACCACATGAACCATCAATATTATTTTCATAATGAGGAAACGTATAATGTCAGACATTCTGAAACATTTTTTCAAGGCCTTGGCCAAGAAGTCTAAAAATGATTAAGGCCTCGGCCAAAACCATATATTAAATTGGGAAAGGGACTTAGGAAATTCCACATCTAGTTGTCTCATGAGACCTACTGATGCATCGAGGAGCTATAGTGGGCTCCACCCGTCACTTACTAAGTGCAATACATTCCTCATATGAAAAGGTTTTAATATAACATAATCATTCCTATTAAAACTAGAATATGATATGTCAATACTTTAACCATAAACAATTAATGGTATAAAAATAGTACATCCACAGTCAAACATAACACAAAACCTTCAATACAATATGAACGTTTTGTATCATAATAAATCAAATTCAAATAAACATAAAATCCATCAAAGGATATTGACATATATGAAATCCAAACACTTTTTTTAGAGATATATCTCTTTCAATTGTGAAATCATTTAAGAGCCACATAATTATAAAAAAAATATTTTGAAAATATTCTTATAACCTTATAAGGGAAGATTTGATGATGTTATAATGGTGGAAAATAGTTTCACCCGTCGTATATGTTAAAAAACACATTCGTACCTTAAATTTGTCAAAAAGGTAAAAAAATACCATGTTTGGAAAATGATGGAAAGATTCCTTTCAAAACATATAAGGGTATAAATGACATTAGCCCATTGTCTAGTAAATACTAAATAAATTTTGAAATAAATTTTTATGAAACATGGATGTGGATGATAAAGAGATCCCAGTAGAGCATTACGTATAAACAACCTCGGATAAGGAAGAGATTGTGAAATTAACCCTTACCACATTGTAATCAAGCCATTCGTATGAAAAATAGTCAATAAACACCAAATAAATCACAGAATATCATGAATATAAAGATAATCATGATAATATATATCAAATGGTAGTACAAAATATACCACTTGCAATAAATATGTGGTGAACAATGGAAATCTCATGAAATTAAAAGTGAGATAAGAAACCCCTTACCTCATGTCCGATTTGACCCGTTTGTTGTTTAATATCCTAAATAATAAACTAAAGTTAATTAATAATTTCTTAAGAACATTTTTTAAGTTTATTATTCTTTTTATATCACTTATTACCATGTAATAAATATTATTTAATCATTTAAGGTAATAACGTTCGTTTTTTTCAATATTTGGCACTTGAGTCAGAAATGAACACCTTATAGTTACAAGTTGTTCACATGGTAAAAATTTCATTATATCCAGAATTATATTAATGATTTAGATATCATATATATCATATATATCCAGTATATACATGTATTTATAAAAGTACTTATCTTTTTGGGGTAAAAAATGAAATGCACCGTTCATGGAGACAGTAAGCCGTACGTACACATGAACGCTACTTTCATTTATATTTATTATTTTAATGGAATTAAAACATAATGATACATGGGTATATTATAATTCCAGTATGATATCATATATAATATCATTAAATTTGTCCTTTATACGTCCCACATATGGTATTAATGAGTCATATCACCTTGAGGGGGCGGTAGTCCGCACTTCCTCAAATGAAATTATCGCGTTTACCCATAATGGAAACCATTAAGGTATGATATAAAATAAAAATACATAAGCATGAAGAAAACATAAACATAATATATATCATATATAAATACAGTGCCATCATAATGGCCACCATGAGAGGCGGTAGGAGGTAATTGAACAATCATCTTTTCGTGAGGCGTTAGTTTTCCATCCACAAAAACATTATGTTTTTCACCCATTAGATGGAGGTGTGTGTAAGGTTAGTTCCAATAATTCTCATAAAAACATCATATTCTATTTAGGATACTTATTTTGTTATAAAAGAAATTAATAAAAAGAGTTTAGGGGTTGGACAAGTAATATTAAATAAAAGAAGTTAAGAGAAACTGTAACCTTAAATTTGGGTAACTTCCTTTGGTTTGAACCAAACGGACTTGTTGAAGTGCCTTCTGCCTATGGTAAGGCTTCTAGGAAGAGTATAGGGATGTAGGGAGATTAATTTGGTAGATTTTGGATGATCCTAAAGGCTTGTGGGTGTCAGGAATTGGATATAAGTGGTCTCCTTTTATAATGGGAAGTAAGGGCTCTTTAGGAAAGTGTGAAACTATTTTTTTATTATATAATGATATTCAGTTTTTAAATATCCAAAAATCATTAGGGTCTAAGCTAAGATGACTCATGGAGGAAATAAAATCAAAAAATAATAATTGGACATGTTTTGGATATTATTTTAATATTTACAATCTAATTTATTTAAATCATTTATTAATGTGGTAAATAATTCATCATTATTGTGTCATAAATACTTTAATTTATTCGATGTCTAAAAATTCTAAAAAAATACCATGATGTTTTAACACTTTTTATCTTTCCAATGAATATTTAGAGTCCAAAAAATTTCTTATATAACATCATATAAAAATAAATTACTAAAAGATTTTTGTTTTTGTCAAGTTTTCCTTTACTTTAAATTAATTAATCTAAAGTGTCATTATCATTTATAGGGGGCTCCATGGGGTCCGAAAATCGAGACAGGGATTCCCATGGTCGTCCATTACTCATCCAATATGGGTAATACTTGTGTTAAGTGAATTTGGAATTATTACCAAATTCTTTTTACCTTCAATTATCCTATTTACCTTTAACCATGGTAAACAAAAGTCAAAAGTTACTATTCACCAAAAATTATTTTCATCTTATTGAACCACATTTTAATTACTGAGGTTAACCATGTCTCTCATATTTTTGAAATTCAACTCACAGAAGTCGTAAAATTAAGTTTTATGCTAATTTGCAAATACTCCTAGTAAGTGGGTAAAAGACGGTAAAAAGTTCAATAAACTTTTTATATATCTAAACATATTATAAAATGACTCCAATGAATTATTTTGAACATATATAGGTATTATATATCTATTTTGACCAAAAATAAATTTATATAAAATAAATAATTATTTAAATAAAAATTTTGTTTTAACCAATAACTCCGTGTTTTTCACTATTCATCTAAAATTGAGGTTTCTCAGAAAAATACCAGAAATTCAGCCTAAGATATGTTTTATATTACAAATTAAAAAATTATATCTATTTTACCAAATTAAAAACATATAAGTTTCATTAATTAATTAAAAATTAATTCTCGTTGTAAAAAAATAGCGTGTTTTTAAGCAACTATAACTATTAAAATATTGATACTTGTTTATGTCCAATTTCAAAGTAAAATTAATTCCAATAAACAACATTGAATTAAATGGTAAAAATATCTTATAATTACAATTTAAAACCAATTAAAAAGATAATCTAACCATATAAATCAATTAGATTAAAACTCAATTTTGAATTAAAAAACAATATTTTTCACTATTCATTGAAAAATGAACATTATCGGAAAAATTCCAATAATTTACACAAAGTTAATTTTGATGTCCCCATTCTAAAGAATAAATTTATTTTTTAAAATTTAATATATATGTGTTTCAAATATTGGATTTAAAATGGGTTCTCCATTAAAAGGCGGTTAAATTGCATTTTTTTAAAAAATACTTCTTTTATCTAAAAAAAAATTTGTTCTTACATTATGTCTAAGAAACTCATAATATGGGTTATAGAATTATAAGTATTATATTATGTTCAAAATTTAGTTAATAATATTCATAACCGCTTTTGAACGGCTAGTTTGGTAAGTCGTGGGGTGCTTGAACCCAATGTTGCATGTAGTGCAAGTTACATTGAAGAAATAATGTACTATGAAATCTTGGGGTCTTACACATGGAGTCAATAATTTATTCACACATTTAAAACATTATGTTTTTTTCTCAATGGTTTAAATAATTATGTAATATTTTTGGCGTTTTCAACTTTGGAGGGGTGTTTTCCTTTGGCAATGGTATGCGATGAACCTCCACTCCCCATATTCTATTCTACATCCATGATAGAACTACATATATTCTAAACTATTTTACCAGATATTGGTTGTGATCAATATATTAAGGTTATTCTATGAGTCATAATTCCTATTTGTTTTTTTTTTCTTTCATTTTCAATATATTTATCACGTATTCGGTGTTTTTGTTCATATATTTAGTGTTTTATTCTTATTTTCAAATTTAAACCACAATGACAAAAATAAAAGGATGATATTAGATGAGTGGAAATTTATATGAATAAGGTTGGTGGTTTATAAGGTATAGTACATCTTTTGTGACATTTTTTGATGTACTCATTGTGTTGTCACATCAACATTACCCTGCGCTCAACCAAAAATTATAAATTAAATTAAATTATCGCAAAATAAAAAAATGAAACATTCCATAGGGCCATAAATAAAACATTATCAAGTATACCTATAAATTATCCACAACTTGAGGTTCACTTGACAGAAGAATAAATTGAGTAATTAAAGAGGCAACACATTGTGTGTCTTAGGCTTGTGATGTGACTGTGTGATTGTGGCTGAGATTTTGGCCTCCCATGATGTGTTCTTGGAATGGAAAATAAAGTTTATTTATTTAACGGGGATATACTAGGGATGTTTTTTCTAAGTGAATGAATTTATTTGTGATGGGGATTCTTGATATGTGATCCATGATCTCATGACCATGGTTATTTTTTGAGGCTAGATATAATTGATCAAATTAATATATTAGTATTTTTCCCATCAAGAATGACCTGAAAAAATTAAATGGGAAAGGAAAGGTGACACCCTAGGCATGATGGATTTTGAGACCTATTGTGTATTAGATTAAATGATGTTATTGATGAGTTTATTTTATTCTTGGTTTATGATAAATGTTTTTAACACCTTCATGTAAACCCCATCGGGTTCAATGATAATTATTGATACATTGAAATACCAAGGTTGATACCCCATAGGGTTTGATAGGACTAAAGTTACTTTATAACTCTAAGGATGATACCCCTTTAGTTTAGTGATGATTCCCTATACATAATAATTCCAAGGGGGATACCCCTTGGGCAGAGTGATGAGAAATGAAACTTTATAATGGCATGGGTGTTACCTATTTTATTTGGTGTTGATGCATGATTATATATAATGCCTTGAGTGATTCACTAGGGTTTTAATTTATTATATAATGAAATATTATAGACAAATACATTGGTCTTAGTTGGAAGTGGGTATGGTTGATCCTTAGAGTCTCTTGGAACCCTAGAATCAATGAGGTTTTTACCCACTTTTACAATGCCTTTATTTAATACGCACATCATCATTCATATTATTAATCGGGCTATATATTATTGTATAATTCATCGGTAGTGTTCTATTGAGTTATACTCACACCTTACTCAGAATATTATTTTGTACCAATGAAGACCATAATTATTTTTAGACAGGACTTGGGAAAACATTGTATGATTGATGATGGAATTTTGTTTCTAGTCTAGAACATGGGCTTGGGATAAAGTTAGAGATCAGGGACATTTTGGTGGAGTTTTTAGTTTTTACCGGATGTAGTTATATGACTTGATGTATCTGACCTATTTATAATGTAAAAATTTCACTAATGTATTGTACAATCACATTTTGATAAACCACGTGTCATGTTTGATTATTTATCAGTGCTTTACTAAATAGAAAATTACAACTAATTTATCTATATGTTGTATCTAATTTATTTATTTGTTCTACTATTGTTTTATTTTGATATTTGACTATATTATCCACACTATAACCCCTTAGAACCATGTTGATAGTTACAATCCTATAATGTATTCGGAGGCATGCCTGGGGTACAATGGTTGTTATCGGTCTACAAACTGATCATTCCTTTAGGGTTACATGATGTTACAAAGTTGTATTAGATCTATCTCTTTTTTATGAATATTTATATAAGCTAGATAAGAGGATGGGAAATTTTCAAAATATGGTATGGTTATTATTCGAAGAATTTAATACCCCAAATATGAGTAAAGTCCACATAACCATGGATAATATTGATGTTAATTTTTTAAATATTACATCTAACTTATTTCATTAGAGTGGAATAAGTGATTATGAGGTTACAGATTTATGTTATTTTTATCTTATTTCAAACAGTCAGAGAGCATATGTACATGAATCATATTTGGAACATAGGATTCACATGTCATTTTTCTTTTTTCAAATCATTGTTACTCTGACTTGGACATGAGTAAATTATTTTAATTTTTGACACCATCGATATGATTTTTTCCTAAATAATTCTATGATGGAATCTTTCTAAAATAATCCTAAAAATGGATAAAAACAAGTTCAGTAATCAGTTCCCTTGATTATTGTAGGGAATATTACTACAACATATTATGTGATTACATATAATGGTTTATATGTGGTGTCAATTATATAAAATTCTATTCATAACTTATGAATAATTTTCTTGGAGAATCTTTATAGTAAAATTCCTTTAAATGGACCCAATTTTGTGGAAATTGTCTTTTATATAAATTTAAAAGTTATAGTATTTAGAATCATATATAGATAATTTTTAAATTTTCTTTAGATGATATTTTCCATGGGTGTGGGTAGTCGGGTCTTGTGAGAGAGCTCAAGTTATGAAATCTTGTGATATGAGATGTTAAGAATAGTGGTGTGCGGTGCCTTCTTCTACATTCACTAAGTTGTGATATTGAATTTTGAATAGAAGTGTGTCTTTCTATATGTATAGACACGTATCTTAACATACATGGAAATTACATTACATTTGCGAAATACTTAGTACATAACAAAAACACACACACAGGGATCGTAATAGTTTAGTGTCTTTGGAAACTCAGAACGTAATCTTCTAATTGTGGTGAAAGATCTTCAATATCTCCCATAAAGATCTTCCCTTTTTTTACCTAAAACCTTTATTTATATCCTGGGGAAAAGAAAACATAAAAGGGTGAGCTCAAATGCTCAGTAAGGGTATACAAAAGAAAAATCAATCACATCATATTCATAAGAACATAACTTTTGGAAATCTTAACCTGCAAAAGAGAGCATAATTTCATAACATGGGATAAATCATAGTAGTGAAATGAAATCCCAATGAAACTTTGTGGCATACATACATAATCATAGAGAATCATTTCTTGTTAGTCAAGACTCATTGCCAAGACTATCTTAGTGGACAAAGTCCCTTTCTGAATCGAGTAACCCTCGTTTCAGTCCTGTTTCACTAAACCGGTATAACCTACCATTTCATCCATTTCTATCTCATGAGATATAAAATCTTTACCCAATGAATTGGAGGGAGATATAGGTCCCACCCATCTCATAATGATACCATTCTTATGTGTGCCACAAAATCATAAATCATACATCATTGCATAACCCATGTAATAAAAATGGGATTCCTGAAACATCATGACATCATAAAACAAATCATATAAGGTAAATGACTTCATCAAAATAATTAACTCAAAACATAATCAAATCAATGTAATAATAGGGATAAAAACAGAACCCTATATTATCTTAGATGGAAAATAATTTGGATAAAACATTTTAACTCTATTCTTGAGGAAAATATCCTTTCTACTTCAAAAACACATTTCTTTTCTTCACATGTCATACAATTATAAACTAAAAGAAGTTGATTAAAAATAAACATGAAAACTTATAAAGGAAGATTCTTGGAAATAATGTTTTAAAAATCCATTCTTGCCGTATAAGTTAAAAAAAACATTCTTCGTACTTTAGTTGGAAAAGTCAAAAAGTACCTCGTACGAAAAAACGACAAAAGATTCGTTTCATATCTTTTACTAAAAACTCACCGAAGGGTAAAATTGGATATAAAATATTGTATAAGGATATAAATATTACATATTGATTAAAAATGGATGTGGATGATAAAATACACCCTAGTAAATACCAAAGTATAAACAATCTCGTATAAAAATGAGATTGTGATATTTTCCCTTACCTTAGGTCCGACTTGCTTTGTAAGTGTCCGAACCTCCTGTATAATTATTTAAATCATGTTATTGACTTATTCCAGAATCATATTCATTGTTATTATATCATATATGGTCCACTTATGACTTTATATTACCCGTTCTTTTGTAAATTCATGTTAAAGTAGCGTTTTGGGTAAAATCGTCTCATTTGTCGTTCGTGTTTTTAACTTATAATTATTAATATGATTACTTGGATCATGATTACTTATATCCAGAATGTAAAACATGATTTATATATAATATATATTCAGAATATATATATATATATATAATATCGATAAATGGAATGAAATATACCGTTCATGGAGACGGTAGTCCGTACGTACGCATGAACGTTGTTTTCGTTTCCTTATTGAATTGAATGGAATTAAGTAGATAACATACATATAAATAATTCCAGTATCATTATTATGTCATATATTTAATTAGTACTTATTATAAATACTTTATAATCATTCATGAATGGTTAATCATTGAGAATGAATCTCATCGCGTCGTGGAGACGGTAGTCCGTACGTACGCACGAGCGATGATATCATTCCCATGGTCGTGGAATTGTGTTGAAGTGTATGTATACTATTTCAGTATCAATATCACTTTATAATAATCATATATAGTTACTCATTAAACCATTATACCCATCCAATTAAGGTGGTGGCGGAAAATAGATTACACCACGGCGTGGAGACGGTATTCCGTACGTACGCACGCGCGGTGATTTTGTTTTCCGTAGGATGGATAGATGGTGAAATAGGGTTGTTTCATACTTATAATAACATATAATTATATGAGTGATACTGATTTTATTACTTAATAATGAAACAACATAAGAAGAATAAGTGGAAGAAGAAATAAAGTTGAAAGAATCGGTAACGGAAATTACCTCTTCTTTGAAGTGCTTCTTTGAGACCTCCTTTTAGGGCACTAACATTGGTCTTTGAGGAAGACCAGAACCTCTAGGATGTTTCTAGGGAAGTGTATAGGAGAATTTGGCAGGGTTTGGCCGATCTTGAAGGCTCAAAGTTGTGTGAGGAAGAGAGGGAGGAGGTGCCCTTTTATAAGGGAGGAGAGGGGCACCTTTGGAATAACTAAAAATATTATTTTATTATAAAGTCATGTTCGGTTTTAAATAGCTCCAAATTGATTTATTTAGAGGCTAAGGTGGGGATAGGTCTAAATCCTATCAACCAATAGGATTTAGACAAGTTTAGGTTATTATTTTAACCTTATCAATTAGATTTATCTCTAAGTTAAATAATTTAACTTTTACCGTATCTTTTTGTTTTCTTACACTATATGGTTAATACACTTACTATAACATGACAAAAGAACCCCAAATTGTTTATTATTAATATATATAATCGTATCTATGTCATTTGGCCGAACCTTATATTTTTAGGAATAAAATAACAATTAATAATATAATATTTGTTTTAAAAACTATTTTTTGTCAATTTTGTCACTATTTGATACATGATTTTTATGAAATTCATAACAGAATGATAAGTTCGAACCAAGTTACTTAAATCAACAATAACATGTAATATTAACCTAGAAAATTAGTTTAAGTCTTAAAAAGTCTCAAATTACATTTATTTGGGCATTTATAACACCAATTATGTCAATATTTCATTAATAAAACAATTACTGCATCATCTTTGTGTCATAATAAATGATAATTATTTAATCCCTAAAAATTCTAAATAAATTTCTATGATGTAGATAATTGTAGTAGATTTCTGGACACTATTCAGGTTCTAAGTTTCATGAATTTTATCACTAGATTAAAATTATTATACTTATAAGATTTAAGAAAGTGACAGGTTGTCACATTCTTTGGTTTTAATAATAATTAAATTATTTTCATTGAAAAAATTTAATTAAATTAATATAATCCGACCCTTAGGTGATATGTGTCGTTTCTTGGTCATCCAACAGTATTTTGACATTTTTTAGGGTAATTTTAAAATATTATATTTACCCTTAATTACCCTATTTACCTTTAACTATGGTAAATAAAATTTACCGTAGTTACTATTCATAATTACCAAAAATAAAAAGTATCCTATTAACATAATTTGGACCCACTGATTCCAAATATGGAATCCATTTTTTAAAATTCAAAACACAGAAGTTGCAGAAATTAAATTAAAATTAATCCCATTGTCGAATAAAAACGGGTTTTTGTTTAAAACATTGCAAAAGATTGAATTGATTTAACCTACGAATTCAAGGTAAAATCAATGCTAATGACATAAATTATATTAAATGGTAAAAATATATTATTTTTATACTTTAAAACCATTCAATATTATAATTTAACCACATAAGATATTACGATGAAAAAAGTTGTTTTTAATTAAACTATAGCGTGTTTTTACTATTCATTAAAATGTGAAAGTTACCAGAATAATATGAAAAATTTATCCAAAGTAAATTTTTACTTCTTGATTCCAAAGAAGAATTTTATTTTGTAAAATTGAACTTATAAACATTTCAAAAACTAGATTTAAAGTGGGTGCGCCATCAAAAGGCGGCAAAACTGCATTTTTTGAAAAATACTTATTTTACCCGAAAAATTTATTTTGTTCTTATACCATGTTCTATAAAATGTGTAAGATGAATAATAATGTTATAAAATTCAAAATTTAGTTAATACTATTCATAACGGCTAGTTCATGACAATATTATAATAATATATCATTGTTTATTAAAACCCGGTATTGCGTACAACACACGCTATCGAGGAAGGTCGTGATTGCGTGTAATGTATGCCAAGTCAGGGTTGCGTGTTGTGAAAGAATCCTTCGTTGTTTTGTATAACAGAATCCAACCATATTTCATTTATACATTTAATATATATATATATATATATACTCAATGTTGCGTAGAATAACTATTATCAAAATTGTATGTAACACGATCCAAGAATAGTGTTGCGTATACTGCAAGCTAATACGGTGTTGCGTATAGCGCAAGGTAATCTTGGTGTAGAATACAACACAAGACATTAATGAAATTAAAAGAATATTTTTCATAAAATCTCGGGATGTTACATTCTACCCCCCTTAAAATGAATTTCGCCCTCAAAATTCGTCGGGGTTATAAATGGTTTACTATTTGAAATTTTCTTTGATAGAAACCCACATCGTAATAAGGAATACCAAAACTTATCTTTAAAAACTAAAGTATAAAACGTAATGGTTACCCAAGTTAACTAATCACTGGGTATCCACATAAGAGAACATAGGTGAAAATATGGACATGGAAGAGAAATCTAACCATCATGTTCTGATGGAGAGTGGTAGAGAACATGGCTATGGAAAAGCCAACAATCACAAATCCATATATTTGTGATGATCTATGGTACCATCTGATTAATCAGATATAAGAGCACTAGGACAACATTTTTGGTTTTCAAGATCGTTTCCCTAAAGTTGAAGAATTTGAATTAGAATAAATACTTACTTTATTTTGGTACAATCTCACTGTTGTTCGTGCCTTGAACAATTTCCACTTCATCTCTTAAATAAATGAAGTTGAATTTGTTATTCGTGAAGTGTTATCAGATCATGTGATATAATTACGGGTCATTCTATCTGTCTCAAAAAAAAGGTTAGAATAAGTTATTAAATATACATAAGTCATTCTATAGTGAGATTAATCATATATGGTTCCTAAAATGGACATTATACTTCATATATCATACTGCTTAATATAATAAAACTAGTTTCTACTAAACAGGGACTTCCTGTAGGCCAGTGGTAGGCAATAAAGGCCAGTCGCACTTCGGTTGTGGGTTTGATTCCCACATCCGTGTCCGACGCGATGGGCTGTCGCCCGTCCTGCAGGTTGTCATTTTTCTAAAACTACATTACTATAACATCCCATCAACAATATCGAAAATCTTCTATCCTTAAACAATACTAACTCATGTCCAACATAATCCATTCTAATCTTTAGGCTTATCTAGAATACTGCAGTCCACTCTCAGAGATTTAATACCATCGTTTATCCCCATATATAATAAGATATATGTTGTTGGTCACATTCCAAACATTCAAAGTCCTTAATCATGTATTCTCTTGAATACCTTAGTGAAAACATAAATGCAGTTAAAAGTTAACACCTTCCACATACCAAAATCCTCAAAATTCTATATACTCAAACCATGATATCACTTAGTCCTTATATCAATCATGAGCTCATGAATACTGTCAAACATTTCATTTTCTCCTTATCCCTTCATTATGCGCATATCATCTACGTTCCAAAAGTATCTGAATAACCTTTCATGGATACTGGTAACATTAATCATAAACATTCAAAACTCAATGAAAGTCAACAGTGTAACAATCCTTAGATGTCTCTTTATGACATAGTACCATGAGATTACTTATACAACATTACTCATGATAAAAATGTAATCATTCCACTACATTCTTAAACCATTGACTGAGCTTCAACAATTCTTTCATCTCACATATCATTTGTAGTCTCTTCATCATCATCCACATAAATACTACCCATACGACCATACTGATTCTCTTCATGAGACTTTCCCTTAGGGCATTGGTCTGCATAATGCCCGTACAGTCCACATTTAAAACATTTTACCATTGTTGATGTCGTAGCAATACCATTATCCTCATCCCTGGTGTTAACTGAACCTTTTCCTTTGCACTTACTGGCTTTGTGTCCTTCTTTTCCACACCCAAAGCATCTTCCAGTTCCTTTGAAACATTCTCCTTTATGCCTCTTCCCACATGATTTACATAGGGGAAATTGAACTTTCTTTCCTCTATGATCATCATGAAACTCCATCTTTCTCTTATTATCCGAGTCAGGAAACTTACCAAATTTTACTTTATTGATCATATTATGAGATTGCTGATTCGGCATAATAATTATGTTTGGACTTCCAAATCCCATTTCCTTTGGTTGCTCATGAAGAATATCATTCCATTGTCCATAATATCCTCCATTATCATGAATCATCTTGTTTCCAGCCATTTTCTAAAACCCAAAAAGAATAGTGTTAGAGGAAAAAATCATAATAAAGGGAGAGTAACTTCAATATCTAACATCTTAGGTTAAATTCTAAGATCGTAACCATAGTTCTAGGACTATATCCTATACGTATACTAATCCTTAGGGACATCCCTAGACATTCCTTTGAAATATCTCTAGGGATCTCACTAACGCTTTCGCATCCTAGTTTCCAAAGGTTGACTAAACCTTTCCTCTGATACCAACTGTAGAGACCCATATCTTGACGTACATGGACATTACATTACATTTGCGGAATACTTAGTACATAACAAAAACACACACACAAGGATCGTAATAGTTTAGTGTCTTTGGAAACTCTGAACGTAATCTTCTAATCGTTGTGAAAGATCTTCAATATCTCCCATAAAGATCTTCCCTTTTTTTACCTAAAACCTTTCTTTATATACTGGGGAAAAGAAAACATAAAAGGGTGAGCTCAAATGCTCAGTAAGGGTATACAAAAGAAAAATCAATCACATCATATTCATAAGAACATAACTTTTGGAAATCTTAACCTGCAAAAGAGATCATAATTTTATAACATGGGATAAATCATAGTAGTGAAAAGAAATCCCAATGAAACTTTGTGGCATACATACATAATCATAGAGAATCATTTCTTGTTATTCAAGACTCATTTCCAAGACTATCTTAGTGGACAAAGTCCCTTTCTGAATCGAGTAACCCTCGTTTCAGTCCTGTTTCACTGAACCGGTATAACCTACCATTTCAGCCATGTCTATCACATGAGATATAAAATCTTTACCCAATTAATTGGAGGGAGATATAGGTCCCACCCATCTCATAATGATACCATTATTATGTGTGCCACAAAATCATAAATCATACATCATTGCATAACCCATGTAATAAAAATGGGATTCTTGAAACATCATGACATCATAAAACAAATCATATAAGGTAAATGACTTCATCAAAATAATTTCCTCAAAACATAATCAAATCAAAGTAATAATAGGGATAAAAACAGAACCCTATATTATCTTAGATGGAAAATAATTTTGATAAAACATTTGAACTCTATTCTTGAGGAAAATATCTTTTCTACTTCAAAAACACTTTTCTTTTCTTCACATGTCATACAATTATAAACTAAAAGAAGTTGATTAAAAATAAACTTGAAAACTTATAAAGGAAGATTCTTGGAAATAATGTTTTAAAAATCCATTCTTGCCGTATAAGTTAAAAAAACATTCTTCGTACTTTTGTTGGAAAAGTCAAAAAGTACCTCGTACGAAAAATGACAAAAGATTCGTTTCATATCTTTTACTAAAAACTCACCGAAGAGTAAAATTGGATATAAACTATTGTATAAGGATATAAATATTACATATTGAGGAAAAATGGATGTGGATGATAAAATACACACCAGTAAATACAAAATTATAAACAATCTCGGATAAAAATGAGATTGTGATATTTTCCCTTACCTTAGGTCCGACTTGCTTTGTAAGTGTCCAAACCTCCTGTATAATGATTTAAATCATGTTATTGACTTATTACAGAATCATATTCATTGTTATTATTTCATATATGGTCCACTTATGACTTTATATTACCCGTTCTTTTGTAAATTCATGTTAAAGTAGCGTTTTGGGTAAAATCGTCTCATTTGTCATTCGTGTTTTTAACTTGTAATTATTAATATGATTACTTGGATCATGATTACTTATATACAGAATGTAAAACATGATTTATATATAATATAAATTCAGAATATATATATATATATATATATATATAATATCGATAAATGGAATTAAATATACCGTTCATGGAGACGGTAGTCCGTACGTACGCATGAACGCTATTTTCGTTTCCTTATTGAATTGAATGGAATTAAGTAGATGAAATACATATAAATAATTCTAGTATCATTATTATGTCATATATTTCATTAGTACTTATTATATATACTTTATAATCATTCATGAATGGTTAATCATTGAGAATGAATCTCATCGCGTCGTGGAGACGGTAGTCCGTACGTACGCACGAGCGATGATATCATTCCCATGGTCATGGAATTGTGTTGAAGTGTATGTATAATATTTCAGTATAAATATCAATTTATAATGATCATATATAGTTACTCATTAAACCATTATACCCATCCAATTAAGGTGGTGGCGGAAAATAGATTACACCACGGCGTGGAGACAGTATTCCGTACGTACGCACGCGCGGTGATTTTGTTTTCCGTAGGATGGATAGATTGTGAAATAGGGTTGTTTCATACTTATAATAACATATCAGTATATGAGTGATACCGATGTTATTACTTCATAATGAAACAACCTAATAAGAATAAGTGTAAGAAGAAATAAAGTTGAAAGAATCGGTAACAGAAATTACCTCTTCTTTGAAGTGCTTCTTTGAGACCTCCTTTTAGGGCACTAAAATTGGTCTTTGAGGAAGACCCGAACCTCTAGGATGTTTCTAGGGAAGTGGAGAGGAGAATTTGGCAGGGTTTGGCCGAGCTTGAAGGCTCAAAGTTGTGTGAGGAAGAGAGGGAGGAGGTGCCCTTTTATAAGGGAGGAGAGGGGCACCTTTGGAATAACTAAAATTATTATTTTATTATAAAGTCAAGTTCAGTTTTAAATAGCTCAAAATTGGTTTATTTCGAGGCTAAGGTGGGGATGGGTTGAAATCCTATCAACCAATAGGATTTAGACAAGTTTAGGTTATTATTTTAACCTTATCAATTAGATTTATCTCTAAGTTAAATAATTTAACTTTTACCGTGTCTTTTTGTTTTCTTACACTATATGGTTAATAAACTTACTATAACATTCAAAAATAACCCCAAATTGTTCATTATTAATATAAATAATCTTATCTAAGTCATTTTGCCGAACCTTAGATTTTTAAAAATAAAATAACAATTAATAATATAATATTTGTTTTAAAAACTATTTTATGTCAATTTTGGCACTATTTGATACATGATTTTTATGAAATTCATAACAGAATGATACGTTCAAACCAAGTTACTTAAATCAACAATAACATGTCATATTAACCTATAAAATTAGTGTAAGTCATAAAAAGTCTCAAATTACATTTATTTGGGCATTTATAACATCAATTATTTCAATATTTCATTAATAAGAAAATTACTGCATCATCTTTGTGTCATAATAAATGATACTTATTTAATCCCTAAAAATTCTAAATAAATTCCTATGATGTAGATATTTGTATTAGATTTCTGGAGACTATTCATGTTCGAAGTTTCATGAAGTTTATCACTAGATTAAAATTATTATACTTATAAGATTTAAGAAAGTGACAGGTTGTCACATTCTTTGGTTTTAATAATAATTAAATTATTTTCATTGAAAAAATTTAATTAAATTAATCTAATCCGACCCTTAGGTGATATGGGTCGTTTTTTAGTCATCCAACAGGATTTTGAAATTTGTTAGGGTAATTTTAAAATATTATATTTACCCTTAATTACCCGATTTACCTTTAACTATGGTAAATAAAATTTACCGTAGTTACTATTCACAATTCCCAAAAATAAAAAGAATCCTATTAACATAATTTGGACCCACTGATTCCAAATATGGAATCCATTTTTTAAAATTCAAAACACAGAAGTTCCAGAAATTAAATTAAAATTAATCCTGTTGTCGAATAAAAACGGGTTTTTGTTTAAAACATTGCAAAAGATTGAATTGATTTAACCTACGAATTCAAGGTAAAATCAATGCTAATGACATACATTATATTAAATGATAAAAATATATTCTATTTATACATTAAAACCATTCAATATTATAATTTAACCACATAAGATATTACGATGAAAAAAGTTGTTTTTAATTAAAATATAGCGTGTTTTTACTATTCATTAAAATGTGAAAGTTACCAGAATAATATGAAAAATTTATCCAAAGTAAATTTTTACTTCTTGATTCCAAAGAAGAATTTTATTTTGTCAAATTGAACTTATAAACATGTCAAAAACTAGATTTAAAGTGGGTGCGCCATCAAAAAGCGGCAAAACTGCATTTTTTGAAAAATACTTATTTTACCCGAAAAGTTTATTTTGTTCATATACCATGTTCTAGAAAATGTGTAAGATGAATAATAATGTTATAAAATTCGAAATTTAGTTAATACTATTCATAAAGTCTAGTTCATGACAATATTATAATAATATATCATTGTTTATTAAAACCTGGTATTGCGTACAACACACGCTATTGAGGAAGGTCGTGATTGCGTGTAATGTATGCCAAGTCAGGGTTGCGTGTTGTGAAAGAATCCTTCGTTGTTTCGTATAACAGAATCCAACCATATTTCATTTATACATTTAATATATATATATATATATATACTCATTGTTGCGTAGAATAACTATTATCAAAATTGTATGTAACACGGTCCAAGAATAGTGTTGCGTATACTGCAAGCTAATACGGTGTTGCGTATAGCGCAAGGTAATCTTGGTGTAGAATACAACACAAGACATTAATGAAATTAAAATAATATTTTTCATAAAATCTCGGGGTGTTACACTATAGGTCATTGATATATATGATATGAACATTATAATGGGTAAATTAAACTGGAGAGAGAGCCCAAAATTTTGGACCCTTATGAAATAGGTGTATAAGATAGTGGGATGGTAGGATTTTGTGACATTGGATTGAATGGAGACATTCATTATTGTGATATTAATTTCTTGTCTATGACACATATTGGTTTATTTCTATACCAATACATGGTAAGGAATTCAATATTAGATCATGTTTTTGTGTCCATAATTTTATAGGGATTGAGTTTAGTGTGAAGATGTGTTTTTATCACTTCCTTTTCATAGATGAGTTTGAAAATAAGTTACGATTTATTTTTTATATGGTATTTTGATGAAGGATGGGATGTATGATGTGTATTCATGAATGTGAACCTTTTTTCAAGTTTTGTGGTCTATAAGTTTCCAGGTACTATTGTTATGTCTTCTTGGATACTCGTTATCCAAGTACATTGATTGCGGATGAAAACATTTTTGTATTTTTTTAGAGATGAGTTGTGAAACATAAGGTTAAACCAAATGTGAGGTTCGCCAAAGCTGGTGGATTCATAATAAGTGAGATGTATGATAGATAATTTATTTTTAGATTTATGGAAGGAAGTGATAACATGATATACAGAAAAATATATAGATGCATTTTTTTGTATGGATGGATTTTTCTAGCCTTAATGTTATAGATTATCTAGTTATATAAGGGAAGGATTAGTTAGATTCCTGAACCAGTTTACGATGTGATCCTAGATGGCAGGATCTAGAATTGGAAGAGTATGGGTATATGATTTTTCTTTCGTAGCAAATCATATAGTGTATGATGATAGATTAGTTGGACTTATCATGATTATGGTTCCATAATCTTGTTGAAAAGAAAGAAATGAGTGAGATTATTTCAGTTAGATGATATGAACATGTTGTGAGAAGGGTAATCTATTTTATTAATCTTTTGAGGTTGGTTTGATCAGTTATTACTCATGATAATCAGTTCAAGAGATACAATAGGTTAACATTTGGATGTAATCATACTGGTTATGCCTGGATGGAAATCAAAACTACTAAGTAACATTATTAAATGGATAATTAGAAACTCTTTTAACATGTTAAAAATGAGTGGTTTTTTTATTTAAACCTAATGGTAAGTGGGTTTGTGAAACCTAATCTTAGCCTTTGGATTGAAATATGGATGTTTAGAATTATGTTACTTGATTGGATTAAATGTGAGACATCTCAATGCATTGTTTTTTCGGATTCTCCAAAATGAGGGGATTGAGTGGGGAATTTCACATTTCACATGAGGTGAGGTTACGGCGATGGATAAAAATTTAAGGATGTTGAATTTGATGATCCTCATGTGAATTTAAAACATTTTGGGATGTATGTGTTCAGTTCCGAGAGATCCATTTGGGTTAGGCCCTTGTGTTGTACCAGTATGTTCTCGTGGGGTCTAGGATTCCATTGTTTTCTAGGATGTATAAATTGAGTTCATGGTTCTTGATGGGATTGGTGGATGAGCTACTATAAAATGAAGTTGAAATTTATGATAATTATTTTTTTTGATTGAGAAGAGAATGGGTGTGAAATCTTGATGTTATGTTGTATAATGGTAAGATTAAGAGTGACTATTAGGTATGGAATGATGTAAATTATCATGGGGTGTGGATGTGTCAGGATTTGATCGATACATGATATGAGGTGTCTATAAGGGTTTATGAACTAATTATAGTTCCCTAAGGACTTTGGAAATGTCTAGATACTAATATTATACGAGAGACTAGTTATTACACCTTTTTGAAAAGTGTGAGATGCAATATGATTACATTTGGATATTGTGAGATTCTAATGGATGGATCCACTCAATGTAATGGATTTTGGATCATAGATCTCCTAAACCATAGAGATATAATAATTGATGTGTTTATGAGTTTTTTGTGGGTCTGGGTAGTTATAATAGTTCATTAAATGTGAGAGTCATATATTGATGGGAAATTTCATCAGCCTTGAGTTCTAACTATCATGGATTAGTTTATGGTGTGGGTTTGTTGATAGTTTTAAGATTTAGTTATACGAGGTACAAAAATATTATTAATGTCTTGATAAAGGATTTAGTGAAGGAATTATTCAAATAAAATGATAAAGGGTTGAGGATTACAATTTATGGATGATGGTGGAAATCAAGAAGGATCCTACTCAAAGATTAGTCATATTGTAGTCCAATAGTAGGGCACACGTCATGGACATGTGAGCATGTGGTGCTTATTTGAATAGTTATTTATGATCATTATAATGGACTGGTAGATAACCCAGATGAGATATGGTTTTGGATTTGTTGCCTCACATGCATATATGAGACCAAGTTTTGTGTAAGATATGGATGGAACACATGTGTGGGTGTTCGTTGATGAATGTTTGTATGGTGTTAGTAATAAATATTTAATGACCGCTTATTTTGGGATGATAGTAGGTGTTTTGATAATGTGTGAATATTAGGATGTTGGTTTGAAATGAGACATGATCTTTGAGACCTTGGTGCTTAGGAAGACCAAACGAATTGAATTATGGGGTAGGAAATTAGGTTATAAGAGGTAACAAGATTAAGAACTTGGGTTATGATGAGACAAACATAAGAGAAATAGAGTTTTGTAGGCTTGTGTCATCACCATTAGGGTATGATGTTGGTATTTTTGGGATTTCTTGAATTCCACTAGAAGTGGGGAATCAATGTGTAGTTTGTGATAATCAGTGTCACTATATATGGGTGGTGAGTTTTTGGGTAGTTGAGATAGTTCAAGTTTAGGTTATCATGATCATGATAGTGGGAGGCATGTATTTCGATTCATGAATTAAGGCATGGTGACAATGATGTTTCAAGAAATATTGATGAGTTCACATTTGGGTTCAGTTTTGAAGATTATTGGTATGCAGGTGACTTGAGATCTACATATTATTCAATGGAAGAAGGTCAGTAAAATTAGGAGCTTATATAGTTGAGGTAATGTTGAGATAATACATCATAAGATTATTTATTTATTGGGAGGAACACTTAGATTTAGTGGAGTCTTATGCTTTTTAGTTTAGAAGATGGTGACTGAATGCAAATCAGGATGAGTCCCCTAAAAGGTAACTAAGAGCATGTTCACTTGGCCTAAAAAGGGAGGAAATCTTCCCATAGTTGGAATATGTCATACACAAACTTTTGTTCGGATCCAATGAGATTGTCACATGATGTAGGACTTCAACCTATTTCATTACATGATTATAGGATTGAAACCCAATTTCATCACATGATTCAAGTGTTTAATAATGTAATAAAACTCCATGATGGATTTATTTTTGTGACTTTTTTTAGGAATAAAAGGATGTAGGGTTTGTGTATCATGTGTATGAGAATGACCTAGAATATGGGTTTCTAGTATATTATTTTTCAGGAGACTAATGCATCTTTTAAGGGTTATCCATTTGTTATAGTTGATCATGGGGAACAGATATAAAAAAATAGGATAGTTCCTATGGTATGTGTGTTTTTGTTCAACAGTTGTATTCAAGAGGAAGCCTAAGAGTTGGAGTTGGATATAACGTCTCAATGTACAGTGTTGGATTCCACTGAGACTTGATGTTGTCTAATGGATAGTTTCTTGAGGATGACCTTCTTTATGTTGTGGAGGTTGAAAAATACCAACCATTTTTAATGGTATAAATCCATTTAATTTTATTTGAAATATTAATTTTGGTTACCATTGAATATTGTATGGGTCGAGAGTGACATAGCTGACACTGGAGAAAAAGAGGAAGGTATACATCTAAAATTTATATAATTCACACATTTAATGGAATGAAGTAATGGTTCATGTCATGAAATTGGAATATATAAGTGAGGAACCCCCAAACATGAAAACCCATGGATAGAATATTTTATTCATTTCATGAAACCCTCATGTAGGGTTTTAATGTTTTATGAAATTAATTAATTAAATTTTTTTTTAAATTGAAGTGGTGATTTTAATTTGGTAGTTGCATGTGACAGACCTCTTGTACCCTTATTATTTTCCCCTTCCATGGTAGATATCCCCTGTTTCTTCATCATATCACCAACCATTTTCTTATTCATATCATTATGTAAGTATACCAACCTATTATCCTTTTTTCATATTTTCTTTCACTGTCAAGAGATTTCCCACCTATTACATGTGTTTTCCCATATTTGTATGAATTTTTTAGTCATTTATAAGTTCTTATATATTATCTTTAATAAAAGGATGATATTGGATAAGTGGATATCTATGAGTATAATGTAAGGGTTTTATAACATATCTCATGAGTTTTGAGTTGTTTATTGATGTATGGGTTCTATAGTCATGTTGAACTTAATCAATGATCAATGTAAAATAATAAATTATATACATTTAAATTTTAATCATAAATAGGATCCTATAAAAAATATATATATGCAATTAGTGAGTATACCAAGACAATAGAAAAAAATTCATGAGGCACACATGGCTTGAGAATAAAATAATTAATTAGAGAGGCGACCCTTATGGGGTCTTATACTTAAGATGTGACATTGTGAGTGTAACCCGATCTTTGGTCCACCATTGAGTGTTCTAAACCTATGAAATAATTTTTTTTTAAAGGGGATACCCATGGGGTATCATGGATTAATAGAATGAAGTTTTTTGTCACAGGGATTCAGGTGATGTTCTCTAGGATCAATATCACATGTTTATTTAGTGAGACCATATATTATCATATTAATGAATATATAATTGTTTTTCCCTTTGGTCATGACTTGGGAAAATTAAATATGAATTGAAATGGGTGACCGAGGTGTTCTCAAGTTTGAGACATGTTTTTTGTTGGAATAAATGAATTTATTGATGAGTTTCTTCTAATATTGGATTATGAAAAACGTTTTTGACACCTTATAGTAAACACCTATTGGTTTTGTGATGGTTCCAAATACATTAGAACTATAATAGTGATATAAATTTTGTTCAATGATGATGTATAATAATTTGAACATCCAAGGATGTTACCCCATGGGTTTAATAATTATTCATCATACTTTAGAATTTTAGGTTTTATGCCTATTGGGTTTGACAATGAATCCGGATACTTTAGAATGACATGTGTGATACCCCCTAGGTTGAGTGATGATACCTAATTAATTATAGTTCTATGGATGATTACATTAGGTTGGATAGTATTTCCTGATGATATTTTTTTGTAAGAGATATTTTGAATAGGATGGAGTTAGTATGGGTAATCCTATGTGTCCCCTATGATCCCAAGAATTGACAAAGGTTTTATCCTTTTTATTGTACCCTTATTTGTACACACATAATCCTGATATTTATTTCTCAAATTATATATGCCCAAAAATTCCATTTCTGGTGGCCTACTATGTTTTAATCACACCCAAAATTTGATTCTATTTAGTACCTAATTTTACATTCATTATTATAAGACCTGATAAAGGAAAACATCCTATCATGTATGTTGGTCATGGGTTTCTACGATATAGCAAGAGAAGTTAAGAACATGTTTGGATTTAGTAATATTTTAATGGATATTAAATTTTTTGTATTATTTAATTTTGGGTAATGATATATATGACCTAATTATATGGTATTAATTATTATAATGTATTTTAAAATCTCATGTTGATATAGTATGGGACATGATTGATTATTTATCGGCACATTCCTTGATGTCATTTTATGGATACATTTTCTAGATGTTATATAGGATTGATTTGTTAATTATGCTATTATTTTTATCTGATATACATGTATCTTCTATCCACCATACCACATTAGACCCAAAATATTATTTTTAAGACACTAACGTATGGTGAGAGACACCTAAGGTACCATGGTGACCATCAGTCTGAGCACCGATAAGTGGTTTTGGGTGGTCAGATGTTACAAATTGTCACCCAAAAAGATATTTCAATCTATTGAAAATAAAAAATATGTTTTATCACTAGTTATAAGGTTTATCATTTATTTTAATGCAATAAAATATTTGAACATTGGATTCATCTCAATATGTATTCAATCTGAAATAACTTTTATAGACCTTCAATGATAAAAATATGAACTTCAAGTTTCTCTACTCAATAACACTCCATAATTATGTGCTTCTTCTATATATTTGAAATCATATAGATTTTTCTACCTTTAAATGACCTATTTATAAACATATTTGTAAAAAAATAACATAAACAACTTCTTCACTAAGAATCCTGAGAAAAAGGAAACATGACCAAGGTTAAAATGGAATTTCCTTTTTATACTCCTCAATTTAACAAATAATATAGAGATTAATGGTACATGAACTCTTTGAAATTATCACTTACAAATTATTGAATGAATTATATCAACAATTAATATCATTTTAATGTCAATGGGGTCTGTAAATGATTTTAATATTCTCGGTAACATTGACCTTAAACTATCATACACTTCTTGCATAGAATCACAAAATCCCTTCATGTATCATGAATCATCCAACACATCATCAAAAAGTGATTATGGTACAGCTATTTACCATTCAAGTCTGGTATCCTTCTTAAATGTACCAGAAACTACCTCATGTATTCACAGACGTCATTATTCTTTATTTTTAAACTCAAACACACTGATTATCATTCATATTTTGATCACAATAATTTATCTCACATGAAAAACTAAAATTTACTCCTCAATCTCTCTTTTGGAAAACTATATCTATCCGTACATAGTGCTCAAATTATTTCCTCCTATAAGAATATAAACTAACATAAACATGATACATGTTTGTGTATTGATCATTGTCTATGGCATTGATTTTTAAATAATATCCATAGTATTGCATATCATCATATCTCTTTAACAACTTTTATAGTTGGATCATTTAACACATCTGATGGTCTGGATTTTTATGAGCCACATATATTTTGCTAAATGAATTACTTTTCTTATATAGTGTTATTCTATTACCTTATGACTTTCAAAAGCTATAACATATTTCACAATCTATATAAACTTGTACATATCTCTATATGTGTATAAGAGTATAGTATCATATTTAAAAACATCATATATCCCATTATATGAAGCACAAAATCATTAATTTAGCTTCAATAAAAGAAAAAAAATTCACTGTTATGATGTTTTTTCCTCAATTAAACTCAAACCCATTATAATTTTTAAGTTATTTGTTAAGTCTCCATGTTATCATTCATCTTTATGAGAATATATCTTCTAGTAGGATAATATTTTGTAACACATATGATTCACCAAAAACCAATATACTTTTTATATTTTAGTCTAATATTACTCCTTTCCCAATGTCATCGCCTATAATCCAAATGGATTTAGATCATGATATCTAAAATTAACCTTCCTCGTTGATTTTCAACTATGATAGATATAATCTGATGAAATTTGTTACTGCTCTTCAAAAAATGTTACTCTGCCTTCAAATCTCTCATCCCTTCATTCTTAGGTACCCATTCAAATTCAACCTCCTCTTATATTCCTCTCAGCTATAGAGGATGATGTATTGATATTATTATAAATAGATAAAAATCCACATGAAAATTTTCATTCAAAAGTAGAATAAAACATTGGACAACATCATTCAATTTCAATAAGTAAGAATATTTCACTTAAAATAGTGAAATTCTTCTTCGGATGTTATCCAACATCAAAAATAATCTCAAGAGAATACTTCATTATATATTTAGATAAAGATGCATATGTTATTGAAATCCAATCAAAATGCCTCATTGTTTAAAAAAATATCCTTATTCTCTCATTTACTCACATTCACTAATAGTAACCATCTTATTCTAGGAGAAACTCTAAGACATGTTCTCTCTTCACCCATGACAAATCCTAGAATAATTTAGTAAATTAACTTTTGGGATTATCCTTTACGTCATTAGTGGAGATTAACTTGATATTTGTAGGATTATACTTTGAAGAATTAAAAATATACACAAAACATTTTTTCTTTTTGTAGAGAATAAAATATTCCCAAGAACTTTAATTCAATTCATATAAAAAAATTACATCCTCTTAATTTACTAGACTCAAATCATCTAAACAAAATACATTATATTGACTTGAAAATAAAAAACATTTAGAAAACATATTTCCATCATGTATAATAACATTAATTATTCCAAAATATTTTTTTTAAATCTCTCCCTTTGGATTTTTATCAACACCAATATCAAAAATTAATTATTTAACTACTCCTAACATTCCATTAATCTATAACCTTTCTCAAAAAAAATTCCACACACCAAACAACCTCATTAAACAATTTTATTGAGTTTATTTTATCCCTTTATGACAATAAATTTTGTTTCCATGATATTGATGTATTTTACCTCAAATATTTTCTAGAATTTAATCATTTAGAAAATCTACTCACATTTTTATGATAGTACAAAATTTGGATTCAGAAATGATATTATATGTATAGGGTTCTGTACATCTTCTCCCCCATTGAAAAAAATACAATGTATTGTGTGCGATGATAAATAACTTCCTTATGATAAGGAGTGAATATGAACTTGATTCTTGAACCTTAATTCCAAAAAATACCATTTTCTTAAATTTGGTGAATATATCACAATTTTATCTTTTTATAGATTTACCTGAGCTTAATATCTCCACTAAAAACACTATACTTGATAAAATGATACATAATAACAAAGTTCTTAAATATTTTTCATCATATTTTAGAGAGATTTATTGAAATGTGGTTATCACAAGTAATTTTCAATGGTCTTTCCACAATCAATGTAAAATAATTTAGCTGAATTTTCAACTACAAAAGATTTGTACACTCAGGTGTGGAAACAATATACTCACACTATATATAAATTCACAGAATATTTTTCCTTCAATATTCCAGCTGACACATTGTTATCCCAAAAATAAAATGATTAATTGTTTTTATTTTCAATCATTAAAATACATAGTCGAATCAGTATCATTAAACCCATGTATGTTCAACTCATTACTACATTTTTACAACAATCCATAATTTAGTTTTTCATTATGATACCTTTAGATAATTGTTTTCTTCAATAATGTGTGATTACTTCATATCACTCTAATATTTTAAAATAAATTTAATTGACATAAAATGTTTAACCTTGATTAAGTATTATAAATCAAACTTCTAATAAACTTTTTAAAGACCTCTTGAATACAAAATTATTTGTTTTTATCTTTTATCCTTTTGGCATGAACTATAATGGTTGTGAAAATAAATTTTAATCATAAATTCCAAATTAATTTAATAAATAATTGTAACAAATTTTATATAAATTGAGGATATATATTAAAATCTATTAAAAAATATTTCCTTGAAAGTATTTGAAATGTCCAATAATATACATCTGACTGTTCATATTTATCATTCTATTTCTTTATTCACATGATTCTTCACTATCACTAGAAAAAATATGTCATAAATATATGAAATGAAATTAAGGGTACATGTGGTCATTTCTTTCGCATACAAGTTTATATCAACTTTTCATTTAGAAAAGTTCAACTACTTTAGTAAATTTTCATGTTTCGAGTATGTGGTGTAATGAACCATCTTCAACCCAAACAAAACATTAACTTATTTTCATGCCATGGTTCCATTTTTAGAATGTATTAAATCTTATGGTTAATGAACATGAACATATTATTCATCATAATTATTCAAAAATATTATATTTTTATCCATATAATAGTATTTATAATTTCTTTGAGAAAAAAAGTCAAAAATATGATGTTGTTTTTATTTCATAAAATTGGTGAAAAATATTTCATTAAAATATACATCTTAAACCTATAAAAAGTGCTTTCAAAATATCCAAACATTATACCTAAAAATCACTCTCTTTTTTCCCTGAGTTTATTTCTAATCACCCATTTAGTTCCTACAACAAAAATTTATTCTATTTTAGGGACAATATATTAGGTTTCATTTTTTCAATCTAATCAAACACATCCTTCTTCACTTTTAACCACACATTGTGATCAACTACCTCATAAATTGATTACAGATACACCTAATAAATATGTTCTATTTTACATCAAACCTCAACTCTGGTATAGTCTAAAATAAGGTTGTCTAACATATGATGACAAACACTTGTCCATCTTAAATTTATAACATTTGAATGTTTAGTCTTTTTATGGTCTTGTAATCTTAATCAATGGTTTGATTGAAATATATTTTTTTCAATGATAGGATCATAATTGTATTCCTTTTCATTAAATCATACAAAATCCATCATCATATTTTTTGTTAGAACATCCATATATTATTAAATATAATATGATAAGTAAGACTTATATCTAATGATATTTATATCGAAGGAATTGATAAACTTATGAAGAAATTTATTCCCATTATTTTATAATATTCAATTAGTGGAATATACAATGAAAACACCTTCTCCAACATTTGTATCAACCTTAAATAAATCAAAATATTTAATCATTATTCACTAGGTCCTCTCAAAAACCTTTAATAATTTCACTAAAGGATTATTCTTGTACAACATCTCAAATGGAATAATTGTTTACCCTTGTTTTGTAAAACATCATCTATAAATAAGAAAGAAATACACTTACAGATTCTATCAAGAATAAAATTGAATGCTTATATTCAATGAAAATGGTTCTTCCAAAATCATCTTGTATTTTGGTTTTCCATTTCATGACTCCAATTTTTAGAGGAGTGTAGAATGAATTGTAGTAGTTCATAATTCATTATTTATTAAGGTAGGAATCAAAGGGGTTACTTATGTACTTTATTTCATTCTCTATTATAAATTTATAAATATATATAACTAGATCCTCCAAATAACTTCTAAATATTTTGGGAATCTCCACAATGTTGAAATTATGTTTCTGGAACATTAAATTGAAAATTAGAGTGAAATCATCTATGAAGGTAATAATATATAAGTCACAATTTATTGATTAATATTTCATTATCCCATACAGGTTGGAATGGAAATGATCAAGTGGTATGATGAATAGAATTTATACTATCTTATGACATAAATCATCCATATTTCTTCTCTATAATGTTTTTAAAATTGCATCCTTTATCCTTTTTATTTATGGTAAATATCTTATAATATCATCCTTTAAAATCCTAAAAATATCCTTCAATATAGGATATCCAACTCTATGGTGACACAACTTGTTTTCATCCTTGGTACTCAAATAGAATGAGTTAATAGGGTTACTTATATCTGTATTTTTCATATATTCTTCCATTAATATTACTTTATATTTCAGGACATGGTTTATTGATATAATTGTTTTTTATGTTTCTATGTTCAAGCCATGATTATGTGGGAAATCGATACATCCATGAAGAAAATAATGGGATTATATTAGGAAGAAACAATTTCTTATCGTAGTGCCCCACCAAATTATTGATGCTAGGATGATATGTTTTTACTCATTTTATTACATTAATATCCTGAATGGGTGGAAGAAGAGTTATTCTGAAATAATCATCACATATAAAGGATTTGAAGGATAGTTTTATGACTTATTTTAAATACAGGTAAAATAAATTCGAGTCATAAACATGATTGATATCATATGATTTTTGATTAAAAATATAGGAAATGCTTGTTTCATGTCATAGTTTCCATTTATGACACAAAATATTTAAGGAAGAATACTCAAAGGAACAAAGCCACATTATTTCAAAGGTGAATTGTCTATTAACATAAAAAACTGTAGTCATTGTGAAATTATGTGATCCTATCTTTCAGATTTATAGGGGATTAATGGAGATTTCACAAGTGTAAATCATGTGTGATTTAGAGGTATATAATAAAATACTTTTCTTTTCCTTTTCTCATTAGATTTTTTATTCAATAGTTTTGTGTTGTACCTCCATGATTATTTTATTCAATTTGGATTTATTTAAATAATGTGTTCAATTGTGAATGAATACCAACATGATTAGGACAATTAATTCCTAAAATTTGAAATCTATTATAATTTTACTTTTTTAAATCTAATCTTAATGCACTTTGTTCAATTTAATCCTTCATAGCACAATGAATTGAGATGGTAATGTATATCGATTCTCATACACTATTTATCATATCTATAAAATATAATGACTTTACATCTATTTAATATGATTATTTTAAATGTGTTTTGGGATTAAATTATTTATTAAAACACCCCTAGATATTGGTTCCCCTCCCTTCGTCCCTTTATCATTTAAATTTTCCTCTTTTCAATAATTTTTATTATTTAAATACATTTACTATATTGGGAATACCAATGTTTGGTCGATAGCCATAAATACATTCCTTTATCTCTTTGGGATTGACCCTGTGCAACCACTACGCTACACCATTATAGTTAGTGTTGTTTAAGAACAATGTAAATTTATAATTTTTCAACACCATGTGAATGTAACGGTGCCTTGTAGGAACATCAACCACCAAATTGAAATAAATTACCACATTTTTTTATCTCAGATAGTAATAATTTCTTCATTCATTAATCTTGAGATGTCATAAGAATACTTTTGGAATATAATTTTTCCCCATAATCTCAAATTTGGTTGACACTTTGACATTTATCTTAATTTACTTTAATTAACACAAATTCATTAGACATTACCTTTCAAGATTCTATTGTGTCTACACCAATTTCTTTAAATTTTACGGAATTATCATTTAAAAAGGAATCCACTTATCAATCATATTATTCTGATTTTTTGTGATATTGTCACTTCACTTACCATACATGAGGAATGAATTTTATCAAGTACTAATGGAATAAATTTTTTTAGAATTCAAGGTAACCTATTTTGTTAAATGTTTTTCACCAATGTTCTATTTCCCAACATCCTTCTCTTTTCAAACACATGTGACCTACCCTGAAAGTGTTTTCATTAGTTAATAAGCATTGAATCCTAGTTATTCACATATTCTGAATCTCCCATATATAAAAACATTTTTTTCATTGAGGTTTTTTTACTTTTTATTTGTTTTTTTAATATACCATTAAATCTATCAAGTTTTCACAACTCTATAAAGTTTTTCTACACCATAATTCATGTCTACTCCAATGGAGTGAAATGTGTTTCCAATAATTATATATTTTTTGTCTAAAGATCCCACAACAGTAATAATTTCATTTTAAACTCAAGCATTCATATTTGTATGAAGTTTTCATTGGATGAATTTGATGAGATTCACAAAATGATACCAAATAATCTTCTTTAATGTATTTTCTCAACCCATCATATCTCATTAATATTTCTTAAATATTTCTGCTTATTAAAACCATATAATATTTATGTGTAGTGGGATTATATTCATCCTACCTTTTTAGGCGATTTTCCCTAGTAGCTTGTGATGTTTAAGATTTTACCTAGAAAAAATTATTGAAATTACCAAATATTCATCTTCAATGTATGTTCAATTTAAAAACCCCATGTAACACCCTGAGATTTAATGAGAAGTATTTTTTTTGTCTTATGTTATACGCAACACCAAATAAATTTTTCACTATACACAACACTGGCTTGGCTTACATTACATGCAATCACAACCCTCCTCGATAGCGTGTGTAGTACGCAATACCGGGTTTCACAAAACAATGATATATTGTTATAATATTATTATGCACTAGCCGTTATGCGTATTATTAACTACATTTAGAATTTTATAACTTTATTTTTCATCTTACACATTTTCTAGAACTTGGTATGAGAACAAATTAAATTTTTCGGGTAAAATAAGTATTTTACAAAAAATGCAGTTTTGTGGCCTTTTGATGGTGCACCCACATTAAATCTAGTTATTAACATGTTTATATGTTCAAATTGACAAAATAAAATTATTTTTTAGAATCAGGATATAAAAATTTACTTTGGATATATTTTTCATATTATTCTGATAACATTCATATTTTAATGAATAGTAAAAACACGCTATATTTTAATTAAAAACAACGTCTTTCATTGCAATAATTTATATGTTTAAATTATAATATTGAATGGTTTTAAAGTATAAATAGAATATATTTTTACCATTTAATATAATTTATGTCATTCTCATTAATTTTACATTGAATTCTTAGGTAAAAACATTTCAATCTTTGTCAATGTTTTAACTTTTAAAACTCATTTTCTTAATAACGGGATTAATTTTAACTTAATTTCTGAAACTTCTGTATTTTGAATTTTGAAAAATGGATTCAATTTTTTAATTTAGTGGGTCCAAATTGTGTTAATAGGTTACTCTTATTTTTTTGATATTATGAATAATAACTACATTAATTTTTATTTACCGTATTTATAGGTAAATCGGGTAATTAAGGATAACAATAAGATTATAAAATTACCCTAACACCTGGAAAAATTTTCGTTTATGAGTAAAAGTCGACCCATATCACCAAATGGTCTGATTAGATTTATTTTATGGACTTTTGACCATGAAAAGAATTTAATAATTATTAAAACCAAAGAAAGTGACAACATGTCACTCTCTTAAATCTTATAAGTATAATAATTTTAATGTTGTGATAAAAATCATGAATCTTAGAACATGAATAGTCACAAAAAATATAATAAAATTAGATATATCATTTAAATTTATTCATAATATATAGGGATTAAATAATTATCATTAAAGGTGACACAATAGCGATGTTGAAATTATTTTATGGATTGAAATATCAAATAAATGGTTTAAAAAATATTAAAATAAATATTTTATGATCTATTTAATGTGCTCCATGAATTTTATAGATAAATATGTCATTTTATGAATATATTAAATCTTTTATTTCGAACATATCTTCTGTGTGGATTATTTTTAAATTCAAATAAATGAATAGTGTCAAAATTGACACTATTGTTATTTTATAAACATAAAATAATATAAAATTATTTACAAATAAAAAAAATATTTAAAAATTATAAATTAAAATTTATACGGTCTATAATGTCATAAATTATCCAATTATGGACAATTCACGACACAAAAGTAATTATTTATAACAATTAAAATTTTAGAATCATATTCACACAAATAAAATTAAATAGATTAAATAAGGGTGAATCAAGTTGATATGGTTTAAAATAAATTTATAACATGTATAAATTTTATTGGTTGATCATATTAAAACCCTATATCATCTAATCTTCTACTATGAGTCATTTTTTAAGGTTTTTAAGTGGGGTTTGATTTATTATAAATTAATATTTTTGAGGTATCCAATGGTGGCCCTCTACTCCCTTATAAAAGGGAACCTCCTCCCTCTATTATTTACACAACATTGACCCTTGAAGCTCGGCCAACCCCTACCCATTACTCTTCTCATCTTCCCTATTAATATTCTGGAGGTTCTGTTCTTCTCAAAAGACAAACTCCATTCCCTTAAGAGGAAGTTTAAAGGAGGCACTTCGAGGAAGAGGTAATCTATTCTACTAATTCATTCAAGTTTCATTTTTCTTCTACTTCCTCTTATTTAGTTGTTTAATTATAAAATAATAACATCAGTATCACTCATATACTGATATGTTATTATAAATATTAAACAACACTATTTCACCTTCAATCCATCCTACGGTAAATGAAATCACCGCCTATACGTACGTACGGAATACCGTCTCTACGTCGTGGTGTAATCTGTTTTCCACCACCACCTTACATGGGTGGGAATAATGGTAAAAATAATAACTATTTATATTATTATTATAACATTATACTAATTCTTAGATATTCTTCCATCCACTCCAAGACCATTCAATAATTATGGGAACGATATCGTCGCTCGTGCGTAAATACAACTTACCGTCTCGATGTGATTCATTCTACATGATCTTCACTAAACCATGATTATATAAACGAATTGAATGAATAAATATGATATATATTATACTATTACCATTTTGTAAATTATTTATCTATAACCTAAAAATATTAATAATAATTTATTCGACAAAACAAGCATAAAGCAATGAACACCCGAATAACAAGTAGCAATGAAATATTACTAATAAGAAGCTCAAAATATGACCATATATGATATCATAAAAATGATCTGGAATAAGTCAATGAAATTATTTAAATCATTATACATGAGGTTTGGACACGTATGAAGCATATCAGACCTAAGGTAAGGTTAACTATCACAATATCATTTTTATCCGAGATTGTTTATACATCAGAATTCACTGGGGAATATTTATCATCCACAACCACGTTTCCTCAATATATAATATTATTTATATCCTCCTACAGTTGTTTAAATCCAATTTTACCTATTGGTGAATTTTTGTAAAATATATGAAAGGAATCTTTTATCATTTTCAGTATGAGATACTTTTTGACTTTTCCGGCGAAAGTACGAGAAGATTTTTTTTAACTTATACGGCATGAATGGGTTTTTATGATTTCATAGAGAATTATTTCCATGGAGCTTAATTTACATGTTTTCAAGTTAATTTTTAATTAACTTCTTTTAAAATTATATAACATGTTAAGAAAGGAAACAAATTTGAAGTAGAAATGATATTTTCTTCTAGAATGGAGTTCACGTGTTTTATCAAAATTATTTTCCATCTAAGATAATATAGGGTTCTGTTTCTATCCCTATTTTTACATTGATTTTATTATGTTATGATGGAATTGTTTTTATGAAGTCCTTTTATCAAACATGGATTATGTTATGATGGCATGAAGTTTAAGAATCCCATTTTTATTACATGGGTTATGCTATGATATATGCTTTATGATTTTGTGGCACACATAAAAATGGTTTCATTATGAGATGGGTAGGACCTATATCTCCCTCCAATGCATTGGGTAATGATTTATAACTCATGAGATAGATATGGTTGGAACGGTAGGGTAATCCAGTTTAGTGATACAGGACTGAAACTAGGAGTGAAATCGGTTTAGAAATGGACTTTGTCTACTAGGATAGTCTTGGAAATGAGTCTTGACTACTAAGAAATTATTATCTATGATTATGTGTGTGTTCCAAAAAGTTTCATGTTTTATGTTATGATTATTGGGATTACATTTCACTACCATGGTTTATTCCATGTTATGATATTATGATCTCTTTTGCAGGTTAAGATTTTCAAAATTTTATGTTCTTATGAATTTGATATGATTGATATTTCCTTTGTTTACCCTTACTGATGATTTGAGATCACCATTTTGTATGTTTTATTTTCCCCAGGTCAGGAAGAAGGGTATTAAGTAATATATTCCAAAAGGGACTCTAGATATGATAAAATAAAAGGGAGATAGTGTATATGATTTATGAACCAGTTGTTTATGTTTCCTAGTTTCTAAAGACACAATAGCTATATGATCCTTTCATGGTTTTGTTATATGTTGAAATAAGTGGGATTAAATTTTAAAGTAATAACAATGTATTTAATGTATGGGTCCTTAAAGTTGGTATTAGAGGAAAGTTATTGTCAACCTTTGGAAACTAGGATATGAAAGCCTTAGTAAGAACCCTAAGGATATGTCTAAGCATAGAACACAATCTTAGCATAGTATAAATGGCCATAAGTATCCTATGATAATACCTAAAGTGTGAAATTTTATTTCTGATTATATTGATTTCTTGTTATATTAAGTGTTTCTCACACTATTCTTCTTCGTTTTAGTCAATGGCTCGAACCCGAAGGAACCGTGTTAATTCAGAATGTGATAGGCAATGGAATGATTGTCCCCCTGAGCAACCAAATGTTATGGAAGCTAGAATAAAAAATATTGTAGCCATGATCACACAACTTTCTCAAGCTATGAATCATGCAGGACTTACAAATGAGAAAAGTAAGAAGCAACATTCTGTTGAATCCTTCATGAGGAAGCATCCACCATCATTCAGTGGGTCTACTGATCCATTAATGGCTGAACAATGGATTAGTACCACTAAAGAGATATTTTCATTTCAACAATGTTCGAAACATGATAAAGTCATCTTAGCAGTATATCATTTGGAAGGTGAATCTGATCAATGGTGGAATCTTATCAAGAATACAAGGCCCCAAGATGAAATTGAATCCATGGAATGGGACGAGTTCAAGAACGTATTTTTCAATAAGTACTTCCCTCGTATTCTTTGAACAATGATGGAGAAGGAGTTTCTTGAACTGAAGCAAAAGGATGATGAATCTGTTGGAACCTAGAAAGCAAATTTTACAAGACTTGCGAGTTATGCTTCTGGGATTATTATCCAACCTGAGAGTAAGATCGATCGATTCATTAGTGTCATAAAACCAAGTCTTATAAGGGAATTATCCATAAGGGACTTTAATAGCTATGAGGAAATTGTGCGTTGTGCTCTCAAGGTTGAGATGGAAATTGGATTAAGCCATCAATCATATGGGTTTGATAAGAAGAGGAAAATGGAATTCAAAGGAAAATCTAAAGAGCACACTGAAAATAAGATGATTCTTCCCTTATGCTCAAAGTGTGGAAAGAAACATGGAGGGAGTTGTCTTAAAGGGACAAGTAAATGTTTCAAATGTGGAATATAAGGTCATCAGGCATTTTAATGCCACAATGATGGGAAGAAGATGTCTAGTGATGTGAACAAGGAAAATGCTACACAGAGTGCACCTCCTACACTTCAATGTTACATGTTCAAGGAAACATGTCATTATGCTGATCAATTCCCTAATCAAAGAGTTGTTGATGATGATCGACATCAATAAACTCTTAAGGCCAAAGATAAAGGAAAGTCACAAGAAATTTCTATCAGCGATGTGGATTACGATAACGAAGTGGTGAAAAGTACACTTACCATCCACTCTAAAGTAAAAAATGTTATATTTGATTCTAGATCCACCCAATCTTTTATTTATAAAGAATTTTCTATAGTAATCATTATATTACCTCAACAATTAGATGTTGAGTTAGCTATGACCACCCCTAATGGCACAATGGCCGCATCAAAAGTTTACAATTATACTTCGATTGATGTTTGTGGGAAAGTGCTTCCTGAAAATCTTTTGATCCTTCCTATAGTAGAATTTGATGTGATTCTTAGCATGGATTGGCTTTCATTATATGGAGCTCATATCAATTTCCAAATAAGTGAAGCCACATTTCATATTTTGGATCAATCTATGACCGTCTATCGATGCAAGGATGAACATAACCCTCCAGTGGAAATTTCTTCCACAATATGGGTGTTGATTCCTCTCAATGAAGTTTATTTATCTCAAATGGTTGGAGAGAAACTCATGGTTAAGAATATTCCCATTGTACAAAAGTTTGATGATGTCTTTCCGGAAGAATTTCGAGGTCTTCCACCAAATCATGAAGTTGAGTTTTCAATAGAACTTGTACTTGGTGATTTACCCATTCCGAAGACACCTTATAGAATGACCCCAATTGAGTTGCAGGAATTAAAGAAGAAACTCCAAAAGAATCTGTATAAGGGATTCATACGCCCTAGTGCATCACCTTGGGGAGCACCTTTTCTGTTTGTTAAGAAGAAATATGGATCAATGAGACTCTGCATTGATTATCGAGAACTTAATAAGATCTCTAGCAAGAACAAATAACCTCTCCCGCACATTGATGACTTATTTGACAAACTACACAGAGCTCAATACTTTTCCAAGATTTATCTTCGTTCAGGGTATCGTCAATTAAGGGTCAAAAGGGAGGATATACCAAAGACTGATTTCTGTATGTGGTATGGACACTATGAATTTATAGTGATTTCATTTGGTCTTAATAATGCCCATGCTATCTTCATGGATCTAATGAATAGACTCTTTAATGACAATCTTTATCAGTTTGTGGTAGTCTTTATAGATGATATTCTTGTCTATTCAAAGATAAAGGAAGAACATGAATATCACTTGAGAATTGTATTGAAGAACCTGATAAAGGATAAGCTTTATGACAAATTTACCAAGTGTGAATTTTTTCTTTAAAAAGTTGCATTTTTTGGTCACATAATCTCAAAAGAGGCGATATCTGTGGATCTTGCAAAAATAGAGGTTATTGAAAGATGGTCGAGACCAACAACAGTAACTAAGATCCAAAGTTTTCTTGGTTTTTCTGGGTATTATCGACATTTTGTGAACGATTTTTCAAGATTATCTAATCCACTCACCAGGTTGTCTCGAAAAACAGTTAATTTCTTTTAGACATAGGATTGTGAAGATAATTTCAATGATTTAAAAAGAAGGTTATCCAGTGAACCTGTGCTCACACTGCCTTGTAGTGGAGAAAGGTTTGTGATCTATAGTGATGCATTAAAAAAGGTATGTGGTGTGTTGTCATGAAAAATTATATGGTGATAGCTTATTCCTCACGACAGTTGAAGATCCATGAGAAAAATTACCCAACTCATGATTTGGAGTTAACTGTGGTAATATTTTCATTAATGATTTGGAGGCATTATCTTTATGGTGAAAGGGGTGATATTTATACTAATCATAAATTTTTAAAGTATATTTTCACACAAAAGGAGCTGAATATGCACCAAAGAAGATGGTTGGAGAAGATTAAGGATTATGACTGATCAATTCATTACCACCCTGGGAAAGCAAACAAGGTGGAAGACGCATTAAGTTGACAAGACCATGCTAGCTTATCTATGATGAGGATCACAAAATATCAAATATTTATGGATTTACAAAGGATGGATCTTTGAATTATAATGGAAGGGGAAAAATCATATCTTTCTCAAATGAATGTTGAACCATCTATACATGTGAAGATTAAAAAGGCAAAGAAAGAAGATGAAGAGATAAAAAAGTAGGTGAGAAATGATCCTAAATTCCACATTGATTGTGATGAAATAATAAGGTTAATGAATCAAGTTTGTGTTCCTCCCATACCAGAATTAAAGAAGGAAATATTGGATAAAGCACATAGTTCTTCATTCTCCATTCACCTTGGAAGCATGAAGGTGTATAGTGATCTTAAAAAGTACTTCTGGTGGGATGGAATGAAAAGATATGTTGCTGAATATGTCTCTCGATAATTGGTTTGTCAATAAGTTAAAGCTGAGAGACAGAAGTCTAAGGGATGTTACAACCATTACCCATACCAGAATGGAAATGGCAAAACATCACTATGGACTTTGTCACTGGACTTCCTAAAACATCTAAAGGCAATAATGATATATGGGTTATAGTTGATCGTCTTACGAATTTGGCACACTTCATTGCTATTAGAGAGGATTTGTCTCTTGATCAGCTTGTCAGGATATACAAAAAGGAAGTGGTAAGATTTCATGGAGTACCACTTTCTATTATATCTGATCGGGATCCGTGGTTTACCTTGAAGTTTTGGAGAAGTCTTCAGCATACTCTAGATACGGAGTTGAGTTTCAGCACATCTTATCATCCTCAGACAGACATTCAGTCTGAGAGGACAATTCAAACTCTAAAAGACATTTTGAGATCATGCTTTATGGATTTCAATGGTGGATGGGATCAACACCTACCTTTGGTGAAATTTTCTTATAATAATAGCTTTCACTCCAGTATTCAAATGGCTCCTTATTAAGCTCTCTATGGAAAGAAATTCTGAACTCCATCTTTCTGGGATGATGTTGGGGAAAGAAAGCTATTAGGACCTGATCTTGTTGATGAGATGGCAGAAAAGGTCTGATTTATTCAGCAACACATAAGATCATCTCAGATTCGACAAAAATGTTATGCTAAAAACTGAAGAAAAGACATAGAGTTTGGAGTGGGTGATAAAGTGTTCTTACAATTATGTCCTTGGAAGAGAGTAATGAGATTTAGAAATAATGGAAAGTTGATCCCTAGGTATAATAATCTTTTTAAAATACTGGATCGTGTTGGGAAGGTAGCTTACCGATTGGAGCTTCCACCGAATCTCTCTGAAGTTCATGATGTGTTCCATGTATCTCTCCTGAGAAAGTAAATACATGATCCATCACATGTACTGAGCTCAGAATTTTTACCGGTAGAGGAATTTCGTTCTTATAAAGAACAACCGATAGAGAATCTGGACCGTAGAGAAAAAGTTCTATGAAACAAGACCACTTTCTTGATTAAATATGTATGGAGGAACCACCAATTAGAAGAACCTACATGGGAACTTGAGGATATGATTATGGAGAGGTATCCTCATCTGTTTGTTACGAAATGACGAATTTCGAGGGTAAAATTCATTTTAAGGGGGGTAGAAAGTAACACCCTGAGATTTTATGAGAAATATTTTTTTTGTCTTATGTTATACACAACGCCAAACTAATCATTCACTACACACAACACTGGCTTGGCTTGCGTTACACGCAATCACGACCTTCCTCGATAGTGTGTGTAGTACACAATACTGAGTTTCACTAAACAAAAATATATTGTTATAATATTATTATGGACTAGCCGTTATGAATAGTATTAACAGAATTTTGAATTTTAAAACATTATTATTCATATTACACATTTTCTAGAAGATGTTATGAGAACAAAATAAATTTTTCAGTTAAAATAAGTATTTTTCAAAAAATGCAGTTTTACAGCCTTTTGAAGGTGCACCCACATTAAATCTAGTTTTTGACATGTTTATAATTTCAAATTGACAAAATAAAATTCGTTTTTTGGAATCAGGATATAAAAATTTACTTTGGATAAATTTTTCATATTATTCTGATAACTTTCATATTTTAATGAATAGTAAAAACACGCTATATTTTAATTAAAAACAACTTTTTTCATCGCAATAATTTATATGGTTAAATTATAATATTGAATGGTTTTAAATTATAAATAGAATATATTTTTACCATTTAATATAATGTATTTCATTACCATTAATTTGACATTGAATTATTAGGTAAAAACATTTCAATCTTTGGCAATGTTTTACCTTTTAAAAAACATTTTCTTATAAATGGGATTAATTTTAAATTTATTACTGCAACTTCTATGTTTTGAATTTTGAAAAATGGATTCCATATTAGAATTTAGTGGGTATAAATTATGTTAATAGGTTACTTTTATTTTTTTCATATTATGAATAGTAACTGCGGTAATTTTTATTTACTGTAGTTAAAGGTAAATCGGGTAATTAAGGATAAAAATATGATTATAAAATTACCATAACACCTGACAAAATTATATTGGATGACTAAAATTTGACCCATGTCACCTAAGGGTCAGATTATATTCATTTTATGGACTTTTGACCATGAACATAATTTAATTATTATTAAAACCAAAGAAAGTGACAACATGTCACTCTCTTAAATCTTCTAAGTATAATAATTTTAATTTAGTGATAAACTTCATGAAACATCAAACATGAATAGTATCCCAAAAGATAATAAAATTATCTACAACATTTGAATTTATTTAGAATTTTTAGGGATTAAATAATTATCATTACAGGTGACACAATAGTGATGTTGAAATTATTTTATGGATTGAAATATCAAATAAATGGTTTTAAAAATATTAAAATAAATATTATATGAACTGTTTAATGTGATCCACGAATTTCATAGATAAATATGACATGTTATAAATCTATTAAGTCTTTTATTTCTAAAATATCGTCTGTTTGGATTTTATTTAAATTCAAAGAAATGAATTCTGTAAAAATTGAAACAATTGTTATTTTATAAAAAAGACATAATATAAAATTGTTTAAAAATCCCAAAAATATTTGAAAATTATAAATTAAAATTTATGTGGTCAAAAATGTCATAAATTATCCAATTATGGACAATTAACAACACATAAGTAATTATTTATAAAAATTTAAAATTGAGAATCTCATTACAACAAATAAATTTAAATAGATTAAATAAGGATAAATCAACTTGATAAGGTTTAAAATAAATTTTCAACATGTCTAAATTTTATTGGTTGATGAGATTACAACACTATCGCATCTAAGCTTCACATTTGATTCATTTTTGGAGGTTTTTATGTTGTGTTTGATTTATTATAAATTAATATTTTTGAGGATTCCAAAGGAGCCCCTCTCCTCCCTCATAAAAGGGCACCTACTCCCTCTCCTCTTTACACAACATTGAGCCTTCAAGCTCAGAAAAACCCTGACCATTACTCTTCAAAAATTCCCTATTATTATTATGGAGGTTTTGGTCTTATCAAAAGACCAAATCCATTCTCTTAAGAGGAATTTTAAAGGAGGCACGTCGAGGAAGAGGTAATCTCTTCTACCGATTCCTTAAAGTTTCATCTTTTTTATACTTATTCTTATTTAGTTTTTTCATTATAAATTAATAACATTAGTATCACTCATGTACTGATATGTTATTATAAATGTTAAAAAACCCTATTTCACATTCTATCCATCATACAGAAAATGAAATCACCGTGTGTGTACGTATGGAATACCGTATCCACACCGTGGTGTAATATGTTTTCCACCACTACCTTAATTGGATGGGTATAATGGTGAAAATAATAAATATTTATATGATTATTATAACATGATACTTATTCTGAGATATTCTACCATCCACTCCATGACCATTCAATAATTATGGGAACGATATCGTCACTCGTGTGTACGTACAACTTACCGTCTCGATGTGATTTGTTCTACATGATATTCACTAAAACATGATTATGTAAACATGTTGAATGAATAAATATGATATATATTATACAATTACCATTCTTTAAATGATTTAGCTATAACCTATAAAGAGGAATAAGAATTTATTCGACAAAAAAAGCATAAAGCAATGGACACCCATAAAACAAGTAGAAATGACATATTACTAATAAAAAGCTAAGAATATGACCATATAATATAATATCAATTATTATGTTTCTGGAATAATTAAATGAAAATATTTAAATCATTATACATGAGGTTTGGACACAGACAAAGCATATCAGACCTAAGGTATGGGGAAATATCGCAATCTTTTTTTTTATCTGAGATTGTTTATACTTCAGAATTTAATTGGGAATATTTATCATCCACACACATGTTTCCTCAATATGTAATATTATTTATATACTCATACAATTTTTTAAATCCAATTTTTACTATGGTTTAATTTTAGTAAAAGATATGAAAGGAATCTTTTGTCATTTTCAGTACGAGATACTTTTTGACTTTTCTAGCCAAAGTAAAAGAAGAATGTTTTTTTAACTTATACGACATGAATGGATTTTTATGATTTCATAGAAAATTATTTCCATGAACATTCCTTTAAAAGTTTTCAAGTTTATTTTTGGATTAACTTCTTTTTAAATTGTATGACATGTTAAGAAATGAAAAAAAAATTGAAGTATAAAGGATATTTTCTTCAAGAATGGAGTTCAAGTGTTTTATCAAAATTATTTTCCATATAAAATAATATATGGTTCTATTTCTATCCTTATTAGTACATTTATTTGAATATGTTATAGTGGAATTATTATTATTAAGTCATTTTATCTTACATGGATTATGTTATGATGGCATGAAGTTTAAGAATCCCATTTTTATTACATGGTTTATGCTATGATATATGCTTTATGATTTTTTGGTACACATAAGAATAGTTTAATTATTAGATGGGTGAGACCTATATCTCCCTCAAATGCATTGGGTAAAGATTTATGTCTCATTATATATACATTGCTGGAATGGAAGGAAAATCCGTTTCAGTGATACATGACTGAAATGAGGAGTGAACTCAGTTCAGAAATGGACTTTTTCCGTTAGGATAGTCTTGGAAATGAGTCTTGACAACTAAGAAATGATTCTCTATGATTATTTGTGTATACCACAAATTTTCATGTTTTATGTTATTATTATTGGGATTACATTTCACTACCAGGGTTTATTCCATATTATGATATTATGATCTCTTTTTCAGATTAAGATTTTCAAATTGTTAGGTTATTATCAATATGATATGATTGATATTTCCTTTGTTTACCCTTACTGAGCATTTGAGCTCAACATTTTGTATGTTTTCTTTTCACCAGGTCAGGAAGAATGTTATTAAGTAAGATATGCCAAAAGGGACTCTGGATATGATAAAATAAAAGGGAGACAATTTAGATGATTTGTGAACCAGTTGTTTATGATTCCTAGTTTCTAAAGACACTATACCTATACGGTCCTATCATGGTTTATTATATGTTGTAATAAGTGTGCTTAAATTTTAAATTAATAATAATGTATGTAATGTATGGGTTGTTATACCCCTAATTTTGAGTTAATATCTCCACTTCTATAAAAATAAAATTTTCATTTGGGTCAATCATTATTTTTCCTTGTCTCAAATAATTTCAAGTTGTGTTTTTTAATTTCCAAAATCTGTGCATCTTCCTTTTTGGGGAATTATTATTCTCATCCACTCAACTTTCAACATTGTTCTTTTTAATAGTCTATATTATTTCTTCATTTTTTATGTTTCTATTTATTCATGAAAAAATTTATAATCTCATTATGTTTTCCACGTACATTACATCACCTCGTTCACTAGTTGAAGTATTTTTCATTCATTCAACATTATCATTGAAGGTTATGAACTTCATGAGAATATTATCTTTTAATATACTGTTATCAATATAAAAAATCCATTCTTAATTACTCAAAATATTTTTTTATTTTATTTTTGGAGAAATTTTACTAGTCTGTGGTGAATTTATTTAACTTCCATTAATGTTTTCTCAAACTTATTCCTCTAATATGTTTCCCCAGTAACATCATCATCATGATATCCCCCTTTCTTCTATTGATAGTTTACTATGAACTATCTTATTTCCCAACACAAAAATCATTTGACCAAGTGTTTTACTATGGTAATTGACTCTGAATTTATTGAAATTATTATAAATAATAGAAATAATCCTTGTATTCTCTTTATCATTATCTTCCGTATATTTTAACTCATAAGATAACATGCCTTTTTATTTTGGTTCTTCAATTTTATAATTTCTCGTAGATTCATGATCTATATCCTCTTTTATATTATTTTTGAATAATGGGAATTTCCTTATTTAAATCTAAATTACTTTTTTATTTATCTCTAAATAGATAAATATTATTTACATTTTATTATAGAGACTTTATGATCAAACCCTTTTGGAATGTTCTAGATGAAGTTTTTAACAATAGATAAATATTCCAAGAAATCATAAAATCTTTTTATATTACAAAAATATTCAATTAATCGTGTTAAGTATTAAATATTAGTTTATTCATCCACCATTTTTATATATTTAAAATTTCTTCTCCATGTATAATATTTTCTCTTCCTTGACATTTATATTTACCTCAAATGTTCTTTTAGGTTTTGCATTGGTTTTATTCACAGTTTAGAGACCCATAACTTTTGAATATACCTTATTGAAAAAAGAAATTAGAATAGCATTCCAATATGTTTCTTCAATATCAGGGTTATATTTATCCACAAATGATTTAAGATAAATTTTATTCCTTACTATAAATACTATCATAGCTACATCAATTACATCTAGGCCAAGTGGTAGAATCTATGTTATCATTATAATTTCCTTCCATGAAAATTTTATCTATCAAAGTTAATAATACCTCTACAATTGGAAAAAATAATATCTTATATAAGAAATATATATGGATTTTATGGAGGTTACTTAGTTTTCTTTGATACCAATTAATGTCCATAAGAATATATAAACTCTATAAAAGGGAGTGTTAAATTAATGATGTATTTTTAAAGTTTAATTTACTCATGAAATTAAAATCTAAAAATTGTTAGATTTTTTATTCTACAAAATTTATAAGATTACCTCACCCAAATTCATCTATAATAAAAGTAAACCAAAGGCACACATGTGTTTTATTAATTCTAGTCCAAATTTGGGTAGTTACTCATATGGTGTTTAGTTTTCAATCTCAGGAAACAAATATCCACTAACTAACACAAGTGAATGAACATAATATATCATCTAAAAATTTCATTATATATCCTAATAAGAAATAATACTTGTTCCTATAGGTTTCAATTATTGGTTCTTATTATGATAAAACATAATATTTAAACTTTCATTTCTTTTTACAATATATCTAGTCAAAAATAAATTATCCAAATTCTCAATTATAGAAAGACATAATTCCAGTTTCCAAATTCATTTTTACATTAATATTAGTTGCTTCCTCTTTTTATTGGAAATACCATTGAATTTTATTTTCTTATTCCTCATCTCTTGATACAACTATATTAAAAAATTAGAGAAATATTATTCATTAAAAATTATTAATAATGAGAAGAAAAAAGTAGATTTGAATGATCTTTTAATTTAACCCTCATAAATTTCCAAAATATTTTAGAGACTCATTGTGCCCAAAATCCAAGACATATATACTTAATCATTATTAAATGATATTTTTCAATACCTAAAAATATTTTAGAGTCTCTAGATTTTTTATAATCCTTTTTGATATTTATTGTCATGGATCATCAACACTCAAAAAATTCCCAATTAGAACTATGAAATTAAATCATGTAGAATGAATCTTATATAATAGTGTAATCAAAGTGATTATTGTATAGTTATTTATAATTTGATAATGTATTCCTTCATAAATCTATCATAAAATTTATGTATGCATGAACATTCTTCTTCATTTGGTTTCTCTAGTGATAATATTCTTTAAACATCACTTATCTTTTAATAAAAATGCATATGCATGTACGAAAAAAATAAAAGTCACCACATAGTCCATCTTATAGAGAAAAATATTTTCAACTAAATAATGATTAAACTATCACAACCTGAAAGGCACTAAACAAACTCAGACATTATACATGTTCTCCTAGTTACCAATATCCTTTTCAATAAAAGTTCAAACAAACTATATCCTGAAACATATTATTTTTTCTAATTAGCCTATTTTTTCATTGATCATTAACCATATCTAAGGATTTGAATTTTCAATTTTCCAAATATATCGAGCATAATTCATTTCTTAATTTTTCAATGCTTCTAGTCTTAATATTCAGGATTTCTCAAACCACAACTTAAATCAAGATATTTTCAATATTGAAGGGAGATATGTATGTATTCATGAATTTGGTCACGTAATTCATTAAAACATAAAGACCATCTTTGAAATAACAATGAAATTTGAAATTTTTTGATGATAATAACACTTATACATATATGATGATTTTTCATTAATAAAAAATCAATGAATCCCAATTTTTATATTTTTTAGAAATACAATTTTCATATACAAAAGAATATATTTTATGAATTCCTCAAAACCTGTTGAACATAATATTTTCAAAAAAAATTCCTAATTTTTTTTAACTATTGGATTTCTAAATTTCATGATATATAATGTAATGAAATTAGGATCATGTTATCTCTTGATTAACATCCTCCAGAGATTAAATGGCCAGTGATATCATCCAATAAAATTCCGGATTGGAGTTTCAACAACCATACACTTCATTAAAATATTCCATATTTATTTATTAGGTTTCTTATCATGTTAAACCTCTATTATGATTACATTAAACAATGAAAATATTAAATTAAATTCTTATAAGTGGAGAAAAGTCTGCATGATAATCTTACACCTAATAATGGAGACAACATTCAATAAAGTCACTGCAGATCACTAAACACTAGAGTTTCAGATAAAAGTTATAACATTTATTGTTGAAGTTATCCCGCATCTAAAATCAACCATGTTTATCTCTCCCTTATATATCAAAAATTGGTAGAATATTTCACTAAAATCCCTTATTTTTATCCAATGATATAGCCCATGGTTCCTTCAAAAATCTTTCCCCATGTTCACTACCCACAATATATTTTCTAAAGGTACTGGGGAAGATAGTGGATGTACATAAAATGGGGAATATTATATTTCATCAGTAATCTACATAACTATATCATTTCTGGTGATGGTTTTCCTAGTATAATGGCCTAAAGATCTTGTGTGACTATTTTAAGCATAAAAAGTAATTATAAACATTCATCAGTCGATTTGAAAAAAATTTCAATCATTCATTTTTGGAGATCATTTCTAGAAGTAATGGAAAATGGATCATTAAACATCATCAACAAACCCATTAAAATAATATGGGAACATCAATAATCAAATTTTTGGTGCTATAATAGAGATCTGATGATGAATTTAATGTCCTGATGATCACTCAACATTGATCCTTTGATTTATGAATAAGAACATGGATAATTTTCTCATATTGATCAATTATCACTCAAGGAGGTTGGATAATGGAGAGAGATTCTCTAAAATTTCATGAAATATATTTCCTTGTGCATGAGATCCACATCCACCTATGATACTATTAATCTAAAATTCTATAAAATAGCTCTATGGCCCTTAAATGATTATTACAAAATAAAGTTGATATAAAATTATTTATAGTACTAAATTATAGAGTGAAAAATATAATTTTTATTTTTAGCACTTAATTATTATATAATAATTATATTATATGATAAAAATTACACATTAAATGTACTCAATATTCCAACAAATATTAATTGAACCTTGTATTATAATATAATATTCATTTTTCACATATATTCATTATATTTAATTTAATACATGTAAATAAATTATATAAAAAATATACTCAAATTATTCAGTACTAGAATATTACAAATTTATTTATTCCATGGATATCATATATTCTCAGACATACCCAGACCCTAGTTGTGGTCCCATGATGTTCTATACTATTATGCATTAGAATAGGGACGACTTTTGAATTTACATAGTATTTGACCCTATAGGATATTATGCTGATAATAGTGTATAAATGTACAGACATGGAGAGGAGAATAGGAACCCATAAGGTCCCCAAAAGAGTTTTGTAAAATTCATATCAACAACAAACATTCCTATGAACAACCTCCATGTATTATAACATCAATAATATTCGATGTGCAATTTATGTCATCATTATTTGTAATTTATTGTTATTTGAATTAACTAGATGGTCATACCATATTTTACCATAGACATGGATTTAGTAAAGGTACTTCCATCCAGATCAAAGATTCCTAAGATATTACTTCCTTGCAGAAGGCACAAGTTCAATCATGATTATTCAACCAATTCCATACCACTGATGACACACCCAATACATTCCACCTCTTTATGAAACAAATTCCATAATTTCCATGTTGCATCAACATATTTAATCAAATAATAAACAATAATAACAATCTCAATTCAGGAGACCATTACAAGTGTTCATAGATTGTAATAACCAAAGAAACATGAAACAAGCAGTGTTCTTATTGGCCAGTTAGTCCTCAAGATCTCATTTACTGGAGGACACCATATTTGAACTTCATATGAGTAAGTATCAGTGATTATGATATCCCAATACATGATATACATTTATTATCAATTTACAGTCAACATGATCTATTCAAACCTTATAAAAATTATAAATATCAAAATCATTGTTTCTCTAGGTTCACAATATATCCTAGGAACAACTATAACACTTGGACATGAAAAAAAATCTATTGAAATTACCATAAAATTAGTAAATGAAAAAAATTAAACACTATTTTAATATGTATACATTAGGAAAAAACACATTTAATGAATTATATGGTAATAGAAAAGTAATACACAAGATGGGTGTGCAAAACCCACTTTTACAACACTTCCTGATCCCGTTTCCATGACACTTCAAATTGATTATGATTTTAAAGATGATTTATAGTATAGGGAATATTCTATGTCATCTCTCAAGGAGCCTTAATGGTTTATAGTGTGAATTTTTAATAACAAGGAACTAAATAGGGGGTGGTTTTGAAAACAGTTTTAAGAAAAGGACTTGATTTAAAGTGTTTAATAGTTTATAAATAAAGGTGGTGTTTTGAAATTATGAGATAAGAATATCATTTCATGTTCACTACACATCTTTTTGAGTTCATCTTTCTAAAAAAACATGGTTTAATGGAACCTTTTGGTTGAGGGTTGCCAAGATCTAGACTTTCCTCTTGCCTCTTAAAATGATGCTCAAAGAACCCCCCTTCACACAAAAATCGTTTTTTCAAGGTTTGGATATCAAATATATAAAATAAAAAATACCTAAGAATTATGAGATCTTATGTGTGGGTGTGATATTTAGGATTCTTGTTTTGTCCCCTATGAACAATACAATATTCCCACATGAAAACTAAACCCAATCAGTGTTGAGGTAAAAATATTTTCCCTAAATTATAAAAAAAATAATGGAATTCCGAGGAGAAGCGCATCAAAGTTAAAAAAAAGAGAAATATTAATCACAAAAATTACATAAAACATGTATAATAACAAGTTCTGAAACTCCGTCCAATGTTTTTGTAGCCCCCTCGAAATGATTTTCCACCTTTTAGCTCATCATCGAGAGGAGGAGGAGTCTCAGGTGGAGCTCTACCTTCATCCTTGATATCCCTATGAGGATAGGGGCCTCTAGAACCTCGAGGATGATGAGAGTAATCCTATGTAACTCCAAATTAACAGCACTTCACTCCTTGGCCAAACATACAAATTAGGTTCCCAAGGTTCCATTTTATAGGAAAATGGGAAGGTGGTTTTGAGCACACAGATTTCATAAAACCATTTTTCACATGGGTTTAAACCTCCAAGAAACCTTATCTCACTTTGGAGAAAATAAAAATGTTGGAGCCCCACATCCTGGATATCTCCACCGAATGTTTTTCTATATTCAGACATTTACATCTCAAGATATGTACAGATCACAACACACCACTTTTGAATTCGTGCAGATTTGGTGTGCTGGACAGATCAGGTCAGTTGGGCCAACAGATGGATGAATGAGGCTTGGATTCCTTAATCTGAAATATTTCCTAAAGAAAATTAGTCTAGGATAAAAAATTTAAACCCATTTAAATTCACGGTGTTGTATTGGTGTTCATTTTAGTAAACTGGTGTGCTTGGATCCTACGCAACATGGTCCGTTTTTCTTGAACTTTGTCATGGGCCCTCCAAATCACCTCAAACTTCAATGAAATTATCAAAAAAAAGTATCATTGAACATTTTGAAATTAATAAACACAATATAAATTAATCTAACATGAAGTGAAATTTGTTATTATTTTTATAATTTTCAAAACAAAACTAATTTAGCACAGTGATGTAAGGGTGAAAATGAAAGAGTGAATCACAGTTCAATCACACCCCCACACCAAAAAAAACACCCCAACTCCTAAACATTTTCACTCCAAGGAAAAGAAATATTTTTTGAAATTATGCATTTAGATATTTCAATTTCCATAATGATTTACCATTCAATTGAAAATTAATTCCTGATAGAAATGTCTTCAAATCAAAAATCTCACCAATGAGTTATTCTAATGGATCATGAAAATTGTGTCTCAAATATACAAATTAAATTCCAAGAGATTTCTGATACCAATAAAAGTAAATAATTTAAAAGACAGTAAGGTCACTAATTCTCTATATGTGTGTGTGACAACCATTTCATGCCATTGTTTCCACTTTCCTTCAAGTAATTATAAGTTATTTTTTTAATTATTTACTTAAAATATCCTCTCCACTGAACCTGCTACACATCCTTTGCAATAAAATTTCAAGACGCACTCAGTTAAGCATTTCTAGAAGTAAATCCATAAGCTTTAGACCTCGATATCCCCATATGTTTTACATTTTATTAATCCCCTCATTTATTTATTTTATCAAAAGTTTCACTTGGAAAAAATATAACACTCTTCTCCCAGCACATATTTTATCTCCTCGCGACACTAATTGTAATAGTTATAACAAGATCAAAATTCAAGGATGGTTGGTTTTTGACCTTCCCAATATGCAACATTTTTTTCAAGGGAGTACAATAGTCAGATAATAGGTATACATGCATAGGTCAATCTGGTATAGTAATGAAATAGATCGGATAGGGAACGAACATGTGGAAAAATTATTTTGGAATGTATAGAAAAATCAACCTAGCATATATTTATCATCTATTAAGTAATAACTTTTCACACTACATGGTTGGGTAAAAATATGTGTGTAGAGATTATGTGAAACAATTTTCCCTTAAACTATTCATAAAAAGGGTACAATTATTCTCAAAGGTTTCGAAATGATATAACCATTTATATCATTGACAAAGAACTAGATTTCAAAATAAATTCACACCATAGTATTGAATTATTGATAAAATTAAAATTTCATCTTTTTTTTAATGTTAATACAACACAAATATCGACATTCCACAATAATTTTCCATAACTTCCCTGATTAAATGGGCATCATTTTCCATGATAAAAAAGGAATAAAAATAATATTATGGCACAAAGGTGATGTGGATGGAAGGGGGAAAGTGACAATACAATTCAGTAAGCTAAAAAGATAAAAATAAGAAAGATGATGAAAATTTCTAACATACCTAGGAATAGGGTTGGGAGAAAGTTACATTACAATTCAACAAGCTAAAAATATAAAATGAAGAAAGATGATAAAAATTACTAACTAACCCAAAAATATTCCCATCCCCCCACACCTATTGTGTGCAGTGTCCTTACTGTAATAAAATAGAATTCAAGAAGGAAGTATAAAACATGATGGTTGTCACTCGTAGACTTCTTCTTGAACTCAGAGTTCCTCCATCGGGGGCTCCAGAACGGCTTCATGAAAGTTCTTCAACCACTGCACATTAAGAGTGAAGGTTTTCTTGGTTTCTTCATTTTGAACCTGAACAACACAAATTTGAGATACATTAGTAAAAGTATAAGATCCAATCCACTGGGAATGAAGCATACATGGATGAAAATTCAGCCTTTCATTGTAGATGAGGACCTTCTTCCCAATGTGGAACAAACGATGAAGGAATAAACGGTCATGCACAACCTTGGTTCACTCCTTATAAATCTAGTCATTCTCATATAAATGTCTTCTCATTTCCTCAAACTCTTGAATTTGAAGCTTCCTTTGAGCGCCTACACCAGAATGATTAGAATTGCATTGTTTGATGGCCTAATAGTCATAGTGCTCAATCTCAATTGATAGGTGATAACTCTTTCCAGAAACAAGCCTATATGGTGACATTCCAATTGGGGTTTTTAAGGAATTATTGTAATCCCTTAATGAATCATCATGTATAATACACTAATTTTTCCTATTAGGATGAACCATATTTTCAAGAATTTGTTTTACATCTCTATTTGACATCTTTTCTTGACCATTGGTCTATGGGTGATATGTAGTAGACACTCGATGACCGAACCCATACCGATGCAAAAGTAATTTCATTTTTTGGTTGTAGAAATGAGAACCCTAGCCACTAATGATGAACCTAGGTAATCAAAACCTACAGATGGTTTGGGTTCTCAAAAATTCTAAAAATACCTTAGAATCACTGATCCTTATAGCTTGTGCATCTACCGATTTAGAAACACCATCCACATAAAGAAGAATGTAAAGTTTCCCAATTTATTTGGGGAATGGTACCATAAATTCAATTACCAAAACATTGAAAATTTCATGGAAGAGTAAGGGTTGTTGTGCCATTTCATTTCTTTTAGATACATTCCCTATTCGTTGACATTGATGAGAAGATTTACAAAAGCTGTGGGCATCCCGAAATAATGTGGACCAAAAGATACCAGAATTAAGGACCTTGGGAGTTATCTATTGGGGACCAAAGTGGCCCCCACAAGGTAGAGTGTGGTAGAACATAAGGATGGACTAAACCTCGCTATTAGGGACACAATGCCTAAGGAATTTATCACTACAGGGGCGCCAAAGGTAAGGGTAATCCCAAATTTACCATGGGACTCATGTTTTAGATGGTCGTCCTTGTTTTTATTAAAATTAGTAGGAATCCAAGATTCTACCAAATAATTTTCAATTTCAGAATACCAAAGAATAGAATCTTTCACTCGGAACAGTTTCTCATCAGGAAAAAATTCATTAATGGGAATATATGGGGATGATTCAATGATTGAGTATGGGTGAATCCTACTGATATGGTCAGCCACCACATTTTTTTCTCCTTCTTTGTCCATAATTTCTAAATTAAATTATTGAAGGAAGGGAATCCAACGAATGAGATGTGGTTTGGCTTCTGGTTTCTTGAAGATATACCAGAGGGCTACATGGTCTAAGAATACAATGACTTTAGACCCAAAAAGTTATGATCTGAATTTAACCATGGGAAAAAATGTGACGAAATTATTTTTGAGTTGTGGTGTAGTTTTATTGGGCAGGGTCCAGTGTACATGAGGTATAGGAAATTACATGTGAAGCTCGATCAACCCATTGTGATAAGACTACCCCAAAGAAATAGTTTGAGGCATCACGCATGGGATCAAATGGTAAATCCCACCCCAATAGTTGGATTATCAAGGGTGACATGAGACTCTATTTTAATTTATTAATAGCTTCCTCACATTCTTTATCAAAATCAAATTTCTTTTATTTTTGGAGTAACCGAGAGAGTGGTAGTGCAATATTACTAAAGAAATGACTGAAATTACTGTAAAATCTAGAAAATAATAGGAAAGATTTCACATCCCAAACATTGTTGTGGAATTATAGGGAATAAATGACATCTGCTTTTGATTTACATAATTTGATACCATCCCCATAAATTATATGTCCCAAAACTAAACCCTGTTTAACCATGATATGGAATTTCTCATAATTTAATACGAGATTGTTTTCAATATAGAAACCCAGGACTGAAGCAAGAAAACTCAAAAATTCATCATAATATGAGCCATAAACAGTGAAATCATCTATGAATACTTCAATGCAATTCTCCAGGTAATCTAAAAAAATACTAACCATACATCGCTGGAAAGTACCATTAGCATTGCACACACCAAATGGAATCCTCTTATATAAAAATGTACCCAAGGGGCAAGTGAAGGTTGTATTTTCCTGATCCTCAGGGGCAATATGGATTTGAAAGTATACAAAATACCCATCAAGAAAACCATAATGGGACTTACCTTTTATCCTCTTAATCATATGGTCAATTAATGGAAATGGGAAATGGTCCTTCTTAGTGTGTTGATTTAACCGACGATAGTATATATAGACATGCCAATTATTCTGCACATGAGTTGGAACCAATTCATTATTTTCATTTTTTATTACAGTCAGACCTGTTTTTTCAAGGAACCAATTGAACAAGACTAACCCATTGGATATCAAAGATGGTGTAAATGATTCTAGCAGCCAGTAATTTTTTTATATCTTTTCTAACAAAATCTATGAGTTTTGGGTTCAGTCGATGTTTTGACTACCTCACTGGTTTTTCCTTATCATTTAACAATATATGACGTGTGAATATTTATGGGCTAATACCGGGAATTTCTGCAAGTGTCCATCCAAAAGCTTGTTTATACTACCTCAAAATTTCAAGCAGTCGTAATTCATGCTTAGGAGGGAGTGGACAAGAAATGATGATAGGAATCTTGTTTCCATTCTCAAGATATGAATATTGTAAATACTGAGGAAGTTGTTTTAGTTCCAATTTCGGTGGAATTTGGATTTATGGGAGTGTGTGTGAAAGTAAAATGTCACTAATCTAATCTAACTGCTCAATAGAATCATCCTTAGATGATGAATGAGATTTTACAAGTTTTGCAGTATCATCAATTGTCATTGGATCCATAGTGTTCAAGAAATTATCAATTAATAAACATGCATGACACTTTTCTAGACCACTACAACAATAAATGCAGGATTCATTACCATGAATTTCAATCAAGGATGAAAACTCAGAAAGGGTATCAGGGAAATGAAAAGAAGTGTTTTTAGTGCAATGGAGTACATAAATTGATTTTACATAGAGAAAGTGATGTTATTCTAAGGGGTGCTTCATGTTATCAAGGATACTGAAATGGACTATGTCACCAAAAAATTCCATAGATAATATACCATTATGGTCATTAATTATGGTTTTGGTAGTTTTCAAGAAGGATCTTCCAAATAAAATTGGGTCATGTCCATTCATCCTATCATCTTATATTTTTAGAACATAAAATTTTGCAGGAAAAATTAATTTGTTCACACTCACAAGAATATCCTCTAACACACAAGAAGAGTGTTTGGTACTTCTGTTGGCCAGTTGAACAAATATTTCTATGGGATTTAGTTACCCATCCTTAAATGTTGAGTAAATAGAGCGATACATCACATTTATAGAAGCACCTAAATCAAGTATGGAATTAGAACATGAGTACTCCCCTATAGTGCATGGAATTGAGAATGTCCAAGGATCATTTCATTTGGTAGAAAGTGACAGTTCTCTCAATACTGATACATTGTTTCCCAAGAATACTGTCACATCACCATGATTTCTCCTTCCATGTGTACACATATCCATTAAAAACATTTCATATCTTGTAATTTGTTTCATGAAATCAATCAATATAATGTTAACCTTTACATTTTGGAATGTTTCCAATATTTCTTTATAAAGTTCAATTTCCTTTTGATTTCTTGTTATGGTATCCCTTTGGGGAAATGAAAGAGGAATGTTTGGGATAGAAGACCCATAAACATACACACTCTTTCCTTTGTAATGGATTATCTCAAGATAAAGGTTTTATTCTATTGGACCATTTTAAGTAGTTGGGATGGTGGTTTCCTCAGGAGTGGACGAATCTAATGGAGGGTTAATTTTAGTTTTGATACGTTTCCCACTCCTAAGATTTATGGCATTAACATTTCCCTTATCCCTAGGGTTAATTAATGGTAGAGAGGGTAATTTAATTGACCCATCACTTTGAATTTCCCCCACTAAGTTATCTTGTTGGCCAAATTCAGTTTTGAGGTATTGTATGGATGACGTAGTTGTTTGTGAAATTGGTGATTGTTGGTAGTCATTTGATTCATCATATATTCTAATATAGGCTTGAGTTTTGGAGGGGGTTGTTGAAAAGGCATTTGGTGTGGTTTATGATTTTTGGGTGGTGGTGGATGACTACTTTGACCCTACTGGTTACATTGTTTTTTTGGTTGGTTTGAATACCCCCACCCTTTCCTATAAACTTGGTTTTCTTTCCTCCTAGGGTTGGATGGACAGTAAGGTTCTTGTCAAAAGGGTTCGCTATAGGGGTGGCCAGGAAAAATTGCCTCAATACTCTCAAAAGTTTATCTCAATTGAGGACATTGGTCAGAGTAGTGGGTATTAGGAGAGCATAAACCAGAATGGATGGGAGGAGGAGATTGGGATTTCCCTTGTGAAAGAGAATGTTTTCATAGAAGTTTACTTACCTCTTCGAACATCGTGTCCACATTTTTCTCAAATTTGGTACTTTCCACCTCATGGACACCTCATATGTGTACACTAGACCTAGTTCAAAATTGTTGAGTGGTCTATGCCATATTCTGAATCAAGGTTCTGGTATCAATTGTGGTATTATCCACTAGTTCACCACCTGTATCATCATTAATTATATTTCGATCAATATGAATTAATCCTTCATAAAATTACTGAAATAAAAATTGATCACTTATTTGGTGGTTTGGGAAACTTGAACATAACCTTTTAAAGAATTACAAATATTCATATAATTTTTTCCCTTGTTATTTCCTTATACCACATATTTCATTCCATGTAGTTGCAGTTCAAGAGTATGGGACATATTTTTCATGAAAAAAGGCATTTCATGTCCCCCAGCCTCTAATTAGTGAATTGAAATAGTAAAGCTAGTCTTTTGCAGTGTCTTCAAATGAAAATTAGAATTCATTGATCATTAATTTTTCTTTATCCACATTATCATGTTTTAAATTAAACACACATTATGAAATTATTCTATGCGTTTATGCCGATCTTCTCCATCAAGTCCATGAAATCTTGGAAATAAGTGAATTCGACCGGATTTTATTTCACAATTGGTCACCTCCCCTTGTATTTGAATATATATGGGTCGGAGATCAACATCAAGCGAGGTTAGTTAATTTAGTGTATGATTTGTTTCCCTCCATTTTATACTCATTAATTTTAGGTTCTGATTTGGTAACAGAATAAGATGGGTTTAGAAAAGTCTCAAGTTGTGGTGTGTCCTTCTTCAAAGAGTTGTCTTGTGTGTCTCAATGTCGCTAATGTAGGATCCTCTATGGTTGGGGTTTGAAATATGGTAAGTCTCCCAGATTAGAATTCATCATGAACATAACCTACACAAGAAATAAATAAATACACAAAATCATATGCAAGGGTAGATGATAAAACAAATAAATATTCCCAAAAATTACAAAAAATATTATACCAAACATGCAATAAAACCAAAGCGGTCCTTGGAAATTATAAGGCCCTGGCCTTAAACCTTACATAATATTGAATTAAATGAATAATTCACATTGAGGATCTTTTCAGGTTTAGAGTTTTAGAGAATTAGAACATAACTATTACATCTCAAAAGATTACAAATTAGACACTTCTATTATGTTTCCATAGAATAAAAAAAACTCTTAAAAAGAAACATGTCTAGTTCCATGTTTTATATAGCATGACATTCCCTTGATCCCATCCTTGAACCTATTCCAAATTAAGTCCTGTGAAAAAAATTTCAAAGAAACTTGGGGTGAGCATAAAAAGCTCAGTAAGGGATACACAAAGAATAAAAACTGTTTGTTTATCAAAACAAAACGTAAACCATGTATACTTTATCAAAGTAATTCTTTTCACCTTTATGAAGTTGTAAAAACTCTTCAATGAATAAAAGATCATTACTTACCCTTTTGTAACAAAAATATTACCATAAAACCCATATAATGAACACATAACATATAATGGTAACTTGGGACATAAACATACTTAAGTGGAATAACCATACGGTCGACTTCCACACATATCACTTAATGGAATAGCCATACGGCCAACTTCCATACATACTTATTGGAATATCCATATGGCCGACTTCCATAGCCAATGCATTGGAGGTTATAACGTAACCACCCATCCTGGTATTCACGGCACCACCCATCATATGGTTTATCACGTAACCACTCGTTAAATGTCCAAGTACAATAATAAAATCAGAAGACATAAAACAAATATAATGGAAGGAAAACATTTCCACACTTTGATCACAATATATCACTCAAATATATTGACATAACAAATCCATTATAAAAACCATTTTCAGTACCAAAATACATAAAAGAGTATATGGTATTTATTTCATTTTAAAAACATCACGGCTTGTTGAGGAAGCCAAAGACCAAATAATACTCGCGGTGGCGGAAAAGGTCCTTGTCACCGCGTACGTTAAAAGAAACATTCCTTTTTGTCGTTTAGTAAAACCCTTCGTAGAAAAAGATTCCTTTTGTATAAAAGTAAAATTCAAAGTGGTTTATACACCGTATAAAAGAAAGTTGTGTATAAAACGAAATATGCCTCAATGAAAGGAGATTGAGATGAAGTCCCTTACCTCGGGTCTGACTTGACTCAATCATTCTTTAACGTCCTGAATAATAAACTTGAGTTAATTTATATTTGCATAAGAACATTTTTCAAGTTCATTGTTCCTTTTATATCACTTATTGCCATGTCATAAACATTATGTAACCATTTAAGTTAATAATGTTTGTTTTGTCGATATTTGGTTCTTAAGTCGAAAGTGGACTTCTTACAATTACATGTTGTTCGTGTGGTCAAAGGAACTTTATATCCAGAATGACATTCCTGATTTGGATATCATATATATCATATATATCCAGAATATACATGTATTTATAATATTACATAATCATTTAGAGGTAAGAAATGAAATGCACCATTCATGGAGACGGTAAGCGGTACGTACGCATGAACGCTACTTTCATTTCTTTGTCATATTAATGGAATTAAAACTAAATGAGAGGTATGTATATTTTAATTCTAGAATTATATTCATCATTTAGATGTATCATTCATCATATATATCGATTATACACATGTACTTATAATAGTAAAATACATTTGGAGATAAGAAATGAAATGCACCGTTCATGGAGACGGTAAGCCGTACGTACGCATGAACGCAACTTTCATTTCATTGTCATACTTTAATGGAAAGAAATAATAATTATATATAGGTATATTATAATTCCAGTATAACATCATATATCATAACATTAAATACATCCTTTATACATCCCACATATGGCATTAATGTGTCAAATCACTTTGAGGGGGCGGTAGTCCGCACATCCTAAAATGAAGATATCGTGTATACCCATAATGGAAGCCATAAAGGTATGCCACAAATGAAAAAATACATCAGCTTAAGTAAAACATAAAAAAATTATATATCATATATAAACATAGTGACATCTTAATGGCCACCTTTGAAGGTGTTATATGAGTGTTGAACAATCATCGTTTCGTGAGGCAGAAATTCACCATCCACAGAAATTGTATGTTCTTTAACGATTAGATGAAGGTGTGTGTATGTGTAGCTAGAATACCTATTATAACAAAATCCTAGTGTATTGAAGATACTGTATTTTGTTACAAAATAATTGAATAAAAAGAGTTTAGGGGGTTGGAGAAGAAAAATAAAACAATAGAGCACAAGTGAAGACGTTACGTTAAAATTGGGTAACTCCCTTTAGTTTGAACCAAAAGGGTTTCTTGAAGAGCTTCCTGCCTAAGTTAAGGCTTTTAGGATGATGAGAGGGATGTGGAGAGACAAAATGATCAGATCTTGGCCGAACCAAAGTCTTGAGAGGTGTGGGTAAGGTGGTAGAGGTGGGGGCCTTTTATAAGTGGAGAGGAGGGGCACTCATGGAAAAGTATAAAATGATACTTTATTTTCAAATGGTATTCGGATTTAAATGGTCCCACATTAATTTTTTTCGAGGATAAGGTGATAAGGGTTCGAAATCCACCCATCAAATAGGTTTTGGACATGTTTAGGTCTTAGAATTTACATTATCTTTCAATTTTATTTAAATCCTTTATTAATGAGGTAATCGATGCATCATCATGATGTCATAAATAATATAATATATATAATGTCTAAAAATTATAAAACAAATATCATGATGTAGGAAATCTTTTTATCTTTCCAATGACTATTTATAGTCAAAATTCTAACTTGTATAACCACATGTAAAAATTGTTTTAGTCAAACAAATCATGTTTGTGACATTTTTATTTTAACTTTAAATAAAAGGCATAAATGTCATTATCAAACCCAAGTGGCTCCATGGGTACCAAAAATCGACCCATGTGTTGTATTGATCGGCCATAACTCATCCAATAGGGTTAGGAAAAGTGTCAAGATATTTTCATTTTATTATAATATCATTTTTACCTTAAATTACACTAATTACCTTTAATCGCGATTAATAAAACATAAAAGTTACTATTCACCAAAATTTATTTTAATCCCATTGAACCACATTTTACTTAATAATGAAAATCATTTAAATTGGATTTTTGAGATTCAAAACACAGAAGTGGTAAAGTCCCATTTAAACAAAAAATCAAATTTTGTAACCACCACTTTGCGGTTTCACTATTCATCAAAAATTGAAGTTTTTCAGAAAAAAAACCAAAAAATCCCCCTAAGCTATATTTGATATTCTGAATTCAAAAATGAAGTCCATTTTACAAAATTCAAAACATATAAGTTGCATTAATTAATTTAATAATTAATTCCCGTTGTCAAAACAAATAGCGTGTTTTTATGAAACAATAAGTATTAAAAGATTGACACCAGTTTAAATCCAATTTCAAAGTGAAATCGATTCCAATGACCACCATTGGATTAAATGGTAAAAATATATTCTAATTTCACTTTAAAACAATTCAAAATATAATCTAATCATCTTAATAAATTAGATTAAAAAGAGGTTTTGAATTAAAATACAACATTTTACACTATTCCTTAAAAATGGACTTTATCGGAAAAATACCAAAAAATTACACAAAGTAATATTTGATGTCTCGATTATAAAGAAGATTTTTATTTGGTCCAATATAATTTATAAGAGGGACCAAAACTATATTTAATTGCGGTTCACCATCAACTGTTGATAAGTGGACCTTTCGTGAAAATTAGAGTATATAAGCCTAGAATTGAGTTCTTTTCGTAATTTAAGCCTTTATCCTTTATTAGATAAATGTAAAAACATATATAATCTTATTTTAGTTATTTCTATCCATTACCACCAGTACAACGGTTACGTGTTAACTAACAATTAAAATATTATTATTTTATTAATAGTGTGCAACGTACGATTTCAAAGAAACTCTTTGTTGCGTATCGGGTACGCTATCGAACATAGAAACCCCTTTAAAGTAAAATTAATATTTAATTTGCAAATATTAATGTATATAAAAATGTATTATTCTTTATTTACCTGGGATGTTACATCCTTCCCCCTTTTGGGAATTGTGTCCTCGCAATTTTATTCACTTATCAAAATAATTGGGGGTATTTACCCCTCATAGAATTTTCAGATTCCCATGTTGCCTCTTCAATCATATGGTTTTTCCACAAAACCTTTACCTGATGAATCACCTTATTCCGTAACACCTGCTCCATGTGGTCAAGAATCTGGACCGGTTGTTCCTCATAAGATAGGTTCTCTTCCAGGTGAACTACCTCTCGACTCAAAACATGAGATGGATCTGGCATATACTTTCTCAGCATCGAAACATGAAAAACATTGTGTACCTAAGATAAACTCGGAGGTAATGCCACTCTGTATGCAACTGATCCAACTCTCTCCAGAATTTCATATGGTCCAATGAACCTTGGACTCATCTTTCCTTTCTTACCAAATCGCATCACACTTTTCCATGGAGAAACCTTGAAAAAAACATGATCACCTACCTCGAAAGATAGATCCTTCCTCCGGTTATGCGCATAACTCTTCTGTCTGCTCTGAGCTGTTCTCATGTGTTTCTGAATCAACTGAACTTTTTCTGCCATCTCTTCTACCAATTCTGGTCCCATCAGCTTCCTTTCACCCACTTCATCCCAAAATGCTGGAGTTCGACACCGCTTCCCATATAATGCCTCAAATGGTGCCATCTGTATACTAGAATGAAAATTGTTATTATATGAAAACTCAACCAAAGAAATATGTTGGTCCGAACTTCCCAGATAATCCATCGAACAAGCTCGTAGAATATCCTCCAAGGTCTGAATTGTTCGTTCTGACTGCCCATCTGATTAAGGATGAAAACCTGTAGTAAAATATAATTCAGTACCCAACGACTTCTGAAGGCCTTTCCAAAAGTTAGAAGTAAACCTGGGATCACGGTCACATACAATGGAGAGAAGAACTCCAGGTAACCTGAAAATCTCTTTAAGATACAAACGGTAAAGTTGATCTAGGGAAAAAGTATCTCGTATAGAAAGGAAATGAGAAGATTTAGTCAAGTGATCAACAATAACCCAGATTGCATTGTTACCTTGATATGTCCTCAGTAATCCCACAATGAAGTCCATGGATATATTCTCCCATTTCCACTCTGGCACTGGTAAAGGATGAAGCATCCCTTTTGGTAACTTCCACTCTTCTTTAACATGCTAACAAGTCAAACACTTCACAGTAAAATCAGTAATATCTCTTTTCCTTCCATCCCACCAGTAATACTCCCGTAGATCCCTGTACATCTTAGTACTTCCAGGATGAACGGAAAACGGGGAACTATGAGCCTCACATAACAGCTCATTCTTCAACTATGAATCACAAGGCAAACATAATCTCTTCCCAAACCTCAAAACACAATCATTATCAATGTTGAATTCAGGCAACTTACCCTTCTGAACTAGCTCTACCTTTTTCTGCGACTCACTGTCTTCCCTCTATGCTTTCTTAATTCTGTCAGATAGGGATGATCTCACTGATACCTAAAACAAAACAGTAAAACTTCCTGCACCAACAACTTCTATGCCAAATTTCATCAAATAAAAAACCAAAGGATCTCGTTCCAAACGTAGCATGGTTAATGCAGCATTACTTTTTTTGACTCAAATCATCGGCCACTTTATTTGCTTTTCCCAGATGGTAGTGAATTGTACAATCATAATCCTTGATTAATTCCAGCCATCTCCTCTGTCTCATGTTCAACTCTTTATAAGTGAATATATACTTTAAACTTTTGTGATCAGTATATATTTCACACTTTACTCCATACAAATGATGCCTCCAAATTTTTAAAGCAAAAAACAACAGCAGCTAATTCCAAATCATGTGTAGGGTAATTTACCTCATGAGTTTTCAACTGACGTGAAGCATAAGAAATTACCTGATCATTCTGCATAAGGACACAGCCAAGTCCCTTCAACGAAGCATCACTGTATATAACAAACTCATCATTCCTGGAAGGAAGTTCCAAAACTGGAGCATTCACCAATCTTCTCTTCAACTCCTGAAAACAATCATCACATTCTTTTGTCCAAATGAACTTTACACCCTTACGAGTAAGCTTAGTCATTGGACTAGATAACCATGAAAAAATTTCAACAAACCTTCGGTAGTAACCTGCAAAACCAATAAAACTACGGATCTCGGTTACATTTGGGGGTCTTGGCCATTCTTCAACAACTTTTGTTTTAGCAGGATCAACAGTTATGCCATCTTTTGAAACAATGTGACCCAGGAAAGAAATTTGTTGTAACCAAAACCCACACATTCTGAATTTTCCATATAGTTTCTTTTCTTTTAAGGTTTTCAAGATAACCCTTAAATGACTTTAATGATCCTCTTTACTTTTAGAAAACACCAAAATATCATCAATAAAAACAACCAACATTATTTTACCTGAGTCAACTGAGCCATCACTATAACAAACTGTTTAGTTCTGATTCTGACCATCTCAGGTTACTGATTCGAAAGGTCATTATACTCTGTATTCCCTCCTAGAATAGATGTTCTGTTTCCTCTATGGGAAACCATTATTATCACAGAAATACCTTAGGTGAAGCAACATGGTAATCTTTAATTGCTATATCATTTCAATCGTACCAAAAATTATCTTATAATTTTACACTTTTCTATCTCCTAAAGTTGTCTAAACTGACCTTTGATAACAACTATAAGGCCATGGCCTTAAACCTTACTTAATATTGAATTAAATGAATAATTCACATTGAGGATCTTTTCATGTTTAGAGTTTTAGAGAATTATAACATAACTATTACATCTCAAAAGATTACAAAGTAGACACTTCTACTAAGTTTCGATAGAATAAAAAAACTCTTCAAAAGAAACATGTCTAGTTTCATGTTTTATATAGCATTACATTCCCTGGATCCCATCCTTGGCCCTATTCCACATTAAGTCCTGTGAAAAACATTTCAAAGAAACTTGGGGTGAGCATAAAAATCTCAGTAAGGGATACACAAAGAATAAAAACTGTTAGTTTATCAAAACAAAAATAAACCATGTATACTTTATCAAAGTAATACTTTTCACCTTTATGAATTAGTAAAAACTATTCAATGAATAAAAGATCATTACTTACCCTTTTATAACCAAAATATTACCATAAAACCCATATAAAGAACACATAACATATAAAGGTAACATGGGACATAAACATACTTAAGTGGAATAATCATATAGTCAACTTCCACACATATCACTTAATGGAATAGCCATACGGCCAACTTCCATACATACTTAATGGAATAGCCATACGGCTGACTTCCATACCCAATGAATTGGAGGTTATAAAATAACCACCCATCCTGGTATTCATGGCACCACCCGTCATATGGTTTATCACGTAACCACCCGTTAAATGTCCAAGTACCATAATAAAATCATAAGACATAAAACACATATAATGGAAAGAAAACATTTCCACACTTTGATCACAATATATCACTCAAATATATTGACATAACAAATCCATTATAAAACCCATTTTCAATACCAAAATACATAGAATAGTATATGGTATTTATTTCATTTTAAAAACATCACGGCTTGTTGAGGAAGCCAAAGACCAAATAATACTCGCGGCGGCAGAAAAGGTCGTTGTCACCGCGTACGTTAAAAGAAACATTCCTTTTTTCATTTAGTAAAATGCTTTGTAGAAAAATATTCCTTTTGTATAAAAGTAAACTTCAAAGGGGTTTATACACCGTATAAAAGAATGTTGTGTATAAAACTAAATATGCCTCAATGAAAGGAGATTGAGATGAAGTCCCTTACCTCGGGTCTGACTTGACTCGATCGTTCTTTAACGTCCTGAATAATAAAATTGAGTTAATTTATATTTTCTTAAGAACCTTTTTCAAGTTCATTATTCCTTTTATATCGCTTATTTCCATGATATAAACATTATTTAACCATTTAAGTTAATAATGTTTGTTTTGTCGATATTTGGTTCTTAAGACGAAAGTGGACTTCTTACAATTACATGTTGTTCGTGTGGTCAAAGGTTATTTATATCCAGAATCACATTCCTGATTTGGATGTCATATATATCATATATATCCAGCATATACATGTATTTATAATATTACATAATCATTTAGAGGTAAGAAATGAAATGCACCGTTCATGGAGACGGTAAGCCGTACGTACGCATGAACGCTACTTTCATTTCTTTGTCATATTAATGGAATTAAAACTAAATGAGAGGTATGTATATTTTAATTCCAGAATTATATTCATAATTTAGATGTATCATTCATCATATATATCAATTTTATACATGTACTTATAATAGTACATTACATTTGGGGATAAGAAATGAAATGCACCGTTCATAGAGTTGGTAAGCCGTACATACGCATGAACGCTACTTTCATTTCTTTTTCATACCTTAATGGAAAAAATAATAATGATATAGAGTTATATTATAATTCTAGAATAACATCATATATAATAACTTTAAATACATCCTTTATATATCCCACATATGGCATTAACGAATCAAATCACTTTGAGGGGGCGGTAGTCCGCAGTTCCTAAAATGAAGATATCGTGTATACCCATAATAGAAGCCATAAAGGTATGCCACAAATGAAAAAATACAGAAGCTTAAGTAAAACATAAAAATATTATATATCATATATAGACATAGTGACATCTTAATGGCCGCCTTTGAAGGTGTTATATGATTGTTATACATTCATCGTTTCGTGAGGTAGAAATTCGCCATCCACAGAAACTATATGTTCTTTAACCATTAGATGAAGGTGTGTGTAAGTGTAGCTCGAATACCTATTATAAAAACATCCTATTATATTGAAGCTACAGTAGTTGTTACAAAAGAAATGAATAAAAAGAGTTTAAGGGGTTGGAGAAGCAAAATAAAACAAAAGAGCACAAGTGAAGACGTTACCTTAAAATTGGGTAACTCCCTTTAGTTTGAACCAAAAGGGTTTCTTGAAGAGCTTCCTGCCTATGTTAAGGCTTATAGGATGAGTAGAGGGATTTGGAGAGACAAAATGATCAGATCTTGTCCGAACCAAAGGCTTGAGAGGTGTGGGTAAGGTGGTAGAGGTGGGGGCATTTTATAAGAGGAGAGGAGGGGAACTATTGGAAAAGTATAAAATGTTACTTTATTTTCAAATGGTATTCATATTTAAATGGTCCCACATTGATTTGTTTAAAGGATAAGGTGATAAGGGTTCGAAATCCACCCATCCAATATGTTTTTGACATGTGTAGGTCTTATAATTTACATTATCTTTCCATTTTATTTAAATCCTTTATTAATGAGGTAATCGCTGCATCATCATGATGTCATAAATAATTTAATATATATAATGTCTAAAAATTATAAAACAAATATCATGATGTAGGAAATAGTTTTATCTTTCCAATGACTATTTATAGTCAGAATTATGACTTGTATAACCACATGTAAAAATTGTTTTAGTATAACAAATCATGTTTGTGACATTTTTATTTTAACGTTAAATAAAAGGAATAAATGTCATTATCAAACCCAAGTGGCTCCATGGGTATCCAAAATCGACCCATGGGTTTTCTTGGTCGGCCATAACTCATCCAATAGGGTTAGGACAAGTTTCAAGATATTTTCATTTTATTATAATATCATTTTTACCTTATATTACACTAATTACCTTTAATCGTGATTAATAAAACATAAAAGTTACTATTCACCAAAATTTATTTTAATCCCATTGAACCACATTTTACTTAATAATGAAAATAATTTAAATTTTATTTTTGAGATTCAAAACACGGAAGTGGTAAAGTCCCATTTAAACGAAAAATCAAATTTTGTAACCACTACTTTGTAATTTCACTATTCATCAAAAATTGAAGTTTTTCATAAAAAAACCAAAACATCACTCTAAGATATATTTGATATTCTGAATTCAAAAATTAATTCAATTTTAAAAAATTCAAAACATATAAGTTTCATTAATTAATTTAATAATTAATTCCCTCTGTCAAAACAAATAGCGTATTTTTATGAAACAATAAGTATCAAAATATTGACACCAGTTTAAGTCCAATTTCAAAGTGAAATTGATTCCAATGACCACCATTGGATTAAATGGTAAAAATATATTCTAATTTCACTTTAAAACCAATTAAAAAGATAATCTAATCATCTTAATAAATTAGATTAAAAAGAGGTTTTGAATTAAAATACAACATTTTACACTATTCCTTAAAAAATGAACTTTATCGGAAAAATACCAAAAAATTACACAAAGTAATATTTGATGTCCCGATTCTAAAGAAGAGTTTTATTTGGTCCAATATAATGTATAAGAGTGTCCAAAACTATATTTAATGACGGTTCACCATCAAATGTTGATAAGTGGACCTTTTGTGAAAATTAGCGTATATAAGCCTAGAATTGAATTCTTTTCGTAATTTAAGCCTTTATCCTTTATTAGATAAATGTAAAAACATATATAATCTTATTTTAGTTATTTCTATCCATTCCTGCCAGTACAATGGCTACGTGTTAACTAACATTTAAAATAATATTATTTTATTACTAGTGTGTAACGTACGATTTCAAAGAAACTCTTTGTTGCGTATCGGGTACGCTATCGAACATAGCAACCCCTTTAAAGTAAAATTAATATTTAATTCGCAAATATTAATAAATATGAAAATTTATTATTCTTTATTTACCTGGGATGTTACAGAAATAGTGCCAAACTTTGATCACACTGTCCTGACACATCAAATTTATTATGATTTTAAAGATGATATATAGTATATGTAAGATCCTAGCTTGTCTCTCAAGTAGTGTTGGTGGTTTATAGTGTGAATTTTTAGTGTTAAGGAACAAAATAGGGGCTAATTTGGAAAACATTTATCAGAAAATGACTTGATTTAAAGAGTTTAATAGTTTATAAATAAAGGTGGTGTTTTAGAATTATGATATAAGAAGACCATTTCAAGTTAACTACACATATTTTTTATTTCATCATTCGGAAAAAATACACAAGGTTTAATGGAACCCTTTGGTTGAGGTTTGTCTAGATCTTGACATTTCTCTTACCTCTTCAAATGATGCTCAAAGAACCACCCCTTGTGAAAAACTCATGTTTTCATGTTTTGGGTATAAAACAAAAAAAATAAAGGCTACCAAAACATACAAAGATCTTATGTACTTGTGTGATAAATAGGATTATTGTCTTGTCCTCTTAGAAAAATACAATATTCCCACTTGAAAACTCAACCCAATCAGTGTTGAGATAAAAAGTGTTTCACTTCATTATAAAAAAGGAAAGGAATGAAGAGGAGAATCATATAATGGTTAAACATAATTTAAATATTCATCACATAAATTACTTAAAACAAGTATAATAACAAGTTCCATAACTCCCTTCCATGTTTTTGGAGCCCCCTCGGAATGATTTCCCACTATTTAGCTCGTCAGTTCGGGTGGAACTCTACCTTCATCCTTGATCCCCCTATGAAGATAGGGGACTTGATAACTTATAATATGAGGATAATAATACTATTTAACTCTAAATTAGAATCACATCACTCCTTCTCCAAACATACCAATGGGGATCCCGATGTACCATTTTATAGGAAAATGGTAAGGTGGTTTTGAACACATTGATTTCAGAAAACCACTTTTCACAAGATTTTGGACCTCAATATAGCCTTATATATCTTTGAAGAAAATTAAAAAGTTATATAACCTTATCCTATATATCGTCACCAAAAATTCTGATGAATTTTGACACCTACAACTCTATATATGGATAGATCATAGCACACCACTTTTGACTTCGTGTTGATCCGATGTGTCAGACAGATCAGGTCGGTTCGGCCACCAGATGGCCGAATGAGGCTTGGATTCATTACGATGAAATTTATACCAATTATATTTTACTAGGACACAAAATTGCATCCCATTTGGATTCACGGTTCAGTATAAGCATTCGTTTTAGTAAACAAGTGTTCTTGAATCCTGTGTAGCTTGGCCCATTTTTCTTGAACATCATCATGGGCCCTCCAAATCACATCCACGATCAATTCAATTATAAAATCAAGTAACATTTACATTTTTAATAGTAATAAACACACAATAAATGAATCAAAAATGAAGTTAAATTTGTTATTATTTTTATATATTTCAATAAAAAACTTGTTTTTCATAGTGGTGTAAGGGTGAAAATGAAACAGTGAATCACAGTGTGATCACTCCCACAATAACTAGATCAAATTTTTTAACTATCCTTATTACAAATCACAATATAAGATTATGTTTTTTAATAATTATAGAATCATTAATTGGGATTCCCATGTCTCTACTTCATGGATACTTTTTTATTTTCTACTTCACATCCTTGAGTAGGACTCCTCAAGAGACGATATCCCCAAGTAAGATCCTTTTTTCCATTGACTATCCATGACATCTTATATTGTAATAAAAGTATACTTATCAATATTTATATTGTTATGAATCATTTTTAACTAGGTGATACTACAATTAAAGTAAAAAATCATTTCCTATTATACATTGCTTCTTAAGATACCTCAAAAGCTATAAATCACTTCATATTTGTAGATATAGATGCCGCTAGATTAAATGTGATAATATTTCCCATTAACATAATATGATTATTATAATAGATCATATTGATCTAAATTAATTCTATTTTATGTCCCAATAAAACTAAAATCCATTCCACTCTATGTTCCTGAAAAATATCCCTCATACTATCTCAAGTACATTTTGATAGTTCGTACTACTTATTATGAAGTTTTCTTGGTCTATGACTAATATTTTACTTTCCATAAAGTATATGTTGAGAATATCAAATCTAATATATATCATAAAATCTATTATCGATCCATCTCATAAGAATATTGAATTCATCTCACCATATTAATCACCTCTAAGGTCTCATAAATGTCTTCTTGGAGAGATTTATGCCATTTGACAAAGATAAATAATTTCTATTAAATTGTTATAATTTGTATTATTTTAAATAACATATAAATATGTGTACCTTTTTAATTTTTCTAAGACTCCAATTTGATCTAACATATAATATATTATTCCCTAGATATTAGTTTTCTACATTAAGTCAATCAATAGAGAGTTACTTTTATTCTGCTCCTAACTATTTATAAGACCAATTATAGTTTTCAATATGTTATAAAATTTATTTTATTCTTAAAACAATAGTAATCTTACAATCTTCTTATAGACATGTGGGAAAAAATAATTTCTAATTAATATTCTATGATCATGTTTCTTACTTTAATCCAAAACTAGATATGTGTAACTTGCACAACTTATTGAGATTTTGTTGAGTCAACATCCCTTTTTAGTTGCATTTGATAGAGACCTTCATATATTGGTAATATTAACTTCTAAAACATCAAATAGTGATCATTGAACGAATATATGAAAATAATAAAATACTAATTTATTTAAGATTGAATTCATGGTATAAAAAACTAAGCCTTATTGTTACCACCCATGTGATGTTTCTCTTGAATACCACCATGGTATCAATATTGGAAATATTCAATATACTAATCACATGTACATTGAATCAGGGAATCCAATATTTAATTTTAATTAATATTTTAAATCTTGTATTTCTTTAATTATATATATATACTTTTATTATATATTATCATCATTAAATATTGTATCACCAACCTCAACCGCTACTATAGTTTTATCTTTTGTACACAGTAAGTGTCTCAAGAATGTTCAATTTCCACAAGATCCTATGGAACTTGTTCCTATGCGAAGTAATTTTTCATCTTGTCCATTAACTGAATCTGAGTCTTTCTCGATCCCACTCTATCAAATAAATAAGTGTACCCTTTTATAGGATTATATTCATTTACTTGACTATATCTTTTCTATCATTGGTATTTGTCCAATATCATTATAAAAATTATGGATAATTACATTATATACCCATTGTTTTTTACATGACTTAATTTCTTTTATAAGATTAATAAATACATTTCATGTAAACACATGTTCTAATTACATGATGGAAACATATCATACTATAACTCAAATGATATCATGTTTTAATTATTGTTGGCATCAGGATATTGTAATTCCTTGAGATTTTGTGGAAAAAAAATTCAAATGAATTTACTATTTTAAATATTTTAAGCCCCAAAAAACACCATTTTTGACCTGAATAATAAGAAAAATTTAATTTATCTTGTGTTACTCAGAATAATGTGTTTCTATGATAGCATCTACTACCTGAAACACTAAGAATCAACAAACCACGAAATGAAATTATTTTAAATATGACCATTGTATGCTAGCTATTAAATTGATGGTTATGAGTAGTATTAAAGATTTTATGAAATATGAGAATAAATATCATATACAATATATAATTATTTATAAATTCTTGATACAAAATTAATCAATATTTAAAAATGGAGTTAAATTCTTTAAAATATGTATTCTTAAAAACTGATTTTTACTATTTTTATTTGAAAAGATTATAACTAATTTAAATAACATTTAAAAAATTTATTTGACCAAAAAAAAATTCATTTTTCGAATCAACATGTCGAAATTATCTTTTGTTGAAATTTTGGTATTTTTTAGAAAACAGTTAATTGAGGAAAATACCATTTCTTATAAAACTATCATATATTTCCATTAAAATAATTAATTTAAAATAAACATTATGTTTTTAAGGTAACATAAATATTAATTATTTATATTTATCCTCTAATTTTATTTTGAATCAAATTTATATTTGATTTAATATATCTATATTTTAGATTTAAAAGGTTTTTTTTTCTAAAAAAACATTAAAGTGAAAAATGTTTCCCTGTTTTAATTAATTAAAATGTTCCATATTTAATAATTTTGTAAATTAAATTTATATACTATATATCAAAAAATTTTAATTTATTTTCCTTAAATGATTATTATTATACATACAGTTAATATGAATCATCTTTTTCATGAAAAAAATACAGCTCTCAAAAACCTTCTTTTTCGACGGGTGTGCGGGGTTTTTTAATTTAAATTTTATAACTTTTATAAAAACTATTTAAAAAAAATTAATATTTTAAATCATCATTTCAAAATTATATTTTTATGAATTTTTAAAATTTTATGTCAAGAATTATGTTTTTATGACTAATACAAAATTACTAAATACTAATTTAAAACTTCATTTTAGTTTAAATTATTTATAAAGAAAAATTATATTTTAATTTGATTTTAATTTTATATTAATTCATTTAGATATCTATTAAAATAATTTATTTCATTTTAATCAATTTAATGTTGAAATTACAAAAAAATTCTTTGTAAACATTTGATCATTTTCTCTTTGTAACTGTGCTTTCTCATCATGTTCGTGAGATTAATTTTAAAATAAAATGTTAAACATCATCGAGTTAAATTTGAAAAAAAATAATTACATATTTGGAATAATGATAATTAATATTATATATTATGTTCAATATATTTTCTTTCTAAAATAAATAGTAAAAACAGTAAAAATTATTTACCGCATTTAGGGTAAAAATGGGATTACTAGGGGTTAAACTAAAAATATGAGGGTCTAAAATTAAAGAAAAAAACATCTAAAAAACCAATTTAAAGGTTATACTTATAACTTACCTCATTTAAGGGTTATAACGGTCCATTATTTGATCCTTTTAAAAAATAATAATATTCGGTGAATTCTTCCTTTCAAAAATTTACAAGTGTGTCACCCACCTCACGTATAAAAGGTCACCCCTTATCCTATCCACTTCACACTTTTAAACCCATTTAGTTCTACCTATACCTAACCAAGTAACATCCAAAACTCATTAATCACATCTTATAGGACTTATTTTTGACATAAATAAAACATAGGAAGGCTTTTGGTGCAATCATATGGTGGATATTAGAAGAATATACAATGTTCATCAAAAACATTTTATTTATTTATTTATCCACATCATTGAATTGTTATTATAACATGATTATAAAATAAAATAGATATATTAAATATACTCATATGATTTTATGTTAAAATAATTATCTCTAACAATCTCCACTTCCATAATATGGTTTACGAAATCATTGTTTGTGTGAATGGTTTTGTTACCATCTCGTGAACCGATGTCATTCGTTTGTTCAGTTATCACCTCCAAAAGTTGGAAGTTATGATATATTTATTGATTATATATTTTATTTATGATATTAATATGCTTCTTAAATTATTATATCATGTATCAATTCGTGCTTTTCATTTTTTGGAATACGATAATGTCGTATATGTGTACGACAGTCTACCGCCTCCTGACGAGATGTGATTCATTCATGCTATACATGGATTATAATAAAGGTGGTTTTATTAAAAAAATGTATATATGACATGAAAGTTATTATGTAATTATTATATATCTTTTATATTTTTTTATAACATTGCTGCAAGAAAATAGAAACAATGTTCATGAATAAGTATGACAGGATCGTCTCCATGAATGCTATATTTGATTTTCTGTGACTAATTTTTATAGATTACTATACATACTAAATAAATATCATATTTATTTCATTGATAAAATTTTGGATATTATGAAACCATTATAAATTGAATAGGACCAAAAATACCAAATCAAATGTTACATGAAAAACAATGCAGTTATTACCTAAAATGTAACTTTAATATGGAATTGTTAAAAATGGGTAATAAAAGGTCACAAGACAAAAAATATGGGATGATATTTATAAATATTTTATATAATATTGGTATAATAAACATATATTTATTATACAATATTTTTTAACATGTACAAAGTAAGTCAATAATTTTTGTAAGGGTTTTTCAGTCTCTCTTTTATTTCTGTAGGACATGAAAATTCACCACTCATTTCTTTTATGGGGTGTATATACTAACACAATAAAATTTTATATTATTAATATCCTAATTTTAATTATATTTAAAATTTCATTTGATGTTATTATTTTTTGGTTCTTATGATCGAAAACAGTAATAAAGAGGTAAAAGATTTGTTTATCAATTTTCCATCTTTCAGATGTACATTATATTATGAACTTTTATTGTTTCACAAGGTTTATATACCATCCCCATGGAAAGTAATATAATGAAATTATTTATCCTTTTGATATTTTAAGTAACTTTTTAGGTTATTACTTCATGGTTCTTATAATTCAATTTTTTATAAGTTATAATTATTTTATATTATAATCTCATCGTTCATCATGATTGTTAATGATTATATTTCCGATGATGAAATATTATGATAAATCTCTTAATAAAATGCATGAATTTTCTTCTTATATTATTATTTCTGCTATTTCCATGTAATATTACCTGTTCATATTCTTTATTACTTAATATAATTGTGAAATGTTTTTTTTGAAGAAAATATGACATTATTTCTCACTTTAGTGAGAATATGATTTTCATCAAAAACCATTTATTCTAAAAAAAATTGTCAAAAATATTTTATTTTCATTTATTTTGTTTAAAATTGTTTTTCAAAAAAATTTTAATTTTTAAATTTCTTTTAATTAATCATTAGTTAAATTTATAAAAACAATTCCCAATTTCTTTTTAGTGAAAATGTAAAAAGAAAAATTGTTTTTAACATGCACAACTAGAATAATATTTTCTACTATAATGACCATATAATTAATTCATAATTTTTTTACTTGTTTTAAAAGTTATTTTTAATGAAAATTATATCATTATTATTTTTGACGTTTTTAGATTTTAAATAAATGATTTCATTGTGAAAATAATTTTTCAAGTGTTCTCTATTTTAAAAATAATGTTTCAAATAAGTTTCAAAGGTTAATTTCAAAGAAAAAATTTAGAAAAAATTTTATTTTAAAAAAAATGACTTTTCAAGAGATATTAATAACCTCATTAAATATTTGTAATGATTTTAATTATTTAATTATGTTTTTTCAATGTGTTTTTCCAAAAAAACAATTTTGAAATTTTTTTTTGTTTTTAAATGAGATTATAATGAAAAATATTTTTCTTTAAGAAATGTTTTAAATGATATTTAAAGATTATTTTATAAATTTTCTAGGTTATTTTCAAAGAAAATAATTTTAAGAAAGTTGTATGTTTTATAATTTTACTATCAATGAAATTGTTTTCCTCAAAAAAATGTTTTAAATGATCAATAAAAATTATTTTCAAAATAAGATAACATCAGTTGATATTAATAATGATTTACTGAGGATATTATATAAGGAAACCATTATGATTCATTCTTTTAATGTTTAGTGTGTATGATGTAATGATTTTTATGAAACCCATTTTCTTTTCCAAAGGTTACACCAAAACAAAATTTTGATGAAACTCTTTTATTTTTCTATTGGTTATTCAATGATGAAATGATGAAATAATTTTGAAACCTATCTATTTTTTATTGGAAATAATATGATGATATGATTATTAAACCAATATCTTTTCATGAGTTATGATATGATGATTTTTTAATGATATTATGGAACAGGTTAATATAGATCTTGTTATGAGATTGGTGGATCCAATATCTCCCTCCTGTGAATTTTGTAAAGATCTTTATCTTATGTGATAGACATGAATGATATGAGGAGTAATACTTATTCAGTAAGGTAATTTTTCTTCTATGATGTTAATTGGAGTTAATATTGACTACAATAATAGTTTTCTGAGTGATCACAATCCACTATGACATTCTATTACTTAATCCTTGACCAAGATGGAAATTAATTTCTATACTTATATGTATGCCAAAAATCAATCTCTTATACAAATTTTATTCTCTCATAGATCATGATATTTTACTCCTTTAACATTCATTTCAAATGAACCACTAATATTTAATCCATTATTCAAAATTATGATCTTTTATATGTATGGTTTGGTTTTCAAATGTTTTTCTAATTTTCTCATACCCATATGTTCATGTCCCTATTATGTATCTCCCGTATTTACCCTTACTGATAATTTGAGATCGTCCATTATAATGTTTTCATTCCTTATGTTATGATGATATGTATTCTACATTATATGTATAATAAGGGTGGTATTAATTATGATCATAGTGGGAATTGATTTAGTTTACCTAGGGATGATCTCTTTGTGTTTCCAGGTCTGTAAAGATAAAAAAAAATTATTTTCTTCATAATGTGTGTGTTTGTATAATCTGTTGAATATTTATCTAAAAAGATGAAATATCTTTGAATGATAATCATGTGATTCTATATTTAGTATCATTGGATAGTTTTAATTTACATTTCAAAAATAGGATGGTAAAACTTTACTGAGATCCTTAGAAATACTTATAAGGATATTTCTTGGGATGTATCTAAGGATAAGTGAAAGGATGAGTCAACATATTAGAAAATATCATGGAATTTAGGTAAATATTAGAATAAGTGATTTCACTGAAATTAAATCCCTTGCTAGATAATAAAAGTGGATATGTCTCTAGAATATTGGTAACTTTTTCTAATAACTCTGAAAAGGGAGTAATGATCTTGAATCGATCATTACGTGGTGCATGGAAATGGGAATTGTTGCATACCTAGTTTAACACTCCTAGGGGATATTCTTTGTAAATTCACAATCTAATTACCAAAATTTATTATGGATATAAGTAGATATTTACTATTTATAACCTAGGATAAACCTAAAGTGTAATAGATTTAAGATAATGTGTTATGATTTAGATATACAATAAATAGTTTTTTATAAATATTAGGTTTTTCACAATGGTTATTGTTACTCATGCTATGTTTTCTGGTTTTAGTCGACGAATATAACTAGAAGTAATCATGTTAAAATTTAATATTATTAAAAAATTATCTTCTATAAGAAACCAAATTGGATAATAACTTGAGAAAAATATTTTGTGGTTGTTGCTAATTAGCTACAACGATATATGATTAACAAAATGAACATTAGTGAGATTTCTAAAACATAAAATAAGTGTAATATGAACTTGTATTAAATTTTATGTTGTTATAAACATAGAGGAATGAATATTTGAATTCCTACTTGATAAGAGGTTCGGAAGAGAAACCTAGAGGAAAATAGAAAATAGAGAAGAATATGACATCTGTGTGGAAAATAATGTTATAGACTGACATATTATCAATTGGTTCAATTTCGTATGTATGAGGAACATGGAATTACCCAACTCAATTACCTAAACTAAGAATAATATTCTTTAATAAGGATGGACCTATTTCATGCCAATAATGGAATTGGAACAATTTAAGTATTTTTTTGGATTCATGAATTATGTAATATGAATTTTGAAATATATAAGGATTGTTTAGTATATGATTTGCATTTATATATTTGAAAGAATATATTGAAATATGTTGATGCTCAAGAAAATTTACTTAATAGAAGGGTGATAATAATTTAAAACGACTGACTAAGAGAAATATAACGGTAAATATTCTTTTGATGTTTAGATAATGATGTTTGGATAAGGATATGATCGAATTTTATAATTTAAATTGGATAGTTTTGACAACCTTGTAATTGATTAATGATTTTTTTATAAAGTATTTTATTTTATCATTGATGTATTTTACAAAATTATTTTTATTTATGGAATATATTTAGTAATTTAAAGTTTTATTCATGGAATGATGAATCATGTGTTTTTTCATTTAGGTTTTATGGTTTTTTAGGTTATTACAATGTTTCAAGAGAATACATGATGACAGTATTTATATGTTTGGTATGAGACAATAAATAACTTCTTTATTATATATGTGGGATTAATAATTAGATTATTTTTATAAATTTAGCGATTTTATTTTAAATCATTAATTATTTATGGTTTATTTGGTAACCATTTATATAATAGTTTATGTTGGTCTTTGGACAAGGTTTTAAAGATTAACTTATTACTTCACCATATGAAGAATTACCCATATTGGTTAATCGCTATTAACTTTATTTTCACTAGATATAGAAGGAATGAATTATCATTCATTTATAGATTATCTTAAGTGCATCAAACATTAAATTTCCAGGGAAAGAGTTGAATTAAAAATTGATCAAGGAACAAAAAATGTTTGATTTTTTCATATGAAATAAAAATACACCAATTATGTACATTTTAATATGATCACATTATATATTGAATAGTAATTTCTTATCGAGAAAAAAATGATCATAAAAAATTTATTGTCCAATTATCATCAAATTTTATGATATCAAAAGCCTTTTTATTCATCTTTTTTTTATAAATTTGTGGTTTCTAAACTTATTTGGATCAACCAATTTTATGTGATCATTTTTCTCTATCGATCTCCATTGGAATTTGGTTGTTAGTTTTATCTTTTATGTATATATATTCACATCCCATCCATATTAACCTGTTTGAAAACATATTAGGAGTTATTGTAGACAAAATTATCACATCCATTTCTCTTTTTTTTAGTGTATGTTTTTATAAACCTTTTGAGAATGTTCATTTCTCTTAAATAATTTTCATATGATAATCCCTTCATATTCAAGATGAATTTTGAGGGATAAATTTATTTTAAGGCATGGGGATAATGCAACACCGTGATATTATTTGAAATATTAATTTCAAATGAATTTACAATTTTTTATATTTTAGGTTACATTAAACAATGATATTATCTTTCATTATAAGAAATTTCGAATCTAGGTTGTGTTACATGCAACAATGAGTTTCTTCAATAGTGTGCATGACACGTAACACCGAGAGATAACAAACCATGAGATGATCGATTTTTATAATTAAAATGTTATATACTATCCATTAAATAGTTGGGTATTAATACTATTAAATACTTTATTAAATAAAAATAAAAAACATACTCAATATAAACTTATTTATAAAACATTATTAAACAATAAATAAATTCTAGTAAAGTAAATAAATTCATAAATATTATCTATTCTTCAAAATTAAATTTTATTTCCTTTTATGATAAAATATAATAATTAATGGTAAGATAATTTATAAATTTAATTTGTTAAAATTAACTTCATTATTAGACTCATCATTTCAAAATTATCTTATGGCGAAACATGAGTTTTCTTTTTGGAAAATATTGATTTTTTAGTGAATAGTTGAAGATACAGATTTTTAAAAAAATATCATTTCCTTTCAATAAATAATGTAACATAAATTCACCATTTTTTTAATGTGATATAATTATTATTTAGTCATATTTATTACACTTAATTTATTTTGAATCAACTTTACATTGGATTTTAGTATATGATTATTTATGGGTTTATAAAGGGTTATTTTAAGTGTTTAAAGTGCATTGTGATTCTCCATTTTAGTTAATTGAAATAATTCATATTAAGGAATAATTTAAATTAAATGTATATATTATATATATATAACTTTTAATTTAGATTTATACAATCATGATTATTAGACATAGAGTTAATATGAATCATATTGATCTTTATGAAAACACATTTCTCAAAAACCTTTTTTTTTCATTGTGTCTATGAGTATTGATTTAAATATGGTTTTTTACACATTTATAAAATTTATTTGAAATAATAAACATTATTTTTGAAATAATAATTTTAAATTTATATTAGAAGTATTTTTTAAAATTTTCTAAAAAAATATCTTTTATTAATATTAAAACAATAATGAATTGTAATTGACAAATTCCTTTTTTATTAAATTATTTACGAAGATAAAGTATAATTTTAATTAGTTTTAAAGTTAAATTAGATAATTTATATATATATTAATAAAATTTATGAATTTTGAATCAAATTTATAATGATATTATATATAAAAACATGGTAAACATTTGACAATTGTTTCTCTAAAAACCATCAACCTCATCATGTCTGCGAGATTAAGTTTAAATTAAACGATTCCACTTATATGAATTGAATTTTCAAAAATGTATTAATTTTTTTGAATTACAGTAATTAATATTATATAATAATTTAATTCTATGATTTTTCCAGAATGAATATTAAAAACATTAAAAATTATTTACCAGGGTTATGGTAAAAATATGTTTACAGGTGGGTTAAACTAAAAAGATAAGTGTAAAAATTAACCCAAAACATTTCCAACACCAATTACTTGTACATACTTATACCTTATCTTTTATAGGATCGAGAATCGTTGATTATGAGTTCTATGTTGAAAGAAAAAACGTGGGTAGAAAAATTAATTTAAAAAAAGTACAAGTGTTCCACTTACCTCTCGTATAAATGTCCACCCCTTCTCATATACTATTTTCATCATAAAGAAATTTTAAATCATCCAATACCTTCAAAAATAACTTTAAAAGTTCCCTCCTATTGTCCTTGATGCCTTAGTTTGGCTAGAAACTTAACCTAGGAAGGAATTTGATGAAAACCTTACTAGGATACCTCAAGAAGAGGTAACATTCATCAATGAGTGTTTTTTATTTTTTTATTCTTCCACCTCATTAAATTATTATTATATTATAACTATATTATCCTCCATATGATGAAATTTTTTATGTTAAATTATTGTTATTCAATTATCTCCACTTCCATGTAATGGGTTATTAAATAATTGTTTGTGTGTACAGTGGACTAAAACATCCTATTTCGATGTCATTTCTTTTCCATTACCATCACTCATGGTTGGACATAATAATGGAGTTATTTTTTATATATGATAATTATGATATTAATATTATTTTGGTATTATTATATCAAACACAAATTCATTCTTTCTATTTTTTGTGAATATGATAATGTCTCCCTAGTGTATGATGAATTACCACCTCGCGAAGCGATTTCATTAATTCATATATTATATGAAAGGAAATAAAGATATATTTAATAAAAATATGTTATATATATAAAATAAAACTGATTACATAATGATAATATATCACTAAATTTTATATCTTTCAATCAAAAAATAAAATTGAATCATTGTTCATGCGTATATATGACCTACCTTCTCCATAAATGTTGTAATTCATTTCCTATAACTAAATATTATTGGTTACTATAAATAAATATATACTTAAAATATATGTTTTTTGTATCATGGTTAAAGTTTTAGAGTTTATAAAACCTTGATCATATTAATAGAACCAAAAATACAAAATCAAAATTTACCAGAAAACAAAGCAGTTATTTCCCAAAATGTAATTTTTACATGGAATTATTAATAAATGTGTAATATATGGTCATAATAAAATAATATATGGTATGATTAATGTAAATATTTTTATTTTATATATGTATAATAAAATTATATTTATTAAAAATGATGTTTGAACGTGTGTGAAGGAACTGAAGACATAAGAAAATATATTTCTAGTCCCCCTTTTATTTCTGGGAGACATATATAAATTCACCAATAATTTCATTTGTGTGCGGTATAGATTCCCCTTTAACATTATATATCATGAATCTAAAAATTATAATGTTATTTAATATATTTTTTTATGTTATTATATTTTGTGTCTCATGATTAAAAATATTAGTAAATACATGAGATTTTTTTGTCTCAATATTCCTTCTCCGAGACATATGTTATGTTATGAACCAAAATTCTTTCATAAGGTGTATATACATCAACATTTCCACGTAGTTTCATGAATTTATCTATCCTCATTATAATTTAAGTTTCCTTTTATTTTATTCATTCATGGTAATTATTACTCATAGTTACTGAGGTGGTAATGATTATTTTGTTTCAATCTCATCAATCGTCTAAAATTTTTATAGTTATGTTACTGATGACAAAGGACTCTGATCATTCACACAATAAACTCATGAATTTTATTCTACTATGGTTACTCAGGATATTTTCACATAATAGGTCCATTTTTACCCATTTATACTTAATCAATTTAGAAAATAATTTTTAATAAAATACAACATTGTTTCTCTCTCCAGTCAGAAATACATTTTCTTCCAAAACCATGTTTTCTAAAACAATGCTTTAAAAAATATTCTATTATTCCATTATTTTTCTTAAAATAGGTACTGAGCCATGTTTGAGTTTTTTTAAAAAAAATAACCAAATCTTCATGTTTTTTTCAAACAATTACTTATTAGATTTTGTTGAAAATATTGAAAGAATCATTGGTTTTAACATGTTCCACATGAAAAGTATTTCTCACATTCATGAACAGTAAATTATTTCATGATTCCACTTCCAGTTTAAAAAGTTGTTTTCATTGAAAAATGATTTCCTAAAATTTTAAAAGTTTTTATTTATTTAATAAATGATTTTAAATTGAAAAGAATTTTGGATGTTTTTATGTACTAAAAATCATTTTTGAATGAATTTTTTGAGGCTATTTTCAATGAAAATTATTTTTAAAATGTTTTATATTTTAAAAACTGATTTTCCAAGAAATTGTATATTCCTCAAGAAATGTTTTAAATTATTTTTAAATGATTTATTATATCTTTTCAGGTTTATTTTCAATGAAAAGTATTTGAAAATGTATTATGTTCAAACAACTGATTTTCAAAGAATATTTTGTTCCTTAAGAAATGTTTTAAAAGATTTTTAAAGATTCATTAATATGTTTTAATGTTTATTTAGGAAGAAACTTATTTTGAAAGTGTTTTATGTTTTTGAAACTTATTTTTAGTGAAATGTTATTTTCTGCAAGAAATGTTTTAAATGCTCGATCAAAATAATTTTACATATATGATTACATATTTTTATGTCACATATGAATTAATAGGGATATGATCAAAGGACTATATTATTATGTTTTCTCTAAATAGTTTATTTCTGTGATGGGTTTATTTTTACGAAACCCTTTTTGTCTTCCACTGGTTTACCATGATAAAATAATATTAAATACTGCTTCATTCTTCATGGTTTATTCTATATGAATCTGTTATGATTTTTAAGAACACATAAATATGGGTTTTATTAATACATGTGTGGGACCTAAATATCCCTCCAATGTGTTGGGTGAAGATTTATATCTTTTGAGATTGGTAGGACTAGAATGAGGAGTGATTTGGGTTCGGTAAGGGACTTTTTTCCATTGTGATGGTCTGGGGAGTGGACCCTGAATATTATGATCATTTAGGGAGTGAGACCATTCCACTATGATAGCCTTTTCAGGGAGACTCAATCAATATACAAATTATTTTGTATATTAATGTGTCGTTATGACAATGTAATATCTTCATGGATCATGTTATTTTATCCCTTATTATTCTTGTCTTATAAACTACCAATCCATATTCCATGTCTCGTGATTATGATATTTGATATGTAGGCTATGTTTTTTTAAATTTTATACTTATGATCTCATACACATATTTTCATGTTATTCATATGTATCTTGCTTGTTTACATTTATTATGCATCTTAGATCACTAATTATTATGTTTCCTTTACCCCAGTTATGATGAAATGTATAACATATAATATTTTTGAGAAGGGTTCTATTTATGATAATCATTGTGTGAGATTATGTAGTTTACCTATGAAATACATGTTCTCATTTACATGTCCCCCAAGAAACTAAACTATTACTATATTCATGCATGTGTTTTTGTAATGTATTTAATATTCATCTAAAAGGGGGAATATAAATATATGATATACCTAGGTCCCTAGAGTTTTGGTATAATGTGATTATTTTTTAAGAATGTATTTAAAATAAAATGGATGATTTTTTAATGAATATAAATTTAATCATTGATTCTTGATTTCATTCACCATCAAATTTATGTGTATATGGAAATATACTTTTAATAATTTATCTATTCTGAATTCTGATGATACATATAATTATATGTAAGATCCTAATATATTCTAGAGTTTACTAGGGAATTAATTTAGGTAATTTTTATTTAATTACATTTTGATTATGTTTAACATTGGGGCATATTTGGGGGAAAATTGGAGAAAATGGAAGGAAAATGGGTTTTGCATGGTTGCCTCATGGTTAGATAAAACCTTCCACCCAACCATAGAAATTTTGTAGCCCTAGATAGTGAGGTTTTTCATGGATAGAATATGGTTTGAAAAACTATGTGCCTTAAAAAAACAAACCATGCACCCCAAAAAACAACTAGCTCAAAACAATGTGCAGTAATTTAAATTGCCTAAAAATTGGTTTTAATATTCCTCAATCCCCCAAAACGTCCCTAATTCGACCCAGACCCTATCCAACATGATTTTTTTTCCAATATCAGATATTTATGGAGGTATTCCATGTATTTATGACCTCTTTTCATTATGGTTCAATGCCTAGATAGATATTCTTTTCAACTCCCGGTATGTGGATTATATTACACTGATTATCATGTTCTTATCTCATTCTTTTTATGGGATTTAGCCTCTATTTTTTAGACATAATACTAATTAGAGATATCTAGACCTAGGATTATAGATATAGATATATATCTGTAAGATCATGATATCTTTAATCATCACTTAGGGACTTAGATTTGAATTCGGATCTATATCATCATGATTCTCAATACTGGAGATTTCTATTGGGTGACCTTCATCAACGAAATTAGGTAGGTGGTGTAATATTCAATTCACATAGTAAGGATTTGGATACATGAATCTATGTTTTATTATTTTTATCATTCATTAATTGTTCTGTCCCTGAATAGATTTAGCTATTTTTTCCAATTGATTAATTGAATTTATTAATGAATTTGATGATTAATTGGGGAATTAATTATTAGTCTTTCAGGATTTCCATTTAGATGATTAATTTGAGAATAAATTATGAGATATTTTTTTATGTGAATTGAGATAAATAATGGTATATTAAATATGATATATTTTTTACCTGGGTTGAGAAAATTAAAATAATATTAATTATGTGATATCGATTCCATGATTTGAAATAATTAATGGCAGGTTAATTAAGGGATATTGGGGTTATGTCTTTGAGGTAATTAATAGTATAATTAATTATGTTTTATTGAAATTATTGACTTGAGATAATTAATATATGAATTTATTAATGGCTAGACGTACTTAATTAATGTAAAAAGTAATTAAGGGTATCTGTGTGATAAACTAATTTTTGAATTAGTAAAGAAATTGATGTTGAATAATAAATTAGTGAATTAAATATGACTAAAATAATCAAAACATGGTTATTATAAATTGATAATTATAAATGGTAGCATGGTCATTATACGTATGTGTAATGGAATGGTAAAATAATCATTGTATTGATATGTATAAATGGTAACATAGTCATTATACTTATGAAAAAAGGAATTGTAACATAGTCATTCCATTGAGATGTATGAATGGTAACATGATCACCTTACTTATAAATTTTTATATTGGTAACCTGGGAATTTATGTGTGAATTTAAATGAATGGAAATAAAGGTATTCCCTGATATACCCTCACATGAGATAATTTGGGCTTCACCATGAGCTAAAGTAAGTATTGATATATGATATCACCTTTGAATACTTTGGGCTTCGACATAAGGTGAAGAAGGTATGAAGATACAATATTAATAGGGAACACTTCAGTATCTGGCATGATATGAAGCTAGTATTGAGGTAAGAGTGTCCTTGGGAAACATAGAGTTTATGTTGTTAAATAAAGATTAAATGTATCATGTGATAACTGTTTTATTATGAATTTTAATTTTAATTTGCATATAATAGTATACAATATTTGACTGGATTTGTTTTAGGAACTGTTGGTGGTGGCCTACTAAGCCATACTCACACCCTACATAGGTGTCTAGATTGATACCTGAATTGGCATTTTTATTTCTAGACACGTTAAGGGAAAATGCCCTAAGTTAGAAGGTTTTTTGACGATAAATCATGGATGAGAGAACATAACGTGGTTTAGGACACGCTTGGGGGTCATTAGTGTATTTATTTTCAATTTTACATTTTATAAAATTGAAACATACAATATCATGAAATTTTTCAATTTTAATTGAATATTTTATTTCCTTAACTATTTATAATGACATATTGGTACTGTCTATGGTTATTTATGATAACCCTATTTTTTATTTATTTCTTATAATGTTTTACTCTGATAAAAAATGGTGAATTTTACTCATTATTTACTTATCAGACACTCACTATTATTCGAAATCCATTGGCATACGGGGAGTCCCACATGAGGTTAGATGGTCGACTAGCTTATGGCACATACATGTGTCACTTGTGTCGAGACGTTAGAAAGTGGTATCAAAGGCTCCGATTTTATTTTCGTCTTATTTTATCTTACTATTTGGGAGAGGTATAAAGGAGACTAGAAAGAATATGGGGCTTGGTAATGAGATTATTTATGTGAGTTGTAAACCCATGTAGGGGTTAAAACCCAAGTACTTAGGGTGGGATTGTTTTTATAACTAATTTATATTAAAATTGAAATTCATTTCACCTTTAGTGATGCACTTTATGTGTGATGTGATTATTGTTTCTAAAAAAATTGATAACTGAATCATGGCCAAGTATGGGATGATATTTATGTCTTCATGCATTATCCTAGGTACTCTGGGTTATTTTGTGATATGCACCATTTTAGGCATGCATGGTAAAACAAGTTAGGGTATTTTATTGAACATAGACTATTTTTCCTTTCCTGTGAAATTTAATTGAAAAATTTCCCAATATGAAATTGAGAATAGGAAAATTTTGAAAATAAATTTGAATAAATAGGTGTATAAATATAAATTGAGTAATGATAATGGTTTTACTTTTGTTGATCAGGATATAAGAGTATGATGGTTAAGGGTAGTGATAGCAGCATGGTTTTGACCGCGTGGGGAGGTTTAGGGAAAAGGATTGTTGTGGATTGTTGTGTTTTCCTCTTACAAAAATTTGTTAAACATTTGAAATATGTCCTAAAGTGTATGTTTGAAACTGTAGAGGTTATGCCATCATGATGACGATTGATGATAGGAGGACCGGGGGCACGGCCAGGAATGATCCTCCGGTTGTAGAAAATGTGGTTCTGATAGTTCCAGGTGTGGAAGAAGAGGATAAGTTCTGAGAGAACTTTTTTCACTTCATAAAATTCATGTAATGTGACCCAGGGTTGGTTGATAATAGAATGTATGACATGTTGAGGGTGTTTCAATTATATAACCCTCTGATATTTACTATAGAGGGTGGACATGCAGGATCTGAATTTTGGATTGAGTCTGTCAAGAAGATACTTGACCATATATGGAATCATACTAAAAGGAGGGTCAAGTTGGATATATATATTCTATGAGGATTACTGAAGTTTTGGTGGGACATTCATGCATGGAATGTATATAAGTATGGTATGATGTGGAAGGACTTCTTGGATAGTTTCATGGAGAACTTCTACCTTGATACATTGAGGTAGGAGAAGTAGTGAAGTTTATGAGTCTAACTCAATAGAGTATGTCTCTTATGGAGTATGTTAGATTATTTGTAGACTTGTAGTGTTTTCCTATATCTTTGATAGTATATGAGACATCCATGATGAGATTCTCTTAGGATGGACTTATGTTTCATATTGAGTCCCAAGTTAACCACATTTAATTAAAGACGTTTTCTGAGGTGGTTGATCAAGCTCTAATAGTTGAGGGCAACATGAAAGTGGAATCGAATGTTGGTTCAATAGTTTATACTGGATGACCATGACATATTTATTCCAGGTGTAGGAAGTTCCATTATGATAACTTTATCCAGGGCATTTGAAAGTAGCGTATACATATGGGAGGGTCAGTTTCACGTGAACTTACCAGAGATCTTTTCCATTAGTATCGTAGGTCATACCTCTACAATATCCATTGTTCCTAACCACCGGTGGAGTGTAGATATTTCATAAATATGATTCATCTAGAGAATTTCTTCCAGTCATAGTGATAGATGGTCAGTGATGGGGTATCTTGATAGAGCCAAAGTGTGGTAAGGGGATCATATACATTTTATCTAAATCGTAGATGGAGCTCTACTAAACGAGGTGGTAGAGGTAGTGTATGTGGTGCTTCTGGGAATGAGCACCCAAATTAGTAGAGTGGTGAAACTCAACTGATTTAAATGGAGTTATAGGGAAGAGAGGAAGGACAGTTGCATGTGGTGCAGCCTACACCTATGGATAATGAGGTTGGGCCATCAATCGTGAGAGGTACTATTCCTGTAGATTCTATATTACATAGTGCTTTGTTTGATATTGGTTTATCTCATTAATTTATATCTACGAAACCAATTAATTTTTTGATCATGGAAGTGCAGTTCTTGATTGGAACGATGATAAAAGATACACCATTGGGAGTACGGTATAGAGAAATATGTTTATGCAAGGGATACTCTATTTAGATTTGGGAGTACCATTTTCTATGGGATATCTATAACCTTGACATGGTAGGCTTTGACCTAATAATGAGTATGGACTGGATAGTAATATATCGAGCCCTCATATATTTTTATCGATGGAGAGTGACTTTCAAATCTTTTAAGGCTGAGAACTATATTCACCGTGGGGAGTGAGATATCCAGGTAGGCTGAGATGGGTCAATAACTCACGAACTAGAAGAGTTCACAGCCCCTATTTCTAGTTAATTAATATATGATGAAGGTGTTAAGAATGATATATTCCTACCATTGGTGGAATAGTTTTCGAATTTTTTTCCTAAATACTACTCAGGTTTACCACCTGAGCGGTATGTGGAAATGAATATTGATATCATGTCGGTAGCTAAGCCAGTATCTATTCCACTATACAGAATGAAACTGACAGAGCTTCAAGAGCTCAACACTCTGCTAGAGGATTTGGAGGATAAGGGTTTTATCCATCCATGTATATCACCTTGGGGATTACCATTTTTTTTACAAAGAAGGATAATATGATTTTAAGATTCTCTATTGATTACTGGAAGCTAAATTGAATGATTGTGAGGAAATGATATACACTTCTATGTATCGGCGATCTATTTGACCAGTTGAGAGGATCTTGTGTGTTCTCTAACAATGACTTGAGATCCAAGTATCATGATCTTAGATTTCAGACTTCTGATATTCAAAGGATTTATTTTAGAAGAATTTATGTCCTATATGAATTATTCATAATACCGTTTTGGTTTACGAATGCACCAACAATTTTTATTCCCTCAATGAACATGATCTTCCATCCATACATAGATCAATTTGTGGTTTCATTCATGGAATAAGTCGTGGTGTACTACCAAACTCATGATGATCATGACCAACATCTTGACATCCTCCTGAGTACACTATGATAGAATCATATATACGCCAAGAATTCAAGTGTTAGTTTTAGATCAATCTGGTACAATTATTAGGGCACTGCATCTAGAAGGAAGGTGTATCAGTGGACCCAGGGAAGGTTTAGACTGTGTTTTCATAGGGGCATCCCAATATTTTTTTTTGATATTTTTATATTTTTGGGGTTATAATGATATTATTAGATATTCAACTAGGAATTTTCCCATATGGAATCACTGCTTTCGGGCTTGACCAAAAATGGGATAAAATATGAATGTTCCAAAGAGAGTCAAAATTCCATAAAGGAGTTAATGAAGAATTTGATGTTGGCACCAATTTTAATCCTACACAATCCCAGTGAGGAGTATATAGTGTATTATAATTTTTATGGGATCAGAGAGTAGTATTGATGTAGGCAGATTGAGTATTGGTGTATACATCATAGCAGTTGAGGACTATTTAATAGAACTACCCTATTCAGGATCTCGAGCTATAGGTAGTGGTTTATGATTTAAATTTTTGGTGTCATTATCTATTGGGAGAGAATTTTATAGAGTTTATTGATCAAAATAGCGTAAAATATTTCTTTTCTAAAAGATATTTGAATATTCGATAGTGGATATGGGTTATGTATATGTAGTCACTAGATTTGGAGCTAGTATATAGTCTTGGGAAAGTAAACAATATTTCTGATTCTTTGAGAAAGAAAACTCAGCCTTAGGTGTTTCATGAGTATAGTGTCCGGTGGTTGATGATTACCTTTCTAGCTAAAATTCATGTGGTGGTTCGGGAGAGTTAGGAGTAGTGGAATCTTGAATAAGTTTTAGTGGAGTTTTCTCTTTTGAGATAGATCAGGGATAGATACTATGAAGACCAAGAATTTTTGACCTTGAGGGAAAGTCTTCATGTTGGGGAGTCATCTTCAGATTGGATCATAGATGAGGATGAGATCATCTATGTCAAGAATCAGATTTTTGTTCCTATGATCATGTGATAGGATCTCATGTTGGAGTATCATTCCTAGAAGTGGTCAGTGCATCCAGTTGTGACCGAAATTTTCCCTAACCTATGTTGACTTGTTTTTTTGTTGGGCATGAAAACAGAGCTAGAATGGTTTGTAACCCGATGCTACACCTTTTAGTAGTTGAAGTTTGTAAATCAATGACCTAGAGGTTTCCTACAGCTGTAGCCCACTCCAAAATGGAAGTGGGAGGATGGGACCATGGATTTTGTAGTGGGATTCGGAATATTCGAAGGAATAATGAAGCTACCAAGGTTGTTGTTGATAGCTTGATGAAGGTTGAAATTTCTTGCCTACAAGAGAAACCTTCTCAGTAGAGTAGTTGGAAGAATTGTATGTATAAAATATAGTCCATCTACATGGGGTGATAATATCTATAGATTCATATCAGGACTCATGATTCACATAACTCTTTTGGCAGGGCTTACAAAAGGCTCTAGGAATATAGTATTTGTTGAGTACGTCTTTCCACCCTCTAACATATGGGCAATAGGAACATAATATATAGGTGCTTGATGATATAATGTTGTCATGTGTTCTTGAATTCAGTGGGTCTTGGGATAATCACTTGGATTTAGTGGAGTGTGATTATAAAAATAATTATCAAGAAACTATTTAGATGATACCATATGAGACTCTTCATGGTAGGCCACACATATCATCACTTTGCTGGAGAGAGGTTGGTGCGTTAGATTTGTTTGGACTGAGTATCATACTATAGACATTGGAGTAGGTTTAGCTAATTTGGAAAAATATGACTGCATCTCAAAGTGGTAAAAATTCAGGTTCTGAAAAATAGAGATGAACCCTAGAGTAAAAAGAGTCTGATCATCTATTCCTTTATGAGTTTTATAGGTTGGGTCATCCCATAAATCAGTGATAGGGAATGTTGGCTTCCTAATTAATTGTAACTTTCGAGGTTGTGGAGGGAATCTGGCTAGTGGTGTACTGATTAGCGACCCCATAAAATATAGTGATATTCCTGGAATTTTCCATGGATCAAAAATATGACAGAATCACCCCAACCCTTCTCATTTAATTGATGTGAATGATGTTTATCTTGAGGTAGATGCATCCTTTGAGGAGAATATGATATGTTTGTTGGATCATAGTGAGATTTTTTTATAGGGAAATATGTTTTTGATAGTTTTTGTATTGTGGAAACATGGTCTTGTTTATGAGGAAACATGGGAAAGAGAAGTAGATATGTGGGCTCAATGCCCGAATCTTTTTTACTCAAAATCGTAGAGAATCTTTGAAGTGAAGCTCTGGAATGAGATATTATAATGTGTGAAGATTTTAATATTCCAAAAATTTCTAGAGTTTAAACAGGCTTGAATTTATATAGCTTTGTATTTTATAACATTTCGACTGGGTTTATCCTTTTGGTGTGTTTGTGTGAAAATTAAGTAAAATGGAAGGAAAAGGGGTTGTTCATGGCCGGTTCATGGTTATAGAAAACCATTCAACCTTAATAGGAAACCGTTTAGCCCTAGATAGTGAAGGATTACATAGCTGAAACACATTATGGAAAACTGGGTGCCCTTAAAAGGGAAATTCTGGACCCCAAAAATAACTGATGCACTGTTGGTGCATGATTTGAGAAAACTGTGCATTCCTACCCAAGAAATTGTGTGCAGTAATTTTAATTGCCTAAAAATTCATTTTAAAATTCGTCAAACCCCTGAAACATCCCCCATTTGACCCAAAATAAAACCAAAATTATTTTGTATGGATTTATAGAGGGATTCCAAGGAATTATAACCTCCAATATTCATGATTTAAAGCCGGGTTTGAATATATTCTCCTCTCCCTGTAAGAGGATTATATTCCATTGATTATCCCATTTATCCTCTATTTTTCTCACAACCTTTTGATTGATGTTATCCACTATTTATTTATATCTAAACCTAATTAGTGATATCTAGATCTAGTATTGTATATCTTGATCTAGATTTATAGGATCTTGATATCTATAATCTTGATTTAGGGTTTTAGAACCATATTCCGATCTATGTCATTATTCTGCACAATTTTGGAGATTTTAATTGGGAATACATCATCAGTTAATTGAGTTAGGTGGTCTAATATCAAATTCCCATATCATGTTTTTGATATGTGCATTAATATTTTAGGATTTCTTGCTTTATTTAGAAATTCATTCCCTAAATTGATTTATCTACTGTAGCCAATTGATTAATTGGATTTATTGATGAAGTAGGTGATTAATTTGGAAATTACATATGATGTATTGGGGTTTTCCATGTATGATATTAATTGGATAATTAATTATTATATATTATTGAAGGGAATTGACATAATAAATGGTATATTAATTATGAGATATTGATAACCTTAGATAATATAATTATTGGTAGATTAATTATGAGATATTGATACCATGAGTTGAAATAATTAAAATTAGATTAATTATGGCATACAGGGGTTATTTTTCTGAGATAATTAATTTAATAACTAATTATGTGGTATTGAAATAGTTTACATAAGATAGTTAATTTATTAATTAATTAATTTCTTGATGTACTTAATTAATTAGGAAATTAATTAATGGTATTTGTGTGATAATATAATTTTTGAATTACCAAAGAAATTTATTTTGAATAATTAATTGGTGAATTAATTGTGTGTAAAATAAAGGAAACTTGTTCATTCTTAATTGATAAGTATAAATAGTGACATTGTCATTATACTTATGAGTAAAGGAATAGTAACATGTTCATTCAGTTGAGAAGTATAAATTCTAACATTGTCATTATATTTATGGTTAAAGGAATGGGAACATGTTTATTGCATTGAGAATTAAGAATGGTAACATGGTTGTCTTACTTATCAATTTTTACATTGGTAACTTGGGAATTTATGTGTGAATTTCAAAGAATAGAAACAATGGTACTCTGTGATAGGGCCTCACTTAAGAATACATTGAGATCCGACCTAATCCTAAGAAGGTATTGATATATGATATATCCTCCAAATAATTAGGACTCTAGTATAAACCTGAGTAGGTATTAGTATATGAAATTACCAGGGAACCCTTTAGGATCTGGCATAAGATGAAGCTAGTATTGAGGTATGAGTGTCTTTATAAACCCAAGTGTTTATGTGGTTAAATAAATATTAATTGTATAATGTGATAACTATTTAATTATGAACTGTAATTAAATTCTTTATATAACTGCCTACAGTATTTGACTAGATCTATTTTAGATGTCATTGGTGGTTTCCTACTAAGTTGTACTCACACCATACTCAGGATACCTGGCCGGATACCAAATAGACTTTGTTTTTTCTGGATAGGTCCAGGGAAATGGATACGATTTATAAGTTTGATTAGGGGTGGATCATGGTTTATGGAATCAAACAAGGCTCAGAACCTACATGGTAGTTATTGGTGTATTTAATTTCTATTTTCATTTTAGAAACATTACACGTATATTATCCTATAATGTTTTTATTTCTATTTAATATTGTATTTTTTTCATTATTTATCTTATAATATTGGTATTTTCTATTGTTATTTATTCTTATGCAATTGTTTATTTATTTCTACTAGTGTTTTACTCTACTAAAAGATGGTATAGTCACCCCATGATTGACTTATACAACCCTCACTACAAATCGGCAACCACTGGAAAACGATGAGGCACACATGAGGTCCTATGACCGACCAGGTCGGGGAACTGGCATGTGGATCCCAGGTCGGGATGTTACATTATTATAATAATCATAGATACTCCATACCCGCACCATATCTTCGATGTGTATAAGGAAATGTTCATTTAGTAATTGTAACACAATATATTTCATTGATAAACAAATGATTGGTCATGTTATTTTTCTGTACTTATATTTGAAGAAACATGTATCATCTAACATAGAATATTCCATACTTCAATTTTACATTCCTTAATAATCCTAAATGAATCTTATGAACTATGTATATAAAAATAAATTTCCCTTGTAATTTTGAAAACATTTCAACTGAAATAATTTTGAAATATTGGTGATTTACATTCAATTATAAAGGTTTATTACTTCAAAACAATATATTTAATGGTGTTGATAATACATATTTGTTTTACCTCAAAATAGATCAAAACAATAATTGGTATATCCTAGAAAACCCCATTCATTTTTACCAGAAAAATAATTATCTTTACACAACTAGGTATCGAAGTTATTAATTTTAAATTTATCACGTATTAGGTTCTGTTCAAGCATTAATAAAACATTATTTGAATATATGACACCAAAAACAAGATTTATAACAAAATTAGAATATTGTCTCCTTGATTATAAATGACACATGGGATATATTTTTTTGTAATACATAATTAATGAAGAACTAAAACCATTTTTGGAAATTAGATGTTGTGAACTTCTCACCACAGACTTAGGAATCACCCTTTCCTATCCACGTAGAGACAACTCCTTACTTTGGTTAACATTTATATACTTACTTGGTTATAATATTTAAAAACAAAAATTTGAGGAGTATATTATATTAAATTTCCAAGATTTATGACATAAAAATATACATATTATTAATGAATATACCTGACGATGAAGAAATTACTTTCTTCTTTGATTTAGTTCATAGAATTATACCTCGGTAGTCATATCTCATAAAATGAAATGAAAACAACAATGTATGTGATCGTCAATAATATTTATTTGAATGATGTTATAAACATTTCGTTGGTTTCAAAAATTCTATTGTCCTTTTCCCATTTTCATTCATATTTTTCCTGATACAAACAATGATAAATATTTATTTAAGTTTATATAAACATGGAGAACCTTACAAAAATAGAAATGAAGAATTTCCACAAACTATATTTTGTAGTCTCAAATAAAACTAAATTAATTTGATGAAGAAGGTATAAAAAATGTAAAAATTAAACCATCTCAATAAATATTTTAACAATGTTTTATTCAGTGTAATTATCTTCCATTCATATCTTGCTTCACCTTCTATTTGAATTCTTCTTACAGATGAGAAAACAAGTGAAATCATCGATGTTTTGATGTTGTTTCTATAACTATTTGGACATCAATGATAGAATTATGATGGAAAAATCAAATGATTCATATATGAGCTTCTTATAAGCATCCTTCACACCCTCGGTTCTTAAGGTTTCTTAATAGGTACATTGGAATCCAGTATTTAGAATCTCCTATATCATAGTACTTTGCGCAAGAAACTATAAAACTCTTGGAAATTTGATCTTATAAGGACATGTTATTTTCCAAATATGAATCAAATTATAATTTTAATTTTACTTCACATTTTCTTCAAAATAAAATGTTATAGGAGTTGTACCTTTATATTGATTACAATTTATACATTAATAATTAAATCATTAAATGTCCCAACTATTTTATCAAACATTATTATACATCACTAATATATTTTTTGAATACTTAGTTTGTTGATTATTATAGTATAAGGGACCTTTAAAACATCTTCTTATAGTTATACATATTTCTATGACACCACTTAGAGAGTTTCAAGGTAAGTTTTTGATTGTTCAACCATATTAACTCAGGTCTCCTTGAATGGTTTAGTGATATCCCAACCTTTCTAAATCATAATCATGATTTAATCAATGCTTGAATATAAAGACAATATATATATATATATACCACATTTCTACCACCTTTAGTGAAGTTGGCCCATTTTTCTTATTTGAACACCCCTGTAGTACTAGGCACCCTCAACATGGGATGAAGAGCACCAGATATAGCGAGTAATGTTCAAATTCATATGATTGAATTTATTACTACATAATATTTATTTTAGGGGGTTTTATTATTTCACCATGAATGAATTATTTTTATATCTAATTCACATTCACAATTTGATATTACTCACAACCTGAATATATAATAAATAGGAAAACATTAATCACCTCTTAATTGTTTTTAATCAATGTATTATTTTTATTTTATTTTATGTGATCAATTAAAATTTTATATTCACAAGATTAATAGACTATGGGTAAATTAAATAAAATATATGAATAATATTAAGTATTTTTATTATCCATTTATTATAATAAATACATTGGTCTTTTTTTTCTAATGATAATTCGAAATGAAAATGAAATGCGTAAAAAAAATTAAAATTTCTATAAATTTCACTCGAAGGCATTAAATGAATAAAATAATTCATTTATACTTAATTAAAAAAAATTTATTTCCCCATAAAAATATTTCATTTTATTCCAAAACATTTAATTAATAAATTAATATTATTTAAAAAATCATAGATCTCATATTACCCCCAAAAACTGCTTTTAGTGTTTCTAGGTTTTTTTGCATCAGGAGGGTCTGGTAGAACCCACCCTATCACGTTATGGGCCAATAAGGACACTCCCTGATCAATTCTAGGTTGGAAGGGACCTTCCCCATGTTATACTCGAATAGTGTGTAGCATTGAGATTTGAGATTCTTTATTGAAGGGAGGTCGAGGAGGTTTGGTGACTAGCCATTACTGGGAGGATGTGGGAGATGTTAGGGGAGTATGGAGTGGACCACAATGGGAAGATGGATTTTTGTAGGTACCCTGGAAAATGGAATTCAACACATGGGGCATGAAAAATCAACATGATGGTGAGGAGAACACAAGTCAGTTTTGTAGTTGGTTGTGTCCCATGAGATCTAATTTGGTGGTTGAAAAATTAGAAAGATGAGCCACAGTGAGATTTTGAGAATGGGAAATGAATGTAGTGGTGGAGGTATGACTATGAGAGACCGAGGGTTGAGGCATGGGAGGTAGCTGATCTAGCAAGGAATATCCTGAGAAGATACATGTTAGAGTACCTTTTTCATATTTTTTATTTCTTTATTGACCCACAGGTCAATCCTTACACACTCCCTTTTGAAAAAAAACACTATTTTTTGTTAAAGGTTTTTAGTGATCTTCATAGTTGAATATTCCCCTACATTATAATCCATAATAATAAATTATAATTCCTATAAAATAATCATTTGACGTATTTTTATTTTTTCAGGAGCATCAAAAAAAGATTTTCCCCTCCCATATGTGCATTTTTTGTTTTTTTTTTCAATATTCCAAATCCTTGTTGGGTTTGTTATTAAAAAATGTTATAAAACAAAAATTAAAATATAGTAATAATTATTATTATTCCCTAATTAATTGAAAATTATGTCTTACCAAAAACATCTATTTGACAAATTGGAATTCCAGACAGAGTTTTCGTTAACCAAAAATCATTTGCACATATGAATTTGAGAAAATTAAAACATATATATAAATATATATGTTCTAAAAATTATAACTAAAAACATTTATTACTATCTAACTAAAATCATTTGGTGACTAAAAATTCATCATTCAATGTCGGATTGAATAGTTAGCTTTAGAGATGAAAAAAATGACACTCTCTTCATAAATTTAATGTATGAATAATTTTTATTGGATTCAAAATATGATTTTAACACTCTAATACAAATATGAAATACTATTATTCATTTTTAAATAATATTTGATAAGAAATCAAAATGTTTCATCATATATCAATATAGATACATCGATATCGATAATGTGCATCCCAATGAAAAGGCCCAAGGATCCCATGAGAATATTGTATGCCTGAAAATTAAATCTGAAAATTAATCAATCAATTTGAAGCCTCATTCATCAATCATTCATCATTAGTGTTCATTTCTCCATGTAACCCAAACTAGACCACTATAGGTCATACACATTGGATTTGGAATCCATTAAAATCATAGTTTATCAAAATCATGGTGCTAGAGTAGATATCTGATGATACCTTCGATATCCTGATGATCACTACTATGTCAATCCTTTAATATGTGATAATGAAAAAAACAAATTATCAAATCGATGACTTATCTCTCTAGGAGACATGAGATAAGATAGGGACTCTCTCAAACATCATGTGATATATTTTCATTTTCATGGGTTCTACCTCCTCCATTTATAGCAAGGTTTTAAAGTGTTTGAAAATTTTTATCCAACCACTAGTTATTTTTACAAACTACATTAGATATTAATGACTTTTTATGACTAACATATTAATTCATGAAAATAATTTATATTTTCATCCATTACATGTAAAGTAATAAATATATTACATGATAAAAATGATCAAACTACTCAAATTGATATTCATGAAACTTTTAAATTGACCATGAACATTAAAACAATATTCATTCATTAAATACATTTCCCATGTATTTAATTTAACAATTATAAATAAATTGAACTAGTAAATTCAACTATATTTATTCAATACATGCATAATACAAATTTCTTTATTCCTCAGATATTTTATATTCTTAGACATCCTTGTCCCCTAGTGGTGGGGACCATGATGTCCGATAGTCCTATTAATTTTAATATGTAATACTTTTGAGTACTCTAAGTGTGCAACTCTCTATTTCCTTTTATCAATAGCCGTGAATAATATTCATACACCAAGATCAAGGTCAAGAAAACCATCAAGGCCCCTAAAGTGATAAGGAAATGTTATAGTAATGAAAAACATTACTTGAAACAAACACCCTGTAATGTAATATATTTCTCTCATAATTTCATATAATGTAGGATGGGCACTTCATGTCATCATCTACTAAAGAACGGACCATCTTGTACTGTGGACATGGATTTCATGATGGTACAACCATCCTGGTCAACTAGGCCTAGGATACATCTTCCATTTGGAAGTGAAAATTCTAATATTAATTATACAGTAAATGACATTCCACTAATGATTCACCCAATAAAAGGTACCTCATTGTAACTTCAATACCATGGGTTTAATATTTCATCAATGTATGTAATAAAAGAATATATACTGATAAAAATATCTATTCGGGATATCATTATATGTTTCTATAGATTAGATCTACCAATCACACCAGAATCATATGGAATTCTTATTGGTTGTCTACTCTTCACATTACCCTCAATTTAAGATCACCAAGTGAAATATTCATAAGAAGTAGTCTCAATGCTCATGACTCCCAAGTAGTTAATAGACAGAAATCATCTGTTTCTAGTTAGCATGATGTATCTAGACTATATAACATATATTTATAATTAATGTCAATGTATCTCATAGTTCTCATTATAGTTTAGGAACTCATATAACAGGTCTATATGATAAATAATCTATTTAAATTACCATATAAATTGTTTCCACATAAATACATATACTATTATGGTATTGATATATCACGCATAACTCACTATATACATGAAATAGTATTATAAATGTACTGCTCCTGTTGGGTCTTGGGAACTAACTTTTAAAACATTCCTACTTTGTTCCTCTACTCTCAAGGTGCATAATATTCCTTCATATAACTTTTATGGTTATGTTGATAGTGTAATTTTCAATTAGGCCTATGAAAAAATTATCTTCCTGTCAAATTTTATGGATCATTACAAATTTACAAGTTGTAAACCTCATAACCAAAGAATATTTTATAAAGAATAGTGGAAAATAAAAATATGGAACCAAGTCAAAATATTTTCATGTTAATTTTATAAATAATTTCTGAATAAGAAAAATGATTACCTCAAACCATATATATTTATTCGTTAAGTATGTTGACCACAACTCGATTAGAGTAGTGTTATAGAATTGTGATGACCCAATATAGAGTAGCACAAGAGGTGATCCACACATCCCATTCAATATCTAAATAGCACTGATGAAAGATTGGGTGCCATCATGGATGGTTAACCATATTGGATTATTTTACTTCAAATGAATCTTATTCCTTCAATATTGTTGTAATCTATCATATTCTTTTCATCGTTGAGATGATGAGAGTGGGAGGAAGATCTTGAGATGAATCTTTACTTCTCAATGATTAATGATTGACAACCTATAAAATGTGATAGTATTCCATTTATAGACATAGGGTAAAAGTTTAATAGATAATTAATTTCCTAAGAACCCTTAAATAAATCATTAAATCCCATGAAAAACTATTATATGAAATAAAGTAAATATTATTATTTTATTCCATGGTGTATGTTATTAGGAACAATAATAAATATTATTTTATAATCTTGAAAATTAGTATTTATCACTTGACCAAATCTCGGTGCTCTCATTATCCTCAAAATTAATTGAATACATGAATAAATATTGGTATTAAATATTTATTAATTAAAAAAATAAAAAATATCTATTTCACATTAAGGTGACTAAATATTTATTTATTATTCGAATAAATAAATAAAAAATATATTATTTATTTAATAAATAAATATATTATTTATTTAATAAATATATATATTATTTATTTAATAAATAAATCTATTTTTTATTTAATACATAAATATTTATTTCAGACAAAATTAATAATAAAATATTAATAAATATTTTATATTAACGTACTTAAATAATTAACATAGAAAAAAATAAATATTTTATAAATTTGGGACCAAAAAATTAATTCAGAACAAATATTAATTCTCAGTCCGGAGAATAAAAATTAATCCAGTTGTTTAATAAAAAAAGTATTTAACATCTATCAAAAGAAATACTTTTGGTGTAAACCTCATAGACTCATCCTCATAGTCATTAGGATGAATTTCATAATGTACAAGATTATACTATATAAATGGGTCAAGGAACCCGTAGGAAAAGAAGATATACTGTAATGAAAAAACAACATGCATGCACTCACTATTTAATATAATAAATTTTTCATGATATCTCTTCAAGCATATTTCATACTTGTGTTATTAACCTTAATAACTGACATATCTTTCGTTGGTTATCTGGTATGAGCATGTATGCATCACTATGTCCATGGAATTTATTTTGATTATTACATTACAATCGAATTGAAGAGATATCAACTTTCGTAAAGATATAAGGGACAAACCCATTTTCAACTTATTCATTATTAGTATATAATTTATGACACCCCCAACATACCCAACTTCTCCAAGATCATAATTTTGCATGGTATATGATAATAAATCAAAAGTTTCCAGTCATTAAAAGAATCAATAATAATATTGATATCTAAGGATCATTACACACACTAATAATTGGTAATATCCAACGAAACGTAAACATGTAGAATTTATAATGATTGGTGTGTTATGATAATCTCTTATCATGGATATTACCATGTGTGAACATCATGAGTTGACATCTAATATTCTTATGAGTAATAAAACCTAGTAGTCAACATATTATGTACCCCATCATAGAATTTTATCTAATCATTGAATAAATTCTATGACTACCATCGTAGAATTTCAAGTTCCTCATCAATATGAGGAACTATTATTCTACATTTAATGCAATTGATAATTTGGGAATTTATTACATTAAATTAACTTATAAATATAAATGATATGTAATGTGTAATTTTAATTAATATTCATTTCATTTTAGATACAAGAAAGATATAGAAAAAGTCGGTTCCAGGATATCTACTCCAACTGACTCCCACATGGAATAGATATAACAAGAAAATAATTTTAGTCTACAATATCTCACATGATGACAATGTGTCTATGGAGTTAAGGATCTAGTAAGTTAGTCTTACCACATTATCTTTCAATGATTTTTTCTAAATAATGATTCACCCCTCTAAGAAAAATCCCTTATAAGATGATATTTACAATTTATGTGAATCATCCACTGATATGACATTTTCATCTTTTCAAGAGATACCAATTTAGTATTATTGTAATAGAGTCTAATGAGTTCTTTATTTCTATGAACCATGCCATTATAGTGGATGAATATATGAATATAATGTGCTTCTTTATCTTCCTCTGTTGGTGTTATATACATGTAGTATGTTTTCGAATCAGTGACCACAACTTTAATTGAAATCTTCCATCTCACCAAACCTATATTGAGAGTGAATACATATGTATAATATAACTTCATATCATCTTGATCTTTATTTTAAAAAATAACTTTCTTATCAATTGATGATTATATCATTTTCTCCTCCATGTAAAATGATTATTTCCTTAGTAACTTCATATATCTAAGGATAGTCTTCACATCTATCCAACAGAGGTCACTTGGGCCAGTATGATATCTTCCTACCATTATTACGTCATCTGTGACATCTATACTTTTACATAGCATAAAAAACATGACTGACCTGATCACTGACATGTATGGAATGCATTCTATCTTCATTCAATCCTTGTTTATCTGAGGAATCATTTTCATGGTATGATTAATTCCTTATTACATTAGAATCTACCTGGTCTGGTATTTTTTATAGTGAATCTCATCATTATCTCATAACATATATGTTAACATACTCTAAATATCTTCTTAGATTAATTGTGATGGATCTTGATTACAATAATATATGTCATATAAAATATTTCTTTCATAGATAAGTATGTATTCAACTAATATTTAATAGACTTTAGAGAATTTTCTTCATTTTATTAATTATTATGTCATGGAAATACATGATCAAAAAAATGACCACACTACCACTAAACATCTTTTAGACATAAGGATCAAATTCCAATTTTTAAAAAAAATTATAGATTAATTAAATAAAATTTTCTTTGAGTTGGATTCTTTATTCAATCAATAAATAGAACTTTATAACATTCATAATTTAATGGATAACTTTTAAGTAAAAAAACATTAGTCTATGGGATATAGACACCTTCCTGAATGTTCCCATTATGAAAAAGTCATTTTACATCCGTCTTCCAAATCACAAAGTCATGGTATGATTCTATGTTAAGAAGAGTTATGATTAATTTTAAAAAAGAATATCATTTAAATGATTCATCATAGTATATTCTATGACATTGATTTAAACCTTATTCAATATATCGTGCCTTATTGGTATTGACTTGTCTATCCATGTATAGTTTCCTCTCACATACAAATTTACAACAAATGCGATTTTCATCCACCATAGGATCTTCCCAAACCTATACATGGTTCTTGTACATGTAATTTATTTCAAAATTCATATCTTCACATTTTTATCTTATGTTCTACTTACTTCTTCCTTTTATGTTATGTGATCATTATTATCAAATATTAACGATTCAAAATCCTTGATCTCTATAAAACCACAACATTATGGTTCTCTTTCCTCTTTTTCACTCCAATATAATTCTTAAGAATTTAAAATTTTCTCACGGATTTGGATTTGGGTGGTTTTTTTCTACCCTCACACGTTTTTACCTTGATCTTGGATATTATTGAAATCTATCCCTATTCAACTACCTCCTTTGGAGTTGGGATCCCATTAATGTAAAGTGGGATGTTTATTAGCCAACATACTATAATATTGTGGATCATATAGGTGATACCCTTTAGATTCCATAGGATATTCTATAAAGATTCAATTAACTCCCTAGGTTGTACATTTTTTTTATAATAATATCTTTAATATACACTTTTCAACCACATAATCAATCATTTGACAACATGGGTTTATTTATAAACCAAATTCAATATGGGATACTGGTTGCTATTTTAGTTGCAACATAGTTTAGTATATACATAATTTTCTATAATTATTATCCCTAAAAGAATAATGGAAGACTCATACTACTCATTATTAATATCACCATTTCTAATAGGGTGGGGTTCCTCCATTCTCCTACACCATTACATTATAGTGTTAAAGGAATAGTGAGTTTTGAGAAATTCCCAAATTCGATTAAATAATCAATGACGTCTTAATTATTATATTATTTTTCATTATATCTATAGATATTCCTAATAATAATACCACAATTATTCTCAAAGTCATTCTTATATTCTTTTAATCTATCAAAGTAAGATAAATTATACCTCATTAAGTAGAAATATCAAGATCTAGAAATGAAAATTTTAAAATATATGATGTTTGAGTACCCACAACTGGATTAAACTGAACATGGTCCACACATATCAATATGAAAAATATTAATATGTATATTTTACCTTTCACCATTTGTACTAAATGGTAATTTGATCATTCATCCTTGAAAAAATGCAAGAAATACACCAAATGTTTTTAGTTTAAATGTATCCAAATTTCTATCCTAGTGTAATTTTGGAAAAAAAAAATTCATTTACAAGACATAGCCAATGATTCCATAGTTCTCTATTGTATGAGGCATGAAAATTATATTCATTGTCGATTTCCATTTCATGGTCTTAAAATCCAACTCATAAATACTATTATTTTAACATGTACTACCATTATAAATGATTTCCTTATAAAAGAAGACACATTTATTTCCATGTTTCAAAATAAACCAATCTATATCAAATCAAGATATAAAAATAATGTTTTTTTTTGGCTGATGTATCGTTAAAGAAATAGATCCAATATCATTCAAGTCGGTGATGTTAAGTGTTAGTTCCCAATTGCAATTGTAGAAATTTTGACTTCATTTTCTTCTCATAAAACTCCCTCAACATAAGGAATTGTCCAGAATATACTTCCTAACTGTATTTTAAATAATATGTGATAACCAAATGCTCAATGTACCCAATTTTATGAAATTGATATAATACACTTGATAATGAACAAACCTAAAGCTTACCCTTACTTCTTAGTCCTACTATAGTTTTTTTCCAGTGGCCATTCTTTCTAAATGAAAATAATTGTGTTTTTCTTTTCATTCCCTTTGGTTATCCTCTTCATGGAAGGGAATTATGAAGAAAATTTATAAATTAAAATATTCCTGGTTCTCTTTAGTTTTCCATTCCATTTATTCACCATAAAGACAACTTGATTTTAATGTTATGTATCCTTTTCATATTAAAAAATTAGAGTTTCATGATCTGGGAGAGCATTATTTATTTTGTTAATATCTAAATTCCAAAAAATCATGAATATCATATATATTTATTAATGAATGTAATTTATTCATAGTTTTTTAGGTATCTTAAACCATAGAACCACTAGGCGGTCAATGTATCCAATATGTTTGACTACCTGAAGCCCAACTATCACACCTTATCTAATACTGATCATGAATAGGGATTTAGAGAACTCAACCCATTACATTCTCTCAATATATTGACTTATATCATAGAGATTATGTAGCATGATACAAGTGTTTATGTATTCATGTAAAATTATGAGTTCTCTTTACATGGATGAAAATAATAAACACTAAACATCTTGTGCATCATTTAATAGTTTTTTTGATAGATAACTTTTCATCACACCCCTTAGTAAGAGAATCATGGATTGGGTATTATAGAATGTAGGGTTTCTTTTCATGGCATAGCACAACTCTAGGGTATCTAAACCATTCATGGAAGTTACTACCAGGTAATAGATGACCATTCTCTATATTTTTTCAAAAGTATAAGGTGGTTTACTAACTTTTCATTATTGTAAAATAATATTGAACATTATTATTAATTCACATGATTAAAATATATTTAATACATAATAATAATCTATAATTTTTTTAAGTCTCCCCTATTTTATAATGTTTAAAATAACCTCTCTATTAAACTCATAATGTTCCATCACCAAAGACATTATTATTCTAATGATCCATATTTCCTTTATAATGATCTATTCTATGACAATGAAAACTATAATAATACTTTTATATAGGTTCTCTTTACAAATATAGGATTTCATATCCTTTTTCTATTTGGAAGACTCCATAATCATGAAATCTGGACTTGGATTTCCTTAATATTATCCTCCAAATTTGTATTGAGTTGACTAAAGCTGTTAAATTCAATACAACTTCAGTTAAGTCGACTCATAATCTTGTTTAAGACTCTACGATAATTAAAAGAACACATTACTATGGCATGAAAGGACACATAATCTATGATTTTTCCTCTACAAGATAATGGAAGGCATAATCACATAATATTAACTTTAGGGGTTTTGTTTATTATTCACAAATTTTAATAATTTTATATTTTACATGTAATTTTTATATTAAGTGGATTATACTTATGTGATTAACTATATACATATAAAACATTTAGACATAATCATTTTATTTTAATTCCATCTTTTCATATAAAATCTCTTATCTATTTTATAGTGTCCTTATATCCCTAAAGTAAATAATTAATAGATATAAATCATGTAAAAAAAATAAATGATGTGACCTTGGGATTATCTAATGGTTGATTTATTGAGTGGAAAATAAATCTACCAATGAACCAAGGGGAAAATTACTTGTAACAATTATGAAAATAGTAACAACATTCCACATTTATGTAGATGTATCACAAGTGTTGGTTTGATCTTGGTTCTATATTGAATCACCTCACCACAACACTCCATTGACCCAAATCTAGGCACCTTCAAATATATTAGTTGTTAGATTTGTTTTACAACTCACTCACATGTGAGGGGATCCAAATCATTATATAATTGTAATAACATAAAATAACCTTGGAAACATAGGTCCTATAGAATAATAGAGGGTTGGATGACACACAAACAATAAAATTTTATATTAATTATCAATAATTTCAAACTCATGATATAATATTAAATTATGTAAAACCGAAACATATATAGATTTATTCAAATCTCATGATTGGACATACACATATAAAGACTATTCTTTTAAAACAACTAGCTAAAATTAATTTCAAATCATTATATGATAATATAAAAATTAAAGAATTAATCCCATTAGCTATATTATTAGATAATTAATTCATATTATCATATTCCATCTAATTGTACTAGATATTCGAATATAACTTAAAATAATAAATATGTGTTTTTTAAATTTCATAAAATATAAAGTAGATTTGAACTATGAATAAACTCGGTGAGTACCTATACGAATTACTTATAATGGTCCATGTTACATAAAAAAACACTCAAAATATAATAGTGTACATGACATGTGTCATAATTTCATATCTTATAATTTCAATTTAATGAATCATTGAATACATGAAAATTATATTTCCTATACAATTTAACAAATTTTGAATTTTTGTATGGAATGAACATACATCAATTGTCGTTGTAGATGTTATGTGAAATTAATTATGAATTTAATGTAACATAAAACCTAATGAGGAGGATGTATTATCAATTTCATAACTCATGAAATTTATTTTTATGATGTTTAATAGAGTAATTAGTTAAATTTAATATCACCAAGTAATTTTATGATGTAAATGAAATGTTTATGTGGGCCATAATATTTGTACTTTGCATCATCAAATGAAAAAATTACATGCCTTTGGAAAAAACATGTACTTCTCACCAATATTTATGAGTTACAAAGCATTGAAGAAGGATGCATGGTGTGCAATTCAAGTTTTAAAGTAGCCATCTTGTACTTGTCGTGTATTAAACACACACAGTTTATTAATTAGATGAAATTTACAAAACTCATTTTTTCATCCATTAAAACTCATAGACTACATGGAGTGTTGGAAATCTACACCACATTTATTCCCAAAAACCCATGTACCACCCTAACTTGGAGGCATGTTTTGCGATTTATGTATATGGATGGTATTTTTCCCATGATGACTCAAAGTCCATGTGGGTTTTTTGGTGAAATAAACAAGGATATTATATGTTTATCAAAACAGTACATACCATGGAACCCTGTGTTATTTTACCAGATTTATTTGCACCTATAAATGTGTTTATAAGATGTTATGTTAATTAATTATTAACCAATCATGGTTATGTAATAGATATGATCTGTTGGAGGAAGATATCTCAATAATTGGATAAAAAACAAATAAAACATGAAATGTAATTTTACATTAGAAAGTATAGTGATAAAAAAAACATAAATAATTGTAAATCTCAATGTAATGGATCTTATAAAACTTTATGGTTTTGGGGGAAGCAGAAGCAGTTATTTTGACACTGGAAAACTCAGTTTATATTAGTTTCATTTTATCATTTTCAAAGTAAAAGGTATAAACATCATGACTAATAAATTTATTTCTCTATGAATTTTGATAAATAATATGTCATAACCAAGAGAAAATCTTTTTGGGTAACTTTTATAAAAAAATTAAGCATAAAAAGAAACAACATTTTTTTCTTGATATCTTTCATCATTGAAGATGTAGACCATTCTAACCCAATCAGAGTATCATTTTTTAGTTTTGAGGACCCAATTTTTATCCCTTTTAGAGTGGATCCACATGTTCTCCTTTGATCTCTAAACAATGATAATGAATATACAAGGCCTAGTGTATTTGATTGATCATATTGATTTATTCTCCCTTAATTTCTTCATGTTCCCTCAAACTAGAAAGAATATATCTTGTTATTTTCATTCTAGATTTGATCAGAGGGGGAATATTTTATGTCCTTGGCCATAAAAATACCATAATCTTGAGATAAGTCAAGAATTTTTCTTTCGCCCATATTGAGGATCTATTTTGGTTTAGAGTTTTAGATAATTATTCCATAACACATACATAACAAAACCATAAAATACAAACTTGACACTTACGAAACTTTTAGAAATTATAGAATGATATATTTTATGATAATATTCATGACATTCAACATTAAATATTCCAATCACTAACTCATCTTTATGTACTGTGAAAAACAATAAAAAATGTGTGATAAGCATAAAATGAGCAGTAATTGATATAGAAATAAGGAAACTGCTAGTCCATTGATAAACATTAACACCCATGAAAAATTTATCATAAATTAAAACATTCCAACATTAATAAGTATTGTTTCTGATGTTATCGTCAGGGTGTGCACATCAGTAATGTTCAGGGATGAGGGATGTGATTTTTTTTGCCCCGCATTCCCGCTTTCCAAAGGCAGGTGGCATCCGATCCTTATTCAGGGACATCTACTCCTTGATCGAAACAGGATGATGGGTTGTCAGTTATTCATTCTATGGATTCCTCCTCGGAAATCATCACCATGTCTGGGTCTCCCTCATAGACTTAAGACGTTGTTCGTGAAACTCTTCCTAGAGACAAATCTTCATGGACACCAGTTGATTACGCTGCTTCTCTCAGGACATTCCAAGGGGTCCGGTCAGGGAAGCAACCTTCAGTTAGGGGAGTAGTCACTTAGGGCGTCACTGGTATGTTTGGACGCCGGGGGATTGGCGTGTCTATCTTCTTTCCCATATTATAGGTATTCTTGAGGGCATGTAATCTCTAATAATCCCACATCGAATGTGGGGAATCATATTCCATTGGCATGTATCTGAGGTTTTCCTTAGATTTCCATGTTTAACCTGGGGTATGTCACAAGTTTAACATCTAGCAAAGATGAATAGGGCTGATCAGAACACTGACTAGATTTGATCAGATGGAGAACCCCTAGAGGGAAATCCGATATTGGGGCCATCATGTGGGTGGCCTCCCGAGAGCTATTTGTGGGAATGGGGAATGGGGTGGCATGATCCCACCGGGATGTGGCGACCCGGGTAAGAATCTGGAGGGATGATGAAAGGTTCTGTGAATTGGATGGTGAATGGATTCGAACTGTCATGGGGATGACAAGGGTTTTGGTCTTGAGCCTCGAAGAGACTTTCTACGTATCCCCATGGAAGGGAATCAAATTCCATGTAGTTCATATGAAGACGGATTACCTCCGATTGGGGTTTTAAATGGCTTACCGTAGGATGGGGTTTCAACGGCTTACCTCTAATTGAGGTAACAATGGCTTACCATTGTAGTGACAACGGCTTACCACTGAATGGATTTACAACAGCTTACCGTTGTAGTGACAACTGATTACTGATGAATGTAGTGAAAATGAATTACTACTGTAGTGACAATGTCTTACCCCTGAATGGAGTGACAACGTCTTACCGCTGAATCGAGTGACAATCTCTTACCGTTGAAAGAGGTCCATAGTTTAACTTCATGTGGGACGGGGGTGAACCAACGTGAAAAGGGGTTGGAACTGCTCGTTTTTGGGCATAAAATTTGTGGTGGCTTCCTACGTACCTTTCCTTAGCAAGGATCAAAGTCTAAGTAGTTTGGGGTGGGAAGGGGGTCAGTGAACCGACGTGAAGGAGGAACTGGGGTCCAATGGTTTTTGGGCCTGAACCTAATGGAGGCTTCATACGTACCTCGCCTTAGCAAGGACAAAGACCACATAGATCAGGATGGTAAGGGGGTCGGTGAACCAACGTGAAGGTGGACCTGGGGTCCAATGGGTGGTGGGCTTGAACCTCAAGGAGTCTTCTACGTACCCTGCCTTAGTAAGGATCAAAGACCTCATAGTTTAGGTTATGGTTGTGGGGCATACACTCTAGGCTGCCCAGGGAGTTGTTGGATGAAGTGGGGTAGGAACTGGGGTCCAACAGATGGTGGTGGGCTTGAACATTGTGAAGGATTTCTACGTACCATACCTTGGCGAGGATCAAAGTCCTCGTTATTCAGAATATGGTGTGGGGATTACACTCTAGGGTATCGATGGTGTTGGTGGGATGACGTGGGGGAGGATCTGGGGTCCAATAGATAGTGGTGGGCTTGAACATCATGGAGGCTTCCTACGTACCCTACCTTGGAAAGAATCAAAGTCCTCGTAGTTTGGAATATTGTGTGGGGCTTACACTCTAGGCTGCCCAGGGTGTTGGTGGGCCGATGTGGGAGAGGACTTGGGGTCCAATAGATGGTGGTGGGCTTGAACCTCGTGGAGGCTTCCAACATACCCTACCTTGGAAAGGATCAAAGTCCTTATATTTTGGAATATGGTGTGGGGCTTACACTCTAGGCTTCCTTGGGTGTCGGTTGTCCGACGTGAGCAAGGACCTGCGGTCCAATAGATGGTGATGGGATTAAACCTCATGGTGGCTTCTGACGTACCCTACCTTGGAAAGGATCAAATTTCTCGTAGTTCGGAATACGATGTGGGGATTCCACTCTAGGATTCACAAGGTATTGTTGGGCCCACGTGGGGGAGGACCTGGGGTCCAATAGATGGTGGTGGACTTGAACCTCGTGGAGGCTTCCTATATACCCTACCATGGAACGGATCAAAGGCCTTGTAGTTCAGAATATGGTGTGGGGATTACACACTAGGCTGCCCAGGGTGTTGGTGGGACGACGTGGGGGAGGACCTGGGGTCCAATATATGGTGGTGGGATTGAACCTCATGGAGGCTTCCTATGTACCCTGCCTTGGTAAAGATAAAAGTCCTCATAGTTTGGAATATAGTGTGAGTTTTACACTCTAGGATGCCCAGGAAAGATGTCAGGGTTGGTGCTCACTCTAAGCCCACAAGAGTCATGCTCGGTGTGAGAAACAAGAGTTTGCATAGACTCGATGATCACGTCATGAAAGGTGCGTCCGTGGGAAATGGAGTGGGGCTTACACATAGTTAGCAGCCCAAGAAGTCAGGACATACTCTAGGATGGAGGCCCAATGACGAAAAAGCGCAGCGGGAGTGGGACTTTGGACGGAAGAAAAGTGAAGCATTGTTCCCCACCATGCCCTTCGCTGGCCCTGGGGACTGAAGATGAAAGGGGGAGCAGGGATGATGCCTCCTACAAGAAAGCTAGGGGCTTACACCGAGATGGTCTCCCTTTCCCCATGGACAAACTCCACTCTCATAAGGAGGATATCATCCCATGTGGAGACCAATGGCATAGAGAATTTCCAAGGTGGGGGTACCCTATGTATGAGGCAATGGGGGAGGTCACAGTTTAACATCATGTGTTGAGGACGATGGTGCTTGGCAGTTTAATGTCCTGCAGCACGGATGAGGTGGGTTATCACCACACCCCTTGGACTTACATAACCGGTATCCTCTACTCCTTGGAGCGGAGATGGGACTGGCAAAGACGTAGTGAGGGGGTTTCCTGGAGCGAACCCTTGAGGTGCCCACGATAGAGTGGCTATGCAAAGAAGCAATAGCCATTAGCGTGCTTGTGCGAAGAATCATGAGGTGAAGCAACACAACGAGTGGTATCGTCCAAGGTACTTCAAAGTTACTTCGTGCAGACCTAGGATGTTTCACGAGAAATTATTACGTGGCGATGGCATTGGGGGCACGGTAGGTGCCCGAAAAAGATGCCCAAAAGAGGGACATCATGGTTATAGAAAGCGGGAGGCTTGCGTGCAAAAGAGACTATTGCGTGAAAAAGTGGGTGATCCGGTGCACAAAAGGAATTTCGTGTGTGAAAAAGTTCGGGCAGGCACGCAATTCAGCACTGGGTGTAAAATAGAGCGGGTCGGTGTGCAAAAGGAATTGCATGCCAAAGACCAAATTGCACGCAATCGGAAGGAATTGTGCACGGGGAAAGGGGTTCGAGGGTATTTGGACAAGGATCAAGCCCGAGTAGTCGCATGCAAAGGCAGACCCCCGGGTGACCTAGTGCAAAAAAATTAGTACCTGAGAGCCATCTTTTTTGCATGCACGAGAGAGGAATGTCGCATGATGGAGGTGGTTAAAATTCTTCGAGGCTAAGTCGAAGGGGGTGGCCTTGTATTTATAGGTGCTCGGGATCACGAGTCCACAAAAAAAATGCTTCGGCGCGTAATATTGTGCGCCCCAATGTCGGCAGCGCGAAGGTTAACCGCACTGAGCGATGACGCATAAGTGTTCCATGCCCACGCGGAAAACTCTTGTGAATCCTACAGTTTTTCACTTGGGGAATTTTTTTTCGTGCACCTCAACATGTTTTTCATTCCACCCCTCTGGTACCCCTGGAATGGATCTCCAGTTCCAAATATGGCTTCCCTTTATCGCGTCTGAACCTTCCTTAGCCCTAGATAGCTTTTTGGCATCTAAAAATACCCCCCTCAGACTCAGATTGGCGAGGGGCCACAAATGTTGGATTTCAAGGGAAACACTGAGATACAGGACTCCCCGGGGTCATCGCACACTTAAAACCAGAGCGGCATGAAAAAACTACTCTGAGCGCGCAATTCTCTTTTCACATGCACGTGGAAACCGCTCTTCGTGTGTAACGACCCAAAATTTTTTAGAAAAAATTTTGTTTCCTAACTTTGTGTGTTATTTTATTTTATACTCAACAAAACTATTTCATTTAATAAAATGAGTATAATTAAAATAAGACCATTGTGTTTTGACTGTTATATGAATGTGGGTCAATATGACCATTGGAAACTAAATGTTACAATTATTGTCTATATATGCAAGTAATCTTGATTAATTAATATAGAAAGAAGATTTTATGGCCCCATATAGTAGTCTTGGGCTGATCGAAGCACATATAACGGAAATCGGGAAGGAGGTAGCACCTTTGGGATTTTCTTTGGACCAATCTCAATCCGAACGTCATCATGTGAAGCTGGAACGGAATTGCCTTCCTAAGATGTTCAAGCTGAAAGAAATCACTACTCGAGAAATGTTGGCCGAGCTGCCCCAAGATTATATCACCCTAGCACACCTTAGTCTTAGGTCTTATACTGGCGTTATAAGGGGTTATGTAACAAGACTGTAACTGCCTTGTGGAATCCTTTTATTTAAATAAATATTCTGATTTCTTCTTAGGGTGATGTTTTTGAATTTTCAAATGTCTAGATAAATATAGTATGCATATTATTGATGCATTTTAGAAGGATATTTTTAAAAATATATATGAAAACCTTAAATAATTAATAATGTGTAATGATTTTCAAAAACTGGTCTTCTATAGTTATGTTTAGTAAGAAATTTAGAGTCTAATAAGATCAACTTAATTATTGATGAATAGTAAATTATGAATAGTGATTTTACACTTATGATTAGTAATTTGATCAAATGGATTATGTAACCTCACTTAACAAAGTATTAATATAATCCAGGAACATTAATTACGTATTGTGATTCAATAATATAGGTAAATAACTGTTCCAGAAAGTATTGGTTAAGTATTAGTTTTTTCGGGTGAATAGTGTTTTTTTTTTATTATTAAATTAGAAATATTTACTAAAATATTTTTATAAAATGGAGTTTATTTTTGAATTTCGACGATCGATTTTATGTTAAGGTGAATTTTTGGGAATTTTCAGAAACAGTTGAAGTTTCAGTGAATAGTGTTTTTATTTATAAATTAAATTAAAATTATTTAGAAAATTATTTTCATAAAATGGAGTTCATTTTTGAAATCAGAGCACTAATATTTTATTAAGGTGAAATTTTGGGATTTTTCTGAAAAAGTTGAATTTTCTATGAATAGTGAATTTTCAGTTCAGAGTTTCAGGTGTTTAATGATATCATTAAGGATGTAATAATTATGAAATAATTCTGGTCGACTTATTAATAGTAATATAAGGTATGAGGTTTCCCTTTTCCATTAATGCCTTGTCTCCTCAATTCCCCTATAAATATCGATCAATTCTCTCATCCTTTCTATTCTAAAATCCTCCTCAACGAAGTTTTGGTCTCCTTACCTCCAAAGGAGTCCTCCCAAGGTTCCCTCAAGCCTCCCAAGTTCCCAAAATTTATGATTTCGAAGTTACTCTTCATTGTAGGGGATCCAACCTCGCTCTTTCTTTTCATATATTCGTTTTTATGTCATTTATTTTAAGATCCATGTTCTTATGTTGGGGATGTTCTCTAATATTCATCCTACTATCCTTTTCATGTTCATATGATGAGAGAACCCATCTTGCTATCATCAATTCATTTTAAGAATGTTTAGGTGGCGTCATTAGGCTACCGAATTTTTGTAAGGGATTATTTCACCCTTCCCATTTTCAAGTTCTATTTTCATGTCAAGTCATTCAAGTACCTTTTTATTATGTTGGGGTGTGATCTCTATATCCATCATACCCTTATTTTATATTCATATGATGAGAGGCCCTATTTTGATATCATCAATTCATTTTAAGAATATTTAAGTGACGTCGTTAGGCAGTCGAATTTTCATAAGAGAAATCGTATTTTTTTCGTCCTTCCATGTTTTTCATTTCATTTGGTATTTCTTTTAAATTTTAGTACAATATTCTTATATCCTTTATATTATGTCCCTCTATTGTTTTTTGGATCATTTATGAGTGGGTAACCCATGTCCCCTCTCTTTTCAATGTTTTCTAAAACCCTGTAACATAGCCATTATGCTGCAGAATTTTTCGTCTCAAAATGTCTCTCTCTTTTTCTCAAATTCATTTATTTTATTAAGTGAACACTCAAAGCTCTTTCTTCTATAGGGGTATTAAGATTTATATCAAAAAATTTTATTTTAATTCTGGGTTTTACAAACATTAAACTCAATTTTTTTCATGGGTTTAAAATGACATAAAGATCATGTCTTCAAAGCAGTTTTTAAAATGTTATGATTATGAAATGAAACCCATTTTTTTATGTTGTATGGGTTATTTATGAAATGTTTGATGATGATATATGTGGCTCACATGATGATAGAGACAAATTTAAGGGTGTTCTTTTATTGAACTCCAATGCATTGGGTAATGATGTAATCTCTAGGGATTACAATTTTAATGATACCTTGGTGAATAACATTGGTAATTTTTTTTAATGACACCTTGGGGATGGACCATGGTGAAATGGAAATGATTGTCTAAGTTAAATGTTGTATCCAGATCTTCATGTTATGAAACATGTTATTTTCATTATTATATTCCTCATGATCTCTTTCTCTTTCCTTAAAGTTATTTATCATGACTTTATTTATGTATCTCAAGTTCACATGTAACATGTTTCTCTTGTTTCCCTTACTGGGCCTTCTGCTCACCCTTTCCTTTGATGTATACTACCAGGTTATGGGATGTTCTAATGAACTTTGGATGAACAAAGAAAAAACCTTTCATGTGTTTAAGAAGAATGTTTTATGTCATCATGTATTATGTTCCTGTTTTCCAAGACACAAAACCTTAAAGATCATCGGATTTGTAAAATATAATGAAAAGTTATGTTATAAAAAGGAGGGATGTTATAGTTGGTATCAAAGGATGGTTTAGTTATTTATGAAAATTAGGATATGAAAACTTTAGGAAGAACCCTATAGAAAAGTTTAAATATAGGAAATCTTCATGGTATTTTGGTGAGTATTGAGTAAGTGGTTTATCAAGAAAATACATCCATGTCTGGATACGAGCAGGTAGAGGTGGCTCTGGCATAGATGTACATAGGGGTAAAATCCAAAAACACCGCTTTGAGCTAGAATCGAATGGGAACTGGTACACGACAATGGGCCTTGATGCACTCTTGGTTACGACACTCCCAGGGTATATGTTTGGTTAATCGCAAGATTTTTATGAATCATTATGAAGGAATTATAGAAAAATTTTATTGTCTTAGCATGAAGTTTTAAGACATAAAATCCTTTTAGTTAAAATATTTTTATATGAAATAAGTTTATCATGAAGGATTTATTATTTTATAAAATGACCCCATCATCTAGGAATACATTGACGAATTTCCTGAGGAGTTACCCAGACCTCCCCCATAAAGAGAGGTAGAGTTCTCCATTGAACTCATACATGGATCTCATCCGATGTCAAAGACCCCCTATAGGATTGAAAATGTGGAGCTATAGGAATTAAAGAAACAAATCCATGATCACTTGGAGAATGGGTTTATCCAACCAAGTGTGTCTCCTTGGGGAGCACCAGTTCTCTTTGTGAAGAAGAAGGATGGATCGATGCAGTTATGCATTGATTATAGAGAACTGAATGGGATCACAGTGAAGAACAAATACAATCTTCCATGAATTGATGACTTATTTGACCAACTTCATGGGACTCAATTCTCCTCTATGATTTATATTAGCTCTGTTTTATCATTAATTTAGGGTGAAGAATGATGATATTTTAAAAAAAAGACTTCCAATCAAGATATTGGCATTATGAGTTTGTTGTTATGCCCTTCAGACTGACTAATGCACCTGCTATTTTTATGGATCAAGAATAAGTTGATTTTGGAAACTTGTGTTTTATCCAATTGATATCCATTGTATAGGAAAATTATTTAGTGATTAAATGTTAAAGGTTATTTTGGATGAAGTTTTCTCTTTTGGAGTATTATATGCCAAAGAAAAATAAAATACTAAAGGATTTTATTTATGGAGGAATGGTTGAAATTTTTATTTTGTAAAAATCTATGTAATTATTGTGGATATATGGTGATTTTGGATATTTTTGGAAAATGATTAACCTAGAATATAGAATATGTCATTGGGTTAATTACACATTATTATGAGGCTTTAAGAGTAGTTGATGTTATTTGGAGATAAATATTAAAATTTATTGTGGAAGACTATGTGATCAAATCCTCATGAGTTTTGAGTTTCAATCTTAGATTGGATTATTTTGATTAATTTTAATGATGATTGTGTATTGAATGGTCTTTCATGAACTTTGGGTAATATTTGTTGAATTTTGGAGATTAATAGATTTTTTTTAAGGATTATCCTTTTTGGGCATTATATGATCTCGTACTAACCATTTTGGTTTTAGTTGATATCTAAATACAAGGGAAATATATAGTTCTCCTTTTATAAATTATGTGATTCTCTAGAAGATGATTATTAATCTTTTGATGTGACCAAGTCTTTTTGAATGCTCATCGTTTGGGACTTTCAATGAAATTTCCAAGCCCAATTTTAAAATTGTGAGGATGCAATTTCTTAAGGGGGGGAGATTGTAACGACCCAAAAAAAATTTGAATAAATTTTGTTTACTAACTTTGTGTGTTATTTTATTTTATACTCAAAAAAACTATTTCATTTAATAAAATACATATAATTAAAATAAGACCATTGGGTTTCGTCTTTTATATGACTGTTGGTCAATATGACTGTTGGAAAATAAATGTTACTATTATTGTCTATAAATGCAAGTGATCTTGATTAATTAATATAGAAAGTTGATTCGATGGCCCGATCTAGTAGTCTTTGGCCGATCGAAGCCCATCTAAAGGAACTTGGGAAGTAGGTAGCACCTTTGGTCTTTTCTCTAGACCAAACCCAAGCCAAACTTCATCATGTGAAGCTGGAATGGAATCTCCTTTACAAGAAGTTCAAGCTGATAGAAATCACTACTCAGGAAATGTTGGACGAGCCGCCCCAAGATTATATCCCCCTAGCACACCATACACTTAGGTCCTATGCTGGTGTTATAAGGGGTTATGTAACAAGACCATAACTTCCTTGTGTAATCCTTTCTTTTAAATAAAAATTCATATTTCTTCTTATGGTGAAGTTTGTGAATTTTCAAATGTCTAGAAAAATATAGTATAAATATTATTGATGAATTTTAGAAGTATATTTTTAAAAATATTTATATAAACCTTAAATAATTAATAATGTGTAATGATTTTAAAAAAATGGTCTTCTACAGTTATGTTCAGTAAGAAATTTAGATTCTAATAAGATCAACTTAATTTTTGATGAATAGTAAATTATGAATAGTGATTTTACGCTTATGATTATTAATGTGATCAAATGGATTAAGTAACCTCACTTAAGAAAGTATTAATACAATATAGGAACCTTGATTAATTATTGTGATTTAATAAAATAGGTAAATAACTGTTCCAGAAATTACAAGTTATGTATTAATTTTTTTGGTGAATAGTGTTTTTTATTTTAAAATTAAATTAAAAATATTTAGAAAAATATTTTTATAAAATGGAGTTCAGTTTTGAATTCAGTGCATCGATATTAGGTTAAGGTGAATTTTTGGGAATTTTCTGAAACAGATGAATTTTCTGTGAATAGAGTTTTTATTTATAAATTAAATTAAAAATAATTAGAAAATTATTTTCATAAAATGGAGTTCATTTTTGAAATTAGAGAAATGATATTTGGGTAAGGTGGAATTTTTGGATTTTTCTGAAAAAGATGAATTTTCGGTGAATAGTGAATTTTCTGTTTAGAGTTTCAGGTGTTTAATGGCATCATTAAGAATGTAATAATTATGTAATAATTATGGTCGACTTATGAATAGTATGATAAGGTATAAGGTGTCCCTTGGCCATTAATGCCTTGTCCCCTCACTTCCCCTATAAATACCAAGCCATTCTCTCAACCTTTCCATTCCAAAATCCTCCTTAACAATGTTCTGGTCTCCTAACCTCCCAAGGAGCCCTCCCAAGGTGCCCCCAAGCCTCCCAAGCTCCCAAACTTCAAGATTTAGAAGTTACTCTTCACGGTAAGGGTTCATACCTCTCTCTTTCTTTTCATGTATTTCCTTTATGTCATATTTGAAGCTCTGTGTTCTTATGTTGGGGATGTTCTTTTATATTCATACTACTGTCCTTTTCATGTTCATATGATGAGAGACCACCTCTTTCTCTCATGAATTCATTTTAAGAATGTTTAAGTGGCATCGTTAGGCTGCCGAATTTTTGCAAGGGATTCTTTCACCCTTCTCATTTTCAAGTTCTATTTTCATGTCAAGTCTTTCACGTTCCTTTTTAATATGTTGGGGTATGATCTCTATATCCATCATTCTATTCTTTTATGTTCATATGATGATAGACCCTATTTTTATGTCATCAATTCATTTTAATAATGTTTAAGTGCCGTCGTTTGGCTGCCGAATTTTCAAAAGAGAAATCTTATTTTTGTCTTCCTTCCATGTTTTTCATTTCATATGGTATGTATTTCAAATTTCATTACCATATTCTTATATCCTTTATATTATTTCCCACTATTGTTTTTTGGATAATTTATGAGTGGGTAACCCATGTCCCCTCTCTTTTCAATGATTTCTAAAACCCTGTAACATAGCTGTTATGCTGCAGAATTTTTTGTCTCAAAATGTCTTTCTCTTTTTATCAAATTATTTTCTTTTATTATGTGAATACTCAAAGCCCTTTCTTTTACAGGGGTATTCACATGTATATCAAAATTTTCTATTTTAATTATGGGATTTACATACTTGAAACCCACTGAACCCCACTTTCATTTTTTTCGTCGGTTTAAAATGACATAAACATCATGTCTTAAATGTTTTTTTTAAACGCTATGATTATGAAATGAAACCCATTTCTTTTATTCTATATGGGTTATTTATGAAATGTTTTATGATGACATATGTGTCTCATGTGATGATAAAGACAAATTTAAGGGTGCGCCCTGATAGTGCTCGAATGCATTGGGTAATGATGTAATCTCTAGGGGTTACAATTTTAACGATACCTTGGTGAATAACCTTTGTATTTTTTTAAATGACACCTTGGGGATGGACCATGGTGAAACGGAAATGACTGTATAAGTTAAATTTTGTATCCACATCTTTCAGTTATGAAACACGTTATTTTTATTATGATATGCCTCATGATCTCTTTCTCATGCCTTAAAGTTATTTATCATGACTTTATTGATGTATCTCAAATTCACATGTAAAATCTTTCTCTTGTTTCCCTTACTGGGCCTTCATCTCACCTTTTCCTTTGATGTATGCTCCCAGGTTATGAGATGCTTTAATGAACATAGGATGAACAAAGAAAAAGCCTTTCAGGTGTTTAAGAAGAATGTTTTATGTCATTATTTATAAAGTGACCGGTTTCCAAGACACTAAACCTTAAAGATCCTTGTATTTGTAAAATGTAATGAAAAGTTATGTTATAATAAGGCGGGATGTTATATCATGCCTATAGAAGGCCTCGCGGGTCATTTCATTCCATACAAATTTTCTCGCACCATAAGCCTAGAGCTGTCTTGTGTGAAAATTCCTCCCCTGTATAAAAAACGCTACGTTTGTGCACAATTCACCACGATCAGTCATCAATTTTCACGCCAACCATGGTTTTTTTGTGAGAGTCCTAGTTTTTTAACGTTGGCCGCTGATTTTTCACACGGACTCCTAATTTTTCACACCAACTCTACTATTTCGTGCTGACTCCTTAAAATATTGCCAACAAGAGATGGCCGCCAATAGGGTTACTGTGAGATGGAAGCCGCATCTGCTGCTCGAAGGGCTGAGATAGTTGCCAACCCTGAGGTTTATGGTGCGTGAAGGGTCGTATCCAACAACCATACCCTCTTCAACATGTTGACCCCAGCGTTGAAAGAGTATGCACTGTCTTCCAATCTGTCGATCTGGGACTTTGGAATCTTGGAGGAGGTACCCATGCTGAGGTTTGAGGATGACACACCGCGGTCATGGGTGACATGCGTGGATGACCTACCCTGGTATAAAATCACCTATAACAGCCGTCTTTCTAGAGAAACCAGGCACCTAGATGTTTACATCCTAAATCCTAGGACCAGGATCATCTCAAGGAGTGACCATGTCACGGAGAGCTCTCCAGCCCTTTACACAAGAACCTTCTATCAAAGTGTTACTGAAAAGGCCAAAGGATGGCTTCCAGATTGGTATCTTTGGTCTGGAGGCAAATTCACCTGTGAATGGGCCTGGTCATATTGGGTTCGACAGACATGCGACCAGTTTGGGTCTGAATTGCGGCACAACGGTTTGTTCGAAACAATGTGCATGTCGTAGTTTCACTTCTATCGCAAGCATGATCTCGGACTACAGCTTTTCACTCGATGTTCCCCTGACACCAATACCTTCCACCTTCATTATGGGGAATTCGGCATCAGCCTGTGGGACATCCATTGCATCGGGGGCATCCCTCTGGAGGGGCATCAGTACGATGAATTCCTCCCAACGAGTAACACCTGTGGTGAAAGATCACGAACCCCTATACTAACGTGGAACCTGCTGGAGCTGGCCAAGGAGAGGCTAGGGTTCAAGGATTTATTAAAGGACATTGCCTACAATAAATGTTTCAAATTTTTCCAGTAAAAAGATTCAGAATTCAAGATTTCGGGGTGAGGGAGATGGTGTCTGGCCATAGAATAGAGGAGCAAGACCGGATCATACTAGAGGATCCTAGATGCAGGGGACTATCAGTCATGGGGCTTCATCATAAATGAGATCCAGGACCCAAACGTCTGATATTCTAGATTCCTTGCCACATTTCTGAGTGGATGTCTCCTACCGGTGAGGGATGCAAGGATGGGGGTTCGTCCAGTGACCCTAGTGATGGCCGACATCATGGCCGCCAATCAAAGATTTAATCTGGGAGTCCCCATGTTGGCATATATGTATGCCATTTTGGGATGCATCTCAATAGGAGGGTCACTGAGGAGGATTTGTGGCCCCTTCCAGATATTTTATGGTTGGGTCGCGGCCCATTGTGGCAGGTATACCATCCTGAATGCCAATCATCCTCAAGGTAATGGCCTGTAACCTTCCCTATTGAACATCGTCGGGGTCATGCTGATGAGAATAAATGAGGAGGGAGTAAGGATCAGAATTGGTAATCACGCCAACTCTTCTTTCTGCCCATTCCCCAACCCGACAGGCCAGATGACATATAACGGTCAAGGCTCACTGGAGAAGAGGGAGTACTTCTAGAGCATCAGATGTGGAGTGCTCATGGCCCAGATTGAGGGGAAGATCTTTTGAGAACCTTATGTGACATCCAAGTCTTCCAGGCAGTCTATATTCCTTCAGCGGATGCTGGAGAAGGTGTACACAGATGTTCGGGAAGAGGGGCACCCAGGCGTTCTTCACCAGATGTGGCTGATCTTCATAGCCCAGGGCTCCAGCGACGTTATCACCATTCCTCTCATCAGAGTTGATGCTATCCTCTCAACCGAATATGCCAAGCAGTGGGCCATAGCATATGCTGAGGGGATTTTTAGGAAGCGGGTTCGGCAACTCAAGGTAGCCCGTGTAGAACCTGGACGGTGAGAGATTAGGCAGGGTGTTGCTGGTGTGGAATGGTCAAAAGTGCGTTGGGAAACTGGGCCATTACATTCCGGTCCTCCAGTTGCGGGGACGTCGAATAGCATGGTAAGGCCCTCATCTTCTTGGGGGAGAGGCTCATGTAGTGGCCAGGGAACTCCCAGGGACGTAGATAAGATATTTTCTTCAACCTTCCAGTGCTGCAATCTTCTCGGATCTATGGTCAGCCTGGATGACCCTGCGATAGTCGATGGGTACCGAAGCTCATTAGAAGAAGATAATATGAGACAAAATCTAGATTCCAGAGGTCGGACTCATTCGGGTTGTTGATAGGGTGAACTTTCATCGTTGGCATCCATACCTGACGGTCATGGATGCCTATGCACGCCAACAGGGTCGGCGTGCGAAGCCACCCTTCTTGGTGAAAGTAATTCTTGGCCAAGAGCATGATCCTGAAAAGATGTCGTCAGAGGATGATGACAGTGACGATGAGCCGGAAGGCACTGAGACAGAAGTAGTGGAAGAAAGAGAAGGTGAAGGAGGGATGAATAAGAAGATGATCTTGAAGGTGGAGGGTCTCAAGGGGCGTCCCACCAAGGGAGTCTCTGAGAGAGCGGAAAGATCGTCAGCTCTGATGTGGATATAATCGAGCTGCTTGAGGTTCGTCTCAACCCTTATCTATCCTTTTCCCCTCATCATATTTTATATCCCTCTATTAGACCTCCTTATCTGGTTCATGAGAAAATGGGAACTGACCAAGGGTCTCCATGTGTATGGGACGAGGAACCAATAGAACATGGTTGGAAGTGGATGCCCATTATTGAACTGACGAGCGTTGAGGGATCCCCCGCAATGACAGCTCCCGTAGCGGACAGAACACCGGAGGCTGATGATTTGGGCTCCTGTAAGTTCATTAATTTAACGTCGATTAATCACCATTGGAGAGCTCAATTGATCAGGGTGTTCCTTGTTTTTGTAGTAATCACATCCTTGGAGGCTTGTCGGGCTGCCAAACTTGAGTCGTCCGCAATTTATTCAACTGTAAACTTGTCGTCCCTTTCAGGGAACACTTCTCAAACTGAGCCAACCCCGAAACTCGGTGAGCAGGGAGTGGTAGACATCAGTGGTACTCATGTCCGAGCATGGATAAGGTCGGTGAAGGATCTACTGAGACTAAGGCGAGGGGGGAGGGTCTCCCAAACATTGAAGATCCCAACCCCTTGGAAGGGGTGCCTGAAAAAGACCCTACTGCTAGTCTGTTGGTTTCTTTCCCCACCTATCGGCTGGCAGACCCCGAGGAGATTGATGATTCAGACTCGGATGCAGACGAAGAGAGTTGAATGACGTGGCGCAAAGGGTGGAAGTGCATCAAATGATTTCTAGATCATCCCCATATAGAATGGCTAAAATATATGGGATCACTCCAAACCTGGTTGTGCTTTCTCTATACTGGAGGGGTGGATTCTCAGTGCCTTCATTTGACGGTCCGTGACTGAATGGCCGAGAAGCTACATGAGAGCATCTACCTCTCTAACGTTTCCCTGTGTCAGGAGGATTCAAGGAGTATCCAAGCGTTTATCCAGGAAGAACAATAGGCATGGCGCCTTGAAGAACAGGTGAAAGAAAAAGAAATATTCATCGAAAACTATTCTGAGCATGTGGATCAGTTGAGGGCCCAACTAGAAAAAGCCCAAGAGTAACTAGTAGAGGCGGGTCACCGAATATCCGCACTTCATACTGAACAGGCGCAAACATAGACCAGGATCAATGGACTGTGCTCTGTGGCCGCTGACGAAGAAAGAGCCCTCAGGGGGCGGGAGGCAGTCCTGGAGGCCACCAGCGAAAGGGTAGCGGTGCTGGAACGATCGATCCAAGAAGTTGGACCTTAAGGGCCCTATTTTGGCCAAACTTATAAACTCATTTCTCATTACTACTTCTTATTCTAAACTGCATGCATAGATGAATTTTTATACTTTTTCTTTTGGTTTAATGCATCCAACCCCAATCTTAGAATAAATAGCAGTCTATTCCTCAGCTCAAGCAGGTCGCCCCCAATGTGAGAAACAAGGGATGTTCGTACTGTTATATTTCTTGATCATGAGAGAGTCAACCCAGCTTCAGGCATCCGGGGTTTGAATAAACATCCCAGATTTCTAGGAGAAATGGGAGATACATTACTGGAGGATAAATCTCTTGAAACAGCTGAATTACCATATTCCCAATGTGCTCTTGTGCACGAATAGGATAATTCCAGGGGTGTTGGAATAAATATGGACAGGGGAATGGAAGGTGTGAATCCTGATACCCAGAATTCAGAACACTGTTGGGGTGGCGTGACAATAAAGAATAACTATTGACCGTATTCGAAACACAATATCCGTATTGTGTTAGGCTATAATGGGGATAGAAAATGAGGGTAGATCACTGAACATGATCGTATCATGGGGCTCGACTCAAAATTTCATCCAATAGCTTTCTGGAATGTTGGCCCGAGATAATAGGTAGGACATAGGCCGATCATCCACACTCTTAGGGGTTTCCCTTAGAAATTAAAGGGGATGTGGGTCCGAATAAGGGGCACAAAAAGCATGGAATGTGGAGTGATGGTTCGTTCGAATAGAATTTAACACTATTGATATTATGACATCGTGGTGGAAGCACATTAGGGGGTGCATCAGTCTGATCATGGATCATTCCTACCTTTAGATAGGACCTCTCTAGTGAGGTAGATGTTGCTTCCCAATGTAATCGTGGGGCATCACGAACTTGTTCAGGGAAAAGCTTCAATTACATGGTTCCCCACGGGGGGTCAGGCCAGGGGGCGGAAATGTGGAGGAATAGGATTTATGATTCCTGGGGTTGGACCCACGGTGAAATGCATGGGTGTCCCTACGTATCCCATGTGGATGGGAATCAAGCCATACATAGTTATAAAAGAGATCTTAGTTTATGGTCTTAGAGCCCGGACTGTGGACGATAGGAAATGTGTAAGACACATGGTGGGGTAACTATAAAACCTGACGTGAATGGGAACATGGGGCTCTGACCACCATGTGTTCCCTGGGAAGGTTCTAGGTCAAGGGACCAGAAATAAGAGTAATGATGGGCCCAAGGCAAGGTGCAGATTCGTTCCTACATACCCCATGAGGATGGGGATCAAGATGCACGTAGTTCTAGAGGTGGTATGGTAAGGTACTAGCACTAGGGATAAAAGGGGTGTGCAGGTGTGGCTCTCTCCCCAAAAGAAGTTGTATTTGATGTATCTTGATTGTCCTTTTTGGTGAATGATGATGATTTTTTTGTGAAGGGACATGCCTACGATAGCAAGTCCCAAAATCACCACAAGAATCAAGCCATATGAAGGTGTTAACAAATGGTAAAGCGTGTGACCGATAACAAACATGGAGTCCCCTTGAGTGAGGAAATCATAATATGGTGCTGTTTTTCATCGTGTGTCCAGGACGATAATGTCACTATTTAGGGTCCTGTGATAGGAACAGACGTGCATTTTAGCGTCATGTGGCACATACGTAGTAGAGACTATGCTATGTGTGGAATTTTTACAGTGTAATAAAACACACCCGACGTGAATAAGGACATTATCCCATACCACATCATACGCAATTCCGAGAAAGGACCCGCGGGCCAAGGGGCCTAAATAGAGGTGAGAGGGTAAGGGGTAGGAGAAACTTTCTCCCAATTGAGATGGACCCAAAAACAAGATGTCTGGGTGTTCCTACATCCCCCATGAGGATGGGAATCAATCTATACATAGTTCTCACGATGGGGAAATATGAAAAGATCTTAGTTTAAGGTCTTTGAACTCGGACCATAGAGAATCACGACTATCCCAAGTAAAGGCGAACCGTAACCCAATCCCTAGGACCACTTGAGTTGAACATGTAGTAGGAAACAAGGGCGGATAAAGTATTCACAATATGTGAAATACAAGAAAAGGGGGAACTGTTGAATCCCCGAGCGATTTCCTTATCGCGGCTTTTTCCTTCCTAATGTGCGGATGCCCGCTAGGGAATAGTACTAAGATTTTCGAAGCACTACTTGGACATGATGAGGTGGAGAAGGATGTGAATCATGAAACCAAAATTTTGGGCTTAATGGGGTTGGTGTGATGATGGAGGATGATCGTTGACCATGTTCGAAACACAACATCAATATCATGTTAGCCTAAAATGGGGACAAACGAATGAGTGTCAGCCGCTGACCATATTCGCAACATGGGACTTGTATCGATTTGTTGTCTGAGACCCTCGAGGATGTTGGCCAATAATGGTAGGAGAGCCCTTAGTCCTAGCATCCATGCCACTTGGGGGTCCCTTCAGGTGTGAAAGGTGATGGAAGCCCTAATGAAGGGGAACACAAATCCTGAAAAAAAGATTAAATCATGTCTGAGTAGAGTCTATTATTCTTGGTATTAAACCAGAGTACCCTTAGGCACATTGGTGAATCACCGAAGAGGACTGAGGGGCTCATCTTGAGAGAGGCCAATTTGAACAGACGAGGATAGCACTAGGGGATAGAAAACTCTCAGGACAAAAAGTTATGTGGAGTGGTTGTTACAAACATGACATGAGAGAAGATAAAATCTCATACCACACTGTGTATCCCTTTCATGGAAGAATGCGAGTCGAGGGGCCAAGATTGGGCTGGACCGAAAGACAAGATGCTCAGGCGGTCTTACGTATCCCATGAGGATGGGAATCAAGCCATATGTAGTTCTAGAATCACACATAGGGGTTAGGATACCCTAATGAGGGGGGTGTACGGTGTGGAAAGTAACCTGATGTGAATGAGGACAAAATCTCATACCACACCATACAACCATGAATGGGAACATGGGTTGGGGGCCCGAAAAGGCCAAGGGGCCTAAGGCTGGGCCTCAGTCGGAAAGGCCCGACCAGTTTGCAGTTTAACGTCTTGCATTGAGGATAAAGTGGGGAGTATGATGTCCCACATAAGGGAGGTGTATGACATGACAAGTAACTTGATGTGAATGAGGACATAATCCCAATACAAACCGCAAACTCTAGGTAAGAACATGGGTCGGGGCCCAAGAAGGCCAATGGGCCTGAATATGGGCCTCGATCAGGAAGGTTTGACCAGTTTTCAGTTTAATGTCTTGTAGTGAGGATGAAGAGAGGATAAGGTATCTCATCCAGGGATGTGTATAACATGGTGAGTAACCCGGCGTGAATGAGGACCTAATCTCATACCACACCGTATAATCCCATAAGAGAGAACCTGTGACAGGTGCCCAAATAGGCCAAGGGGCCTGAGGCTGGACCTCTGATTGCAAGGCCATACACCCCCTTATACGGTTACTTCCTCATCATAGCTCCTAATACCACATGAGCAGTGCTTGGTGTGGGAAACAAGGAGTTCGTCTCGGCTCTCCCCGTCATACGGGGCCTAATAGCTGGCATTGCCCGAAGGGAGTTCATCGCTTGGAGATACAATAGGGCAGAATGAACCACTAAACTCAATGTTTGGGACATCTCCAGGTGGTTCAAATGTCATTGGATAGCTGTCGACCATGTTCAAAACACAACATCCTTATAGTGACCTGAAATGGGAGCAAAAAAATGAGCATCGACTGCTGACCATATTTGAAACGTGGAAATTGTATCAGCTTATTGCTCAAAATTTGGGAGGGTGTTGGCCCGAAGTGGTAAGAGATCCCTTAGGCCTAGAATCCATACCTTTCGGGGGCCCTTCTGGATGTGAAAGATGATGGATACCTAATCAAAGGAGTTAGGGAAGCATAGTTGTACCCATCTATAAAAAATGATAATGTCTCCATGGAGATGGACATATGGCCGGATTGAGAATAGCTCGATGTTTATTGGGGAAAAATTCTTCACCCCACCATATGTCTTGACCCGAGGGGAAGATTCTGGCTTTCTGCGCCAGAAGACAAAATTTCTAGGCGTTTTTATGTATCCCGTAAGGATGGGAATAAAGCCATACATAGTTCTTGAAGGCCATGAATTTTAACATCATATAGTAAGGACGTGGGAGGATAGAAGTACAGGAGTGGGCACATGGTGCGACCATTATAATCCAAGTATTAGTGGGGATAAGGAAGCCTACACTATATCATGCAAGGATCATCTGAGAGAACTATACCCAGGGGGATAGTCAACGAGTAGAGTTCGGGGGATGGGCTCAAGATGAGGCATCTGAGCATTCCTATGTATCCCATGTGGAAGGGAATCAAGCCATACATAGTTCTCATAATTCAATTTAATATCATTAAAGACAATGCACAGTTTAAAGTCATGTACGACCGGACATTTTAAGGTCATGCGGGATCAGTGTGCAGTTTAGGGTCATGTGGGATGATCCAGTTTAAGGTCGTGCAGGACTAGTAGGCTGAGGAAATGTATTTCTTGAGGAACCTGAAATTGGTTGGAGGAGTTATACGCTCACCATCCATGGTCACCAGGGAGTATGCTCCATTGGGGTAAACCCTGTGAACTATGTAAGGTCCTTCCCATTTAGGCTCCAGATTGGGTGGTTTCATGCCAAGGATCATTAAGGAATATAGGGCCAATACCAATTCACCTTGCAGAAAAGAGTGGAAGCGAACCTTCTTGTTTAAGGCTCTAGATATCTTATTTTGAAACCTTTCCAGATTGTGCAGGGCGTGAAGCCTATTCTCGTCAACAGATTTCAATTCAGAATTATGAATTTCATCCAACTTATCTAGAGCATGTTGGTCATAGACCGTTGTGCGTAATGAAGGCAGCTGGATCTCGATGGGTAGGATGGACTCAACTCTGTACACCAGGGAATATGGGGTCACCTGGGAGGAATTGCAAGTCATCGTCTGATAGGCCCAGAGGTTGTTGGGGAGCTTGTCTGGCCAACTCTTAATATTCTGACCAACCATTTTCCTCAAGATGTTAGAGAGGGTTTTGTTGAACGCCTCGATCTACCCATTCACCTTCACATGGTAGAGGGATGTATAGTTCTAACGGATGTTGTACTTGCCGTACAATTTCTTCATCTCGGCTGCTCGGAAGTTGGTTCTGTTATCGGTAAGTACGACGTGAGGGACTCCAAACCAGTGAATGATGTTGGAGTTTACAAAGTCCATGATAGAATGGGCCTTGACCTCCTTGAGGGTAACTACCTCTGCCCACTTGGAAGAGAAATTTGTGGCGGTCAGGATGAACATGCATTGGTGAGCTGTCATAGGTGGATATGGTCCCACGACATCAAGTCCCCACACCGTAAACGGCCAAGAGTACTTGGTGGAGTGGAGACACTCTATCAGTTGATGCATGAAGTTAGAATTGATTTGGAACGCGTGACATCTCTTGGTGAACTTTTTATAATCATTGATCATGGAGGGCCAGAAGTACCCTAGTCTCCGGATCTGATGGGACAGCTTCGGCCCAGCATGGTGGGCACCATAGGAACCAGGATGAACCTCCTGCATGACTTGATAAATCTTGACTCCTTGGATGTGACAGAGGATAACACAATAGAAACCATGCTTTTAGAAGATCTGATCTAGACTGGGACCACTTTTGAGGGTAAACTATAGTGCACAGCCTCGGATCTGCTCATGCTCAGCCTGATCAGCAAGGAGGCAACCATTTTCAAGATACTCGACAAAAGGGGCTCTCCGGTCGGGAGTTGCTTCAACCACTGCATCTGAAGAACCTATGGGTTCTGATGTGAGGATCTGGTGTTAAGATGGCATACTCACAGGTCGTCATCACCATCTGGGGTGATGAGAGCAATGACCCTCTGATGTGTCACGTGTATAATCAGATCATCCTGCTCGGGTTCAGCAAGTTATGTATCCAGGCTGGACAATGCATCAGTTCGACCATTCTGAGATTTAGGGACATGAGTAACTTCTAGCCGAGATGAAAATTGGGCCATTAGCTAGAGGGTGTGTTCCAATAATGGTATGAGATCTGTCTTAATGAAGACATAGTAACCATTGACTTTCATGATGACTAGTTCGGAATCCCCTTTCACATGAAAATGGGGTACATCGATCTCAAGGACCAACTCGAGGACAGTGATAAGAGCCCGATACTCTACCTCGTTGTTGGTGCAGCCTTCTGACAAAAATAATGAGTATGGTAGAATTTATTGCATCAGGGTAATAAAGACAATACCTAGGCCCACTCTGTTGATTCAGGAATCATTGAGTCTCTTGCTGGTGGGGCTTCGGGAGGCACCGTCGAAGTGAATCTACCAACAAAGGATGGCATGATCTACCGAGAGGATAGCCTCGTTGGGAAAATCCATGTCCATGTGATGGTTCGTGGAGGTCGAATGGGTAGCTAGAAAGTCTTCCAACGCTTGTACCATGATGTCCTTCTAAGGGACAAACCTGATGTAGAACTGCTGGAGGATTACTACCCACTGTGATATTCGGCCAGTCAACATGGGGCGGTTCAGAATGTACTTCAGTAGGTATACCCGAGACACCATCTGTATCACATGGTGATGCAGGTAATGTCACAACTTCTGCATAGAAAATATGAGTTCAAGGCATCTATTTTTGACGAGGGAGTACCTAGTCTCTGTATCGAGGAGCATGCGGCTGAGGTAGTAGAGGCTGTTTTCCATCCCCTAATTCACTGTCTGGCTGAGAAGGGCATTGAGAGATCGTTCCAGGGCAGTCACATATAGGATCAGCAGTTTTCCGGAGACAAGTGGCATCAAGAACGGAGGTTGGAGCAGATACTGCTTTATTTCTTCCAATGTGGTCTAGAACTCCTTGTCTCATTCGTAGGTAGAGCCTTTCTTCATTATCCAAGAAAAGGGCTTACACTTGCTGGCCAGATTCGCAATGAATTGGCGTATGTAGGCTATGCGGCCTTGGAAACCTTGAAGCTCCCAAATATTTCTCAGGGGAGGCATCTGAATAATTGCCTTGATCTTCTCTATGTCGATCTTGATGCCCCGATACCTGACAACAAAGCCAAGAAACTTCTCGGAGGATACCCCGAAGGGACATTTCAACGGGTTCATCTTCAAGTGGTGGGAACGGAGGAAACTGAACACTTTCTAAAGGTCCTTGATATGGTCATGGAACTGGCGAGATTTGACCACCAGATCTTCCACATATCATTCCACCAATGTCCTGAGGATTGGATTGAATATGCGGTGCATGGCCCGTTGATAGGTGTCACCTATATTCTTCATGCCGAAGGGCATAACCTGGTAACAAAATTTACCTTATGTCATTATGAAATATGTAGAATCCTCGTCCTTAGGGGCCATTAAAATATGTTTATATCTGGAGTACCCATCCATGAATGAGAGGGCTTGGAACCCATTCATAGCATCGATCAAAAATTCTATCACTGGAAGGGGAAAAGCATCCTTCATATAGTGATGGTTGAGATCACAAAAGTCAATGTAGACTATGATCTTTATGTTCTTCTTCCTAATTGGATCAATTTTGGCTAGCCAGTTGGGGTACTGGACCTCCTTGATGAATTTGGCTCTGATGAGCTTGTCATCTTCAGCCTTGACCATGGCACCGTGGGAAGGGGGCATTTTTCTGGGAGGATTCTTGAACCCGCGATGATTTGTCTGGAGACCGAGGTGGGGGATGGATACCTAATGATCTAGTCCAAGAATTTCATTGTAACTCCAGGAAATCACGTCATGGTGCTATTTAAGGAAGTCCACATACCATTTCTTCTCCTAGAGGGGCATGGTGGAACTAATAAATGTGGGACTCGGATCTGCCTCACTCCCAAGGTTCACTTTTACCAGTTCATCGACCGTTACGGAAATGCCTTCTTCAAAGGCGGGGGAGCATCCCCTAGATCCTCTTCTTAACTTGAGGACGAGGGATTCCCAGTGGGTGAAGTTTCCCCTAGGTCGGAAGAACCTGATGGGAGGCTGGTACTAGCCTGGATAGAAATACAAAGCATATCAAGAGATTAACGTGCTACTGAGACCATAGTGATGAAGGTAGTGGATCCAATCCCATATGGTATTCCGCCCAAGGGGCCATGCTTAATGATATCAAAGTAATAGGTGTGCGTCGTCTTGATCTGGTTAATCCCAGCACGATGAAAAAGACACGTATGATGTACTGCCATTGCCATGGGGTGGACATCCCGATACCGTACGGGGGTAGGAGGCTCCGGGATCACCCAAGCCTAGTTTGTGTAGGAGTATGAGGTGATTTTCCTCCATCACTTGGACTTGGAAATATGATTTCCTATTGTACCAGAGACAACACAAAATTTCCCCATGTCGTGGGTCATGGCCTCCAATCTATGGATTGGGAAGACATAGGCATCATCCAGCCTTGCCTAGGGGTCAGTTGTGATCGTCGTAGGCTCAACCTCACTTGCCAGAATCTGCTTATCCTTGATCTTGTAATGGTCAGCATCCAGCTATCGGGCTTCAAAAGAGGCGAAAGGAGATGCATCACCTTAGAGTATGCCTATCGACCATTTAGGGAGGACTTGAGGCATTGGTGATACGATGAGGGGACCACCACGTGTAGGTGGAGCCATGGTCTACCCATAAATTCATTGTATGCGGTGTCCTAGGAGACAACCATAAACACGGTACTGGAAAATAGGCCACCAAATTGGGTCTTCAAATGGATATGGTCGACCAGAGTCTTCTCTATCCTGTTGTATCCCTGGATTCTTAAATCTGAGGGAGTCATGTCATCTTCGGATAACCTCTCCTTTTGCAGTGTCCACATCGGGATAAGTTTGATCCTGGAGCCATAGTCAACGAGACAGCGGCGAACCCCCACTTCATTAAATTTTCCAGTGATGTACAATGGGCAGATATTCCCCTGTATGGGAGAGCCTTCATCTTATCCTAATAATAAAATGATGTCCTAGAATTCAGCATTCTCAACTGTTTCATCATGAAAGGATTCTGCAGTTTCTACCTCTATCTCAAACTAGATGGGGCTTCTTAAAGCCTCAGGGAGGGTCTCACGCATATTTGACGACCAGAGAAGTGATTCAAGGATAGAAAGCCTCACTGGGATGCCAGCGAGGTTCTTAATAACATCATACTTTTGTTCCATGAATGAACATCTACTTACAGGAGGCCGCTCTGCGATTGGAGACATGGCAGGCCCTGCCGGTTGGACTGGTGGCTGGCTGGTGCTAGGAATGTCCCTCTATTCACTAGTCGAAGCCCGAAGAGTTGTTGTCAGATGAGGATTGGACAATTGAGATCGTTTTCTAGCTGGGTGAGGCTGGCTGCGGCCTGGACGAGGTAGCACTGCCTGATCTAGTAGCAAAAACGGTGGTGTATGTGATCCTGATGACACCGGATGAAGAGGTTGTGTGTGCTGAGCTCTGCATTGGGATTTCTGTCTGGTCTCAATGGCATGCACGGCGTGGATGGAGGTGATAAAAGATTCTCCTCGATGAACCATATGGTCGCGGCTCCGCCAATGTTGGCATCGGCTAGGGAGGTTCGCCTGGCGGTCCCCCTCGTCGGGAGTCATATAGGGATTTACCAACTCTACGGTATTAACTGAAGCATACCCTTGACTATCACTTGAAGAGTAATACACTACTGGGTGGATTCTGATAGGGATCCTTATATCATGGGCCATGAAGTCACCGAGAGTGCTAGACAATGATGGCAATGGAGGGGCATGTTGTTTTTTGTTGCGTCGTCGATGCTTTCTCTTCTGGAAAGAGGTCGGTTGAGATGATGATGCAGAAGTGGTAGCTACATCTTCTGAAGGATCCGACTAATTTAGGAATTCCCGAATGATTCCATGGGTGCGAGAAACTGTCTTCCGAGACAGCCAGTCATCATACTTCTAGGACCCATCGTTTGAAACCTGCTACCACTCGCATGCACTGTCGCTACTGCTGTCTGGCCTTACGAAGACACCTGCCACTTGTGTTGGGGCCGGACCCAACATGACTATGTTGTTATCGACCTAGTCTTCAAGCCAGTCATTGAACACATAGTACTACTTGAGTTTGTTCCATATAATCCGATGATAGCGGCAGTAGTTGGGGTGTTCAATGAGATTTTCCTCTTCTGGCCTTCTACACTCAGGCAGACGTAAAATCCCCTACTCTATGGCACTTCTGAAGTAACTGAGGACCTAATGTTCACTGAATGAGTAAGTCCTATTTTTTCTTTCTGAAAATGGGGCCCTTGGAGCCTGGCCCTCGCGAGGAGCCAGAGGGGGCTGTCAAGAAGGTAGACCCTAATTTTCTCACCTGGGTGGTGGCAGCACATTCCGTGAAGACACTTGTCGATTCGGAGGCGGACACTACTCTTGTCACGACCCGTCCTCGGGGCCCATGTCGTGACTACCCCAAGCCCGCCTTCCATTGGCCAGGGGCTGGCGACTAGCACCAAGGCGTAAATCTTGGTAAAAAGGGAAGACATTGCCTTTGTAAAGTAAACAAGCACCATAGAGTAAAAAAGCGGAAAAGTAAACACTATGTAAAAACAGAGTAAAACTGAAAGTGCGGAAAAGTAAATGGGCCAGTATACAAACCCAAAACTGAAAGTAAAGTACAACTCGAAGGGAAAACAGCAACTGTAAAGTAAAATCCGCTACACCGAGCTGTCCACTAGAAATCCCACTTAAAGGGTGGGTACAGATAGCTCCACTGCTCCTCGGGTCCCGCCGTCTGCTCCGAGCACGTCCCGCCCAGTGGTCCACCTCCAGGTACCGTCCTGCTTTGCAAGACTCAACCACGACCAACGATGTCTGTCGTCTGCAACCAACACAATGTAGTGCGGGCATAGCCCGTGCAGGGGTGAGTATAAGCTACTCAGTAGGGACCCCGAGACCCCCGAAGGTCTCCCAAAATCCACAAAGGATAAACCACAAAGGAAAGATACAAACACGAAGTAACAACCGACACTGGTTGGGTATATGCCCATACATATACCTAAGTCATCAATTCCAATACGCTCCAACCTCCGAGCCCAAGTACAACTCAGTACACACAGGAAAGTATACGTATTCCACACAGGAAAGCAAAACGTAATCCACACAGGATAGTACAACACAATCCACACAGGAAAGCAAACAGGATTCAGCTCACACATGTATACTTCTTCGAGGATGATAAAGATTATCACTGATCCTTCTAAGTCTTCGGACCCACAAAGGATCGATAGGTACTAACCCCCGCAAAGACCCACACAGGATCGAACCCACACAGGATCTGTAGGTGCTGGTTCACACAGGACCGCTGAGCGCTGACCCACACAGGATCGGACCCACACAGGATCGGTAGCACTGATCCACACAGGATCGCTGAGTGTTGTAGTCATCGTCGTCGAATCCACTGAGGATCTCTGCACAGCCGTCATCGCAGTCACTGTAGTAGTTGCAACCAGCTCTAGGGTTCCCGCACACAGCAAGCTCGTTCGGGAGGGTCCGCTCCACAAGCAAAGAGGCTGATACATCAACTGTCACATAGTCCAGATTTGATGTATCCAAAAGTTCCGTATCGTCAACAGGAACTCAACGCAACAGACGGCGCGTCAATCGGATGTCCGGTCTGAGAGTTATTGGCTTTTTCGTTCTAGGGGCCCGGTTGGTTTTTAAGGAAAACCCAATCCGACCATACTCCACCTGCGTCCAAACCTCAGGAGGAGTATGCCAAAAGATCTGTCTCACTAAGAGGAACTCAACAAAGCTGGCGGCACGTCAATCGGACATCTATAGCTCAAGATATGACCGTTTCCGCTCTGAGGGCCCGGTTGGTTTCGTGTACGAACCAACCCGGCCGAACACAAAGTAATTCGAAACCTTGAGTGCGATATACCGAAACGCCCGCCTCGATCCAAGGATCACATCGCCGCTGACGGCGCGTCGTTTGGAGGTCTGTAGCCCGAGTTATGGGCATTTGAACCTAAACAGATCGGTATTGGGGGTTTCGGGCCCAGGCCGACCCGGCCCGAGACCCCCCCCCCCCCCCCCCCCCCCGGCTGGCCCGAACCGGGTCGACCCGCCCCGGACAGGGTTTGCCCGGCCCGGCACGGCCCGGCCCGGTCCGGCTCAAGGCAGCGCGCTGGGCGCGCTGCCAGCTCGGCCTTCGGCCGAGCTGATTCAGAAAACGTGGGGCGCCTGCCCCCCTTTGTGAAACCGCGACCCCCCCTCATTATGGGGGGACATTTTGTGCTGGACGGGGGAATTTAATTCCCCCGGCTTCCCCATTTCCGGCCGGCCCAACCTGGCCGGCCGGCTCCTCCTCAACGGGACCGGCAAGGGCCGGTCCCCTTCCGGCTTCCGACACCGGCGGCCCGCCTGGCCGCCGGTCACCTTGTTCCGCCGCAGCCCGGAACTAGCCACGACCTATGCCGTCCGGCGCGGTGTGATGGCACCGCTCCCCTCCGCCACGGCCCCGCTCCGGCAACGGCGCCTTCGACTTCCTTCGACGCGACGTGACGGTGTCGCGTTCTTGGATTTCTTTCCACGGCGCGGCGCGACGGCGCCGCGCAATACTTGTCGTAGGATACCCGTGTGGTGCGACGGCAACACGCCATCTCGTTCAATCCGCAAGAAACAATAATGAACAAAGGAGGGGGGTTCGGCCGTTTTTGTGCGGTCTGACCCCCTCTCGTTAAAAGATAGCATTTATTCGATTATCCAGGAAGTTCGACATTCTAGAATCAAGAACGGAATAATTAAATAAATAACAAAATTTCCCTACCTCGGTTTCAATAGAGGAGCATGCCAACAAGCCACGGAAGACAAGCGTCGCGGAGGTCGGGCGTCGCAGTAATCGAACGTCGATTCCGTTGACGTCAAGGTGCGTCCGAAGAGGTATCGTCGCTGTAGAAGCTTCGTAAGCTGACGAAGAAAGTTCGAGGAGGAAGCGGCGTCTCCTTTCGTTGACACAGGAAGAAGATCGAAAGAAGCGGCGTCGTCGATCTTCAGAAACACACCGGCTGCGAAGAAGAGAAGAGATGCCACGTCTTTCTCTTCTTATGGTGACGACGTTCTTCGTCGGAGCCTAAGAGTTCTTCGCGTTCTTCGTCAAGGTTGAAGAAGATGAAGAATGCTTCCCAAATCCTCTCAAGGTGGCAAGAGAAAACTAACCAAAATAAAATAAGCTTAAGCCTTATTTTATTTACACAACTTCACCTATTTGAATTTCAAAAGTTTGAAAAACAATAACTCATCTCAATTAAAACTCATGTTGTCAAAATTAAATTGAGTGGAGTTATTGGGAGTTTAAATGGGAGTTGAGGAGTTAGGGTTATTGTGGGCCCCACCACACTTAATCCTCTCAAGGGAGGTTAAGTGGATGTGGGTCTCACCTCTAACTCCCTTTGGGAGGATAAAACCAACATGGTTTAAAATAAATTGTGTTTCCACAATTTATTTAACTTCATTTAAATTCCCCCAAAACTAACTCTCAACCCGCATAAAACGCAACCTCGGAAAAGGTCTCCTTAAGCGAATATCGGCGCTGCAAGTTCATTGGTTCCCTCAGAATTCGATTCCGGGCACCGGTTCAAAAGTTAGAAATTCCCGCTCGTTCGTTCACTGAACGTACCCGAGCCAAACTTCGGAAATTAATTCTGGGCACACCGGGCCTTGGAATCAGGTGCCGTCAGAAACCGCGCTCTTGTAAAATTCTAAAGAAAATTAAGAAAAAATTTCCCTTGAATTTTACGGGTCTTTACATTACTCCCACCTCAGGGCTTTACATCCCCGTAAAGATACATCAAAACTAGGGAAAAAAATGAGGGTACTGAGCACGCATCTGAGCCTCCCGCTCTTAAGTGATCTCCTGGAGATTCTCGTGCTGCCATCTGATGCGTACTAGAGGAATCGGCCATCCACGAAGGACCCGCTCCTGTCAATCCTCGATCTCCACCGGGACCTCCGTAAAAGTCGCCCCATCGTCAAGGTCATGATCCCCATGGTCAATGTTGTGCGTCGGGTCGTGCACGTATCTCCTCAGCTAAGACACGTGGAAGACGTCGTGCACCCGGTGCAACTGAGGTGGTAGAGCCAGGCGATAAGCCACCTCGCCAATCCTGCTGAGGACCTGGATGGATCCAATGAAACGAAGAGATAACTTGCCGCCTCGGCCAAATCTCTGTATACCACGTCGAGGTGAGACCCGCAAGAAGACGTGGTCGCCATCCTGGAACTCTAGTGGCCTCCGCCTCCTGTCAGCGTATGACTTCTGTCGGCTCTGAGCTGTCCTCATCCGCTCCTGGATGACCTGGACCTTCTCTGTCGTGGCCTGGACCATCTCCGGTCCCACATGTGCTGACTCCCGAGGGTCTGTCCGGCACAAAGGATATCGACAAGGTCGGCCATACAACGCCTCGTACGGTGCCATCCTGATGGTGGAGTGGTAGCTGTTTTTGTACGCAAACTCCACCAAGGGTAGGTGGTCCTCCCAGCTACGAACAAAGTGGAGGACACATGCGCGGAGCATGTCCTCGAGAGTCTGAATGGTCCTCTCTGTCTGACCATCCGTCTGAGGGTGAAAGGCTATGCTCAGACGTAGCTGCGTCCCGAACGCCTCATGCAACCCCTTCCAAAGCCGGGAAGTAAAGCGAGCATATCGATCGGAGACAAAAGATGATGGCACACCGTGAAGCCGTACAATCTTCTGAACGTAAAGGCATCCCAAGCTTTCCACTGAGCCCTTCTCTAGGATGGGTAAGAAGTGAGCCGACTTGGTGAGTCGGTCGACAATCACCCAGATGGAGTCGTGACCTCTGGAAGTGCGTGGAAGTCCAATCACGAATTCCATAGATATCCCGTCCCACTTCCACTCTGGATCCTCCCAGGGATGTACCAAGCCTGCTGGTACCTGGTGCTCAGCCTTCACCTGCTGGCAGGTGAGGCATCGAGAAATGAACTCTGCCACAGCCTTCTTCATGCTCGACCACCAGTGTTGTCGTCTGAGGTCCTGGTACATCATCGCCACTCTAGGATGTACCGCCAAAGGAGAAGTGTGAAACCCTCTTAGCACCTCCTCCCGTAAAGTGACTGGTACCAAGGTACATCTTCTGAAAAGGATGTCGTGCTCTACTACAAAGGAGAAACCATCAGGTGCTTGTCCTGAGGATATCTGTGCACGTCGTGTCTCATAGTCAGTGTCCCCACGTTGTGCCTCTCTGACTCGCTGCAGTAGTGGAGGAGTGACTATGAGAGACTGAAGGAAGGCTGCTCCATCTCTATCCACAAAGGATATCTGCAAAGAGGCTAGCTGCTCTGTCGCCTCCTCGAGTAGCTGAATGCTCGTCCTCTTGCTGAGGGCATCGGCTACTATGTTCCCCTTCCCAGGAGTATAGACTATCTCAAAGTCATAGTCCTGGAGGAACTCGAGCCATCGCTGCTGTCTCCGGTTTAGGTCCTTTTGTGAGACGATATACTTGAGACTCTGATGATCAGAAAAGACTGTAAAGCGCTCTCCCATCAGATAGTGTCGCCATGTCTTCAGAGCGAAGACCACTGCTGCTAACTCCAGGTCATGGGTAGCGTAGTTCTGCTCATGCGGCCTCAACTGACTTGATCCATAGGCGATCACTACCCGCTCCTTCATTAGGACACATCCATGTCTGGTCCCTGATGCATCACAGTAGACTACGTACCCTACTCCATCCTTAGGCAACCTCAAGATAGGTGCACTGGTCAATCTCTGTCTCAGCTCCTAGAAGCTCTACTGACATCTGTCTGACCACACGAAGGGTTTCCCCTTATTTGTCAAAGCTGAGAGTGGTGCCGCAACTCTAGAGAAGTCTAGCAAGAATCTCTGGTAGTATCCAGCTAGTCCCAAGAAACTCCGAACCTCCGTCACGCTCCTGGGTGGCACCCAAGCTAGTACTGCCTCGATCTTCACGGGATCCACTGCAACTCCCGCCTCAGAGATGATGTGTCCCAAGAAGTGGACCTCACGTATCCAGAACTGGCACTTTGAGAGCTTACCATAAAGCTGGTTCTCTCGGAGTGTGTCTAGTACAACCCACAAGTGGTAGGCATGCTCCTCCTCAGTCGTCGAGTATATCAAAATGTTGTCGATGAAGACCATGACAAATCGTTCGAGGTATGGCTGAAAGATCCTGTTCATGAGGGCCATGAACACTGCTGGATAATTGGTTATGTTGAAGGGCATAACCAAGAACTCATAGTGGTCATACCGACTTCTGAAGGTCGTCTTCTGCACGTCCTCGTCTCTAACTCGGAGCTGATGATAGCCTGACCTGAGGTCTATCTTCGAGAACCACCGTGCTCCCTTGAGCTGATCAAAGAGGTCATCAATCCCCGGTAGCGGATACTTGTTCCTCACTGTCACCTGGTTCAGGAGACAATAGTCAACACAAATTCTCAATCTATCGTCCGCCTTCTTGGTGAACATTATCGGGGAAGCCCAGGGTGAAACACTGGGTCGGATGAACCCCTTGCCCTGCAAGTCCTCCAACTGTACCCGTAGCTCTTGAAGCTCGGCGGGGGCCATCCGATATGATGGAGTCGATATCGGGGTTTTCCCGGGGTACAGGTCAATATAAAAGTCTACCTCCCTGCGAGGAGGTAACCCTGGGACGTCGTCGGGAAAAACGTCCGCAAACTAATCCACCACTGCAGGAAAACCAGGACTTCGTACATCAACTGCTCCTAGGATGAGGCTAGCCAACTGATGAGTGATGGGCTATCCTCTCCTCTGCGAGAGTCCATCCTGTGCTGCAAAGGCTCCCTTCTCTCTAGTGAGGGTGAACCTACTCCCGTCAATGCGTACACATCGCACCTTACACCTAAAACAGTCAATCTGTGCATGGACCGTAGATAACCAATCCATGCCCAAGATGACGTCATAAGGCCTCGACGCTGCTACAAGAAGATCTCATCCAAAACTCTTGCCTCCTAGAGTAAGCTCACACTACCGACACCAGTGCGTAATCGTCGAGTCTACTCCTGTAGGAGTCTCTAGCCGTATGGATCGAGCCAACGGCTCTGTTGGAATCTCCGAGCTCCGAACAAGGGCAGCAGCTATGAAAGAGTGACTCACTCCTGTGTCTATAAGAACTGCAGCAAGAATGGAATAGACACAGATAGTACCTCGAATCATCTCGGGCGTGACGTGGTTATAGGCCTCTGCTGCCTAGAGTTGTGCCTGTCTCTACCCGCCAGCTCCCTGTGGTCGGGGTGGACCTCCTGGTGGTGGTGGTGGTAGAGCCTCAAAGCGTCGCCCACCACCTACTGCTCGGCCAGCTCCTCTGCCTCGTCAGCCTCCTCCCTGCGGACCGCCACGGTCGACCCTCTGCCTCTGCCTCGGTGGTCTCTCAACCGTCTGCTGCTCCTCGGCACGGTGGGTCGGGCAGTCATGAGCCATGTGGCCCTGCCCGCCACACGAGTAGCACTGTCTGCCTCTCGAAATACTGGCTCTACGGTGTGTGCCCCGCACTGCTGAGCCAGTGTCCTGAGGTCTTCTGCCTGAAGGTCTGGTCTGCCTGGACCCCTGAGTCATCCCTCGACTGCCAACTGCAGAAGACTCTGCCACGTGCCGCCTTGCAATGGGTCTCGGCGCTGGTGTAGACACAGCAAGAAAGCTCTCGATCAAAAGGGCCCGCTCCAGTACTCCCGTCTGAGTCGGTATGCCGAGGGAGATTAGCGATGCCCTGGTCTCGTGTCTCAAACCCTACTCGAAGGTCCGGGACCGGAAGAATGGGTCCCGTACCATGTCGGTCGAGTAGCGCGAGAGATCGGTAAATCTCGCCGAGTACTGAGCGACCGTCATGCTGCCCTGCCGCAGCTTAAGAAGCTCCTGAATGCACACCGCACGGAGGGTGGTTGGGATGAACTCCGAGCGGAAGAGGCTCTCAAAGTCCGTCCAAAGTAGAGATGCCTCATCATGCACCTGGAGAATCAAGCTCCACTATCGGCCCACTGCTGTGTGCAGTAGGCTCGCAGCGAGGATCACCATGAGGTTTGCTGGTGTCCTCACTAGCCTGAAAACTCATACGACTGCCTCCAGCCAGTCCTCGGCTGCCTGGGGGTCCGTCTCTCCATGAAACCTGAGCGGTCGCTGGCGCTGAAACTCATGCAGTGCGCTGTGGCGACGTGCATTGTCAGCGGCTGGTACTGGAAGTATCGGTGGCTCGACGGGTAGTGCTACCGCTGGTGCCACTGCTGACAAAGGGCCCTACACCGAGGCATCGTCGCTCGGCGGGCTGTCATCACGCTCGACTCTCGAAACCCTAGCTGGCTGCCGTCGTGGGGCCATCCTGAAAAGGAAACAGGTGCGCCACAGTCAGAACAGTATACCTGGTGAGCTGATACAAAGTAATCACAAAGAAAACTTGAATCACACACGCAATCTATGTTTTCGTGCATTATGTCGGAAATCAGAAGTCAGGGCCATGGTGTACGGATACGTCGACCGCCGCACCAACACTGGACTCCCTGGACTGATAACCACACTCAATACGCTAAACATTATTGCTTCACGTAGAAAAGATCAGAGTTCGCGATAGAACCGAACTCCTCTGATACCATTTTGTCACGACCCGTCCTTGGGGCCCGTGCCGTGACTACCCCAAGCCCGCCTTCCATAGGCCAGGGGCTGGCGACTAGCACCAAGGTGTAAATCCCGGTAAAAAGGTAAGGCATTGCCTTTGTAAAGTAAACAAGCACCACAGAGTAAGCAAGAGAAAAAGTAAACACTAAGTAAAAACAGAGTAAAACTGAAAGTACGGAAATGTAAATGGGCCATTATACAAACCCAAAACTGAATGTAAAGTACAACTCGAAGGGAAAACAGCAACTGTAAAGTAAAATCCGATACACCGAGCTGTCCACTAGAAATCCCACTTGAAGGGTGGGTACAGATAGCTCCACTGCTCCTCGGGTCCCGTCGTCCGCTCCGAGCACGTCCCGCCCAGTGGTCAACCTCCAGGTACCGTCCTGCTCTGCAATCCTCAACCACAATCAACGTTGTCCGTCGTCTGCAACCAACACAACGTAGTGCGGGCATAGCCCGTGCAGGGGTGAGTATAATCTACTCAGTAGGGACCCCGAGACCCCCGAAGGTCTCCCAAAATCCACAAAGGATAAACCACAAAGGAAAGATACAAACACGAAGTAACAACCGACACTGCTTAGGTATATGCCCATACATTTACCTAAGTCATCAATTACAATACGCTTCAACCTCCGAGCCCAAGTACAACTCCGTCCACACAGGAAAGTATACGTATTCCACAAAGGAAAGCAAAACGTAATCCACAAAAGATAGTACAACACAATCCACACAGGAAAGAAAACAGGATTCAGTACACACAGGTATACTTCTTCGAGAACGATAGACATGATCACTGATGAATCTAAGTCGTCGGACCCACAAAGGATCGATAGGTACTAACCCCCGCAAAGACCCACACATGATCGGACCCACACAGGATCTTTAGGCGCTGGTTCACACAGGACCGCTGAGCGCTGACCCACACAGGATCGGACCCACAGAGGTTCGGTAGCACTAATCCACACAGGATCGCTGAGTGCTGTAGTCTTTGTCGTCGAATCCACTGAGGATCTCTGCACAGCCGTCATCGCAGTCACAGTAGCAGTCGCAACCAGCTCTAGGTTTCCCGCAGACAGCAAGCTCGTTCTGGAGGGTCCGCTCAATGAGCTGAGAGGATGATACATCAACTGTCACATAGTCCAGAGTTGATGTATCCAAAAGTTCCGTATCATCAACAGGAACTCAACGCAACAGACTGTGCGTCAATCGGGCGCCCGGTCTGAGAGTTATTGGCTTTTTCGTTCCAGGGGCCCGGTTGGTTTTTAAGGAAAAACCAATCCGACCGTACTCCACCTGCGTCCAAACCTCAGGCGGAGTATGCCAAAAGATCTGTCTCACTAAGAGGAACTCAACAAAGCTGAAGACACGTCAATCGGACGTCCGTAGCTCAAGATATGAGTGTTTCCGCTTCGAGGGCCCGGTTGGTTTCGTGTACGAACCAACTCGGACGAACTCAAAATAATACGAAACCTTGAGTGCGATATACCGAAACGACTGTCTCGATCCAAGGATCGCATCGCCGCTGACGGTGCGTCGTTTGGAGGTCCGTATCCCAAGTTATGGGCATTTGAACCTAAATAGATCGGTATCGGGGGTTTCGGGCCCGGGCCGACCCGGCCCGAGACCCCCCCCCCCCCCCCCGGCTGGCCCGAACCGGGTCGACCCACCCTGGCCCGGCGCCGGTCCGGCTCAGGGCAGCGCGCTGGGCGCACTGCCAGCTCGGCCTTCGGCCGAGCTGATTGAGAAAACGGGGGGCGCCTACCCCCCTTTGTGAAACCGCGGCCCCCCTCATTATGGGGGGCCGTTTTGTGCTGGCCGGGGGAATTTAATTCCCCTGGCTTCCCCATTTCCGGCCGGCCAGACCTGGCCGGCCGGCTCCTCCTCAATGGGACCAGAAAGGGCCGGTCCCCTTCCGGCTTCTGACACCGGCGGCCCGGCTGGCCACCGGTCACCTTGTTCCACCGCGGCCCGGAACCGGCCGCGACCTATGCCGTCTGGCGCGGTGCGACGGCACCGCTCCCCTCCGCCGCAGCCCCACTCCGGCCGCGGCGCCTTCGACTTCCTTTGACGCGACGTGACGGCGTCGCGTTCGTGGATTTCTTTCCACGGGTTGGCGCGACGGAGCCGCGCAATACTTGCCGTATGATACCCGCATGGTGCGACGACGCCACGCCATCTCGTTCCATCCGCTAGAAACAATAATGAACAAAGGAGGGTGGGTTTGGCCATGTTTGTGCGGTCCGGCCCCCTCTCGTTAAAAGATAGCATTTATTCGATTACCCACGAAGTTCGACATGCTAGAATCAAGAACATAATAATTAAATAAATACCAAAATTCCCCTACCTCGGTTTCAAGAGCGGAGCACGCCAAAAAGCCGCGGAAGACAAGTGCCGCGGAGGTCGGGCGTCACGGTAATCGAACGTCGATTCCGTTGACGTCAAGGTGCGTCCGAAGAGGTAATGTTTCTGGAGAAGCTTCGTAAGCTGATGAAGAAAGTCCGAGGAGGAAGCGGTGTCTCCATTCGTTGACACAAGAAGAAGATCGAAAGAAGCGGCGTCGTCGATCTTCGGAAACAAACTGGCTGCGAAGAAGAGAAGAGACGACACGTCTTTCTCTTCTTATGGTGACACCGTTCTTCGTCGGAGCCTATGAGTTCTTCGCGTTCTTCGTCAAGGTTGAAGAAGATGAATAATGCTTCCCAAATCCTCTCAAGGTGGCAAGAGAAAACTAACCAAAATAAAATAATCTTAAGCCTTATTTTATTTACACAACTTCACCTCTTTGAATTTAAAAAGTTTGAAAAATAATAACTCATCTCAATTAAAACTCAAGTTGTCAAAATTAAATTGAGTGGAGTTATTGGGAGTTTAAAGGGGAGTTGAGGAGTTAGGGTTCGTGTGGGCCCCACCAAACTTAATCCTCTCAAGGGAGGTAAAGGGGATGTGGGTCCCACCTCTAAATCCCTTTGGGAGGATAAAACCAACATGGTTTAAAATAAATTGTGTTTCCACAATTTATTTAACTTCATTTAAATTCCCCCAAAACTAACTCTCAACCCGCATAAAACGCAACCTCGGAAAAGGTCTCCTTAAGCGAATATCGGTGCTGCGAGTTCATCGGTGCCCTCAGAATTCGATTCCGGGCACCGGTTCAAAAGTTAGAAATTCCCGCTCGTTCGTTCACTGAATGTACCCGAGCCAAACTTCGGAAATTAATTCCGGGCACACCGGGCCTTAGAATCAGGTGTCGTCAGAAACCGCGCTCTTGTAAAATTCTAAAGAAAATTAAGAAAAAATTTCCCTTTAATTTTACGGGTCTTTACAACTATGCCAGATCCTATGCCTGAGGAGGAGGTCCTCTACGAGGCTGCGGGGCCGGTGCCATAAGTAGTAACTCTAGCTGTCTGGGGGCTTCTATTTGGGCCATCACTGCAGGCTTGGATCTACCATCCCTCCTTGCTGGAATTACAGGGGGTAGCAGATGTGCCTGGCTAGCCTGTTGCATGGCTTCCTCAAGGAACTGGGCCCTGTCGGAGAAGTCTCATAATCCTCCAAGGTAGTTCTGGGTGATCAGAAAAGGAACTAGTTCCATATTGACGTTCCCTACACACGTCGTCCTTAGTTTCTCTTGATTCATTGGCATGTCAAGTGAGTATGTGAGCCCCGTCCACCGGGTGATAAATTCGGTGACTCACTCATCAGGCCTTTTCTTGCACATGAAGAGGTCTGTGATGCTGGTTTTCTAGGTAGTAGAGATGAACTGGTAGAGTAATTGCCTGCGAAGGTGCTCCAAGCTGGTCACGGATCCGACGGGGAGCTGGCTGTACCAAATGAATGTCGGCCCCTCCAATGTTTGAAAAACAACAGTACAGCTTGGAAGCCTCCTACTATACTGGAGTCCCTAACAAGGGCCCACACCATGAGTTGAAGTGTTCCAGATACAAGGGCGGGTCCCTTATCTCGTTAATGAGGGATAACATGGAATTTACGAAACCTAGAGGCGTCGGCATATCATCCACCCATATCGGGTATGGCTTGCCATCAGGTGGGATTGACACCTATCACGTTTTCAATGCCTCAAGGTGGGATATGAGTGCCGCCATAAGATCATCTGGGCAGGGGTCTCTGTCTTGACAGGGATCCCTAACCACGAGTGCATTGTTGGGTTCTTCAAAACGGTAGACAGGCTCAGTGGCTCATGGAGCGGCTGGTGGAGCAGCCTGTGGGGAAGCTAGGGGAACCCGGGCTAGATTCCTTGGATTTTTGTGCCGTTTGGGAGGGTTTGGTGAGACATAACATGCCATATTTACCTAATCTCGGACATAAGCCATGTTTGCAGGAGCGACATGAAAAAAGTTGACTGGGGGTAGCTCGCCGAGGGGAAGTTATTCCTGCCCCTGCTGCCCTAGCCTAGGATCACCGTAACTGGGTCTTCGCTATGCAACACAATTAGCTAGGAGTTCTTCATCCAACCTCTTTTCCTCATCACTTTTCTAGCGCAACGTGGCCTTCTCGAGGTCCTCCTCCATCTTCTGCACTAATGTGGACGGGTCAGAGTGCTTGACAGCTCCGACGTGCTCTTTTCCCTTACCAGAATTCCTGTCGAGTACCAACACCTTGGTGGGAACATGGAGACCTAAGAGGTTCCTATGAAGACGATTAATCCTCCCTGATGGTTCCAATAGTAGTGGAACACCCTCACAGGGTAAGAATACATCTAGAAGCTCCATCTAGTCCTCTTTTTCCACTATGTTGTTCGTGTTGATTGTGACCCTTCCTGGGGGCATGTCCTCAATATTGCATAGCGATTCGGCCTGCCGCCAGATATGACTGAAGAGGAGGGTAGCATACTACCACGAGCCATAGATTTTCACGTGGGGGGTATCCTCTCGGATAATTTTGCGGAGTACCTTGATATTTAGAACACATTTCTATTGGAGAGCCTCATAGAGACCTGGTGACTCGGGGCGCTGGGCCACAGGGAGTGTGACCAGATCGACTAGACAACACTACTCACTGAATTATTTGAAATGTGTTGGCTCCTTAAATAAACCATGCGCTTATGACGGAGACTGAAATGTGTCACCCATAGGGTGTATTCCAAACAATCAAATTCCTCTAGGTTGATGGACTCCGATATGCAGAAATTCTGCACCGCCACAATCCAGAACTTCTCGGGGAAGAGGTCCGCTGCAAGGATGCTTTAGAAGCTCCTCAGATCAAATTCAGGGTCTGGCCCTAGATTTCCTGTAACACCCCGATATTTTATGAAAAATATTCTTTTAATTTCATTAATGTCTTGTGTTTTATTCTACACCAAGATTACCTTGCGCTATACGCAACACCGTATTAGCTTGCAGTATACGCAACACTATTCTTGGACCGTGTTACATACAATTTTGATAATAGTTATTCTACGCAACATTGAGTATATATATATATATATATATATTAAATGTATAAATGAAATATGGTTGGATTCTGTTATACGAAACAACGAAGGATTCTTTCACAACACGCAACCCTGACTTGGCATACATTACACGCAATCACGACCTTCCTCGATAGCGTGTGTTGTACGCAATACCGGGTTTTAATAAACAATGACATATTATTATAATATTGTCATGAACTAGCCATTATGAATAGTATTAACTAAATTTTGAATTTTATAACATTATTATTCATCTTACACATTTTCTAGAACATGGTATAAGAACAAAATAAATTTTTCGGGTAAAATAAGTATTTTTCAAAAAATGCAGTTTTGCCGCCTTTTGATGGTGCACCCACTTAAAATCTAGTTTTTGACATGTTTATAAGTTAAATTTGAAAAAATAAAATTCTTCTTTGGAATCAAGAAGTAAAAATTTACTTTGGATAAATTTTTCATATTATTCTGGTAAATTCCACATTTTAATGAATAGTAAAAACACGCTATATTTTAATTAAAAACAACTTTTTTCATCGTAATATCTTATGTGGTTAAATTATAATATTGAATGGTTTTAAAGTATAAATAGAATATATTTTTACCATTTAATATAATGTATGTCATTAGCATTTATTTTACCTTGAATTCGTAGGTTAAATCAATTCAATCTTTTGCAATGTTTTAAATAAAAACCCGTTTTTATTCGACAACGGGATTAATTTTAATTTAATTTCTGCAACTTCTGTGTTTTGAATTTTAAAAAATGGATTCCATATTTGAAATCAGTGGGTCCAAATTATGTTAATAGGATACTTTTTATTTTTGGGAATTATGAATAGTAACTACGGTAAATTTTATTTACCATAGTTAAAGGTAAATCGGGTAATTAAGGGTAAATATAATATTTTAAAATTACCCTAACAAATGTCAAAAATCATGTTGGATGACTAAAACACGACCCATATCACCTAAGGGTCTGATTAGATTAATTTAATTAAATTTTTTCAATGAAAATAATTTAATTATTATTAAAACCAAAGAATGTGACAACCTGTCACTTTCTTAAATATTATAAGTATAATAATTTTAATCTAGTGATAAACTTCATGAAACTTCAAACATGAATAGTCTCCAGAAATCTAATACAATTATCTAAATCATAGGAATTTATTTAGAATTTTTAGGGATTAAATAATTATCATTTATTATGACACAAAGATGATGCAGTAATTGTCTTATTAATGAAATATTGACATAATTGATGTTATAAATTCCCAAATAAATGTAATTTGAGACTTTTTACGAATTACACTAATTTTCTAGGTTAATATAACATGTTATTGTTGATTTAAGTAACTTGGTTCTAACTTATCATTCTGTTATGAATTTCATAAAAATCATGTATCAAATAGTGCCAAAATTGACATAAAATATTTTTTAAAACAAATATTGTATTATTAATTGTTATTTTATTCCTAAAAATCTATGGTTTGGACAAATGACTTAGATAAGATTATATATATTAATAATAAACAATTTGGGGTTCTTTTGGCATGTTATAGTAAGTGTATTAACCATATAGTGTAAGAAAACAAAAAGACACGGTAAAAGTTAAATTATTTAACTTAGAGATAAATCTAATTGATAAGGTTAAAATAATAACCTAAACTTGTCTAAATCCTATTGGTTGATAGGATTTCAACCCATCCCCACCTTAAACTCGAAATAAATCAATTTGGAGCTATTTAAATCCGAACTTGACTTTATAAAAAAATAATATTTTTAGTTATTCCAAAGGTGCCCCTCTCCTCCCTTAGAAAAGGGCACCTCCTCCCTCTCTTCCTCACACAACTTTGAGCCTCCAAGCTCGGCCAACCCCTGACAAATTCTCTTCTCCACTTTCCTAGAAACATCCTAGAGGTTCTGGTCCTCCTCAAAGACCAATTTTAGTGCCCTAAGAAGAGGTCTCAAAGAGGTGCTTCAAAGAAGAGGAGGTTCGGACACTTACGAAGCAAATCGGACCTAAGGTAAGGGAAATATCACAATCTCACTTTTATCCGAGATTGTTTATTCGTAAGTATTTACTGGGGTGTATTTTATCATCCACATCCATGTTTCATCAATATGTAATATTATTTCCATCCACCTACAATTGTTTAAATCCATTTTTACCCTTCGGTGAGTTTTTAGTAATATGTATGAAAGGAATCTTTTGTTGTTTTTCGTACGAGGTACTTTTTGACTTTTCCGACAAAAGTACGAAGAATGTTTTTTTAACTTATACGGCATGAATGGATTTTTAAAACATTATTTCCAAGAATCTTCCTATATAAGTTTTCAAGTTTATTTTTAATCAACTTCTTTATTTTATAATTGTATGACATGTTAAGAAAGGAAAAGTGTTTTTGAAGTAGAAAAGATATTTTCCTCAAGAATGAAGTTCAAGTATTTTATTGAAATTATTTTCCATATAAGATAATAAAAGGGTTCGGTTTTTATCCCTATTATTACATGGATTTGATTATGTTGTGATTAAAATATTTTTATGAATTCCTTTATCTTATATGAATTGCTTTATGATGTCATGTTGTTTAAGAATCCCATTTTTATTACATGGGTTACGCTATGATGTATGATTTATGATTATGTGGCACACATAAGAAAGGATTCATTATAAGATGGATGGGTCCTATATCTCCCTCCAATGCATTGGGTAAAGATTTCATATCTCATGAGATAGACATGGCTGAAATGGTAGGTTATACCGGTTCAGTGAAACAGGACTGAAACGAGGGTTACTCGATTCAGAAAGGGAATTTGTCCACTAAGATAGTCTTGGCAATGAGTCTTGACTAACAAGAAATGATTCTCTATGATTATGTATGTATGACACAAAGTTTCATTGGGATTTCATTTCACTACTATGATTTATCCCATGTTATGAAATTATGCTCTCTTTTGCAGGTTAAGATTTCCAAAAGTTATGTTCTTATGAATATGATGTGATTGATTTTTCTTTTGTATACCCTTACTGAGCATTTGAGATCACCCTTTTATGTTTTCTTTTCCCCAGGATATAAAGAAAGGTTTTAGGTAAAAAAAAAGGAAGATCTTTATGGGATATATTGAAGATCTTTCACCACGATTAGAAGATTACGTTCAGAGTTTCCAAAGACACTAAACTATTACGATCCTTGTGTGTGTGTTTTTGTTATGTACTATGTATTCTGCAAATGTAATGTAATGTCCATGTACGTCAAGATACGGGTCTCTACAGTTGGTATCAGAGGAAAGGTTTAGTCAACCTTTGGAAACTAGGATGCGAAAGCGTTAGTGAGATCCCTAGAGATATTTCAAAGGAATGTCTAGGGATGTCCCTAAGGATAAGTATACGTATAGGATATAGTCCTAGAACTATGGTAACGATCTTAGAATTTAACCTAAGATGTTAGATATTGAAGTTACTCTCCCTTTATTATGATTTTTTCCTCTAACACTATTCTTTTTGGGTTTTAGAAAATGGCTGGAAACAAGATGATTCACGATAATGGAGGATATTATGGACAATGGAATGATATTCTTCATGAGAAACCAAAGGAAATGGGATTTGGAAGTCCAAAAATAATTATTATGCCAAATCAGCAATCTCATAATATGATCAATAAAGTAAAATTTTGTAAGTTTCCTGACTCGGATAATAAGAGAAAGATGGAGTTTCATGATGATCATAGAGGAAAGAATGTTCAATTTCCCCTATGTAAATCATGTGGGAAGAGGAATCAAGGAGAATGTTTCAAAGGAACTGGAAGATGCTTTGGGTGTGGAAAAGAAGGACACAAAGCCAATAAGTGCAAAGGAAAAGGTTCAGTTAACACCAGGGATGGGGATAATGGTATTGCTACGACATCAACAATGGTAAAATGTTTTAAATGTGGACTGTACGGGAATTATGCAAACCAATTCCCTAAGGGAAAGTCTCATGAAGAGAATCTTTATGGTCGCATGGGTAGTATTTATGTGGATGATGATGAAGAGACTACAAATGATATGTGAGATGAAAGAATTGTTGAAGCTCGGTCAATGGTTTAAGAATGTAGTGGAATGATTACATGTTTATCATGAGTAATGTTGTATAAGTAATCTCATGGTACTATGGAATAAAGATACATCTAAGGATTTTTACACTGTTGTCTTTCATTGAGTTTTGAAAGTGTATGATTAATGTTACCAGTATCCATGAAAGGTTATTCAGATACTTTTGGAACGTAGATGATATGCGCATAATGAAGGGATAAGGAGAAAATGAAATGTTTGACAGTATTCATGAGCTCATGATTGATATAAGGACTAAGTGATATCATGGTTTGAGTATATAGAATTTTGAGGATTTTGGTATGTGGAAGGTGTTAACTTTTAACTGCATTCATGTTTTCACTAAGGTATTCAAGAGAATACATGATTAAGGACTTTGAATGTTTGGAATGTGACCAACAACATATATCTTATTATATATGGGGATAAACGATGGTATTAAATCTCTGAGAGTGGACTGCAGTATTCTAGATAAGCCTAAATATTAGAATGGATTATGTTGGACATGAGTTAGTATTGTTTAAGGATAGAAGATTTTCGATATTGTTGATGGGATGTTATAGTAATGTAGTTTTAGAAAAATGACAACCTGCAGGACGGGCGACAGCCCATCGCGTCGGACACGGATGTGGGAATCAAACCCACAACTGAAGTGCAACTGGCCTTTATCGCCTACCACTGGCCTACAGGAAGTCCCTGTTTAGTAGAAACTAGTTTTATTATATTAAGCAGTATGATATATGAAGTATAAAGTCCATTTTAGGAACCATATATGATTAATCTCACTATAGAATGACTTATGTATATTTAATAACTTTTGCTAACCTTTTGTTTGAGACAGATAGAATGACCCGTCATTCTATCACATGATCTGATAACACTTCACGAATAACAAATTCAACTTCATTTATTTAAGAGATGAAGTGGAAATTGTTCAAGGCACGAACAACAGTGAGATTGTACCAAAATAAAGTAAGTATTTATTCTAATTCAAATTCTTCGACTTTAGGGAAACGATCTTGAAAACCAAAAATGTTTTCCTAGTGCTCTTATATCTGATTAATCAGATGGTACCATAGATCATCACAAATATATGGATTTGTGATTGTTGGCTTTTCCATAGCCATGTTCTCTACCACTCTCCATCAGAACATGACGGTTAGATTTCTCTTCCATGTCCATATTTTCACCTATGTTCTCCTATGTGGATACCCAGTGATTAGTTAACTTGGGTAACCATTATGTTTTATACTTTAGTTTTTAATGATAAGTTTTGGTATTCCTTTTTACGATGTGGGTTTCTATCAAAGAAACTTTCAAATAGTAAACCATTTATAACCCCGACGAATTTCGAGGGCGAAATTCATTTTAAGGGGGGTAGAATGTAACACCCCGAGATTTTATGAAAAATATTATTTTAATTTCATTAATGTCTTGTTTTTTATTCTACACCAAGATTACCTTGCGCTATACGCAACACCGTATTAGCTTGCAGTATACGCAACACTATTCTTGGACCGTGTTTCATACAATTTTGATAATAGTTATTCTACGCCACATTGAGTATATATATATATATATATATTAAATGTATAAATGAAATATGGTTGGATTCTGTTATACGAAACAACTAAGGATTCTTTCACAACACGCAACCCTGACTTGGCATACATTACACGCAATCACGACCTTCCTCAATAGCGTGTGTTGTACGCAATACCGGGTTTTAATAAACAATGATATATTATTATAATATTGTCATTAACTAGCCGTTATGAATAGTATTGACTAAATTTTGAATTTTATAACATTATTATTCTTCTTACACATTTTCTAGAACATGGTATAAGAACAAAATAAATTTTTCGGGTAAAATAAGTATTTTTCAAAAAATGCAGTTTTGCCGCCTTTTGATGGCGCAACCACTTTAAATCTAGTTTTTGACATGTTTATAAGTTCAATTTGACAAAATAAAATTCTTCTTTGGAATCAAGAAGTAAAAATTTACTTTGGATAAAATTTTCATATTATTCTGGTAACTTTCACATTTTAATGAATAGTAAAAACACGCTATATTTTAATTAAAAACAACTTTTTTCATCGTAATATCTTATGTGGTTAAATTATAATATTGAATGGTTTTAAAGTATAAATAGAATATATTTTTACCATTTAATATAATGTATGTCATTAGCATTGATTTTACCTTGAATTCGTAGGTTAAATCAATTCAATCTTTTGCAATGTTTTAAACAAAAACCCGTTTTTATTCGACAACGGGATTAATTTTAATTTAATTTCTGCAACTTCTGTGTTTTGAATTTTAAAAAATGGATTCCATATTTGGAATCAGTGGGTCCAAATTATGTTAATAGGATACTTTTTATTTTTGTGAATTATGAATAGTAACTACGGTTAATTTTATTTACCATAGTTAAAGGTAAATCGGGTAATTAAGGGTAAATATAATATTTCAAAATTACCCTAACAAATGTCAAAATCCTGTTGGATGACTAAAAAACGCCCCATATCACCTAAGGGTCGGATTAGATTAATTTAATTAAATTTTTTCAATGAACATAATTTAATTATTATTAAAACCAAAGAATGTGACAACCTGTCACTTTCTTAAATCTTATAAGTATAATAATTTTAATCTAGTGATAAACTTCATGAAACTTCGAACATGAATAGTCTCCAGAAAGCTAATACAATTATCTACATCATAGGAATTTATATAGAATTTTTAGGGATTAAATAATTATCATTTATTATGACACAAATATGATGCAGTAATTGTCTTATTAATGAAATATTGACATAATTGATATTATAAATGCCCAAATAAATGTAATTTGAGACTTTTTACGACTTACACTAATTTTCTAGGTTAATATGACATGTTATTGTTGATTTAAGTAACTTGGTTCGAACTTATCATTCTGTTATGAATTTCATAAAAATCATGTATCAAATAGTGCCAAAATTGACATAAAATAGTTTTTACAACAAATATTATATTATTAATTGTTTTTTTATTCCTAAAAATCTAAGGTTCAGCCAAATGACTTAGATAAGATTATATATATTAATAATAAACAATTTAGGGTTCTTTTGGCATGTTATAGTAAATATATTAACCATGTAGTGTAAGAAAACAAAAAGACACGGTAAAAGTTAAATTATTTAACTTAGAGATAAATCTAATTGATAAGGTTAAAATAACAACCTAAACTTGTCTAAATCCTATTGGTTGATAGGATTTCAACCCATCCCCATGTTAGCCTCTAAATAAATCAATTTGGAGCTATTTAAAACTGAACTTGACTTTATAATAAAATAATATTTTTAGTTATTCCAAAGGTGCCCCTCTCCTCCCTTATAAAAGGGCACCTCCTCCCTCTCTTCCTCACACAACTTTGAGCCTCCAAGCTCGGCCAACCCCTGAAAAATTAACTTCTCCACTTTCCTAGCAACATCCTAGAGGTTCTGGTCCTCCTCAAAGACCAATTTTAGTGCCCTAAGAAGAGGTCTCAAAGAGGTGCTTCAAAGAAGAGGAGGTTCGGACACTTACGAAGAAAATCGGACCTAAGGTAAGGGAAATATCACAATCTCATTTTTATCTGAGATTTTTTATTCGTAAGTATTTACTGAGGTGTATTTTATCATCCACATCCATGTTTCATCAATATGTAATATTATTTCCATCCACCTACAATTGTTTAAATCCATTTTTACCCTTCGGTGAGTTTTTAGTAATATGTATGAAAGGAATCTTTTGTCGTTTTTCGTACGAGGTACTTTTTGACTTTTCCGACAAAAGTACGAAGAATGTTTTTTTAACTTATACGGCATGAATGGATTTTTAAAACATTATTTCCAAGAATCTTCCTTTATAAGTTTTCAAGTTTATTTTTAATCAACTTCTTTATTTTATAATTGTATGACATGTTAAGAAAGGAAAAGTGTTTTTTAAGTACAAAGGATATTTTCCTCAAGAATGAAGTTCAAGTATTTTATCGAAATTATTTTCCATCTAAGATAATAAAAGGGTTCTGTTTTTATCCCTATTATTACATGGATTTGATTATGTTGTGATGGAAATATTTTTATGAATTCCTTTATCTTATATGAATTGTTTTATGATGTCATGTTGTTTAAGAATCCCATTTTTATTACATGGGTTACTCTATGATGTATGATTTATGATTATGTGGCACACATAAGAAAGGATTCATTTTAAGATGGGTGGGACCTATATCTCCCTCCAATGCATTGGGTAAAGATTTCATATCTCATGAGATAGGCATGGCTGAAATGGTAGGTTATACCGGTTCAGTGAAACAGGACTGAAACGAGGGTTACTCGATTCAGAAAGGGACTTTGTCCACTAAGATAGTCTTGGCAATGAGTCTTGACTAAAAATAAATGATTCTCTATGATTATTTATGTATGCCACAAAGTTTCATTGGGATTTCATTTCACTACTATGATTTATCCCATGTTATGAAATTATGCTCTCTTTTGCAGGTTAAGATTTCCAAAAGTTATGTTCTTATGAATATGATGTGATTGATTTTTCTTTTGTATACCCTTACTGAGCATTTGATCTCACCCTTTTATGTTTTCTTTTCCCCAGGATATAAATAAAGGTTTTAGGTAAAAAAAAGGGAAGATTGTTATGGGAGATATTGAAGATCTTTCACCATGATTAGAAGATTACGTTCCGAGTTTCCAAAGACACTAAACTATTACGATCCTTGTGTGTCTGTTTTTGTTATGTACTAAGTATTCCGCAAATGTAATGTAATGTCCATGTACGTCAAGATACGGGTCTCTACATTTCCCCACTCTCTAACTAGGGTATTTGAGGAACTGGCAGCGGTACTGAGGTAGAATTCTGGGACGGCAGGTCGGCCGGTGGGGAATACGGCAAATGGGCTGAGTAGCCGCCAATTCTCGGGTTGTCCTCTGAAGAGTGTAGCGACATAGCCGCTACGTCGCGATAAGAGGGGATGATGACCGCCATTTCTGGCTCAGGGGTTAGGGCTGGTAGTCATAGTCCACAATGCTTCTCACCTTCCATTGGCCCCTAGAATATCCCTATGTGATCTCTCGTGGAGGTAGAATGTGCTTTCGGTGATGATGGTGGTGATTGCATGACCATACCCTACGGGGTCGCTATATTTTCATCCTCCTGGATATACCTGTAGAGGGAGGAGAGAATCATGTGGACCTCACATTCTGGGAGATCCAGGCTGATGTGCCTCATCACTGCCCCGTCCCTTGACTCAGATGAGCGAGGGGAGGGTTCTCGAGCTGAGTCATACTCAGCTTTAGAGTTTGAGAAGCAGTCCAATTTGATCTCCATCCAGACCCTCTCATAATTCGTCTTGTGATGGCGACGACCCGCCTTCCTAACCCTGGGTGGCTCCTCGAGATAGGGCTGATTTCTGACACAGGTTCCTTCGGCTACACTGGTGTTGGGGCAGATAGGGTTTCCACCTGATAAAGCTGAGGTGCAAGGAGCACCGGAAAACATTTCGAAGGGGATATGGGGAGGACCTCCCGGAATAGCACTAGAGTAGGAAAAACCTCCACGGGAACTTCAAGGAGCATAGAGAGGACCTCAATGCTTTGTGCGGGTGGAGCGAGGCTGGCCTCCACCCCTCTGGTTGTCGAGGCGAGGAGGACCTTCACCAGATATGGAGAGGACATAGGGATAATCCCCAAATTAGAGAGAAACCGGATGGGAAATATCCCTACATCGGCAGTCGGGGGTAGGAGGAATGACCCCATACCTAATTTAATGGGAACGGGAGAGGCTTCCGTACCGAGTATCACTATCACGGGGCAGACCCTCATTCAGATTGGGGGAGACACGGGGTGGACCTCCATGAAAATCCTCAAAGAGGGGAAGACCCATGCTCTCTGTGGTGGTCGTACAGGGAGGAACTCCGTACAGGGTGGCATCGCTACAGGTTGGTTTGCGCTGACCACTGCTCATTCCTACGACCAGGAGAGTTGACTAAGCATACCCGTGGGGAGGTTGGTGCCTCGATCCCGGTTGGGCGTATAAGCGCCCCTGCTCAGTGTATACAGGGACTTGATGGTATGCGTCAAGGTGGCTCGGGCCACAACAGTTGTCAACTTTGACGCCCCTTGGCGGGCATCCTCCTCAACTCGTGCCCAACATTGGCGTCGGGTCGGACGAGATGGGGCTGGTGGTGTAGGTTCCTAGCTTACCTGCTCCTCATCTGGTAAGACCGGGCGATGGCACTGATGTGGCTGTGTAGGAGCCCTTGCTGGGAGCCCCTGGATTTGGACTCTAACCAGGCGGGGCCAGACGTCGCCTATCTCATCAGTGATTGGTAGGGATTCGTCAATGCGCTCAGGGGGTAAGCTTCCAAAGTAGTTGTATGTCGGGGTGCAGAGCAATGGATCCCTACACGACCTTCAGGGGCAGCGTTGATGGTGAGGCGTGGACACCTCTAGATCTAGGCAGGCCATATCTTGGGTCGGGATTACACCCTCCTCCTCGTAACGACGCATGAGGTTGTTAATTACCCTTTGTTGGATAACTTCCGATGGGGAGATGGGGCTTGGTAACCCCATAGTCATGGACGTAGAGGCCGTCGCGGAAGTGGTGAAGCCATGCGGAGCGGCTGTGCTAGCATTTACCCTACCCCTGTGTAGACAGGCAGGCGGTGATCGTGTTCCTGAGGAAGCAACTTGATTTCTGAGAAGCAGGGAGATGAACTCATCAGTGATGAAAGAAAAAGGAATCAACGACCAATTCCCCAGCGTAATCCCGTATTCCATGACCGGTAAGAGAGATACGCACTGACAACTTCGTAGAATGGGATGTCCAACGTTCTACTGCCCCAACTTCTGTTGAGCTTTACACGAGGCCCACTGTTTGTTTGGCAGGACCCAGTGCCAGAAAACTGGATCTGGTGACACGTCAATCTATTGATTCCCCGAGCACTACTAATATCCATATTGAGCAGAAGAATATCACGTCGAGTTCACCATTTCTATTTCCGACGCTTTCTCTTGGGCGCGCTCGTCCGTCTCATTCGGGGAAGAGGGATGCGGGTTTTGTTACCCCGCATTCCAGCTTTCCAAATGTGGGTGGCATCCAATCCTTATTCATGGATGTCTGCTCCTTGATCGAATCATGATGATGGGATGTCAGTTATTTCTTCTGTGGATTCCTCCTCAGAACTCATCACCTAGTCCGGGTCTCCTTCATATACTTAAGACGATGTTCTTGAAACTCTTCCTGGCGCCATATCTTCATGGACACCAGTTAATTACGCTACTTCTGTCATGAAATTCCAAGGGATCCAGTCAGGGCAGCAACCTTCTGTTATGGAAGTAGTCACGTGGGGCATCATTAGAAAGTCTGGGCGCTGGGGGATTGGCGTGTCTGTCTTCTGTCCCTTATTATATGGCGTCTCGAGGGTTCGGAAGCCCGAGTCATCCCACATCAAACGCAGGGAATCATATGCCCTAGGCATGTATCTGAGGTTTTCATCACCTTCCCATGTTTAGCATGGGGTATGTAGCATGTTTAAAATCCTGCAGAGATGGATCGGGCAGATCAGAACACTGACTAGAGTGGATCAGATGGAGGAAGCCCCTAGAGGGAACACCAATATTGGGTTCATCGTGTGACTGGCCTCCCGAGAGCTATTTGTGGGAACGGGGAACGGGGTGGCATGATCCCACTGGGATGTGGCGGCTCCGGTAAGAATCAGGATGGATGATGAAAGGTTCTGTGAATTGGATGGTGAATGGGATGGAACCGTCATAGGGGTGATGATGGTTTTGGGCTTGATCCTTGAAGAGACTTCCTAAGTATACCCATGGAAGGGAATCAAATTCCACATAGTTCATATGATGATGTCTTACCGCCGAGTGGGGTTTTCAACATCTTACTATTGGATAGGGTTTCAATGGATTAACGCTGATTGAGTTTACAACTGCTTACCACTGTAGTGACAACGACTTACCACTGAATGGAGTGACAACAGCTTACCGCTACAGTGACAACAGCTTATCGCGGAAGGGAGTGACAACGGAATACCGCTGTAGTGACAACGACTTACCGCCGAACGGAGTGACAATAGATTACCACTGAATGGAGTGACAATGGCTTGCTACTGAAGGAGGTCTATAGTTTAACGTCGTGTGGGATAGGGGTGAATCTACGAGGAAGGGGGTTGGAACTACTAGGTGTTGGGATTAAACCTTTTGGAGGCTTCCTATATACCTTAACTTAGCAAGAATCAAAGTACAAGTAGTTTGGGATGGGAAGGGGTTCGATGAACCGACGTGAAGGAGGACCTAGGGTCTATTGGTTGTTGGGGTTGAACCACATGGAGGCTTCCTACGTACCTCTCCTTACAAGGATCAAAGACCACGTAGTTCAGGATGGTAAGGGGGTTGGTGAACCGACGTGAAGGTGGACCTGGGGTCCAATGGGTGGTGGGATTGAACCTCGTGGAGGCTTCCTACGTACCCTACCTTAGAAAAGATAAACGACCTCATAGTTCAGGTTATGGGTGTGGGGATTACACTCTAGGCTACCCAGAGTGTTGGTGGGCCGATCTGGGGGAGGACCTGGGGTCCAATAGATGGTGGTGGGCTTGAACCTCGTGGAGGCTTCCTACGTACCTGACCTTGGAAAGGATCAATGTCCTCGTAGTTTAAAATATGGTGTGGGGCTTACACTCTAGGCTACCCCAGGGTGTTGGTGGGCCGACGTGGTGGAGGTCCTAGGATCCAATAGATGGTGGTGTTCTTGAACCTCATAAAGGCTTCCAATGTACCCTACCTTGGAATGGATCAAAGTCCTCGTAGATCATAATATGGTGTGGAGCTTACACTCTAGGATTCCTAGGGTGTTGTTGGTCCGACGTGGGGGAGGATCGGGAGTCTAATAGGTTGTGGTGGGATTGAACCGCGTGGAGGCTTCCTATGTACCCTACCTTGGAAAAGATCAAAGTCCTCATAGTTCATAATACGGTGTGGGGATTACACTCTAGGCTTCCCATGGTGTTGGTTGGATGACGTGGGGGAGGACCCGGGGTTAAATAGATGGTGGTGGGATTTAACCTCGTTGAGGCTTCATACGTACCTTGCCTTGGAAAGGATGAAAGTCTCCATAGTTTAAAATACGGTGTGGGACTTACACTATAGGCTGCCGAGGGTGTTTGTGGTCCGATGTGGGGGAGGACCTGGGGTCCAATAGAAGGTGGTGGGCTTGAACCTCATGGAGTCTACCTACATACCCTTCCATGGCAAGGATAAAAGTCCTCGTATTTTGGAATACGGTGTGGGGATTAAACTCGAGGCTACCATGGGTGTTGGTGGGCCGACGTGGGGGAGGACCAGGGGTCCAATAGATGGAGGTGGGCTTGAACCTCATGGAGGCTTCCTACGTTCCCAACCATGGTAAAGATCAAAGTCCTTGTAGTACAGAATATGGTGTGGGGCTTACACTCTATGCTGACCAGAGAAGATTTCAGGGTTGGTGCTCACTCTAAGCCCACGTGAGTCATGCTCGCTGTGACAAACAAGAGTTAGCAGAGAACCGATGATCACGTCGTGAAAGGTGCGTCCGTGGGAAATGGAGTGGGTCTTACACTTAGTTAGCAGCCCATAAAGTTGATACTTAATCCAAGATCGAGGCCCGATGGAGACAAAGTGCAGTCGGAGAGGGACTTGGGGCCGAAGAAAGGAGAAGAACCATTCCCCATCATGCCCTTTGTTGGCCCTGAGGACCAAAGATGAAAGGCGGAGTAGGGATGTTGACTCATACCAGAAATCTAGGGGATTACACCGAGATGGTCGCCCTTTCCCCATGGACAAACGCCACTCCCAAAAGGAGGATATCATCCCCTGTGGAGACCAGTGGATGTATAGAATGTCCAAGGTGGTTGTACCCCACGTGTGAGGCACGGGGCGAGGTCACAGTTTAACGTCATGTGCTGAGGATGACGGTGCTTGTCATTTTAATGTCATGCAGCTCGGACGAGTTGGATTTGCTCCGCACTCCTAGGACTTACATAACCAGTACTCTCTGCTCCTTGGTGTATAGAGGGGACAGGAAAAGCTGTGGTGAGGGGGTGTCATGGAGTGAACCGTCAAGGGGCCCACATTAGCCTTGCTATGCGAAGAAGCAATAACCATTAGCGTGCCTATGCGTAGAAGCATGAGTTGAAGTAACGCAACGGGTGGTATCGTCCAAGGGACATTGAAGTTACATCATGAGAACCTAGGAGGTTGCATAAGAAATGCGTTTATGATGAAGGCGTTGTGGGCGCGGGAGGCGCTTGAAAATGATGCCCAGAAGAGGGACATCACAGTCGCACAAGGCACAAGGATTGCACACAAAAGGGACCGTTGTGCAAAAAAGTGGGTGAGCTGGTACACAAAAGGAATTGCGTACGCAAAATAGTCCAGGATGGAGAATAATTGAGCGTAGGGTGTGAAATAGAGCGGGTCGGCGTGAAAAAGGAATGGTGTGCCGAAGACCTAATTGCATGAAATCAGAAGGAATTGCGCGCAGGGAAAGGGGATTGAGGGGATTTGTACCAGAATAAATCCTGAGTAGTCGCACGCAAAGGCAGACCCTCGGGAGACCTAATGTGAAAAATTTAGTACCTTAGACCCATCTTCTTTGGGCATGTGAGAGAGGAATTTCACGCATGGGAGGTGGTTCGAATTCTTCAGTGTTGAAGTCGAAGGGGTGCCCTTGTTTTTATAGGCGATCGGGATCTTGGGTCTGCACGATAAATGATTTGGTGTGAAATATTGTGTTCCCCAATGTCGGTATCGCGATGGTGAACCATGAGGAGAGGTGGCATGAAAGAGTTCCGCGCCCACACGGAAAACTCTTGTGAATCCCAGAGCTTTTCGCGGGGGGCATATTTTTTTGTACACCTCAACATTTTTTTTGCGCCGCCCCTCCGGGACCCCCAGAATGGATCGTCAGTTCCAAATATGGCTTCGCTTTGTCATGTCCGAACCTTCCTTAGCCCTAGAGAGCTTTTTGGCATCTACAAGTATCAAATACATTTTTATGAAAATAATCACATTTCATCACATTTTTTGTAATCACAATATTACCAAAAACCCAAAGCAAGACTAGATAATAAATTAAGGTATCTTGGAACATCATAATACTTGTCACTCTTAAAAATCAACGGAACAAGTGAACAAATTTCATACATGTTACTCTTAAAAATGGAATATCTATATGACTGAATTATGTACCCTATGCATTGGAGGTCTGTCACTGACCACCCCCCCTCCCTTTATTGGTTTATCATTGAACCGCCCATATTTGGTTTATCATGGAACCACCCGTCAAATGTCCAAGAACCTTTACAAAATCATAACACATAAAAGATTTAAATTTTCAACATTTCACACATAAAATTTCATTTCAATCAAATGAATTCATTTCTAGGTATGTAAATTATCAATCCATTTTCAAAACCCATTTTCAATAACAAAATACCCAAAAATGGAATAGAGGGGTGTCATTTACTTTGAAAATTGTACTGTTTATAGAGGAAGAAAGATATCAAAATAGACATAAAGTTTAATTATTAATCCTTTTATATCCATATAAATAATTGTGTGAAATAATATCAAGGATATTTAAATGGTTGAAATATTTTGAAAAATTATATCTTTAAACAGTCAAAGTGTCTCGTACAACATTGAACAATTATATCATAATACACATGAAATAATAATATTTTAAAAACATTAAATATCATGGGAATAGAAATAATATTGATGTGTAATTTACATGGGCCTTTATATACACCATATAAAATAATAAATGTTCATATCATCAGGAAATTCCTTAATAATGGGAAATTGGAATGAAATCTTGTACATGAGTTTGACTTGTCGCGTGTGTCTTTAGCATCCTATATACTAAACATATGTAAATTATAAAATTTCATCAGAAATTTTTTGAAGTTTATAGTTACTTTTATGTCACTTTGTACAATTTTGTAAACAACTACATAAACAAATAATTTTATATCAAGTGTTTTGACCATATTTTGTTTATGTGTTAAAAACAAAAATGGTTGGTAAACTATTGTCAAACGGGTAATTACAGAAACATATTTAGAATAATAATCATGAAAAATTTATTATATTTATAAATTAATTATACTTTTAAAAAAAATCATGAAAGATTATTATGAAAAATTAACTAACATTACAATCATGGAGATTATAGGTCATATATGTGCATTTGTAACGTTTTCATTTTTCAATGATGGTTATGGAAGGAAGGTATATGAAATTTGCCTTTGAATATTTATAATTATATCATATATACAATGTTTTTTTAGAATATATACATATAATTATAATTCAAGTGATGTAAAAGGAACCACATCACATCAAAGAGGTGGTAGTCAACAGATCCATGAACAACATTATCACATTTTTAGTGTGTGTAAAGGTGTAAAAGAAAATGATATAATCTATTAAAAGATTGATAATTATGTCATGATTTTTATATGGATTTTATTTATGTCACATATATTTACATAAACCCATCCTTTTCACAATCAATGTAATGTGTGAATGTATCACATCACTTTGAGGAGGCGTTAGTCCACACGTCCACAAACGACGTTATAATATTTACATGCAATGGAAAGAATGATGGTATGAGAATATAAAAATAAATAATTATTAATAAATAATTAATATAATATATATATCATATAAAAAAATTATATCCTAATGCCCAACCATGAGAGGTGGTAATGTAAAAAACTGAACAACATCATTACGTGAGGCGGTAGTTGGTCATATAGGAACAGTAATGTCGTTACCCATTTGATGGAATTGTGTGTATGTTTAGGTATAAAACTTATCATAACAAAATATAAGTAATTTAAGGATAATTAGTTTTCTATATAACCATGGAATAATGAGAAATTAATTTACTATAGAAGGAAACAAAGTAAAAATTCATGTTTATGAATGTTAGCTATTCTTTGGGTAATTCCTTTTTGTTTCAATGAGATGACTTATTGGTTATCTTTATACCAATTTTAGGCCTATAGTGTGAGGTTTGTGATGTTGGAATATTATTTTGTTTTATTTTGGAATATCCCACATGGATTTAGAGGTATAAAGACAGGGGAGGAGATGAGGCCTTTTATAAGAGGGAAAAAGGACACATTGGGTATCCTTGAAATGAATTGTGTTCTCCCCGCGTTTTAAATGTTACAATTGGGTTAAAAGATGACCATTTTAGATATTTATAGGTCTAATGGTATAAATATTTTCTTAAAATATATTTTAGGCAATTTTAGGTAAATTGTTATGCCTTATTTCCCATGTTAAGTATTTAATTTAACTCATTTTTCCTTATTCATAATAGTTATTTTATTTAATTTTACTAATAATTTTGGTAAATAACTATGTTGATCTTATTAGAAATTATAAATTATGATGATTCCAAATATTTAATAAATTTTATCAAATTAAAAAAAAATTATGTGGCTGAAACTAATTTAAAATTAATCTCCCAGACGAGATGTGATTGTCAGTTTTAAATGTGAAGATGTTCCAATGATTGTTATGTTTTTTAATCTAAAATCAATTTGTAATTGATTCCAATGGCCTAAATTAGTTTTAATGATATAAAATTTATCAAATTATACATTAAAAAATCCAAAAAAATATAACTTTATAAAAAATTGGTTTAAAAAGAAGTTTTGAACTAATCTTCAGCATTATTCACTAATCATCAGAAAATAAATGTTCTTATAAAAAAATCACCCAAAGTAATTTTTAATATTTTAATTTTAAGAATAATTAATATTTATTTATATAAAATTTATATAGGTGTCAATATATTGATTTCAAATAGGTCCATCATTAAAAGGTGAAAAAACAACCATTAAAAAAATATATGGCTTTTTATGTTTAAAATTTTATTTATTCTTATTATAAGGATATAAATTTCATTATATGAATGTAAAACCATTTAATAAACATTTTTATACATAATATAGTTAATAATACTAATTCCCACTAGTATAAGGGCTAGGTTATAACAACCACTTAAAAAATAATATTAACAATATATTATTTTTGGGTATAACTGAGTCTTGCATGCAATGTAATATTTTGGAGAAACTAATTGTTGTGTGTCGGTCATGCAATCATCAATTTCATCCCTTTTGATGGTAATATTACTATCTAAATAATTATTAATGTGAAATATGAAAAATAATTATTCTATCATTTCCTGGGATCTTACATTCTTCACCCTTTTGGAAATTGAATCCTCATAATTTTATTCAATTATCAAATAAGTGGGAATATCTTTTTCACATATCATTTTCATATTCCCATTTTTCCTCGTCATCCATATGGATTTTCCAAAAAACCATAACCTGATGAATTACCTTATTCTGTGATACGTACTCTTTATGTTCAAGAACCAAAATTGGTTGTTCCTCATATGAAATATTATCTTCTAACTAAACTACATTAGAAATCAAAACCTGATATAGATCTAGTACATAAATAAATAACATTGAAACAAGAAATGTGTTGTGTACCTAGAAAAAAAGTTAAATCCACTCAATAAGAATCTGATCCAAATTTCCCTAGGATTTCATATGGTCTGATGAACCATGGACACATATTCCACTTAATTACAAAACACTTCACACTTTTCTATAGAGAAAATTTGAGAAATAAATGGTCACCTACCTAAAAATAAAAATAATTCCTCTAGTTATCTTCTTTATGTTTCTACATTCTCTGAGCTGTTCTCATGTGTCACAAAATCAAATGAACTTTTTATTCACATTCCACTATAAACACTAGTCTAATTAACTTTCTTTTATCATGCCTCATCCCAAAACACTGGTGTTCAATAGCACTTTCCATATAATTATTCAAATGGGGAACTTTTTATAATGGAAAAAAATGTTATTATTAGAAAACTCAACCAAGCAATATTTTGATCCAAAATCCTTGGTAATCAATTCAACAAGAATGAATCATATCCTACAAGGCCCGAATATACTACTCAGTCTATCAATTATTTTGAGGATGAAATGTTGTAATAAAATTTAATTCATTACCAAATGACTTATAATGTACTGTACAAATATTGGATGTAAACCTGGGATCACGATCTAATATAATAGAGAGAGATACTCCATGTAACATGATAATATCTTTTAGATATTTTTTTGGAAAGCTACTCTAAATATATAGAATCCTTAATATGATGAAATTTTAAATATTTAGTTAATAAATCAACAATATCACAAATTAAATTATTTCCTTGAGAAATATATCAAAATACTACTATAAAATCCATTGATATATTTTCCCATTCCCACTCTACTTTTGGAAATGGTTGAATCATTCCTTTCAGAAACTATCATTCTAGTTTAACATGTTGAAATTATAAACACTTCATTATAAATTAAGAAATATCTCTTCCCATTACCTTCTAATAGTAATACTTCTGAAGGTCTCTGTACATCATAGTGCTACTCGAATTATTAAAAAAATAGGGGAATATGAACTTCAGCCAACAACTCTTCCCTCAACTATGATTCAAATAACAGACATAATCTTTTTCCAAACCAAAAAACACAATCTTAATCAATATTAAATAGTGGAACATACCAATATTAACAAATTCTATCTTTTCTTGTCAATATTGATCCACCTAATGATCCCTCTTTATTATTTCTGACAAATTAGACTTTATAGATGTCCCGACCCATCCCAATGGGGCCCATGATTCAACTACCCAAGATTTCCTTCAATATGATAGGGGATAGTGACTAAAACTAAGTGGGAATATCACTAAATGGGAGGAATTCAATATATACATGTATGCACACACACATCTCCAAGCCAAAAAATGATGAAATTTAAAAACCACTAAGTAAAAATGCATGAATAGAACTAAGATCCCACAATATAGTATGATAGTAAAAGTAGAAGAAGTAAATAGTTCCAAATACAATCCCACCATAAGGTGTCTATAACACAAGTAAAACTTAGAATTAAATGCACTGGGATAGTTTTATTAAGCTACTGGAACACAACTCCATCAGTATGACCTTTCTAAGCACCGTCTATTCCTATTTCACCTTGGACTTTGTCAAAAGTTCGCTCGTCTTCACAAGACACTACACATGTAGGTAAATCCCATAGAGTGGCTAGTATAAAAATACTTGGTAGAAAAACTTGAAACCAAAAATAAATACATCAATGGTATGTACAATAATATCTACATTGGTATATGTGTACATCACATATAACTAGAATATTCAGATTTACTCAATAGAGGTAACACACCATCAGGCGGTCATAACCAACACTATCCCTAAGATTCTGCTCAAAGAATTCTCATTTTGGGAGAACTCACTCCTCGATCCATGATATCCTCAAAGACACTCACAAATAGTTCTAGCTCATTTGGGCCCTACCCATAAAAAATATATTTTTTAAGGAACACAATGATACATTTAGAGAGGGTTACACCCAGAACTGGCTGGGGGACACCACAGATCATTCCCAGAATCATTGGGGGATACCACATTCCTAATCTAAATCATCCCTCTACATTTGTGATCATGTCCAAAACAAACTGCGGGATTCCATAGACCCTACTGATGCATCCCACTAGGTGGATGATTAGCACCCTTTACATGATTCCACAAACTCTACTATGGGTGATAGAGGATCACACTCAAGTCTTAATGACATATACCTTAATATATCTGAGACTCGGCCTCTATATAAGGGTTATAATCTGGTTATGTGGATGTAATGTCATATTGAACCATTAAGTAAAGAGCCAAGGTAATTATCTCAACCAATATGGGTTTCAAATAAAAACTCACCACATATCCACAAAAATACTGTCGCAACATTAGGGTCTCAATTCCATAGATTCTTCATCAATCAGATGTTCTGTTTAGGAGATATGCTCCCTTGACCGAAACCGCCCACATACCAATCGGGGCCTGCATACCTAGCACGACAGCAGATGGACCTAGCACAACAGTAGGTCTATAGGTCCCCGTAGTCATGCCATTAGTTTCACTCAAGAAAACATATCTCCTAAGAGGATCATCCAATCGGTGATCTATCTATGGTGTTTAGACCCTAACATTGAGATGGTCTTTTTGGTACAAGTGGTGAGTTTTTTTATACCAGTATAGGTTGACAGTATTCCCTTGATCCTTTCCTTGAGGTTTTAGTATGACATTACATCCACATACTTGGATTTTAATCCCATATAGTGGTTGAGTATCAGATAGAGTAAGAGTATGGAATCCCTCCCCAAGACTGGAGTGTGATCCTCTATCACCCCTAGTAGAGTATATGGAATCAAGTAACCTCCTTAAGTAGTGTGTTGATCCTCTACCTAGTGGGCTGTATTGGTGGAGTCCATGGAGTCACCCATTTGGTACATGTAATGTTCCCCTATGTATCAGGTTAATCCAGATTGTGAATGTGTTATCCCCCAATGAGTCTAGGTGTGATCTGTGGGGTCCCTGGTGAGTTCTTGGAATAGCACCTACTGTGTGTATCATAGTATTACATGATCTATACATTCTTTTTGGGTAGGGACCAAATGATATAGACATCTTTATGAGTGTCTCAGATGAAATCATGGCTCAAGGAGTATGTTCTCCTGAAATAAGTGTGCTTTAAGTAGAATCATGTGATTGGTAGTTTTTAATGAACTCTTGATGGTGTGGTGTCTCTCTTGAGTATATCTATATATTCTTGTTATATGTGTTTTAAAAATATACCTATGTATATCTGAATATACATTCCTTTTTTTATATTTGTTTGTGGTTTCGGGGTTCCCTACTAGGTATTTTCATACTTACCCTTGCATGGGGTTTTCATACACATGTCTTGTCTTGTGCTAATGAGAAACCACTTGATTGAGTCCTAGGTGGACTAGGACTAGATGGTGCTTCCAAAGACTGGATGGACCGAGGTGTGTTCATGTGGCTACAGACATTGGTCCCAGTACCTTTACTTCCGGGTTGGAATTTTGTTACATACTCTTTACGGTGGGCCTATATTTTGGCCAGTTTACTTTATAGTACATTCACTATCGTAGTCTATTGTGAGATCTTAGTTGTATGCATTCATTGTTTAAATAGTTGATTTTAAATTTCAACATTTTGTGCCTTAGAGATGTGTGTGTGCATACAGGTACATAGGAAATTCATCGATGTTAGTGATATTCCTACTCGATGATACTCACCATCACCTAGTCTATTCGGGATGGGCTTGGGGAGTCATGTAATAGTCCCCATTAGGAAAAGTTGTGAGATATTGGTATCATAGGTGGTTGATTCTACTTTAGGATTGGGAGTCTATGTGGTTGGTTTACGGAAACAGTGTTATGTGTTTTGAGTTGGGCTTTCTGGCAAGGGACCCCATTTTTAGTGCAGTAGACGATGTATCCATACACCACAGCTCTGATTACCTACTTTTCGACTCAGTACATGAAAACACTTTTGTAGGTAAAATATGTTACATGAATTATATAGGAAGGGTTGTGTTTTCCATCTTCTTATTGAGTAAGATCACCAGATATACTCTATTCGTCGTGGTATATATTGTTTTTCATAATTCCTCCATGGAGAAAGTTAGAGGGGATTACACAGCATGATCATGAGGACAATCTACATAGTGAAGAGGAATCAGTATAGGGGCATGTACCAGAGATAGCACCACCAGGTGTTTTACCATCTACACTACCACCCATTGAGTAGTAGATACTACCAGCACTACTAGATGAGGATGTACACAGGCTAAGTGTGTTGCATGAGTTTCATAGGCAGCGACCTCCTAGGTTTTAGGGTGATCCAGACCACCAGATGGTCAAGAATTGGATAGAGGTAGTCACTTGTGTTTTCCGCCTTGTTAGGGAACCTTCCAATCAGATGGATGTACTTTATGCAAGTCTTCTTTAGGGATCCATGTGGCGATGGAGGTGTTTGGTGACTAAGTCACATGACGAGACAACTCTCCCCTAGACAGACTTGAATCATTTATTCAGGGAAGATTTTGATCTAGCCAAATTGTGATCGATACGCATACAGAAGCTTCTACATCTACAGTAGGGCAGTGTGACCATGACAGAGTATTCAACAAAGATTACAAATATTTTATGATACTCAATGGATATAGTACCGAACCAGTTCTTTAGGGCTTGAAATTTCGAGCAAGGATTACGTAAGGACATCATGTAATCAGTGTAATCCCTTAGATTTACTACCTATCTTGGGGTACTTGAGTGATCCTTGTTATTTGAGAGTTTTCTACTAGATAAGACACTGTTAGTGGGAGCTCGCAGTGGGAGCTGAGTATTTGAGACCTCAGTAGCAGGAAGCTGACAATTTTAATGGGGATCTAAAGAGGTCAGACACTTTAGTGGATGATCCTAGGATGTAGTTTTGCCAGTTCAATGCGCCTAGGGTGCTCAAATAATCCCAAGGACATGTTTTGTTACTCATGTGGTGGTCGAGGACATCTACCATGATATTTGTTGACATGTCATACAACTGATTGGGATAAGATTGAGGGACCACATAGAAAGAGGTAGATAAAAGTGTCAGGTGTGTCACGAACCCTCTTTACAAGGTGTACTTTTTCCTGGGTTGTAAATGTGAGAAGGGAGATAGTGACCCACATGTCCTATCCCCAATAGGCCCCAAATTGTTGACCAACATCGAGGGTACAATATACACACAAATGAGAGGCATTACCCTCTAAGAGAACACATACGGAAGAGAGAGATAAGTCAGACACCAACCAACTACTACACATACTGAAATATAAAAATAAATCCCAAGTAAACATATGTAATTTAATAAAAGAACTACTAAAACTGAAAAACAAAACTGCAAGTACCAAAGGAAATTAAAAAACAGCAACAACCACAAAGCCCGAATAGCTCCTATAACCCCTAGCTAGTAGTAACCAGCCTGACCTCCAACCTGCTTCAAGTGACCTAAAAACAGTTTATATATGCCTAGGGTAAGTATAACAGTATACTCAGTTGGATCCTCCCAAGATCCTCTCCTGAAAAAAGTAAATAAAGCATGCTAAAGCATAGTGACCAATTAGTGAAACAAACTCGTCACCTAAACATATATACTACGTTCCCAGTCTCACCATGGCTACTCTCACCAAGAATCACATACAAGTGTATATAATATAATAAAGAATATCAAGGGTACCTAGATACTACTTCCCCACTGGTTTGCCACATTACCCCAATGTTGCACATCCTATACTTCTCTCTCTAAAAAGGCTTACCCGAAGACACCAAGTCAAAGCACCAAAACATCCACCTCGTGCAACACAACCACCACATCCACGTATCCAAAGTAACCAGGTCGTTTATTGGTGCCACCATAGCTCACATAATGTGTATCATATATTGTTAATTATACCTTAAGCCTTTACAGTCCATACATCATGTAAGGATCCTCAAGCCATCATAGCCTATACAAGTTACACTTTATAGTAGTACATTTAAAATATATCAAGAATATATGTGTGTGAATAACCAGAAGCCATTACATCCCTCTACACACATATATAGAGAAAAATAACCATCCTGCTTACCATCACATGTAACAACCATGAGAAGAGAGCAGGTCCAAAAGGGGTAGTAATCCATCCATCCTCTCACCGAAATGTTGGGGAAAACGCCCCCACACCCTAGGGCTCCAAATACCAATGGTGTTAGTTTCCTTAAATGACGGGGTGGAGGAGTGTATACAAACACAAAAATTATATAATATCATATAGCCCAAAACCACACTATGAGTGTAACCTATTTTATACTCAACTATAACTAACGTCACTCGGACTCCCGGCTGCCACTACAACGACCAGGTATCCTATAAGCACACAATCATTTAAAGATATTCATTACATTAAATCATTTTATTTTTTTATCAGTTTCACTTTACGTTAATTAATTCTTTAAAAATTAATTTACCATTAAAAATTACACATTATATTTTATGAGCATCACACTCAAAGTTTCATTCCCTCTAGGCATAACCAAACAAAGTCCACAGCTTCTCAGAAATATTACCTCAGCATTGCATCCCAGCAAGCTCCAACCCCATGGGTTAACATCATTTATTAACAACATTATTACTTTCCCATATTCCCAGGCATTCTAGAAAAACGTTCTACGCTACCAAGCACAAGGGGATCAACACAGTGAGTAGGTGAACAACTCAATGAGTCTTTTCCACCTATAGGAAGAGTGTAGACAGATCCTCCCTTGATAAGCTAAACATGGAAATCATGTGGCATACCCCACACGTCCTTTCCCCTTTTTTGGAAGGAGGGTAAGCATGACCATGGCCTTGATCGGTGGGGAAGCAAAAGCAGATAAACAGCCACCAGGATTCATAAAGCACCCAAACATTCACATCCAACCAATTTTATCATATCTATTGTCATCCCTATCACCCACATGTATAAACAGATTTATTTCTCCACACTAGGCGTCAACTGATACCACAAGCAATCGGCCTCGCTGCCCCCACATTTCATAACAGCTATCTACGCTCACATTATAATAAAAGAAATAGTAAAAGAAACATCATATCAACTGGGATCTTGGCCCTTACACAAGGTATCTAAACTTCATATATAATGAACACTCATGGCCACAAAGCACAAGGCACTCATCCTTACAAGCAAGTGGATAACTCAAAACCCTACTAGAAATTATCTTTTTATCAAACAGCTGGTTCTTTAATCCATATAAAATTAACCAATTTAATATTTTTATGTTCCATCTATTGGAAACCAAAACAGAAAGTTATCACAAATAAATTAAACATTTTTACAACATCAATTTGATTAAAAAAATTACAACAACCACCACCAGATTCATTTACAAGCCACTTTATCTTTGAAAAATAATTACAATTAATCTCAGTTTACATTCGTTACCAATTTCCATCAAAAACAACATGATTGAAATGGAATGAATAGATATCACAATCGCTAGAAAAATACGAGGAAATAACATATGATCGATGTGAATTGATTTATCCGGTTCAAAAATTTATTATGTCAATTCCATTGTGATCTAGTGGGATAAAATATGCTAACTATAATGTTTCACATAAAAGAATACATAATCAATGAATCCCCTAGCACAAAATGTTCTTGATGTTATTTATACAAAAACAATCCTCGCAACAGATTACAATCGCCTACCCTATGACAACTACATCCACCTGAGGACATCGCAGCACGACCGCACCAACCGACAACCAAGAAAAATCCATTAGAAGCATTGTGATCACATGCCAAAACATGAAAAGGAGAAAATAGGGTAATGAGTATTGAAGAAAAGACAAGAATAGTGGTAAATCAATCCTTCTATCGACAACAGATCAACACTTCTAGCTTGCACCAAAACAGGGGTTGCACATGCAGCATGAAGAAAATTAAAGTGGAAATGATCCAAGGATTAAGTTTATATAAACCAATCCTATGGGAAGAAGGATTTGTTTGATAATACTGAACTAGGGATCGAGTAGGTAGAACAAGGGAGGAAGATATCTTATCCCATTGGATGATTTACGAATCACTAGTTTAAGATACACTATATTTTCCATCAACTGTGGATTGCATTAAACCATATAGTTTGACCAAGTAAAGGAATCCCGAGAATTAAGAAAATTAATATGGTAGTTATCGGCTTTGAATTAGATATAAATTCCTTAAAACAAGTCCTCAAATGCATTTTTTGTCAAAGAAAATTCTAAAGGGACGAAAATTTAAGAAGATGGAAACATAGTACACCTACTGATGCTGGGAGCACGGTTCACAAATGACTCTAGGACACCGATGGATCTATTAACAAAAATACTCCCCGACAATGGTGATATTTTTTACAAAATGACTCACTAACACCAATGGGACTATTCACAAAATGACTCATGGACACTGATGGAACTATTCATAAAATGACTCACCGACACTGATGGAACTGTTAACAAAATGACTCAACAATACTGATGGAACAGTTCACAGAATCAATCACAGACACTGATGTCATGGTTTACAAAATGACTCACCAACACTAATGGAACTGTTCACCGAATGACTCACAAACAACGATGGCATTTTTCACAAAATGACCACTAACATCGATGGCATAGTTCAAAAAATGACTCGCCGACGCAGATGGCACTGCTCACATAATGAATCACCAAAACTGATTGCACTATTCTCAGAATGACTCACCAATACCGACGGCACTATTCATAAAATGACTCTCTAACACTAATAGAACTGTTTACAGAATGTATCTCTGAAACTGATGGCACTGTTAACAAAATGACTCACTAACATGGATGGTACAGTTCACAAATGACTCACCAACACTGATGGAACTGTTTATAGAATGACTCAACGACACTGATGGCATTGTTCAAAGAATGACTTGCCGAAAATGATGGAACTGTTCAAAAACTTACTCAGAAACACCGATGTTCTATTCACAAAATGGATAACCATCACCGATGGAAGTGTTCACAAAATGACTCATTGACACCAATGGAACTGTTCATAAAATGACTCAACAACACTAATGACACTATTCACATAACTAGAAACATTGTTCACAAAACTATAAATTTGGAAAAAAAATTGGGATAAGTCACCTTGACCTTCTAGAACACCTCAGACACTAGATTTCAGAAAAGAAATGGACCAGAGAGGTTCAGGCCATTACAATAGATACCTCTCAAAACATTCTCATCATCAAGAATTCAAAAACAACCTTAAAATAATTAGGAAAGGGGTCTGAATAACCCCCCATAGAGATATCTCTCACAATAGAGCAATCCACAAGAAGAAACAATAGAAAGCCATCTCATAAACATGAAAGGTATACAACCACAAAGTGGAGTTCTTTACATGAAAAGAGTTAAACATTTAAAAACTCGGGGTATTGAGCACGTATTTGCAACTCATGTTCCTTAGTATTCTCATCCACACCACCATGTCTCCACATGACACAATCCAAGGGGATATTATGCCCATGAAAACCCTTATGTTTGTGGTCCAAGATCTCTATAGGCTACTCCTAAAAGGGTGCATCACCGTCAATGTTGATCTTTCCCCAATTGATTGTGTGAGAGTCATCATGAAGATAACGATGAAGATATGACACATGAATAAAATCATGTATCCAGATCATCTGCAAGGGATGTGAAACTCAATACTCCATGGATCCAACACATGCCAACACCTTAAAAGGCCAAAGAAACTGGGGAGAAAGATTAATCCCACGACCAAACCTTTTCGGTCCATGATGGGGAGTAACCTTCTGAAACACATGGTCGCCAACATCAAACTCTAATGGTCTCCTCCTTTGAACGGAATATTATTTATGATGAGCATGCGCTACCTTAATCCTCTCAAGAATCACCCAAACCATATCTATAGTATTCTACACTAGTTCCGGTGTGAGAATTGCTAACTTTACAATGCCAGTCCTGCACAATAGTGAATGTCATGTTCATCCATACAAGGCTTCAAATGATGCCATACCAATGGTGAAGTGAAAACTATTTTTGTAAGATAACTCCACCAAGGGCAAGTGCCTCATCCATGAACCTCAAAAATCTAAGATATAAGAGTGTAACTTTCCTTCAATAGTATTGATGATCCGCTCATTCTGACCTTCCGTATGTGGATGAAAAGTAGTGCTAAGGCATAGGTGAGAACCAAATGCATGATGGAGACCTCTCTACACCCAAGAGGTAACATGAGGATCTCGATCTGAAATGATCATCCTCGGTACTTTGTGGAGTCTCACCACCTCCTTCATATACTACCTCGAAGAAAAATCCACTAAGCTTGACTCCATGATCACTATAATGTGGGATGATTTTCTTACATGATCCACTACCACCCATATACAAGAATGTCCTCCCTGACCTCGAGGTAAATCATTAAAAAAATCTATTGAGATGTCCTCCCACTTCTACTGAGGAATATCTAAGGGCTGTAGAATACCATTGGGGACACTTTTCTCTACCGTCACCCTCTAGAAAACCAAATAATGAAACACTTACTCTGAAACATCACGCATAAACCTAGAACACCAAAACTAACTCATCAAGGCTCTGTGCATCTTTTTCTTGCAAGGATGTACCTCAAAAGGTGAAATATTGAACTCTCTGAGAAACGCCTCATGCATCTCCAAGGGAATGAAAAGCCATCCCTTATACAAAACTTTATGTTGTTCATCCTCAGTCTAACCATTTGGGGCCTCACCACAAACAAATCGGTCTCTCCAAACCTCCACATCTAGATCCCGCAACAAAGAATCTTCCACCCGCTACACCAGATATGACTACATGGTCATCTAAAAAATACAACCTCCTCCCCCATCATCTCCCATGTCAAGATGTAATCTATAAAGTTCTTCTATAACTCTCTAGGAATCACCATATTGACACATCAAATCAGTACATGAATTCGTTATCAGCGAATCAGCTATGAAATTCCCCTTTCATATGGTATGTAACGCCCCGACCCCAGCTACCCAGAGTCGGTGCATTACTTCGTAACATTGGCATGATCACAAAGGATCAAGTCTCGAAAGACCGATTAGTTTAGTAGCCTTGGAAACACTAGATACATTCATAAGTCTTTCATTACATCAAAAAGTGAAAAACTACAATAACAAAGTCTCCATAGTCCACACTCATATCCTCTTCCGACTATCCCTGCAGGTCATTCATAAAATACTTCTTCACATCCTGGAAAATATTAAAACATTGAAAGGGGTGAGCTCAGATGCTCAGTAAGGATAACAATAATGCGGAAGCTTTCATAAATAAACATTAACATTTAAGGCAATGTATAACTAAAACAAAAGCCTCTTAAACATGAACTTCAACATAACATGGCAAAAGTAAAATGAGATAATGCCATTCACTTCTTCACATGGATATTCTACTGGTCGAATAATCACATGAAATATCAATAACCACTTTCATAATGAGGGAATGTATAATGCCAGACATTCTGAAACACTTTGTCAAGGCCTTGGCCAAGACGTCTAAAATGATTAAGGCCTCGGCCAAAACCATAAATCAAATTGGGAAAGGGCCTCGGCCAATTCCACGTCTAGTTGTCTCATGAGACCTACCGATGCATCGAGGAGCTATAGCGGGCTCCACCCGTCACTTATTAAGTCCAATACATTCCTCATATGAATAGGTTTAAACATATCATAAACCATAACATAATCATATCACATAAAACATGCATAAAGGAAACATAACATTTCCACATTTCAATCACAAGATATCAATAAGACATATTGATATAATAAAAACTCTTTCAAAACCATTTTCAATACCAAAATAAAAGAAAGTTAAAACTTTGTATTTATTTTTCAAAAAAAATGATGGCTTGTAGAGGAAGCCGAAACTCAAATAATGGTCACGGCGGCGGAGAAGTCGTTGTCGCCGCATACGTACGACAAAAACATTCCCTTTTGTCATTTAGTAAACGCTTCGTATAAAAAAGATTCCTTTTGAATAAACTTAAAAGTCAAAGGGGTTTATACACCGTATAAAAGAAAGTTGTGTATAAAACCAAATATGCCTCAATGAAAGGAGATTGAGACGAAGTCCTTAAAAAGATCATTTTTAAAATAAAATAGATATATTATGTGTATTCACTATAGGTACACATAAAGAAAGTAAAAATACAAAATAGGACATAATAACATCATGACATAATTTGAAAGTAGTAGATTAACCCAAAGAATGGAAGTTGGGTTAAGAAGTTCCCTTACAAAGATCATTTATAAATAAAATAGATCTATTATGTGTATTAACTATAAGTACACATAAAGAAGGTACAAATACAAGATAATACATAACAATATCATGACATAATTTGAAAGTAGGAGATTAACCCAAAGAATGGAAGTTGGGTTAAGAAATTCCCTTACCTTGTGTCCGACTTGACTCAACCGTTCTTTAACCTCCTGAATAATAAACTAGAGTTAATATCTACCTTATTAAGAACCATTTTCAATTTCATTATCCTTTTTATATCACTTATTACAATGTTATGAACATTATGTAATTATTTAAGTTAATAACGGTCGTTTTGTCGATCTTTGGTACATGAGTCAACAATAAACTTCTTATAATTATAAGTTGTTCATGTGGTGAAATATCCATTATATCCAGAATTATATTAATGATGTAGATATCATATATATCATATATATACAGTATATACATTCATTTATAATATTACGTAACATTTAGAGGTAAGAAATGAAATGCACCGTTCATGGAGACGGTAAGCCGTACGTACGCATGAACGCTACTTTCATTTCAATTTCATATTTAATGGAATGAAATCATAATGATATAAATGTATAATATAATTCCAGTATAATATAGTGTATAATACCATTTACTCCATCCTTTATACATCCCACACATGGCATTAACGATTCAAATCACTTTGAGGGGGCGGTAGTCCGCACTTCCTAAAATGAAATTATCGCGTTTTACCCATAATGGAAATCATAAAGTATGCCATAAATGAGAAATACAGAAGCATAAGTAAAACAAAAACATATTATATATCATATATAAAAATAGTGACATCTTAATGGCCACCTTTGGAGGTGTTATATGAGTGTTGAACAATCATCGTTTCGTGAGGCAGAAATTCGCCATCCACAGAAACCATATGTTCTTTAACCATTAGATGTAGGTGTGTGTAAGTGTAGCTCGAATCCTTATTATAACAACATCCTAGTATATTGAGGATACTGGTGTTGTTACAAAAGAAATGAATAAAAAGAGTTTAGGGGGTTGGAGAAGAAAAATAAAACAAAACAACATTAGAAAAGACATTACCTCAAAATCGGGTAACTCTTTTTGATTTGAGCTAAAGGCTTCCTTGGGAAGAGTTCTTCCCAAAGTGAGGTTTCTAGGAGTAAGGAAGGAATGTTGGGAGAGTATTTGGGCAGAGGTTGGCCGAGCCAAATGGCTTGATGGTGTGAATAAGGTGGGAGAGGTGGGGGCCTTTTATAAGTGGAGAGGAGGGGCACTTTTGGAAAGTAATGAAATGTTACATTATTTCAAAATGCTTTTCGGATTCTAAAGGTCCCACATCTATATAATTCTAGGCTAAGGTGATAAGGTTTCGAAATATCTTCATCCAATAGGCTTTGGACAAGTGTAAGCCTCGGATTTTGCATTATCTTCTCATTTTATTTAAATCGTCAAATAATGATGTCATCGCTGCATCATTATTATGTCATAAATACTTTAATTTATTTAATGTCTAAAAATTATAAAACAAATACTATGATGTAGGAAATCTTTTTATCTTTCCAATGACTATTTATAATCAAAATTTGGACTTGTATAACCCCAATTAAAAATTGTTTTAGTAGAACAATTTATGTTAGTGTCATTTTCACTTTAACATTAAATAAAAAGTAATTTATGTTATTTCCCAACAAAAGTGGATCCATGGGGTCCCCAAGTTAGGCCATGGCTTGTCTTGGTCGGCCATGACTCAACCAATGAGGTTGGGACATGTGTCTAGGTCATTTCATATTATTAATGTATTATTTATACCTTAAACTACACTAATTACCACTAATCGCGATTAAGAACTTAAAAGTTACTATTCACCAAAAAATTATTTTGATCTCATTGAACCACATTTTACTTCTTAATGACAACCATGTATGTCGGATTTTTGAAAATCAAATCACAGAAGTTGTAATATTTCATTTAAACGAAAAATCAGTTATTTAACTACCACTTAGTGGTTTCACTATTCATCAAAAATTGAAGTTTTTCAGAATAAGGCCAAAATTTCACCCTAAGCTATAATTGATATTCCGAATTCAAAAATGATGTCTATTTTACAAAATTCCAAACATATAAGTTGTATTAATTAATTTCATAATTAATTCCCGCTGTTACAACAAATAGCGTGTTTTTAAGAAACAATTTATATCAAAAGTTTGGCAATTGTTTATGTCCAATTTCAATGTTAAATTAATTCTAATGACCACCATTGGATAAAATGGTAAAAATATTTTCTAATTATACCTTAAAACCACTAAATAGTATAATTTATCTGTATAAATTATTTTGATTAAAAAAGTTGTTTTTATGTATTTTTCACTATTCATAAAAAATTAGAAGTTCTCAGAAAAATACCAAAAATTCAACATAGGATAATTTCGATATTACGAATACAAAAATGAAGTCCATTTTGAAATATAAAATTTCTATAATTTTAAAAAGTGGTTATTACTATTCATAACGGCTATTTTGATTAGTTGCGGTGTGTTAGAACTCGAACTTGCGTACAATGCAAGCTATTGCATTATTGAATGAGAAGCGTATCGTGGAAGCTCGGGGTGTTACATTCTCCCCTCCTTCAATAAATTGCATCCTCGCAATTTGAAATTTTTCTTCGAAAATAAAAGGTTGAAAAGGGAAAATACCTTTGTGGAAAACCCACATCGGAAATAAGATTAATAAAATTTAGCCTTAATAAGAGGTAAATGGAAATAAGAAAGTCACCACCAAATTATAATCTCGATAAGGAGAACATTGGTGGCAATTAGAGACATATAATTGGAGGAAAAACGTAAATATTTGTAGGGAGTGATTGAGGTCATCAATAACAATCAACTGTCAAATTGAGGGCCTCAAAGCCTTCAATCTATATTGATTTAAAATATCATCAGTTCAACAAGACATAAGGTATTAGGATAACACATTTTTTTGTTTTAATATCCCTTTACTAAAGTTTAAGAATTAATTTATTCATTGAATAAGAGATAGGTATATATATATTTATGCTTGACAATTAGAGTTTCAACCTTCAACTCATCTTTCACTCAAAAAGATAATAGAACTCAAAAATATCATACTTATCCTAATTGTATAAGGTTCAAAATGTTAAAACATACCATTTAGATTAGTAAAATTATTTTGTAATAACCAGGGACTTCCTGTAGGCTAGTGGTAGGAAATAAAGGCTTGTCGCACTTTGATTGTGGGTTCGATTCCTACAGCTTTGTCCGACGCGACGGTTTATGCCCCACCCTGCAGGTTGTCCTTTTCCTAAAACTATAGTATTATAATACTCCAAAAACAATCTTCATTAATTTTTTAACCTTAAACCATACTATCCAAAGATCAACTTAATCCACTCCAAAATAACTCTGTCCAGACTTTCTCTAAAATGTCTCTTAATTCCAAAATCAATTGTAGCATCAGGTTCCCCATAAAAAGAAAAGTTTCTCTTATTGTCACATACTAAAAATATGATTACCTTAATCATATTAAAACCTTACTGAAACCAACAAGTACTGCAGTACAATCCTTATATAGATCACATTATTCTAATAACCAGAATATAATCCATGAGTCCGAAAGCATCAATACATTAGTTATTCTGCTTCAACTGTAGTAATAGCATAAGATTGTCCTTGATCCCTTGGCCTTTTCTGAGGTAAGTTTCCTTGACGCTTAGGACATTCATTTGCATAATGACCCATTTCTCTACAATTGTAGCATTCAACTTTGACAGCCTCTTTCTTTCCCTTGCAATCACGTGCCTGGTGACCTTTTTCTCCACATTTATAACAGACTCCCATTCCTTTTAGGCAAGTACCAGGGTGATTCTTCCCACAATTATCACATAATGGAAAATCCTTCTTTCCCTTTTTCCCTTTATCTGTCTCTTGTTCCACCGTTCTCTTCTTCTCTTGCTTTACTTTGTTGTCATAAGACTTAGAGAATTCCTTTTCTGTCTTGATAGCACATGAGACTATATCTTCGTATGATGAGAAGGATTGTGATACTAAAGCTCGTCGGAGAAATGGTTTTAACCCATCAAAGAAACGATCAATCTTACTCCTTGGGTTACGTATATAATCGGCAGCATGCCTCGCTAACCTTGTAAAGTTAGCCTCATACTTTGCGACATTCTCATCCTCCTTCTGCCTCAGACTCAGAAATTGCCTTTCCATATCTGCTCGATGGTCACGAGGAAAGTATTTTTCTAAGAAAAGCTCTTTGAACTCCCTCCATTCCATATTCGATACGTCATCATCTTCCTTTGTGTTTTGAATCAGTGACCACCACTGATCGGCATCTCCAGTGAGGCGGTAAACTGCCATGAGAACCTTCTCCCTTTCACTACTCCCCAAGGCATGGAATATTTTCTCTAAGGAATTTATCCATTGCTCAGCTACTGTAGGATTTGTACTCCCATTGAAGGTTGGCGGTTGTTGCCTCATGAAACGGTCTAGCATTGATCCTCCACGTTGCAAATCAGGGTGCTCCATACGAGTAAGGTTGTTATTCATAACCTGCGTGAGTTGTCCCAGTATGGTAATAAGTTTATCAGCACCAGTTGTATCTCCAGGTCCACAATAATTATCTTGAGCAGGAGGGCAATCCCTACACGGAGTTCGTGCATTGATACAGTTTCCATTCCTTCTACTAGGCGCCATTTCTAAACAATGGCATAATCCAGATTAGTTTATGAATCAAAATACATAATTCCATACTTGTATAATACTTAACATAAATTGAACTATTTATGGATATAATCCATAATCATAAAAAGAAATGTTTCCTTTGAGGAAGTATGTACTCATAAACCTTACATAATGGTTTGTAAAGAAAATGAGAATTATCCTAAGCATATCCCCCGGGAGTGTCATAACCAAGAGTGCAGCAAGGCCCGTTGTCGTGCACCAGTTCCCGTTTGAGTCTAGCTCAAAGCGGTGTTTTCGGGTTTTACCCCTAGGTACATCTGTGCCAGAGCCACCTCTACCTGCTCGTATCCAGACAGGGATGTATTGCTCGGAAAACTCACAACATCTCTACAATACTAAAATTCTAGGAAGTTCTTCTATACTAATCCTCAAAGTTTATCTTTGGGCTATGTGCTCTAATCAGAGTTTATCTAAATCTAGCTTCCAAGGTTAGTACTAAACTGCCTCTGATACCAACTGTAACGCCCCGACCCCAGCTACCCAGAGTCGGTGCATTACTTCGTAACATTGGCATGATCACAAAGGATCAAGTCTCGAAAGACCGATTAGTTTAGTAGCCTTGGAAACACTAGATACATTCATAAGTCTTTCATTACATCAAAAAGTGAAAAACTACAATAACAAAGTCTCCATAGTCCACACTCATATCCTCTTCCGACTATCCCTGCAGGTCATTCATAAAATACTTCTTCACATCCTGGAAAATATTAAAACATTGAAAGGGGTGAGCTCAGATGCTCAGTAAGGATAACAATAATGCGGAAGCTTTCATAAATAAACATTAACATTTAAGGCAATGTATAACTAAAACAAAAGCCTCTTAAACATGAACTTCAACATAACATGGCAAAAGTAAAATGAGATAATGCCATTCACTTCTTCACATGGATATTCTACTGGTCGAATAATCACATGAAATATCAATAACCACTTTCATAATGAGGGAATGTATAATGCCAGACATTCTGAAACACTTTGTCAAGGCCTCGGCCAAGACGTCTAAAATGATTAAGGCCTCGGCCAAAACCATAAATCAAATTGGGAAAGGGCCTCGGCCAATTCCACGTCTAGTTGTCTCATGAGACCTACCGATGCATCGAGGAGCTATAGCGGGCTCCACCCGTCACTTATTAAGTCCAATACATTCCTCATATGAATAGGTTTAAACATATCATAAACCATAACATAATCATATCACATAAAACATGCATAAAGGAAACATAACATTTCCACATTTCAATCACAAGATATCAATAAGACATATTGATATAATAAAAACTCTTTCAAAACCATTTTCAATACCAAAATAAAAGAAAGTTAAAACTTTGTATTTATTTTTCAAAAAAAATGATGGCTTGTAGAGGAAGCCGAAACTCAAATAATGGTCACGGCGGCGGAGAAGTCGTTGTCGCCGCATACGTACGACAAAAACATTCCCTTTTGTCATTTAGTAAACGCTTCGTATAAAAAAGATTCCTTTTGAATAAACTTAAAAGTCAAAGGGGTTTATACACCGTATAAAAGAAAGTTGTGTATAAAACCAAATATGCCTCAATGAAAGGAGATTGAGACGAAGTCCTTAAAAAGATCATTTTTAAAATAAAATAGATATATTATGTGTATTCACTATAGGTACACATAAAGAAAGTAAAAATACAAAATAGGACATAATAACATCATGACATAATTTGAAAGTAGTAGATTAACCCAAAGAATGGAAGTTGGGTTAAGAAGTTCCCTTACAAAGATCATTTATAAATAAAATAGATCTATTATGTGTATTAACTATAAGTACACATAAAGAAGGTACAAATACAAGATAATACATAACAATATCATGACATAATTTGAAAGTAGGAGATTAACCCAAAGAATGGAAGTTGGGTTAAGAAATTCCCTTACCTTGTGTCCGACTTGACTCAACCGTTCTTTAACCTCCTGAATAATAAACTAGAGTTAATATCTACCTTATTAAGAACCATTTTCAATTTCATTATCCTTTTTATATCACTTATTACAATGTTATGAACATTATGTAATTATTTAAGTTAATAACGGTCGTTTTGTCGATCTTTGGTACATGAGTCAACAATAAACTTCTTATAATTATAAGTTGTTCATGTGGTGAAATATCCATTATATCCAGAATTATATTAATGATGTAGATATCATATATATCATATATATACAGTATATACATTCATTTATAATATTACGTAACATTTAGAGGTAAGAAATGAAATGCACCGTTCATGGAGACGGTAAGCCGTACGTACGCATGAACGCTACTTTCATTTCAATTTCATATTTAATGGAATGAAATCATAATGATATAAATGTATAATATAATTCCAGTATAATATAGTGTATAATACCATTTAATCCATCCTTTATACATCCCACACATGGCATTAACGATTCAAATCACTTTGAGGGGGCGGTAGTCCGCACTTCCTAAAATGAAATTATCGCGTTTTACCCATAATGGAAATCATAAAGTATGCCATAAATGAGAAATACAGAAGCATAAGTAAAACAAAAACATATTATATATCATATATAAAAATAGTGACATCTTAATGGCCACCTTTGGAGGTGTTATATGAGTGTTGAACAATCATCGTTTCGTGAGGCAGAAATTCGCCATCCACAGAAACCATATGTTCTTTAACCATTAGATGTAGGTGTGTGTAAGTGTAGCTCGAATCCTTATTATAACAACATCCTAGTATATTGAGGATACTGGTGTTGTTACAAAAGAAATGAATAAAAAGAGTTTAGGGGGTTGGAGAAGAAAAATAAAACAAAACAACATTAGAAAAGACATTACCTCAAAATCGGGTAACTCTTTTTGATTTGAGCTAAAGGCTTCCTTGGGAAGAGTTCTTCCCAAAGTGAGGTTTCTAGGAGTAAGGAAGGAATGTTGGGAGAGTATTTGGGCAGAGGTTGGCCGAGCCAAATGGCTTGATGGTGTGAATAAGGTGGGAGAGGTGGGGGCCTTTTATAAGTGGAGAGGAGGGGCACTTTTGGAAAGTAATGAAATGTTACATTATTTCAAAATGCTTTTCGGATTCTAAAGGTCCCACATCTATATAATTCGAGGCTAAGGTGATAAGGTTTCGAAATATCTTCATCCAATAGGCTTTGGACAAGTGTAAGCCTCGGATTTTGCATTATCTTCTCATTTTATTTAAATCGTCAAATAATGATGTCATCGCTGCATCATTATTATGTCATAAATACTTTAATTTATTTAATGTCTAAAAATTATAAAACAAATACTATGATGTAGGAAATCTTTTTATCTTTCCAATGACTATTTATAATCAAAATTTGGACTTGTAGAACCCCCATTAAAAATTGTTTTAGTAGAACAATTTATGTTAGTGTCATTTTCACTTTAACATTAAATAAAAAGTAATTTATGTTATTTCCCAACAAAAGTGGATCCATGGGGTCCCCAAGTTAGGCAATGGCTTGTCTTGGTCGGCCATGACTCAACCAATGAGGTTGGGACATGTGTCTAGGTCATTTCATATTATTAATGTATTATTTATACCTTAAACTACACTAATTACCACTAATCGCGATTAAGAACTTAAAAGTTACTATTCACCAAAAAATTATTTTGATCTCATTGAACCACATTTTACTTCTTAATGACAACCATGTATGTCGGATTTTTGAAAATCAAATCACAGAAGTTGTAATATTTCATTTAAACGAAAAATCAGTTATTTAACTACCACTTAGTGGTTTCACTATTCATCAAAAATTGAAGTTTTTCAGAATAAGGCCAAAATTTCACCCTAAGCTATAATTGATATTCCGAATTCAAAAATGATGTCTATTTTACAAAATTCCAAACATATAAGTTGTATTAATTAATTTCATAATTAATTCCCGCTGTTACAACAAATAGCGTGTTTTTAAGAAACAATTTATATCAAAAGTTTGGCAATTGTTTATGTCCAATTTCAATGTTAAATTAATTCTAATGACCACCATTGGATAAAATGGTAAAAATATTTTCTAATTATACCTTAAAACCACTAAATAGTATAATTTATCTGTATAAATTATTTTGATTAAAAAAGTTGTTTTTATGTATTTTTCACTATTCATAAAAAATTAGAAGTTCTCAGAAAAATACCAAAAATTCAACATAGGCTAATTTCGATATTACGAATACAAAAATGAAGTCCATTTTGAAATATAAAATTTCTATAATTTTAAAAAGTGGTTATTACTATTCATAACGGCTATTTTGATTAGTTGCGGTGTGTTAGAACTCGAACTTGCGTACAATGCAAGCTATTGCATTATTGAATGAGAAGCGTATCGTGGAAGCTCGGGGTGTTACATGGTATACGATATTTCGAATTCGTACTCCTGTTCGAAATCTATCCACCCATCCTATCACAAGTTCAAGTCACATTGGGAGAAATCATACCTCGGACTCTTATGATCGGTGAAAACCACCAAGATCTTTTCAATGAGGTAATGTCTCCCAAAATTCAGAAAAAACACCACAGCCACTAACTCAATATCATGGGAATCATAGTTGCGTTTATGGGGATGCAACTGCTGAGACCCATAATAAACAACTGATCTCTCCTACATCATAACACACACTAACCCCATATAGAAAGCATCTCAAAAAACATAAAACTACACTCCCTCAGCTAAAAGACAATGTATAGAAGAATTTACCAACAACTGCTTCATATACTCAAAAGCTGCCTCACATCGATCAGACCACATGAACACCTGATCTTTCCTTGTCAAAGTAGTTAGAGGATTTTCAACCTAAATGAAATTGGCTATGATCCTCCATTAGTAGCATGTGATACCAAGTATACTTCACACCTCTTCCATTATCTTGGGGGTTTCCCAATACACAACTGGTTATATATTCAATGGATCCACACTGACTCCCTGCTGGGACACCACATGCCCCAAGAAATGAACTTCTCAAACCCAAAACTCACACTTCAAGAACTTCAAAAACAACTACTATTGACGAAGAACTCCCAAAATGGCATGCAAATTCTCTCGGTGATCCTCCTTAGATGCATATTACACATTAATTTCATTGATTAATACCACAATAAAGTTATCTAGAAACTCATGGAAAAAATAATTTATCAACTCCCATAACACAGCTAGAGCATTCATCACAATGAATGACATTACAATGAACTCTTAATGCCCATGAGAACAATGAAAAGCAGTCTTCAAGATATCCTCATCCTTCACATGCATATGATGATATCCTGACTGTAAGTCAATCTTTTAGAATCAAATTGCACGCTTTAGTTGGTTGAATAAATCATCAATCCATGGAAGAGTATAGTGATTATTCACGGTCACTTTGTTTAAGTGACAATAATCGATACACAACTGCAAACTGTTGTCAGCCTTCTTCATGAAAAAAATTGGTGCACCCCATAGTGACACACTTGGCCGAAGAAAACAACATTGTAACATACCATCATGAAATATACATAGATCTTGTGTCTTATAAGGGGTCATCTTATATAGAAACCTAGAGATAGGACACACTCCTTGTTGTAGCTCGATCCCAAATGCAATCTCTGGTAAAGGGGTAATGATACAACCTCTTCTGAAAGGACATCGTGGTACTCTTCTATGACCCTGGAAAATGCAAACTACTGAACCTTCGTAGAACTTAGAATCATCTCATCCATCAAGGATGACAACGATGGAACGCGCCTCTGACCCATCTGAGGGTCTCGCTCACCAACAAACACTACTGGCACTCTAGCAGCATCGAAGAACACCGCCTGCCTCCTGAAGAAATCTACAATAGCCTACATAGAATCAAAAAGATTCATTCCAAATATGGAATCATATGGTTGTATCCATAAACATATAAAATCTCCCCAAGAGCAGTGATTATCCAGCACTAGATCACAATCTCTATATACGTTAAAAAAGTCATATTGGCCTCAAACCGGCGTAGTTAACACCAAGGAAATTAAAAGACTCACTACCTCAAGTACAAATTAGTGGACAAGAGAAGGTGATATAAAGGAGTGTGTTGATACTGAATCAAACAATTCATAAATCCAAGTATGAAACAAGAAAAGGGTACCACGAAGGACGTATGTCCTTCCAGGCGCTGGCAACGCTAAATCATGGAGTTGGACACAATATCTTCCATAGATTCTCTGACCCTGATGTAGACCACCACCATGTCCACGCTTTACTCTATGTGGATGGGAAGCATCACAGGGTTATCCTTTGCCTCCCCCATCTTCTCTCTGGTAATCTAAAGCTTGTGGAAACTTCTGCTATTGCCTTGGCTTGAACTGCCTCAAAGGCGGATCCTGGAGTGGTACACCTGGTTCATGATGATTGCTCTTAATGTTCAAGCACTCTCGCTATTTATGACCACTGACTCAATAAGAAAAAATCCCTTGATCCCATGGCTTCGTTCTGAGAGCCACCACCCCATAGAAACGAGATGTTGAGGGCTCGGACCTACCCCAAGCCGAACTGAAACTCTTCTGCCCTGAAAATTGGAAACCCCTAACCATAGCTCTTCTTCATGAGGAATCATGATGACTCCCCTCTTGTGATGATCTAGTTCTATCCAATATCATCTTGATGACCTCTACCCTTGACATCACTTCATGATATGTTTTCATTATAAACCGGGTGACCAGCCACAAGATCTATGGATACAAAGCCTCCTTGAAATGCCTCTCCTTGGACTCCTCATCGGAAAACAGGTCCAAAGAATATCGTAAAAGGTTCCTGAAATGTATTTAGAACCCTTGAAAACTATATCTCTCCTATCAAAGGGCATTTACCATTTGGTGACTGAACACATTCGTCATCGAAGAAAGAAACATGACTCTAAACTTGTCTCGAATATTATCCCATGAAATTGGAAACTCCTCGTGATCCCTAAGAAACAATAACCACCACTTCCTCACAACCCCACATAGTATCATCACAACCAAATACACCCAGTTCTCTTTCGAAGAACAGATCAAACTGAAGGATATCTCAACCACCTCCAACCAATCTTTTGTTACTACACCAGAAATAGAGCCCTCATTCTTCTGTAGACTCTATCACTAAAACTCTTTTAGTGTCCTCCTCCAACTATCATCGTTGACAACCTATACCATGTAGTGATTTGTTATCAAAAACTTCTATAAATATTTTATGAAAAAAAGATGAGGATGTCGACTGAGAGACGTACATATAAAATAAAAATTAGTTAGAGCTCCTAAACCTATAATATAGAAGACTCAACATTAATTAATTAGTTGTTTTCTTTTATTATTTTTTGGTTTTATTATCCCATGGTATACCCATTCTAAAAAATACACAAATATGAATAATGGAAGATCATTTCCTAAGTCTCTACCCTATAACTAGTATCACCTCATTTAGTAGCCCCAATAAACTTAACAGTTTGTGCATCAGATCAGAGGGGTCCCTAAACACCTATGTCTCATCCAGTCTCTAGTGTTTACATCACAATATAAACTTAATTAACACCATTTCCAAACTAACCCATGTAACCTCACCTGTTCCTAACACCACACTCCACCCTATCCCTCAAACAGACCACTAATAAGTGAGATAGTGACCCCCAAGTCCTACCTCGAGCAGGACCTATGATGGAAACTAACACCAAGGGTATAGTAAACACAAAAATGGGGGGAAAGATGTAATATCCCAAACCTCTTTGGTCCATTCATTTTCTGAATTATAGTGTCTAAGGTGTTCTAGGAGGTCAAGGTGACTTATCCCAAACACTTTTCAAAATTTCTAGTTTTGTAAACAATGTTTCCAGTTTTGTGAATAGTTCCATTAGTGTCGGTGAGTTATTTTGTGAACAGTGATATCAGTGTTGGTGAGTCATTTTGTGAACAGTGCCATCAGTGTCAGGGATTCATTTTGGGAATAATTCCATCATTGTCGGTGAGTCATTAAGTAACAATTACCATCATTGTTGGTGAGTCATTTTGTGAATAAAGCCATTGGTGTCTGTGATTCATTTTTTGAATAGTGTCGTCAGTTTTGGTGACTACTTTTGTGAACAGTGTCATCGGTTATGGTGAGTCATTTTGTGAACAGTGCTATAGGTGTCGGTGAATCATTTTGTGAACAGTTCCATCAGTTTCGATGAGTAATTTTGTGAATAGTGCCAACGGTGTCGGTGAGTCATTCTATGATCACTACCATCGATGATAGTTAGTCATTATGTGAATAGTTCCATAAGTGTCGGTGAGTCATTCTGTGAATAGTGTCATCGGTATTGTTAATTCATTTTGTGAATAGTTCCATTGGTGTTGGTGAGTCCTTCTGTGAATTGTGGCATCTGTGTCGGGGAGTCATTTTGTGAACAGTGCCACATGTGTCTTTGAGTCATTTTGTGAATAGTTCCATTGGTTTCGGTGTGTCATTTTGTGAACAATTCCATTAGTGTCGGTGAGTCATTTTGTGAAAAGTGTCATCGGTGTCTGTGTGGCATTTTGTGAATAGTTCCATTGGTGTACGTGAGTCTTTTTTTGAATAGTGCCATCAGTTTTGGTTAGTCTTTTTCTGAATAGTTTCATCGGTGTCGGTGAGTCATTTTTGAACAGTGTTTCTAGCATCGGTAGGTGTACAGTATCTCCATCTTCCTACAGTTTCACCCCTTTAGCATTTTCTTTGATGAAAATTTCATTCAATTACTTTTTAAGGGATTTAATGCTGATTCAAAGCTCATAAATCCTATATTAAGTTTCATATAGATCATTATACCTTTACTTGGTCAAACTATTTGGTTTAATTCAATCTGTATTTAATGGAAAATATAGTGTATCTTAAATTGTTGCTCTGTAAATCTTCTAATGGGACGAGATATCTTACTCTTGTGTTCTACCTTCTTGTTCCCTAGTGCGACTTGATAGAACCTTTACTTATTCCCATAGGTGTTGTATGATATAACCTTAATCCTTGTTTCATTTCCCCATTAAGTATCTTCCAGCTGCATGCGCACCCTCTGTTTTGGTGAAAGATGCAACTGTCGATCCGTCATCGATAGAATTTATTATCTACCTCTTTTCTTGTATTTTCTTCAATAATTATTCCCCCATTTTATCCTTAAAATTTTATGGAATGTGATCTCCATGGTTCTAATGGTGTTTTCTTGGGTGTTTGTTGGTGTGGTCATGACGCGGTGTCCTCGGGTGGATGCAATTGTGATGAGGGCGGCGATCATAATTATAACAACATTGCTTTTTTATTACACACATAAAACTAATTTATTACATAAAATCTCTACTTTATAAAACATAGAATATCGAGAGGTATAGTATATTTGGTGATTAGGAACATTACATAACATCTTAGATCATAAAACACAGAACATCTTTATTGAAAGCTTCCTTTACATGACAACTATATTCCCTCGTACTTAGCATTGCATGGGATAACCTGAGGTCATTCCTAAGAAAAGGGTAAGCTATAAAGCCCAGTAATGGAATAAACATGGAATATCATGAGGAATACAATTAATTTTATACAATAGGAATATCAATGGATCATAAGATAAACATGAACATAAAGTCATGATAAAGCATGATAATCATAACATGGAAATGTGGCAACAACACTTAACATGGAATTATCATGAGCCAAGGCGCATTGCACATGGAGCAGGATTAAACCCTAATTGCACATGAATCATGAGTAAAACCTCGTTTCACTTGAATTATCATGATTAAACACCCATTTCACATGATGTATTACGATACTATACTTTACACAATGCATTGGAGCGCTATTAGGGCCCACCATTCTTAAACATTTCATTTCATGTGTAAGTGCTCCACAAGGATCATATAACATGGAGTCAATCAATGTAATAAGTTATTCCATGATTAAGTAATGTGGAATAAATACATTAAAGTACCATTCAATATGTATGTGTGTATAAAGGTGAATACCCTTGATAGAGACATGGGTAGGGTATTCACTACTCTGTGATCATAGCCTGGAAATACGCGATGCGATTTCGGCAGTGTAACGACGTGACATAAAGATTCATGAAAATGGTTGATGAGAGATAAATGGATGTAAAATCATATGTACATGAATGGGATAGTAGGGGTTCATATAGATACATCTCCCAGCAAACTTAATTGAATTTAAATGCATAATACAAAAGAATTACTTGGATGTAAAATATGAGAGAGAAATCTCTCACTGAATTTTAGCATGGTAACAGGTGTATATGGGAAGAATTAATGAGAGATAAAGGGGATACCATCATCAAAACATAAATAGGGAAGTATGGGGGAGGTTCTAAATCATACCGCAACATCTTTAACTGAAAACAAAAGGGCATAACAACTTATAGAAAATTGGACAAAAATGAGAAAGGAAGAAATCCCTTACATGGAAGTGTGATACCAAAGGCTTGGGAGAGGCTTGAGATAAGCTTCATGGGAGCTTGGGGAACCTTAAGAGGATTATATAGAGAATTGGTTAGGGGTTGGTAGAACTCCAAAGGCTTTGTTTGAAGAGGATGTTGGAGCTTTGGTGGTTTTATATGGGAAAAGAGAGGAAATTGTTTATTATTTAGGTTTGGGACACCTCACATTAAACTAATCAATACCACAAACCAGCCCATGGTTTTTTTAAAAAGGGGAGTAGAAAAAAATATTTTATAATTCCAAAGGACTAAATTCTTAAGTTAATAGGGTTTCTTATGTGGAGGTGAGTCACACTCTCCAAGAAAACAATTCAAAAAGACAAAATGTTTTTAAGTCTTGGAGGGTCCACAAAAGCTTTTTAAAATAAATAAAACAAATATAAAATCACATTATTTTAATGATAAAACATATATTGGATGATAATAATGTTTACAGTATTTTATTACCTCACTATTTGGTCATTATGATGTCATAAAACACATTATATATTGAAACAGTATTTAATTTTTACCCCAAATTTCGACTATCACAAAAAATTATGAAAAATTCACTATTGGATAATTTAGACATCCTGATTTCAAAAATAATATTCATTTTATCTAAATAATTTTATAAATATGAGAATTTTTTACTTTTAAAATAAAAACCGATATTTACTGAAAATTCATGGGTTTTGACAAAAATAGTTTTCAAATCTTAATAAAAATTACAATTGAATTCATAAAATTATATGACCATTTATATTTAATAAAAAGAAATTTAATAATAATATTTTATTAAAATATTATTTACTTCAAAAAACCTTTAATTCATCAAAATAGATTTATTAGTTGAATATTTACTAAAAATACTATTTGTGCTTATAAATATATTTACAAAGTAACAATAATAAAATGAATGCCCATTATTTATACAAAAATAATTTACATTGTCATAGTTCTAGGGTCTTGTTACATAACCCCTTATAACACCCTCATAAGACCAAAGGGTAAGGTGTTTGATGGTGATAGACTAATGGGGTGGCTCGGATAACATCGCTTGGGTAGTAATCTCTATTAACTTCCACTTCTCTTGTAGTTGGTTTCGCTCAAGATTAAAGTGTTCAAGCTCGGCTTGGTCTTGGTCAAAAGAGAATCTCAAGGACACCACCTCTTTTCCGATCTCTGATAAATGGGCTTCATACGGGGCAAGTCTACTAGATTAGACCATCACTTCCTTTGTCTGAGTAAATTGGATTTGTTAAATCCATATATTTGTTCTATTCATGTGATCACTGTTCAATGGATTTATTAGCAATGGTCACAATTCATAATGGTATTTTAAAATCTAGAAACATAAAACCAATGAATTTCACATTTTATATAACCATAATATGACATTTAATTTGATCAAGATGAATTTTCATTAATGAATGTTTGGGTTGTTACAATCCTTCACCCTTAAGAAATTTCAACCTCAAAATTTCTTTTTCCCACAATAAAATAGATGTGGGTGACTTTTCTTCATCAATTCCTTCGATTCCCATGTGGCTTCTTCAAACTTTTGGTTTTTCCACAACACCTTGATGTGGGGCATTGTCATATTTTATTGAACTTTTTCTCTACGATCAAATATCTTCACTGGTTGCTCCTCGTAAGAAAGATCATCCTATAGTTGTACTACCTCTAAACAGAGTACATTTGAATGGTCTGGTATTTACTTCCTTAAGAGGGATACATTAAAGACATCATGTACTTTGAATATGGTAGTTGGAAGTGCTAGTCGATAGGCCACAACCCCAACACGATCAAAAATCGTGAATGGGCCAATGTACCTAGGACTTAACTTCCATTTCATTCCAAAACTCATGACCTTCATCCATAAAGATATGTGTAGAAATTCCATGTCTTCAACTTTAAACTCAAGGTCTCATTGATGGTTATCTACATAACTCTTCAATCGACTTTGGGCTACCTTGATATGCTGCTGAATAGTTTTCACCTTCTTCATCATTTCTTCGACCATTTCTAGTCCTGGGAACTTATGCTCACTGACTTCATCCCAACATGTCGGTCTTCTGCACCTCTTCCCAAACATGGCATCATAAGGTGCCATTCGGATTCTCGAGTGGAATCTATTATTTTAGGAGAATTCAACCAGTGGAAGATGTTGGTCCCATCCTCTTTTGAAGTCCATAGAATACGCTCTCAACATGTCCTCAAATGTTTGGATAGTCTGCTCAGATTGGCCATCAGTTTAAGGATGATAAGCCGTACTGATGTTCATCTCAGTATCTTGAGCATGTTGAAGACTCTTACAAAACTTATAGGGGAATATTGGATCTCTATTTGATACAATAGATAGTGGTACTCCATTCATCCTTACCACTTCCCTGATATATATCTATGTCAGCTGATCCAATGAGAAATCTTCCAGAATTACAATGAAGTGTTAAATCTTTGTAAGATGATCCACAACAGCCCAGATTGAATTGTTTCCTTTGAATGTCTTTGGAAGTCCGGTGACAAAGTCCATGGTGATGTCCTACCATTTCCATGAAGTTATGGGTAATGGTTGCATCATCCCCTTAGACTTATGCCTCTCTAACTTCACTTGCTGACACACCAGGTACTTTGATGTATACTTAGAGATCTCCTTCTTCATATTATCCCACCAATAATTCTCTCAGAGATCTCAATACATCTTTGTGTTTCCTGGGTGAATAGAGAAATTTGAACTGTGCACATCATCCAAATGTTCCTTCTTCAGCGCCAGACTTGATGAAACACACAGTCTTTTCCCAAATCTCACAATTCCTTCTTTATTAATAGTGAACTTTGAGGATTTACCTTTTCAAATAGCTTCCACTCTCTTATGAATTCCCACATCATCCTTTTGATCATCCTTTAACCTTTCCAAAAGAGATGGTTGAGAAATTATTTGTGAAAGGATTGATGATGTTACCTTATTTATGATTCATATGTCCGTCTTCATAAAATCTATGAAATTGGGTCCTTCTCAATTCTCATCGATGATAGAATTGTTGGGTCCTTTCTAAATAGAGTATCTTCCACCTTTTTTGGTTTCCCAGGGTGGTAATGGATTGAGCAGTCATAGTCTTTGATCAGCTCTAACCATCTTCATTGGTGCATGTTCAACTCTTTCTGTGTGAATATATACTTGGGGATTTCGTGGTCTATATATATTTCACACTTCTCCACAAAGAGATAATACTGCAAAATTTTTAAAGAGATGATCACCAAAGCCAACTCTAAATCATGTGTTGGATAATTCTACTCATGAACATTCAATTACCTTGAAGCATAGGAAATGACTTTGTCATTTTTCATCAACAGAGAGCTCAGGCCCTTCTTCGAAGCATCACTAAATACCACAAAAAGTTATCCACTTGTGGGTAATGTAGGAATGGGCATAGTGATAAGCCTCCTTTTTAACTCCTTGAAGATTTATTCACATTCATCACTCCAAGAAAACTTTACTCGCTTCTAAGTTAGCTTGGTTAGAGGGTTGGAAAACCGTGAAAAATTTCTCACAGATCGTCAATAATATCCGGCTAACCCCAAAAAGCTATGGATATCTATTATCGATGTTGTCCTTGGACATCCCTCAATTGCATCTGTTTTGAAGGGATCCATAGATATCCCATTTTCTGTGATGATATGGCCCATGAATGAGACCTTATTCAACTATAACTCACACTTTCTATACTTTCCATAAATATTCTCCTTCTGCAAGGTATGTAGTATAGTTATTAGATGCTCCTCATGATCATCCTTGGTTATGGAGTATATCAGAATATCATCTATAAAGAATATGACAAATTTTTCTAGGTATTCCCTTAAGACTCTTTTCATCAAGTCCATGAATATTATTGTATCATTAGTGAATCAGAAAGGCATTACAATGAATTCATAATTCCTGTATCTGGTATGAAAAGTAGTCTTGTGGATATCTTTTTTCATCACCCTTACTTGATAATATCCCGACAAAAAATCCACCTTGGAGAAGTATTGTGCTCCATGCATCTGATTGAACAAGTCATCAATTCATGGTAGAGGATACTTGTTCTTTATTGTGATTTTGTTAAGCTCACAATAATCAATGCGAATGCACATAGACCCATACTTCTTCTTGATGAAGAGGACTGGTGCACCCCATGGTGAAGCACTTGGGAATATAAACCCTTTATCCAAATTCACATGTAGTTGTTTCTTCAGCTCCTCAAACTCCAAAAAAAACCATTCTATACAGAGTCTTGGATATTGGAAACGCCCCAGTTATAAGATTAATTGAGAATTGAGCATCCCTTCTAGGAGGGAGACTAGACAATTCCTCGAGAAACACTTCAGTAAATTCTCTCACAATAGGCAAGTCTTCAAGGATGGTTGCCTCCTTAGAATCTATCATCTGAGCCAGATATGCATTCTCATAGGGTAGTAATATCCAAGCTTGTGATGAATGAGCTAAAGAATATTCATCTTCCTCCTTGCACTTTTATAGAATCGGGGGTCGATTCTTCAAATGAAGAGTGATTTCCCTCTCACAACAATTCATGTTGGCTCTATATAAGGAAAGTAAATCCATGTCATGAATTGCATTAAATTCCACTTGAGGGAGTATGATAAGGTTCTAGGGGAAATTCAATCCACAAATTATGACAGGGGAGGAGTTATATTCATGGGATGCAATGATTACCCCATTTTCCATAATCACTAACATCATTACTTCCATGATTTGTGGTGGTGCTTGGATTTTTCTATTAAACTTTTGGGATATAAAAGAATGCTTAGAACCTAATTCAAAAATTACATTCTCTATTCTTGAATGAATAATTAGTGTAAAAGTCACCAACTCATTGTTGGGGATCACTTCAACAGTAGGGATGGAAAAATCTCTCCCTTAGTGCTTTGGATGTTGTTGGTTGCCTCCGTAATTCCTTGTCTTAGGGAACTTATTTGCAACATTTCCTAGTTAGTTATAGTTGTAGCAATAAGCAACACATTGAGGATTGAATGGAGCATTCCTATCCACTATTACAGCTGTGGGTTTTTCTTATCATTAGTTAATATCTAGGTGCTCTTATCTTCCACACCTATAGCATTTCCTCGTCCCCTTCTGGAAATTTTCATAATGATTCTTTCTACACCTTTGGCAAGTGGGGTGCTGGATCTTCTTAGCACCATTGTATTTATCCATCATACAACCATCATTGAAGCCCACCTTATGCTTCTTATCACCATGATACCCCTGAGATGATCTGATATCCATTTTTACCTTGAGGCCACATCGGAAAATTTCTTCATAGCCATCGACGTCACGGATTGCCAGCACTTTCCTTAGGCTAGGTTTCAGCCTACCAAAAAAGCGGTCAACTTTGCAATTAGGGGTAACAACAAAGCCAGAGGCATATCATGCAATCCTTGTAAAGTTTTCCTCATACGCTTTGATAGATTCATCGTCTTTTTTCTTGAGTCCAAGAAAGTCCCTTTCCATCTTATGTCGGAGGGTGCGTGGAAAATATTTATCGAAAAACATCTTCCAAAAATCCTTCCATTCCAATGCATCGATCTCTTCCTCAGGCTTTATATTTTTTATCAACGTCCACTATTGATCAGATTCACCTTCCACAAGATATGCATCCCATGGAACCTTATCTTGTTCAGAACATTGAAGGATGGAGAAGATCTTTTCAATATAGTTGATCCATTTTTCGGGGATTGAGGGATCAAACTATCCATTAAAAGTAGGATGCCTTTGTCTCATGAAGCTCTCGATAGCGACTGGTTACTTCTTGGGGGGGGGGGGGGGTTGAAACTTCCTATTGAACCATGTTTCTATTAAAATATTTAGTTAACTGAGAGAGAAGCATGACAAAGTTTTTGATTCCCGCTCCCATCAGATTTGGCATCCCTTTTGCATAGTCATCACATTGATCTTCACATCGGTTGTTAGCCCAAGTCCTCCTATTACATTCCATTGTCTGGAATAAAAGGAAAGATAGGGGTAACACATAAAGGGTAATCCATAGACAAAACCGATGACTTATAAATAACTTTTATTTCCTTAACTTGTGAATCCATAGGATTCAATCTATGATATCCATGATATACTTTCTTACATATATTCTTAGGGGAATTTTTTTAATTCCCTTAATAAGGGTTCATACTAATATTATGAATTTAAAAAAGCATACCCCTCGGGAGTGTCGTAACCAAGAGTGAATCAAGGCCCATTGTTGTGCACCAGTTCCCATTCGAGTCTAGCTCAATGCGGTGTTTTCGGGTTTTACCCCTAGGATACATCTGTACCAAAGCCGCCTCTACCTGCTTTTATCCAGACAAGGATGTATTTTCTTGATAAACCACTTATTCAATACTCACCAATACTTAGGGATGTTTTTATTATACTTATTCTGGTCTCTAAGTCTTCACTAGGGTTTTCTAATCCTAATCCCAAAAATAACTAATCCTATCCTCCGATACCAACTATAACAACCCTACATTTTATTACACACTTAAACCTGATTTATTACATAAAATCATCACTTCATACAAAATAGAAGATTGAGAGTTCTTGTGTATTTGGGGATTTGGAACATTACATAACATCGTAGAACATAAAACACACAACACCGTTTTTGAAAACTTCCTTTACATGACCACTACATTCCCTCGTAATTATCATTGCATGGGATAACCTGAGGACATGCATAAGAAAAGGGTGAGATATAAAGACTATTAAGGGAATAAACGTGGAATAACATGAGTAATACAATAAATGTTAGACAATAGGAATATAAATGGATCATAAGAGAAACATGAACATAAAGGCATGATAAAGCATGATAATCCTAAAATGGAAATGTGGCAACAACACTTAACATGGAATTAGCATGAGCCAAGGCTCATTGCACATGGAGCATGAGTAAACCCTCATTGCACATGAAGAATGAGTAAAAACACATTGAACGTGATTTTTCATGAGTAAACACCCAATTCATAAGACTTATCATGATATTATACTTTACCCAATGCATTGGAGTTCTATCTGGACGCACCCTTCATAAACATTTCATTTCTTGCATAAGTGTGCCCCATGGATCATATATCATTGAATCAATCAACATAATAAGTTATTATACAATTAAGTAATGTGGAATAAATAAATGAAATTACCATTCAATATGTATTTGTGCATAAATTTTAATACCCTTGATAGAGACATGGGTATGGTATTCATTGCACAATGATCTTGGCTTAGAAATACGCAGTGCAATTTCAACAGCATAACGATGTGACATAAAGATTCATGAAAATTTTTGATTAGAGAAAAATGGGTGTCTCATCATATGTACATGAAATATACATCAAGTAATTCATGAATATAGATATCCCAAAAACGTAATGGAATTTAGATGCATAATAAAAAATAATTACTTGGATGTAGAAGAGGAGAGAGAAATATATCATGGAATTTTGGCATGGTAATGGGTGTACATGGGAGGAATTAATGAGAGAGAAAGGGGTATCCCATCATCCAAAAATAAAGAGGTATGTATGGGGTAGGTGCGAAATCATACCCCAACATTTGTAATTGAATACAAAAGGGCATAAAAACATGATGACAATTGGACAAAAATGAGAAAGAAAGAAATCTCTTACTTGGAAGTGTGATCCCAAAGGCTTGGGAGAGGCTTTAGAGAGGCTTATTGGGAGCTTGGGGAACCTTGGGAGGATTCTAGAGAGACTAGGGAAGGTGTTGTTCAAACTCCAAAGGCTTTTAGTGAAGAGGATATGAAAGCTTGGGTGGGTTTATATAGGAAAGGAGAGGGAATTATTTATTATTTAGGTTTGGGACACCTCACATTAAACTAATCAATACCACAAAACCATACCATGGTTTTTGCCCATGTATTTTGCCAAAGTGGAGTGAAAAACAATATTCTATAAGGACAAAGGCCGAACTTCTTAAAATAATGGGGTTTCTTATGTGAAGGTGAGTCACACTCTCAAGGAAAACAATGTTAAAATAGAAAACATTTTATAAGTCTTGGAGGGTCCACAAAAGCGTTGTAAAATAAATAAATAAAATATAGAATCACATTATCTTAATTATAAAACATATATTGGCCGAAAATAATGTTTATAGTATTTTATTACCTCACTATTAGGTCATTGTGATGTCATAAAACACATTATATATTTAAACGATATTTAATTTTTACCCAAAAATTAGACTATCTCAAAAAATTATAAAACAATTTACCGTTGGATAATTTCAACATCCTAATTAAAAAAATTATATTCATTTTTCTAAATAATTTTATAAATATGTGAATTATTAACTTTTAAAATAAAAACTGACATTAACCAAAAATTCATGGGTTTTGACAAAAACAGTTTTCAAACCTTAATAAAATTTACAATTGAATTCATAAAATTAAATGATCATTTATATTTAATAATAATTAAATTAATAATAATATTTTGCTAAAATATTATATAATTCAAAAATCCATTAATTCATCAAAATAGATTTCATAGTTGAATATTAACTAAAAATACTATTTGTGCTTTAAAAAACTATTTACAAAGTAACAATTATAAAATGAATGTATATTATTTATACAAAAATAATGTACATTGTCACAGTGCTATGGTATTTTTTTCATAACCCCTTATAACACCCACATAACACCAAATGGTAAGGTGTGCTATGGGGATAGACTATTGGGGTGGCTCGGATAACATCGCTCGGGTGGTAATCTCTATTAACTTCCACTTCTCCGGTAGTCGGTTCCGCTCAAGCTTAACATGTTCAAGATCATCTTGGGTTTGTTCAACACTGAAGCTCAATAACACCACCACTTTTCTGAGCTCCTACAAATGGGCTTCATATGGGGAATGTCTACTAGATGAGGCCATCGCTTCCTTTTTCTGAGTAAATTGGATTTGTTAAATCCCTATATTTATACTAATCTTGTGATCAATGTTCAACGGATATATTAGAAATGGTCATAATTCATAACGATATTTTAAAATACAGAAACCTAAAACCAATGATGTTCACATTTTATATAACCATAATAAAACATTTAATTATATCAAGAAGAATTTTCATTAATGAAAGTTAGGGTCATTACAATAATTCATTGTGGGGATCGTTCTCTTATAAAGAACATAAAGAACCTTTTGAGGTAGGGGATTCATTGCTTCTATATTCTTTTTCATGCAATAATATAGTTATCATGTTTTATCCCACTAGATCACAATGAAATTGACGTAATAAATATTTGATCCAGATAAATATATTGGCATCGATCTTATGTTATTGCCTCCTGTTTTTTCTAGATAGTGTGATATCTATCCATCCCTTGTTTAGCATGTCGTTCTTGATGAAAATTAGTAATGAATGTAAACTGGGATTAATTATAATTATTTTCAGATATAAAAATTCATGTAATTAAATTTGGTCATTGTTGTTGTAATTTTATGTTAATCAAATTGATACAGTAAGCATGATTAATTGATTTGTGACAGATTTCAATTTAGGATTCCCATAGTTGGAACCTAAAAATAATAAATTGGTTAATTTTATATGGATTAATGAATCGATTTTTAAAAAAAAAGATAATCCCTGGTTGGGTTCTGAGTTACCCTCTTACTTTTAAGGCAGAGTCCCTTATTCTTTGGAGCCATGAGTTCTCATTATGTATGAAAGTAGGATGCCTAATTTAAAGTCTAAGAGCCTATTTGATATGATGTCTCATTTCATTCTACTTGTGTTGTGATGTGAGCCATGATGGATGTTGTGATTTGTGGGGGAAGGGAGGCCCATTGGTTATGGTAGCAGTTGACTCCTAGAGTAATGAGATGCATCAGTTTATGCATGTTGGTGTCGGGGACAACACCAGAGATGATGAAATGGGTTTGATGTGAATGTTTGGATGCTTGGTGAATCTTGAGGGTTTTTTATCTGATTTACTTTCCCTACTTCTCAAGGAAGATGTTTGTGCTTACCCTCCTTCCATAAAGGGGAAAAGATTTGCGGGGTATGCCACATTATTTTAGTGTTTAGCTTCTCAGGTGAGGATGGTTCTACACTCTTTCTATAGGTGTAAATGAATCGACGAGTAGTTAGCCTACTTACAGTGTTGATCCCCTTACGCTTGGTAGCTTATAAAGATTTTCTAGAATGACTGGGAATATGGGAAATTAATAATTTTTTTAATAAAGGATTGAATAAATGATGTTAAACTATGGGGTTGGTGTTTCCTGGGATGCAATGCTAAGGTAATATTTTAGAGAAGTTGTTGACTTGGTTCAGTTATGCATATAGGGAATAAAATTTTCGGTGTGATTCTCATAAAATATAATGTGTAATTTTTAATGGATAATTAATGCCTAAAAATTCAATTAATGTAAATTTCAATAGATAAAAACGGAATGAAATAATGTCATAAAAATCTTTAAATGTATGTGTACTTATAGGATACATAGTCTTAGTAGTGGAATCCAGGAGTCTATGAGATGTTAGCTGGAGTTGATTCAATGACTAGGTTATGCCCATAGATTGGTTGTGAGGTATAGGATATTCTGTACTATTTTTGTTTCTATATGCTACTATACCCTTTCAGTTAGGGAAACTGAAACAACAGGGATTTTGAGCCCTGGGGGTGTTTTCCCCAACATTTTAGTTCAAGGATAGACGGTTGACTACCCCCTTTGGCCCTACTCTCTTCCCTTTATAGTTACTTGTGTTGGTAGGCACATCGATTAGTTTTCCCCATATATGTATGTAGAGTTCAATAATGAATTTTTCTTATTCACGCACCTATATCTAGAAATAGTTTCTTATAGACTACTATTGGTGTCACGTGTATAAGTTGTGATGGCTTGAGGATCAGTACTCAGTGTATGGGTTATAACATCTTGAGGTATAATGCCTGATGTATGATATACATTATGAAAGCTTTATTGGCTCCAGGAAACTACCTAGTTACATTGGATACATGGATTTGGTGGTTTTTTTGCATGAAGTGCATGTTGTGGGGCTACGCCTAGGTGTCAATGGGAAAGCCTTTTTAGAGAGAGATGCTTAAGGCGTGCGACATTGGGGAAAAGTGGAAAACCAGTGGGGAAATAGTGGCAAGGTAACCTTGATATTATTTATTATATTATATACTATTGTATGAGATACATGGTGAGAGTAGCCATGGTGAGGCTACAAACTTAGTATACATGTTTAGGTGACGAGTTACGTTGACTTGTTGTTCACTGTGCTTTAGCTTGCTTTCATTACTTTTTCATGACTGGATATGGGGAGGGTATTATAGAGTATAATGTTATTATCACCCTATGTATATATAAATTTTTTTCAGGTCACTTATAATAGGTTGAAGATCAGGCTGGTTACTACTAGATTGGGGTTGCAGGAGCTGGTTGGGCTTCATGGTTGCTACAGTTTTTACATTCGTTTGGTACTTTTAGTTTTCCTTTTCAGTTGTAGTAATTCTTGAATGAAATTACAAATTTTTATATGGGATTTATTTTATACTGTAGTTTGAGTTGGAGTTGGTTGGCATATGTCTTATCTCTCTCTTTTTGATACGTTCTCTAACAGGGGAATTCCTCCCATTTGTGTGTTTAATATACCCCCACTGCATGTCTCCAACCCAAAGACTACCGGATGCATGACTCGAGTTTCACTATATTCCTTTTCACATTTTCAGCCTAAGATGGGTACACCTTGTGGTGAGGGGGTCATGATAGGTTGGTTCACAATGTTGTGGATGTGGAAAAGGGTAAATCAGTGTAGCGTGAGGTGGTCAGTGGTCTGACTTATTATCACCACCACCCATAGGTGGTCCACATTAGGCTTAGTGAGTTGGTGGATAGGGATGAGGCCAGTTGTATGTGGTAGAGTCTTATGACCTTGGGTATCCAGGGATGATACAAGGTATGATCTATATCTTTTACATCCTTATTGCAGTTTTGATAGACACAAGTTCTATTCATTCATTTATTTCCATAAATCTTGTTTGAGACTCAGATATTTCAATTGAACCGTTGACTCAACTATAAAATTGGAAACTCCTATCAGAGAATACATGATGATCAGGCACTATATCCGATGGTGTTCCCGGAATCTAGGAGGTCAGAGTTTCGGTTGAGATCTATTGGTAGCATTGTTGAGCACTTAAAATTTCATTCATTATACGGAATGGTCATCCGTAGTTTACACTCATATTGAGTGTTTTAGGGACTGATTGTAGTGTTTCCATAGTGATGGAAACCATTTTTTCTATTATAGGTGAAAAATAAATTTAGGCACAACATGATGGACTCACACATAGAATGGTGGAGTCGATTACTCATCAGTTGGGGTGCCTCATCCTCGGTGTAGTGGGTGATATGATTCCTCGATTTCCTATAGTGGTGGCAGAGTATGAGGACATATTTCTTAAAGAATTTCCATGTTTAACTCCCCATAGGTAGATGGACTTCTACATTGATCTACACCCCGAGATTACACCAATATCTACACCTACATATTTGATGTCTTTAATAGAGTGTCGTGAGATGAGAATATAGTTGGAGTACTTGTAGTGGAAGGGATTCGTGAGACCTAATACCTCACCCTGGTCACCCCCAAGAATGATTTCCAAGAAGGTATATGGGATATTTAGGTTATTTTTGGATTATTGGTGCATAAACCAGGTGATCGTGAAGAACAAGTATCCACTACTGAGGAGAAATGACCACTTCGATCATTTAAAAGGGTAACGATGGTTCTCAATGATCGACCTCGGATAAAGATATCACCAACAATGATTATGCGATGAGGATATACTGAATATGGCCTTCAGATGTCATTATGGTCACTATGAGTACTATGTGATGTCATTTTCCATGATGAATTCCCCCAAAGTATTCACAGGACTCATGAGAAGGATATTTCATAATTTCTTAGATTGGTTTTTAGTAGCCCTCATTGATTAAATCCCTGTGCACTCAGCATGTGAGACAATTGAGGATGGTCATGGACATACTTCTAGAGTACCAACTTTACGAGAAGATCTCAAAATGTAAATTCTAGATTCAAGAGGTCCATTTTCTAGGACACGTTATTTCGGAGGCTGGAGTTGTGGTGGATCCAGTGGAGGTTTACTTCATGCTTGTTTGGGATCCAACCAATAGTGTAACTGAGGTGCGGAGTTTCCTTGGATTGGAAGGGTACTATATGTGGTATGTAACCAAATTCTCTGGATTCATAACACCCATGATTTCTTTGATAATAAAGGGGAATAATTTCATGTGTAAATAAAAGTTCTAGTAGTGCTTTCAAGATTTGAGACACATATTGACAAGCGCTCCCATCTGGAAGTTATCGGAGGAAGGTTTTGATTACGTGGTGTTTTGTGATGCATCAAGGGCCAAGATTGGTTGTGTTATGATGCAGGGGAAAGAGGTGATTGCATATGGTTTGAGCCAGTTGAGACCACACGTGTAGAACTACACAACCCATGATCTTGTCCTAGCAGCGATAGTCTTCACATTGAAGATGTGGTGACACTATTTTATGGGAGAACAGTTTATAATCTACCCTAATCACAAGAATAATAGGTATATCATATCTCAGAAAGATATGAATCTGACATAGAGGCGATGGATAAAGATCCACGAGGACTATGACATTGAGATTTTATATACTTTGAGGAATGGGAATGTGGTGGCAGATTCTTTCAGCAGGAGCACATTTTCTAGATGAGGCATCAGAGCAGTTAGCCTCATTGCAGTTATCCATTGTGGATGAAGATATATCATCTTACCTTTGGTCGATGGTTGTCATCCCCCTCCCCCTATTATAGTGAGCTAGGGAGGTACAACTTGGGGGTACTGACTACAAACCCCTATGCACTTATATGTCTAGAGGGAACTCCCATTATGGATTTTCGAAAGGTGGAGGGCATGTCGTTATTTTTAGAGGGATCACAGTAGTGCCAGTGGAGTTGCAGAAGGATGCCTTGAGGGAGTTCCATAAATCCCTTTTAGCAGTATATTCTAGTGTGGAAGAAATGTACCAGGACCACTGAAGTCAGTTTTGGTGGTCATGGATGATGTAGAGTGTGGCAGAGTTTGTTTCTCGAGGCATTACATCTTATCAACTTAATGATGAGAACTAGGTTTCAAGGGGATTAACCCAACCCCTTGTGGTCCCATAATATAAGTGGAATGGGATATTGATGGACTTTATGGTAGTTTTACCATGTACATCCACAGGACACGATTCCATCTGGTTGATCATTGAATGACTCGCCAATTCGACAAACTTCCTAGCTATCTGAGAGTAAATTTTAATAGAGAGATTGGGACACCTCTATGTGAAAGAGATAGTTTAACTCATGGAGTTCCATCGATGGTTATTTCAATTCGTGATTCTCCCTTTACATCCCAGTTGAGGAAGGTATTACAAGAGGTGTCTGTGACCTAGTTAGGCTTGAGCACAGTGTTTTACCCATAGAAAGATGGGCAAACTGAGCGTACCATTCAGGTTTTGGAGGATATGTGGCGGGCTGGCATGTTAGACTTTGGTTGTAGTTGGGAGGATCACCTACCACTAGTGGTGTTTACATACAACAACCGATACCATTCCACCATTGGTATGGTGCCATTAGAGTATTTATATGGATGACCCTATATGTCACAAATTTGCTGGACTTGGTAAGGAGAGTCAGTCACTCATGGGTCCCAAGTTGGTGCGATCTACAACAGAGAAGTTGTAACTCATACAATAGTGCATGAAGACTATGCAGTACTGAAAAAAGACTTATGCCGATAGGTGGCAGATACCTTTGGTGTTCGAGGAAGGAGACCACATGTTCCTTCATATTTCACGTTGATAAGGATTACAGAGATTTGGTAAGGGTGACAAGCTATCTATAAGGTTCATCATCCCTCATTAGATACTATGTAGATTTGGTGAGGTGGAGTACCTCTTAACTTTACCACCATAGTTAGATCGGGTACAAGACACATCCCACAAGTCATATCAGAAGAGGTACATGCATGAACCATCTCATTTATTCAACTGGGGTGAGCTAGACATCGAGGATGGAATGACCTTTGATGAGTACCCAGTGGAGATCTAGGATCAAGAGGAGAGGATTCTTCTTGGGTGAATTGTTCCTTTAGTGCATGTGTGGTGGTAGTATGGGAATATCTAAGAGAGCACATGGGAGTGGGAGGCTCAGATTCATTGTTATTACACTCATATATTGGAGTAGACCTTTTTTTGGGTTTCTAGGGACATAAATCCCCAAGGTGCGGAGAATGTAACATCTAGGGTTTTCGGTATACTATTTTTGTACACTATATTTATTGATTTCGAGAGTAGGTGCTGAGACGGTGTGCAATTTCGAGGATTGGTGCACCCATAACAAATGATTATAAAATATTAAAATATTTAATGGCACATGAATGCGGTTTTCCTAACAAAGATAAATAACTAATAAGTGGTTTCCGAAAAAAAAAATATGATTCCATCATTGAGTTTGGAGTATTGGATTTACCCTTGGTGTGACTTAATCTTTGTCGAGGTAGTTCTTCTACAGAAAAAATCATCGAGGGCATAACTATAAATAAAATAATTAAATACAGTTATTTTATTTCATTGTTTTGATGTATCAGTTGAAAATATTTAAATATATTATTATGGATAATTTCATGGGTTTGAAGCAAAACCCTGAAATGATGTAGATCCATTAGAGAAGGCATCAATGATTCTATATCGAATGAATGATGATGAATTAGATGTATGGAGGGTCGATGATGGCATGATGACCATCCTTCATCAGTGATCGATCCAAATTGAGGTAGGGCATGTTATCTTGATTTAATTTCCTTGTTCTTGAATTCCATCATTAACATTGACCAGTCAATGAAAAGATTGATTTGTGGTGCATTCGTATTTACGGGATGGGTCATATTTTTAGGGTTTTGTGACACCCTGATATTTTGATGAGATATATTCTTTTTAATTTATTTAATGTCTTGTGTTTTACGCTAAAACAATATTATATTGCACTATACACAACAAAATTTAAGAATGCAGTATATGCAACACTATTATTGGCTTGTTTTTTTCACAATTTCATGTTCTTTTGATAGAATTCATTTAACGCAAGACCGTATATAAGTGAACTAAATAATATAACCTAGTCATTATAATGGCAGGTATGATTAGTATTAACTTCATTCTTAAAAAAATCAATGAAAATAATTCAGTCTATAAAATAATAAAATCACCATTTATGGATTCAATCTATTGTTTAAAATTCATCTTATATCTTTTCTATACAAGAGATAAGAACAAATTCAAATTTTTAGATAAAAGAAGTATTTTTCAACAAATACAGTATTGTCACCTTTTGATGGAGTACCCAAATTAAATCTTGTTTTTGATAGGTTTATATTTTATATAAAGAAAAATAAACTTCTTCTTTGGAATTTGGATATAAAAATTTACTTTGGGTGAATTTTTGAAATTTTTCTGACAGGTTTTAAATTTTGATTAACAGTAAAATTACACTAAATTTTAATTGAATAAAACTTTTTTCATCGAAATAATTTATATAGTTAAATTATATTATTGAATATTTTTAAAGTATAAATATAATATATTTTTATCATTAAATATAATTTATGTCATTATCCTTAATTTTACATGGAAATCAGATGTAAAAACATTTCAATATTTTATAATTTCTTAACTTTTAAAAACTCATTCTCTATTTCTGACAAGAAGAATAATTTTAAATTAAATAATGAAAAATTATGTGTTTTGATTTTTTAAAAATAGATTCCAGATTTGTAATTAGTGATCCCAAATTATCTAAATAGATTTATTTTATTTTTTGGAATTATTAATAGTAACATCATTAATTTTTAATTAATATATTAAAAGGGTAAAATGTGTAATTAAGGGTAATAATAGTATTATAAAATTACCCTAAAACTTGTCTTAATATCATTGGATGGGTGTGCTTCAACATAAATCATACATGGGTCTAAATGGTATCCTTTGGAATCCACTTGGATGATAATAGGACATTTAATTTATTTTATTTAAAGAAAATTTAAATATGTCTCACTGAAATTTAATAATTAAACTATTTTTATATATGTTTGTAAAGAAGATAAATTAGATTATAAATATTTTTTGAAATATATGATGTTTTTTTTATCGAGTTAATTTATTTTTAATTTTTAGGAAATATATAATTACCTTAATGACTTATTCTTTGATGGTGTACAAATTATTTAATTAATGAGAAATCAATAAGAATTTATTAACAAAATTATAATAACCATCATAAGACCCAAAAAATTTCAAAATTCTTATTTTTAATCTGCATCATGATAGTAATCATCCCATGGTATATTTATTAAACATTTTGGTCCACATAGACGATATTGGTGCACTTATATTATTTTATTTAAAGTGATATTAATGTTGTAACCTTCAGAATTTAATAAGTATTACATTTTTTATGTTACGTTTTATAGAATATTAATTTGACTTAAAGTATTATTATAAAATCAAGTATATTTATCTTCATCATAGTATTTTATTTTAAATTTTTACCCATCAAATAGGTATATTAAATAATTAAACAAAATATATTTAGTAATTATTTTATTAAGGGAAATATCAAATTAATGTTATTAAAAATATTGAAATAAATTTATTTTTTAGATAATAAATATATCCTTTGATTTTTTTAGATGACCTATACCCCATAGGGATATAATAAAATAATTAATTCATTGATAACATGTTATCTTGATATTTTTAAAAATCTACGTATTGATTAGTTTCAAAATCATCACTCTTGTTGTTTTGTTAAAACAATGTTTTTTAAACTGTTTAAATATCGTAAAACATTTCTAAAAAAATATATAATAATTATTATTTCGTCTAAAATTATATAAGGTACTTATTTAAGATATATATTACCTAAAATAAGTATATATTAACCCTTTTAATTTTGAAATATTTGTTATCTTAATTAAAAGTAAATTGAATAAGGAAGTGTAAATTAAAAATATAATTTTAAAATTGAAAAAAAAACATGTCTAAAAATCATTTTTTTATTATATTAAAACCTTATATCATCTCATATTATATATTGCGTCATTTTGGAAATTTTGAGTGGGGTTTTATTTTAGTATAAATTAATATTATTGAGGTTTCCAAAAGTGCCCCTCACCTTAATTAAAAAAGGGAACTTCTTATGTCACTTATTCACATCAATTTTAGCCTTCAAACATAGCCATACCCTACACTTTTCCCTTCTTAAATTTATTATTTACATTCTACAGGTAATTTAAATCACAAAATACCAACTCTAGTTCCATTAAGAAGAGATTTAGAGGAATCATGTCGAAGAAGAGGTAACCTCCTCTACCGATTCTTTCATTCTTATTACTTCTTCTACTTCTTATTTGTAATTAGTTTAATTATAAAGAAATAAATCCAGAATAAATGATATACTGAGATTTTTTTATAATTATGAAACAACCATATTCTAGATTCTATCCATCCCATGAAAAATTAAATCACCATGCATGCATACGTACGACTTACTGTCTCCATGATATGGTGTAATCTGTTTTCACCACCACTTGACATGGATGGGTATAATGACGGATATAATAGCTATATATAATTATTATAACAATTTATTTATTTTGGAACAATATATATAGCATCCACTTTGATACAATTTCATAATTAAATTAATGATATCATCGCTCATGTGTGTGTATGGCCAACCGTCTCCATGGTGTGATATGATTTGATCTACATGATAACCATTAAATAATGATTATATAAATTTACTGAATAAATAAATATGATATATATTATGTTAATATCACTTTTTAATGACATAAATATGACCTAAGGAGGGGAACTTGGTCTTATTATACAAAACATTCATGAAGCTATTAATACCTGAATAATCAGTAATAATGAAATATTATTACCAAATGGATGAAAATATCATCATATATGATATCATAAAAAATAATATGATTTTTTAACAATTCATTGACATCATTAAATCGTTATATAAGTGGTTTGGATAAATACATAGGATAACATTCCTAAGTTAAGGGATAATTTCACAATCTCATTGTTATTCGAGATTGTTTATACGTAAATATTTACTGGGGTATATTTATCATCCACATCCATGTTTCCTAAGTATTTAATGTTATTTCTATTCTCCCACAATTTTGTAAATTTAATTTTTCCCTTTTCTAAATTTTTATTAAATTGTATGAAAGGAATCTTTTGTCATTATTCATAATAGGGTACTTTTTGACTTTTCCATTGAATGTATGAGGAGAATGTTTTTTTAACTTATACAGTGTTGATGGATTTTTACAACTGGTTTCCCTAAATCTTATGTTACATGAATTCAATTTTATTTTAAAAAAATATTTTTTTTATAAATCATGTGGAATTTCGGGAAAAGAAAACATTTTTGAAGAATAAAATAAATTTTCCTCAAAAATTAAGTTCAAGTGTTTTATAAAATTTATTTTCCATTAAAGATGACATTTTTTAAATAGGGTTTTGTTTTTACCCCTATTATTACTATGTTTTGATTTTGTTTATGATGGAATGATTTTTGTGAAATCCATTTATTCAATATTTATTGCGATGGAATGATGTTTAAGAAACCAATTTTTGTTTCTTGGGTTATGCTATGAGTAATGATTTATGTTTTTCTGGCACACGTAAGAATGATTTCATTATGAGATGGGTGGGACCTATATCTGCCAACAATTCATTAAGAAAAATTTTATATCTCAAGAGATAGATAGAACTAAAACAACAAGTAAATATTTATCAGTAATATAGGGTCGAAACAGAAAGTATATTGGGTTCAGTAATACCGGGCTTGAATGAGGAGTGAAGTCGGTTCAGTAATTGAATTTTTTAACTATAATGGTCTTGGAAATGAGACTTTATAATGTGAATTTTTTTATGCTTATGTTTTCCACAATTTCATGATTTATGCCATTTCAATGTTATCATGGTTAATGTTCCTTAATGATTTATGCCTTTTGTACTGCCAAGATTTATTTTATGACTTGATATTTTGATATTCAAAATAATTGTTCATGTTTTTACATTCTTATGATTATGTTTTGTTTTATATTATATATGATTACCCTTAATGATAATTCTAGGTCACCATTCTTATTTTTCTACCCCATGATATAAAAAAAATAGGTAGTAAAACTAAAGGTGATGATATATATGGGATATATTGAAGATCATTCACCAAGATTGAAGAATGTGTTTTGAGTTTCCAAATATACAAAACTAATATGTTATTTGGGCATCTATTTGTGTAATGTAATAACTATTACAAAAAATAAATGTATTTTCCATTTATATAAATCTTGGTTCATTAGAGTTTGTATTAGAGCGAAGTATTACTTAACCATTGGAAACTAGGATGTGAAAATATTGGTGAGATCCCTAGATATATTTCTAAGGACGTGTCTAGGAATGTCCGAAAGGGTAGGACTAACTATAGGATACTATCCTAGAATTATGGTTAGAATCATGAATAACTGAGGACTAAACCTAAAATGATAAAGATTTGAAGAATCCCCCTTGATTATTGGTTTTTACTAGTATGATTTTTTCATCTCACACTATTCTTTTGGGATTTTACAAAATGGATATAAATTATAGGATACTTGTTAATAGAGAATATGATGAAAAATGGAATTATATTCTAAATGATCATCCAAATGAAATGGGGGTTAGAAGGAAAAACATAATTATCATTCATAACAAAAAAACTCATAATATGATTAATAATATCATATTTTCTGAGTTTTCTAGCTCAGCTAATAAGAGAAATTTGGAGTTTCATGGTGACCACAGAGGAATGAAAGTTAAATTTCATTCATGTAAATCTCGTGGGAAGAGGAATCAAGGAGAATGTTTCAATGGAACTTGAAGATGCTTTGAGTGGATAAAATAAGGACACAAAGCTAGTAATTGAAAAGGAAAAGGTTTAGTTAACACAATGGACAAGGATAATTGTATTCCTAATGCATTAAAGATGAATAAATGTTTAAAATATTGAATGTTTGGGCATTATAAAAAGCTATTCTCTAGGGTAAAATCTCATTACAATAATCATAATCATCTTATGGGTAGTATTTATGTTGCTGATGATGAAGAGACAATGAATTATATATGAGATGAAAGAAGTGTTAAGGAATAAAATGTGGAAGCTCATTAAATTGTATAAAAACATAGTGGAATTGTTACATGTTTATCAAGAATAATGTCGTGTATGTAATTTTATGGTATTATGGAATAAAGAAGTATATAAGGATTGTTACACTATTGTTTTTACTTATGTATTTTAATGTATATGTTGAACGGTAATAGTAACCATGAAAAGCAATTCAGATATTTTAGGAAAATTCATGATATGTTTATAATGATGAGATTTAGAGATAATGAGATGTTTAATTGTATTAATGACCTCAGGACTAAAATAAGCAAAAATAGATATCATGGTTTGAGTAAATAAATTTTTTGGGATTCTTGGTATGTTTAAAGAGTTAATTTTTGACAACATTAATGTTTTAACTATGTTTCTATGGTAATTCATGTTATTACCATGTTTCAAAAAAATACATGATTAAGTTATTCACATGTTTGGAATTTGAAAATATAAAACATCCTAATGAGATATGAGAGATAAATTCTAATCTTATTTACTTCACCAATTTCTAAAGTTGTAGATTTTTTTTTGGAAGGATTGTAAGGTTATCCATTTATGGATAGTATATGTTATACTATAGTTGAAGTTTTTTATATTATTGTATTATCTCATTATAGTTGGACTTATGAATATTTGATAACCTATGCTAATCTTTTTGTTGAGATAGATGTAATAACCTATCATTCTATTTATGGATTGCATGATCTATTAATACTTTAGGAATGACAAATTCAACTTCATTTCCTTGAGTAAGAGAAGAAGTGTAATTTGTTCAAGGCATTAGCAATGGTGAGATTTTACTGAAATCAAGTAAGTGTTTATTGTCATGTTCTTCAACATTAAGGAAAGGATCTTTAAAACCAAAAATGTTATCGTAGTACCTTTTTATCTGATAAATCAGATGATCCTTTAAATCATCACAGATTTATGGCTTGCTGGTTGTTAACATTTTCCAAACCTTGTTCTCTATCACTCTCCATCAGATCTAAATTGTTTGATTTTTCATTCATATCCATGTTTTCACATCCCACATATGGTCTCCTATCTGGAAACCCAGTGATGAGTTACTTTAGGTAACCATTATGTTTCTAAATTTCCTTTTTAAATGAAGTTTTAGTATTCCTTTTTCACGATGTGGGTTTCTATGAAAGAAACATTAAAGTAGTAAACCTTTTATAATCCTGATGAATTTTGAGGGATAAATTCATATTAAGGGGGGACGAATGTGACACCCCAATATTTTATGAGATAAATTCTTTTTAATTTCTTTGATGTCTTGTGTTGTGCGCTACACCAAGATTATCTTGAACAATACACACCACTGTATTAGATTTCGATATACAAAACACTATTCTTGGAACGTGTTACACATAATTTCAGGTTCTTTTGATAAAATTACTTTCACACAGGACTAAATATAAGTGAACTAAATATTATAACCTAATCATTATAATGGCTAGGATGAATAGTATTAACTTCCTTCTAAAAAAAATTTAAATAAAAATGATTGAGTCCATTAAAATATTAAAATCACTATTTAAGGATTCCAAATAATGTTTAAAACACATCTTATATGTTTTCTAGACATGATATTAGAAGAAATTCAGTTTATCAAATGAAAAAATTATTTTTCAAAAAATGTTGTATTGGCGCCTTTTGATGGTACACCCATTTTAAATCATGTTTTTCACACTTATATATGTTTTTTAACAAAATAAACTTTTTCTTTGGTATTAGTATGTAAAAATTTACTAGGGAATAATTATTACTATTTTTTTGTTAAGTCCTAAATTTTGATGAATAGTAAAATGATACTAAATTTTAATTGAAAAAAAAAACATAGAAATAATTTATGTAGATAAATTATATTATTTAATGGTTTTAAATTATAAATATAATATATTATTATCATTCATTATAATTTATGTAAATTATCATTAATTTTTACATTTAAATATAATTTAAAAACATTTTAATCTTTTCGAGTATTTTAACTTTTAAGAACATGTCCTCTCTTTTTGATAATGGTAATTATCTAAAATTAATTATTGAAAATTATGTGTTTATAATTTTTAAAAATGGATTTCATATTTGGAATCAGTAGTCCAAAATTATGTAAATAAATTTATTTTATATTTGGGCATTATGAATAGTATCTTTGGTAATTTTTATTTAATACGGTAAACGTGTAAAACTGGTTATTAAGGCAAAGAATACTATTATAAAATTACCCTAACACTTCTCATAATATTATTGGATGTGTGTGTTTCTACCTAAATAATTCTTGGGTCAAAATGGTGTCTTTTGGAAGCCACTTGGATGAGATTAGGACATTTAATATATTTTATTTATGGAAAAGTTAAATATGTCTCCCTCATATTTTTATAACTATACCATTTTTTTGTATAAGGTTATATAGAAGATAAATTAAATTATAAATACTTATTTGAAAGAAATTTTTTTCCTTTATCATTTAAATTGATTTTTAATTTATAGGAAATATATAATTTTGTTAAAGACTTGTACTTTGATGGTGTACAAATTAATTAATTAATGAGAAATCAACAAAATAATTATTATTAAAATTCTAATGACCATTAAAATACCAAAAAATATGCCCAAAAATTATTTTTGGAGTATATATCCACCATAATCATATAGGTTTATAGTTATTGACCATTTGGATCCATATGGAAGATATTTTCACACTTATATTTTTTTACTTAAAATGATGTTATAGTTTTCACATTCATAATTTAATAAGTATAACATTTTTAATATGGATTTTTCCATAAGATAAATTATACTATAAGTATTCTCATAAAATATAGTATATCTATCTTCATAACTCTATTTTATTTTTAATTTTTATAAAACAAATAATTACATTAAATAATTACACAAAACTGATGTAGTAAATATTTTATTAATGGAAATGTCAAATTATTGTTATTAAAAATTTTAAAATAAATATAATTTGAGATAATTAATATATCCAATTATTTATCAAGATGATCTAAACCCAATAGGTATGTCATAAATATATTTTGTGATAACATATACTATTTTTATTTTACACAATACTGGAATGAAATAGTGATGAATTTGACACCATTATTGTTTGGTTGAAACGATGTATTATTATATTATTTAAAAATCGAAAAACATTTCAAAAAAGTGTTCAATAATTATAATATAGTATAAAATTATCTAATTTACTTATTTATTTTTTATTTTACATCAAATATGTAAATATAGATCCTCTTAATATTGAAATATATTTTATATTAATAAAAATTAAATCGAATAACTAAGTGTTCATACTGATGATAATGTTTCAATTGATATAAACACTTGTATAAAAAATATTGGTTGATTATATTAGAATCCTAAACCTATCATATTTTAAATTGGTAAACATTTTAGGTTTTTGGGTGGGGATTGATTATATTATATATTAATATTTTTGAGGTCTCCAAAAATGCTTCTCACCACAATTATAAAATGGAACTTCCTACCTCACTTATTCACATCAATTTGAGCCTTCAATCTTGACCACACCCACACATTTTCCCTTATCAACTTCCTTATTTCAATTTTAGAGGTTCTTGTCTTCTCAAAAGACAAACTCTAGTTCCATTAAGAGGAGATTTAGAGGAATCGCATCGAAGAAGAGGTAACCACCCCTACTGATTCTTTCAAAATTATTTCTTATTATACTTCCTATTCATAAGTTATTTAATTGTAAATTAATAAATCCAATATAAAATATATATTGGGATGTTTATATAATTATGAAATAATGATATTCTACATTCTATCCATCCTATGAAAAACTAAATCACCATAGTTACATATGTACGTCTTACCAACTCCACACTATGGTGTAATTTGTTTTTCACAAAAAACATGAAGTGGATGGGTATAATGATGGAAATAATAACTATATATGTTAATTGTAACTATTTATTTATTTTAGATCAATATATATACCATCCAATTTGATAACATTTCATAATTAAAGGAATGGCATCCTCGCTCACGCGTACGTTTGACCTACCATCTCCACGATGCAATGTGATTCATTCTACATGATATCCATTAAATCATGATTATTTAATTGAAAATAATAAATAAATATGATATATTTTTTTTAATATCGTTTTGTAATGATAAAAATATTACCTAAGAAGTAGAACCTAAACTTATTCGACAAAACATGCATGAAGTAGTTAATACCAAAATAACAAGTGATAATGAAATATTATTACCAAAATGGGTGATAACAAGATCATATATGATATCATAAAAATTAATATGAATCTGGAATAAGTCAATGAAATCATTTAAATCATTATACTGGAGTTTCAGATACATTAAAAGGATATTGGGCCTAAGGTAAGGGATAATTTCACAATCTCATTATTATTTGAGATTGTTTATATGTAAGTATTTTCTAGTGAATATTTGTCATCCACATCCATGATTCCAAAGTTTGTAATATTTTTTATATTATTATAAAAATAATTAATATTAATTTAACCCTTTGGTGAATTTTTATTAAATGGTATGAAATGAATCTATTGTTGATATTCGATACGAGGTACTTTTTGACATTTTCGGAAAAACTATGAGGAGAATATTTTTTAACTTATGCCACATGGATGAATTTTTACACCATATTTATATGAAGATTCATTTATATGATTTCAAATTTATTTTAAAATAAAATGTTTTATTTTAAATTTATGTGGAATTTTTATAAAAGAAAACATTTTTGAAGAATAAATGATATTTTCCTCAAGAATTAATATCAAGTGTTTTATCAAAATTATTTTCCATCTAAGATGACATTATTTAAATAGGGCTATGTTTATATTAATATAATTACTATGTTTTTATTATATTTATTGTGGAATAATTTTTATTAAATCCATTTATTTTATATGGATTATGATGGAATGATATTTAAGAAATTAATTTTTGTCCCATGGGTTATGTTATGATTACTGATTTATGTTTTTGTGGAACACGTAAGAATGATTTGATTATGAGATGGGTAGGACCTATATCTCACCTAAATTTATTAGGAAAATATTTATATCTCATTAGATGGACAATGCTGGACTGGAAAGTAAATTTTGTTTAGTAAAACAGAGCTAAAACGACATGTATATCTGGTGCAGTAATCTGGGGACCGAATTAGGAGAGAACACGATTCAGTAATAGAATATTTTCACTATGATGGTCTTGAAATGAGGCTTGGATAATTTGGAAATTATGTTATATTATAATTTTTTTCACATGTTCATGTTTTATGCCAATTCTATGTTATCTTGGTTAATTTTCATTTATGATTTATTCCTTATGTACTGGAAAGATTTATTTTACGACTCAAGATTTTGATATTACAAATATATATTATTGTTTTTACATTCATATGTTTATTTTTTTGTTTTATTGTCTCCATGTTTACCCGTACTGATTATTTTAGATCTCCATTCTTATTTTTTTATTTACCTTAGATAAAAATAAATTTTTAAGGTGGAAAACTAAAGGTGATGATATTTATGGTAGATGTTGAAGATCATTCACTAAGAATGAAGAATGTGTTTTGAGTTTCCCATGAAACTAAAAAAATATGGCCTTTAAGAATATATTTTTCTATTGTATTAAGTATTCCGGAAAATAAATTTAATTTTTATGTACATCAATCTTGGGTCGTTAGAGTTTGATATTGGATTAACCATGTTATGTTTTTTGTGATATTAAATTTTTGTTCTAAAGGAGAGAGATGGAGATCGAAACAAACTTAAATCAAGGTTCTTCACTCTTTTTAATTATTATTCCTTTCTCTCCCATTTTATGTGTTTATCCTTGGGATTTCTTCATTGACATGGGCTTCGACACATCTTTATCAATCGATATATCATTGCGTGCTGTTTTGGTGGCACAAAGATATGATACCATGGATCCGGGATTGGCACGACACGATGGTAGTATGACAACAATATAAGTGGTGCATCTTGGCCAGGATAATGGGAGGATGTGTGGACTATGGTGGAGTATGCAAGGATCAGGTGGTGGAAACAAAGGAAACAGCGCTTGGGGCGCACGGGTCGAGTGAAGCATGCCGAGGGGAGCGGGCTTGGGGAGTCATGGAAAATACCTTTTTGGGATGGGTCATGACAACAGAAACATGAAACAAAATATAGTATCTCTCTACATACACATATTCTAGGTCAAAATTCATCATATAATTATCTAAAGTGTCACATTCCAAATGCAACGTGGTTAACATTACAGAATTTTTTTATCTCAAATTATAACCACCTTTTTTTTATGATAATGAATCAGGAAACCATAATCCTAGATTAGTTCAATCCATCTTCTATGTCTCAAGTTCAATTACATCTGTGTGAATATATACATCAAATTTTTGTGATCATTATTTATTTCACACTTTAATCTATATAGATGATTCCTCCAATTATTTAAATCAAAAACAACAAAAGCTATTTCCAAATCATTTTTTGGGTAATTCAACTCATTGTTTTCAACTACATTGAAACAAATAAATTACCTTGTCATTATACATTATGACACAACCAATTCCATTTAATGTAGCATTAATGTTAATAAAAAATAATTGTTTCAATAATGAATGGCCAAAAGAGGAGTATCGATGAGTCTTTTTTTGGGTTACTAAAAACATCCCATTTTCATGTCTGAATAAACCTAACTCCATTTCATGTTTTCATATTTAGTGAGTTAGTTAATTGGGAAAACTTTTTAATTAAACCATAGTAATAACACACTAATCCAGAAAACTACTAATCTCTACAAATTTGGTTGGTCATGGTCACTCTTCAACAACATTTTTTTAGTAGGTTCAATAGTTATATCAAATTTAGAAAAAATATGACCAATTAATGCAATTTTTTAAATCAAAATTCACCTTTACTAAACATTCAATATAGTTTCTTTTCATTTACAGTTTTTAAAACAATCATTATGTGTATTTCATGTTTCTCATGTGTTATAGAATATACCACAATATCACTTATATATATAACCACAAACTAATCCAAAACCTAATCGAAGACTCTATTCATAATAATCAAAAATACATAAGGTGTATTAGATAAACCAAAAGGGATAAATTTAAACTCATAATGATCATATCTCATCCAAAATTACGTCATCAAAATGTCATCCTCCATCACCGTCAACTGATGTTACCCAGAACCCAAGTAAAACTTTGAAAAAACACTAGGATTCCTTGAAATATCATTATTTCATTTGATGGCCCAATATCAATCGCAGTAGTAACAAAAATATTTTTGATATCGTCATTCATTTGATCTTACTGATTTTACTATGGGTAAAAAACCTGAGATAGATATTGGAAAAATTACCTAAATCATTTCAACTAGAACATCTTACCAATAGCTTTTATTTAGTTTCATGATCATCTTCCTTGTAGACATGATCTATATGACCAAACTTACAACATCAGAAGCACTTCCCAGTTTTAAAGGAATTCTCTTGGTCAATTTTTACTACACATATCACTAGATGGGAATTTGGTTTTATTACCTCCATATATATTCAATAAATCAATTCCCATTTCCTACCCACTTGACCACATCAATTTCTTTTTTTCATGGGAAATATGGTTATCAAAAAACTCCATTTCTACCATCTTTACACATCGAACATGTTTTTTATAGCTCTTGAACTCATTATAATCCAATGGACTATGATATCCTATCATAAATACTATGTATAATAATTTATTATTTTATCAGTATCTCAAATAAAATTTGGGTCATACCTTAAAATTCGAGTGAATATTTCTTCTTATGAAACCACCGAATCATCCTCCTTTTTTCTTAATTCCATGAATTTTTTTCAATTCTAATTCTAACATAATTAGGAAAATATTTATCTTGAAATTTTTTTAAATTAATCCCATTTTGAGGAATAAATATCTTCACCTTCCCTGATATTCTTAACAATTTACCACCACTGGTCAGCTTCACCTTTAAAATGACTAACTAAAAGAGTTACATTTGATTGATATGAGAAACTGATGACATAAAATATATTTTCTTGAGATTTAATTCATCATTGTGCAATCATAGGGTCATATTATCCTATAAATTATGGGGGATCTTTTCAATAAAATATCCATTGTCATCATGTTATTCTATGGTAGATTGGGTTTCTCTCTTCCATGGATAGCACCGTCGTTTATAGCCTCTTTCAACTGATCCATCACTATAACAAACTACCCAGTTACAATTCCAAACATCTCGGGATATTAATTCAGAAGGATATCTTACTCTCAGTCCCTTACCAATACAGCTTCCTTATTTCATTTACAGAAAAAAACATTATAAAAAAAAATACTTTAGATGAAGAAACATTATAATCTTTAAATTCAATATCATCTTATCTTAAACATAAAGTAAAATATTCTAATGGAATGTTATTTACACTACCATAACTATTAATGTTATATAAACCTTTCCTTTCATACCAACTATAATGCCCCATCCTTAAACATAACATAATCCTAAGAAAAGTCAATAATTTTACATTCTCTCACATTAAGGATCTTTTATAGATTAGATTTTTAGATAATTATGCCATAACCCATAAATATAAAAATCATAAATACAAAGTGGAAACATCCAAGTAGTGTCCCTTTTTCCATACTTGAAAACTTTTAAAAATTAAGTCATAATTAATTTTATGACACTCTCCACAAAATTTAACAAGAATTATTCTAATCCCTAACTCATCCTAAATTCATATAAAAAATAATAATAATTTGGTATTAGCATAAATAACATAGCACGAGATATAAAAATATGTAAATTATTAGTCCATTGATAAACATTAAAACCAATGAAAATTTTATCATAAATTAATACATTCCACCCTTAATAAGTAGTAAATACTTTACTTTGAAAATAATCTCATGCTATTCCTTTTCTGTAACAAAAATATTACCATAAAACCCATAATAATAATGGAAAATACATATAGGTATACTGGGACATTATTATACTTTTCACTCATATAAATGGAATAACCATGGGGTCAACTTTGATAAATGTCACTCTTAAAAATGAAATAGCCATATAGATGACTTCAATACCCAATGCATTGGAGGGAAATCTGGGACCCACCATTCACTAGTTTATCGTAGAACCACTCCTTAATGGTTTATCATGGAGAAACATATCAAATAAAAAAGAACCATTACATAATCATTAAAACATAAAATTAAAAACTTCAAAATTTAAGTCATAAAATTTCATTTTCAATCCCATGAAGAAATTTCAAGATATTTAAATAATCCTTCCATTTTCGTATCCCATTTTCAATAATAAAATACGAAAAAAATATAAAATGGGTTTTTTAATTTATTTTAAAACATAACGGTTTGTAGAGGATGAAAAATATCAAAATAGACACAAAGTTTCCTTTATAATCTTTTTATATCTGTATAAATAAATATATAAAATAATATCATGAATATTTAAATGGAGGGAATGTTTTGAAAATTTAATGATTAAACATTTGAGTCATATCATTCAACTTTGAACATTTAAATAATAAGCCACATGAAATAAGAAAATTTTATAAAAATTAAATATCATAATAATGTGTATAATATGGATATGGAATTTCAAAGAGATTTTATATACATCTTATTAAATAATAAATGTGAAAATCATCATGAATTGCTTCAATGAATGGAGATTGAGATGATATCCATTACCTTGAGTCCAACTTTACACATGTATCTTTAAATCCACAAATAATAAACATATGTTAATTATTTACTTGATTTAGAACCATTTTTATGTTTATAATTACATTTGTTTCACTTATAACAATGTTATAAACAACTATATAAACAATAAAGTTTACGTTGGGTGTTCTAGTCATATTCAGTATCTGTGACAAAAATGACTTTGGTAGGTAAACTGTAGTCAAAGGGATTATTACATAAACATCTCCAGAATAAATATCAGAAAATAATTATCTTATTTAATGATCATTTATAATTTTAATACCACTCTCAAACTATGGTTACTAAATTAACCAAAGTTTCAATCAGGGAGACAATAGGTCATATGTATGCATGATTAACGTTTTAATTTTTCAATTATTGTTATTGAAAGAAGGTAAGAAATAATTATCTTTACATAATAATAATTATATAATAAATTAAATTTTATTTAACATATATTTCTATATATATAATTCTTTTGATGTAAAATTAATCACATCACATCGACAAGGGGGTTATTTACACATCCAAAAATGATGTTGTCACTTTTTATGTGTGTCAAAATCCATTACAAATGATATATAATATATCCATAAAATTAATTATGTAATGAATGTTATATGGATTTAATTTATGTCACAAATTTTTCATTTAATCTATCCTTAATACATTAAATGTAATTTTTTGACTTATCACATCGCTTTGAGGTGAGGTAGTCCACACGTCCACAAACAACATTATCATATTTACAAAAAAAATATAAAGAATGAAGGTATGCATATATAACAATTAGGTAATTATAAATACATAATAATTATAATATATATATATATATCATAAAACAATATTTCATCTTTCATAATTCTTAACCATGAGAGGTGGTAAAGGAAAAATGAATGACATCATTATGTGAAACAATTGTTCGTCGTACCTGAACTGTAATTTCATTACACATTTTTTCGAAGTTTGTGTAGGTGTAGGTATAATAATTAATAGAAAAAACACTAATTATATTTATGATACAAATAATTTTATATCATCATGTGATAATAATAAATATATTGAGTGTAGAAGGGAACAGAGTAAAAAAATCATGTTGATCAAAGCTACCTCTTCTTTGGGTAAGTCCTTTTAGTTAGCACCAACATACTTCTTGGTTGGATTTCTGTACTATGTTAGGACTCTAGGTTTAGGGGAGGGATTTTTTTATCTTATTTTATAGGGTTTGGATGATCTTAATTTATAGGTTTAAAGATAGGGGGATGATAGTATTCTTTTTATAAGTGGGGAAAAAGAAACATTGGTTATTATTTAAAATAATTTTGTGCTCCCCATGTTTTACTTGTTCTCTAAGGCTTCAAAATCAACCATTATAGATATTTAAAGGATTATTGTTAAATATATTTCCATAAAATAATTTTTATACATCTGTACTGTCATTTTTTCACATTATTTTAAAAGATTAATCAGTAATTAAGCTCATTTTTCCTTCATCACTATAATTAATTTTAATTACTTTTACTAATCATTTTGGTAAAAAAATATTTTAACCTTATTAGAAATTATAAATTATGATGATTCCAAATATGAAATATATTTTCCTTAATTCCAAACATAGAAGTGGTAGAAAATTATTTTAAAATTCATCTCGGAGACAAGATGTGAAAGTGGGGTTTTAAAGTTAAAATATTCAAATGTTTTGTATGTTTTTATATCTAAATTCATTGTGAAATTGTTTCAAATTACCTAAAATAGTATGGATGATATAAAATTTTCTAATAATAAATTAAATTAAATTCAAAACATAATTTATCTTTGTACATAAATTCTAAAAAAAGCAGTTTGGAACTATAATTCAGTATTATTCACTATACATCAAAATATTAATGTTCTTAGAAAAATACCAAAAAATCACCCAAACTAAATTATGGTATTTCTATTTCTATAAAATATATATATATTCAAATAAAAATATAAAAAGTCTTAAAATTTTGATTTCAAATAGGTTATCCATTAACAGGTTGAAAACTACCTTTTAAAAAAAATAGAGCTCTTTATGCTTAAAATATGATTTACCCTTATTTTAATCACATAAAACTATTCTATGAATGTAAAGAAATTTAAAAAACTTGTATTAAAAAATATATTTAATCCTTTCTATTCCCACTAATACAAATCATAGGTGATAAATTACACTAAAAATAATTGTATTAATTGTATATTATTTTTCTGTACAACTCAGTATTGTGTGCATCATAAGATTTTGAAGAAACTCATTGTTACATATTGGGTATGCTTCACACATAGCTCCCCCATTTAAATTAATATTACTATCTAATTCATAAATATTAATAAATGTTAATAATTTTTATACTATCATTACCTAGGATGTTACAAATATCTCATGAGGAATATGTTGTCCACAATGATTAATGATAAGAAATCTCTAGAAATGTGATAGTAGTCTATTTATAGAAATAATTTAAGGGTTTAATATTTAAATAATTTCACAAGGTCCCATTAAAAAATATAAAATCGCATGAACCCCCATTACATGCAATAAATAATATTATTATTTTATTCAATGGCATGAACTAACTGGAACAAAAATAAATATTAGTTTATACTCATACAAATAAATATTTATCACCAGACCTAATATTGGACTGCTCATCCTCTTAAATCATTATTGAGCACCTGAATAAATATTATTATTAAATATTTATTAAATAAATAAATATCTTCTTCACATACTGATGAATAAATATTTATTTAATAAATTTATATTTATTTAGTTGGATTCAAATAAAAATAGATAAATAAATTTTATATATTTGATTAATTAGATAGTTACCCTTCAAATAAATATGTATTTAATATCATTGTGATCAAAATTTAAAAATTGAAAAAATATCATTTCTTATTATGTAGAATAATATTTATTCCAATTTTTAAATAAAAATAATATTTGACTAAAATAAATGGAAACACTTTGTTTCTGACCCTTTAGTTCACTTCCTCATTGGAATTATATGTGATTTCATAAATTCCATGATTACTATCGAGCCATGGTTCACGTAACTGATAGAGGATGAATATATTTTTAAATAACAAAACCACACACAAATTCTCACTATGTAATATTATCACCTTTTCTTGATTTCTCATTTAGAAGGCTTTATACTTGTTTCATCAACCATAAAGATTAACATAGCATTGTTTGATTATCTATAATGAACATGTCTAAATAACCATGGAAATGGAATTTATTTCCATAGTTCCGTTATAATTAAAGGGATGAGATATAGAATTTAATAAATATGGAAGGGGTAAATCCATCACCGACTTATTCATTAACATCATATCATTCATGACACACCCAACATACCCAACTTCATTATTATCATATGTATTCATGGATTATAATAATACATCAATGTACATGAGTCACGACATAATTAGTAATAATAATTAATTTTAATAATCTCTACAAATTCTCATAGAGAGGAATGTCTAAGGGGAAAACATAGGGATTTCGTAAAGGCAATTTGGTTCTCATAATATCACATATTTTGGATCACCAAGTGAAAAAAACATGAGATTAAGTCTCATTTTTTTGAGGACTCTCACGTGATAGTCAATATAATATGTAACCGATCATATAATGTTTTCCAACAGTAGAACATATTTTTTGAGTATCATTATTGAGTTTCAAGGTTCTCATCATAGTGGGGAACTGTTATTCCATTATAAATGTGATAGATAATATGGGACATTATTACAATAAATTCACATAGAACTATAAATGATATTTAATAATATATTTTAATTACAATCCATTTCATTGAATACACATGATATTTAATATACAAACAACTAGTTCTTGGACACTAATTATAACACTCCTATCCACTTCAAGCTAGCATACCTTTGATATTTGTTATTATCTCATTGGTGGATAACTACATATTCTCTAATAGACTGGAATTGGAATAAAATTATTTAATATACTAAAAAAAGTTTTTCCCTTATGGAGAGTTAAATATTTAGGAAATTATTATCTTCCAACAACATGACCATGTTTCCTCATGTGTATCTTCCAAAATTAAATCATTTCAACTAATAGCATTACAATCACATGAAATTAAAAACCATTTATGTAAAAACCATTTAAAAAATATAGTAACTTTAAATTTTTAAAACTAAAGGTTCTTTATAATCTTCCACATTCATATATTCCTTTACAAATTGATGATATATTCTAATTTTGATAAGTAATTTATTTTCTATATTATTCAGCATTTAATAATTTCTTTCCAAGATATTGTTCTATGAAATTTCTCTCAATGATGAGAATTGATTTTTAATGAGATGATTCTTACAGTAACATTTGATTGAATGAGGTTTAAAATATGTTCCATTATCATAATTAATAATTCAGATCATTCTACCAATTTTATCTCAACTGTCTATTGAAACTGCTTAATACATTCAATCACTTCACCTTTTCCTGCATAAAAATTATACAACCCATTCTACTAAAATCATCTACAAAAAAGATTAAATATTTTTAACCATATGTTTTTATAACCTTTTTTAGACCACACACATCAATGCAAATCAGATTTCGTAGATTTGATGCCATTTCCATCCTCCGATGATATATATTTCTATTTCTTTTCCATCACACATATGCATCATAAATATTCTCCCAATTTCATATCAAATATTGAATTCCAGCTATGGATTTCAAGGTTTAGAGAATATCATTACTTTATAGAAGAATATACCTGATACATCAATGTGAAAGGATTTTCCATTATTCAGCTTTACATCACTAAGTGTTATCCTTGAAATCCTCTTAGTATTGAGCATCTTTAGTGGTACATCTATAAATCAATGTGTGTCAGGCTATTTTATTGGTAAAAAAATTATTTGATTGTACGTTACCTCATGTACTAAGTCACAAAGTTGTGTAATTATCAATATAAAAAACCATCCCCATAAAGGAATTATAAATTCCCCAGATCATATTCAACTAGCCTTATAATTATAATTCTTTTTATTCTTAAAGATTTGTTTTTTAGAAATCTTACCATACAATCAACAAGACCCTTTACAATCATTAGGTGTTTCATCTTTTTCGTCAATTGGGATGAATAATCTATATCAAGGATCTATGTAAGGATTGTTTTTAACACATTGATAGAAATGTCAGCCAAAATAGACATCTAATTAGTCCTCCTTTCCATCTAGAAAATTATTGGCTGATTTGAGGCATAAGGTGGACTCTCATCATTATTCTCAATGTATAATATGAGATTATTATCTTCTTTTTCCAATGAATTTTTTTTCTTGTGGAGGTAGTTTTTGGTAATCTAACATCCATCCACCTTTGGATTCCATTGGAGTAAATTTGAAATAATCATTAATTTTATTTTATAGATATATGACCAAATTTAGATCAATGATAATAAATTCCTTAGAAACTATTTGGTCATTATTATGAATGATGTGTTCTGATTTTTCTATGTTGAATCCAGGCATCATCACCACTCAAGTGTCCTTATAACGCCTTATAAATGAACATTTTGTGACCAAGACCACAAAAAAATTTACACTTCATCAATTAAAGGATATTCTCTATATCTTTCAACATGTCTATATCCTCTAAGTGCCTTATCTATTTTTTTATAATTTATTAATGTTTGAGAATCATTATGGGCAGTTTGTTTGTATTTTTTAATCTACCATTTTTTCCTCTTTTTATTCTTTAAAATTTAATCGAATTCCACTTTTAACCTTGTAATTTTTTTCTTTATCACTACATGTATTCTTAGGACCCCTTGATCGTTATTTTTCTATTTTTCATAACTCTTCATTTGATTAGTTTCAGAAATAAACGACTTCTTTAGAACACTTGATTTCACTTTAGATTCAAGTATATTCCTTAGAGTAACAATCCCTTCTTCCATGTATTTGACCCATTTTATCATTTATTTCATCAATCATATTGTTTTACTATTCAATTTTATATTTTTTAGATTATAATCTTCTTATGAAATTTCATGGGGAGTCTCTTGTTCTTCCACCACCTTTTCAAATCGAGTAATTTTCATGTTCTTTTGGTCAACAATATTGATGATTCCAATACCAATACAACAATATCTGTTTTTTTTTATTTGAGCATCAATATATCTACTTGAAACATTAATTTAAATTTTTAGGTAGAAAAATAATTTGATTCGGTCTTCTTCTAAGCATTTGATTTATTTTTATATATATTTTTCATCACAAAATTTTCCACATATGAATAAATAAAACCCTATAATATTTAAATCACATTTGATAATCTGTTTCTTTGTTACTACAATTTCTTTCTTCTCGAACCTATTTCATTTAATTTTAACTCTTTCCATGCATCCAAATCCAACTTTCTGTTATATTCCCAACCATTCAACAATTAAAGTAATCCAATGGTATCTTACATTTTTACCTCCCTTTTCCTTGAATGAATTTACTTTATACATGTGGTATAAATTCACTACTAACGTATTCTTATATTCTTCCAATATTTTGTATCTCTAAAATATCTTATAATTTAAAATAAATATCCTTTGAAAATTATAAATATGTGATTTATTTTTTCATATGGATTTTACAATCTACCATCGTTCATTGGAGATCATCAAGAGATATTTCTATGAGATCTTGTTCTCCATGAGATGATAGAATTGAATTATAAAACAGTGGTAATATTATGATATGTTTTATAATAAATTAAACATATTTCATCTCATCACCATGTCTTTGTATATATTCCTTGACATTAAATATATAATTAAATAAAACATTAATATTATTATTCAGTATCACCTTCATATGAAAAACACTGTTATGAATAAATTGTAATTTTATTCTTTTACATCTTCGATTCCTTCATCAATATTAATTAATATTTTTCATATGGATTAATTTTTATAATGATCATAAAATATATATTTTTTTCTTTTAAAAGTTATCGATAATTAATTTTGAGCATTATTATCAACATAGAGTTGTTTTCTATTGACTTGAGTCATTCTAATTTCTCGAATATCATTGATTGGTATTCAATGAATTGAAACAGTGAAAATATCATGTTGAAGGGATCGTAAGTGAGATCTCATCTTATTCTTCTAAATCTAAAAATTATATTTGTGAAATAAATGAGATCCTTTTCATTGACCACATTCTCCATGGTATAAAAACTATAATGACATGTTTTTTAGGAATGTATTGTGTTGTTATAATACAACTTATTACAAAATAGGTCCAATAAAACCTAAGTGTTAGGGGTGAATTATGGTGTCCAGTTTTAATTTTCCCCAATATATCTTATATTCATGAAAGCATGAGAATTTAAAAACTATCATTCCTTAAGCACCATGAAAATATAGATGATAAAAATAAATAAATGGATGGGGAAATGTTTCACAGTTCTTTATAAATAGATAATATATAGAGCATAATACTATGATATTTTTATTTACCATGGGGTAACACTAATCAATGTAGGGGATAAATATTTTTTAAAATATATGTTGTTTCTCCTATGGTTTTCCCCTCATTTTATCTCTATGTTCACTACTTTAACGCACGAAATAAAAGAATATGTAACATGTTAATCACATAAAATTATTATTTAAAAATTATTATCACTATAATATCATGTTTAATTTCCTTTTTATTTTGTTCCACTTTCAATGCATGATATCTAATATAATTCATCGTAGAATTATCCGTACTTTCAATACACCTGATCAATAAAATAATTTATTTATACTTTCCTTATACTGATTCTATACTAAATCATTAATAAATTCTTCCATGTTATATTATTTGAACATTACATATTTAAACAAATAATTATGTCCATAAATCACCAATTAATTGGACCATGTTACCAAAATCCCGTCAAATATATGATGACTTCATACATAAGGAATTTCCTTCATATTCCATCTTTGTGGTGTGATTTCCTTTACAATGTGGTGATTCTCATAAAAAACACTTATTTGGTTGAATATTGTCTTTCAATGGGGAATGAACCCAATTAAACCCTTTATCCAAAAAGTCCAACAAAATATAAAAATTAAATCCATGAAATACCATGTTATGATATTTCCAAACCCAGTAATGTTCTTTTACACATTGTAGTGTGATACTATTCATCACAACATGCATACCTGTGTTATCAGAAAACCTATATTTCTTATGTTCCATCATATGTATATATCCTCAATTAAGATATCACTTTTTTTAAATTGTTCCTAGTTTTCTCTTAACTGATTATAGTGTTATTTATGAATCATGTTCTGGTTTTTTTCATTTTAAAAAAATAGTTATGCAGGTTATTCTTAATAATCAGCATTGTATCTTGGAATTATTGTAACAAACCTCTCTTCATACAAGATTTATTCTCAAAAAACAAATATCTCATTGTGGTCTTTTGATCTATTATGTAATACTCTTCTATATCTAGATTTTATTAATCTTCATCAACCACACTCGAGGCATGATGTAACTCCTTGAAAAATTATAGAATCCATTATGATTTTGGTGTGTTATTACATATCCTCTTGATGACCATGTTATTTATAAATAAATTATCTAAAATTTACTAATTTATCTGACATAACTCCCCATTATAGTGTAATAAATAAGCTTGCATCTTAGTTTCATACCTTTAGAAAGGGATAACTATATGAATCCTTTGAGATCTTCTAGTTTCCTACAATAATCATTCTATATAAAATATAATAAATATGAACACCCAAAAACTGATAAAAACCTATTAGAATAAAAATAATCCTCATTAATACAATAAACACAATCCAATGATAACATTGGTTCCAACAAAGGTCACAATGGTATGATTCTAATGTTAGAACCAACATTTCTAGAACATTACATGGGAGTGACATTTTGATATGAAATATTTATTGTATAATCAATTTATAATTTTTGTTAGTATCACGTATTGAAGATAATAAATATTATATTGGGAGTTTCTAATAACCCATGAAATTATTAGAGAGTTTTTAAATAAATATAAACTTAGGTCTTTTTTAATTAATTTATTTTATTAAATATTGGGTTTTTAAAGTAGATTCATGGTTTCTAGTGAATATTATAAGAATTGGGTTTCTATAATTCACTAGTTATGTGGGGGTGTACTAGGTATAAAGTGGTCCTAAATGGAGGTTCGGTGTCAATTTTAATTTTCATAGAAAGATAATTTTCCAACCATTTATAATCCATATAAATACCAATGGAATAAATGTGGGAATGAACAATTTTCTAATTGATGATGTGCATGTTATATGAAATGTTTACATGGAAAATAATGTGTAAATTAAACGGGGTTGGGGTATTACTATTTATAATTAATCTTTAGACATGATTACATGATAACATATCCACTAGTGGAAAACATTTCAGCTTTTATTCTTGGCTAGAATTTGATATGGAACTCATAGAGGGTGTCTCTTCATGTTAGAGGATTTTTAGGTCTTTGATAGTCCATGTTGGGAATTCTGTTATTAATGGGTAAATTATGTCCAGTTGAAAGAGAGTGTAAATATTGGAATCTAGGTATGAAATTCTTGGTTTATTTCTTAAATTATCATTTTAAATTTATTCTATGTGATATTATGAGTTCTACATAGGGTTTTTATTCTTGATTTGAGGTATGAGTAGGTGTAAAATTTAAAGGACTTGCTTGTATTTCTTAGAATTGTGATTCGAGTCTTTTAAGAATATGTTAATCGTCTGAGTATTTATACTATTTTTATTTTTTATAAATGTTTCGTGACTCAAGGGGATGATTTATATATGTCATATATGTCTATTTTTTTATGACCTTAGGTTTTTTTCTATGCCAACGATTAGTTATGGTGATTATTCATGATAAGTATATGTATATTCCATTTATAACTTTAGATCATCGCCATTGGATGGGTGGATGTTTTTTAATCCTAGTATATATGTTCTTTTTAGAGGTTATACCCAAACCTATTATGATCAAGTTGGTTTGTAGTACTGGAAACCCATTACCCCTTTTGTGTATCCTAGGATCATGACACATGTATATGTACTTTCGGTTATGTGGGAAGATTTTTAAAATGAGAGGTTGTAGTTATGTGACTATTCAAACATTAATCAAAAGATTAGAACTTGGGAAACATCATATGAATGTTTATACATGGGAACAATAATCTCGTCACACAAACACATGCTACACTAGGAAAATTTTCACATTAGGGTTGTTTGTTTATCACTTTATGATGTGACTTAATATTATGTGTTGATTTTTATTTCCTTTATCTCATGTCATTAAAATACTACATATTTGTTAGATTAATTTAATGGATCTGTGGTGGTGTCATAATATATATATTAATCACATAACTTATCTATACACCAATTGAATTATAGACTTTATGGTTGTGGATATGGGAATGGATATGTATCTAATGTTAGATGAGTGAGATAGAGTTGGGTGATGGGGATCAGGATATTGACTAGGAATATCCTTGGACCATCATATAATTGTTTTTCTATCCATTTCATATTTGGTATTATACCATTTATATGATAGGCCATCAAGGGATCCTTTTTTAACATTTTACTTTTATGACATTATATGTGTTATATCTTTTTAATTTTTTGGTTATGTGACTTATTTATGATTGGACCATCCTAATAAATTACATATTCTTCTTGTGAGATGAATAACATAAATTTTAAGATTACTATCATTTTTAATAACAACATTGTGATAGTTTTATGTATTTTCCTAGTCAACTATTTTGTTTAAAGTAATATAGTGGATATTTTTTGGGTGTTAATACTATAAAAATAAAATATTTATGTGTTCCATGAAACCAAAATGTGTGGTTCATCATTATTTCCCTAATCAAATCCACTAGGGTGAATAAAAAATCTTTAATTTGAAAACATCTATTATTCTCAGACCATATTCAACCAAATATTGGTAAGTTAATTGTGAAATATGTGATGTATTAAGATTTTTGAATTTTCTCAATGGAATAATTTTTTTATGTGTATGGATTTTAATCTATTATTATTTTTATCTTTGATAATATATAATTCTCCAGAAGATTTATATCATAATTTTATATTATACAACTATCATATTTCACATTAATATATAATGTGAAACAATTAATGAGATAACTAATATTATAAATTACTTGTACTCTTGGTCCATTCACCAACCATCTCACAATTAAAAAATATCAATATTGATCAACATTTAACTTGATAAGAAAATTTTGTTTCATTTAATCTATAAAATATTTATAATTTAATTTTCAAATTAAATTTTAAAATCTATTTGAGTTATCTTTATTAAAATAAATCTTGTACCTATCTATGTATTCTTTAACTTGTTTTTTTTATAAAATATATATAATTGTTGTTTTATTCTTTTATATTTCATAAAAAAAGATGTAATTACCTGTTATTTCTTTAACAAGTTCCCTTTTTGTATATTAAGGCATTAGATACCAAATATAATTTGAATTTATTAAGTAATCATTAAAAATAATTGTTTATTCATTTATTTTATTATAAATTATTCAAACCCCATATTTTTCTTCTTTCACATATAAATTTATTTTCATTATTTAATTATCAATTGGGTACATATCTTAAATTATTTTTGTCACTCATTTATACCTCTTAATACAAGAAAATGTATTGTTAAATAGTTTTGATAATATATGTGGGAAATAAATTTAAATCCTTAAATTTTATGACTGGAAACATATTGGTTTCAGTAATTTTACTAAAAGTAGAATTGTAGAAAAACTATTGATAAGGTATGAGACTGTAAAAGGGGAATGCAATAATGATAGAGAAAATCCTAGGGGTTTAAAGGAGAATCATTACTGGGGATTTCCATGGTGCTAATCTCTCCCCTGAAGGTTGAATATTGACTACATTAAAGGCCTAGTTGGTATGTTCTCCAATCAAATAAATAACTAGAATAATTGGTTCCTTTCATTCAGTGGTAGAATCATTTCGGTCAAATGTGTTCTTATTTTAATCCTGATAAATTTGTTTAATAACCTCAAAGTTCCAAATGAATTCCTGAACTCAAATAAAAATCTTATGAACTCTTTCAATTGGGAATCTCTCATGAATAAAAGATTACATTGGTCATTATGGGTATGTATGAAAAGGATAGTAGGAATGATGGAATCAATCACATATGTATTTCCATTTCCATGAACAACCTTCAAGTGAAGGTTGCATGGGAGTTGTTGGAAGGTTTCTCCATTTTGGGTAGGCTCATTAGGTCCATGTATATGTGGGATTTGGAACAAAAAAAGGTCATATCAATTGGAATTAACTGATACACCAAATTCATATCAATAACCTTTAGCAGAACTCACAATGGATCATTGGTCTAGGTGACATAATTTTCTAGATGTAAAAATAGGTAGGAACCATGCATGTCTTCCTTGGATGAAATAATCCAATCCAATAGTTCACATAGTTGATTAAGCATCTTGAATTCATTCAATCGATCATGTACAATTACCAAAATGAGATCATCAATAATATCTTCTTGTATGTTGTGTATGATAAGTATTTTTTCACAGTTCCCCCTTTGATATCCATGAACGTTTGGATAATTTTGTTCATTGGAACCCTCCCACCAATGGTTTCAAACTAAATTTTTATGGCTCATATGAAATATGTTTCATTAAAGGAGTAGGATCTTTCAGGAATCTAGGTGTTAATTCATCCATTCTTTCATGACCTCATATAGCCATGGAGACTCCCTTTTTTAAATGATCTTGACATCCTAAATGAGCTTGAATTATGCCTCTATAAATTTATCGCACTCTCTAAATCTTCAACCATTTTTTCTTACCACAAATAGAACTCCTCCCCCCTTAATCTGTTATTTATCTCATCTAAAAATGAATATAAACTTATTGTCTACCAGACATATATTCTTCACCCATGGAATGAAGGAAACAAGGATACCAACTTCCTAAGATCTCAGTACTCACATGATCAACCTCATACCTTCTTTACTGAAATAAGGTCACTCCTCTCATATATGTTGATCTTTTAAGGGAATTATTTTTTAGGTTACATTATTCCAGAACCCTTAGATCGCCTGTATCCATGGCTTTTTGGCCTATTATTTTATAATAATATATAGAAGATTAATGATGAAAAAATGGAGCACACTGTATTAGATAAAATAGAATGTATAAATATCAAAATTAAATTATCCTTCAAAATATAAAAATAATGATATTTTAAACACTTTAATATAAGAAATTTCACCAAACTATGTTTCTATTAGTCAAATGCTATTTTTTAGAACATTTTTTCAAATAAAAAAAATCATAAAACATTTATTATTATTTAAAATATTTATGAGTTATTATATAAATAAATTTATAAAATATCATTTATTATGCCTTCTGTTCTTATTTTATTCCTTTATAAATTTCATAAGACCATACATTTATTCTGTGTTTGGTTATTACCTAGATGTTTTTAGTATTGTACTAAAAATATTACCACATAATTTATTTTATATTTGATTAAAATCAATATAATGAATTTCATTTAGTGTATTGTAATATGGTAACAAAATTAAAATACACATATTCTTTCAATCATGCCTCTCATGGTTCCATATAAATTTTATAATTCAAAATATGAATCATTAAGAATTTTAAATGGGTTTTCCCCATTTAATAAAATATGTATATCAAATTATTCTATACTTTTATTGAAATGTTTTATTTGATGTAAATTAAAATAATTAGGATGAAACCATGTTTTATTATCGATATAGACATGTTTCATCATATGTTTTAGTATAATTAAATATGTGTCCTGTTTAAAGAAGTGTTATCATGTTTTTATACCATATCTTGAAAATATATCATATATTGGAATATCACATATTTCACATAATAATAATTCTATAAAATGAAAATTTTCTTCCATTATTCAATTTTACACCTCAACACTTTTTTTATAATTTATGCAAATATTTAATTAGAAGTTGAAATTTTATTATTATATTAATTACTCTTTTTTGGACATGGAATTTGTATAAAAAATATATAATTACACATTATGAATATATTATAATGGAGGTTATACAATATAAATATCACTATAATATAAATATGGACCTACTTTTTATACCATGTAGATTCATTCCATCAGTAAAAGGTAAAATTATAATTTTTATAAATTCATTTATGATGTAATTGTACTTTAGATTAATATTTTTCATTAGAAATAACCACCAAGTTATAAAATTATTTCAAATAAATCCTATTTTATTTATAAAAAATTAATGTGTCCAAATGATCAATAATATTATACATGTGTTTGAATCATGGAATGATGTGAAAATTTGATAAATCCTTCTTTAGACACATTTTCCCTCCTTATAGTTTGATTTATCTCAATTAGGAAAATTGTGTAATGATGCATCTTAATTTATAAATAAATTGAAATTGTTAAATAAAACACCATTCTTTACATAAACCAATCAAATAGAGGAAACCATATTTATAATATTATTTTATTTAAGGTGATTTTACCTATGGAATTATTTCTTCTTATGTGAATGAAAATTAAGGAAACCTATATAAATCCATATAATATTTTCTTTTATGTTTTATTATATCAACACTATAGAATGTATTTGGAATCCAATAAAATAATCATATAAATGGTTTTTTATATTTTCAATATGTTTAGATTAATATTTGTATGCCTACTTAATCAATGTGGTAATATTCAAAGAAGACCAGTCACATATGACCTAATATGGATATCATGTGAAAACTTTACATCAATATACCAAAAAAGAATTATTTATTAGGTCTTTTGAGATCCTATGATTATATAGTAAATATGATTATTATCAATTCAAATACATGAATAATTTTTTTTAACTCTTATATTGTAACATTTTTTAAGATACTACATCTCAAACAAGTGTATAAATCCTCTTTATGAAATTATACATGATAAAGTGAAAAATAATTAATTTAATAAATTAAATAATGTTTCATATTTTCATTTTACATAAAAATATCCATTATTTATGCATTATTTAAATGTATAAAAATTTTATTAGGAGAAATTTATTTAATAATAAGATAATAATATCCTATAAGTTATATCACATAAAACACATCAAATTAATAATAGTTAATTTTATTCCTTCAATCATAATATTACATTGATAATTTAGAATCATGGTATAGTAGATAAATCATACTGATCAAGTCAATATATTAATCCAAGAAGATCATACTAAATTTATTTGAGAAAATCAGATGATAAATCACTAATATTGTAGTGTTCATAATAATATTAAATCAATAATGATAATGGTATATTTGGGACTAGATAAGCGGGTTTTCAGAGGTAATGAGATTAATGAAGGTTGTTAGTTCACCTATGGAGCATCAGGGGAGAGTAGTTTATGGTTTCATTGGGAGAGTTAATGTTTTATATGTTACATATTTCATGAGTGAGAGAGGGAATCAAGGAATGGAATTTTGGGAGACAAGGCTACAATAGTGGTTCTTAGAGGGAGGTCGTGAATAATGAAATATATTTTTAAGGAGAGGGAGATTATTTTTAGTATGTGGTTTGTGGTTATATCCATGAATATAGATATAAATGAATATTATTCAATGAAATAAAAATTTATAAAGTCATACCTAACAATTTGGGAAAAAATATAATATATGATATTAACTAATAAAACATTTTAAACAATATATAATTGTTATTAAAATATTATTTATATATAGATAACTTTTTAAAAAAATAATATCACATATTACTATTTTCTTCAAAACTATAATATATGAAATTAATTTAATATAATTTATTCATGTTCATAACATATAGTCAATTAATTGGGGGGTTGAATCATTAAATCCTCTTTGTTTATTTTTTTTTATTTTTATGGATAATGATTAATTAAAAATAATTTACTTGTTAAAATAATTTGTTCTTTTCCTTTAACTATTGTACTCATACTAAATTAACATTAAAAAATAATGTAATAAATAATTGATACCCAATATTTATACATGGTTCACCACACCAAGTGGATGGATAATCCAAGGAATGACTAAATCTCTTCAAGTGAAAAGACTTCAATACTTTCATATAGTGATTACATATCGTATAGAGATATTTAATTTACCCATAAATATTTGAATGTGTAAATCATTAATCTTATTAAATACCAATAAAATACATTTTATTTTTAACTTCTATAGTTACAAAAAAAATTAATAAAAATGATTATCATAAACCACAAAATATACATAGTGAAACATCGTAAAATAGATCTTCATTGAGTATAGATCCTGAATTCATTCTAATCACAATGTAAATAAAAACCTCTCTTAATCATTATATATCTTATAGTTTTATTTACCTTAATAATTAACTCATTATAACCCTTCTTTTCTTTTAGTACTATAGAAACCCATATATCCCCTCTCTCAATATATGTGTCTATTTAAATAAAATTTTATGAAAAAGACTCACAGACTCTTATCATGACGATTATTTTTTAATTTATAATCAAAAAAGGATTATATCAATGGATCATTTAACAGTAATATATATATAATATTTTTCTTTTTTTATATCCCATTAATTTTGGATCTAATCATTTTTTTACACCTTCATTCTCCACTTTAATATTTATTCCAAATCCCCATCACAATTGGTCTTTAATTTACGTCAATCATGAGTTATGATGAGATATTAGATATTAATGAATTATCATAAATACATATAATAAAATATATTTTTCATTCTCTAATAATTTTCTATGTGCTTTAAATTAAACTAGCTTACTCGAATATGAGATATAATCCTTCCTTAAATAAATTTTATTTAAATAAAACATTCTATATACATTGAGTGATTTTGTGATAAGGTAATATTAAAAATGGTAAAATTATAGAATTTCCATTACCAGACCTATAGAGTTATCACTAACCAAAATCTAGGTATTTTATATATTCATATGAAAGTTTTTAAATTACTATTCTTCTCGTCAGGTTCTCATTGCACACTCAACCTTTTCCTTATTGATTCACATTGTGTTTTCCAAGCCATTGTATCTTTTAATTTGTTCTTGGTCAATCCTAGCTTGTACAAAATTAATTATTTACCTATTATATATTTCTAAGATTACTCAAAATCCTATATATATTCTACACACATATTTCAAATTTTCATCATTTTTAGAACATATTTAATGCTTAGTGTTTTTTTCTATGAACTAACTTCTTTTTTGGAAATCTACACTAATTAAGTATTATTCATTTCCTTTTATGTCAAATTCATGAAATATAAACTAATTAAATTATTAATAATCTAAATCAAATTATAATAAATATAATATTAAAATATTAATTTAAAAATTTGGATTTATATATGTTTTCAATACATCATAAATCCACATTAACCATATGCTCATCAACTCTATGAATAAAACATCAAAAACAATTTAAAAATATTCTTCTCATTTTACTATTAATATATTCAATCCCATTGATTAAAAATTTATAAAATATCCCTTATAAAAAAAATATAAATTTTGTTTTATATTTCTTCTTTACCCCCATTGAAAACAAAAACAAAATTGAAATGCAATGGGGAGATGTCATGGAATTTACATCAAACATTAAGTAGTATATTTTAATGTTTATTCTAATAATCACATTTTTAAAAATATCACCAATGAGAAAGAAATATTCTTATTTTTTTCAATACCATTGTTAATTTTTCCTTCATTATTTTTTTATTTATAGTACCCATTGTTGTCTTCAAAATTCTACATGATCATGAATTTTTTCACTTCTCCTCTCCATTTAGTCTATATAAACCTCATGATATGTACCCCTACATTCATATTTACTATTTTATTAAACCAAAATTCTTTTTATGTGTTCTTATAATATTAATAAATATATAAATGACCATAAAACTTGTATTTTTTCCAAAAATAAAAATTATTTCCAATCATCTGCATGTCGTTGTTTAATCTCTATTAAAATATTGTATAGAATTTAAATATTAAATGAAAATTTTAGGACATAGTATATTATTCTTATAATCAAAAAAATTATGGGAAATTTTATTGATCAACATGAGTCATGTATTCTCTAAATTACTTCATTATTAAAACATAAACCATTATTTTTTATTACTTTGAGTGATAAAACAAAACTCATCCTTCATTGGATGATTTATAGGTTGTCATTAATTATAAAAAACATATTTATTAATTGTATTATATGGTATTTGATATATACTTCATTTATTAACCCACATGTAAGATCCATTTCACATTTCATCTTTTTTAGAAGATTCTTCATCTATCTTTATAGAGTTTTTAAAAGACATAATTATTTTCATTTTTATATTTTCATTTTTTAAGAAACCATTATTTGGGATACTTATTATCATTTCATGTTAAATATATATATAATACAATTTTTTTTGGAAAAATCATATTCTAACAATTTATCATTGAAATATTCAGTATCTTTCAAGAACATACAATCCTTTTAGAAAAAATAGATTGATTGTGATTTAATGTGGATTGAATACTTTTTAAAAAACAATTGTCCTCATTAAATTTAATGGGTTTTTGACATATTCCTACTATTATTCCTTTAGAATAAAAATCTTGTAGTAATACAACTAATTTTTATAACATACTCTTTCCTCAATAAAGAAATATACATTATAACTCATCAAAACAGAAAAAAAAACTTCATTATCTTTTGAGATTTATTTTTTAGAATATATATCATTAATTATACTATATTCCTTTTTTATTTTATATATGTTATTTCTTTTTCTTTTTGAGTAATATCCCTCCTTCACATGGTATTCTACTTTTATATTATTTTACTTACCACCATTATTTCTCTATCAACAAATAAAATACATTAGATATTATGTTTTATTTTTATATCCATTACTTATATATTAATATTTTCTAAAAATAAATTGAGTCACTATAGATAATAAATTTTTATTTCCTTTTATTATTTTATTTTCTTCAAAATTTTATTAATATAAGACAATTAATTAACATATTTCAGTCCTCATTTTAACTCTCAAAATTGATAAATATTATTCTTTATTATATTTAATATTTAAATATGATGAATTCCTTAAATGTAATATAATTCTACCGATATATTTATTTCATATTTGGGGATAAATCATTATTTATATTATATTCATTCGTGTTACTGTAGAAATCATTATTATAAAACATGTTAATATCTTAATCTCTATGTATTGATACCATTAGTGGATTCAGACCTTATCATGTAACAAATAGAATATATTTTTCTACAAACACCAATAACACAAGAGGTTGTGGATAATTAGAATGGATTATATATAAAGGACTAGAATACCAAGAAATCCGCAAATATAGACACTTCATTTAGTTTTTCTTTTAACGCGTGACAACTCTAGATGGAAAGGTACACTCAATAATTTCCAAATTTTCCTCTATAATAGTTGTTCAAGTCTGAATTCTAGAAATCAAAATAATCAGAATGTCCCTATCATAGTATCTTGGTATAAGTTAAAAGTTATAATTTCTAAACATGATCCAGGTGATCCAATATATTAATATTGTATCTTAGAATGTATTTGTTCTTTATATTGTAATTTTTAGTGAGATAAAAATTGAATATGATGCTTCCCCGTGATGAATCAGATTCATTAGTAAACCATAAATTTGTAATAATTTCAAATAGATTAATTATGGTAACCCCACTAAGGATATTAAAACTGTATAGGGGAAGTAAAATTAATATTGTAAATTTCATTAAGCCCATTTTCATATGGGTTTCTAATGTAATGAAATGGGATTTCCAAGAGTGATAATTATTTAATTTTTTAGTTTTAGATTTCGGGTACCTCCCTAGAGGTAAATCGTAAATTTTCCTAATCATAGAACCTCTAAAAAATTATTGTAATTTTCGTGTTGATTCCTATACTAGTCGTATGTAATTTCTAGCACAAACGGGCCTATAATAAAATATATTAAGTATAAAAATTTTATTTTTATTTGGAATATGTTTATTTGTGATTAAGAACATATATATATTTAATGGATCATTGTATTGGAAAATTGAGACCGTATTTGATTCATGAATTGGTGTCTCACCAAGTGAATTATATAACATTAATTCTCACCAGGGCCCTTTGGTTTTTCCATTATAGGTTAATTGATTAATTGATTTCATTGATTAATTTAATTATTGAAACAATTTATTAGAGAAACCCCATAATACCATCTATTTAATAATATCTAGTAACTTTTTCTAGGGTTATCCATCATAACACTAGACTTTAGAAATAAGAGAGGGTTATAAAGAGGAGGATGGGGATGATTCAGAGGATCTGGTGGAACTTGGAATCAGTGAATGTATCATTATCAATAATCATACCAGTAAATCATCAATGATCATGACATGTGATGATGATAAATGTAATCATGATTCCAATGATGGATTGAAGGATAAAAAATTCTCTATGACACAGGGCTTTGTTATTGTTTTACTTTTCCTAACCTTCTATTTTTTCTGATCATGGATTTATTTTTCAAATTCATTACACAACCTGTATGGATAACAATTTTTATTGATTTATATCTTTCATGGAAAAATAAAAAATATTTTATATATCTACCTATTGGTCACCCAAGAGGTTATGTCACACCAGTTTATAGGTTCCTCTATTTATTTCATGGTATGGTTAGTATTTTACTTATTTTATTGGGGAAGCGGTGCTCTACCTTTGAATCTAATAGGGTCATAATTTTACCCATTCAAAAATATGGTATTGGGATCCTCAACTAAGAGATAAAATGTGGCCTTTATTTCACCCTCTCACATGGGGAATGGATCCTCCATCTATTTTTTTGTATTTCAACAATCTCTGGTATCAATTGGAACAAGGATCCTCAACCAGAGTTAGTACTCCTACCTAACTACATTGTGTACTAGGATCCTATATTTTCTCTTTTGAGAGGCCATGTTGGTAGAATGAAATGGTCATATTAAAGCTAAATCAGTGGTATGATATGGATTTAATAGAGGGAGTGGTGCCTTATCACTTAGAGAATATGCTTCAGAGAAGAGAAGACTTCCATTATCATGTTTTAGAAGTTTTATAGTAGTTGTAATTATTGTGATGTGTTGGAATATTAGATACTTGATACTATTTAGGAAACCCTTGGATTCCTATGATATGTGAAACCAGAATGGAAATCATATTTTTATATCATATATAATTTTTTTACACCAAGAATCCATGGTTTCTCCTAAAATTTTGACCCTCAAGGGTTGGTGCTATAATCTCTAGAAAATAATTATATTTCCCTAAGACATGTTGTGTTTGAGTATATCTAGTTTTATTCTTCTTTTTATTCATCTGGATTCTATTTTGCAATTAGATCATTGATCTTATGTGGTGTATAGTGTAGGTTTATAGCATAGAGGAAGCAAGAAATGGGTCATGCACAACATTTCTTTTTATCTTGATCGATGGTCATAATGATATTTAAACAATTAAGAACACCATAACTAATGGAATTGGATCATATAAAACATGCATGGGATATAATAAAAGAAGCAAGAACAAGATCATCAAATATTATTTATAATTAATTTAATCATTAATATATTTTACTTTTGTGAATTATTTCTCTATTGATGGATGTTACAACTGATTTTTGTTGAAAAATCATTTAATTGTAGGAATCAAGATAATATTATTAGTAGTGGTGATCCACACAAGTTCCTAAAATCTCAAAATGTCATCATAGGAATTTTCAGGTGCTATAATGGAAAATCTTATCACGTTCATTCTTCGTCTTTGATCTCCATGAGAATTGATTTCAAGGTATTCTCCTTGATCTATTTATACATGAGAGTAGGAGGGTAAGGAAGATCAATCTCCTTTCTTGGGACCTTTCTTAGATAAGGAAATTCTCTTGGCCTTGAGTTGATTCTCCAAATTTTTTTTCACAAAAAATAAAATAAAATACCTCTCTTGGAAAATAATATAATTCTACTTATATACCACTATGGTTAGAAATAAATAATTGCACAAGTAAACCATATTATTTATTTAATTATTATGTAAACCCATTTCAATAATAATAATAATAATAATAATATTTCTGTACATGTTCTAACCACATTAATTAAAATTAAATTTTATATGATAAAAGAATATTCAGTTTATATTATTTCTCATCGAACATATAAACATGGTTCACAATTCATCTAAAATATTTATTTATCCTTGAATTAATAAAATTTATTTAATAAATAAATATCACTACATTATTCACCAAAAAATTAAAAAATATTATATTGACTAAATAAAAAATAAATATTTATTAATTATTATGCTAACAAAATATTCTCTCAAATAGATAGTGATGGAATATATGCAATGAACCATCAATGGTAAATTATTAAACCATATTCATGAATAATATTTATTCATCTTATTAAATAATAAATAATAAAATATTATAAAACAAATATTCTGGATACACTTAGTGTGTGACCCACTAGGCCTCTTTCTTAGTGGAATTACGTGAAAAATCATAAAGTCCATGGTTAGAGTCTAGAAACACTCCAAAGAACCCATAGAGAAAAAAGTTAATACCATAATGAAATAATGCCTCAGATGGATGCTCACTGTTTAATGTCATCCTTTTACCATGATATATGTAATCAAGCTGGAAGCATGCGGGTTCCATCAACCTATGTGCTCAATGCCTCTTTCTTTGACTTTTTTAAAAAGAAAACATTCCAATTGAACACCATGGCCATGGATTTGATTAGTATGTATCATTTTCATCAATTTTCCTCAGATATCAACTTCTATTAAAGATAATTTGGGTCAAATAGTTTCTCACATTATTCATTAATGAAATATTACTCATGATGGTCCCAACATATATTACCTCTATGTAAACATATGTGATCATATTTTTCATCAATACATAAAATTAAACAACATATATTATTCTTTAATAATAATCATAAAGTCTAAGGATCAATATACTTGTCCACAGATAGGAACATCCAATGAAACATATGTATGTATATTTCATACTAGTGGGTCTCGTTCTCATAATATCCTTTAATGGATATTAACAAGGGTGTACACAATGAGAAGGTTCCTCAAATTGCTATGATTCTCAACCCTTTATTCTTGTATCATTTTTTCCCGTCAAATGATATCATCTAGCTATATAAGTTATATTTATGTATAGTTTTATACTACTTCTAGGTTCTCATAATACATTGAATTACTATGACATTTTAGTGTGACAACCACTCTTAAGACATTATCACAAACTACATTACGTATAAGACTACTCATGATGTGATAATAAGTTTATTAATATTCAAAACTATGAATATTGGTTATCATAAATTAAAAAGAAGTTGGTTCTAGGGAACCAACTCTAATAGACTCTCACCTACACTAGTGACAGCTACTATCAACCTTCATTCCTATATCTCTCACATGATACTCATGCTCTAGCTGGGATATGCCTTTAGTCCAGGGGTGTTACATGTTCTCTTCCATGGGTACACTTTTTAATGAAACATCACTCATTTAATAAAAATACTTAAAGTGGTAATTCATATGGATTATATATTGTTTTTTTGTGTGACCATGGAATGTTTTCAAGAGCCGCCATTCTAGTATTCTCGCAATACAATGTGATATGGTCTTTACATCAATATAGTGCATCAAGATCCTAGACAAAGTTCCATATCCAAATAGATTCATTGGATGCATCGAAAGATACTATATACTCAGACACTACTATAGAATCAGAAACAATTGGTTACTTTGATTGATTCCACCTCACAACTCCTCCATTGACAAAGAAAACAAATCCTCAGTTACATTTCAGATCATTCATATCATTCTCATAGAGAATCTATTTTATCAACCATTATCTGACTATAAAACTGGTATTTCATTTCCAATATGTAATATATCATCAACATATACTAGTAGTATAATTATAGAATTCCAACTAATCCTATATTAAACACATGTCTCACATCCATTCTTAATTAAACCAAATTTTTTTATAGATTCATCAAATCAAATGTTCCATGACCTAAATTTTTTATTCAATCCATAGATGGTTCTCTGCAACTTGAAATTCTTGTTTCATAAACTAGAGTCAAAACCCTTCTATTTGTTTCATATAGACATCTTCATGAAGATTCCCATTAAGGAAATAATTTTTGACATCCATTTTACAAATTTCATAGTCATGGTAAGCTATTACAGCGAGTAGAATTCTTGAGGACATAAACATGGAAACTACTGAAAATATTTCATTGTATTCAATTCCTTGATTACATTCAAACCATTTTTTCACTAGACTAACATTAATGGTATTTAATATACCTTCTATTTCCAGTTTCTTCTTGTATACCCATATGAACCCTAAGGGATTTCCATTAACTTGAATATCAAACAAAGAAAAAATATTTTTCTAATATTTGGATTACATTTCATAATTCATGCATTTATTCCATCTAGAAACATCTAAGCTTCTCATTACCACTTTATAAGAGATAAGTTCATTATTTGGAAAAATAACGATTCACCATATTCAGTGACTAGAAAACCATATATTTTTTGTTCTATTACCTCTCTAGTTCCCATATAATGTACTTGTGTTTCATTACATAATTCTTCCATGAAGTCCTATGTAATCTATTTCTATACCAACACTTGTGTATCTAATCCATAAAATTCATCGAAGTCAGTCTTTTTATCACTGTACGTTTTGATAATGTGCTCCCAATCATGAAATATGTCTTTTCTGGAAATAATAAATTTATTTTCTAAGTGGTTGTATGGGTAGTATCTCTTGGATTACATTGGATTCCATATAAAGATACATGTTTTGACTTGTGGTGTGAAGTGTTTTCTTGAGAAGGTGTTAAAAATGCCACGCAACAACATATATGTGTATGTAAGAATACATTTTTCTTTTCACTCCATAAATTAAATGGAATTATTTTTTCTGCATTAATTGGTACCTAGTTTAATATGTATGCAGTAGTTTGTAATTCATATCTGAAAACGAATAATAGAATATCTAATCATCATTTACCTTACCATTTATTACAAGATATGGTTTTTCCTTTCAGTAACACCATTCAATAATAGTGTGTAAGATAGAGTGAGTTAAGATAGAATATAAAACTCTAGTTGGGTGTTCAAAAAATCTGGGGTAAGATATTCACCAAGTCAATCTAATCGAAGCTTTTTTTTCTCCTTTCCAAGTTAATTCTCTACGTAATTCTATAATTACTTGAATTTATCAAAGGAATCAAGAGTATCCCATATCATATAGACATAACCATATCTAATCAAGTCACCTGTAAAATTTATGATTTAAGAATACAAACCACTATATTCTACTAGAAATGGACCACACACATCTATGAGTACCAATATTATAAGCACTTTATAAATTTTATGTTTTCCACTGAATAGTGGTTCCTTAATTTTTCCTCATAATAAATCAAGACATCTTTTAGGTGGTTTTAGCATAGATTAGTCAAAATAACCATCTTGGTATATCTTTGTAAAATTCTTCTCGTTTATATGTCCAAGTGAGTGATTCCATAGTTAGGTGTTATATGATTCATATGAACAGGATTAATTATCAATATCAAATACTTCTTCCAAATTAAATACATAAATAATATTATTTAAATTTTTTATACATTAACATATGGTTTCTTATAAAAGATACAACTTTTATGTCCAAATTTAAAAAATCCCATCTCTATCTAAGAATGATAAATAAAATATGTTCTTGGTAATAGTTGGTACATAATAAAAATATTTCAAAACAAAAATCTTTCATGTTGGAAATGAAATTTGGTTATCACAAATGGATAGATGAACCATCATTGTGCCATTGGAAGCTTGAAAATATATATATCCTCTTGTAATATTTCTGAATAAACATGGCCTCATCATTTGCATACATATGTGAGCACAAAAAGATGTAAAAAAACCCAATGTGTAGATATGGAATGATTACAGTAGATAATGAATGCACATTTAGATTCCCTTTCCTTTTGGGTGTCGTTCCATTTCCTACAACCTTACATACCACATGAGAAACATATTGAATCGTTTTCCTTTCCTTGCCTCAATATCTTCTTCTTCTTGGAAGGATGATTCTTAGGATATTTAGAAGAATTTGGGTATTGATCACATTCACCTTGTACTTTATTTACTTATTCAACATATAGACCATGGGTTTTTAAAACCCCATTTCTTTATCCACTTGGAGAATAAAATTAAGAAGTTCTAATATACTCATCTCATTATTTATTATATTTTAATTAACCGTAAAAATGGAGATGTTTTTGGTCAGTGATGACAGTATGAGATCTATGCACAAATCATCTAGTAATTTAATCACTAACATTTTTATGCATTAAATGTAGCTAATAAGTTTAACTACATGAGTCCCAGATTTAATTTTAAATATAATAATATTTTGAAACAAATCATTAGAGATCTCATGTCACTCTTGTCTCAACTTCACTTGATAGAGATCCAAAGGGTGACACATCATGTTATACACATCCATGTACTCATGTTTCTTCAAAAGATAATTGGTCATGTATGATAGTGTGAAATACAGAACATATTTATAATATTTAAAATAATTATCATATAGAGAGAAATCTTCCTCACTTGACTTCATACCAGTTGCATCAGGAATAGGATCATCCAATACATACAATTTCATTTTATTATGTAGGTTAACTCATAAGCACCATTTCCATTCTAGGAAATTTGTGCTGGCGAGAAGGTAATCCTTCTAAAATATGAATCACATTGAAATATTTGATGTCATTTTTGTTATTTTATATAAAAGTAAGATGAGGGAAGATTTAATAATTTATCTTCCATCATTTATATAAACAAACATACATTATATTTTTTAATCTCCCATTACATCATTAAAACCCAATAACTCTCACAATTTTATTTGGAGTAATCTATTTATTAGAAATTGTAGTGGGAATGGTTCATTTTTACATTATTATTTACATAAAATAGGTTAGTCAAGAAAAATTAATGGGTTTAGGCTGGCCTTCCAATTTCTAATCACATTGACTCCAAGTTATGTGATCTATTGAGTGGGCTCCCCAATCACGATGTCCATAAATTGGATTTCCTAAAACCTTTCCTCATAGTTACACTATGTATTAATTTAGAAATCCACCCTTGATTTAAACTAAGTTAAATAAACCTGATACTTCTTTTTATAATTCCATTATAATTTAAATCACCCCAACATTGTCTTGTCAAGATCTTTGACATATGGTCCGATTTTAACTGAAGTAGTTGAAGGGTATGTCAATGTAATTTATATTATTGAATGATTTTATCCTTTTATGCATAGATATAGAATTATTAACATTGTTCTATGATTTCAAATATTATATGTATTTACATGATTTATTAACCATGTCTTATTTAATATTTATGAATAATAAAATTTATTTTAGTTATATCTTGCATGCTTGTAAATTCATTAATTCATGTTATCATGATAAAACATCAACAATTAAATACTTAGGAAACATTATAGAAATAATATAATAATTTGGTATGATCATGAGCTTTTATTAATGGTTATTTTATATAGAGAATGACAAACTGACAATCGACCAAGTGGAAATGCACATTTATCCGATTAAGGTTTATTTTTAAACTTTTCCCCTTTACAACTGTGTATGTCTCTTGGATTGGTTTCACCTCAGCTCCAAACATAGAATTCCATCAACAACATGGAATATCCATCAATTATATATTCTTTTAAACATAAAAAGGTGAGTGGAAATGGTTTATGTAAAAGAAACAATGGGACCACATAAAATTACATAATAAGTGAGGAGATGAAATGTAGGCAAAAATTTAATTTATTAATAAATCAAATGAAACAAATCACATAAAATGGTCTTCTATATGGTCCTGGTCTTTCAAATGCATGAAAAAAATTATACATTTAATAAAATTATCATTAAATACTCAATCATTCTTATTTAAGATAAATCACCCTCAAAAAAATTAATTATCTTCATTAATTAATCAATTCTTTTATCTTAATTATCATAAAAACTTCCTTGAGATTCTCATCCATCATAATTTTTAAAAAATATTATTTAAAATTAACTATGTACATAAAGGTAAATTGGGTGAAATATGGGGATTATCCATTCAAATATTCCCAACATGTATGATTCTGGTATAATGTTTACTCTCGTTACATATGGAAAACACAACTTTTAATGTACTTTCATGACATGTAAAATCAACTTAATGATTATAGGATTTACATGATTTTTCTTTTCATGTTTTATTCTCCAATTCATGTATACTAACAACTATAATACAGATCATACATCATATATATATCTGAATATTACATATAAGTTAATTAAACACACACATACACACACAGATATATATATATATATATATATATTAAAACACGTCACATGGTGTTTCCATCAATTTAATGACCCCAAGAAGCACATTATGATAAGGTTTACACAGTATAATGAATTAATTTTAATTCTATGTAATTTTGTATAAGTATATAATGTGTGAAAAATAGCTTCGTAGAATGTATGTTTCTCAAAATCTATAAAAGACACATACATAGGGACTCAACATGTAAATCATGCCTTAGGAAAAAATGGAATATGTGGCGTGTGTTCTCTGATATACACAGTCGCTAGTTAGGTTAGCCATGTAAAGAAATACACATCTCGTTTATGTATTCTGGGCTAGACTTTATGTACATAGGATACACAATGTGTACTATGGTTGACCATGTACCGTGCTGGCCCGACCAACAAGTGATGCATAATTGAATTCACCACATGTATTCAATTCACAAGTCTTGAATTAATTCAAAATTAATTCTTGGTGCATTAAACACCAGTACATGTCGTGTAAATTTGGTAACATAGCGTGTACTCTTGTTTGATATGGGAAAATCCTTGGAACCTCCAAATGTGATTTTATATTTTATTTCATTCATAAAATTATTCAATTTTATTAGATAATTTCTAAACAAAATAGGAAGAAAAATATCTCTCAAATCAGTGTAGTGGAAGTATGTGATGGGTCATGCCCAACTTTTTTTTCGGATCGATGATCAATCCGAGATTTACATAAAGAAAAATTCTTTAATCAATGTAATTGGTTCAAAGAGAACAAAAATCGATGGAATGACACAACCAAGTGTAGGATGAACACATAATATTTATAACAAATTCAATTAAATAAGGAATTACCTTTTATGAATTCTTTCTTCACTAATGGATCTGAAAAAAGATATGTGTTGTAACATTGTTCTTTTGTAGGTATCAAGGGTATATTCCCTCTTCAAATGATCCATATGTGTTTCAAAAACCTCTAAAATACCCCCTAGGAATTTCTAGGATCTAGCACAAAAGATCCTATCGCTTTCAACATTTTTGTTTGATATGCATGTGAATCACTTCCAAACACATCTTCTTGATCTCTCTAGATTTGAAAGTGGGAGCTAGAGGAAGATCATTATCCAATCTTGGGTGAGTTCTTGGAGAAATAATCACTCTAGGGTTTGATAGAATTCTCTAGATTTTCTGTTCATAGAAAACAAAATTAACTTTCTCTCTTGAAAAATAATATAATTTGGTTAATATACCACTAGGGATAGAATTAAATAATCCCACAAGTTCCCTATATTATTTATTTAATCCCTCATGAAACCCATGTCAATAATAAAAATAATAATAATATTTCTAGACATACAATAAACTCGTGAATTAAAATTATAAATTATTTAATCAAATAATATTCAATTGATATTATTTCTCACCAGACATATAAATTCTGTTCACAATTATCCAACAATATTTATCGGTCTTTGAATAATGAATATTTATTTAATAAATAAATATTAATACATTATTCAACAATAAATAAATAAATATTATATTCACTCAATATCAAATAAATATTCATCCAATATTTGACTCACATCGTATTCTCTCTAATAACTGGTTTTCGAATATATAAGATCAAGCATTCGTGAATAATTATTAAAACACTTGCAAGAATAATATACATTCAAGTTATAAAATAATAAATAACAATAAATTGTTTAACTGATATTATGGATACACTTAGTGTGTGACCCTATAAGTCTATTTCTCAGTGGAATTCGGAGAAACAGACTAAATTCCAATGTTATCAACAAGAAACATGCCAATGGACCCATATAGAGATAAGTTAATTCCACAATGAGATAATATCTTATATGGATTCTCACTGTGTAATTTAATCCTTTTAACACAATATCTTGAATCAAGTAGGCTTCATGGTTGTTACAACAACCTATGTACTCATTGTCTCTTTATTTAAGTTTAAAAAAATAAACCTTTCCTATATAACACGGTGTCCATGGATTAATTGAGGCTATATAGTTTCAATCAATATGACTGAGATATCAAATCCATTAAAGAATAGAATGGAAAAGTCCTATCTCAAATTATTTGTTAATGCACTGTTACTCATGACACACCAAACGTATCATAAATTTCTGTTAACATATGTCATCACAGTTTCTGTTAATACAAAAAAAAAGTACATAACTTATAATTGTAATTAAAAATAACATTACATTTTATGGATTAATGCATACATCCAAAGATAGGTACATCCAATGGCACATATGAATGTGGATTTCCTACAGGCGGGTCTCATTATCATAATATCCTACATAGTATATTATTAATGGTGTACACCATAAGAGGGTGCCTCAAAGTCCTATAAGTCTCCACCCCTTATATTTTGTATCATGTTTTTCCCTAAAATGATATCATGTGGCTATATAATAGATATTTAAGAATGATGGCATGGAACCTCCAAGTTCAGATCATTGTGGGAACTACTATGACCTTTTAGTGTGATAAATACACTAAAGACATTATCACATACTATGTTACATATAAGAACAACCATGATTTGATAATAAGTTTATTAGTATTCATATTATCAAAAAGTACATTGAATTTAGTTATAGGGAACCAACTCCAACATCTGTTGTTCACATTTCTTCTCCTCTTGGTCTCCACTACTACCTATAGTGTAGGGAAAATGTTTTTTAATAACAAGTCCTAACACTTGGGAGGGTGTGGGGATCAATTAGGTGTTTCCAAATTTTTACCAAATTCCAATTTCATTTTTATTCTTTTTAAAAAAATTGAATCTATGTTGCCAGTTAAGATAACAGTGGTTCTGTTATTTATGTTATCGATCACATACACCACATAAAATAATATATTGTTTGTAATGGATATAATTCTCTATTTTCATAAGGTTTGAACCCTACCAAGAATCCCAATCCAATCTATTATTTATTTTTATCCATGATCAAAGATTCTTCCCTAATCATATTATCATTGACTGTACGTAATGTAGAAAATTATCATCATGACATATTGTGTATCCCACACCAACATAATATCCCATGGTGTTTATAACATCTAGTATCACACAGGATATTACATATTCTCTTTGTAGGTTAAAATCACAATGGAAAACCTTTCTTAATTATATCCCACCCGACATAGGATTTCACAACATCTAAAATATATGATCTTCTTCTTCACTGGAGAACCTTTAACTACTGTAAACTCTTTGTAAACAATGCGTGATACTCGGTCTCTACATGATAACAAAACTTAATTGAACTATCACAAACATAGTTTATTATCTTTATCAACCAAACTAATCTCCTATGATCTTCAATAACCTAGAAGGACCTAAAAATATGAAAAGAATAGCCATTATATATAAAGGGTTATAGAACAACCTACCTCTCCTCAATTTATACCTCTCAAACTTCTACAAAATATAGATATCAATATATCTTCTTCTTCATTTTTCTTTAATACCCAAATGAATACTAATCTTCATCATATGATGAAAATATTCTTCTTCATATTACTATTCAAGTGTTATAAATTATTAAATCATAGCTTAAAATCTCCGTTAAACTGACACTTGACATCCTTTTATGTATTCTTTTTAGACATAGGCCACCAAAATAATATTTTTAATTTTTAAAATATAGAAAATCACAATCACAATAGTTATCCATAATCTCAAATTATTTTCATCTTATATTTTTTCAAAAAAATTATATACATTGGTGTCTTAAAGCACCATTTTGTGAATACTTCTTTTAATATATAATACATTGTTCTTCTTACTGAATTTATATTTTTTACAAATATTTCATTATTTTATTCATGTATGGAAGGAACTAATAAATGATTGTAAATGAAAAAAAGTTAAAATAGGATTAATATTTAATTTTTAGTGGACATTCTATACCGTGACATGTCTATTTCATGTTTACAAGGCTAAATATTAAATAATCATGAAAGAAAAGAAAACTAATATGATGAAAACCATCATTCATGTTCTAATATTACTATTTATGATGTGAACCTCTACATGAATACTGGATATAAAACCAGGCCATGAATAAATATATTCATAGAAGGAGCATTATTTTCCACAGTGTGAAACTATGTGTTACACCGAGAATATGGGTTATGGTAGAAAACGACATACACTTGTTTTGGTAATCTTGACCAAGTCCAATGCATGTTGTCCTAATACCTCCATGCAACCCCATGATTGAGTAAATATGAATTAATTAACTCAATTATGGATGATTAAATCCATCTTGAGCATGATTAATTCATATAAATATAAGTATATGGGTGTTATAGATATACATCATTGGTTGGAGAAGGATTGAAAATGGGTATTATGATACCAATTTTAGTTTCTAATATAGTTTTTGGATTTATTTTCCAAGTAATTGGATCTTCCATTTTTAAATTAAATGGTTTCATCCATTATCTCTCGCTCTCTCTCTAATTATTCCACCATGATACTTGTACTCTTAGTGTTAAATGGCTGACCTGGGGAATTTTCTAATTGAGGGAGGATTTTTTTTATATTTCTGAATTATAATCTTCAATTATTAACATTTTAATTCTATTTGTGGTGATTGGGAGTGAAGTGTATGGGTGCAGGGATCATCCCCCATTACTTAACTCTCAAAATCATATCTATTCATGACGAACTAATCATTATCTCCATTATATTTAGAATACTTTTCATATTATATAGTTCAGTATGATAAATGAATGAAATTACATATAATAGAATAGGGTCTCGGATGGTGTTACACTATCGGTCGAAGTGTGTATATCTTACATGAATATTATATAAAGTGAAGTTTGTTGTATTGAAGAGATATCTTAGGCCTTCAAAATTTCAACATCAATGTAGAGAAACACAATTCATATATGATGTGATGGATTTTGAAATTAAATTTAAATAATAATAATGAATCATTAAGGAACATGATTATCCAATTCTTGGACAAGATGTTATTTGTAACTCCATCCATTCTATTTTCATCTCAATTTAAATATTCTATTTTAAATTCTACATTTCATTTTCAAACCACCGTTTTTTATTTTTTATTTTTAAAAATTATATAAAAATTCAGTTAGTAATAGTTTTTGATAAACTTTAATGATCGACATGTTAAACGACCCATGTCAGCCACTGTGCAAAACAAGAAAATAAATTATATCTTTTTCATCAAACTATAAAATGAATTAAAAAATATGGCACCATTTCTAGGTATCCAATAGGTATGTCATTACTTATTCCCATTTTACATTGTTTTTATATTCTTTTTTTTATAAAAAAAAAGACTCTAAAACAATTCCATGCTATATTCATACTGATATAGTTCTACAAGGATTTATTACTCACTTGTGAAAAAGAAATGGAAATTGGTAGAAAATTATCTTCAGGACTAGTTGAAAAGGATTAGTGAAATAGTTTTAGATTAGACGAGAAAAATGGAATAATTATTTAAATATTTCAATGCATCTTAGAAGAAGATATCAGTGCAAGAACCTAAGCCAGTAGTGGATGATATTTTCCCAATCATTTTTTAAATTAGACAAAATGTTAAGGCCAAGAAATAATTTCATGAAGATATATTCTATATTTATAAACCATTTATGGAACACATTTATGATGGGTACATTCTAGAAGATGATATTAGGGGGTTAAACAAGATCTTAGTGAATTCTAGAAAGAATATGAAATGAAAAAAATCATCCCTTATATATTTTAGAAATAATAAACACCATTATATTTCTCTTTAGTCATGGGTAAATCTACCACCTAAGTGGTGGATTTCGAATAATTTATATAGGATATTAACTTCCTATCATTATCTACTACCACTAAACATCAAGATCCAATTTCTACTAAAGATGTAGTTAAAGCTAAAAAATGTGGCAAATGATCTTTTCATAAACTCATTGTACTCCAATTTTATAGAAACTAAATTGATTATCACCTTTAAAAGTTTTTAATTTTCATATTAATCCACCCTCTATTTTCCATAGAGGGAGATGATGAACTAGAAGATGAAACTGAGGAGGGACAAATGGAGCTCTCTGAATATGTTGAACATTTATTAATGAGAGTGAATGGGGAGATCCAACTGGGTTATCATGAGGAAACAAAGATTCAAGATGCTTACATTAAAGGGGATGAATTTAATATTGTTTAATGATGAATGAATTTAATTCAAATTTAATTATACTCTTACCCTCACATTGATTATTTAATATATACAACACACATTAAACAAACATGGTGAAATTATGAAGGGATTTTTCATGTGATAATCAAAAATTTGGAGGAACCATTTTTTCCAACCATTACAATGGTAGTTTTATCTTGTTAAGAATTGTATGGATTTGTTTACTCTATCCATGTAATATCCAACAAACAAAATGGAAGGTATTAAAATTAGATTGAAGAAGTTTTGGTTGTCCAAATCAATAAAAATCTACCCACAATCTAATTATTTATAAAATTTGGTACTTCCTTCCGAGAGGCAGTCAAAACCTTTGGGCCACATGGGGGGTCCAAAACCTGATTTTTACTTATATTATTTTTTTATGAATTTTGATTTCTATTTATTTCTTGAGAATTTATTTAGGATTTTTTCTAATTATATGCAATTTTCATGATCTTTAATAACTTGGTATGTGTGCTTTGATAATTTATTATCATTTGAAGGTATGTGATGTTGATGGAATGAATCATCCTAGTATCGTGTATAGGAATAATGGATAGAAAGATTGATTTATATAAAATATATTTTTCTTTAAAATTAATTATATATTTACTCCCAATATTGTTTAAAATCTTTTTTTATCATTAAAATAGAATTTAATGCAAATACTTAAATTGTTTTCTTTAAATGACTTATATTTGAGAAATGTGTTTCTAAATAATCCAATGGTTCTCTGTTTTTTATTTATATTATATTGAGATTTAAAAATTAAGATAGATAATTGAATGATTTGAGTGATTCATGTTTGTTAATGTGATGGATCGTGATTTGAAGGAATTACTTGATTCATTTAACTGAAATTTCATTACCATTTTCTTGTTCAAATTTTTTAAATTCAAGTGTCGTGATTTTTTATTTTTATTTCATGCCATTTTTTATTTCTCATTTCATATGATTCATACATGAGAAGAATTATTGACCTATTAACTTCAACTTCTATCTTGAGAATATTTATTAAGAGATCTTGGGGCATGCTACCTATCAGTACATGCATTGGAAAATATTAATGGTATGATTATACAAAGACATATTAAAAATTATTGAGGAATTTTTATTGATAATTATTATTTCCTTGAGTCCACATTTTATATTAACCAATTCATAACCAAATGAATAATGGATTAATTTGCTATTAATGGGAAACATTATAAGGAAATATTTATTATTCCAACCATATGATACTAATTTCAAATGATATTTTAAATTTTATATATGGGAGAGATGGAAGTAATCATAGAAGGTATTAACTACATTTAAACGAATAAAAATGGGGGATATATGATGGTTATTGCAAAAGGTTCATGTTAATTCATTATATTTCACTTCTACACCTCTTGAAAAAATGAAAAAACAATGTTTTATGACTGTAAAGAATAAAAACAACTATTAATATAGAAATGATTTTATCATATGGGTTATGGTGTGGGTGTGGGATTGTTTCCATGAATAAATTTTGAAGAAATAAAATATTGTAAGAAAATATGAAAAAAAAATTAGTTAAAAAATAAAATATGATATAAATAACAGAAATTGAAGTAGGTCTACATTATTCATGGAGAATTACATATTTATGGACTTCACATTAAACTTGGTAAGGGAGAGTAAATATTTGTAATTGGAAGCTTCCATTATACATTTCATTTTATATCAGGCACTATGCTTCAGATTTAACATCCTTTTGATCCTTAAATGATTTATAAGAATACCCACTCACCCAAATCCTTAGAGACAACACAAAAATTATTAAAAATTCCTCATTATTTCATGTTATTTTTCTATTTATGAAGTTGATAATTTAATTATTTTATATTGTATGGAAAGGTATATGATTTTAAGGATGGATCATAACTTTAGTTTAACATAATATCTTAAGTGATGTGGGAAAATAATAAAATGATTGGTATATCACATTTTTTAATTTTCAATAGTAATGAATTTAGAATATTGAATTAAATTAGGGAAGATGTGACTCACATTTACAATGAAAAAGGCAAAAAAAGGATTGATTAGCCACTTTGAGGAGTCTGAATTTGAGTTGAAATTTTAAGTGGAACATTAAAATTTTGATTTCCCAATGATAATCATTTTTTTATCACATTTAAATTTAAATATTGGTTTCATGGTGATCATATATAATTTATTTTATATATTACATGTTTGAGGGGGAGAATTTTTCTAAGTGTTGTAGAATTGATCACACCATTTTGATATATATATTTTTAAATATAAAATACATTGTTTTAAAGATTTAATTGATTATTCGTTCTGATATTTTATTATTTATTTATTTATAGATGGATGAAAATAATTATTAAAATAAAATTAATATAGAAAATTGGATCAGGATTTATATCATATAATGATATTCCATGATTGGAAAATGTCAATGTAATCTTTAAAATAAATGAAATGGAAGAATCTAGAGAAAAAGAAGAAGAATTTATTAGAAACCCACCATTAAAATAATAAAAGACCTATTAATGAAGTAAAACTCTATAAAACATCAATATGTAAAACCAAACCATGAAAAACCACATTCGTATGAGGGAGAATGAATTCTGAAGTCCTAAAACCATTTTTCATACCATAAATATGGGTGATAGAAAACATTTGTATTTGATTATGAAAAATATTGACCAGAGCATACACTTTTTGACCTGCGACCTCCATGCACCACAAGGATTGACTTATAATGAATTAATGGTTGTATTTGTGGATGATTAAAGCCATATTGATCATTATTTATGACTATAAATACAAGTAAAATGGGGATTATGAGAGATATGATCAGTTGTTGTATGATCAACATTGAGAAGTAGCCTTGTACTTTTATTTTATAAGAGTGTTTTTAGGTTTTCTTTTACATGTAATTCAATAAGAATATTTTTAATTAAATTGTTCTTTTTATTCCATTAGGGAATATTTTTTCTAGTATTCCATAATTTTACTCTTTAATTATTTATTTGCATATTTTCTTTTTGCAGAATGAGATAAATATATGGGTGTGGCTATCATCCACTATTACTTGGTTTAAAAATATCTATATTCTTTACCAAATTATAATTATATATATTTTCTTTGGTAAACTCTTAATAAGATTTAGTTGAGTGTGCTTAAAGGATGAAACAATATATGGTGGAGCAGGGTCTTGGAATGTATTACACTCTTGAAAAATGGGTGTTTTTTTTACAAGTCTATTAAAGAATATGATATTTGGTTTTCTGTAGATATCTCATAGTCATGATAAAATGTTACACTAAAAATATAGAGTGGGAATTAATATATGATGTAATGGATTATCATTTTTAATTTAAACAACAACAATGAATAATGAAGGAACCTAAGTAATCGAACCTAGGACTAATACGTTTCATATAAACGTAATTCATTCTAACATCATCTACATCTCAAGGTTTTATTATTTATTTTTAAATGATTTTCCAAACCACCATTTTTATTCAAATTCAAATAAATAATAAAAAATATATATATAAAATATGAATTATGACTTGAAAGTGATCGAATAGATTGAAAATAAAGTAATATGTCCTTGGTAAACAAATATGATCCACTAAGATAAAAATTATATATTTTAAACATCCATGTGATTGGAGTTCCAATGTCTCTCCTAATCTCACATATACCATTTTATTTAACTATTTTTCACCTTCAAAGTAGTTGGAGTTACCATCTCTTTTTCGTTCTCATTTTATATTCTCACAGTTGAATATAAGCATCCCCAATACATCTTATGAGATTGAGTATTTTTTTCTTATTATCAAAATATATCCATTGAAATTTGCATTTAATTTTGAGTATCCACCTATATTAAATTTGGGGGTTAATTAAGAGTTGAGTGCGGATGATTTCTCAATGATCTAAATTATATTCCTTTCTATTTAAAAAATAATTATCTATAGGTTAAAGTGTAGTGATGTAATTTTTCTTCACACTCACACGCAAAACAACATGGCTGGAACACAACTGTGTATACAGATAACCACTTAATGTGATAAGGATTGTTCTTAGTGAGATATGGATTCCTCTAAGATAACAATACCTACTATAATAATCAAGTGAGTACAAATGAGTAGTGTATAACCTGGAAAATCATGTTTAAATGTATCTATACATTACATTGACGCATAATTCACATAGGTTCATCCCACACAATACAAAGATAAATATTAGTAACCACTAAAGTGACTTCAACCAAATATATTTCCTCTATGTTGTTCAGTGTTCTTATTTCATCAACATATTCTCTACTTTAATATCATAAAAAAAGAATATATCGACTACACATTCATAGGAATAAGTTGTTTCTTAACCTAGTATACAAAACACATGCACACAACCACTTTAATATCCTTATCCTTCATGATTTCTTCTACATTGGATAATCATAGTATCTTATTTCTTTTTTACATGTCTATAACAGTCATTACCCATCCCCTAGGGTCTCATGTCATGACTACACCAATCCCACCTCCAAAATTCCAGTGGATGGTGACTATAACTGAGTAGTAATATCCCACAAATGGGAGGAATTCACCAATGTAATTGTATACACACAAATTTCTAAGAAATAATTACTGCAATTTTAAAACCACTATAATTGTACCAGAGTACCACATTGAAATAAATGGAAAGTAAACTAGGCCAGAATACAGGCCCACCAAAAATGAAAAGGGAGTCTTCAAACCAAACCCACGCACGGTTCCCCCATATAGGAATGTGAAAGCACAAGTTCCTAAAACTCACTTATAGAAAATCATACCTAATCCGACCTGATGGAGAAGGTACTATAAAATGGTTTCTTAATCTATATGATCACCCATCGGTATGTCCTCAATAATCGTTTTTGGGTCATGGTCCACCTAGGACTCTGTCAAAGGGTCGATTATCTACCCAAGACACGACATGTGTGAGAAAAGCCTAGCAAAGGGTGAGTAAAACAGTACTCAGTTGGAAACCTCAAAACTATAAAGCAATACCACAAAGAAGATACCACATATAATAGAACAAATAAAAAATACCATGAATGAGTTACCACATAGAATACCAGAAATAAACAATACCATGAAAGAGATACTAGATAGAATTCCACAATGAAATCTATAGTCATCTCACAAAGTTATAAGTTGTTAATACACATAACGAGATTATAAAACAAATTTCATAAGACATATAGTTTTGATAAGACACACAATCACAATAAGACACATAGTATCTATAATTCAAAAAATCAGAAAATGAAATAAAGTCTCTGTAAGACACACAACCACTATAAGTCACGTAGTCTCAAGGTCACAACAGACCATAGAATTTTGTTTGCAGCGCGCTCCTTCTAGGAGAACTTACTCTTCAATCCACTATGAAATATCCATAACTCCACAAAAAAAATCCAACTAGGATATCTTAACATGACTAACTAATTTCAAGGTTCCCAATGATGTTGACGGCTCATCAAATGAACACAATGTCTGAATGTTATGATCATTCTAGTAAAAGGATATGACCCAGGTCCACTCTGAGTGCGCTCCAACCCGCAGGACCCAGCCTAACCCATCAACTAACCCATCCCGACCCGGTCTCCCTTCTAGGCTCGATTCAGCCCAGATCGATGGGCTAATTGGTGCTGCTTGGCTCCCCTGTTCTCACCTACATGCACATGGGTCCGGTTGTTTGCTGCACATATCCCTCCCAAACCATGTGCACCTTTATCCACACAATGCTTCACTGCATCCCCCACAGTCGGCCCACCACGTGTGTGTGTTCACCACACACTCCACCTACCTACAGCTTCATCATCACTTTCGTCTCCCTTCTATGGCTGAGATTCATTCCATGCAGCGCCGCCCACTGGTGTCGCCTCTTTTATAGGCCACCATGTTGAAAAATTAGGTTCCCTAGACCCAACTATATAGTACTTTTGATTACCATATCATGTATGCAGGCTTAATATACATGATTTTTACATACCATTTTAGTGAATAAATTTATGTGTCCAGTATTAAAAATCTATGTCAATATATTAATCATCATATCAAATGGTTATAGTAGATCTCATGCTTTAATGAGAACCTCGAGATACCAAGACATTAATATTAACAATTTGAAAAGGAGGATATACTAACAGATTTTTCCAATCGATTTTCCTAAACCATTACAGTAGGGATGTTGAGAGGTATTTACCCAATAGTTTCAATAAACTGATGGAATAGATATTTTAAGATGAGTTTGGACCAATGGTTTTATAAAACCGTTGGGATATGTAAGAATTTACCTAAATGCTTTGTAAAACCATTGGAAAATGTGAGTTTTATGAAGCCTTTTCCAATAGTTTTTGTAAACCGTTGGTAAAGCTTACCTTTCCCAACAATTTTAAAAAACTATTGGGAATGTTTTCCAATAAACTTTTCAGCTACCCTAATCCCCCCATCCACACGATTTCATACCTAAACCCATGACACAGTGCTCTCTTTCTTAGAAAATTATTCCACCCTTTAATCAGAATTTTTTTGATTCTATACTTCAAATCTGTATGTGGTACCTTAGGTTCAATTTTTTCCATCTATTTTATTTGTTTTATGTTTTTATTTGGCCTAAACTTGATGTCCATGCAATATGGTATACCCAATAATTAAACTTTGATTTGTTTTATGTTTTTTTTCTACACATTGTTATGATTTTGTGAGTAAGATTTTGTGAGTCAACTTTATTTGAAGTATTTCTAGACACTACATTGTAGAGTTAGTGAACCATACGAAGGGATTCAGGCTGATTAGAGTAGTGGTGCAGGTGGAGTTGAGGTGGGTATGTGGGGTTGTGCAGGTGGGGGTGGGTTGTGCAAGGTGGGGTGTCAGGGGGAGGGGGCATGTGCATGGGGAGTCCGCTTGGGTGAGGTGGGTGGGGGGGTTGTACATGTGGGGGGTTTTGCTAATGGGGGTAGGGGAGGGGGTTGTACAAGTGGGGGGTGTAGGTGGTGGGGTTGCAGTGGGTGAGGGGAGGGGGTGTGTAGTTTAGGGGATGTCCAGTGGCTGAAGGGGGATGTGCAGGTGAGGGTGTGTAGTGGGGGATCTTATTGGGCGTGAGGTGGGGGGTGGGGGTAGGTAGTGCGGGTGGGGTTGGGGGAGGGGGGTTGTGAAAGTGGGGGTGTAGGTGGGGGTGTGAAAGTGGGTGGGGGAGGGGAGTGTGCATATTGTGGGGTGGGCTGGGTAGGTGGGGAGTCTTTTGGGGGTGAGGCGGGGTGGGGTGTACAAGTGGGGGTGGGGGGGGTGTGCAGTGGGTGGATGGGAGGGGGTGTAAAGGTGGGGGTGTGTAGGTGGGGAGGGGGGTGTACAGTGGGGATGGGCTGTGTAGGGGGAGTCTGGTAGGGGTGAGGTGGGGAGAGGGGCTATGCAGGTGCGAAGTCATCACTTCTATAGTTCGCCAATAAGCACTGGGAATACATCACTTCTAGATATTTGGATAGGTCTATGGCCTCTTTGGTTTTGGTTCCTTTCTAATCATCTTGATGAGTAAGGAATCACATGATCTAAAAGTGACATCAACTATATAGGATGAATTCCTTCTCCAACCACACATTTTTCTAGAAAAACTATATCCTTGGAAGGTGGTGGGAGCCTTTTATAATCCGTTCATACAGAGGCCAGGGGAGTAAAATCTCTATATCTATCCCCCTAGACCAGGGACCTACTACCATATACACGTCCCATATTCATAAGCCTACCTATCCATGTATTAAATGAATAGTTATTATATCTATACTTCACCGTCTAATGACATCCTAAATTTAATTCATGTTATGATGAAAAAAATATCGAGGAATCCATACAACTTCATATAGGAAAACACCCTTAATCATCATGATATGATGAACAAAATCCTTATAAACTCACTGTGATACATCATATTATTCTTAATATCTACCTATAAATATTCGCTAACCCGTATTCCTTCCACCAGAATCCAATGCCCCAACATTTTCCAATTGCAAACTTGATACCATCATGTTATCAAGTCACCAATCCTACCAAATATGATTTTCACTAAAAAATACTACTCTAATCTTTAACACCCATCATTTTTTTCATAATATGAATGAAAACCCAATTAAATCTCATAGCTCTCAGTCACACCCTAGTGGATAGTCCCCCCACCCCAATGCACATCCCATACACCCTGGATGGCTCCCACCCCTGTGGACAGCCCGCCCACCCCCTGGACACCCCCACCCCCCGGACGACACCCCCCCACCAGACACCCCCACCCCCTGGAAACCATTGACACCCCTAGACAATAAACCAACCCCCTAGACACCCCCCCCCCCCACCACCACCACTGTGGACACTTTCTCACCCCGGTGGACAACCTCCCACCCCTTAGACACCCTGACCCCCTTGGAACCCCCCCAACCCTTGTGGAAAGCCCGCCCAGCCCCCCCCCCCCCCCCCCCCCGCGCACCCCCTAACCCACCTGGACATCACTTCCACCTGTGTGGGAAGCTCTCCCATCCACCCCTAGACACGTCGTACCCCCCTGAACAGCCCCTCCACCCCCATAGATAGCCTTCCTACCCCTGGAAACCCCATACCCCCCTGGACAGCCCCCAACCCTATAGAAATCCCACCCCATGGACACCCCAACCCCCCCATGACAGCCCCACCACCCCCGTGGAGAGATCTCCCACACTCTGGACACCATGTACCCCCCTGGATAGCCCCCCC